>CM068835.1:114101207-115409957 GCA_028554795.2 Sinohyriopsis cumingii
ATACAGATTTGAAAAATTATTGTCTTTTTTTTTTTTTACAAAACAGCATATGGACATTATTCCATCCTGTTTTATAAAATGGTCATGGGAAATTATTTCATCCTGTTTTACAAAATGGCAATGGGACATTATTGCATCCGGTTTTACATAATGGCCTTGGGAAATTATTCCCTCCTCTTTTAGAAAATGGCAATGGATTGGATCCTAAGTTTTTGTCAACATTATCAAGGGTTATCTCCCTTACAATTATAATAAGTAGATCACCAAGAGGCAATATGCGTGGAATGAAGAAAATAAAATAATAATAATTCGATAAGTGTGTGTGTGGGTGTGGAAGTGTGTGTGTGTGTGTGTGTGTGTGCGCGCGCGCGCGAGACACAGAGAGAGAGAGAGAGATTGCAATGATAATTCATTAACGACCATGTAGTAAATCTACCTAATATTTTAATGAACTGTGTATATGTATTAATGGATTTCTGTGTATCTGTGTCATTGGACTTCTGTGTAGTTGTGTTAATGGACTTCTGTGTAGATGTGTTAATGGACTAAATAATCTTTACAGCCTTAAAGTAAAACGAATATGCTAAAAAGAAGACAGTATTTTAGAATTTAGATTGTCAATCATATAAGCTGGTCAGTGAGAGTTGTAAAATTTGGCAGGAGTATTAAAATATGTTATGGACAAATGTAACAAAAAGGCTGCAGCTGGAATAATTATTGGAAGAGCGATGTCAGACGGTCAGGAAGCAAGTTATTTGATCCTAATAAATCTGATAAAAAAGCTTGTTCACTTGAAAGTCATCAAAGAAAATGGATTATCTTAACGAAAGACCTCAAAAAAGGTCTGGTGTCAAAGACAATAAATTACTTTAATGAAAGACCGCAAAATAAAAAAGATCTTGGTGTCGACGCTTTTTGCTGTTTATACACGTCCTCACCCTAACACAATATGGACGACGCTTTTTGCTGTATTTGCATATCCTCACCATTATACAATCTGGACGACGCTTTTTGCTGTATATACACATCCTCACCCTAACACAATATGGACGACGCTTTTCGCTGTATTTACATATCCTCACCATTATAAATCTGGACGACGCTTTTTGCTGTATATACACATATTCACCCTACCACAATCTTGAAGACGCTTTTTGCTGTATATCTTATTCTCACCCTACCACAATCTGGATGACGCTTTTTGCTGTATTTGCATATGCTCACCCTACCACAATCTTGAAGACGCTTTTTGCTGTATTTGCATATGCTCACCCTACCACAATCTTGAAGACGCTTTTTGCTGTATATGCATATCCTCACCCTAACACATATGCTCACAGAGTTAAAATAAAAGATCTTGTAAAGCCAGGCAGTAAAAACTGAAAGATTTCTACCAACCATGAAAATGAGCAAGAATAACACTTGCGATTAATATTAGCATCTTTATTTTGTAGCTAATCGTGTTTTTTTTTTTTTCAGCAATCTACAGCAAATACATCACTCTAAACAAGCAGGAAACCATACCGCAGGCAGTGAAATATCCCAGTCCAACGCATCATTGTATCACATAAACACGGATCAACATTAAGCACGAACAAACGTTACAAACAGCGATTACAAAATCAACACCCAGATATATTGATTTAACTATGTAGTTTCCTTGTTTCGTTCGATGAGTGTCGATGATCACGATGAAGTGGTGAACAAAGTGGGTAAAATGCTTATGGAAGCGATGATATTATATAAAGCAAAGACTTGGGGGTTGGGGGGTTGGCGTGGCAGTCATGGAATTAGCTCGAAATTATTCTGGTGCTACGATGTAAAAATATACATTTTGTTTAATCCAAAGGATGGGGATTTACCATGGAAGGTCATGGAATTAACTTGAAATTTCCTGGTGGTACGATGCAAATAAATAAATTTTGTACAATGCAAAGACTGGGGGTTTGCCGTGGCAGGACATGGAATTAACTCAGAATTTGTCTGGTGGTACGATGCAAATATAGCCTATACATTTTGTATAATGTAAAGAATAGTGATTTACTATTGCAAATAATGGAATTAAATTGGAATTTCCTGGTGGTACAATGCAAATATATCAAATCTGTATAATGCAAAGAATGGGGATTTACCATGGCATGTCATGGAATTACCTCGAAATTTCCTGGTGGTACGATGCAAATATAGGAATTTTGTATAATGCAAAGACTGTGGGTTTGCCGTGGCAGGTTCTGGAATTAACTCAGAATTTCCTGGTGGTACGATGCAAATATAGACATTTTGTATAATCAAAAGAATGGGAATTTACCATGGCAGGTCATGAAATTAACTCGAAATTTCCTGGTGGTATATGAATTTTGTATAATGCAAAGTGTGTGCAATTGCCGTAGCGAGCCACGGAGTCAACACTAGATCTTTCTTGTGGAATGATACAACCATCTAACTATCCATGTTTGGAAATAGATGGGCGATAACGTATTTACACCAAAGCCGCTTCAAAATGAAATCTTAATTGCTGAAAAATTCCAACCTTATAAAAGCCCGTTCTACTTGGAGCAAGTAGTGTCTATGTTAGACGGATTTTTAGTAATACAATCAGAAGAGATTTCATATTTTATAAACTAGCTGAAACTCAATTATACAAAGGTTTTTGATAAATAACTTACACTAAACATTTCAGAATAATTATTGATGGAAACAATTCTATCTGATATTGTCCTTGTAAAACGAAGAAAAAACAACCTCTGCACAAAGGGTAAACTATTCGCTATTCAAGAATTGCACACTTTTGCAAGATGTATATAATACACAAAATGTAAGCTATTCGTTATTCCAAGAATTGCACACTCTTGCAAGATGTATATAATACATTATTTGCACAGCTGATGACCTGGTTTAAAAAATATTTCGTAGCCAATGACAATAGTACGTGACTTGGTTCATTTTTAAAGGAAGCAGGCTCGTATCTATCTAATTGCACCCTTTAACCCCATAGAAATTGTAGTCAATTAATAAGCAATATATATTGTTCCTGGTTAAAGCACTATACGTCTAGTTGGAGTCTAGCTTAATGAGGCAATTGTTTCCAGGTGATTGCCTTCAAGGCACATGTCTAACAGAAGTGCTTTGATCCAGGAGTGTAGTGCTTCTTTCTAAGCCTGCATTCACATTCAGAGTTCCATCACCTGGGTGAGCGATGTAATTAGAGTTCCATCACTTGCACGAGCGCTGTAAATGTTTCAACACATGCTCTAACACATCCATCGCCACAGTAAATATGTTTTGAATGCTGATATCTGACAGCTTATTTACAACATAATTTTGACTTTGATACCAAAAATAAGATAAGTCAGCAATGATTTATTTGCTGAAATGCCTATCATGAACACGTTTCAAAATAATTCGAAAAAACCTCACCTATTGTTCTATCATCTATCAAACAATTTCTATTGTTTCTTAAACACAGATTTTGTCTGAAACCGGAATGCCACTAGAAATGAATTCTTCATTGCCGAGAATTCCAGCTACTTAATAATTCCAGTTGTTATTAATTGCCTGCGTTTTCTGACAAACTGGCTTTACAATCAACTATGCTTTTAGAAATTGCCGCATTTTTGCTTCCAAATTGTATTTCCATTAGCTGTTATTATATGGCATGATTTTATTGAAGGATGTCCTGTCTAAACCGGAACATAACGACAAAATAATTTTTAATAATTGTGTTTTTTGTTGTTGATTTTTAAATGCAAGATCTGCAACCTATCCTTATTGACTAACAATTACATTTTGACGTTTATGCTTGATGAATCTTTAGTTCAAAATTGGACCTCTTGGACATGCCTATAAAATGCAGTTTCCTCAGAGTCGCCATTTGGGTATTGGTCACTTTGCGTGTAAAATAAGGACAATATGATGGTAATCACGTGTGTGAATTCTTGTAAAGTATTTTATTGACCACCCATACAAGTCCATAACGAATATACAAGTTTGAATTGTTGCAAGATATTTTAGTGACCACTCATACAAGTCCATAACGAATACACAAAGGCTCTAGTGCCTTTCCTATCAGACACCGACCATCCATTGTCAGAGGGGGTTAGGATTTTTTCGAACCAGGATTGTTTTCGTTACCCCCTAAAAAATTAACTACACATAAGCTTGTGTAACTCGGGTAGGGAGAAGAAAAATTACAGAAACAATGTACTGCAACATATTAGTGATATCGTGTACGTCAGACAAAAAAAAAAAATGGAACTTCAACGAACTTCTAATATCTAAATATATGCATTACAATTAACTCTTTTAGATGCCTAATTAGTTTCGTGCCTATCCAAGAAAGGGATTTTTTTGCAGCAAAAATATGTCAGACTTAATTAGCGTGAGATGTAAAATTAATGGAGAGTGAAATATTAATGGAAGGCGCACGTCGAGCAATTTGGAATTAAACTATCCCCATCACTAGCTCTCAACCCAAGGTATGGCACTAATATCTGGTTTGTATCTTAACTGACTTCGCAGGTTGGCTTGCTCTCCCAATTCAATCTGCTTGTTTATCAAACAATCAAAATGTACGTATTCAAAGAGAAAGCGTCTATTAAATTTTAATTATTAAAATAAGTCTGTGTGCAGACATGCTTTGAATAATCTTCACATCAAAACGGATTTTTTTTAAATTCTTTATTTATATTAACAAATAACTTGAAGGCACTTTATTATCACTTTCACTGTCCAGAGTGTTATTGGAGACCGTGACATCAAAAGGTTGGTTTTCAATTTAATATATGTACGTGTACTCTGTAACTTTATATATATATATATATATATATATATATATATATATATATATATATATATATATATATATATATATATATATATATATATATATATATATATATATATATATATATATATATATATAGTTGTAGTTGTTGTTGTTGTTGTTGGGTTTAACGCCATTTTTCAGCACACGATAGGCCATACATGGCGGCCAGTATTAATGCTGGAGGAAGAACCCGAAAAAAAACCCGGAAAGAACCACCGACCCACGAGAAGCTACTGGCAAGCTTTCTCACATACTCATATTAGCCGAATCCGAGACTCGAACCCACGCAGACAGAGGTGAGATGGCAGTGATCCGTAACGCTTTCCAGCTTAATATTAGTCTTTCGGAATCTTCAATTAAAATTTGCAGTTTTGTTCAGATATAATTTGAGAGGAATTATTGACTTAAATTATTCATTGGAATTACATATTGCTCACTGACGTTTTGAACTAAAACACTTGTTTGGGATTGGTAAGCACTCATTCAAGGATATTCTGCATTATGCCATTAGGTAAATCCGGGCATTCAAGATTAAGATTATTGGAATTCAGTTGATACATTCTATACCTGGGTACTTCTGATAAAACATTTATGATTATTTGGTAATTCACAATACTGTAAGTATCTTTAAAGTTTTCGCTTTGTATTCCACGCAAATTGCTGAGATAAAGATTAAAAAAACTGCAAAAGGAAAAATGTACGTTTTATGCACGTATACAAAGTGGAAAAATAAGAGTAAAAAGTCTTTCACACGAATTTTTTTTTTATCCAGATACTTTTTATTGTGTTAAAATGTTTCCATTTTCTTGGTTTTATCGTCCAAAAAGTTTCGTTTCATTTGTTTAAGCACTGCAGACCATTGACTGGACATCACCATAGCACAAAGGCAAGCAACTGTTCAGACCATTGACTGGGCATCGCCATAGAACAAAGGCAAGTGGTTCTTCAGATCATTGACTGGACATCACCATAGAACAAAGGCAAGCAACTGCAGACCATTGACCGGACATCACCATAGCACAAAGGCAAGCAACTCTTAATTCCTTGCCATCTTATGATAAGCTGTGTAAGAAATAAATAATTTTTCATCCTTGTTAAAATATGTTGAAGTTGTTAAATGGAAACTCAAAAATGTATCGTGCGCAACACATTTTATTAGAAGCTATTTTTTAAATTGTATTGCTTATAATTAATTTTGCGAGTATTTAGTGCGATGATTATATTGGTGTATTGTCTCGCGTATTGCAACGTTGTCTTTCAGGAGGATGTACAAACTGTCACAGCGTTGTCTGCCAGGAGAGTGTACAAACTGTCACAGCGTTGTCCGCCAGGAGAGTGTACAAACTGTCATAGCGTTGTCTGCCAGGAGAGTGTACAAATTGTTACAGCGTTGTTTGCCATGAGAGTGTACAAAATGTCACAGCGTAGTCTGCCAAGAGAGTGTACAAACTGTCACAGCGTTGTCGGCCAGGAGAGTGTACAAACTGTCACAGAGTTGTCTGCCAGGAGAGTGTACAAACTATCACAGCGTTGTCGGCCAGGAGAGTGTACAAACTGTCACAGAGTTGTCTGCCAGGAGAGTGTACAAACTGTCATAGCGTTGTCTGCCAGAAGAGTGTACAAACTGTCACAGAGTTGTCTGCCAGGGGAGTGTACAAAATGTCATAGCGTTGTCCGCCAAGAGAGTGTACAAACTGTCACAGCGTTGCTTGCCAGGAGAGTGTACAAAATGTCACAGCGTTGTTTGCCAGGAGAGTGTACAAACTGTCATAGCGTTGTCTGCGTTGTCTACCAGGAAAGTGTACAAACTGTCACAGCGTTGTTTGCCAGGAGAGTGTACAAACGTTCACAGCGTTGTTTGCGAGAGTGTACAAACTTTCACCGCGTTATCTACCTGGAGAGTTTACAAACGTTCGCATTTAGAATTATTAATCCTAACCCCAATTCTAACACATCAATCTATCGAAACAAAAAGCAAGCACGCAAAAACAAACAGATAATGAAAGATGAATGACATGGAGTAGCAAGGGATCAGGTTTACGGTATTTTGTAATAGTATCAACTCAATGGACCAGGTTTACGGTATTTTGTAATAATATCAACTCCTGGGACCATGTTTACGGTATTTTGTAATAATATCAACTCAAGGGGCCAGGTTTACGGTATTTTGTAATAATATCAACTCAAGGGACCAGGTTTAAGTTATTTTGTAATAATATCAACTCAAGGGACCAGGTTTACGGTATTTTGTAATAATATCAACTCAAGGGACCAGGTTTACGGTATTTTGTAATAATATCAACTCTACAATGTTCATTATAAAAGTATTTACACATAAAACGTATCGTTCCAACTCTTTACAAATGTGTTAATCTGGGGATGCCATTGTGAACTCTAGTTGACCTGATTAATTTCAAGATAGATAAGGCATGATAATCTGGCGGAAAACTGGCGTGTGACTTTTATATTTACACTCTCTAACCATTACCAAATGTACTTAACATCTAGTATTTATTTTCTGTGTGGACTTTTTATAATGATGTAAGTGCGTTATGTAACGGTTCAAGTCATTCTTATATTTGTTAAGACGACTTATTTACGCTATACCCGTACACACACACACACACACACACACACATATATATATATATATATATATATATATATATATATATATATATATATATATATATATATATATATATATATATATATATATATATATATGTGTGTGTGTGTGTGTGTGTGTGTGTGTGTGTATTTAATCACATTTTAATAGCAGATATCAGGCTATGGAAAAAAGGAAAAAGGAATGAAATTGGAATTCACTGGTCTTGAAGGGCACTCATAATTCCAAATCTGATTATACTCAATCGAGTCGTACAGAGGGGAGAGGGATAAGGAGAAAGAAAGAGTGTACTCAGTAGACTGTCTAATGCCCTCCCCCACCCCCGTCTCGGCTGTGTATTCAACAAATGAGAGTTCCATGTCAGCCATACCACCGTAATCATTTACCCCCCCCCCCCCGGTCACGGCTGTGTATTCAACAAATGAGAGTTCCATGAAAGCAATGCCACCGTAATCATTTACCCCCCTCCCCCCATCACGGCTGTGTATTCAACAAATGAGAGTTCCATGAAAGCCATACCACCGTAATCACTTAACCCCACCCCACCCCGGCATGGCTCGTGTATTGAACATGAACTCAAATACTACTGTAATCATCCCCCCCCCCCCTCCGGTATGGCTCGTGCATTTTCAATATTCTTTGTGAGAGAGAATATGTAACAATTTCTTTCCCTCCAGGCCAAATTACAACAATTTCTTTCCGTCTATGCCAAATAGCTGCAATTTCTCAATGATTTAATGCCTTGCATGAATAGGACACAAAACGTCCGCAGGCACCAACTACTCTGAAGTTATATAGACTATTTTAGCAGTCATGTCAAATTGTCAAAGCATCACATGTTAAAAGAAAAGCAACAAGAGGAATTTCCTAAAGCAAGAAAATCAAATGTATGATTGATTGAATCGTGGCCGAGAAAGCTATTTCTTATTGATACACATGTAATATAACGAGCTATATTGACACACGTGACTGAAGAGTGACTCTCTTTATAGGAATTTAAGTGTTGCTGCATAAAGCAGGAAGGAGGTTGTTGAACCTAAATGGATCTAATGGAAACGGAAACGATGCATCATTCCAGTCCTAGAGTTCTTGACGCATCCTAGCGTTTCTTATACAGAGCTAAGAAAAGTTGTTGAGAAATAACGCAACCCAGGTGTTTAACAAGTTTGTATGGGCTATGAATTCCGTATCATCGTGACAAATTGCTACATGATATTTATGGCGTTTCCGACATGTACATCCATGATTGAAGTATTGCTATATAATGATAGGGTAATTTACGAACGATGTTTGCTTCCAAAAATAAGGGGAAAAAATCAAATCTAGCAGCGCTTGCTTTAAAGATCTTTAAAGTGAGACCCCCAAAAAATCACGTGATATTTGAGACAGACAAATGAAGTGATGTTCGATAGCGGCATATAGTAACCTATTGGAATGACTATGCAGTGATTGTTTCATGTAATGCACATTCATATTTTGACACGTGTCCATGACGTATATCACAAGTATGCGCCAAATACACTCTTTTTCCAGAGTGTGGGAATAACATTGTGTTTAGATTTTCGGTATATTTAGTTTTACAGTCATTAGTCTGGTAATATTATCATATTTTGTATGCAAATCTAAAAAGTCTTTACTACGTGCTGATAAATGCACCTCATTAAATGTATATTTTAAGGTAGGAGAAGTGATATGTACTATGGACTGATAGCTTGTTATACAATTTTTCATCCAAGTGACGTGGACGTTCTGGAGCATGCCTTAAGTATCTGTTAGCAATGTGCATTTATCACACTATCATCATCTATCAATCGTGCTAACGTCTTCTCACTGACACGATAAAACCCCACTTAGTACCACTTAGTAACTGCCGCTGAAAATTCTATGAGGTTTGCTTCCAAAACTATATATATATATATATATATATATATATATATATATATATATATATATATATATATATATATAGCAACATATTGTGAGACAAATGAAAAGTTCATTTTACAGAATTTTAACATCTTTACATTTGATATAGTTTCTGATCTGGAAGCGTTTATCTGCCTACATATTTGTGCAATTACATTTAATAGTTTTCGATTTTTTTTTTTTAATATTTAGTTGGCGAGATGTAGACATTACTGGTTGATGTACCGTAAAACGTTGCGACAGATATACATACATATCAAAATTGGTCTTTCAAAATTTTGGTTTGAATACTGAGAGATCGTGATTCCTATTTTCGTACTTAAGTTTGCTTGTAAATGCAATGACTCCAGCAGTTGCCTGAGCTAACTGCTCATGATAAAACTTAGTATGTCAAAGGTTTCAAAAAGCCTCAGATAATATACATGTCTGATGGCATATCTTAATCTTAAGAGGATTATGATCCAGTTATGATGTAAAATACATTTTATAATGCTTAGAGATTAAAATATACTTCGATCTTAAGTTAAAGGTCAAGGACAAATACCCCCCCCCCGTTGTTGGGTCTGCGGAAAAATGAATTGAACAGTATTGAAGAAGGATGAAGGAAATGTCTGTAATAGGTCTGTGATGATCAAAGATCGGCCCTTGATTCCAACATTAAGGAATTATGAAGGGATTTTTCGACAGTAAGCCACTATGAGACTAGGTTAAGGGTATGCACGTATTTTCTTATTTTATTGTTCTGAAATACTCAGTGGATCATTAGCAATGTTTACATGACAAAAGCTAATCGTAAAGTGGATTGGTCTAAGTTCACCTAAACAGGTAGCATTTGTCCTAGTTGGAAAACAAGACGTCAAAATAGTGTTTAAAGGCAAACTCCCAGTTGTGATACTATTCCTCCAAAACTCAATACATAGGCGCTCACTAATTCCCGTACATGAACTAGGGCAAGCGTTAAGTCTGCCTCTACTTCCAAAAGTTCTTGATTTCTCAGAACAATGATATTCGTCTCTTGATTTATCAGAACAATGGTATTGATCTCTTGATTTCTCAGAGCATTTGTATTGATCTCTTGATTGATCAGGACATTGGTATTGATTTCTTGATTTATCAGGACATTGGTATTGATCTATTGATTTATCAGGACATTGGTATTGATCTCTTGATTTCTCAGGACATTGGTATTGATCTCTTGATTTATCAGGACATTGGTATTGATATCTTGGTTTCTCAGAACTTGGTATTGATCTCTTGATTTCTCAGAAAATTGGTATTGATCTCTTGATTTCTCAGAACATTGGTATTGATCTCTTGATTTATCAGAAAATTGGTATTGATCTCTTGATTTATCAGGACATTGGTATTGATCTGTTGATTTATCAGAACATTGATTTTTACCTTTTGATTTATCAGATCATAGATATTCATCTCCTGATTTCTCAGAACATTGGCATTCATCTCTTGATTGGTAACATTTTGTAAATTATTCTGCCATTTCATAATAACCTGTATCGTACACAAACATATAAATCATTATAACATTACATAATGACTGTATCGTATACAAACATATAAATCATTATACCATTTCATAATAACCTGTATCGTATACAAACATACAAATCATTATAAATTTACATTATGACCTGTATCCTATACAAACATACGAAGCATTCTACCATTACATAATGCCCTGTATCCTATACAAACATACGAAGCATTCTACCATTACATAATGACTGTATCGTATACAAACATACAAATCATTATACCATTACATAATGACCTGTATCGTATACAAACATACAAATCATTATACCATTACATAATGACCTGTATCGTATACAAACATACAAATCATTATACCATTACATAATGACTGTATCGTTACAAATCACTCTCTAAAGGATGTGGTAATCACATTCAGTGTTGTAACATTCAGAGCACTAAGCGATAACATGTATGTATTCGAGTTTCAGAACGTAAAATCATCTATATTTATTTATTAAATTATTAAACATAAAATCCTAATACCAGTTGATGAAATAAAAATGCAAACAAACTCTGCCTTTCAGGAAAATGCTACATATTGATACATTTATATAAACTATTCCTTACATACTGATACATTTATATAGACTATTCCCTACATATTGATACATTTATATAAACTATTCCCTACATATTGATACATTTATATAAACTATTCCCTACATATTGATACATTTATATAAACTATTCCCTACATATTCATACATTTATATAAACTATTCCCTACATATTGATACATTTATATAGACTATTCCCTACATATTGATACATTTATATAAACTATTCCCTACATATTCATACATTTATATAGACTATTCCCTACATATTCATACATTTATATAAACTATTCCCTACATATTCATACATTTATATAAACTATTCCCTACATATTGATACATTTATATAAACTATTCCCTACATATTGATACATTTATATAAACTATTCCCTACATATTCATACATTTATATAGACTATTCCCTACATATTCATACATTTATATAAACTATTCCTTACATATTCATGCATTTATATAAACTATTCCCTACATATTGATACATTTATATAAACTATTCCCTACATATTGATACATTTATATAAACTATTCCATACATATTGATACATTTATATAAACTATTCCCTACATATTGATACATTTATATAAACTATTCCCTACATATTCATACATTTATATAAACTATTCCCTACATATTCATACATTTATATAAACTATTCCCTACATATTGATATATTTATATAGACTATTCCCTACATATTCATACATTTATATAAACTATTCCCTACTTATTGATACATTTATATAAACTATTCCCGATATATTGATACATTTATATAAACTATTCCAAACGCTGAGTGGATCTGTTTGTCACCGAAATGCAATGCAAATTCCAAACTGAGTATGCTAAATTAGAACTGTTGCAATATTATTAAAATAATTCTTGTTCCAACCAGTGAACGGTTGTGTTAGTGATCGACTTATATAGGTCATGTTGAGATGCTGCATGTATTCCACTTTGGTTGCAAAGGATTCAACAATTGTCAAGAGAGTGATATTTAATTTGTAAAGACCAAATGGCTTGATTCAGTTACAATTGACATGATGGTCAAATATAATTTGTACAGTTATATTTGATCGGTAAAGTAATATTTAATTGGTAAAGTAATATTTCATTGGTAAAGTCATATTTAATTGGTGAAGTCATATTTAATTGGTAAAGTCATATTTAATTGGTGAAGTCATATTTAATTGGTAAAGTCATATTTAATTGGTAAATACCAATGTCTTTATGCAGTCACAACTGGCATGATGGTCATATTTAATTGATAAAGTCTTTAATTGATAAAGTCATATTTAATTGGTAAAGTCGCGCGCGCGTGTGTGTGTGTGATTTGGATTTTTAACTTAGCTTTAACAATTTTTCAGTCATATCGCTACAATGTCTGCAGTGTGACAGTTTATAGTAATGTCTAGCACTGGGATATCATGCCGCAGACACGTAACATAATGTCCCACCCAGTCACATTATCCTAACACCAGTCCGACCAGTCCTAATACTAACCTCTTAATGCTGAGCGCCAAGCGAGGCAGCTGTTAGTACCATTTTTATAAGTCTTTGGTATGACTCGACCGGCAATATAAAGTCTGGTAAAATGATATTAAATTGGCAAAGTTATATTTCACTGGTAAATACCGAATGTCTCGATGTAGTCACAAATGTCAAGATAGTCATATTTAATTCGTAAAGTCATATTCAATTGGTAAAATAATAATTAATTGGTAATGTCATATTTAACTCGTTAATACCGAATGTCTTGATGTAGTTGCAATTCTTGCGGCAGGCTATAGTGCATAAAAAGATGAATAAAAAACTTAGATTTCTACTTTCCAGAAATGATTACCGACAGCTGGTCTTACAATGTTAGTCTTTTGAATCATCCCTCGTCGTCGATGCAGTTTATAAGTAAAATTATAATCCCCGCCCATATACTAGCGAGACAATGCACTATTTTGGGTGAATTTCTAATCTTTACAAACTTTTACAGGCTGATTTTCTTCACTTTCCACTGTGATTAGTAAAAGGCTGACTATCTTTAATTTCAACTTTGATTGGTGAAGGCTGACTATCTTTAATTTCAACTTTGATTGGTAAAGGCTAGCTATCTTTCATTTCATCTTTGATTGATAAAGGCTGGCTATCCTTAATTTCAACTTTGATTGCTAAAAGGCTGGCTATCTTTCATTTCAACTTTGATTGCTAAAAGGCTGGCTATCTTTAATTTCAACTTTGATTGCTAAAAGGCTGGCTATCTTTAATTTCAACTTTGATTGGTAAAGGCTGACTATCTTTAATTTCAACTTTGATTGCTAAAAGGCTGGCTATCTTTAATTTCAACTTTGATTGCTAAAAGGCTGGCTATCTTTAATTTCATCTTTGATTGGTAAAGGCTAGCTATCTTTAATTTCAACTCTGATTGCTAAAAGGCTGGCTATCTTTAATTTCATCTTTGATTGCTAAAAGGCTGGCTATCTTTAATTTCATCTTTGATTGCTAAAAGGCTGGCTATCTTTAATTTCATCTTTGATTGCTAAAAGGCTGGCTATCTTTCATTTCAACTTTGATTGCTAAAAGGCTGGCTATCTTTAATTTCATCTTTGATTGCTAAAAGGCTGGCTATCTTTAATTTCAACTTTGATTGCTAAAAGGCTGGCTATCTTTAATTTCATCTTTGATTGCTAAAAGGCTGGCTATCTTTAATTTCAACTTTGATTGCTAAAAGGCTGGCTATCTTTAATTTCATCTTTGATTGCTAAAAGGCTGGCTATCTTTAATTTCATCTTTGATTGGTAAAGGCTGACTGTCTTTAATTTCATCTTTGATTGCTAAAAGGCTGGCTATCTTTAATTTCAACTTTGATTGCTAAAAGGCTGGCTATCTTTAATTTCAACTTTGATTGCTAAAAGGCTGGCTATCTTTAATTTCAACTTTGATTGCTAAAAGGCTGGCTATCTTTAATTTCATCTTTGATTGCTAAAAGGCTGGCTATCTTTAATTTCAACTTTGATTGCTAAAAGGCTGGCTATCTTTAATTTCAACTTTGATTGCTAAAAGGCTGGCTATCTTTAATTTCATCTTTGATTGCTAAAAGGCTGGCTATCTTTAATTTCAACTTTGATTGCTAAAAGGCTGGCTATCTTTAATTTCATCTTTGATTGCTAAAAGGCTGGCTATCTTTAATTTCAACTTTGATTGCTAAAAGGCTGGCTATCTTTAATTTCATCTTTGATTGCTAAAAGGCTGGCTATCTTTAATTTCATCTTTGATTGGTAAAGGCTGACTGTCTTTAATTTCATCTTTGATTGCTAAAAGGCTGGCTATCTTTAATTTCAACTTTGATTGCTAAAAGGCTGGCTATCTTTAATTTCAACTTTGATTGCTAAAAGGCTGGCTATCTTTAATTTCAACTTTGATTGCTAAAAGGCTGGCTATCTTTAATTTCATCTTTGATTGCTAAAAGGCTGGCTATCTTTAATTTCAACTTTGATTGCTAAAAGGCTGGCTATCTTTAATTTCAACTTTGATTGCTAAAAGGCTGGCTATCTTTAATTTCATCTTTGATTGCTAAAAGGCTGGCTATCTTTAATTTCAACTTTGATTGCTAAAAGGCTGGCTATCTTTAATTTCATCTTTGATTGCTAAAAGGCTGGCTATCTTTAATTTCATCTTTGATTGGTAAAGGCTGGCTATCTTTAATTTCATCTTTGATTGCTAAAAGGCTGGCTATCTTTAATTTCAACTTTGATTGGTAAAGGCTGACTATCTTTAATTTCAACTTTGATTGCTAAAAGGCTGGCTATCTTTAATTTCAACTTTGATTGCTAAAAGGCTGGCTATCTTTAATTTCATCTTTGATTGGTAAAGGCTGGCTATCTTTAATTTCAACTCTGATTGCTAAAAGGCTGGCTATCTTTAATTTCATCTTTGATTGCTAAAAGGCTGGCTATCTTTAATTTCAACTTTGATTGCTAAAAGGCTGGCTATCTTTAATTTCATCTTTGATTGCTAAAAGGCTGGCTATCTTTAATTTCAACTTTGATTGCTAAAAGGCTGGCTATCTTTAATTTCATCTTTGATTGCTAAAAGGCTGGCTATCTTTAATTTCAACTTTGATTGCTAAAAGGCTGGCTATCTTTAATTTCATCTTTGATTGGTAAAGGCTGGCTATCTTTAATTTCATCTTTGATTGGTAAAGGCTGACTGTCTTTAATTTCATCTTTGATTGCTAAAAGGCTGGCTATCTTTCATTTCAACTTTGATTGCTAAAAGGCTGGCTATCTTTAATTTCAACTTTGATTGCTAAAAGGCTGGCTATCTTTAATTTCATCTTTGATTGGTAAAGGCTGACTGTCTTTAATTTCATCTTTGATTGCTAAAAGGCTGGCTATCTTTAATTTCAACTTTGATTGCTAAAAGGCTGGCTATCTTTAATTTCATCTTTGATTGCTAAAAGGCTGGCTATCTTTAATTTCATCTTTGATTGGTAAAAGGCTGGCTATCTTTAATTTCATCTTTGATTGCTAAAAGGCTGGCTATCTTTAATTTCAACTTTGATTGCTAAAAGGCTGGCTATCTTTAATTTCATCTTTGATTGCTAAAAGGCTGGCTATCTTTAATTTCATCTTTGATTGGTAAAGGCTGACTGTCTTTAATTTCAACTTTGATTGCTAAAAGGCTGGCTATCTTTAATTTCAACTTTGATTGCTAAAAGGCTGGCTATCTTTAATTTCAACTTTGATTGCTAAAAGGCTGGCTATCTTTAATTTCATCTTTGATTGGTAAAGGCTGACTGTCTTTAATTTCATCTTTGATTGCTAAAAGGCTGGCTATCTTTAATTTCATCTTTGATTGGTAAAAGGCTGGCTATCTTTAATTTCATCTTTGATTGCTAAAAGGCTGGCTATCTTTAATTTCAACTTTGATTGCTAAAAGGCTGGCTATCTTTAATTTCATCTTTGATTGCTAAAAGGCTGGCTATCTTTAATTTCAACTTTGATTGCTAAAAGGCTGGCTATCTTTAATTTCATCTTTGATTGCTAAAAGGCTGGCTATCTTTAATTTCATCTTTGATTGCTAAAAGGCTGGCTATCTTTAATTTCATCTTTGATTGCTAAAAGGCTGGCTATCTTTAATTTCATCTTTGATTGGTAAAGGCTGACTGTCTTTTATTTCATCTTTGATTGCTAAAAGGCTGGCTATCTTTAATTTCAACTTTGATTGCTAAAAGGCTGGCTATCTTTAATTTCATCTTTGATTGCTAAAAGGCTGGCTATCTTTAATTTCATCTTTGATTGGTAAAGGCTGACTGTCTTTAATTTCATCTTTGATTGCTAAAAGGCTGGCTATCTTTAATTTCATCTTTGATTGCTAAAAGGCTGGCTATCTTTAATTTCAACTTTGATTGCTAAAAGGCTGGCTATCTTTAATTTCATCTTTGATTGCTAAAAGGCTGGCTATCTTTAATTTCAACTTTGATTGCTAAAAGGCTGGCTATCTTTAATTTCATCTTTGATTGCTAAAAGGCTGGCTATCTTTAATTTCATCTTTGATTGGTAAAGGCTGACTGTCTTTAATTTCATCTTTGATTGCTAAAAGGCTGGCTATCTTTAATTTCATCTTTGATTGCTAAAAGGCTGGCTATCTTTAATTTCAACTTTGATTGCTAAAAGGCTGGCTATCTTTAATTTCATCTTTGATTGCTAAAAGGCTGGCTATCTTTAATTTCAACTTTGATTGCTAAAAGGCTGGCTATCTTTAATTTCATCTTTGATTGCTAAAAGGCTGGCTATCTTTAATTTCATCTTTGATTGGTAAAGGCTGGCTATCTTTAATTTCAACTTTGATTGCTAAAAGGCTGGCTATCTTTAATTTCATCTTTGATTGCTAAAAGGCTGGCTATCTTTAATTTCATCTTTGATTGGTAAAGGCTGACTATCTTTAATTTCAACTTTGATTGCTAAAAGGCTGGCTATCTTTAATTTCATCTTTGATTGCTAAAAGGCTGGCTATCTTTAATTTCAACTTTGATTGCTAAAAGGCTGACTATCTTTAATTTCATCTTTGATTGGTAAAGGCTGACTATCTTTAATTTCAACTTTGATTGCTAAAAGGCTGGCTATCTTTAATTTCAACTTTGATTGCTAAAAGGCTGGCTATCTTTAATTTCAACTTTGATTGCTAAAAGGCTGGCTATCTTTAATTTCATCTTTGATTGCTAAAAGGCTGACTATCTTTAATTTCAGCTTTGGTAAAGGTTGATCATCTTTAATTTCCACTGTGATCGGTAAAGGTTAATTAACTTTAATTTCTACTGCGATTCGTAAAAGTTGATTATCTTTCATTTCCACTGTGATTGGTAAAGGCTTATTATCTTTCATTTCCACTGTGATTGGTAAATGCTTATTATCTTTCATTTCCACTGTGATTGGTAAAGGCTGATTATCTTTAATTTCCACTGTGATTGGTAAAGGCTTATTATCTTTCATTTCCACTGTGATTGGTAAATGCTGATTATCTTTCATTTCCACTGTGATTGGTAAAGGCTTATTATCTTTCATTTCCACTGTGATTGGTAAAGGCTGACTATCTTTAGTTTCCACTGTGATTGGTAAATGCTGATTATCTTTAATTTCCACTGTAATTGGTAAAGGCTGGCCATCTTTAATTTCTGTTGTGATTGGTAAAGGCAGAATAATTTTATTTTCAACTTTAATGTCGACTGGCTATGTTTAATTTCCACTGTGATCGGTAAAAGCTGATTAGCTTTAATGTTCACTGCAACTGGTAAAGGCAGAATAATTTTAATTTCAACTTTGATTAGAAAAGGCTTATTATCTTTAATTTCTTCTTTAATATATAATGTACATGAGCAATAAAACAAAGATAAAACTTGGTAATACATGCTGATTGTCTATCAGATACTAATTTGCTTATGGCACGAAACCGAAACAGTAGAACTGCGTTAAAACCGTTACTTTTTAAAATAATAATTAGGTTCCTGGCCATAAAAGTTAATTATTTTTTTGTACTTTCTATACCACCGAATTGTTACAAAACTACTAAAATACGTGGAAAGTAATAATGATCGGATCAACATTAAATTGTGTTATGTTTGAATTCAATATTTTGCAAATAAATTCTTTTTCTCGAATATGTCTTCAAATAACTTATTTATGTATTACAGTTTGCGTTACGTAAAATTATTTGTAAATGTATGTCATATCATTGATATCAAGCACCTTACATGTTTTTAAAATTTGACTGGTATAAATTATTTTCATTTAGGTACATTTGACCGGTATAAATTATTTTCATTTAGGTATATTTTACTGTGAGAAGCTGCAAGACTTTTTGTCAGTTGATAAGTTGAGGGATACTGGAACGACAATCCACTTTTTAAAATAAAAGAATGTAATAATAATAATAATAATAATAATAATAATAATAATAATTTGTACTAGTAGCATTGCAATCGTGAGCCCATGTAGTATTAAAGTGGCAAAGAAAGAAAGAGAGATAAAAAGTATAATTTCATCAATAGAATAAAAAAATTGTACAAGCAAAGCATTTAATCGAACAAATAAAGAAAAGTAAGATATAGTACTTACCAAAGTCTGGTAGTCTCCCTCTTGAAAACGTTAGCATTATGCACAGTCAATATTTACTTCACAGTTTTCCTTTCGTACAAATGCACGATACATCTGAAAAAGAAAATTAATTTTCCCCACTAAATGGGCAAGTGCAATATATAACACCGTGCTGTATATCTCGAGTGTCACTCATTATTTAACACCGTGCTGAGAGTCTGGAGTCTCACTCACAATTTAACACCGTGCTGAGAGTCTCGAATCTCACTTGAGAGTTTTACTAAGACCCTAGTGGAATACCAGTATTCAAGTTATCTCTCATTTTTCTTCCATGCTTGACGAGAAAACATTTAGCAGAATTCCTGACTTTTGCATTGTTTGCAAGTCTTTCATTATTGTAAGCGATGCCTTTTCCTTTACCACCGCTGCCTTTTGTAGATTTATTTTCATATCAATCTCGCTTTTGTTATCTAAGTATATATGAATTACATTAACTCGTCTAAGCTTCTGAAGAGGTAAAATTTACAACATGCTGAGCAAGCTATAGGAGGGGTAAGTAAACACAGACACGTGTATGTCGGTGGAAACCATGAACAGGGATTAACGTAATTGGATTAAAATCAGGATAGAATAATAATTAGCAGATTTAAAAGGCACTCATAAAAGTTTCGTGTCTTGCCGGTCATTGGAATTCCCGGTCCACTTATTTTTGGCACACTACAATATAAAGCGTTGCTTTACGTATTACGGAGAGTTGTCATTAACAGTATGTTCCAGGTGGTCATTCGAAACTGTGTATTCCGGCTAAAATTGCAGTCAGACTGAGATTTGATTTGATCTTCAACGGCACAGAAACACTTGAAGGTTATTTAATGCCGAGACAGTGAAGTGCACCCCAACGGGACATACCCCAGTAGTGGACACAGCCTGACCTGATAACATGATTCAAACATGCACCCGTCTGGACCGGGGTTGGGGTTGAGGTTAGGAATAGACATAAAATATTAGTATGAATAATTTAAATCATCGCTTAAACAAAATCCATTGAGATTTGAATATAAAAATGGATAATTTTTTTCAGTATATTACATCAGATTCAAAGGATTTTTTTCCAAGTAAGAAGAGAACAGACAACATACTTCTTTTGAAGAAGTATGAACAAATGATTGATGATAAAAATAGTAAATAACATTTATCAAATTGTACAATGAGCATTTTTAAGATTATGTTCTATTGCTCTATTAAAGGTTATCTGGCTAAACAAACTATTGTTTTTAAAAAAAAATACATACCAAAGATTGATACAAAAAAGTACATTCCAAAGATTGGTATAAAAAGGTACATACTAAAGATTGATGTAAAAAAAAGTACATACCAAGATTTTTTACAAAAAGTACATACCAAAGATTGATATAAAAAAGTATATATCAAAGATTGATATAAAAAATACATACCAAAGACTGATATAAAAAGTACCTACCAAAGATTGATATAAAACGGTACATCGCAAAGATTTATATAAAAAAATTACATACAAAAAATGTATTAAAAAATTACATACCAAAGATTGATATAAAAAGTACATACCAAAGATTGATATAAAAAAATGCATACTAAAGATTAATATAAAAAATACATGCCAAAAATTGATATAAAAAAGTACGTACCAAAGATTGATATAAAAAAACACATACCAAAGGTTGATGAACAAAAGGTACATACAAAATATTGATATAAAAAGTACATACCGAAGGTTGATATAAAAAAGTACATTCCAAAGATTGATATAAAAAGTATGTACCAACGATTGATATAAAAAGTACATACCAAAGATTGATTTAAAAAAGTACATACCAAAGATTGATATAAAAAGTACATACCGAAGGTTGATATAAAAAAAAAGTACATACCAAAGATTGATATAAAAAGTACATACCAAAGATTAATTTATAAAAGAAAATATCAGAGATTGATGCTAAAAAGGAAACATACCAAAGACTGGTTTTCAAAAGGAAATCTTCTAGCGTATGATGCAGTTGGGTAAGAGAGTCCGGGCTGCTTGGATCGTGTCTTTTGGCATATACTACAGTTTGATAAGGGAGCCCAAGTTGCCCGGATTGTGGTATGAATATTTGATTTAATTTAATTGTTTTTGTTAGTTTTAATTTTTTTAATTCCATTACATGCTAACATAATGTAATTTTGTTTATTGGAATTGATTCTTTAGAATTAGGTTCAATTCTGTTTGACCTGACATTTTTTTAATTTTCATTGGTAAACACCTAATAATAGAAACACTGTATCTAGTTTCTGACCTTGATACAGAACCAATGACAGTTTTAGTAAACAACTAAATTTTTTAAATTCTTTCTCAGAGCAAGAGTTATTTAAGTTAAGTCAAGGCCATACCTGGACTACATGATATTTATCATGTAACAAGCTTCCAGTTCTATAACGTTGACCCCCCCCCCCATCCGGGCATCTGTTTTGCGTCTTAGTTAGACTTATTACTAATGTTTTGAGAAATAATTGTCAGTCGTGCCTTAACACTTGATACGTCGGGTTGTTTATGTCGTGTCCAGTTTGGGATAATTATTTTATTTTCTTCAAATGATTTTGAATTTAAGTGATTCGTTTCCCTGGTAAAACTAGTGCTCTAAATTAAATCTTGAACATGGACATTTATCAAAATTTGTACAGAATGCAAAAACTGGAATACTATTTTCTGTGACTCTACAAGAGACTGTTGACAATTCAGCACTTCGCTGACTATTAATGACGTTATCGTCTTCCAATTTGGATTTCATCGGAATTCGAACTCAGTTTCATTCAGGACTTTTATCACTAGGACTTGGTTTTTGTTATTATTGGATTTATTTTGATTTGATTCGTAAAACTATAAGTGTTTCTCATTTTTCACTTGATATTCTAGGGAAATAAATTATTTGTAAAATTGTACAAAGCTTGTTGTATTCACTCTTTTCTGTTACGTTTTGTAAGAGCCTAGACTCTTAACAATCGTGTCTTCAAGCATACACTGCAGCTAAATATGAGTCTCATTGTTTGGATTGTGTATTGGTTCTGTTTAGAAATTATGTCATGTGGCCCATGAATAAGAATCAGGTTGTGGTTCTAAGACCTGGCTCTTCTGTCTTGTAGCTTATTAAAGGTCTACCAGAATGACTTGTCCATTAAACCTGACAGTGGATTGTTCAAGAGTGATTAGTCCACCAGCTAAAAAGGGTATTGCAGTTCTTTCATTTTGTTTGCATGGTTTGGACTAATTATCTCCTATGCATCCAGCATGCACAAGGTATGAATACCACTATAGCTAATTCTGAAGTGGACCTAACCATGGTTAGTTATGTTAATGTAAGGTCAGCCCTTTCAAGACTGTTGCCTTCAACTGGGAAATAAAACAATAGATACTGGTCATGATCACATAATGTCGCTATTGGTAAACTGAGTATATGGAGCGCGCATTGATTCTACAATTGAGTGGCAAATGGGCATCTGGAGCGCGCATTAATTCCACAATAGAGTGCCAAATGGGCATCTGGAGCGCGCATTAATTCTACAATTTAGTGCCCAATCGGCATCTACAGCACGGATTGATTCTACAGCTGAGTGCTAAATCGGCATCTGGTTCATTACCCAGATACCTTATTGTGATATGGTTTGTCTGTACGTTACCGCAAATTCTAGACCACTGGGTACAAATTCATGAACTTTGTAGTTATATTGCCCTTGAGGTAACCATTTGCAAAAGGGATGTCATAATGACTCCAACTCATATGGTCTATGGCAGGGGTCATATTTAAAGATGTACATTACAATGAAATTAATTTTCAGATATTTTCTGACCAACAAGGAAGTCGCATCATATTTATAACCGACTGTGCATTATGACCCCTGGGTCACTACCTTGAGTGGGTGGGGGGAGTACCAGGGTTATGGAAGGGGTTGGGGATTTGCAATGGCGATCTGCCGCAGTTGCGCTAGTTGAAGTTAGCATCAACATATATTTTCATAGTTGGTGCTATTTTGTTCTTGTACAACAGATTTGGGATGCGCTTCTCCCGTGAACAATTTGGTCTTTTCCGGATAGCAATAGCAATTTAGTTCGAGACCCAACCCATTTTATTCCTAAGGCTGCCAAAACAACTTGTGTCGAATGAAAAGCTGCTAAGAGTAGTGATAAAGATATGCGGAAACAACATCGATGCGGAGTGATTAGGAAATAAATATTAAAAGCACACCTGTGATAAAGGTTAACTTCATTAATGAATAATCTTCTTATAATAGCTTTTGCTTACTAAGAGGTCTAATAGCAATGCCAATCTACAATTATCTGATCAGGTGTAATTTAAAAGCAGCATGAATTCCTTTACTGTGTCTGAATTCAATTGAAAGGCATTCTCAATTGACAACAGAAACAGCTAAGATCGCACTTATATTCCAGATGCAATCTTTTGCAAGTTTGTAAATATCACTTGGTGAAACAGATACACTATTATAGGAGTACACTCCTGATTTGTGCTTTGATGACCCAACTTTCTTCGTGGTGTTACATTGATAGAATGTCAAATGCACACAACCACATTTTTTGCGCGCACTAATACATCTGCTTGCGTATAATGTATAGGGGATAGCCTTACCTTCGATCGTCACTCCGGATAAGATTATACAAGGAGTGACTCAATTTGTTTTGAAGCATAAGGTTTAGTGTCAACATGTTACTATTTTCAAATTAATCTGAGGTCGTGCATCCCACTTTTCTGACCTTTCGTGATGATTAAGAAAAATTGAAAGATAGATAAATGATGATTTCAGCACAACTCGTCGGTTGCCCCGAAAAGAGTTCGAGTACAATATCTCATGATGAAGGCATCGGTCGTGTCTTTGCTGTTTGTAAGTCTGTTTATGACCGTCTTTCTAAGAGATATGTAACCATTCATTGGTTGTCCCTATAATCTGTCAAATCGTTTAAACATATTTGATTCCTTATTTATAATTCGAGATTATAAGATTTTAATATAGAAGGCAAATGCTTGGAAACGAAAGCTAATTTTATATTTTTACGAAAAGAACATTGTAAATGTATATGAAAATATAGCGGACGATATTACGTTTCAATGAAAGAAAAATAAATTATTTAATTGTCAAAGTGAAGAGTCTCTTGGTTAAAGATTAGCATTTAGTCAAGGTATATAAAGTAGGATCACGAACAACGAAGGAATGTGTGGAGGAGGAGGAGGATGCATAAAAGAAGAGGATGAATCGTAGCTAAAATGTGTCCCTCATTAATCAGTAAATTCAGAAAATATGTGCTCTGATTAGTCATTTGAGAGTTTAAAATTCAAAAATGTTTCTGGGCGTCACGTTCCTTAATTATATAGTTGAGCATAGATAGTGGTGTATAGAAATTGTCATGAATTCAGTTTTAGACGGGTTGAAAGATACACATCAAAAATATGTACCCACTGAGTATTTGCTCTAAGCATAGTTTGAGGTTATTCGCATGCGCAGATATAGTTCTTGGAAGAAAATGCATATTTTAAGATCTAGTGCAAACACTATAGATTATATTATACGATTAGAACATATTACAAATCTTTAGTCGCCACGGATGTTCATCTCGCCACCGTACAGTGCAATGTATTTGACCTTTCAACTTTTAGCATCATATCTGGCATTCACTGATGTGTAAGTATTATGCACGTAGTCTGCAGTTTTCTTACCACCAATTTCTTGACTATGTTTTCCTAGCCCTAACTCTCAATATTATGTAGAAAATATTCCCTTATTTATCATGAAGAAGGGTGTTTTTGTTTCTTTGAACACCTTCCAGCGGCTATAACATGCATGCAAAGAACACAAACTGTACAAGGATCCATTTTTCGAGCAGATAGTACCGAAATCAAATTATGAAAGAATTCTTTAGTTTTGAGGCCGTGGTGCAAAATCCTATTTTTACGTTAAGTGTTTATTTGCCAAACATTATGCAGAATGTTTCAACATATTACTGTTTAAGATAATTTCTTAATGACTCATATATTACTGGCAGTATATGAATGAGACGTTTGAAATTGATTTAATATACTATTACCAAACGAAGGCAATATAAAAACCACATACTATGTTTTATAACTTATTCTACTTGAAAGCTTATGATTCTCATCATCAACTGGAAACGCAATTTGTCGAGACCGTTTGAAATATACTCATCAAATTCTATTCCATAATTGTATTGTAGTATCTTCAGTCTGGTATGCTGAAAATTAGTCTCTTTATACCTCGTAATATTGATCTCCCACAAACAATGCTTTAGTAAAAGAATTGTCTCTTGTACCGTAGTAACTAGGGCTTCCAAACATTTATAACGTAAACTTATTTATTGGTTGATGAGACGATGTCACGTTCCATGTTATTTGTACCGATAAAACGACTCCATGTTTTGTGAAAACATGCTTACATTATTGGCTTACTGGAATATACCAGCATCTGCCTTTCTTTCGAAAAGGACGTTAAACAATATAGGTCAAATTCTTCCAACCTTACTCTGTATTGGTTCTTGGGTGATTGTAGAAAGTGCGTTAATTCAGTTCTGAGATAGCGATAAACATAAAGTACCTTCTACTTTAAGAGATATCTGTAGTGTAGTGGGCCCCCACTACACTACTGGTATCACAGAGCGTCTTGTCGAACAAAACGAGACCGGCAATACTGTTTTCATTTTTCCGACGAACATACATCAAGTATAAGGCAGAAAGACATGCAGACATACTGTATTTAATGCTTATTTAAATTCTGGAATAAACTTAATAAATCTCTGAAAGATTATTAACTCCTTAAACATATTTCTCAAGATTAATTAAATTATTAATTTTAAATTTTAGAAGTTAAGACATTTAATATCCACTCCCGATGAGTGTATGAGATGCATTAATATATAAACACACCCAACGTCTGAGTAAACGCGATACTTTAATATATAAACACACCCAGTCTCTGAGTAAACGCGATACATTAATATATAAAAACACCCAATCTCTGAGTAAACGCGATACATTATTATATAAACACACCCGATCTCTGAGTAAACGCGATACATTAATATATAAAAACACCCAATCTCTGAGTAAACGCGATACATTATCATATAAATACACACAATCTCTGAGTAAACGCGATACATTATTATAGCAGCAAATCCACACTCTAAGTAAACGAGATACATCATTATAGAAACACATTCAGTCTAAGCAAACGAGATACATTATTATAGAAACACATTCAGTCTAAGCAAACGAGATACATTATTATAGAAACACATTCAGTCTAAGCAAACGAGATACATTATTATAGAAACACATTCAGTCTAAGCAAACGAGATACATCATTATAGAAACACATTCAGTCTAACGTTATTATAGAAACACATTCAGTCTAAGCAAACGAGATACGTTATTATAGAAACACATTCAGTCTAAGCAAACGAGATACATTATTATAGAAACACATTCAGTCTAAGCAAACGAGATACATTATTATAGAAACACATTCAGTCTAAGCAAACGAGATACATCATTATAGAAACACATTCAGTCTAAGCAAACGAGATCATTATTATAGAAACACATTCAGTCTAAGCAAACGAGATACATTATTATAGAAACACATTCAGTCTAAGCAAACGAGATACATTATTATAGAAACACATTCAGTCTAAGCAAACGAGATACATTATTATAGAAACACATTCAGTCTAAGCAAACGAGATACATTATTATAGAAACACATTCAGTCTAAGCAAACGAGATACATTATTATAGAAGTGCATCCAATCTCTGAATAAACGCTATACGTTATTATAGAAGCACACCCAAATGAGGTGTATCTATACGCACATAATGTAAAATCACGCTACACATTGTTGTACACGGTATTACCGTTGAGGATAATTAGCCTTATATATATATATATATATATATATATATATATATATATATATATATATATATATATATATATACAGAGAGAGAGAGAGAGAGAGAGAGAGAGAGAGAGAAATGAGGGGTTAATCTTATCGCCAATTAAAACTTGTATACTTCAGGAGTGTGCAGCACGCGTCAACACACGGCGTGTAAGCACGCTATCGATATCTCTCAGACCTGTAAGTTCTGTTTTGAGATTTTCTCTACACATACCCTACAAGAATGTAATATTAGTATTTTAGCCGTCATCGTTTCAGAACTACTGTTATCAATCAAAGCAGAATTGACATATCGCCACTTGTCAATGATGATGATCAATTAACCAACCAGCGAGCGTAAATTAGACACACTTCCAGGCATCCGCCATTTTCCTCCAACAAGCTGCTTGTGGCAATAATGAATTGATTATGATAAGTATTTAAAAATTTTTGCAACGATTTGTTGATTTCTCGATTGAGAAGGGTGAAAAGCAGTTAGTGGAAGACTTGTAATTCTGACTGTCGATATCCAGACCGTCTAAATGGAGGAATTAGATTTATTCCTTTCCCAAAATATAGACAAAACTTCGATGGATAAAGACTTTTTTTTGTGGTCGTGTGTACGATCAGCTGAATACGGAAACACTTGATGGCAATTACAACATGTTGTTTTGCATAAAATTAGGTAGAAAAGCTTGTCCCGTTGATGGCTTGAAGGAAAAAGAAATTAAATTGAAAAATATATGTAAAAATAAACGTTTCTAAAACATGGATGGAGACCCCCTACTCCCCAACTTTCGGGCTTTGATGTATATTATTTTTCTTGTATAGAAAGCACTGAACAACCCAGACTATTATTTTAAAGTTTGAAAATTTACACTTTCATGATGACTTGTCCCAAAACAATGATTTATCATCTCGATCTTTCAGACACTTGAGTGACTCTTTACTTTCCCATTGGGTTGAAGGAGTGGTGGGGAAACAGAAATGCAATAATAAAGAAATACAAAAACAATGGTTTCAGATAATTATCGCCCGATAGATGAAGCATGCATTTGTATGTTGACATTAACATACATCATTATTCAAAATTCCATCTGACGAACATAGTAATTATTCTAAACAGTAATTATTTACGATTTTGTCATAAATTTTTAATTCATTTGCTTCCAAGGCAGCATAAACAGAAGCCAGATAAAATTAAAAAGGATAAGGTTATATACTAAATACATTAGCATCTTTTGGAGCGAATCTTCTTGTACATGAATAAGTTCTCGATCCGCTTTAAAATTTATTTTTATTATTTAGTGAAATAATACACTTAGAATATTACTGTACGATTTGGAACTACAAACATAAATATTGTCTACTGCAGTATAATTTATGCAACTTTGAAATTTGACATTTTAAGAATAATACAAATCACTAATTAATCAACAATTCACTTAAGCTGAAACATTAATTTGCCAAATACTGCATGTTTGTCGGAGGTCGGCAATGCGTCCTGTCACGTGATTTGGTAGGCGGAGCGATCTATCAACTCGTGTAAGGTCAATTTGGCAAGTGTAGAAATGATATCTCCAATCAGGATTGATCGATGTTTTTGATAAGCACCTTGCAAATAATTTGTCCATGAACTGATAAACTCAATACCAATGATTTTTGTTTTCCGAGCGGCTCTTCGCTGAAATTACTATGATAACTAATAACATGGCTATTGCAACTTGCTACAACGATAACTACCAACAAGGGTATTGAAACCTGCTACTAGGATAACTACCGACAGGGCTATTGTAACTTGCTACTAGGATAACTACCAACAGGGCTATTTTAACTTGCTACTAGGATAACTACCGACAGGGCTATTGTAACTTGCTACAACGATAACTACCAACAAGGGTATTGAAAACTGCTACTAGGATAACTACCGACAGGGCTATTGTAACTTACTACTAGGATAACTACCGACAGGGCTATTGTAACTTGCTACTAGGATAACAACAAACAGGGCTATTGTAACATGCTACTAAGATAACTACCAATATGACTGTTGTACCATCTTACTACTAGGATAACTACCGACGGGGCTATTGTAACTTGCTACTAGGACAACAACAAACAGGGCTATTGAATCATGCTACTAAGATAACTACCAATATGACTGTTGTACCAACTTGCTACTAGGATAACTACCGACAGGGCTATTGTAACTTGCCACTAGGATAGCTACAGAGAGGGCTTTTGTAACTTGCAATTAGGACAGCTACCGCCAGGGCTATTGTAACTTGCTGCGAATATATTGTTGTAAGTTATATCAATACCATCCAAGGAAAAGTGGATAATCATAATCAGACGTACTCGAGTTTAAATATTACCTTTAATATCAGATTGAAAAGCCACTAAGAATATCATTTGTACTTTACAAGCACCACGAGATGCTGCGAGTGAAATTGTATGTAACAGGATTAGTACTGACATACGTTTAGCTCTGTCGACTTATATAGGAGTGTACAGCCTGTAACAGGTAAATAGGCACTAGTGTTATTAGCTATGTCGACTTATATAGGAGTGTACAGTCTGTAACATTTAAATAGGCACTAGTGTTATTAGCTCTGTCGACCTATATAGGAGTGTACAACCTGTAACAGATAAATAGGCGTTAGTGTTATTAGCTATGTCGACTTATATAGGAGTGTACAACCTGTAACAGTTAAATAGGCACTACTGTTATTAGCTATGTCGACCTATATAAGAGTTTACAACCTGTAACAGATAAATAGGCGTTAGTGTATTAGCTCTGTCGACCTATATAGGAGTGTACAACCTGTAACAGATAAATAGGAGTTAGTGTTATTAGCTCTGTCGACCTATATAGGAGTGTACAACCTGTAACAGGTAAATAGGCACTAGTGTTATTAACTCTGGTACAATGAGTTAGTGCGACAGAAGCTTGGTACGGTTATGCTTTCTAAAGACTGTATTACTTGGTGGTGTTGTAGAGACCTATGAAAATGCCCAAAATAAGAACCATTGTTTCTCAGTCTTGCATTACATTTGTTGTTTCACTATTATCAGAGACAGACTGGTCATAACTGAAACATAAAAAGGGTTATAGGCTAATTAAAACTATGGTATTTTCTTTGCTTATTTGTAAAGGAAATGTTTTAAAATACAATGTGTACAATGATTGTACCTTAAAGACAATTCTTTCTTAATAAAGTGTCAGCTAACTCTCATATCAACAGGACTGCCAAACCACGCGTGTCGACTATCATATCAACAGGACTCTGCTAAACCACGCGTGTCGACTAACTCTCATATCCATATGACTGCTAAACCACGTGTGTCAGCTAACTCTCACATGCACATGACACTGCCAAACCACGCGTGTCGGCTGTCATATCCACATGACTCTGCTAAACCACGCGTGACAGCTCACTCTTACATCCACATGACTCTGCTAAGCGACACTTGTCGGCTATCATATCCACATGACTCTGCTAAACCACACTTGTCAGCTGTTATATCCACATGATTCTGCCAAACCGCACGTGTCAGCTAACTCTCATATCCACATGACTACCAAACCACGCGTGTTAATTGTCATATTTACATGACTCTAGGACTATGCCAAACCACGCGTGTCAGCTAACTCTCATATCCGCACGACTCTGCCAAACCACGCGTGTCAGCTAACTCTCACATCCACATGACTCGTCCAAACCACGCGTGTTAACTGTCATATTTACATGACTCATTAACTCTGCCAAACAACTCGTGTTAGCTAATTCTCACATCCGCATGACTCTGCCAAGCCACAATTTTTAGTACTATATTTCATTGATAGTTTATGTTTAACATACGCGATGACTTGCGGTAGCACTTGTTTGTATTCAGTAAAAATCTAATGAAAATACCAATGAAATAAACTGCTAGGAAATCAGTCGCCTTTCCGGAGTGAAAATCAGCAGCTGTTGTGTGCTTGGCTTTTAGTTTCATAGCTCTGATCGTTACGATAGGCCAACTTCGGTTGCCGTACTAGATTTCTGAATTGTTAAGCAGTTGTCGTTAGCCAAAATAGTCAGCCTACCTTCTGACGGAATTCGCTCACGCATTGCTTTCTCAGATGCATTTGAGCGCTATGGGCCATTTCGTTTTATGGAGGGGGATTATCGCCATAATTATATACATTTATTTTCTAATCGCCCTTGAAGTATTATTGTAAATGGCTGCTTGCAAGTGCAAGTTTCATAATTCTATCCATGTATAATAATGCATCAAGGAAGATTAGAAAATACACGCATGTAATTGTGGCGGTAATCCCCCTCAATAATAATTCATTCTCATTCCGGCTTTATTTATAAATGGTTTGAGCATATTAGAAACAAATTGATTTCAGTTGAAATAGTTGATTTACTCTACCAAGCATAAATGCGTAACCCTCAAGCTCTGAAAGCATGCGATGTACAATCGTTAAATGACATATGTATACAGGAATGGAGTGCTAGATTAGAAGCAACATCGAAAAGTAATCGACTTACAAAATATTCAAACAAGATTTAAACTTTTTGAAGTATGTTATATCTTCTTAAAATATTTATTTGCTTAAACTTAGAACTAGCAATCACAGACTTCCAGTAGAGTCAGGTCTTTGGGTAATCATATCAAGACAAGACAGAAAATGTACTGTGGGCCTTGGGGATGACAAATGTGATGAATTTCACTACTCGTCTGTCCTTTTTTCCCTAGAGAAAGATGTAAATTACTGCCATCTTTTTACTGTATTAATCCTAGTGTAATACAGTTTGGTAAACTCTCTTCATCCAAAGATTATTTCTAAATTTGTAGACATGATAATGAAAATATTAATCTGTCACAAACATAAAATTTGCATTTCCGACTGGATGCGCCAGGCAATCCACAGAAATTCATCGTTCATTGCAAAAGTGTGTACATTTTTTGTAACTTCTTCACAGAAGACCATCAAATATCATGTGAGGGTTTTTTTTTTAAAACTAACTTCCAAAATATGTAAGATCTATGGGAAAGCAGCAAGAAAACATCTCAACCGATATTTAACCACTGATAATAACTTTAGTGTCTTCAGACTCTCTTTAGATACAGTTTTCTTTATTGTACCTATTTGGCCTTTCTGTAGCATATACTGACAAATGCAGGATAGGACAATATAGTTACAATATGGGATACTAAAATTACACTGTTGGACAGCATAATACAGTAGGGACACTATAGGACAGTAAAATTACAATATGGGACAATACATTTACACTATAGCACAGTACAATTCGTTTTTGGTTGACTTTAATAGCTCAAACGAATCGTTACTAACAAAAGCAAATCTTTTTACTTAACATATGAGTAGATTAAGATACACGGCGATCGAGGTGTCCAAGATACACGGCAATCGAGGTGTCAATGACACATGGCAATTGAGATGTCTAAGATAAATGGCAATCGAAGTTTCTAAGATACACGGCAATCAAGGTGTCTAAGATACACGGCGGTCGAGGTGTCAATGATACATGGCAATTGAGGTGTCTAATATACAATGTAATCGAGCTAGATCATTATTCGTCTTACGCAAGTACAGAATGACGAAGACATTCCTTTTGTCGCGTAGCGAAGAGAGGGAGAGGTGGTTACCCCTTCCCTCTAATGGGGGTTCGAGGTGGTTGCATATGTTCAATGCAAACACTGGCCAGGAAATCATAGAGTGGTTTTTCTCATATCAAGATCGATTGCAATACTAACAAATCATTAAAATAGTTGGTTTGAAATGAATTATATTTATTTTGTTTAAAAAATGTAAGCAGCTGCGTCTGTGCGTATAGGCAGCTACGTGCCTGCATTCAAAGAATGAAACGATACAATCAGAATACAAAATTTGCAAAAATACCAAGGATCACAAAGTACGGTAACCTTTCTCTTTGAATGTGACGGCCCCATGACTCTGGAATAGCCTGCAGAACTAATTAAGAACAAGCTCTAATTTCAAAGAATTCAAATATGGATAGGGCCTGGATGAAAAAGTACTATTTTGTCGTTTGATCTGTCCAGGGCCTGCATGTAAATGTATTTTGTGCCGTTTGATCTGTCCAGGGCCTGGATGAAAAAGTACTATTTTGTCGCTTGATCTGTCCAGGGCCTGCATGTAAATGTACTTTGTGTCGTTTGATCTGTCCAGGGCCTGGATGAAAAGTACTGTTTTGTCGTTTGATCTATCCAGGGCCTGGGTGTAAAAGTACCATTTGGTCGTTTGATCTGTCCAGGGCCTGGGTGTAAAAGTACTATTTTGTCGTTTGATCTGTCCAGGGCCTGGGTGTAAATGTACTTTGTGTCGTTTGATCTGTCCAGGGCCTGGATGAAAAAGTACTATTTTGTCGTTTGATCTGTCCAGGGCCTGGGTGTAAAAGTAATATTTTGTCGTTTGATCTGTCCAGGGCCTGGATGAAAAAGTACTTTTTTGTCGTTTGATCTGTCCAGGGCCTGGGTGTAAATGTACTTTGTGTCGTTTGATCTGTCCAGGGCCTGGATGAAAAAGTACTATTTTGTAGTTTGATCTGTCCAGGGCCTAGGTGTAAAAGTACTATTTTGTCGTTTGATCTGTCCAGGGCCTGGATGAAAAAGTACTATTTTGTCGTTTGATCTGTCCAGGGCCTGGGTGTAAAAGTACTATTTTGTCGTTTGATCTGTCCAGGGCCTGGGTGTAAAAGTACTATTTTGTCGTTTGATCTGTCCAGGGCCTGCATGTAAATGTATTTTGTGTCGTTTAGTATAACTTAACAAACAATTTAATTATCAAAGTTATTTGAGAAAACGTGAGAGGAACTTTCTGTATGAAGTGAATCCAAAAGAATCCTTAAAACGTTCGATGAAATACAAAAGTATGAAAAGTTTCGTATAAATTTCAGAGCCGGAAACGTATTGATCCGCCAAGAGTCGCGACGTTATCAAATTGGCGGTGTCCAAAACTCCATTGAATAATTCATAATAGTTCCAAAACAATATTGTAGTCCAAAAAATTAACACTTTCTAATTCCACTGAACAGTCTAAATAAATGTTTTGTCCTCTCAAATTATATGTAATTGCAACGTAAAACACATATGCAGACTTGAAATTACAACAGGAATACAAAAACTAAAAATGACTACAAAATAATTATGAAAATTTCATTGCTCAGTTCTCATCTTATATACATCTTCTATTACAACTTTATTTCACAAAATATCTCCACTGGACGGATCATAGTACTCAATAAATATTTCGAAATATCTATTCATGTGGCCTATCCCATCCAATGGGAAATTACTTGATTCTTCAAGTACCCTCCAAACCCCAAAGTTATCAACAGATGTTAAGTAAGAATATTATTAGTAACTGTCAACACGTACATAAACATCTTTTTATAGATCCTATGCAATTTTACGCTATTAATATTCCTGAAACAGTTTCAAAGTCACGTAGGGAAAATCCAACTAATGATAACTACTACAATTTACAGGAATGAATAAAATGTGAAAAAAGATAAATTCATGTACCGGGAGTTACAAAAGATATACATAACAATACTTTATCTTCGTTTGAGTATATGGTACGTGTTTTTTTCGCGTCTGAATGTGTATCTGTTCATTTGACCACAACGTACTTGCTTTATGTCGTGTCAGACTGTGTACTTGTTCGTTAGAGTATAACGTAGTTGCTTAATGTCGTGTCGGAATATGCACCTGATCCCTTATGTGTACCGTATTTGCTTTATGTCGTGTCGGAATGTGTACCTCTTCGTTTGAGTGTATCGTTCCTGCTTTATGTGGTGTCGGAATGTGTACTTGTTCGTTTGAGTATATCGTACTTGCTTTATGTCGCATCGGAAAAATTTAACGCAAACATTAAGCAAATGCCGAGGCATGCAATAGCGTTTTTTTTTTTATAAAGTTAGCAGCTTTCAAGAAAAAAGGATCATTTTGGTTTTAGTGTCAAAAGGTTAAGCTCACTAAGATCATTTCATCGTGATGCCTCCAGTATAAGACGAAAATACATTTAAGAAGGTCAAAGTCATTGTAAACCAAGGTTGAGGAAGCATTGATTCCGTTAGCACCACCAAGGTAACTGCAACGTACGCGTGGGTTGCCTGTGGGGTACAAAAAGTCCTTTCATCTTTTTGGATGGCCAGGTCACTCTGACCATAATAAGTCAAATGTCTTCTTACATCGCATTGTAACTACACATCATTCATGCATTGATGGGCTATTTTAAGTCGTAACAGGCTTGCCCCGTTTCAAGTTGGAAAGAAAAAGTGAACAGTTCAGTATGACGAAATTTCCAGATTGAATGCCTTTTCATATTTTTTCTTCTTCTTTTGTTCTAGTCTTTCATAGCATTAGGTTAATAACATCAAGACATATTTAATAAATATGGGTAAACCTCTAAAGCAAACTGATCTTAGCAGATCATATTTTCACCAACAATGTTTTTGTACCTAGCTGCTTGATTTCCTTGCTACGTCCAAGACAGATGGGTTTAGCAGAGCGATATGTGAAAGGAGATTGTTGGGATATTCCACGGTAATACAGAGTTAAATACTAATACAAGCATACGTCAAGCTGTTTGAACAGAACAATTTGCCTCCATTAACACAATATCTCCGGCACTCCAACGTAGAATTTTCCATGTTCCCAATCTGTTTACCTAAGAAGAAGAAAAAATCGTTGGTTTCATAGGGGATGTTGAGTGTCTAAGTGAGCAAGTAAATGTAGTTTTATAAGAGATGTCGATCGTTTGTGTCAGCAAGAAAATGCGACTCTCTAACTTAGATTACCGTATTTTCATTGACAAATTTGCATTAAACAAATTAACAAACAATAAATAAATATCAATAAGGAATATAAAGACAAAAAAAGAACAGCTAGTGTCAACATAGTATATTAGAGTGTAATGCCGATTATTTAAGCACACTCAATTAACAGGTGTCTATACCATATTTTTAGAACATGTAAACAAATCCGTCTGTTCAATATCTGTTACAACATATAATTCAGCAAGTATGTTCAATATCTGTCACAATATGTGATTCAACATGCCTGCTAAGTATCTGTTACAATGTGTGATTCAATATGCCTGTTCAATATCTGTTTCATGTGATTTGGCATGCTGTTCAATATCTGTTTCAATATGTGATTCAACCTGTCTGTTCCATACTGGTTACGATATGTGATTTAGCATGCCTGTTCACTATCTGTTACAATATGTGATTTAACATTCATATTCGATGTCTGTTAACAATATGTGATGTAACATGCCTGTTCATTAGCTGTTACAATATGTGATTTAACATTCCTGTTCGATGTCTGTTACAATATGTTATTCAGTATGCCTGTTCAATGTCTGTTACAATATGTGATTACTCATGCCAGTTTAATGTCTGTTACGATACGTGATTTAACATGCCTGTTCATTAGCTGTTACAATATGTGACTTAACATGCCTGTTCAATATATGTTACAATATGTAATTCAGTATGCCTGTTCAATATCTTTTACAATACATGATTCAATATGCCTGTCCAACATCTGTTACAATATGTGATTCAGCTTGCATGCTCATTATCCGTAACATTGTGTGATTCAGCATGCCTGTTCAGTATTTGTTACAATACGTGATTTAGCATGCATGCTCAGTATTTTTTACAATATGTAATTTAACAAGCCTGTTTAATATGTTACAATATGTGATACAGTATGCGTGTTCAATACCTGTTACAATATGTAATCCAACATGCCTGTTTAATATCTGTTACAATATGTAATCCAACATGCCTGTTTAATATCTGTTACAATATGTGATTCAACATGCCTGTTTAATATCTGTTACAATATGTGATTCAACATGCCTGTTTAATATCTGTTACAAAATGTAATCCAACATGCCTGTTGAATATATGTTACAATATGTGATTCAACATGCATGTTCAATATCTGTTACACTGTGTGATTCAGTATACCTGATCAATATGTTACAATATGTGATTTAACATGTCTATTTAATATATTACAATATTTAATTCAGTATGCCTTTTCAGTATGTTACAATATGTGATTCAGTATGCTTGTTCAATATCTTACAATATGTGATTCAGTATACATGTTTAATGTTTTGATATGAACTATATTACTCATACTTTCTCCCGTTAAGATTACGAAAATATTGTCCGAGTGGAAATGTGCATCATTACACTGGTCAACAGTGAAATCATTACTGACTTGAAAAGGCCCTAATCTGTAGTATTTTGGTGTGCCGAACACGAATATAACCGTGAAAAATTTGTATTGGCTCTCGTTTTGAAGAAATTCATATACCTCATTTTCTATGTTTCACTGTGTAAATTTCTCCAGTAGGACTGCAGCAACATCCGGAATAATGATGTAACATTGCATAATACCATCATGCTCACATCATCCACAGTTGATTGCATCATTTTCTGATGCAATGCAATACTAATGCCATGCGGCTGCTGAAGTAAGTTGACGTCAGCAGTGTACTATACATGTGTAGGCCTATTATACTAATGCCAGGCGGCTGCTGAAGCTGACGTAAGCAGTGTACTATATAAAGCCCAATCAGATAGGTTCAGCATTTAAAATATTTTAGACGTTGTGCGAGACAGTTCAAGCTACTGTTACATAAAACTTATTATTTTATCCATTTACGTACAATAAAGAACAGTAATGCCTCGAAAGTGTGTTAATACCGCGGACAATTTTTGCTATATTTGTGGGGAAGTGACATTTGCCAACCAGAAGAAAAGTATCAATTCTCAAGTGAAGAAGGCATATCATCTTTACTTCGGATGCAAGGTTGGTGACCAAGACAAGCCTTGGGCTCCGCATATATGCTGTGCTACATGTACAACACAGCTTTCACAGTGGTTGAATTGCAAAAGGTCATCAATGCCGTTTGCAGTCCCAATGGTGTGGAGAGAGCCAAGCAACCACCTAAATGACTGTTACTTCTGCTTGGTTCCTCCTCTTTCCGGCGGAATAACGAAGCGAAAGAAGTCGAGAATAGTCTACCCAAACATTCTGTCTGCATTGAGACCAGTTCCACATGGTGAGGGACTTCCTATTCCAGAACCTCCAGCAGAATATTCTCTTGATTCATCTGACGAAGACAAAGGTGAGTCGACCTGTTCTTCTCCTGGTCCATCAGCATGCAGTGATCCAGATTTTCACTGTGGTGCATCATCAACCCCACACAGAATAACACAGGAAGAACTAAATGACCTGATTCGTGATTTGGACTTATCAAAGAACAAGGCAGAATTGCTAGGATCAAGACTCCAACAATGGAATCTTCTAGAAGAAGATGTCACAATTACTGCATATCGAAAGCGCCACCAGCAATTGGAGCCTTTCTTCAGAAAGGAAAGTAATCTGATATTCTGTTCCGATATTGAGGGCCTCATGAATGCTTTAAAAATCACTCATGACCCACAAGAATGGAGACTATTTGTGGACTCTTCGAAACTGAGTCTCAAGGCTGTGCTTTTGCACAATGGAAACATTCTTCCATCTATTCCAGTAGCGTATGCTGTCCACATGAAAGAGACATACGATAACTTAAGGCAGCTACTGAATTCCATTGAGTATAACAAGTACAGCTGGCACCTCTGTGGTGATTTGAAGGTAGTTGCCCTTTTAATGGGACTGCAGCAAGGATATACAAAATACATGTGTTTCTTATGCGAGTGGGATAGCCGAGCAAGGGAAATGCACTACATGAGGAAGGAATGGACTCACAGGCAGAATGTAGCCATTGGAGAGAAGAATATCCAACACCCAGCTCTGGTTGAGGCTCAGAAAATCTTGCTACCACCCCTTCACATCAAACTAGGTTTGATGAAGAACTTCGTGAAAGCCATTGACCGGACTTTGCCAGCATTCCGATACCTGCATGAAAAATTCCCTCGACTCAGCGAAGCAAAGATTAAAGAGGGAGTTTTTGTGGGTCCTCAGATTCGAGAGCTTTTCAAAGATGACCGGTTCAACAACTTGTTGGAAGGTGACGCGAAACAAGCATGGAATGCTTTTCGCCTAGTTTCTACAAACTTCCTCGGAAATGTTAGGGCAGAAAACTATAAGGAACTAGTAGAAGACATGTTGATGAAGTATAAGAAACTTGGCTGCAATATGTCTCTAAAGATTCACTTCCTTCATTCCCATTTGGATTTCTTTCCTAGCAACTGTGGTATTGTTAGTGATGAACACGGCGAACGTTTTCATCAAGATATCGCAACAATGGAACAAAGATACCAGGGAAAATGGTCCACTACAATGCTGGCTGACTACTGCTGGACACTCCTCAGAGATGCTCCCGAACAGCTGTACAAGAGACAGGCGAAGAAATCTAAGATGTAGTCAATGACTTGATTTTTTATAGGTAGGCTATTACAGTTGACCTTTTACTATTGGAATGCATTTCGTTATGTAAACATTAATTTCTTGCAGATTACAAAAAACTAGAGCCAATTTTGCAATTTGACTGTCATATTCGTGTTCAGCACATAAAAATTGATAAGAATTGACTAATTTTATTTCAGTAACATGACTTTTGTAAAAATTTGTTGTCCAGTGTTATTTATTCCAAGAAAGTTAGATTAAACGATTGGATGATGGCGAGACAGATCTTTTGTCTTCATTTGGCATAGACTATAGCATATTTGACGTCATCCAAATCATACATCGGATTAGTATATTTGTGTCTAACTTTTCAATCTTTCTTATTTAAATTCTGTGATTGACATGGAAGCATTACTAATTAAGAAAAAATCTTTCCACACGAAAAAGTTAATGCTAGAAAATATACACTGTTTGTCGTACATTTAACATAGCTTCTTGTTTTTTTAAACTCAAAAAGACTGGTCCGATTACTTAAGGGAACAGAGCAGACCGCTCTGGTGGCCTAAATGGTTAGAGCGTCCGCCTCGAATGCGGAAGGTCACGGGATCGAACCCCGGCCGAGTCATAACAAATACATAAAAATGGTACTAAGCAGCTGCCTCGCTAGGCACTCAGCATTAAGAGGTTAGCGTTAGGACTGGTCGGCCTGGTGTCAGGATAATGGAACTGGGTGGGACATCTTGCTACATGTCTGCGGTATGATACCCCAGTACTAGACATCACTATAAACTGAATTCATCGTAGCGATATGACTGAAAACTTTTCAAAGCAACGTTAAAAATCTAAACCACACACACACTTAAGGGAGCATCTTTCAAGTCAATAATGCAATGCGAAACAGGGGCCCGGAGTGCCGAATGGTCTAAAGCGCTCTTCGTTACGGATCACTGCCATCTCATCTCTGTCTGCGGCGGTTCGAGTCTCGATTTCAGCCAATGTGGGTACGTGAGAAAGCTTGCCAGTAGCTTCTCGTGGGTCGGTGGTTATTTCCGGAGTTTTCCCGGGTTCTTTCTCCACCATTAATACTGGCCGCCATGTATAGCCTATCGTGTGCTGAAAAATGGCGTTAAACCCTACAACAACAACAACAACAGCAATGCGAAACAGCCTCCCCCCCCAAAAAAAAAATCTCCTTAGACATGTAGAATTTTGTTCCATACCCTTTAATGCTTTATAACTATGGTACGATGAAAATCTGAACTTCGCTATGAAAAATATCATCAGCTATGCAACGTTGTTATTACAGTTTGGCAAAATTTGAACGCCCATCTAGAAATATTACGTTCAGAGGACTAGGAAGTCACTGCAATACGGCGATTTGATGAAATCGAGCTTCAAAAGGTACATCGGAGTGTTTACTATAGATGCAAAGTAAAGACTAAAAATTGACAAACGGGCCAAGTTATAAAAATACCTCTTTAAAATGTCTCAAACCCTTGAAAATTAACTACAACAATTGAAATTTTCATAATAAACATTGCTTGGGAATTGAAGAAAGATATGTTTTAGCCCTCTTTTTCTGGTAGTCACTATGCACATACAATATTCATTTCAGGCATTACAAGAAACATATTACCGCTGAATACGTTTATTTGAATTCGGTGTAATTTAATTTAATTAAGCTTTCATTCACTGTTAGTTTCTTTGGCAGAACATCCTTCAGATTCTTTTCATGCTTGAATGATTTAATACCTTTGTGGTAAAAATTTATTTCACTAAGTTATTTCACTGGTAGTTGGCTGCGTTGTATCAAGGATGAAAGTATCTCTTATTATACCCTTTAAAGTTGTAACCATGGATGTAGGCAGAAATCAACAGAATGAAATATTACGTTAAACAGCCGTGAAATACTGTGTATTGTAACAAAGCCCGTGGTAGTTATTTCGCCCACGTGGATAAACATTCCTACAGTAGCGAATGACACATTATGAAAGCTACATGACAATGTGAACGGGTTTCAAGATGAGCTTTACAATAAGCAGCTGGATGACCATTCAGACATTAACCTGGTACTTAGTTTATCAGTAAATTGGTCAGTTAGTCAGTTGACCATTTACCTGTGCAACTTTCCTTTCCTATGTATACTCAGTTGCGGCTAGATGCTAAAAAATGCTAAATTGGTATCATACTGATTATGTATTTCTTGAAATAATGTGTGTTTCACCTAGAAATTATATATTTCGGGCTTTGCATGTAAAGTACAATCAAGTTGTGAATTGATAGCTTCTCTTTTTTGATCCTGCAGTTATTTGTTGACCAGGGACACATGAATCGCTGTCTTTTATTTTTACAGTTTTTATTATTACCAACTTTATGGATAGAATCTGAAAACCAGGAACGATTCACACTGCAAGGGCTAACTAATGCTTTTAATGGCTATTTTTTGGATAAGTAAACACGGTACAAGAATGCAATTGACCAATGATTCTAATGGCTATGCTTTGGACAGGTAAACACATTAAAAGAACGCAAATGACCAATGATTCCCATGGCCTTTATTTGATGCGTAAACACGATTAAAGAGTGCAATTGACCAATGCTTCCAATTACATTTTTTTATACGTAAACACGTTGAGTGTTTATAACCAATGCTTTCAATGGCTTATTTTAGCTATGTAAATCCAGCAAAAGAGTGCAAATGATCCAATGTTTCTAATGGCTACGGAAACACATCAAAAGAATTCAAATGATCAATGCTTTCAAAGGCTTTTTATTTGATACGAACAAACAATAAGAGAGTGCAATTGACCAATGCTTCCGATGGCAAAAGATTGCAAAATGACATAAAAAAGGAAGTAAAAATTGCAAAATGACATGAAAAAAGGAAGTAAAAATTGTTTCGTATTGTTAGGTCTTAAAATTTGTAACAGAAACGAAGTGATGTCAATAATTAAGTACAATCAACAAATAATTTAATTCCCCAGAAAACAAAGTGAAAATCGAAAAGACACTTACAGTATTGTAAATTAAATCTCAAATAATTCTAAATGTCCTATAACGAGTCCAATAGTATAGAATATTCCCAATGAATCCCAATATTCTTGAATGTCTTGATTTACCACAGTCGTCATGTAATTCATAATGTCTTTGAATGTGTTCTCAATAATCCCAAAGTTGTATTTTAGTCCAAACAAGTCAAAGACTACTTTTCATTCCAATGAATAATTTAAATAAATAATTCTCTCAAATTATGTCTGAACACAGATGCAAACATTAATCACTGATTCCCGAAGACACGTCCGAAACAGGAATAAATAACCCAAATCGCCATTTTATACAGTCTGTCGCCTGACCAAAGACACAATAGAATGTTCTGGAAAGCTGATAATTTCAATTACTAACTCCTAAACATTTGCCCAGATAAAATGCTTTCCCATCATATCACAAAGAATATGCTAACAATGTAATTTCTTAGAGTAAAAGTATAATCTATGAACTCTGCCATTTTAGATCGTGTATGGAAAAAGTAAGCTTTTGAAGGCAAAATAGACAAACAAGATGACATCCAAAATATTTTAGAAAGTTTAATTTTCATGCGAGCCAAACATAAACTAGGCTTTGGTCGCCAATGTGTACTCATATGACTCAATATTCAGTTGACTCAATATTCATTTGACTCAATATTAATTGGACAATGTAAATCTGGATTTTTTAAAATGCTTTTTAAGTCTCCTCGTGAAAGCTAAAGCGAGACGAGATATGGTATATCCATGTACGATACCAGACAAGACTGTTGAAAGATAGAAAAAACACGGATTTTTACGATCAGATTGATGCAATTGTCGTTTGGATATGCAATTACGCCAAATACCTCTACAGACTTCGTGATTTGTCATGTGACCTGTCTTAACCCAGGACCAGCAACGTATGTCACAAACAGGAATAAAACACATGTCCTCCCCTTCGACGCAAGTTTTGGGTTTTATAAATAATATAGTCTGCAACCTTTAGTTGAGACCATGCACAAATTACCCATCAAGTACACGGGAGTTTTGGGGCATATAAATCTTGATCATAGGAACCCATCTTTAGAGAGAAAATCGCTGAAAGTTTCAGTTAAAACACGGCTACAAATGGTCTAAAATAATGCTGAGCACTTTGGTGGATAGTCTAAAATGAAACATAACAAAATGATTTACAAAATTGCCAATAACTTACATCTAAGCGGGTAAAAATACATGTGTGCTAGTTAATATCAAGGTGTGTAAAAAGCGTGCATTTCACCATGAACACATATATGCACACTTGATGCTGGAATGAAACATTATGCATGACAGAGGTTCCTTTTATAGCCAATAATTACATGTAATCTTATTGGTCCGTTATAGAGAGAATTTTGAAATTTCATTCTCTGTAGCTAAAAAGTCAACTAAACAAGAAAATTTTGATATTATCTGTGGGCATTCGGGATAGATGGAACTTTTATATGGCACGTCAGCATTTGTCTTCAACAAGCAAGAATTCAACTCTGTAGATAAGATCTGATGTTACTGAACGGCAGCGATAAATAGATAAATGTTTCACGAATCGATAGATGCATGCCTTGCCAAGCTTTTTATCATTTTTGGCGCGGACGAATCAACGCAATGGAAGTACGAAAAAGGACTTTTTCTTCATTTCCGACCGAGATGGGGTAGTAGTAGTAGTAATAGTAGTAGTAGTAGTTGTAACAGCAGCATCAGTAGTAGTTTTGTACATAAAATACGATTCTTACAGTCTTGATAGTTAATTTTGCAATTTGGACCACCAATTGCAAACATTTGACACGTAGACAAACATAACAATGGAATCTTTACACGGATTTAAGAATTTTCTATCAAGAAAAGGCAGTTGATCTGTGGATTAATCTACTAAATCTATAAAGATAAAACACTACATAGGTTCATACATCAAGAACAGGCAGATGATATGAGGATTCGTCCACTCAATATATCTACATAAGGCAGTTGATATGTGGATTCATCCAGTGAATTTAAAAATGAAACTTGATACGTGGATTCATCCACTCATTCTATCAATATAAACAGTTGATTTGTTAATTCATCCATTCACTGTCTCAAGACAAGGCAGCTGATATGTGGATTCGTCCGCTCAGTCTATAAATAAAAAGCAGCTGATGTGTGGATTCATTCACTCAGTCTATCAAGAAAAGGCAGTTACCCTTGTCGTGCACTTACCCTTGAAGTTCGTGCACTAGTCTTGGTAGTTTGTAGACTAACAGTGGCAGTTTGTGCACTAATCCTGGCACATTCTAACTGCTTTGCGATTTTTAAGATCCTTTGTCAGCAATGTGAGTAATAAATCATAACCCATCAGCAATATTCCCATATTATTGTCCGAAATATACATCTCTACCTAAGTGTGAGTACCGAATCATCATCTATCAGTCACATCCCCATATTATTGTCCGAAATATACATCTCTACCTAAGTGTGAGTACAGAATCGTCATCTCTCAGTAATAATCCTATACCATTGTCCAATATATACAACTCTACCGGATATGTGATTTCGGAACTACATACGCGTAAAGGATCCAAACCTGAAGAAAATCCAATAATATACTTTTTGGTTAAATCGAATCAAATTTGATCAAATCAAATCAATTTATTTCAGTAATATAGGCCTCCGGCCCATAATGCAAAATTATATTTGTGATATATACAATTGGAACGCCGCATTTTCTTTGTACAGGTTTGATATAAATTCTAAGTTTACTTCAACAATTATTTCTATACTTATTTCTATACTTATTTCTATACTTGTTTCGGAATTTTTCAATGCTTGGTTGTACATAATAGACATTTTTAAATATTGACTTCTAATAATACCATATTCTGGACAAACGCCAAAAAAATGATAATCATCCTCTAATAAATAAATATTTCTTTTGCACAGTTTACAAAATCTAAATGCTCTGTCAATATTTTCCCTTCTTTCTGTTTCAAGTATTAGTTATGGCGTGAACACCTTAGTTGCACTAAATGTTTTCTTAAATTAAAAGATACGTTGCATGAGAGATATTTCTCTGTGTATAGTAGGGATTCATACTGGCTACAGTAATACCATTTTGAAGAACTAGTAATAGTTCCTGACCAATTTTGAAATGCAATGTCTCCAACACTATGTGTGAACTAAAAAATAAATTTTTCTTCGCCAACATCTTGTGTTATCCATACCTATCCAAAGCCATATTGATAGAGCATATCTTTAATCTTCGTAGCCCATGTGACTCTAACAACTTCGTCTAACTTTTTAGCATAATATAACATTAATATGGATATCTTTCATCCAATAATCGCATAATTTTAATCCAATATTTTATACATCTTACCACATTTGATGTAAAGAGAGGGAACATACCGCATGGAGAATGGCTACAGTAATAGGAGATATCGACACTCAGTTATTTGCAGTATTTTAAATTTCCTTGTTACAGACTTTTTGGCTTTTGCAGCCATCGTTTGTTTAGCCATAGTCCATTTCAACTTGGGTGTTAAAGGTAATCCCGTTTATTCATAAAAAGGCACTACTTCTATTCGTTCTTCATTAAAATACGATGTTCCCGTTCTCTTCACATATCCCCCATTCCTAACTACCACTAATTTTATGTTTTTGAGGATGATAGGTAAAACATTCCAAGTAAATTCACATCAAAGAAAATGCATGGGTTTATTACATTGTTTCCTCTTGCTTGTTTTCTAACACTGAACTATCCAGATAACGTTTGCATCAAGTTAATGTTATATGCTCAATTATTAACATATCATCATAGAGCAAAAGTGAAAACTACAAAATAAAGGTAACATATTTGGAATTCGTTCAGTGCTGTACATTATTAATCGTGAAGAAGCGGAAAGAATTCCGGATACTTAATTTAATTAAAACTTGGACTTTTATATTAAAACTATGTGATAAATTATGCATTAAAATAGTTACTGTCAGTTTTGAAGAGATGTTTCCTCCTCCAAAATTGTTTTCGACATATAATGGAGTGCATTGTCGATATTAATTCAATGACCTTATGTGTTGGACGCTTAAACGAGTATTTTGTGAAATTCTTGACCGTAACGTCTTGCCGTCAAGCAGATTAATGATTAAAGGTAATTTAAAAATTACCTTACTATTTGGATACAAGGGGATTTTTATAAATGAACGAGTGACGAACTGTACCTTGATAAAATTGAATGCATATAGGTATGAAATGGGAGTCCACGGAGTGGTGGGGACAGTTACCTCCTTCGTCCCCTGATTTTCTGATTTAAAAAAAATTCATAGAGCAATATATATATATATATATATATATATATATATATATATATATATATATATATATCACGCATAAAAATCTTATAAATGTTTCCTTTATGTGATTTATTTTATGTTGTAAGCTTAACAAAATGAACGGTGTTAGGTTGCACAACATGTGTTAGCATTTCATTCATTTGTTACCCTTTATGTGAGCACAGTTCTTTCTTCGCATCAAGCACTAATTGGACTTTTTGACGACTAAATATATACGTGTATAAATGTTTCTATAACAAAGGGATAATATATATTCCAAGATAATAGGTCTGTAGCTGTTGCTGATATTCGAGACAACATGCCTTTTAAGTGGTATTCAGTAAATGAACATAAACAAAAGCCCACGAAGCTAGTTGTAACTTTGTAATGTGGAAATATCTTGAAGGGAACAATTACATGTTTTAAATGTTACTTACAATTAATTGAAAGTCGACCATTGCATAGGTTTATTACTGTACGCGACTATCTTTCAATATTAGAATTCTTGAATAAAACATTAATAAGACGTTAATCCATACGGACTTCTCCATAAAACTATAAGCTGACAAATACTGACCCAACACGACGTTGAAATCAATTTGAAACTATACCTGACTGTGGTGTCGTGTTCAATCGAATTCTTGTTCATGGGTAGCGCTGACTGATTTCTAAGCAGGTGAAGAGGAAAGTGTATTCTATTAAGAGTTGCAGTACCTGTTGATGCTATTCCAGTTTATTCCATTTACATTGTAAGCTTTTTCATAGATTCGGAAAAGATATCTGCATTTGATTCGGGATTGTGGTAAAGATTTAATCACTTAAACCAGCAAGTTTAGTCAAATTCAACAACTAGTTTATTTCCCATGAATACAAAGTGAAAATTTAAAAAGAACTAACAGTATTGTGAATTAAATAAAACATAGTCCTACAAAGATTTCCGATCTCGAATGTGCTGATGTACCAATGACCTGGAACAGTGTTGATGTGCTAACAGTGTTGATGAATGACAATGACAAAATCTAAACTGCCTCTAAACGAATTCATAATAATTCCAAAAACAGTGATTTATTCCGGAAGTATTACAAAGCACTTTGGAATTCCAAGGAATATTTAAAATAAAAGCCTTCTTACATTAAAACTGAACACAACTAAACGACTGATTCCACTAGTCAGATGTTAAGGTAGTGTAGTTCGAATATAAATAACCTTAATATAAAAACCATAGACACAAGATAGGACTAGAAAAGTCTAAGTTGTCAATAAGATCAATACAATTAATAAAAGTTTAGTAAAGAACATGGCAAATATCAGGTACACCAAGACTTTCTGAGGGAAAATCTGATGTTCTGAACTCAAATCCATGTAAACATGTTTACCTATAAATACTAATAATGATCTTAAAATACAACCTCAATCATAGTCAAGAATTAGCTATGTAATATGTTGTTTACACACAAAAAAACCCCTCATTAGTCAGATAGACCCAAACTCCTACCCTTAGTTCTGGGCAAAGGCCATCCATGTATGCATGTATGTATGTATGTATGTATGTATGTATGTATGTATGTATGTATGTATGTATGTATCAATGTATGTATCTATCAATGTATGTATGTATGTTTGTATGTAGGTAGATTGGTATGCAGGTAGGTAGGTAGATGGGAAAGTAGGTAGGTAGGTAGGTATAAGGTTTAACGGCATATTAGCAAGCTCTTGACAATACAGTGGCAAGGAGTTTTAGATATTCCTGGAGAGGTACAGATAAAGTCAACAATGTGTAAATTCCTGAAAAATCAATTCCAATTTTGTTTTTATATAAACTACGGGAATCATTCATTTGTCACCAGTTATGGCATGCAGAACGTAACTTAAATGGTCGTGTTATGCAGATTTTGACTCGTAAAATTGTGGCCAGATATTATAATGGATAAAAAAGTATTTTTACATTGAATTCGTATCGTCTTGTAGAAATTTAAATATTAAAAGACAGATAATTTTAATTTTCAGCTATACTATTGATTATTATATTTAGAAATGTTTAATATTTCAATGGTTGCATATACACTGAGTGAAGACTTTCTGTAAATTGGTGACAGATGTACTTTTGAAAGATGATTTATTGATTGCATCGTTTGTTTGTGGGGGAGGGGCATATTAACAACCTATCATTCTTTTCTTGTTTCTTGGCTAAATGAAAAAGGAGCCATAGCGGCCACCAGTGGTGTGTCAGGAAGAGAACAAGCAATACGGAGACCATCGGTGTGTCAAGAAGCGAAGAAGCAATTCGGTGTGCCGGGAAGAGAAAGAACAATACGGCTTGGAGTATCAGAAAGAAAACATTTTACAAACGACAAGGGCTAGCTACTTTTTTAAGTCCCTTGAACCTGTCAATACGCGTAATTCTTGCTTAAATTTGTCTTTGTAACATTTTGTTGTAGGACCTGATTTTATGGAATATATAGGTCACAAGAATAACGGGAAAACCAACCTATCATAAAGTATGGCTTATCATTCCAGGGAGTGTCAGGTGATATATATTTTATTTTTATGGTCTTGAGTTTCTTCACTGTATTCAAGTTGACAAATAAGTTCTGTTATCACAGCTGAATTTCAAATGTTTCATGCACACACACAGACACACACACACAGACACACACACATACACACACACACGCGCGCGCGCGGTCATTTCTATCAAACGCTAACGTTACTACATACGTTTGCATGATACGAAATAAATTTGCTTGATTTACTGAATTAAAATGATCGCATCCAACAGATGGTGTCACTTCCCAAAAAATAATTTCGGGCACGTTCTTGAATAAAAAATGTTTGCTTAGTTTCTTAATTTGCAGATTTCATCTTTTAAATAAATATCTTCGAAGCCAACCAGAAAAAGATTTGTATGTTTTAATATTATATTTGAGACGTATTAACTGAAACTAAAAATCGACTTGTGTGTTTCAACATTATAAACAAAACTTCTGAATTGAAACAAAAATCTGTTAGTATGTTTCAATATAATAAGAAAAACGTATCAACTGAATATATCATACGTGCTAAACCAGTTGGAAGTGGCTCGATCACACCACTGTCATATGATCATTATAAGATCATGACGGTGATGTCAAATGCAAAAGGAAAACTTGTTTTTTTTTTTTTTTAGCATATCAGAAGAATTTGACTAATACTGCATTTAGGACTGTACATTAAACAAGACAAAAATACTCGTTTAATAATCTTACACAAAAAGCGCCACTCTGACATCCATATCTTCTTTGCACCTGTGAGTGCCAGTTTGTCCATGACAATTAGGCAAATAAGGATCACTGCAAGAAGGTAGAATGTGATGAATTGCAAGAAATACTAAATTACACATGTCTGTGATGATAAACTACATGAATAACATGGTGATTCAACGTAGCATCTGTTTCCTTGATTTTGTAAAGTGTCAAGTCTTAAATGGTCAATACGAAACATTGGAATTCTGGTTTGTGATCAAAGCTTGTTCATATAAGACAGGTACTAAAGCTTATACTAACTGGTATGGAACTTCGAAAAGATATTTTCACTTTTTAATGGGCTTATCAAGGAGCAAACAAAGCGCATATTACTGACGATATTGCTTTTCATCGTTTCTCTTGAGACACATCCTTTTAAATGAACCAGGATCCATTTTGTTTTCTTTGTTTTGTGTCATGCTTATAAAAATGAACTTTTTTTTCGTTAAAAGCATTTCTTGATATAATTCGAAATCTTTCGACACTTTTTGATCATAATTTAGACAGAACACATTTCGACACTTGTTGATTGTAAGTTAGGCTGAACCCATTTCGACACTTTTTATTATAAGTTAGAACACATTTCGACACTTTGTGATCATAATTTAGGTAAACACATTTCGACACTTTCTATCATAATTTAGGCAGAACACGTTTCGACACTTTTTGATCATAAGTTAGGCGGAACACATTTTGACACTTTTGATTGCAAGTTAGGCTGAACACATTTCAGGCATCGAAACACCAAGGTTTGCTTTACGATCTTAAAACTATTTGGTGTGTTAAATGCCTACATAGTGTTGGTGTCCCTAACAACCAAGATGTACCTTCGTTTTAAAGGTAGTAACCGTAGATGACATCGAGAGAAAACATGGAATATAATTAACGTCGATACAGACGTGTCACTGATTTTAAACAAAACATCCCCTGTCTTTATTTATTTAGAAACATGAGAGTTTCTAAGAAGTCCTCAATTGTCGACTCTGATTCATTGCATAAAGTCACCAATTGAAGTTTTTAATACAACGCACAGGGAAAGCTTAAATACCTTCACCAAATTTCTGATTCCATATTTGCATGACAACCGAGCGTAAACGTAAATTACTTTGCTACAGAACTGCATATCACTGGAAAAAGGTTTGTTTGATTTTTACAGCAGTTTTGTACGTAGCTCTATCATTAAACTGTTTCCTTTCAGAGCATATCGTCAAAGTTATATAAATAATGGTTGTTTGCAGTTATTTATTGTCTTCAGGCCAGGAACGTGCTATTTTTATTTGGGGTGGGGTGGGGAGGTTCCATGTCAAGATAATACGAATTACTCACTGTTTGGCATCATGGAGCATTCCACAAGAACGGTTGCAAAAGTTCTGATATTTCTGTGAGCTTTATGAAAACAGATATAAAAGTTTTAATATTACTGTGAGCTTGATGCAAAATTTAGTCTCAAGAGTAGACTGATTTTGATGGTGAATATGTAATGTGGTGTTCGTATAAAACAACGAAACTCGATCGTAAATATCTACTATATATATTCTTGTCAAGTTCAAGGTACATTCTTGAGGTATGCAGAGTAATACGTCAGTTCAAATGACAAATTCGAAAACGAATCAAACAATTAGCTGATAACAATTTACCCGTATCTAGCAGTTTTAGTCGTCTGATCTATATTTGTCTTTACCAAACACAAACAATTTTAGCGGGCCAAAAAATAAAATAAAATGAAAAGTGTGATTGATGGCGGGGGGTAGGTAGGATGAAATGGAACACAGGCGCTCATAGTGTAAGGTGGTTATAACAAAGAAGACACTTCGTCACACTTGGTTCTTCGACCCAGAATGGCTATTTCGAGCGTATCGTTGGTTTAAGTTAAACTTTATTATGGATCATGGAAATAAATTTTAATCGGTTACAAGTTTTTACAGCTGAGAAGTATCTCCTTCAAGCAAAGAATACACAACAACAAGACGCCTGACATAGATTCAAACTAAAGTACACAGGAATAGATGATCCGACGCGGTTGATATTCGTATAGTATTGGCATCGAACCTGTTCAGGGTTTTAAGGCATTTTTGCACTGCCAAGCTTGATCGTTTCTTATTAAAAGACTTCCATTAAAGAGATATTCTAAACTTTGGATAAAAGCGAAAAGATTAATTTCATCTCGGTATTCGTATGTCCGATACGTTTCCTTCTTTGTGAGTAAAAGAAAAACGTTTTTGAATTGTCTGATCTGTTTTGGCATTTACATAAGTGGGATGGTTTCAGCGGTGAAAAATAATGTAAAGCAAGAGTGCAAGAACATGAAACGTGACACGGAGCATCATGCAGACTGTTCATAGCGATGAATACACACCCTCATCTGCTGTTCTTGGAACCGGCACCGCTATCTCAAATGCATCTTTGGAACAAACTTATTTTATTTTGCGATTAGATCAAAGCAATTAAGATCGGCTACAATTTCTTACAACTAAGAACTGCTTTTCCCATGCAAAGGATGCATATAACTAATATTAGAACTACCTACCCAGTAAAAAGAATGCATAAAAGACAAGAAAAGATGGCTCGAGTACATGCAAATTACTATCGACAAGAAAATAATACTGTAAAAGAATGAAAGAGAAGGAGGAAAAATAACGACGTAATTTATATAATAATGATACAGCATACTTGGAGGAGGTGGCTTTATTTTGCGGTATAGATTGGCAAGGGTCTTTATGGTGCAAGTAAGTTGTATCATATAAATTGTGCAATAAGTCGAATCATACAAACTGTGCAAGTAAATCGTATTATACAAACTGTGCAAGTAAATCGTATCATACAAACTGTGCAAGTAAATCGTATTATACAAACTGTGCAAGTAAATCATATCATAAAACTGTGCAAGTAAGTGGTATCATAAAACTGCAAGTAAGTCGTCTCATAAAACTGTGAAAGTAAGTCGTATCATAAAACTGTGCAAGTAAGTCGTATCATACAAACTGTGCAATTAAGTCCTAGCAGGAACATCATACGTTTAATATATTTTAGACTCAGACCCCTGTTTAACTGTTATGGGGATGTGTAGAGAGAGGGACATGGGACTGACAATAATAATAATAAATAATAAACTTTCTCTAATGAGGATAACACATTTGGTCATGAATGACGTATCTGCCATGTGGTCCTAAATTTTTGTAATTGGTCATTTTAAAACATTTGAAAAAAATATACAAATTCATAGACATAATCAAGTATCGTCGCACACTCATTCCTACATATTAAATATGAATGAACATTGTCATGTATACTTAATTTCCTTTGTTTGTTAGTTAGTTTTACTTTAACTTTTTTATTTCATTACATGCTATTGGAACGTAATATGTTACGTAACGTATGTTGGACTTGACCTTGTCAAAAACTGAGTTAATTTCTGCTTGACTTGAATTGACTTTATTCTGTAAACAACTAATACATAACTAAATTATTTTCTTTGTGTATGGGTTTAAATTTAGAATTATTATTAATAGAAGCAAATATGTTTATTTTGGTCTAGGTCTAAGGTTTGGAATCTCCTATGTCTATTTTACATAGTCCAAGTTCTGATTTTTATTTTGTGAACATCATGATCATTCTAGAAAGTTATTTTCCAGTAGGTAATAGTTTTTTTTAAAACTAGAAAATACTAATTGTATGCTGAGCTCAAGTAGAGAATTCTTGTAACTGAGAAGATTTTTCAGTCGCGCTTTTAGATCTAGCACCTTCAGGTTTATTATATATTGTATCCAGTATTTCATTCTGGGCTGGAAATTTTTATTTCTTCAAATTATTGAATTCAAGTGATTATTTTATCTTGAAATACAAAAGTGTTCTGAAAAAATTCATGGACAGACATTCAGTGGAATTTGTAGTGAATTAGAACCTGGAATTATATTATTGTTATTCAACAAAAGACTGATGACACATCAACATTCTACAAGCTACCACGGCCACATCATCGCCATCAGTTTTTTGGATTTATTCTGGACTTCTACTGAAATTTATTCAGACTTTAAATTTTTAGGACTTGTGTCTACAATTCTTGGAATATTTTGGTATTTAATTCGCAATACCGTAAATTCTTTCGTCAATTTCACTTTGTATTGGAGGGAAATAAATTATTTGCTGAATTTTACAACGCTTGATGCCTTTTATTTTTTCTGTTACTTATTTTAAGAGCATAGACTAGGAACAATATGTGACAACACTGGAAACATATACATATATGAACAATATTCTAAATACAGGTATATAGCAACGTGAAATGAATTGCCCATTGAACTTAGACACAAAGACACAGTGATCCCATTCAAGAGTGCTCTTAAAACTCATTTATTTCGACTGCAAGAACAAACTTAAAGACCTAATAATGTTTCCTACCTTAAATATTTTCAGCATGTATTTTTGTTTTCTAATTTCATGGTGTTTGTTTTTTGTAATCATATCATATATATGTTTTTATGTTATAGGTGTTGTCTAATGTTGTAAAGCGCTTAGAGCTTCTAAAGATTAGGCACTATACAAAGTCCTCATTATTATTATTATTATTATTATTATTATTATTATTATATGCATTTCAGCATACGACGTACGTATTATATATATCGAATAAGATTTTGACATACTATTTATGGATACAATGATAAAGTTTTCTATTCAGAGCCTTCATATGTCATTCTAGCTGGTCAAGGAAGAATTTCTTTAACGATATTTTAAAAGAAGCAAGGAATTTGAATTACATGACCTCAGAGGCAAGGAATTCCACACAGTAGGTGCTGATACAGTGAACGAGCCTTTGTAATGGTCGGCTTTAGACCACCGAATCTGGAGATCGTTGTTAGTCGTAGATCGGAGATTACGCTCAGTATTTGATGATCTTAGTTCAGTTAGATTACAGATACAATCTGGAGATAGATCGTTTTAGGACTTCTATGTCATGATTCCTTTAAAATAAAGAATACATTGTTGCAAAAGGTAGAGGTCAAGATGTTGATTTGCCATGGCCGTTATCTAAGTAGCGCAGTTACAAGTTGCTTTCAGTAAGAAACATGTCATTTTTGAACTATGCTTAGTTTGCGAGGGCGTGTCCTTACAATTCCTCACGTATCACAATGAAATAATTCAGTAAATTGCTCGCTATTTTCATTACTGTTTATATATATTGTTATCAGTGTATATCAAACATGTCTACACTATAAAGACATTCGTTTGAATATCAATTTTGCTGATTTCGGAATGATTAAAAATACACGCATTTTTGGAATTTTTGCCTTTATATCATTCGGTTCAAAGCAGTCCAAGAGTAATCAAGCTGAAGCAGCTAATTCAAGTAGGAGCCAGCCAGGTGCATCCTTGTTTGCAAGGTAAAGAGAATCATATCGTACGACAAACAAACGGAAATATAAAAAACCTCGATCTCACCATTGGGTGTAGAAACATTCCTGCAGATAAGTCTTGAAGATGTGTCGAATGCTGATAACATGCCTCATAAATTAATTTTTTATAAACATAAAAGAAATGCAAACACGCGAGTTTAGTAAGAGTTGGCAAAGAAGACGTTGAGGATGTGTATCATCTAATTTGAACTCGAGACCGTCTGGAGCATGTGAATGTCAACGTAGCGCGCACTTACGGTGTTGTCCGTATCCATCGCTCTTATTCTTGTATCAAAATAATGAAATACATGATCACTAATAATGAAACGTCTCTGAGAATTGCTTTTACACAACAAACCCCCCCCCCCAAAAAAAAAAAAAAATCCATCTGTCGCTAAACTGACATTAGACGAGGAGAAAATTATAAGCCAGTTCACTGTTCAGCGTGTTTGATAATCTCTCAGTCATTTAGTTCTTCTTCAGTTTTCTTATAAAATACCAATTATTTTCACATTGAGTAGATAATAGAATGTCTCTAGAAGAATGAGCAACCAATTTTCATCCAGAAACACTGCAACCAATTGCTGAAATTTGGGTCGTCTAACTCTTCTCAATACTCTCTCTCTCTCTCTCTCTCTCTCTCTCTTTCACACACACACACACACACACACACACACACATGCCGTTAGACCTGTAGTAGAATCCATATTCTTTATTATCATGGATACTTTTAGGCAGACGGGTTTTGGAGACTACCCATATTAGTAACTCTAATCCTTTTTGAAAATGACATAGGAAAAGGAAATCAAGTATTAAATCAAAATGTGTTACTCCAACAGGACATTTTATACACCAAGTACTTCCGTTAAATATATACTCTACAGTGATCCTCTTGGACTTCTAATTGTGCGTTTAATTCATTCTGCAGTATGCCTTAAACTCACACACAGAGATGAGTATCAAAATGTTTCCATCCCTTCAAAAAATGTTCTGATGAAAACAACAAACAACTAAAGGTTAAAGAATAAGAGTACGTAATTCTTAATATTGGAAAATTACTACTTGCCGTTCCAAACTAAAATGGAATGTCAATTCACTTTTCTTGGGTGCAACGAGGTCTTTCAAAGGTCTTTTTCATAACAAAGGTTATATACATCAGCAATAAGACCTAATAAAGTGTGTAGTTCATGTCCAATGTGCACGTAATCTCAGACATTTGTTAATTACTACAGAGGGATGGTATTTGTGGTTACCATTTTTGTTTATACAAATGAAATACTTCCGAAGCAAGGAGAGCTAGTGTTTATTAGACATACGTTTTCTATCAGCTACCTGAAATCACTTCATCCAAGCCATTAATTAACGACACGCAGAGCCATGTCTATACATCTCCGCTAGGATGACTCTATCTCGCAGGAAAAAAACAAGACAAAATAATCAATATAACATTTAAGAAATTACTAGACTTGACATCTCAGCACCATATCAACGTATAAAGAGAGTAAACACTATCATTATTTTTATCCGTCTTCGTCTAGTATCTAACAAAGCATTTAAATTTAGGTTAAATCTGCCGTTTGAAAGATTTCACCCACACGGGCTACTCACAGAAGCAATTGCTGTTGACAGTTAAAGAGGAACGATTTATCTTTAAACAGAAATATTACATTCATAAGAAGAACTATTTTCTTGAAGCGGAAGCAACATGAGTGTAATGATATAGCAAGGCTGTGAATGATATACTGGTGAGCCTAGTCCACGTCTGACTTGGTAAAAATGCAAAATGATAATCAGACTGATATAGGAAGTGCATCTAACCTGCCGATGCATGGGCACATAATGACGAGCTTTGTTTATTATTTGTTTATAGTATTGTTCTTGCGCTTGATTTTATCGAAGGAAGGGGTCATGAAAATACAATGAAAATAAACTGCTGTTAAAGAGAACTGATCTCCATAGTTAGAAGGCCAAGTCAGCTGTTACGCTATTGCCATTGTAAAGAACCTGAGTTTGAGTCCCACAAAGGTCCCATTTTAAGTGAACCTAATTTTATGATCAGACAACAATTGTGTACATCTTTTAAGTTTCCCAGATATAGTATATTAGGATATTATCTTTATAAATACACAATCAATAATTTAAAAACCCCAATGAGATGAAACGTTGTGTGCTTTGTAATATTTCTAACGTGTTTTTTTAAATATAATCTAACCGTGACAGGATTTCGTTTATTTGAAGTCGTCAACGAACACAAAATAGTACTTGGTTTTCAAGCCGAATATTTTTTGTTTGTTAGTAATGATGATATTCTTACCTGCTATCTTAACATGACCAGTGCTGGATATAAAATGACACGTTCTTTTAATTATTTCCGCATGGCGTAGGTTTTCGGCGTGATTCCTACCTTTTTAATGTTTTAACTTTATATTTGTCATTAATGCATTGCAATGGTTATTTTGTTACATACAGTCATTATTATCCCCCCCCCTCAGTATTATAAATAAAAGCGAAAACCTACAATTTTTGTACAATTCAACAAATAAGTTATTGCCCTATTATACAAAGTAAAAATTTAAACGCCAAATAATCCTACAATTTGTAACAATCATCATGAATACAGTTCGGAATAAACTTAGAGATATGTCAAATAATTTCAAACGCTGGAGGTGTACTAATGTACCAGTGGCCTGAATAGTAATGATGTACAAGTCTTTTGTTGAATCAAATGCATATAATCCAATGTTTCCTCGTTTGAGCTCTCTATCATTTTATGTTAATGCCTCTGGCCAAGAATATTATAGATGAGCACTTTTTATTTCCAGTGAATAAGCAATTTGAACAAATAAATTCTAGACCAAATGAAATACTGAACACAACAATAAGAATTATCTGCTTCGAGATGTTACAGTTCGAATAAACAATTTTCCCTGTACAATAGATTATAATGAGCTCTAATTGATCTAGGTCACAATCGTCATTTTCTATATAAAAAAAACAACATGTTACTTAATGGAAACTTCCTTTCTATAACATTATGTTACTAAAATTATTATAAAGAACATCGTAAACACAATGTCATTGACTCAAACCAAGATAAACATGATTACGTCCATTAATAATAATTCTAATATTAAACCAGCACTCGTAGAGAAAATATTTGCTATGTAATATTTGTATACAGAATTTTTATAATAAAAAACAGTGATTCGGGTCAGGTAGATAAAGAACTTAATTTTGGACAAAGTCAGCTACAAAACACAATTTTACATAACACAAAGCATATAATGAATAAAAAATAACAAACAATGCTAATTGAATGTACATAACACCGCCCCTCATAAAGAAAAAGAACGATTTGCACAATAAAGCTTTCTTTTATCTATTAGTCAATTATGCATGTGACAAAAAGCTAACCTGAGGTAGGAGAAAAAGAGACAAACTCTATGACCAGGCTGAAAAACCCTTTCCTTTAAGAAGACTTAAATAGCTCGATGCCTAATTCATGCATAGCTTGCTGAAAAATTCCGGACATAAAATTTGGCCCTTGATCAGATTGAACATATTTGGGATGGCCAAACTGTGTTTTTAAAAAAAAACAACTTTATCAAATCTTTTACTACGGTTTTAGTTTTGATATACCTCAAAGGAATTGGCCATGGGAATATTGTGCTGATACTATTTTGTGCACCGAAAATTTCCAGATGGGAACGTATTGACGAACATAACCGTAATACAATTATTGTATTATCTCCACAAGTGACACCAGTTACTAACGATATGGCTCTGATAACAATTCCAATTGGAGTGCTTATCATAGTTACCATAGTAGCAGTGCCTGCCACACACAAAGCAACGGAGATCGCGGCAGCAAGCTTACTAATAGCATCCATGACAACACACACTCGTTTTGTATTTTATAAGTAAAACGGTTCTCTTAGCGATTTCATCTCGCAGTTATTGTTACACTTCGATTATTTTCTCACGTCGATGGCTTTGAGGGTACATCACAGCTTTTCGACTAATAATGTAATCACCAAGTAACATCGCTTAACAGGCAGCTCGGATGCAAGTCGCAAACGCACTTCCAAATAATTAATTTCTTCACTGGTACAATTGCCACGCAATCTAAGAAATAGAAAATAATTTAAACTGTATTGTCTACATTTCTATACTTTGCGCAGCAGGAAAAGACATGATTAATCTACAAGTAAGAGTTAAAAAATCCAGAAAGCAAATGGTCTTACAACGAGTAAACTACAAATATATTTTGCGTTATCAGAATAGCAAATTCTGTAAAATAATCAAAGATAGGTTTTGTGTGTAGTTATGTATTTATTACTCGGAGAACCAACCTAATTCGAGGATAAGGACAATGGACATAAACTATGCGAGACGAAAATTAACGCCATCTTAGACCAGATGCTTTAACATTTACTAATTATATTTTATCCCGGATAAATTCTCAATGGAGAATGTAGTAAAGGAATGTGCCACGAGAATGATTTAGCGGGATATTGAACTGCAATAATAATAATAATAATAATAATAATAATAATAATAATAATAATAATAATAACAAAAACAATAACAACAACACCAATAATAATAACAATAACAATAATAACAGTAATAATAATAATAATAATAATAATAATGGTGACAATATTGTCTAATTTACATTTTGATAAGGCTGCAATGGAAAGGTTAGATTGTTTCATTTAGACCAAACTCTACATGAGTTTTCAGTTGAAATATTTAGTATTCTTCCTTACGTCCCCATTGTATATCTGTCCATCTCAGGTTAGACTCAGTCGGTGGCAGTTTGAAAGTATCTATTGAATGTATAGTTGATATAAACAGTTTTTATTTGCAGAAGCCATCATTGGAAGTGCACATAACTGAACAAGAGATTTAGGGAACCATGCAACAAATATAAGCTTGTTTCAAGCTCTCTCCTCAATAACAATAACGTGACTGACGTGATCATTGAAGGATTGCAAAAAACTGAAACTTGCTAATGAGATATTAAAATGAAATTGTCAACACTATATTGAAATAGTGTAAGACAGTCAGTTATAAACATTTATATGTTACTATATACTACAAATAGAGAGAAAAATGAAACAAAACAAAACGTTAGCATTGGGAGGATCAGGAAAGGAGGTTTAACTTCAGGTCAGGTGATATATATGTAGTAACTAATATGGCCTGATATCCGATTGATAGTAAAGTTAACCCCTGTCACCAAACTTGGTCTCTGGCATCTATTTTCATATTAACTGCGTTTGTCTTTACTATTTTATGTACATGCGTCGGTTGTCTTCTCCGAAGTTATGTTGGTACGTACGAGATGGTCCTTGTTTAGGACTAGTGTACATGTAAGGATGCAAATTTCTGTCGATCTATGAAGAGCACATTAACTTGGGCCAGAGAACAATTCATTAAACGTATAATTTCATAATGGGGACGGGTGCTTGTCAAATCGCTATACTGCAATGATTTATAGTGTATGTGTCGGGAGAGGAAGTAATTCTTAATTAAGCCTTCGTTTATTTAACCGCCAGACGACTAGAAAAGGGAAGATGAACTTCGATTTTATATCGGAACTATCAGAGTTGAGTTTTTCCAGAATCAGGTTTGGAAATCTATAAGTCAGGCTGACCACAATTTTGGCATCTAGTTATACAAAGAGGTAGATATATTTAGTCCTGATTGGTTATGCTAAAAAGAGGGACGTGGTTCCCATCCAAAATTTCTTGGTCTTTCAAATTGACCCCATCGAAAAATCTAGTCAGTCTGCATTTTTCCTGCAAGAGTAAAATATAAGGAACTTTAGAAGAAATTCTCTGGTAAAACATTTGTCAAAGGTACCGAATGTCTGGAAAATCAGCTGACACAATTCGGGCGGTAGGAGTGAACAAAGTACAAGGTATTTGCATCAATCTCATGTAATTCGTGGATAAAAATATAATGGTTCGCTTGAATTTAATCGTTTATATTCGCATGAATTTATTTGTTTAAATTCATAGATCATTTCTCTTAATATGAGCATAACTGTGTTTGAGTTCATCTATCTGAATCCGTACAATGCTCTTCTTGATATAAGTTTGACGAAATGTCTGAATTTGTCTTCTTGATTGTTATGAATCTAAAAATTTCATGCATTATTTTAGCTGATATGAGTTACGAGAATCCGTTTGAATTCGCCGATCGTAGATGAGTTTTTGAATGTGTGTATTCGTTGAAAATAAGGTAGTTAATTCATGTAATAAATTTCATTCAATCGTTTGTGTAATTGAGATGAGAACGGAACTGTTATGTCTCGTGTGATGTTAATGGGAGTCAGGATGAAATAACCGTTAAGAAGTACATTAATCTTATGAACCTAGGTTTCTTTATGGTCTGCCATGTTTAGCTTGACCATATAACCTTTGGTATCTGTTTGAATTCCGATAGAACGATATCTGACATAAAGAGAGGGCAGTAATGATGTATTCCCAGTAGATATCTGACAGAAGATTTAGGTTACACTATGTTGTATTTTTTTAGAGCGGAAATACCTCCACTGAAATATCTACTGACGTATCCACGTACCTACTGATCCAAGTATATACGTATCTACGAACTTTCGTATCCACCTACCCTCACAAAGTTTGAGGGCCGAAAAGAGGCGAGACAGTGGGAGGTCGGAGAAGGGAAAAAGAGAAAGGACCTAGAGGAACACCTAGAGTGAAGCTGGAGTGGACTGGAAATCAACAGGTTATGAAGTTGTACAAAGCAATGACTTCGATTGTTCACTAGATTCTATGATGAACTAAATCTATCATTTAAAACAGCTATTTATATAAATTTGTGTTTGAAATTCGGTGAAAGATTTATTAAAAAAAAATAAGTGTATCTTCCTAATGTAATTTATTATCACAGTTATTTATCAAAGTTATTTATGTAATTGATTAAATTGTTGTTCTTTCATGTTCGGGGACTCGTGTCATTCTGTTCTATATATCTGCTCTGATCTCTATTTACTCCATCTATAAGTTTCACACTTTTTTAATATTTACTCGATCCGGGCAACAATACCGAGGGCGATCACCCTCTAAATAAGAGAACCGAATAAAGCCGACACCTTATAAGCAGGTACAATCCACCAACCAATCAACACCACCAAGACACCAGTGAAGCCGCCACTGTACACATCCACAGAAACGTTTTAAAATATGGCCATCAGACGTTAGGAAAATTAAATCTGCTGTCAACGCTTGCGAATGATTCACTGTACGTTGGGGGAGGGGGCATTGCGGTGGAAAGCATCAACGATGGAGATGTGTTTGTTGGCTTTCATTGTTTTATATTTCAAGAGTACATACCTATCGAGGAATCTAGTTTTGTTCAGAGGCTTGTCAGTATATTTGTTTCTGTACCCTCTTCTTCTAAAGTGCCCTTAGAACTCTCCAGGTTTAATTTCAAGGGCAACCAGATTAAAGCAGATGAATTTTTGCTTTTTTTGCAAATTTCGTTATAAAAGCTACTACTTATTAATTAAAATTTGACTGGTAGCAAATAAAGTCAAGTCTATTAAAGCCTCGTAATTATTTATTACCGGAAAATAAATATAATGCCATCCATGTTACCTGGAATTACATATTATTCAAGCTTGTGCTTAATTACACTGATTATGTATATAATTGATCTTGAAAAACTGTATGAGTTATATTTATGGTGATTGTGAGATATTTATGGGTGTATGAGACATATTTATGGTGTATAATTTTTGTTCAGAAGTGCCGTGTGCTGATCTTGAAGTGTATGGAAAACGAAAATGAACTGTTAAATGAATTTTGGAGATCATCTCTTTAAGGCAGGCATGAGCTGGACGAAGACTTTTCCACTCAACTGAAATTAATGTATCAACAAACAATAATGTATCACGGTATGTCTATCACACCTTAACAAGAGCTGATATCAATTATGTATCACGGTATGTCTATCACACCTTAACAAGAGCCAATGTCAATTAATGTATCACGGTATGTCTATCACACATTAACAAGAGCCGATGTCAATGTATCACGGTATGTCTATCGCACCTTAACAAGAGCCAATGTCAAATAATGTATCACGGTATGTCTATCACATCTTAACAAGAGCTGATGTCATTGAACCGCTGACCAATATTGTCTTTGCCAAATGTGTGAGATACAATGTAATGTATAGGCACATTAGAACTCGAGAGACACGCAGGACTAAGGTCCGTCACCTAGCCGACTGTCACTATCTATCATATACAGGTTCAGACAGCTGTATCTCAAACTCTTTTCGATCCTACCTCAGACAGCTGTAACTTAATCTATTTTCAAACATGGCTGCCATACTAACCTAAACTCTTTTCGACCATACTTCAGATTGCCGTATCTTTTCGATCATACTTTAGACTGCCGTAACTTAAACTCTTCTCGAACATGGCTGCCATATTTTACCCCCTTACATTAGTGTAATACTAACAGGTCATAACGGTCTACGTATTCAAATGTATATCAAAGGTAATTGGTTTATCAGCTATTCTTAACCTTTGTTCGTATTATCTTGCTGGGAACCTAATGAATACAGCAAAGAAAACATCGATTCCCAATTATGCAAAAATAACGACCGTAATCACTCTCGACTTCCAATAAATGTGTTGACATTGCTGAAGAGAAAATAAAATCCATAACCCATATAAAGATATGGTTTCATCGAGACTTAAAACATGGGTTTTTTTTCTTTTAATTTTCTCCTATTTAATTTTCGATTGCAAGCGAGGTTAGGTATTGTTCACAAATTCAGAAAATTTTTAATATAATTTTACGCTAAGTAGAACAGACAGAAGTTGACAATTAGTGGAATTTAGATGAAAGGGGCAAGGGAATGTAACTAGGATAATTTCCGTTTAGATGAAAGGGGCAAGGGAATGTAACTAGGATAATTTCCGTTTAGATGAAAGGGGCAAGGGAATGTAACTAGGATAATTTCCGTTTAGATGAAAGGGGAAAGGGGATGTAACTAGGATAATTTCCGTTTAGATGAAAGGGGCAAGGGAATATAACTAGGATAATTTCCATTTAGATGAAAGGGGCAAGGGAATGTAAATAGGATAATTTCCGGTTAGATGAAAGGGGTAAGGGACTGTAATCAGGTTTATTTTCGTTATGTCATATAGATATCCAACGGCATCTTATTTATATTAACTACCGTATATCTTGTGTAATTCGATTTCATACCCCGCTATGTAATGATACGGAACTTAATCTGGCTGAGATGACTGTCGGGAAATTATAGCCAGTAATATTTTAGTTATATTAAATACCGTGTGTACTTGGATTTCACACCTCGCAATGTACTTATCTGGAACTTAGGTCTATTGTTCTTTCTGCTTTTTTCTGTTTTTTTTTTCTATCATCCATTGAAAGTCAGTTCTTCTTGTGAGGCTAACTGACGGGAATCAGATTAACTGATTATGCAGAACATGAAAATGAAGCGACCAGACTGAAAGCACTGTAATTACTATGGCGGTAAATGATTTTCCGTATTTCCTTTAAAAACGCTGCAAGCCAAATATATCTACATATTAGTCATTTAACTGGATCATAAACTTCGTGTTCAGATAGTTATTTGGGCAATATATTCTGATTGAAATACGTTGTCTTTGAGATGACGGCACCTGTTCTGTTATCAGTTCAGCAAAGTTAAACATTCAGAATTAATTCTGACGAAGGCTCGAAACTTTGTGATGCCAAAGTGCAATCTTTATCAGCAAGAAATAAGTACTTAACCGAGATCAGTAGCTGCCAGTTATGTATTCATTAGAAATGTAGAGTTTGTCTACATACCAGGAATATAATTAACAGGGTCGATATAGTTACAAATCATTGTGAAAATAAAGCATCAGAGAACTGTCTTGATCGACCTGGACTTTGCATTCCAAGAAAATCCTCTTTTAATTAGCAGCGATCCTGAATAAATATAGGTTACCGTCACGGATCTACGAGAAAATGCATAGATCCATCAAGTATAAATCCTTTCACTATCAGTAATCAGATTGTCGTGCCAGAGACTGATGCATGATACAGAAAAGAAAATATTATATTTATGTCCGTTTGTTATTACTGATAAATTACATGTATTATGTTCCGTACGCATACCACGCCAATTCGTACTTGAATTCATTCCAAAACTTTAATTGCAAACTTTGTTATAAAATCTCTAAATTTACTTGCATAGTTTAGACTTTAGAAATAAAGTTTTTATTTTACAGAAGTGAACGACGAAATTGAAACTGTAACACCGTGTGTAGTCGCTTATAAGTCGTGTCCAAATGTAAACTGTATAGAGCCAGAAATGCGACCCATAAGTGCCGGCAGATTTGGGTCTATGCAGTTTGTTTGGAGTAATCATTACAACAAACATTATGCAAAGGCAGATAAGGGTCTTTGTCGTTTGAAGTTGGACCCGATTTACAAAAAAATATAAACGGTACGGAGCGTGAAACCTTTCGTCATGGGATGAATGCTAATAATGATTTTGATTTTGTCTGAGGCTCCTATGAGTTTCTTAGACACTTGTTGGAAGCTACTCTGAGTTACTTAGACTTTTTTTAAGCTGCTCTGAGGTACGTAGAAGCTAGTACAGATAGCGCTACCGTAAAACAAAAATAATAAGTGTGCAAACGTAATATATGATGTAATAATAACTAATATAAAAACTGCAGTAGGAATCATTGGTATGTATGTATGTATGTATGTATGTATGTATGTATGTATGTATGTATGTATGTATGTATGCATGTATGTATGTATGTATGCATGTATGCGGAACACACAGTCTTAAACAATGGCTAATATACATAATAAAAGACATAATTCTAGTGTTATGAAGGTTTCCTTAAGTAAATTGATCTTGATAAAACTGCAACAACAACAAATGGTGGGGGTGGTGAATTTACACGAAACAAATGAACAATGTAAATCTTCAAAGCCCGAAGAGTGACTGCAGTTCTTCGTGTAAAAGTCATCCCCTTTATGCTTCAAGTATAGGTATTACATATGTGCTTTCATAAAGGTATTACCTATGTGCTTATATAAATGTATTACCTATGTGCTTATATAAATGTACTACCTATATGCTTAGATAAATGTATTACCTATGTGCTTCGATAAAGGTATTAGCTATATGCTTAGATAAAGGTATTACCTATATGCTTAGATAAAGATATTACCTATATGCCTAGATAAAGGTATTACTTATGTGCCTCGACAAACGTATTACCTACATGCTTTGATAAAGGTATTACCAATATGCTTAGATAAAGGTATTACCTATGTGCTTCGATAAAGGCATTAGCTATATGCTTAGATAAAGGTATTACCTATATGCTTAGATACAGATATTACCTATATGCTTAGATAAAGGTATTACCTATGTGCTTCGATAAACGTATTACCTATATGCTTAGATAAAGGAATTAGCTATATGCTTAGATAAAGGTATTACCTATATGCTTAGATAAAGGTATTACCTATATGCTTAGATAAAGATATTACCTATATGCTTAGATAAAGGTATTACCTATGTGCTTCGATAAACGTATTACCTACATGCTTAGATAAAGGTATTACCAATATGCTTAGATAAAGGTATTACCTATGTGCTTCGATAAAGGTATTAGCTATATGCTTAGATAAAGGTATTAGCTATATGCTTAGATAAACATATTACCCATATGCTTAGATAAAGGTATTATCTATGTGCTTCGATAAACGTATTACCTATATGCTTAGATAAAGGTATTACCTATGTGCTTCGATAAAGGTATTACCTATATGCTTAGATAAAGGTATTACCTATATGCTTAGATAAAGGTATTAGCTATATGTTTAGATAAAGGTATTACCTATATGCTTAGATAAAGGTATTACCTATATGCTTAGATAAAGGTATTACCTATGTGCTTCGATAAAGGTATTACCTATGTGCTTAGATAAAGATATTACCTATATGCTTAGATAAAGATATTACCTATATGCTTAGATAAAGGTATTACCTATATGCTTAGATAAAGGTATTACCTATATGCTTAGATAAAGGTATTACCTATGTGCTTCGATAAAGGTATTACCTATATGCTTAGATAAAGATATTACCTATATGCTTAGATAAAGGTATTACCTATATGCTTAGATAAAGGTATCACCTACATGCTTAGATAAAGGTATTACCTATGTGCTTAGATAAAGGTATTACATATATGCTTAGATAAAGATATTTCCTATATGCTTAGATAAAGGTACTACCTATGTGCTTAGATAAAGATATTAGCTGTTTGCTTGGATAAATGTATTACCTATGTGCTTATATAAATGTAACTATGTGCTTGTATAAATGTATTACCAATGTGCTTAGATAAAGGTATTACCTATGTGCTCATATAAATATATTACATATGTGCTTATATAAATGTATTACCTATGTGCTTGTATAAATGTATTACCTATGTGCTTCGATAAACGTATTACCTATATGCTTAGATAGAGGTATTACTTTTATGCTTAGATAAAGATATTACCTATATGCTTAGATAAAGGTATTACTTTTATGCTTAGATAAAGATATTACCTATATGCTTAGATAAAGGTATTACCTATGTGCTTCGATAAACGTATTACCTACATGCTTAGATAAAGGTATTACCAATATGCTTAGATAAAGGTATTACCTATGTGCTTCGATAAAGGTATTAGCTATATGCTTAGATAAAGGTATTACCGATATGCTTAGATAAAGATATTACCTATATGCTTAGATAAAGGTATTACCTATGTGCTTCGATAAACGTATTACCTATACGCTTAGATAAAGGTATTACCTATGTGCTTCGATAAAGGTATTACCTATATGCTTAGATAAAGGTATTAGCTATATGCTTAGATAAAGGTATTAGCTATATGCTTAGATAAAGGTATTACCTATGTGCTTCGATAAAGGTATTACCTATATGCTTTGATAAAGGTATTATCTATGTGCTTCGATAAAGGTATTACCTATGTGCTTCGATAAAGGTATTACCTATATGCTTAGATAAAGGTATTACCTATGTGCTTCGATAAAGGTATTACCTATATGCTTAGATAAAGGTATTAGCTATATGCTTAGATAAAGGTATTAGCTATATGCTTAGATAAAGGTATTGCCTATATGCTTAGATAAATGTATTACCTATATGCTTAGATAAAGGTATTAGCTATATGCTTAGATAAAGGTATTACCTATATGCTTAGATAAAGATATTACCTATATGCTTAGATAACGGTATTACCTATATGCTTTGATAAAGGTATTACCTATATGCTTAGATAAAGGTATTATCTATGTGCTTAGATAAAGGAATTACCTATGTGCTTAGATAAAGGTATTACCTATGTGCTTCGATAAAGGTATTAGCTATATGCTTAGATAAAGATATTACCTATATGCTTAGACAAAGGTATTACCTATGTGCTTCGATAAAGGTATAACCTATGTGCTTCGATAAAGAAATTACCTATGTGCTTCAATAAAGGTATTACCTATATGCTTAGATAAAGGTATTAGCTATATGCTTAGATAAAGGTATTACCTATATGCTTAGATAAAGATATTACCTATATGCTAAGATAAAGGTATTACCTATATGCTTAGATAAAGGTATTAGCTATATGCTTAGATAAAGGTATTACCTATATGCTTAGATAAAGATATTACCTATATGCTAAGATAAAGGTATTACCTATATGCTTAGATAAAGGTATTACCTATATGCTTCGATAAAGGTTTTACCTATATGCTTAGATAAAAGTATTACCTATGTGCTTAGATAAAGGTATTACCTATATGCTTAGATAAAGGTATTACCTATATGCTTAGATAAAGGTATTACCTATATGCTTATATAAAGGTATTACCTATGTGTTTAGATAAAGGTATTACCTATATGCTTAGATAAAGGTATTACCAATATGCTTAGATAAAGGTATTACCAACATGCTTAGATAAAGGTATTACCAATATGCTTAGATAAAGATATTACCTATATGCTTCGATAAAGGTATTACCTATGTGCTTAGATAAAGGTATTACCTATATGATTAGATAAAGGCATTACCAATATGCTTAGATAAAGATATTACCTATGTGCTTCGATAAAGGTATTACCTATGTGCTTCGATAAAGATATTACCTATGTGCTTCAATAAAGGTATTACCTATATGCTTAGATAAAGATATTACCTATATGCTTAGATAAAGGTATTCCCTATATGCTTAGATAAAGGTATTACCTATATGCTTAGATAAAGATATTTCCTATATGCTTAGATAAAGGTATTACCAATATGCTTAGATAAAGATATTACCTATGTGCTTCGATAAAAGTATTACCTATGTGCTTCGATAAAGATATTACCTGTGTGCATCAATAAAGGTATTACCTATATGCTTAGATAAAGATATTACCTATATGCTTAGATAAAGGTATTACCTATATGCTTAGATAAAGGTATTACCTATGTGCTTCGATAAAGGTATTACCTATATGCTTAGATAAAGATATTACCTATATGCTTAGATAAAGGTATTACCTATATGCTTAGATAAAGGTATTACCTATATGCTTAGATAAAGGTATTACCTATGTGCTTAGATAAAGGTATTACCTATATGCTTAGATAAAGATATTTCCTATATGCTTAGATAAAGGTACTACCTATGTGCTTAGATAAAGATATTAGCTATTTGCTTGGATAAATGTATTACCTATGTGCTTATATAAATGTAACTATGTGCTTGTATAAATGTATTACCAATGTGCTTAGATAAAGGTATTATCTATGTGCTCATATAAATATATTACATATGTGCTTATATAAATGTATTACCTATGTGCTTGTATAAATGTATTACCTATGTGCTTCGATAAACGTATTACCTACATGCTTAGATAAAGGTATTACCAATATGCTTAGATAAAGGTATTACCTATCTGCTTCGATAAAGGTATTAGCTATATGCTTAGATAAAGGTATTACCTATATGCTTAGATAAAGATATAACCTATATGCTTAGAGAAAGGTATTACCTATGTGCTTCGATAAACGTATTACCTATATGCTTAGATAAAGGTATTACCTATGTGCTTCGATAAAGGTATTACCTATATGCTTAGATAAAGGAATTAGCTATATGCTTAGATAAAGGTATTAGCTATATGCTTAGATAAAGGTATTACCTATGTGCTTCGATAAAGGTATTACCTATATGCTTTGATAAAGGTATTATCTATGTGCTTCGATAAAGGTATTACCTATGTGCTTCGATAAAGGTATTACCTATATGCTTAGATAAAGGTATTACCTATGTGCTTCGATAAAGGTATTACCTATATGCTTAGATAAAGGTATTAGCTATATGCTTAGATAAAGGTATTCGCTATATGCTTAGATAAAGGTATTGCCTATATGTTTAGATAAATGTATTACCTATATACTTAGATAAAGGTATTAGCTATATGCTTAGATAAAGGTATTACCTATATGCTTATATAAAGATATTACCTATATGCTTAGATAACGGTATTACCTATATGCTTAGATAAAGGTATTACCTATATGCTTAGATAAAGGTATTATCTACGTGCTTAGATAAAGGAATTACCTATGTGCTTAGATAAAGGTATTACCTATGTGCTTCGATAAAGGTATTAGCTATATGATTAGATAAAGACATTACCTATATGCTTAGATAAAGGTATTACCTATGTGCTTCGATAAAGGTATTACCTATGTGCTTCGATAAAGATATTACCTATGTGCTTCAATACAGGTATTACCTATATGCTTAGATAAAGGTATTAGCTATATGCTTAGATAAAGGTATTAGCTATATGCTTAGATAAAGATATTACGTATATGCTTAGATAAAGGTATTACCTATATGCTTAGATAAAGGTATTACCTATATGCTTCGATAAAGGTTTTACCTATATGCTTAGATAAAGGTATTACCTATGTGCTTAGATAAAGGTATTACCTATATGCTTAGATAAAGGTATTACCTATATGCTTATATAAAGGTATTACCTATATGCTTAGATAAAGGTATTACCTTTGTGCTTAGATAAAGGTATTAGCTATATGCTTAGATAAAGATGTTTCCTTTATGCTTAGATAAAGGTACTACCTATGTGCTTAGATAAAGATATTAGCTATTTGCTTGGATAAATGTATTACCTATGTGCTTATATAAATGTAACTATGTGCTTGTATAAATGTATTACCAATGTGCTTAGATAAAGGTATTACCTATGTGCTCATATAAATATATTACATATGTGCTTATATAAATGTTTTACCTATGTGCTTGTATAAATGTATTACCTATGTGCTTCGATAAACGTATTACCTACATGCTTAGATAAAGGTATTACCAATATGCTTAGATAAAGGTATAACCTATGTGCTTCGATAAAGGTATTAGCTATATGCTTAGATAAAGGTATTACCTGTATGCTTAGATAAAGATATTACCTATATGCTTAGATAAAGGTATTACCTATGTGCTTCGATAAACGTATTACCTATATGCTTAGATAAAGGTATTACCTATGTGCTTCGATAAAGGTATTACCTATATGCTTAGATAAAGGTATTACCTATATGCTTAGATAAAGGTATTAGCTATATGCTTAGATAAAGGTATTACCTATGTGCTTCGATAAAGGTATTACCTATGTGCTTCGATAAAGGTATTACCTATATGCTTAGATAAAGGTATTAGCTATATGCTTAGATATAGGTATTAGCTATATGCTTAGATAAAGGTATAGCCTATATGCTTAGATAAATGTATTACCTATAAGCTTAGATAAAGGTATTAGCTATATGCTTAGATAAAGGTATGACCTATATGCTTAGATAAAGATATTACCTATATACTTAGATAACGGTATTACCTATATGCTTAGATAAAGGTATTACCTATATGCTTAGATAAAGGTATTATCTATGTGCTTAGATAAAGGAATTACCTATGTGCTTAGATAAAGGTATTACCTATGTGCTTCGATAAAGGTATTAGCTATATGCTTAGATAAAGATATTACCTATATGCTTAGATAAAGGTATTACCTATGTGCTTCGATAAAGGTATTACCTATGTGCTTCGATAAAGGTATTACCTATGTGCTTCGATAAAGATATTACCTATGTGCTTGAATAAAGGTATTACCTATATGCTTAGATAAAGGTATTCGCTATATGCTTAGATAAAGGTATTAGCTATATGCTTAGATAAAGATATTACCTATATGCTTAGATAAAGGTATTACCTATATGCTTAGATAAAGGTATTACCTATATGCTTCGATAAAGGTTTTACCTATATGCTTAGATAAAGGTATTACCTATGTGCTTAGATAAAGGTATTACCTATATGCTTAGATAAAGGTATTACCTATATGCTTATATAAAGGTATTACCTATGTGCTTAGATAAAGGTATTACCTATATGCTTAGATAAAGGTATTACCTATATGCTTAGATAAAGGTATTACCAATATGCTTAGATAAAGGTATTACCAATATGCTTAGATAAAGGTATTACCAATATGCTTAGATAAAGATATTACCTATATGCTTCGATAAAGGTATTACCTATGTGCTTAGATAAAGGTATTACCTATATGCTTAGATAAAGGTATTACCTATATGCTTAGATAAAGGTATTACCAATATGCTTAGATAAAGATATTACCTATGTGCTTCGAGAAAGGTATTACCTATGTGCTTCGATAAAGATATTACCTATGTGCTTCAATAAAGGTATTACCTATATGCTTAGATAAAGATATTACCTATATGCTTAGATAAAGGTATTACCTATATGCTTAGATAAAGGTATTACCTATATTCTTAGATAAAGGTATTACCTATGTGCTTCGATAAAGATATTACCTATATGCTTAGATAAAGGTATTACCAATATGCTTAGATAAAGATATTACCTATGTGCTTCGATAAAGGTATTACCTATGTGCTTCGATAAAGATATTACCTATGTGCTTCAATAAAGGTATTACCTATATGCTTAGATAAAGATATTACCTGTATGCTTAGATAAAGGTTTTACCTATATGCTTAGATAAAGGTATTACCTATATGCTTCGATAAAGGTATTGCCTATGTGCTTCGATAAAGGTATTACCTATATGCTTAGATAAAGATATTACCTATATGCTTAGATAAAGGTATTACCTATATGGTTAGATAAAGGTATTACCTATATGCTTAGCTAAAGGTATTACCTATGTGCTTAGATAAAGGTATTACCTATATGCTTAGATAAAGATATTTCCTATATGCTTAGATAAAGGTACTACCTATGTGCTTAGATAAAGATATTAGCTATTTGCTTGGATAAATGTATTACCTATGTGCTTATATAAATGTAACTATGTGCTTGTATAAATGTATTACCAATGTGCTTAGATAAAGGTATTACCTATGTGCTCATATAAATATATTACATATGTGCTTATATAAATGTATTACCTATGTGCTTGTATAAATGTATTACCTGTGTGCTTCGATAAAGGTATTACCTATATGCTTAGATAAAGGTATTAGCTATTTGCTTGGATAAATGTATTGCCTATGTGCTTATATAAATTTACCTATGTGCTTGTATAAATGTATTACCAATGTGCTTAGATAAAGGTATTACCTATGTGCTCATATAAATATATTACATATGTGCTTATATAAATGTATTACCTATGTGCTTGTATAAATGTCTTACCTATGCGCTTCGATCAAGGTATTACCTATATGCTTAGAAAAAGGTATTACCAATGTGCTTAGATAAATGCATTACATATGTGCTTATATAAATGTATTACATATGTGTTTAGATAAAGGTATTACATATGTGCTTAGATAAATGTATTACCTATGTGCTTAGATAAATGTATTACCTATGTGTTTATATAAATATACTACCTATGTGCTTATATAAATGTACCTATGTGCTTGTTTAAATGTATTACCAATGTGCTTAGATAAAGGTATTACCTATGTGCTTATATAAATATATTACATATGTGCTTATATAAATGTATTACCTATGTGCTTGTATAAATGTATTATCTATGTGCTTCGATAAAGGTATTACCTATATGCTTAGATAATGGTATTACCTATGTGCTTATATAAATGTACTACCTATGTGCTTATATAAATGTACTACCTATGTGCTTGTATAAATGTATTATCTATGTGCTTCGATAAAGGTATTACCTATATGCTTAGATAAAGGTATTACCAATATGCTTAGATAAATGCATTACATGTGTGCTTATATAAATGTATTACCTATGTGCTTATATAAATGTACTACCTATGTGCTTATATAAATGTATTACCTATGTGCTTAGATAAATGTATTACCTATGTTCTTATATAAATGTATTACCTATGTGCTTAGATAAAGGTATTACCTATGTGCTTAGATAAAGGTATCACCTATGTGCTTATATAAATGTATCTATGTGCTTGTATAAATGTACTACCTATGTGCTTATATAAATGTACCTATGTGCTTGTATAAATGTATTACCGATGTGCTTGTATAAATATATTACATATGTGCTTATATAAATTTATTACCTATGTGCTTCGTGTAAAGATATTACCTATAGGCTTCAAGTATAAGTTTTATCTATATTTGTTCATACAGTATGCATACATTTTGACACAAATCTAGTGGTGATTACTACAACGTACTTAAATGTACCTTTCAATTCATCTGTTGTATACAGTATGTATACAGTTTGACACTAATCTAGTGGTGATTACTACAACGTACTTAAATGTACGTTTCAATTCATTTGTTGCATACAGTATGTATAAATTTTTACACAAATCTAGTGGTGATTACTACACCGTACTTAAATGTACCTTTCAATTCATTTGTTGTATACAGTATATATAAATTTTGACACAAATCTAGTGATTACTACAACGAACTTAAACGTTATGTTCGAAAACGACGTAGAAGGTTCGGGTCAAAACTAAGTGAAATAGTATTTAATATCAACTAGTATGAATTTCAGGCTAAACATGATCTCAAAGTCTTATTTTATGGTATTATAGTTATTTGATACATTTAGTGATTGGAACACGTGGTTTGTAGTGCTTTTCTTAGCTGCATATCTTCCCATTAAGAGCGATATATATATATATATATATATATATATATATATATATATATATATATATATATATATATATATATATATATATATATATATATATATATATATATATATATATATATATATATATATATATATATATATATATATATATATATATATATATATATATATATAATGTTGTCATCTTTTAGTCATAGATTCTTTTGTATTTCTCATTAGTCACACTATGACTTAAGCGAAATAAAGACAGACAGTCAGATAGACAGACAGAAAAACAGACAGACAGACAGACAGATAGATAGATAGGTAGATGGATGGATGGATGGATGGACGGACAGACAGACAGACAGACAAATTGACAGATAGATAGAAAGAAATATAAATATATATCTGACGCTTTAATACTATATTTTTATTTTGACTTTGCCGCAGTGGACTAGCGCAATTAACATAATTTCAAACATAGACGACATGATGTATCCAACCCATCTTTTCGCTACTTTTCTGTCTTCCTTCCATCCCCGTAATCTTTCATTCGAGAATTACCAACATACCAAATCAGTTTAACAGGAATTTTTCACTGGATCTTCCGAATGTGAAATATAAATTAGAGGAATCTGCTTTAATCCTTCTTTGCATTTTCAAAGATGTCTGTCTGGAAAACTTGTTTGGCATCAGGACATCATATTCCTTCCACATTACATGATGTCAGATTTCAAATTCCCTCATTTTGGGGATTGATGTGCACGGCACTAACCGAATGTGAAAAGAATTTGTCCCGTTGATATCTTGGAAGAATATAGGTATAATTAATAATTTTAACATAGGTAAGTTAATAATTTTATCGAGCGAAGTGCGGTCGTCTATCAGAATCATAAGCTGTAAGGAAAGCTGAGGATGAGATCATGTCAGCGTACAGCCTTTATAGTATAAAAAAGTTCCTAAAATTAAAACGGGTTATTTAAGTAAGGAGTCGTACTCACCAATGTCCTATAGCTGTCTTCTGGTCAAAGTCAGCATCGTTTGTAGACATGGCGTTGATTTTATAACCGTTCTTCCAATTTCCAATTTCTATTTTCTTTTTGACGACATAAATCAGCAACTGGGTAATGTGTCTGGTATATAAAACATAATTTCCACAGCAGAATGTGCAAATTCAGTACAACACAAAGCTGTGGGTATCACTCACAGAGAATAATTAAAGACTCAATGGAATTTCAGTGCCAATATCTTTCATCGTCGATTCTTCCATGCTTGACATAAAACATCAGCACATTTTCGAACTTTTGCAGCTGTTTGTAAATAATTCATCACGGTAAGTAACGACTTTTGTTGTTTTTTCTTCTTTCATTGGCTGCTTCATTTCCATACCAATCACACTTTTTGTCGTCTAAGTATGTATAAGTAATAATAACTCGTGTTACCCTTTCTCAGGGTAAATTTTGTCTGATCCATCACGCCGAGTTCCTGTAGAGCAAGGGTAAAAACATATGCATTAGAATGTAGGAGGGAAGCTTGGGCAGGATTAGAGGGAGGGAGTAAAATCGCATAGCCAATCACCTTCCGATGATGTATTTTTCTTCTCGGTGCCACTTATTACCTGAAACCAAAAGCAAGACCCATACTGCAACTTGTTAAGAAAATTCAAAACGTAGCTCCTCATCCAAAGATATTCTCAGTTTTGATTATTAAAACATAGCACATCGTCCGTAGACTATCTCAATTTTAATAAAACTGCAAATCCAATAATATCAAAAATATTCATAAAAATAAAGAAGTAACTTAAACATGTACAAACTAACAGGAAACGATGCAGTTCATTTTGCGTAAGACAAGAGTATAAGACAAAATCAGCAACATCTAACCAATGTGAATGAAATTTTAAAATGCCTGCTTCTTAATCCGACTTTCTTCTATCGAAAAAAGGCCGAGAATACTCCGATTGCTTTGTTACATGACGATGTTAATCTCTGAGCAATAGCTATTAATTTGGAAAAGGCGACTTGAGATTTTCAAATTAACTCTTTTCTTAAAAAGCTAAAGTTAAATCAGACAAAACAGTTTTAGCGTCGATATCCAATTTTAATACATGCATAGTATTTTGTGAAAGTACTGTCAACGTTAATTTTTGTCATCACAATATTATTAACTGAGTTATTATGCCTTGATGGTAAGTGTTGCAATGTGTTTACCGGTTGTAAAGTTCTGTCAGCCGCCTCAAGAGATATGTTGATGATATTTGGATTCAAGTGATCTGATGATGATATTTGGATTCAAGAGATTTGTTGATGATATCTGGATTCAGGAGATCTGTTGATGATATTTGGATTCAAGTGATCTGTTGATGATATTTGGATTCAAGTGATCTATTGATGATATCTGGATTCAAGAGATCTGTTGATGATATCTGGATTCAAGTGATCTGTTGATGATATCTGGATTCAAGAGATCTGTTAATGATATCCGGATTCAAGAGATATGTTGATGATATCTGGATTCAAGAGATCTTTTGATGATATCTGTATTTAAGTGATCTGTTGATGATATCGGGCTTCAAGAGATCTGTTGATGATATTTGGATATGTGTTATGCAAGCATAGCATTGCTGTTTGTACAGGATATGTGTTATGCAAGTATATACTCGATATTTCTAAGGGATATGTATTGTGTAAATATATTGTTGCTATTTCTAAGGGATACGCATTATGCAAGTAAATATTAGTAAAGCTTATAAAGTGAAGAAGGATGTTTATTTTGAAAAGTACGCTACTTGCATGCCGTTTGATTAACTATAGTTATTGGATGATCATTTTCACGTTAAATGTCTGCCACTCCTTCCTCTGTAAGTTACGCATTAATTGGTATTATTTTCTTTGTACTACCCACGTGCTCAAGGGTCTTTGGTTTATTACAAATAAATATGTTATATTGTATGGCCTTCTCTGCGCCGCCGCCCGCCCAATCTTATCTTACATTCAGGAAGTAAGAAGTCATTACCAGTGATAAATTATTACAGACTTAATTTAACCTGACAACACAGCGTTATAAAAACAAATAAAACGTAAACATGCCCTTTATTTTTCATCTATCATTTCACAGCTACTACAGAAAAGTATTTTTCTTTCTATCGTTAAAAATTAAATGCGTACATGGATTTATCTAATTCAAAACAGGAGGTACTGCAGAATCGTTGGTAACGGGACATAACATTAATATTCTGAATAAAATCTACTGATATCATTGGTCGAATATAAATATCTTTTATTTACATCATAGCCTATCAATCTCGTCATAATGAGTGCGTTTAGAAAAGTAAATATTATTGCATGCTTTCCAATGAAGGAAATACGTTAGACATAAAGATTAAAGAATGTAAGCGTACTCTTCTTTACTAAGTTAGTTGATCAAATAATTTGAATGCTTTTGAATTTGACAGGCGAAAGCACAAGTCGTTTGCCATATTTGATAACAATTGACCACTAAAGGCTACTAATTATGTGTGACAGAGGAACTAACCAAGTACTGATTGGAGGTGGAGTTTGAGCCCGGGAGAATAACGGTCGGACTTCAGTATAGCGTCTGGTTAAAATGATGTTTTATCGTTAAAAACTTCTGTATCACAGGCATACTATTTTCGTTATATCACACTCTCTTGGAAAACTAAGATGAAAACAGACAATCACTAAAAGACGTCTGAGTCTTGCAGAGGAAAATACAAAATTATTTCAAGCCGTACGAGTCCTGTAGAGGAAAACAGAAAATGATTTCAAGCCGTAATAATAATAATAATAATAATAATAATAATGCTTTATTTATAGAGGGTGACTCATTAGTCAAGGACTATTCTCCCTTAAGGCCCTCTAAGAGTCCTGTAGAGAACAGTAAAAATGATTTCAAGCCGTCTGAGTCCTGTTGAGGAAAACAGAAAATGAATTCAAGCCGTGTGAGTCCTGCAGAGGAAACATAAAAAGTTTTCAAGCCGTACGAGTCCTGTAGAGAAAGGTAAAAAAGATTTCAAGCCGTACGAGTCATGCAGAGGAAAAGTAAAACTGATTTCAAGCCGTCTGAGTCCTGTTCAGGGAAACAGAAGATGATTTCAAGCCGTTCAAGTGCTGTAGATGAAAAGCAAAACAAGAATTCAAGCCGTTTGAGTATTGTAGATGAAAAAGTAAAAATGATTTCAAGCCGTACGAGTCCTGTAGAAAAAAGTATAAAAGATTTCAAGCCGTACGAGTCCTGTAGAGGAAAACAGAGAATGAATTCAAGCCGTATGAGTCTTGCGGAGGAAACAAAATGTTTTCAAACCGTACGAGTCCTGTAGAGAAAAGTAAACAAGATTTCAGACTGTACGAGTCATGTGGAGAAAAAGCAAAAATGATTTCAAGCCGTCTGAGTCCTGTAGAGGAAAACAGAAAATGATTTCAAGCCGTACGAGTCCTGTAGAGGAAAACAGAAAACGATTGCGAGCCGTACGAGTCCTGTAGGGAAAAGTGAAAAAGACTTCAAGCCGTACGAGTCATGAGGAGGAAAAGTAAAAAAGATTTCAAGCCGTCAAAGTCCTGTTCAGGTAAACAGAAGATGATTTCAAGCCGTTTGAGTAATGTAGATGAAAAAGTAAAATTGATTTCAAGACGTCCGAGTCCTGTAGAGAAAAGTAACAATGGTTTCAAGCCATCTAAGTTCTGTAGAGTAAAACAGAAAATGATTTCAAGCCGTAAGAATTCTGTTTTCATGCAGGTTGAAAGTGACGATTTAACGGGGATCCACTTCACGCAATTGTATCTTGAAAATTTAGCATATTTATTTAATTCAGCACATTTAAAACGCGCTCGGTTCTTATCATGACAGACTGTCTTAATTAGCGTCACAATGACTAGATGATTTGCCATCACTATCAGGACGTAAGCAATTGTTTCAGGTTATTGAAACTGAATGATTTCTTAACGTTTTACGTTACAAAATTGAAACTGAATGATTTCTTAATCGTTTGACGTTACAAAGTTGCCAGAATAACATTACAAAATTAAAGGTGCCGGTATTTCGTTGATTGTTGAAACGTTGTCGAGTGTTATTTTTAAATCCTGTTATTTTATTTAAGAAATCTCTGATTCGCACACACACATATGCACGCACGCTTGGACACACACACAAACAGACACGCTCACAGATTTTATAATGCACTATTAAAAATCCAATAAAAATAGCCTTGAGTCGAAATCCCTGATCGTCTTAACTAATGTCAAAGCAATTGATAATAATATACCAAAGAACAGTGCACAAATTTTTTATATTTATTTATAAACGAGACATGAAGCTCATCCATTTTCTGTCTTCCTCAACTTTAATTCATGAACATCGTTATACATTGCCTTCAGGTCATATCACATTAATGCATTGTGACGCAATGACTCCAGATCCTATCACATTAATGCACTGCCAAGCAATGCCTTCAGAACCTATCACATTAATGCACTGCCAAGCAATGCCTTCAGATCCTATCACATTCATGCATTGTGACGCAATGCCTTCAGATCCTATCACATTTATGCACTTCCAAGCAATGACTTCAGACCCAATCACATTAATGCACTGCCAAGCAATGACTTCAGATCCAATCACATTAATGCACTGCCAAGCAATACCTTCAGATCCAATCACATTAATGCACTGCCAAGCAATGCCTTCAGATCCTATCACATTAATGCACTGCCAAGCAATGACTTCAGATCCAATCACATTAATGCACTGCCAAGCAATGACTTCAGATCCAATCACATTAATGCACTGCCAAGCAATGACTTCAGATCCTATCACATTAATGCACTGCCAAGCAATTACTTCGGATTCTATCATATTAATTCATTGTGACGCAATGCCTTCAGATCCTATCAAATTAATGCACTGCCAAGCATTGCCTTCAGATCCTATCACATTAATGCACTGCCAAGCACTGCCTTCAGATCCTATCACATTAATGCATCGTCACTCAATGCCTTCAGATCTTATCATATTGATGCACTGCCAAGCAATGCCTTCGGATGCTATCACATTATTGCATTGTGACGTAATGCCTTCAGATCCTATCACATTAATGCACTGCCAAGCAATGCCTTCGGATGCTATCACATTATTGCATTATGACGTAATGCCTTCAGATCCTATCATATTGATGCATTGTCACTCACTGCCTTCAGATCCTATCATATTAATGAATGGTCACTCAGCGCCTTCAGATCCTATCACACTATGCAATGTTATCCAATGCCTTCAGACGCTATCACATTAATGTATTGTTTAAGAGTTTAACGTTGTTTATTCTGAGTTTATCGTGGTATAAACTGTCAGTTGCCGACTCACACAGCTTACATAACACCCTCGGGCGTTATGTAAGCTGTGTGAGTCGGCAAATGACAGTTTATACCACGATAAAATCAACAAAAAATAACAACATTAAACTCTTATAATTGCAATTATTTATTATTATATTTATTTTTATTTTATTTTATTTTTTATAAAAGATATTTCCAATCAGTTTTAGAGCCTGTAGCTATTTATAGACCAGGAAATGATCCATCTGCAACGTGATAGCTACGTCAATATCAAATAAAAAATTCTACCAATGGTAGGCGATCTAAGGCTTTGAACATTCCACAGCATGATCTTAATCTTTTATCTAAACTGGCATGTGTTTTCTGAGTAGATGTTTAATATTGAAAGCAAAGGATGTGTTGTTTTGTTCGACATACGAATGACTTCTCGCGTCTTTAAAGCTATTTTCATGTTTATTAACAGTTTAGGCTACCTACAGGGATTACTTACAAATGAAAATAAGTCTATCGGTAAATGATTATAGTCACGAGGGTCCAGTAGTCAAACAGTGCAAGACGTCGACACTGAAAGTTACGATGGGGGTTGGGGGTGTAGCGGATCCCCCACCCATCTACATCGTAACTATCCAGGTCGGCGTCTCACATTGTAGGACTGTGAATCCAGTTGTTATAATGTTAGTCTTTGAACCCTCCTCCTCCCAATCCCTATATCCGTTCATCTTTAGTTTTAAATGCATTTGTAACGAGCTGCAGTTTAAGTGCTGTAGCCCCAATGTTCTTGGCAGATTTGAATTTCCCAACTGTTCTTTTTCAAGCCTAGTCAAATAAAGAATTTTATTTGATTCTGTAGAATCAATTTATTCAATTTTCTAAATAAAATATAAACCCACCGTTTTTATTTCGTTTGAAAGGCGTGCAGTGTGTACGCCTTCCAGTTTAGTGTTTACGTTAGTTACTTTGCACGTGACTCTATTTATAGAAGTTAGTATGAAGTAGTTCTCCATACAGTTTATACAGAAATAAACTAAGTTGGGCCTGATCACATGATTATATTCTGACTAATGGAAATCTTCTCTTCATTTATCAACTGATGCAACTACAGTTATTACATAATGCCTTCTGACGCTGTCACATTAGTGCATTGTCACGAAATACAATATAAATTGGAAAACTCAAATGTTAGTACAGATTTTGATTCAATAAAACGTCGAAGAAAATATCGCGATGCCAAAACTTGTGAATAAATAGTTACACATCCAGTCGCCAAGCAGCAGGTACACTTAACTTGGTGGCGATGGTGGAAAGTGAGTTGAAGTGGTAAACATGCAATATGGCTGTCTTTAGTGTCACTAAGGCATGTCATTTCTTTGATAGAAAACCCTGAAATGCCAATGCGTTTTAATAAGCTCATGGCACAAATATTCGTTTATATTTTACCTTGACAAAGAGTTGTTTAACTTCAGCCATAACTTGCATCAAAGAAGGGACACAAACAAAAGAAACTGAGGGTACATTTATGGACATTTTAGATTTTATATTAGATGCAGATTATTTGCTGTTGCCATTATGATTCTAGATTTCATTGCCCCTGTCACCGTGATAAGTCAAGTCTTAATTTCACTGCTCCGGTCACCGCGATAAGCCAAGTCTTAAATGCATTGCCCCGGTCACCGCGATAAACCACGCCTTAGATGTATTGTCCCAATCACCGCGATAAGTCAAGTCTTATTTTCACAACTGGATGTCTAAAATTACTACTAGGTATTTGTTAGCCGAACGAATTTACTAAACTCATTCTGATAGACATGTAGGAAAGGGAATAAATCCAACACAATACGTCTACCAAGAATCTTTAAAAAAAATCATCTGACGCATTTGTCTGGAAAAGTTCTTACATTTTCGTATGGCTTTAAACTAAAACCTATATGGAAGGAGTAAGTTCATTTCTTCTTCCATTCATAATTCCTCTTTAAAATTATGTTGCAAATGATCAAACGGCAATATGTTATAACAATCGTTTTTATTACTTGCCATACTTGGCAGTATTTGTACTTTGATGAAAGCAATTTCCGTATAACATTAGTAGTGTGCTACAAAGTCCAAATATGTTGCTTACCGGGATGGATCATTTCATTTCATTTGATTCTGATAGGAGGAATATAAAAAATCGTCCTGATTCTACATCCGTATCATATGCGAGAGTGCCATTGCTCATCACAAATATTCAGACATGACGCAATACAAGTCGAAAGGGATGTAGTGAGAGGAACGATAGGCACATTAAAAAGGTTAAGTATGCAAAGAGGGACAGGCACATTGAAAAGGTTAAGTATGCAATAAGGGATAGACACTGAAAAGATTAGGTATGCAATGAGGGATAGGCACATTGAAAAGGTTAAGTATGCAATGAGGGATAGGCACACTGAAAAGGTTAATTATGCAATGAGGGACAGGCACATTGAAAAGGTTAAGTATGCAACGAGGGATAGGCACATTGAAAAGGTTAAGTATGCAAAAAGGGATAGGCACATTGAAAAGGTTAATTATGCAATGAAGGACAGGCACATTGAAAAGGTTAAGTATGCAATGAGGGATAGGCACATTGAAAAGGTTAAGTATGCAATAAGGGATAGACACTGAAAAGATTAGGTATGCAATGAGGGACAGGCACATTGAAAAGGTTAAGTATGCAATGAGGGATAGGCACATTGAAAAGATTAGGTATGCAATGAGGGATAAGCACATTGAAAAGGTTAAGTATGCAATGAGGGATAGGCACATTGAAAAGGTTAATTATGCAATGAGGGACAGGCACATTGAAAAGGTTAAGTATGCAACGAGGGATAGGCACATTGAAAAGGTTAATTATGCAATGAGGGATAGGCACATTGAAAAGGTTAAGTATGCAATGAGGGATAGACACACTGAAAAGGTTAATTATGCAATGAGGGACAGGCACATTGAAAAGGTTAAGTATGCAACGAGGGATAGGCACATTGAAAAGGTTAATTATGCAATGAGGGATAGGCACATTGAAAAGGTTAAGTATGCAATGAGGGATAGACACATTGAAAAGGTTAATTATGCAATGAGGGACAGGCACATTGAAAAGGTTAAGTATGCAACGAGGGATAGGCACATTGAAAAGGTTAAGTATGCAACGAGGGATAGGCACATTGAAAAGGTTAATTATGCAATGAGGGATAGGCACATTGAAAAGGTTAAGTATGCAATGAGGGATAGGCACATTGAAACGGTTATATATGCAATGATGGATGGGCACATTGACAAGGTTAAGTATGCAATGAGGGTTTGGCACATGGAAAAGGCAATGTATGCAACGAGGGATAGACACATTGAAAACGTTGCCCTAACTGTAAATGCATCTGGCATTGCCTACTAATTAAGTCTGCGTAACTACTGTACAAACTGTAAATGCACATGGGATTGTCTGCGTAATGTATTGTACAAAACTGTAAATGTACGTGCGATTGTTTACATAACATGTTTATATTCTGGTCTATTGCGTATTTCCCAACAGGCAGTTGTTGATCTTTGTCTGGCTTCAGCTTGCAAAGAGCTTGAAGAATGATGCTTGTGTTGGTCTGGGTTCACCTTGTAAAGAGCTTTGGAATGATGTTTGTACTAGTCTGGCTTCACCTTGTAAAGAGCTTGGGGAATGATGCTTGTGCTAGTCTGGCATCACCTTGTAAAAAGCTTGGGGAATGATGATCGTACTAGTCTGGGTTCATCTTATAAAGAGCTTGGGGAATGATTCTTGTACTAGTCTGACATCACCTTGTAAAGAGTCTTGAAAAGATGATTGTACTAGTCTGGCATCACCTTGTAAAGAGCTTGTGGAATAATGCTTGTACTAGTCTGGCATCACCTTGTAAAGAGCTTATGGAATGATTTTTATACTAGTCTGGCTTCACCTTCTAAAGAGCTTGGGGAATGATGCTTGTAATAGTATGGCATCACCTTGCAAAGAGCACGAGGAATGATGTTTGTACTAGTCTGCCATCACCTTGTAAAGAGCTTGTGGAATGATGAGTGTACTAGTCTGGCTTCACCTTTTAAAGAGCTTGTGGAATGATGCTTGCACTGGTCTGGCTTTATCTTATAAAGAGCTTGGGGAACGACGCTTGTACTAGTCTGGCATCACCTTGTATAAAGCTTGTGGAATGATGCTTGTACTAGTCTGGCATCACCCTGTGAAGAGCTTGTGGAATGATGCTTGTACTAGTCTGACTTCACCTTGTAAAAAGCTTGTGGAATGATGCTTGTACTAGACTGGCATCACCTCGTAAAGAGCTTGTGGAATGATGCTTGTACTAGTCTGGCTTCACCTTGTAAAGAGCATGGGAATGATGACTGTATTAGTTTGGCATCACCTTGTGAAAAGTTTCGGGAATGATGCTTGTACTAGTCTGGCTTCATCTTGTAAAGAGATTGGGTAATGATGATTGTACTAGTCTAGCTTCGCCTTGTAACCAACTTCGGGAATGATGCTTGTACTAGTCTGGCATCACCTTGTAAAGAGCTTGTGGACTGATGATTGTACTAGTCTGGCTTCACCCTGTAAAGAGCATGGGAATGATGATTGTACTAGTCTGGTATCACCTTGTAAAGAGTTTGGGGAATGATGCTTGTATTAGTCTTGCTTCATCTTGTAAACAGCTTAGGGAATGATGCTTGTACTAGTCTGGCATCTCCTTGTAAAGAGCTTGGGGAATGATGCTTGTACTAGTCTGGCATCACCTTGCAAAGAGCTTGGGGAATGACGATTGTACTAGTCTGGCTTCACCTTGTAAAGCGCCTTGAAATGATACTTGTACTAGTCTGCCTTCACCTTGTAAAAAGCTTGGGGAATAATGCTTGTACTAATCTAGATTCACCTTGTACAAAACATTGAAATGATTCTTATACTAATAACAATCCTAGGTTGGAACAGGGTAGCCATTGTTGTTGAACAATTTCACTCTTCCAACATATAGCTATTAAAATATTGGTCCGTGTCATTTTATCAAGACAAAGTTGAACTGTTTTCCAAGTTTATAATAGTACAAATTTTATTTTGTGATACTAACTAAATGAAGCTTTAGTGAGCTACATTGAGAAATTCCTTCGGACGGAACACGTGTTAGATAAATGTTTTATTAAAGATTAATACTTTCACTTGCCCGAAAATCCTTTCTTTTTTCAATTGTTGCACCTCAACAACGTATTTTATTAATCTTTTAAAATGGTTTATTTTAAGTAATTCCAAAACGAATGGCAATTCCAAAGTAAGCGGCTGTTGTCCATGTGATAAAAATGGATTACATGCGATTCGCACGGGATTTAGCGAGAGTGCATATTTCCTGTATGATACAATGATGGGTTGTACTTATTCATTGCGACATTTACTGTATGATATCACCACTAGACAATACATTAAATTTGGAAGTTTAATGGAGAAGATGGAAAAGACAATCCATGTAATCAGTGGATCTGACTTCAAAAGATGAAGCGTTTTTGATCATTATTGACCTGTCGATACTGAATTATTTTGCATCGTCTGGCTAGTAGTCTCTTGACGGTCCGACCCTACATGGACTCTATTTTCAAAGTGTTGGAGAAAATAAAGCTAGCGTCAGCTCATAAGTCCGAAATCCTCGCATCTTGTAAATTGACTGAGAAAACACCAAGAACCATAGCAATCATATTTGTTGTCATATCTTTCTACCAGAGATTCATATCTTTGAATCCTAAATGCGAATGATGCAACACATATACAAAAAAAACCCACACATCTATCTCTCTCTCTCTCTCTCTCTCTCTCTCTCTCTCTCTCTCTCTATATATATATATATATATATATATATATATATATATATATATATATATATAAAGTGGAAAAGTCCTAAATCACGAGAAATTTATATTCATTATGCAAGCATATCATTGCTATTTTTCCTGGATATGCATTATGCAAGGATATCAATGCTATGTTTTAATGGATATGCATTACGCAAGCATATCATTGCTATTTTAATGGATATGCAATATACAAGCATATCGTTGGTATTTTAATGGATATTCATTTTGCAAGCGTATCATGGATATGCATTATGCAAGCATTTAATTGCTATTTCTCATAACAGTTGGTACAATTTATAACAGAACAAGTACACAAACTTTGACTGACCGCGCTATCAAATATGGGTAGCGTAGGCAGTCGACGTTTGTTTTCATGTACTGTATGTACCACAGTCGCTTTCCACCTCGTCGGTTCCGAGTTCACTACCGGGTGCCGGCAGGTACTGTGATAGGCGATCGCCCACTGACGTTTCACAGACTTAGCCATGAAAGACTGCATCACGCCTGCATCATAGCCATCAAGAACGCCATGGTATAGGTTCGAAGAACTTGTGCGTTCTATGTAAAATAAATAAAGCTTATTGTTGAGTCAAAAGTTGTAAAATCGCGTGCAACAGTATTTACTATTTCAATCGAGGAAGTCAAAAAAGAGGCAATTAACTGAGAAATATTTTCACCGCAAATAATTGACTGACCTGTTGCTACATCAAAAAGAGAGAAATTATTCCAGCTGGGATAATTCGAAAAAAAGATTGTAAGAATATATCGATGTAATGAGGGATGAACTATTAACACAAGGCCCACGTAAGGAGATTACCCTCCCTCCCACGCGGTTCTCTGGCAATGCGTATACATCTGTAGATCATTTGATCTCACGTCCTACCATGATCCCACACTGCTATTTATCAGTCAGCGTAGAAGAAAAACATTTGTCTAAAAAATGCGAATTTTCCTTGTGTGGAGCAAGAAAAGACTGTTTACTAATCAGCTGATCGTATCTTTGTTCTCGTGCCGAGTTTTCGACATATGGATGTTCAATTTATTTAAGAAGAGAAAACCAAAAATATCTGCTCTGATGAAAATCTAGGAGTAGTATCATAATGGGGCTTTGGATAGGATTTTTAATGACAATAACCAACGCCTTCTGTAACACATGACTATGCTAATTTGACCTCTCCCATCACATGGGAGTGTGTGCTGTGGGATTAGAATTAAAACAGTAAGAAATAATTCTAACGCGTAAACATTGTAGATAATTATTAATTTATATAAACTGCGACACAGTTAACATACTGCATGTGCAAACAATATCGTCTTTGCGTATGATATGTCATTGTGGAAACTCGATGATTTATGAAGCTAACCTAATTGATTTTACCCTTAGAAAACTTAACAATGCAATGCTTGAATACCAAGACAACCATTCGAGAATATTTTCCAGAGGCCAACACAAAACACAACTGCATGATTTATGTGACTCAACGATACTCACATGTGCTCAGAGGGATCCGGGACAATTGCAGAATGTTGATGATATTTCGTGGCATTGATGCACAGAATCTCAGAAGCATTCACTGGACTTGCTGTGCTGCAAACCACTCGTAGGATTATTTTCGCGGGTCATCCTGGACAGGTATAGTTTTCTCACTATAGACGTGACGTAGAGATTCTAAGTGGGTCTAGCCACGGCAGTTTAAATGACCATGAAAAATATAAAATCCAGACCTGCCAATGATATCATATCAGAATATTGGGAGCGCTGCAGTAAAGATGCCCGTGAACTGATCCGTAATGTTATAGTCAGCCGCTAAGTGTCAAAGATACATTACAGTAGCAACAGATTGCACGGGAAAATATCCATATTGAGTATCGAACAAACGTTTACACCACTGATCAAAAACGTGGAACGAATGACGGCTATGTTTAGAACAAAAGAAAAAGCGGGTCCAGTTCGTAAGATATCGAAACGAGCAAAATATATAAAAAGCAGCCTTTGAACAGCCCGTGCGGGTCATACAACTCTTACCAGAGCAAATCCAAGAAGATCTAGACGAAATGGTTGCAATCGCAAAAGACACCGAAGGTGATGAAGAGGAAACTGAGAGTTTCATGAAGGATCACCCTCCGAGTACAAGTCACAGTTGCCAATAAAAGTTCGAAAAATGTAGAAAGTTATGCCTAGTAAACGCCTAGATGCACGGACCAAATGAGTATTTCGGGTAAACATTTAAAAACTAACTAGGTTAAATCAATATGGCTGGAGTTTAAGAAAATTTGTTTAAAAATACAGAAAACATGGTGCAAAACACGTGACTGATTCATTAAAACTACTGATGAATCTTTAGACGTATGAAGTTTTAGTCTATCATGATTACAGACTAAATCATTAATAGGTTCAAACACTACAAACAGTCGATCTTGTCTGAGATTATAAACAGCCGAACTAACTCAGGATCAAACAAACTCGGGCTATAAGCTATACATGCCATTACACAGTGAGTTCACCGCAAAATTCTTTGGTACAATAACTGATGCAGGAATTTAAATAGGTCCATTATTATCCCATGAAGGTGTTTTGGGTCATAACAATAACATTGCTTGTTTTTATTGGGAGAGGGTAACATTATTAAGTTTGGAAGCTTTTAAAGTGTTGATATAAAGCAGTTTGATACATCAATACTGTTGGTATATCGAATTGTTGGGGTGTGCGCGAGGTCTGGGCTAGACGTTCCGCTCAACAAAGGAAAGTGAAGCGTCTCTCATAGCCTCTCCTTTCCAGGTGTAGTGATCGCCGCGGGACCACTATTTGGCTCTGCTGGGCAGGATGTTACTTGCATATAGCCTCTCCTACACTACTCTGTCCACACCAGCACCTTCACGCGGGGCCCCCTGTTTTCACAGAACCTGCTGTGTGACGCGACCGAGTGCCGGGCGCTATATCTGGGTGGGCAGACTGGGCTCGTTAGCCTTCGCAGGCAGCCAGTCTAAAAGAAGGATAACTCTGACTCCGAACCCGGGAAGATGGAACTCGTTAGCCTTGTCAGGCAGTTCATATAGATGAAGGAAACTCTGATGCCAAACCCACCAAGTTACAGCTATTGGATAATGATTCCGCTGTGCCTTGTTGATATCTTCGGGAAAAGGAAAGGCTAAGAGAGTAATGCCTAGGCAGAAAATCTCTAGTGGAGCCCCTAAGGCGGCTGGCAGTCAACTACGACTTCCTTCCAGCAACTCCTGCATCCGAACTGGTGCCAAATGTCATGCTCAGCATTTCTTTTGACCCCACCAGCAAGGACGAGAGGGGGATCCTAACTTCTGGGCAACCCAGGATCTCCATACTCCAGGCCCAGGCTTGCGCCCTGGAGAGGCCACTCCAGCCTCGCTCCCGAGTCAGGAAACAACACGGAAGCTGGCAGTCTATGTGTTATAAGTCCCACCCGATTGGCGTATGGAAGGGGTGCCACGGGTCAGCTTTGACGGTGGGAGGGATCGTCAGTAGTAAGGGGGGGCACCCTATGTACAATGGGAATTAGCATTACAGACCCCCCTGGGCAAATCTACGTACAATGGAAATTTAACATGGCGAAAAATCGTGGGCAAATCTACGTACAAGGGGAATTTAACATGGGAATAAATCGTGGGCCACTTTACGTACAAGGGGAATTTAACATGGGGAATAGAGTTTGGGCTTGTTTAGGGACAAGGGGAATTGAACATGGGATTTTTTTTTTTAAAATAAATTTTTTTAAAAAAAGGGGTAGGCAATTGAAAGGCTATCTCTTTTCGAGAAATATGGCTGGCCCTGAAAAGGGCCTTTGGGTTTTCTTCTTCTGCTTCTAATTTCTTCTTTATCTCCACCAAGTTCTTATTTTATCTCCTACACTCTTTCTCTTCTTTTCTTTCTTTTTTTCTCCTCCTCTTCTTTCTTCTTCCTCTTCTCTTCCTCCTCTTCTTTCTTCCTCTTCTCATTTTCTTCTTCTTTTTCAATTTTTTCGTTCCATTTGCGTATTCTTATCCTTTCCTCTTCATCCTCCTTCTCCTCATTTATCTCTTTCATGACACCACTTATCATGTCCTTTACCTTTCTTAAGTTATTAATTTCCATCTTTACACGATGGGGACTATAGGAATAGTGGTCTTCAACGAGTCTTATTAACATCTGCTCCATCATTCCTAAATTGTCTAAAACGTCTTGCAATGTTTGCATTTTGTCAATTTGGTTAGAAGCCATCTTCTTTGTAGAATGGTTTGAACGACGAATACTGTGGGTTCTTATAGTGAAAGCGCGTACGTGAAGGAAAACATCCCCTAAAAACATAAAATTGATCTTACCTAGATCATGACCAAACAACGCGCGGACGTGAAGGAAAACATCCCCACTTTTCTCATTTCATATAATCAAACCCAAACTATACTATTCACATACGCTAAGAAACAATAAACAAACCCATAATCTACTATTCACACAAACTTACGTGAGCAGTTACAAACACTAACACAAACACAAACACACATACACTCACACTATGAAAAAAGAGTTAGTGTTTATATTCACACTACTCTACCTACACACATTGGCAAATTAATAGTTATTTCTTTTCTAGAGTATTGGGTAGCCCTGAAAAGGGCTGTTGGTTTTTTTTAAACTCCAGATGCACCTATCTAATGGTTGCACCTTCCTGACCTGGCGCCACACACGCATCTTCTTCCCCAGTCTTCTTTCACCTTTCTTCTTGGGAGTGCAGAGGCAGGATATGTGGCTTCAGAATCCCAATTTTCGGTTTCTGGGATTCTGAAATTTCTTCTTCTCTCCTTTTCCTCCTCGTCCTCTTCTTCTTTGTTTCTTCTCTCCTCCTCTTCTTTTCTTCTTCTTTCCTCCTCCTCCTCTTTCATTCTTGCTTCTTCGACAATGGCCTCCGCGGCCAGTTCATTTAGTATGCGCCTGGCATATTCCAGGTGCATCTGGAGTTCTAACAGTTTCACAATTCTGGTGTTCATTCTTCTGGTGGTGTTGATCAATCAACAAGGGTAGCTAGACTGCCGAGCGAGTTTCAATTTATACTGAAAGCGCGGACGTGATGGAAAACATCCCCCTAAAAACATAAAATTGATCTTACCTAGATCATGACCAAAGAAACAACGCGCGGACCTAAAAGAAACACTCACTCACTTTTTTATGCTACCCATCACTATTCTAAAATTTTTTATAAATCACTTCAATAGACTATTTACATACGCAAAGCAATCCAATCTAACCCCCAAATCTACACCTCTAACAGCCAAAAAAACCAAACATCATTTTAATCTACTATCCATACCAACCTACGTGAGCACTTACAGACACACAAACACACAAACACATACCCTCACATTTTTTTAAAAAAGAGTTAGTGTTTATTTTCACACTACTCTACCTACACACATTGGCAAATCAATCCTTATTTCTTTTCTAGAGTATTGGGGTAGCCCTGAAAAGGGCTGGTTTTTTTTGTTTGCTATGGCAATCTTTTTTAGTTTCTAAGAATGCGATGTCCTCTGAGGATAGACTTTCTGGCGATAGGTCTGCTTCTTCGGAAAGAGAAGAAGAACTCTTTGGTGTCGATACGACAATCGACAAAGCCTCTGTCAGCTTCAGGTTGCTGCTGTTGTTGTTGTTGCTGCTGTTGCTGCTGTCTCTGAAGTCTGTACTTCTCTGTCCATTCTTCTTTTTCCCTGTTCATTTCTTCTCTGAAGAGCTCTTCTATCAGGTCTTCAGTGATTTTTAACATTCTCACATTCTCTATTTCTTCTGGCTTCGGTATCAGACTGTGTCTGACCCTATGCAAATTCACGTAGGCTTCGTTGAGCTTAGCTAGTTTGGAGCACATCTTCTTAGGAGGATGAGTCGACAATGGATGGTTAGACTGGAAACAACCCCCGGTTCTTAAAGTCAAAGCGCGGACGTGAAGGAAAACATCCCCCACACGGTTTTCGAGCCGCAACGTTCAGTGAGTGTCATGAGAGGGATAGTAAGAAATGAAAGAGCATCAATTAATCATTCTTATAGCTAAACAAACCACAAAGGCATTTTTTTCAAAACACAACATTTTTTGTTCAAAAATCACTTAACACTAACCAACAACAACTCTAACATATTTTTTAACAATAATCCAACATGATAACATCAAACATTTTTTTCAAATCACAAACATTTTTTCAATTTACAGTCTACTTTAAACAGGGCTGACAACGTTGTGAATGAAATTGTGATTTCCACTGTTGGAAATCATTAGGCCATTGATGGACACTACGTTTCCTAGCTTGAGACAAAAGATAAGCATAATGGTCACAAAACCATCGATCTACTTTCACATCGTTTCTAGAAGAAGAACGAGGATCAAAATGAGTCACTAAATGTTCTAAGGAATAACCTAGGCTGCGATGATGCAGAAAATACACACAGTACTGTCCACACACCAAGGAATCTGTGCCTTGTAATTTCACATTATTGAATCGGGTGGTTTGAGCATTTCTTCTCATAAAGTCGATGATATCGTCTTCCAAAGGGGGCAATCCGTACGAATCGAAATATTCCACACATCCTTCTTGAGGAAAGTAGACGGCTACCCAGTGGGTTCCTGGGAGATGACTGTTGTCCGTGTTGATCACGTAAGCTAGATGGTCTTTAGGTTTGCGATGAGGGAGTTCATCTTTAGCACAGACAACAGGATTCCAAGAAGACGTATACGAACTGTGGTTCAAAAGGTAATAAAGTTCCCAGGTATCCATTTGTGTTGTTTTTTCTTCTTCACAGGTAATAATAAGTCGTCAATTCGATCCTGACTTTTTGCTTGAAAATGTCTGACAAATAACCGTTTCTTCGTTTCGTCTCCTCACTCTGATTCAGGAGAGCTTCAATGCGATGGATCTCTTGAGTGGTTAATGGTGGACAAGAATGTTCACGCAAGTCTTTATACCACTGATGCAACACGTCTTCGTCCGAGATGAGACTCCAAGCTTCGTCCAGATACTCGTCCAATTTTTCTTCTTGACTCAACATCAGACATTTGTCGTGTTGAATTTGACTGGGATGATCGTTTTGACATCCATAGCAATCTTTCTTGATCAATTCCGTCATTTTTTCGACCAAGTGTTTGGCAAAACAGGAGACTAAATGGGCTTCTTGTTCTGGCCATCTCGACTTCATCATGACAACTTCTTCGTCTTTGTCTTGAGATTCTTCTCCTTCCACGGTCTCCTCACATTCCATCTTTAAAGTTTCTCCACTAGGTAAAGAGGGATAACAGTCTTCCATGGCTTCTAATAATCTAGAATGACTTCTCTCAAACTGTTGATTTCTATGGTATTATCGAATTCGGCATACAGGATGACGTTCACTGTTGCTGGCAGTACATCTTTAAACTGAAGTTCCACACGAATCTCGCCAGATTTTATAGGGTGGAAATGTCCCTCGTCGCTGCCTTGGTCTGGAGTGAAATCGAAAGCCCACAAAGCATAGCCTCCTGCGCAATCGTCGCACGTAATGCCGTGACTGGTGTTGGTTCCTAACTGTCCGGTAGCTTCGTACAAGGACAAGTACGATCTCAAGTAATTCATCTTCGTGTCACTAAAGTCAGGTTCGAAAGGTCTGGTACACAAGGTCTTGCCATCGCGACTGACTTCGATTTTCTTCATGTTGAAGTGTTGAAAGTTGAAAAGATTTTGAGCGAAGGCTCCGTTGAAGGCTGAATTCAGGACCATACCAAGGATTAAACGCTTGGGTAACTGTCCTTGAAACAGATGATCTTCGATCATGGAATGCTGTCCAGTAGAAATGGTGAACGTTTTCACTTCCACACGTCGTATGGGATACTTGGCGGTCGTTCTGCTCAACGTCTGACTGATGTCATTTCCCACTTTAGGTAACACTTCCACGCGTCGTACGTAGAGTTTGGCCTCCTCGATTTTGCTTTTGGGATTGCCACCAGTAGTAGCATCAGCATCAGCCAACAAATGGAAAGCGGCACTGCTACGATTCAGTCTCAGGCGAACATTGACCCCGTTCAGCAAATATTTCTCTTGCAACCACATGTCCAAATGCAAACGATCCATCAGTTCTAAACTCTTTCCATCTTTGATTTTGTTTCTTCGTTCTACAAATCCCTCATTGGTGGTTGTTTTTAATTTGGGGTCAGCTTCAAGACCTGTTTTATCAAATTCGTCCGCTTCGTCAGGTTCCCATAGCACGCAGGCATTGAGATGGGTGTTCTTGGCATCTATTCCGTACGTCAAGAGATTTTCCAGGTAGGCACGGTAAGGGTAAGTATCCATGCTGCTACTGACCAGTTTGTTATTCAAGTACAAGTCCACTGAGCTGAACAAGGAATGCATGAAATTGTTGACGGGAGCTACTTTCTCTTCGCCGCTTATAATATCTTCTCCCTTATCTAGAACTTTGACTTTCAAGTACAAGTAACTGCTATTCAGATCGATGTAATCTTCGGGTTGTCCCTTGATTTCAAACTCGATGGGAGCGGAATCGGTCAATGAGGAGACGGGGTGAAATTCCACCCACTGGGATTCTTGCATGGTTATCATGGTAGGGGGCATGGCAAACAGGTCCAGTTCCGTTTTGGAACAAGCGCAAGATTCTCGGTGCATCATTTTGTTCTGTTCTTTCTCAATAATCGAAAACGTCTAAGTCTCGAACGGTTCTTCTTTTCTTGGCCTTTCTAGCTTGAAGTCTGGTGAAAGGGTGTTTTCTTCGTCGTCTCTTTCTGCCTTGTCCTTGCTGAATGCCTGACTCGGTAGCGTGCAGGGCATTTATAGGTGTGTCTCGTCGGCCCAAAAGGTCTTTGCCCGTTTGCAGCAAGACATTTTTGCCAGCCCTCATGAAGGCTTCTTTAGGGTTTTGTTTGTCGATGATGACATTTTGGAGAAATTCTTTGCCTTGCGTCAGTGCCGCATCTTTCAAGGCGTGCAATCCGCGTGTCACCATCGGTTTCAACACTGGGGCCACCGAACGAAAGGCCGATTTTAACATATGTCCTAAACCGTGTCCTCGCTGTCGTGCAACCCCTCGGTACACTGGATACATGACTTACGAGTCGTGAGAAAACCGTTTTCGACAATGGAGTTTCACCGTGACTTTTCCTTTGGTGAATGGAATATTTTGTCCCAGATCTCCTTTTATAGCAATGTTGACCGTGTCCAAATACGACTTGCTGACGGGTAAATAATGAGGATGGACAAATTCGCGGTGGACGTGGTAAGTGTTCCCACCTTCCTCGTCAGTGACCGTGGCAGAATTTACTTTGAAAGGAATGACACGCAGTAATGGTACGGAGGTGTGTCCCACCACGTTGTACTCCACCACATCGGAGTACACGAAGATCAAATTCAGTCCTTGGTTCAGTTCTACCGGGTAACGAAAATACCTTGCAAAATGCATGTCGTTGTCAATGTCTGCCATTTTAATTTTTTTGGTGTTCTTATCCGTGACCATTTTGAGGTCTCCACCCAAAATGTCATACAATTCAGGGCAAAATTTAATACGTATACTTCTTTCCTCACTTTGAAATTTGATGAGTAGACGGTGAGACAGTTTGTGGTACTCGATGGTGACACGTTTTGTTGCATTGGTCAGAACTTTGTCAAAGGTTGCATAGAATTTGTCAGCGATGGCTTCCACCAGATGTTGACCACTAAAATAATGGCCTGAGTTAATTTTAAAGTGATAAACGAAAAGAGGAGGAGAAGAGTCACTGTTGCGGGGTAATAGCTCCTTTGCAAGATGTGAGTTATGTTGAGGACTGCCCGTCATGGTTTGCTGCAGTGCTGGGTCCAAAATTTCGACGTCAAAAGTGTTCTGAGTTTCAGTGATGTTTTTGATTTGTGTAGGGTGAATCATTTCTACCAAAGCCACTTCCCAATGGGCTTCGTGATCTAAGGGGATGGCCTGAGGTAATTTGGCCGTGTAACAGCACAACGTGTTGTGGGGAAACACCTCCATGGAACTGTCACTGGGTAAGGTTAAGTAAAATTGGTTTTGGTGACTCATAATTCCAAAGTTCTGTGGCTGTCCGAGGGGTTATTACTGGACGTCAGAGGCGTGTCTCCGCCCAAAATGGGGTTCTGGTTGTTATTGGAGTGGTGACTGGCACTGGCACTGGACACAAGGTTCCCGTTCGAGGAGAATTTCAGGGAGGGATTGGGAAGTAGGTAACCGATGCAACTGCTCAATAAAATGGTCCACAATTGTTTGTCTCCTTGTTGCAAACTCAGATTGGCGATGGCTTCCCCGATGACACAATACACCACGAAGATTTGGCAAAAAAAGACGATTTGCGTTTTAGGCACACGTTCTCCACACCACACCCACAAGGGTTGTTTTTGTAAATCTTGCACAGAAGAACTAGGTGAAGCAGTGGTCGACGTAGCTGCGTCTGTGTGAAAGGGCATGATGGTCACTTCTTTTTATAGTCGATGACTTGCGATGCGTCGATCCAAGAATCGAAACTGGGCGGATATCCTTTCCAACGTACTTTGACTTCTTTGACACGTCGTTTGCCCACTTTACGGGTTCTGCGTTCGAGAATGCTTTCGATGTCGTACACGTCGTCTTCTTTTTTGGTGACACGTTGTAACTCGGGCAAATAAAACGTTCCTTTGAGTACTTCTCCGTTCATGTCTTCCAATTTATAGACGGCAGGATGACGACCATGCACTCGTCCAGTGACGCGAAACAATTCGGTCGTCCAGTTAGGTAAGTAACCTTTGTCGAAAGTGCGTTTGGTTTTGCCAATGCGCACCCAATCTCCTACGGTCAACTCTCCACTTCTCTTGGGGACAGCCCTCGTCGGGGACGTACCAAACAGACGCTCAAACACCAGCACTTCGTTGTCGGTAGTCACGTCTTGCGGGGCACGTCCGATGCTTCGATGGTAAGATTGGTTGTACGCTTGCACCAGGTGCGGTAAGATGTCGATGTACTTCAGAGTGTGGTGATGCGTAAAATATTTCCACACGCGTTCTTTCAAAGTGCGTTGAAAACGTTCCACGATGCTGGCTTTCGTTTCGGGATTCTCGGTGGTAAAAAAATGAATGTCACTTTTCTTTAATTCTTTTTGGAAAGCTTGGTTCAGAAATTCGGTGCCTTTGTCCGTTTGCCATCGAAGAGGGTGACGACCGCTTTGTTTCAACGCCCGTTGCAGGGCTCGCACTAACTCGCTGCTGGATTTGGAAGTCAAGGGCACGACCCAGGCAAATTTGGAAAAGACGTCGATGACACAAAACAAATATTTGTAGCCACGATTGTAGCTGGCCAAATGAGAGACATCGGCTAAATCGGCTTGCCATTGATGATCGATGCCTTCCACTTGGGTGCGACCTCTGGCAAACTTGCGTCGAATGGGTTTGTGTAAAGTGTAGGTAGCTTGTTCTTGTAACCATCGTTGCACTTGAGGTAAACGGAGACTTTTCAGTCGCGTTTTGGCAGCACGATACAATTTTTGAACTCCTGCGTAACCTGGAGGATGCGAAGGATCGTAGTAAATGCTGGCTAAGACTTTTTCCATTTTTTTTTTTTGTGTTTGTGTGTTAATAAGGCACCCACTCTTGGAGGATGCTACTCTTTTTCGCTTGGGGTATTTTCTTGGATTGCAATGCTTTGCGTGTGCGACCGGCAATAGGTGTCGAAGAGGAGGATGTCTGAGCGGGGGATATCGGTTCTTGTTTCACTTCTGTCTTCACTTTCTTTTTCTCTTGTGATGAAGAAGGGGTGACCATCATCTTTTTAATCCATCCAATTCTGGAGGTAGGTGGTGTTGTTAACTTGCGTACTTTTTCTGGTGGAGTTTGAAACCCTTCTTCTTCTTCTTCTTTTCCTTTTTCTGTCTTGGTCACTGGTACTGGTGGTACTGGTACTGGTGATGGTGCTGGACTTTTCATCAAGGTCTTAAAATCTTTCAGAGTGGGTAGAGCTGTTTCGTCTAAAGCTTTCTGGTGAAAGAGTTGCAGTCGTTGCAAGAGTTGACCGTACTTTTGCGATTTTTCTGTTTCGGACAAATCTTGGCGATCCATGAAGGACTGCAATTCGTGTTGCAACTGGGACATCTCGCTCAAATTGGGATTGGGAGGTAAATGTGGGGTGCGTTGTTCTTGCCACCGATGGTATTCCATCCATCGTTTGTAAGGCACTAAAGCTAGTTTTCGTCCTTCCATGCGGTTGTCAGCGGTCGATTCTGAGATCTTGGGACTTCCGAGGGCCTTTTTATCTTGCTCCCACCAGTCCTCCCAACATGGTTCCCAAGACTCCTTTCAGTATGGGGCCTAACAAGAGAGGTAAAATACCTCCAGGTTGCACTAACATCTTCTTTTTTTGACGAATGGGAATTTTCTTTTGAACCATTTGGCGAAGAAAGTGACGATGTTTGCCTAAGCATTGTTTCTGGTGTTTGGACAAAGGAATCGTGCCTTTCAAAACGTTCAAACAACATTCGCACACGGTATCGATGACCTCTTTGGAGGCTGTTTGAATGAGTTTTTTTCGTAGGGGTGGAGAAGCTTTGGACAGGACAGATAACATGTCCCCATGTTTGGCTAAACGTGGTGGCAGTCCTTTCCTTTTCTTTCCTTGGGGTTTTCTGGAGGGTGACATCTTTGAGTCTTCAGGAGCACCAAAAAAACACTGATACCCTACTCGGTCACAGGCCTTTTTTATACTGGAACGCGTCGCCACTGATTGTCTTTACGTCGTATCAGTTTGAGGACAGGCATGACACGTCGTGCAGGGGTACGTAACGGACTAAATCGAGCCAGTTCTTGCTTGGACAAATCCAGTAAACTTTGTAACATGCCCGATCTTTCTTGGACTTTGATTTTGGGACAAGGTACTTTGTGAGCAGCAGCCACTGTCACTAAATTGGAGGATCCTGCCACTGGGGAAGTTCTTTTGGGGGTCATCAACGGAGAAGTTCTTGGTGTGATCAACGTCTCCAAGTACTCTTCAGTTCTGGGTGTCATTAACGGAGAAGTGGATAAACGCGAGGCTGCCGGAGACGCAGTCACCGCTGTGGCAGGTCGTGGTTTGCGAGTGTAAGGTTGCGTCCTGGCCGAAGTGCCTCTCTTGCGACTAGTTTTCTTCTGTGGACTTTTCTTTTTCTGGGGACTTTTTTCTGTTTCTTTTTCTGGGGGCTTCTTTTCTTTTTCCGGGGTGGTGTCTGGTAAGAGGAGGGTCCTGCCACTGGAGAAGTTCTCCTTGGGGACCTGGTCTTTTTCTTTTTCTTCTTGGGGCTTCGTTGGACTTTTGTCTTGGGGATAACTTTGGGGGCATTAGGATCCCATCTTAAGAGTGAGCGAATGATGACCCCTCCTAGAGTACCGTTCCCTCCAGGTTTCAAAATGATTTGTTTTTTGGTTTGAGTGTCGATGCGGGGATCGGCCAGTTGGACCAAAGCGACTTTGTTTCGATCGAAAAAGCGTTTGGTTTGATGAGGAATCTGAATGATTCCTTGGAGTAATTGACGTGCCGTCACCGTGAACCATCGTAAGACTTCTTTGAGACTAGCTTCTAAGACACGGGCTCGTGTTTGTGGATTTTTTTCTCGACTGATGCCATACAAGGCACGAATCAATTTGACGGGAAGATGCGACTGAAGGGACGTCATGTTCACACTGTGTGAGACAGACGAAAAAGGGTCTGAGGTTTTTATAGATTTTTTTATGGGGAGTGAAATGAAGTCGAGGACGGAGACGTGTACAGGACAGGCCCTCCGTCTTGGCACCAGTGGTGAAACAAGTGGGTACGAAATCGCAAATCCTCGGGGGTCGTAGGTTTCAAATCGACGAGTAAATAGGCGTGTGGAGTTTGAGTGGCATCGTCGTACGCCTGAGTCAGCCAAGGCGTTCCTAACTGTTTGGCTAAGACTTGCACTTGCGATTTATCTCGAGGGCTTTTAAACAAGACCACGTAATGCGCATTGAGACTGATGGTGCGATGGGCTTTACTTTGTTGAAACAAATTTTGGGTGATGTAAACGACACTGGCATTACGGTGATGCCCTTTGCGCGTCAACCACAATTTAATTTCTTCTTCGTCTTCTCCTAACATGTCGTCGAAAATGACCAAATGGGTTTGACGGGAGTCAGAGACGATGCTGTCGTCTTCTTTAGGAATGCCTTCCACAAAGACGATGGAATCGCCTTGACTTTCTCGCAAGAGGTTGTACGCCGATTGCCACTCTTTGTAACACCACACGATCCGTTGAGGTGGCCGATCGATCAAATGATGTTTATGTTCGATCAAACGTTTGACGAATTCGGTTTTGCCTGAACCGCTAGGTCCAGCAATGAGCATGTTAAAGGGATGGCGAAGATACAAAGCCTCCCAACTGGCACGATCTAAGTGTTCGTCGATGACTTTGACAGTAAAGGAAGAGGGAGCAGAGACAACAGAGGTAGCCATTGTGTGAGAAATGTCACTTGTGACACGAAAACAAACAAGACAAGAGTTTATATACTTTTTCAGAACACGTTTATTGAATGTTTTTTTTTCAAACATGAATACGAAAGACAAAAATACATAAAAGCCAAAGGCTTAAGTACAAGGATAAAAGGCACATAATAACCATGAACGTGGAATAAACACAAGTGTCTGTACAACATGTTTTGGGTAATGTTCTAACCAGTTCTATAGTAGGGGGTAAGGTCACACAAGTGTCCTCCCGAAAGGGTCTTTCAGGTCTGTCCACGACAGTCCTGTCCTGGGTGACGGGTTCTTCTGGCACCGTCACTAACACGGGTTGAAAAGTAACTTTTTTCCTTGAACAACTCTCGTGCATACTGGGCCACTTCTTGGGTCCAAGCCTCAAAACCCCATTCTTTCCAGGCACGGACATCTGTCCAATGGGGATGTAAGTCACAAGCTACACACACATCGTCATACACGTCTTGGGTAGCTAAAAGTTGACGAATCTTTTTTTCCTGTTGAGGTCGAGAAGTATCCAGATGAAAACGCAAGGCTTTGAGCAAAAGGAGTTTTTAGTGACCATTTAAGGCCATTGAGGTGGTAAGTACTGATCGTAAAGAGTCCACAAAGAATCGGCTGGTAAACGAAATCCCAGAAAACAAGTCACTAAGACACACACCACTTGTCGTCCCAAATTGAATGGATACAGTTCTTGTAATAATTGATGGTAATGATCCACGGTTTGAATATGGTACCTTCCACGGAATCTGTTCAATGATATGTGACATAATCCGTGGCATGGCAACTTGATTTTATAGTGTCTTTGTTTCGGAAGCAATAAAGGTAATTTCTAACCAAACATGTTCGTTCTCCAGTAGGGAATTTAAATGTTAGATACTGTAACTGAAACGTCAGAGTTTGTCTAGATGTTTCGTCTTTTTCTAAGCAGATTCCATGTAACAAATGTTGGTAATCCTTTAACTCGTCTTCCTCAATACGTTGCAGTAAGTGAATCTCGAAGTAACCAAAATTACGAACGTCTGGTCCATCATGATTCCCAAACTGAAAGTGTTCAACAAGGTCTGACCACTGAAAAAATTTCTGACGAATCAGTATTCTTATACCATTCAGGTACCAGTGGTTAAAGATCTGGTGACGTAACGGATGCAATTCTTTACGTTTCACTTGTATTTTCACCAGCTCTCGGTAAATCCTTTCTCTCAACTCCTCAGGCAAGCCCAAAATGTTCTCTTGTAAAGTATCCATAAGTATATACACTGCTTTTGGAATCGTTGGGTGGTGTCCAATAGCCTCGTTTAACTTTGTGCCTAATGTAATATCCACTCATAATCAGTCTTCTTGTACTTTGGAACAGAGCATAATTTAAAAACGGATGAATCACTTTGAGTTTGCGTTTCACTTGTATTTTGATCAGTTCTCGGTAAATGCGTTCTCTCAACTCCACAGGCAAAGCACGAATGTTCTCTAACAAAGTATCCGTGAATAGGTCATACTAAATCCTATTTGGTCTGACACAAGAAATGTACTGTTTGCACAAACATGGTTTTACTTCAGTGTCGAATTTAAATCGTTCAGTCACTAATCTACACATTAAAATTCGTTCAGAAGTTTCCTCTTTCATCAAGTTGACATTGTGTTCAAGATGTTGGTAATTCGTTAACTCTTCCTCTGGAATTCGATGCAGTAAGTTTACAATGATGTAGGTAGAATCGTCCATACCAAACCAATCCTTTTTAAAACTAGAGGATCGTTCATCAATGTCTGTCCGATGGAACACTTTCAATTGAATCAATCCTTGTATAGCCTTCAGGTACCAGTGGTTCAAACACCGGTGACGTAACGGATGCAATTGTTCTTTACGTTTCACTTGTATTTTGACCAGCTCTCGGTAAATGCGTTCTCTCAACTCCACAGGCAAAGCACGAATGTTCTCTTGTAAAGTATCCATGAACAGATTATGGTAAGTTACTTCAATGTCTCGGTCCCACTAAGGGTAAGTAATGACAATTCGGTCGAGCATGTTCTACGTAGGCCGAATCTTGCGGTTCCCAGTGGTGAAGTGACACACCGCAACTGAAACACTTGACTTTATCTCCTTCGCCCAAGTAGAAAAATCCGGCTCTGGCTAATTCTTCGGGGGTCGGTCCTCCCAGATACTTAGGCCATTTTCCTTTGAACGATTGAAGACGATTTTCAAAGTCGCAGTATTCCGACAAACGCACAGGAAACGAATATTCGTCTTTCACAGGTTCGTTTCGATGAGGGTTGAGTGACATGGGCAGGAGTTTGCTCAGGGCTGGATGACATCCGTAGAGGGGTAGACGTGAAGGTGAACATTCCCCTTTAAAACGAAACCCAGTAAAATGTCCAAGAGGACGAGCGGCATCACTTTCGCATCCCTCAGGTTTGACACGCACAGCATCACTTTCCATGATAGGGGTAGTGACACTAAAGTTCCCATGATGCTTTACGGCATCGCTCAGGTCACAACGTACAGCATCGTACCCATCGCAAGGCTCACAATCGCATTCCACTTCCGTTGCCTCACACTTGAATTGTGCCTTTCTAAACAACTTGTTCTGTGTTTCTCTGAAAGTATTCATCTTGTTCGCTCGGTCTTGGTAGTCACAATGAACTATCGATCTTGACCATAGCCCCCTTTTTATACTAGTCGCAATGCAGTCTCCAGCTTGTACACCTTTCCTTTTTTACGTTTTTTATGTCTTGTTCTGGAAGGTACCGTCTCTAAGGTACCGTCAACATTGTACCGTAGTGTGATGGGTGGAAAGGCCATAGAAAGGTAAGGGCAATGCGGAGACCATCGAGTATGTTCCAGAATAGCTGAATCTTTATAGATACATAGATCCATTCGTAACTTCAGTCCGCAAGCGAAACACTGTACCTCGTATCCCAATCCTGACTCAGGTCCCAAGTAGACAAATCCTGTTCTAGCTAAAACATGCGAAGAAGGTAATCCTTCCCTATCCGTAGGCCATTTCTGAAACGTGTCCAATCGACGGGCACAATCACAATAGTCAGGTAAGAAGACTGGAAAATGGTAGGGTTTGAACTTGGAGTTCTCATCGGGTTTCTCACTAGATTCTTGCTGTGGCGAAGTCATCTTTCTGGTGGGTAACTATCCTCTTACAACCAATGTTTTATACCAACGTGTCCATACGGTAAGGTGAAATGATTGGGAAGTCGAACTCGCTTCTGGTACACGATTTGATAGACTTTTTCCAAGGGTCGACTGACGATGTGGTGATTGGGTAAACGTACAATCTTGTTCGGTTGATAGGTGGTCACTTTAAAGTTTCCATCCTCTCCCGATTGCAAGGCTTCTTTCAATACCCCAAAGTTGACCACTCGACTGGTACGATGATTCAGAGTCAGTCCTTTCACTTTGCACGTCGTGTGCACTTCTCCTTGTTTGTCACGGTATTCGTAGCCGTAATTTTTTGGACCGCCACTGACGAAACTTAGAATCTTGTCGTCGGGATGCTCGTCTGTCCAGGCTCCTAAACGGTCTCCTTCGATGTCAGGGTGATGTTGAATCGGGTGATGGATGTAAATGCAACTGTCCGTGTCAAAGTACAGGACGCGTTCTTCTAACAGTTCTAAAGCTTCGTACAATTTTAAGCGAGCATGGGCTGTCACGTAAGCCGCAATGATGACATTTCCAAAAGGGTCGTCTTGTACAAAGTCCAGATCTTCTTCGTAATTGACCAAGATCAAATCCTCTCGAACGACGTCCACGTGTTTCATGTATTTGGTTTTGTCGTGAATCATCTGGAAGTAACGGGAAGGTTCTGTCAAATATTCCGTCTTGGGTAAACACGGTCGTTGTGCCATTTTACCCCACGAGCAATTTAACATCACTTTGGCAAACGATCGCCTGCCTTCGTTTTTCTCGATGTGATCTAAAGTAATGCCTTCTTGTTCGTAGTATTTCTCTTTGAATTGTATTTGGTCTTCGGGAGTGTGACACCAGGAAGGATAGCCGCTGGCTTCTTGCTTCAGTTTCAAAAAGGCATCTACGTAGTCGGCGAAAATGCCTTTCTGACTGGGATCACCCTTGTGGTATTGTTGTGTCTTGGGAAAGTGGCAAATTTCGTACAATTCTAACAGTTGGTATCCCATGTCCAGAGCTTTGAACAATTCTACGCTGACCCAGGTTCCCGTCAAGGCCCGTTCTTCCTGGGTGTGCTGACAAGGTTGGTCTTGGTAGCACGTTTCGGCACAAGTACGGCACAATAGAAACATCAGTTTGCCTTGACAATGGTGAGGTAAGACGGGATGGTAGAGGTTCGTGGGAGGCAAAACTTTGCACTTGATCAAGCCTTCGTATTGTCGAATGTTTTTCAGGTCGATGTGTTCCGTCAGCAATTGCGGGTGCCCTACAGGAAAGCGACAATATTTGCACACGTAGGGATACAGCGAACACACGTCCAAGTATTTGATTTCTTCTCCTTTCTCTTCGTCGGCTTGGTACAGCAAACAGGTGGCATTGGTCCTTCCTCCGTACAAACTATCCCTCGGGTTCAGCGGGTCCATGAACTGGTAACTTTCCACGAGGCGTTTAAACTCGGGATCGGTTTTCATACGGTGATCGTACTCGTGTTCCCACATTTCCACCACTTGGTATCCTTCCTGTTCCAACTTTAGGCGCCGCTGACATGTGTCCTGGTACAAGTCTTCCATGGTTCGTTGCAAAAACTGATTTTTAGTGTCACGGTCAGGGTAACAGATGGGACATCCGTGAAATAAGCAACCGTTAAACTCGTACACGATCTTGGGGTTTTCTAAGTCCCAGCCATCGACCGAATACATTCCGATAGTCTTTTCACCCCCTCCGTTGCGGGCATGCTGAATCCGCTTGTCTTCCTTGTCGCACAAGTAATGTAACCAACGTAGGGCTTTGACCGAGTATTGACGTTTGACATAGTGGGTCGTTTGAGGGCTGATGACAGCCACGGTGTTTTCAGGCATGAATCGTTGTCGATACACTAAGGAACACGCTTTGGCAATGGTGCAAGCTTCTTTCAAAGGATCGACCCCTCCGTGTTCCATGAACAGTTCTCGAAATTTTCCACAGCAACGCCGTAAAATGTCCACGTCGGAACGACAATACTTTAGCATTTCTTCCTGAAAGTCGAAAGGGTCCGAGGCATGAGCCTGGTACCAAGCGTAGAAATCTTCTCGTTGTTCGGTACGCATGTTGTCGGGGTCGTAATAGTGAGCCTCAGGCAAATGGGGTAGAACGGCGTGTTGATTGGCTTCCGTATTGAAAAAGTGAGGAAAGTACCCTTTAGCCATTTCTGTCATTCCAAACGTTTTAGGCATTCGACTCAAAGGCATGGCCAAATAGCTCATCGAATCTTTAAACTGTACTTGTCCCACTTGCATGAAAATGATTTTGGCTCCGTTCAAAGTCACTTTAGGACGTTCGGTGCCTTGTTCCGTATAGTATCTCAAAAGAAACTGTCCATCGTATCCGGAGAAATTGTGAGCCATCACCGTGGCATGACGATGACAATCTCCGTAACGTTCGATGTCCTCTTGGCTCCAAGTCTTGTCGATGGGATCTAAGACCCATTGGGCAAAATCGGCTAACGTGTTCGGTCCTCGAAAGATTTTTTCACGCCCTCCGAGAATTTTGCTGCAGTGAGGGCAATGACTGAAGATAGGTTCTTGAATGCACTTCTCGCACGCTCGATGAGCCACGCAGAAATTAGGAATGTGAATGCCAGTCTCTTGCATGCATTCGAAATCGAAAAAGATGAAATTGCCTTTCTTCTTGTGACCGTCCTCTTTCTCTGGTGGGGGTTGGTATTTTTGCACGTAGCATTGGTGTTCCAAGTCCACGATGTGGTGACAAATGTGACATTTTTTCTTTCCTCGACATACGTGTGCCTTGGCATTATTGGTAAGTATGCCTTGTCCACAGGTAGGGCACAATCTCAGCAGTTGACAAGCACATTTCTGCTGTGGACCTTGTGTTTTCAGATGTTGTTGGTAACAGGTAGGGCTGACAAACGTGCGCTGACAAGTTGAACAAGGCACTGGTTCTTCGCTCAGACAGGGTGGAGAGGCCAAACATCCTGGGCATTTCATTCCACAATGCTTGTGTTGCTCTCGATTGTTATAACCATAATCACATTTCTCACAGTAATAACTGTATCCCAGGAATGCAGTGATACTGGTAATGGTATCGAAATGTTCATCGTGATGATAAAGGTGAATGTATTTTCCGTCCTTAAAATCTTGGCCTCGAAACAACAGAGACCCACGCATTTCTTGAGGGTGCAGTTTCAAGGTGTAGCGTGGAGCTAGGGCATCTTGCAATTTTTGCATCTCAGGAATGCCACAGGGTGTGTCTTTGGACAGTCCGGCTTGTTGTAACAGGAGTTCTGCTTCGTTTCGTTGTTTGGCTCGATAGGAACGTTGAATAGTGTTCCAGGTTCTTTTCCATTCTACCGTGTCGTTCTTGTTGGCATAGGTTCGTCCCACCACGATGGCTCGAGCTAAACACATCTGGTCTTGAGGGTTGTTAATTCGGACGAGACTTGTTTTGGTGTTGCGAAGGTCGTCCACCAATGACATCTTTTTGCGTCCAGTCCCTTGAGGAAGAGAGACGTGGGCCATTTTCATTGTGGCTTTACCATCGGTGATGTCAAACTGGTCATTAGATTGTTTTATGTGTTGAATCTTGTCCATGACTTTGGAAGGGGTTAGTTCTGCGGGTCTGCTAAACTCGATCCAAACAGGGGATTTCAAACCGTCGTGATCTATGGATAGTGTCAAGCGATCGTCTTCTTTGGGTTGACATTGTCGCTTGAGTGTGGTGAGCAAAGAATCCCACATCTCGGTGATGAACCCTTCTGCTTTCTCTAACGGCACTTCAGCCTTGAAATCTTTAAACTTCACTGTGTAGGTGTAAGCCGTGGTTCTAAATTTTCTAGAGGAGCGCTTTTCCGTCTCTCGAATGGAATAGTACTTTTCAGGGTTGACTAAGGGTGGTGAACTTGGTTTAGAGGTTTCAAATTCTGGTTCACTCATGTCCTCTTCAAAATCACTGGCATGAATTTGTGCCAAGATTTCAGCCCTGGTACGAGGCGATAGATCACGTTTCTGCCTCTTACTTTCTTCTTCTTTCTTCTCGAATGAATAGGATCGTTTCATCTTGAGTGCAAAACGTCAAATGACTCAAGTTTAAACACCATAGACTAATTTATAGTCATGGCAGACCAGCGTATATAAAAAGGGTGTGTGTCTTGTCCTTTCACTATTCATTTCACTCTCAAGCCGAGCACAACGATGGAAGAGACTAACCAAATCGAACGTTTCGTCAGAGCTTTGCGAGGGGTCATTAGAAAATTCTCTTCAGACCAGCCCACGGACTACTCTCCTTCCTTTCGAGATAAAAGTCAAGATACTTGCTATATCTGTCAGAAGAAAGGGCATTGGTCTTCAGAGTGTCCAGACCGTCAAAAAAGAAAGAAAACAGGGGCTAAAAACGACAAAAGTAAAGATACCTGTTATTATTGTAAAGAAAAAGGACATTGGTCTCCAGATTGCCCAAAAAAGAAACAAGAGGAATCAGAAGAAAAGAGGAATTCTTCTTCAGAAGAGAGGGATTCTTCTTCAGAAGAGAGGGATTCTTCAGAGGAAGAGAGGGATTCTTCTGAGGAAGAAAGAAGACAGGTGAAGAAAAAGAAACAGGAGAAAAAAAGAAGGGAAGAAAGCGAGGAGGAGGAAGAAGAGGAAAAGAGTGTGACGGTGAAAAAATTCAAAAAACAGAGAGACTAAACAAGGAAACAGAAGAAGTCAATGAACTTTTAATTAAAGTGTTCTGTTGTGAATTGTGAATTGCATTGTAACAATGGATAAAAGAATAAATTAATGATACAAGGTAAGTGTCTTTGAGTTGTGATTTTAAAATAAGAAGATACACTCACGCACTCATACACAGACACGTACTATAAGGGTAAGGGTGGGTTTTTTCTTTTTTCTTTTTGAGTTATTGGCAAATTGAAATTGTATTTCTTTTCGAGAAATGTGGGTGGCCCTGAAAAGGGCCTTTTTTATTTTGGTGTAGGGGTGAGTTTAAGCAATCAACTTTAACTGCCTTAAGCCTTTGCCACGGCCAAGGCCTACTTCTGGACTGCGTAATGTTGATGATGATGATTGGGTTGAAATCACTAAGGGTGGTACGGTAGGCTTAGTCACAGGGTTGACGTGTTTAGCTCGGGAAGGTCGTATTCTCTTCGGTCGTAATAAAGAAGTCTGATACATTTGTTTCAGACTTCTTAACTCCGCTAAAATGTCCAACAGTACCGTAACCGTTTGATTTTCACCCTCCTGTTTCTTTGCTGCTGCTGATGCTACTTCTTCTTGTTGTTGTTGTTGTTTTCTTACCTCTTCTTCTTGCTGCTGTTGCTGTAGGAGAAAAGCTTGTTCCGCGTCCTTTTGTCGTTGTATAAATTTCTCCAATTCTTCTTTCTGTCTCTGTCTAAAATTCTCCACTTGCGGTAATGAAGAAAGTAACGAAGGTTCCGGAACAAATTCTTGCGAGGAGAGAAAATCCACAAAATCCCAATTCACCTCTTCTGAAAGTAAGTCCGGGTTCCCTTGGGCAGTCTCCCCTGCTGGTGCACCCCAATGGATCGTTTTCTGAATTTCCGTCATGTTGAATCACTGTCGCATAGATTGACTGCACACAAGCGCTAACGAATCTATATAGACCACGTGACGTCACAGACTGTTCTCTTCGGATTGGATATGAGCTGACTGAATTTTGTAACGCGTGTTTGGATTGGTGAATGGACTCAATCCGTTTCAATCCTACCTCTACCTATAAATAAGAGCAGTTCACTGCATTGATTCACCTGTTCTCGTCGCTTCAAGATGTTGACCACAGTTGAGTCATCCACCCTTGTGTCTTCCATGATGTTTAGGACGGACATGCTCATGTATGTCCGATCCAAGTGGACCGTTGTCCACAGGACAAACACCAGCCTGTGGATACGTAGGATCTACGTTGAAAGACAAGGATGCCTGAAAAGAGTGCTGATTTACGGGCCAACAGTGAGACGCAGCCTAAGAACAAGAAGAAGACCAATGCGGTGCCCTTTATGTTAATGAATACATTAACATAAACCCAAAGGCCCTTTACAGGGCCCCCCATATTTCTCGAAAAGAGATAGCCTTTCAATTGCCTACCCCTTTTTTTAAAAAAATTTATTTTAAAAAAAAAAATCCCATGTTCAATTCCCCTTGTCCCTAAACAAGCCCAAACTCTATTCCCCATGTTAAATTCCCCTTGTACGTAAAGTGGCCCACGATTTATTCCCATGTTAAATTCCCCTTGTACGTAGATTTGCCCACGATTTTTCGCCATGTTAAATTTCCATTGTACGTAGATTTGCCCAGGGGGGTCTGTAATGCTAATTCCCATTGTACGTAGGGTGGCCCCCCTTACTACTATCGTCGCGTCCTACTGGCAGACCACTATCCGCATAAAGCCATCATCACCAGGCTCTCTGCCCTGAACAGCGTCCTCTCCATCAGAAGCTACCACAGCGTAGACTGCGACTCCGAACACGCCCTTGTGAGCAGCAGGGTGCGCTTACAGCTATACACACTACACCGCTCCAAACCACTACACCGCCCTTGCATCAACACTGCACAGATGTCGGTCTCCTCCAAGATGGAAGAGTATTTGTCCACCATCAACCAGGCTCTCCAGGACCTGCCAGAGCACGATGCCACAGCCAAGTGGAACTCCATGTAGTGTGCCTTCTACAGCACAGCCATGTCCACGTTTGGCAAAAATGAACGGCCCAGTCAGGACTGGTTCAACGCTCACATTTCAAGGATGGAATCAATAATCAAGGACAAACGAAAAGCTTTAATAACTTACAAAAAATGCCCCAACGAACGTACGCTTGCTGCCCTCAGAAGTGCCCGAAGCATCACCCAACGCATCGCTAGACAGAGTGGAAACGAGTATTGACAACAACTGTGTGAATGAATCCAGCGCAATGCCGAGTCTGGAAACATCCAAGGTATGTGCAGTGGAATTAAGAAGGCTGTAGGCCCTACAGTGAAAGCCCCCCCCCCCCCTCCCCGAACAAGACAAACGTCAGCGTGCAAGATGGCACCACTTCCCCTTCCATCAAAATCACCGGCGTCACCCTGGAAGCAGTTAACAACTTTACCAGCAGCAAAACTCTCGCTCGATGTGGAGCTGGACAGAAGACTTGAAAAGGCAAACAGCATCATGGCCCGACTAAAGAAGAGGGTGTGGGAAAACAACGCGCCTACAGAGCACACCAAGATCCATGCCTACCAGGCCTGCGTTCTCAGCACCCTCCTATATGGAAGTGAGACCTGTAGCACCTATATGAAGGAAGAGTACTAAAACGCATCCTGAAAATCAGCTGGCAAGACCGTGTCCCACACAGCGAGATCTTTCAGCGTTCAAAAATCCCCTCCATGTACTCTCTGCTGAGCAAACTCCGCCTTCGATGGCTGGGACACGTCCGACGCTTGGAGAATGGGAGGCTGCCAAACGACATAATATATGGACAGCTGGCTACTGGCACCAGAAGAGTCGGCCGTCCCTCACTCCGTTTCAAGGATGTGTGAACGAGGGACTTGAAGGCATGTGACATTTCACCCGACGGCTGGAAAGTGCAGGCCGAGGAGCGAGGTACCTGGAATCAGACGATCTGTCAGGGCATATCAGTCGCTGATGTGAGGAGAGGTCAGCTGGCTGCAGAGAAACGTGAGAGAAAGACGAGCACGGCAGCAACCACAGCAACTCAGACTTCCCGGTACGTCTGCACCAACTGCAATAGGGACTGTCATTCGCGCACAGCCACATCAGACGATGCCAAAACCCCGAAGACAGACGACACTCCAAGGGCGTTACTCGCATGGTCTCTCGAAACTGAGCCGCCAATGATGATCAAATTGTAATCCAACCATGGCGCATTAATACGCATATATAAATACTGTTTCAACATTAGGTTATATTTCAATAGTAGGCTATCGCTTCTATGTTCTCTTATTATGTGACACATTTCCACTGACCAAACATTATCGTTGGAATAAAATAACGATAACAATATTAATATTCTTCAGAATGGTGCAAAATTTCGTTGCAATCCCCTCCCCCTTCTCTTTCGCTCTCTCATTCTCTCTCTCTCTCTCTCTCTCTCTCTCTCTCTCTCTCTCTCTCTCTCTCTGATGCATAAGGGAGAGAATACAAGGAAGTAGGTGGAGTGAAATATAGGAAACTGAACTTGCACAAAGAAACTTAACAAGAACCTCGGACTTGGTAACGATTAGACGTACACGTTCCATGGGTTTTTAATACAGTGTTCACACTACCAGTTGCAATATCCTCTAAAGAATTGTAAGATACATTTTTTTTGTAAGGAGGAATACACATATTGTCATCTATTTAATGCTTTATTCATTTTTATTTCTTTCTTCATGTTTTATAAAATCTATTAACATGACATCAAAAATACATTATTTAATATTATAATGTCCAAAGACCGTTCTACGCTCCCTCAGCCTTTCACTGTGTGGTTGGTGGGGCAGTAGATTAATTGACCAGTAAAGAAATATGTGGATGGTAATTAATAAACGTCTTTATGACAGGTCTCCCCAACCCCACCACCACATCTCTCTGAATATGATGCTGATTCTTCGAAAGAAAGCGATGGACAAGATACCATGATATCATACAATAACGCACACCACACGGCCACGCCTTCATTCCCCGAAAATGCTGCAACAAAGTCCGCAGTATACAAAAATGTCAAATCCATCCATAGTTTGGTTTTCATTGTTCTAAATTCTTCTTACTGAAGCCCTTTCTCAAAAAAATTGTGTCACTGAGAAAAAAAATAGAAGCTGCAATACGTTTGGGAATATGTGCAATATTATTGTAAATACTGGCGACACTTTCCAAATATACACAATACGTGTAGAGACTTTTACACTCGTTCATTTGTCCTCGATGTTTTCTTAATTCATACATATAGAACATCTACGTTTCTTTTCGTAGATATAAGGAAATATTTTGCAAGTGGGAAACGTTGCATTGAAAATAGATATTTAAAAAAAAAAACAATTTTCCATAGGTTTCAGACATACTTAAATAATTGTATTATTACATGTAATCAAGAACTTTTCCTAAAAATGGGTCTGTTTATCGTAGAGTGCAAAAGATGTGTAAGAGAAAATCAAATCGCAACAGGTCATAAAAGTTCAATCACTGACAATTTGCACAATTCACGTGGAAAACAAATTATAAAAAAGTTCGTTTTCAGCCGTTTCTGGATGATGCCGTCTAATTGATAATACATGTATGACAGAGGATCTAGTCTTTAGATATTTTAACATTTGTTCATCCTGATCTGGAATGGGCTGGGGGTAGATGAAGAAAACTGAAATAGGCTTAAATATGGAAATACATGTTTGAATAATGCAAAAAAGGCAGACATGTTTCTTAAATGGGAGGGGAAAGTAGTTCTGAACGGCTGCTTGGCGATAAATATGGCATCACTATCAATATGTTCGTATAAAATATGTAATGAATTTAAATCTTAAGTTTTTACGTTTTGAAAGAATTGGATGATTTAATCGAATGTAACACGCTTGGAAAAAATTAAATGACAGTCTGATTGCCCTGTTTGTTGTTTACAACCAGTCGTGCATAACAATATTAAAACACCCATGAAATTCATTGGCTCAGCAATAGAGGACGATGATGACTTCATCTACCTTGGAAGGGTCATTAGTAACAGCAGTGGGACCAGCCCGGAAATAACATTAAGAATAGCAAAGCAATACGAACGTTTATTCAACTAAAGGCAGTGCCGAGATCAAAAGAGTGGAGTCTCAGAACCAAAATTGAACTCTTGAATATGAATGTAACTCAATGTTGTTGTATGGTGCATAATTATGCAGAGTGGTCAGTGAAGACAGCAGAAAACAATTTCAGCATCATACCATACTAGTAGCAGTGGGGAGCAGTTTATACTCAAAGGGATTATAGAAGGAAAACACCCCTGGGACAGCTTAGACCCAAACGGGAATGTAATATGGGTTTAGGACTGTCTAGACCAATGGATTTGGGACTGTTCTAGACCTATTGGTTTGGGACTGGTCTAGACCAGCGCATATTCAGGTCAGCCACTTGCAACACCGTTCCTAACTACTCCGCTAGATTGAGGTCAAACCACTTGCAACATTGTTGCTATTGTTTCCCCAGTGTCCAGAACCGTGACATCGCCCTATCGAAATTCCCCTTGTCCCTATACAGTCATATCCATGTTCAATTCATATCTAGTGCCCCAGATAGTCCCACCATGTTTAATTCCCATTGTCCCTAGACAGACCCACCTTATTCAATTTCCCCCTTTAGGCTAGTCAGTCCCTTTTATAAGCTCTTTGAGGCTAGACAGTCCCTGTTCCATTCCATTCTCGTTTGGGTCTAAACAGTCCCAAGACCAATAGATCTAGACCAGTGCCAAACCCATGGGTCTAGACCGTCCCAAACCCATGCTAAATTCCCGTTTGGGTCTAAACTGCCCCAGGGGTGTTTACCTTCTACAATCCCTATGGGTCTAAAGTACCCCATTATACTACTTATACTGCATAAGTAACGTGTGCAGAAATGTTGACCTTACACAACATGACAAATATGTGCCTACGAAAACCAAGCAATTTGATATCATGGAAGAAATTAAAATGATAAGACGGAATTCGTTAAGTCATATAATAAAATTGCTTTATGAGGGACACTAAAAGGAAAGAAAAAATATAAACCCAAGGAAACCATGCAAACGGAAAGGTAACAGTTCGAAATGCCGTGATAAGCCAGCTAATGATCGGAAGCAACAAAGAATGTTTCCGCAGCTTTATACTACAATGGGATGGCGGAAGTTAAGAGGAATAAGTAACAAATGATCGGATGTGGTCAATTTTAAAGCGAAACCAAAGACTTATTAGCTTATTTATTTGTATCTATTTGAAACCGGGAGACCTATTTGCTTGATCATAACTGTTTCGAGTCTATGGTCATAAACTAAGTAATAGAAAGAAGCGAAACCCAGCATGTTTTGTAAAACTTAACAAATAATATAATTATGTAAGTAGAAAAATGAAATTGTAAGAATAACTTACAGTATTATGAATTATATGCAAAATAATCCTACAAAAGTTATATACAAGTCCAGAAGAATCCATGTCAATCAAAAACAAATATGATCATAACAATACAATTAAACAGGAAGATGTTCTATTAATAACACACATATAGGTATAAATTAAATGAATATAGAACTTGTATACACGCGAAAGTGCATCAGCGATTACATTTTCTTTTCCCTTGATGTGCCTAGTGTCGGTTTGCATCATTGCAATTTGTACCAAATGGCATTACTTTATATTGGTAGAGTCAATCTGGAAATGCATAGGCCGAAATTTCTTTTGCTCTATCCGTCAGGGGAATCTACTGGAAGCCTTTTAACAAGTCAAAGATAGTGACATATTTTTCATTTCTAATTTTGTCAATATACAGTCATCATTTCTTTGTAATGTAAATAAGTCGGTTTTGGTGACTGTTCACTTGTATGTAGTCAGTATACATAAGGAGTACACGGTGAACTCCATTTACTTTTGCTTCAGTCAATGAAATCATTCTTCAACAAATATTTAATTTCCATTTTCAAACATTCCTGCTTCAGAGGATTCATCCTCTATGTATGTGCGTGAGTGCGTGCGTGTGCGCACGCGCGTGAGTGCGTGTGCGCACGCGCGTGAGTGCGTGTGCGCGCGCGCGTGCGTGCGTGCGTGTGTGTGTGTGTGTGTGTGTGTGTGTGTGTGTGATTTGATTTTTAACGTAACTTTGCGATGTGGCAGTTTATAGTGATGTCTAGCACTGGATCATTATGCCGCAGACATGTAGTATCATGTCCCACCCAGTCACATTATTCTAACACCAGTCCGACCAGTCCTAACACTAGTCTCTTAATGCTGAGCGCCTACCGAGGCAGCTGCAAGCACCATTTCTGTAAGTCTTTGGTATGACTCAGCTGAGGTTCGAACCCGCGACCTCCCGCATCTTAGGCGTACTCTCTAACCGCTTAGGTCACCGGATTCATCCTATAATGATGCTGTTTTACAGGTGAAGAATCTACAATTTCAGCATCATGGTAGATTTGTTTTTGTTTTCGGGTTGAAACTTCTGGAGACATGTGCACGTATTCACATATAAGCTGCTTTAATTCATTATTTTCTTGTGGCTGCAGATGTGAAAGTTTATTGTCCAGACTCTTTAATATTTCTGAATTTAAAAGACTCATAGACCAAAATCACTACATCCGGTTGAACGGCATCATTTAAATGTTGACTGTGTCGGACAGCTACAACTAACCTGAGTGAATGATCGCTTTTAACATACTCCTTGACACATTTCCATGTCAGACCTGTTTCTGTTTCCGTCTCCCAGGAGTATTAATAATATAATTTAGATCACGTTCTTTTCAACTTTATAAGGACTTAGCCTCAAGACCATTTTGAGGTACGGGCAAGAGAGCCAGAACCTTTTTGCCAGACTGCAATGTTTTTTCCTTTGTAGTTTTGTCATACCGTATTTCATTTTGACTGAGTAAAGTGACGATTGTTTCTAGCTACTTCATAATCAGAAACGAAATCAAGAAGATTAATCGCTGAGTCGTCTGTTAAAAGAAGTTCCTATTTTTACGACATCAATGGTCCATTGACAATATGCCCAAAAATTAGTTTTAAAGGAGTATAACTAGCCATTTGAAAAGTCTACGGTATATGGAAATAACACCAAATAGAGTAATTACGTTAGTAATATTGCATGCGAATTAATCCGTAATCGATCAGTTTCATTGATCGTCATCTTTTAGAAAAGTAAAATGATATTACTTGAAATATTGTTTCTAATAAAGCAAGCAAACAAACGAGTGATGATTTACCATCTCATGCTTAGGAGGAGGGGTGCATTAAATATCAACTTGGTTCATGTCATGACATTAAATATCAACTTGGTTCATGTCATGACATCAAATTCGTGATCTGGCTAACACGAAAACCAGAAAAATTGGTACATCACAAAATTAATGAATTCATTGTAGATAGATATACAGATGGATGATTGGTTGATGCACGGAGAGAGAGAGAGAGAGAGAGAGAGAGAGAGAGGGAGATGGCTATCGTTTTCTATACTTTTTTCTGGTCTAATTTGGTCTCTTATCCAGTAAAGGAATCTGTCTTCGAGAGCGATACAGAATGTTTTTATCCATATTTTGAGACATATGACAAGAATAATGATAAGAGAATGGGGGAATCGAATTGGTATTAAGTCCATTTTTTCGTCCGTCCATCCATCTGTCTTTTACACGCTTTCCCATTAAATTGAGGATATGCTAAAGAGAATCTGATAACTGAATAAGTATTTCCCACGGACTGTGCAATAATTTCCTTCCTCTTTTTCTGATTTCATGCATTTACCAGGATTCTTATCCTTTCAGGCATTTATCAAAAGAATTAGAGTTAACAATACTGACAAAAATGATAAACGAAATCATATATCATCGGTGCAATCTTATATTTGATAATGGGCAATCTAGAGGGCGGTGGAGGTTCAAGAATAACATTTTCTGGTAAAAGAACATATGGAAGATGAATGCAGAACTGTCACAAGAAAGCAAAAGTTTGCAAATAGATTTCCTACTCACCGGAAAAGCATCATAAATTTAAATGATGGTTTAATACATTTTTTCCATGCCATATTACTGAGTAAAGGTGAAGCGTCTGGAAAATCTTGGTGTAACGAGGACGAGTTTGGAAAAACCTTGTGCAACGAGGACGAGTTTCCTTAATGGAGGTGAGCACTGGAACACACCTACCATCAGGAAGTCTGGCATTTCTGTTTTTCCTTCTCAAAACATGAATTATCTGCATCAATCTCTGTCTTGAAAAAGGACAATAATAGCCAAATAATAATAAAACGAATTCCAATCAGACTAAACTGATGTTGATTACGAGTGATTATATACAATTATGCGTGCTCATGTGTAATCGTACAAAACAAATATTCCAAATCACATCCCCAATTTCTTAAATTCAATACTTTTAATTTGTTTTCATGGATTAAATACTTTGTATTCTACTTAATATTTATTTTAGTATGTTGGAAAAAAATTCAGCTATATTTTTATAATTTATCTCCATGCATTTCTCCTTTTCATTAATTTATCTCCATGCATTTCCCCCTTTCATTCAAAATTCAAAATCCTATTTAACACAGGCAAATGAATTTAAAAGTATTAACTTCGTGTTAAGAACTTCCTTCTGGACCTTACCATGAAGTACAATATTTAAGTGGAATTCGATTCAGAAGCTTATTTCTGGGATATAACTTTGGATGAAAGTTCGAGCCATGAGTTATTAACAACGTACATTAGCAACGTACATTCAGCTAAAACATACTAATACATAGACGTGCTGTCCTTATATAACACTGTCAATGAAAATTATAAATGCTTCATTTCTCGATTATCAAATAGTCCACTTGGATAAGGTTTACATATATAATTCTCTGTCATGTCTATAATTTGGGTGCGGGTGTGTGGATGGTTCCATCGTTTAATGATTGTCGCGAATCCATGGAAAATGAACCACGCTTGGGAGACGGTTATCTGCATCTGTTATGCAGGAAGTGGCTGCTGTCTGGGAGACTGTTGTCCGCAACTGTTAGGCATGACGAGGCTGCTGTTTGGGAGGCTGTTGTCTGCGACTGTTATGCAGGAAGTGGCTGCTGTCTGGGAGACTGTTGTCCGCGACTGTTAGGCATGACGACGCTGCTGTCTGGGAGACTGTTGTCTGCAGCTGTTAGACAGGAAGTGGCTGCTTTCTATGAGACTGTTGTCCGCGACTGTTAGGCATGACGAGGCTGCTGTCTGGGAGACTGTTGTCCTCGACTGTAAGACAGGAAGTGGCTGCTGTCTGGGAGATTGTTGTTTGCAACTGTTAGGCAGAAAGTGGCTGCTGTGAAGATGGCATTTAATGATGGTCGATACACAGTGGGAAATATTTATGTTATCATCGGCATTAATTCGTCAGCTGTTCTTAATATACTGAAGAATCATTTGAAGATCAGAAAGGTTTAAACACTATGGGTTCCGCATTTACTGACGACTGATTAAAAACAGACACTCGTTGAAATAGCCAAACCGCCAAACAGCTACTAGACAGACGTGAAAAGAATGATCAGAGATGCTTGAATAACATTTTCACGAGTGCTGAAACGTGGATGTACTGTTATGAACCCAACTCAGTAGATGATAATAAGGTTTGAATTAGAAGAAATTTGCAGAGACCACAAATTATCAGACTATCAAGAGAGTTGGAAACACTTTATTTTTCAATGCAAAAGGTCTATTGACCAGGCACCTGTTATCGACTCTGCTAGTATCAATGCTTTGAAAGTGTTGCCAAAAGATATGGCCGAGCTACCCGCCAGCGCACTGGTACCCGAGGTGTCCATCCGCTCCATCATAACACATTTGCACATAAAGATGTCGGCTTAACAGATTTTAATGATTGCGCAGCATCCAAACTTTGCCACATCCACCATATATTCCTGATTCTGTTCTAATGGAGTTTTGGCTTAATCTCGTTATTAAATTTTTTTATACAAACTGCCAATTCAGCTCTTCTTTGAAAACAAATATATTGCTTTGTCAAAATCGTATTTAATGTACCAAAATTTTATATAATGTACCTGGTGTATATAACGTATCAATCCACGAAATCTGAACGGCGTTTTTGTGGTGTGATAAAACTGACATCAAACAGTTAACAAATGCGCCTAATTTGCATCCTAAATTGTAAGCATCACTATGTAAATATTCATTTTTGCCAATGAAGATATCGTAGTGATATTCGTATACCGTATTATTTCATGAAAAAATCGTAGTGATATTCGTATACCCTATTATTTCATGAAAATAACGTAGTGATATTCGTATACCCTATTATTTCACGAAGATATCGTAGTGATATTCGTATACCACTATTACTTCATGAAGATATCGTTGTGATATTCTTATACGCTACTATTTTCATGCAAAAATGATATTGGGATCATTCATGTGGATGGCTTTATGGTAAACAAAGAGAGTGCATATAACCCAGTGTCCGTATAGCAATAACTCCCACAAAAATTGTTCAAGTCAGAAATGATACTCACTATCGAATACGTTATATTATTCCTCATGGAAAAGTTTACATTATTTAGAGATTTTCCGCTGGTAGATGGCTGTTATCTCATATTCACTTGTCGATAATCTTCCTTATTCGATAAATACCGATAACTTAGCAATATAACTGGAAAATAAGTATCTAGCTTAGATGAGTGAGAAAACTTCGATACTTAAGAGTTCACAATTGCTTCTTCCACTCCAAAAACGTTAGCAAAGTTCTTTCTTTTTCTTCACTGCTAATAAATCACAAAATTTTTGGAAGTAATGAAGCTGAATTATATATCCCTGTCATCGAGCACTTTATTTCCGTCGCAAGCTCACTATTTTTATTCGTAAGTATGCAGAAGTTATAATATGGCATGTCAGCATCTGCCGGAGTAAACTTGGCCTAATCCATCACGCTGCGTTCTAAGATGAAAGTAAACACAAGCACGTGTAGTTTGCAGGCATCGCAGAATTTCTATCAAGACTTCTACGTGTTTAATCCTGGCTTTAGTGTTTCAAAACATTCAAAGCTATAATATAAAGTACAGAAGTCCGATCATCAAAACCATGTTTATTTTCCCGAAAAATGGGCGAGACCTGCTTTGTATGCATACGTTCGTAATCACTCGTAAACCAAAGGCGTGTGACATCAGACGAAGGGTGATAAAATATGTAATAAATCTGCTCGTGTTTAAACCAAACTTATCTAAAACCAAGTTTATCTTCCTGTAATATTTAGTATCAATAGTCAATGATGGTGAATATACATACGTAATTTCACGTGCAAATACCGTATCAGACACCTATATGTATCTATCTGTATGTGTGTGATTTTTCCCATCCCAGAATAAACACTTTATAGTATTTCTTTCAAGACCCTTATTAATGATTTGCATCATACCGATTTTCATTATCTAAATTTAATAATGATAATGTGTTTCATGGAAATAGTTAATTTAGTATGATAAGAACATTTCATCCACCCCACCCCCTTATGCATTAGTAAACAGGGATCCACTTTTTGTAAATGCAATTATACAAAATTAAAGCAAAGGCGATCGTGTAATTTTATAATAGTTCTAAGATGTGAAGAAAACTTTAAACAATAAGGTCAACGACTTACATGTTTGCTCTGCTGCAAGCATAGAATGACAGCAATTTGCACGTTTGCTCTTATATAAGCATAGTATAGCGTGACAGCATTTTGCATGTTTGCTCTTTTATAAGCATAGTATAGCATGACAACAATGTGCACGTTTGCTCTTATATAAGCATAGTATAGCGTGACAACAATGTGCACGTTTGTTCCTATATAAGCATAGTATAGCGTGACAGCATTTTGCATGTTTGCTCTTTTATAAACAAAGTATAGCGTGACAACATTTTGCACGTTTGCTCTTATATAAGCATATTATAACGTGACAGCATTTTGCACGTTTGTTCTTATATAAGCATAGTATAGTGTGACAACATTTTGCACGTTTGCTATTATATATGCATAGTATAGCGTGACAACACTGTGCACGTTTGCTCTTATATAAGCATAGTATAGCGTGACAGCATTTTGCACGTTTGTTCTTATATAAGCATAGTATAGCGTGACAGCATTTTGCACGTTTGCTATTATATATGCATAGTATAGCGTGACAACACTGTGCACGTTTGCTCTTATATAAGCATAGTATAGCGTGACAACATTTTGCATGTTTGCTCTTTTATAAGCAAAGTATAGCGTGACAACATTTTGCATGTTTGCTTTTATATAAGCATAGCATAGCGTGACAGCATTTTGCACGTTTGCTCTTATACAAGCAAAGTATAGCGTGACAACATTTTGCATGTTTGCTCTTATATAAGCAAAGTATAGTATGACAACATTTTGCATGTTTGCTATTATATATGCATAGTATAGCGTGACAACATTTTGCACGTTTGCTCTTATATAAGCAAAGTATAGCATGACAACATTTTGCATGTTTGCTCTTTTATTAGCAAAGTATAGCGTGACAACATTTTGCATGTTTGCTCTTCTATAATCAAAGTATAGCGTGACAACATTTTGCACGTTTGCTCTTATATAAGCAAAGTATAGCGTGACAACATTTTGCACTTTTCTTTAATGCAAGCATAGCGTGATTGCAACTGACGTTGTGAACGGCATAGTAAAACCAATCGTTCATGAAGTCGAAAACGTAGAAGATGATCAAAGTTCTTCTTCTTCTTCTTATCACTATTATTATTATTATTATCATTTGGCTTTTCTTAATGATAATATGTTATGTAAATCTTTATTTTGTACTTGACCTTTGTCCAAAATCAAGTTAATGGTGTACATGACCAGTGACATTTATTTTATAAACAACACAATATAGCACACACCAAGCCATTAGCACATTAGCACGTTGGAGACTACAGGCACAGAAAACACATTCAATATCGTAATTTGCGATATTTGGAGTACCACTGGAATTCGGTAGAAACTTCATACATTTAGGCTTCTGATAGAACTTTTAGGACTATTTGGGATTTAATTCACAATACTGTAAATTCATTTTAGATTATCACTTTTTAATTCAAGGACATAAAATATTTTTGAATTTAACAAAACTTTTTGGTTTTTGCTCATTTATGTTACACTGTTTAAGACAACAGTGTCGTAGCAATTACAGAAGAATCAACGTGATATTGTTTTAACTATTGTGATATGATGATGATCATCATCCATCACTATGTAATTGTGACTATCATCATCTCAATATAACTATCGTCATTATTATTATTATTATTATTATTATTATTACATATTATAAATAAAATAGAGAGAATTCCAAATAAAACTGAAATTCTTGTGTTAATAATATTAATGAGTCATGTGACAGAGGAACTCGTTAATGATGGGCGAATTGACTGAAGAGGCAAAATAATTTGCATTATTGGCGTGCAAGTAGGCCAGGTAGGGGTTTGTGAATATATATTCACGTTAGCTATAAACTATTACACCAAAATTTAGAATCCCTGATTGAAACCACATACGCCCATTCACTTCCCTTAATGTCGTGATGTAGCTGTTTGAAGGTTTCTTTTTGTTTCGCTGTTGTTTTTTTTTATTTGTTTTGTTTTGTTTTGTGGGGGGTTTTGTTTCTCATTTTCTTTTTGTTTTGTCTTATACACTGAAAACAAAGACGAAACTGAAGATTAGAACGCTAACCGAAAATCAAGCCTAACACAGAAAGGAAATTGTAAACTAAAAATCACAAAGGTAACTGAAATCTTGTCTAACACGGAAAAAAGTGGAAATTACAGACGAGAAAGTAACAGAAAATCTAGTCTAACATTGAAAGTGATATCGTAGCTGGAGATCAGAAGGGTCATAGAAAATCTAGCCCAACACTGAAAGCATTATCGAAATTGAAGATCATATGGGTATACAAAAAATCGAGTCAAACACTGAAAGCAATATCGAAGCTGAAGATCAGAAGGGTAACATATAATCTATCCAAACACAAAAAACAAATTAGCCTTGTACGACCTGACTAACTTTCAAGACCGCCCAGGTATTCTGGTGACTCGAGAATAGGCATAAATCTAGTCTTAAAATATGTAACATTAAGTAAGCGAAACCTAATCATTCTACTGACGATTCCATTACCTCGTAAACATGGTTATGCCTTTAGTTCAAATAATTTTGGTAAACATTGCGAAGTCAAAACTAAGGATCATACCGTGGAAGGCATTTTAGCTATTTACGAAACAATGATTAACTGAGAAGTTACGAACGATCGAACTGTTTCATGCTCGTATCTTTTCGTGTCAATCCTAAATTTAATCCCTTTCGTATAAATAGCCGAAGTGGTTCAAATATGGGATTTCATATTTTTGCAGAGAAATTTCCGGCGGAAAAAAAACCCCTGATATTTCTGTACATCCGAGGCACGATTTTGTCGCTCACATAAAGGCATAGTAGTACCAGGATCGGCCAGTGTGGATATGTGAGAAAGCTTGCCAGTAGCTTCTCGTGGGTCGGTGGTTCTTTCCGGGGTTTTCCCGGGTTCTTCCTCCACCATTAATACTGGCCGCCATGTATAGCATATTTTGTGCTAAAAGTGGCGTTAAACCCTACAACAACAACAACAACAACTGAAAGCTCAATCGCACACATCAGAACTTTAGAATTTTAGAAAGTAACGCTGATTCAGGACGGTAACCATAAAGGCGAAGGAGAGAGTAATACTCAAAGGGAATTGTGACTACAAAAAGAAACGTTTAATGCTTAAAACAAACAAGTTTAGTCCTTATCTGGTTATGGAATTACAGCCTATACTGATTATGAAATCACATCCCATACTGATTATGGAATTATAGCCTATACTGATTATGAAATCACATCCCATACTGATTATGGAATTACAACCTATACTGATTATGAAATCACATCCCATACTGATTATGGAATTATAGCCTATACTGATTATGAAATCACATACCATACTGGCTATGGAATTATAGCCTATACTGATCATGAAATCACATCCCATACTGATTATGGAATTATAGCCTATACTGATTATGAAATCACATCCCATACTGGTTATGAAATCACATCCCATACTGATTATGGAATTATAGCCTATACTGATTATGAAATCACACCCCATACTGGTTATGGAATTACAGCCTATACTGATTATGAAATCACATCCCATACTGATTATGGAAGTATAGCCTATACTGATTTTAGAATTATAGCCTATACTGATTTTGGAATTACAGCCTATACTGATTTTAGAATTATAGCCTATACTGATTTTAGAATTATAGCCTATACCGATTATGGAATTACAGCCTATACTGATTATGAAATCCAATCCCATACTGGTTATGAAATCACATCCCATACTGGCTATGGAATAATAGCCTATACTGATCATGAAATCATATCCCATACTGAAATTGGAATTATAGCCTATACTGATTATGAAATCACATCCCATACTGGTTATGAAATCACATCCCATACTGATTATGGAATTATAGCCTATACTGATCATGAAATCACATCCCATACTGAAACTGGAATTATAGCCTATACTGATTATGAAATCACATCCCATACTGGTTATGAAATCACATCCCATACTGATTATGGAATTATAGCCTATACTGATTATGAAATCACATCCCATACTGGTTATGGAATTACAGCCTATCCTGATTATGAAATCACATCCCATACTGATTATGGAATTATAATCTATACTGATTTTAGAATTATAGCCTATACTGATTTTTGAATTACAGCCTATACTGATTTTAGAATTATAGCCTATACTGATTTTAGAATTATAGCCTATACTGATTATGGAATTACAGCCTATACTGATTATGAAATCCAATCCCATACTGATTATGGAATTATAGCTTATACTGATTTTAGAATTATAGCCTATACTGATTTTGGAATATATTTTGATCATTTTTGTGCCTAGCGCAACCAAGATAGTCTTGCTTCATCGGAAATAATGCACCGGATTTCATCACAAATGATGGCAAGTATAAGAACTATATATAGAACTAGACTAGTGTAGTCAAACCATGAAAACCAATTAAGAACTCATCAAGTTCTTGACATATGCAATGTAAAAATTTGTTTCGAATTTTATTCAGAGAGGCTTGCAGCTCGTGCATAGACCACGAATGAAAAATCGCTGGAATATACATTCGTTTTCCTGTCATCTTTGATCGTCATTATTTTGATAATTGACGCAATGCATCGGCAAAATTCCTCGACTGCGTACTGCCTTCAAGTAATGCATCTTGTCGGTCATTAGTTTTTTTTTTTTATCCACTCCATCATTGGCTGCCTATGTTTCACACTCAGCATACTTTATTATGCTTTCGCGTGGGCAAGTGAGAATAGCTTATGTTTCCCCTAGCAGGGGGTAATTTGGCCCTATCTATCGTGCTTCTCTCTGCTGAGAAAAAAATAAACAATGGGGGGGGGGGGGACGCGAGGATTAGAGAGGCCGGAATTAGAGTGCAAATTTACTGATCTGTCTATGATGCCATTCGTTGGGTGGACGGCATGGGCCAAGTCCCTAGATAGGTGGACGGCGTGGGCCAAGTCCCTACGTGGGTGGACGGTATGGACCAAGTCCCTAGATGAATGGTCAAGTCACTAAATGGCATGGGCCTTCTAGTGTCTACCCTTTTTTATTGCAATGATTGTGTAATGTTGGACTTTTCTGACCAAACTCAAATGACAAGAACACATTAGTTGTGAGGTGTTATGACCCATTAAGTATCAAGAAAGCATGATACCCTTTATAATTAATATCACTTTTTTTTCTAAAAAGATATTGTTTCGCAACATGTGCCCACGAGTATGTATTTATATGTGTGTACGTATGCATATAATCTATTAATCTACATTGTACTCTAGGATAATTGAAACTTAAGTAATTTTCTCATTTTGATCAATATATTTTCTCGCAACATGTGCCCACGAGTATGTATTTATATGTGTGTACGTATGCATATAATCTATTAATCTACATTGTACTCTAGGATAATTGAAACTTAAGTAATTTTCTCATTTTGATCAAGATATTGTCTCGCAACATGTGCCCACGAGTATGTATTTATATGTGTGTACGTATGCATATAATCTATTAATCTACACTGTACTCTAGGATGCTTGAAACTTAAGTAGTTTTCTCATTTTAATCCGAGTCGTATAAAACAAACATTAGTGTTGCCCATTAAATGATTTAATAGTCATCGTCTTCTCCGTTTCTATCTTCCGTGTCCTATGGTAAAACATGTACACATGGAAAAGGTATGGAGCATATAATAAAAGGAACAATTAACTGTACAAACGGGGGACATAATGAAGCAATTGTTTACAGGTAATTGCCTCCATGAATTATGTTTCTTAGAATAAATTTTGCCACGTAACACATTGTATACCTGCTAATCAGTTCTCTCGCTTAATAGACCGCTGCTACATTACATGCTCACACGTATCTACTTGCATGGTAAATAGGTACTATTAATTGTTCTACGTCGTTTAGGTTGGTTAGCTTAAAAAATACGAAGAACCACTTCGAGAATTGCAATGGATTTAAAATGCAAACACCCCTCCTAGAATCGTCACTAATTAAAATCCGAAGACCCGTTATATAACTACTATGAATATTCAATGATTCATTCTTTTAATCCTCCGTATCAATATATCTATGAATATCAGTATAAATCTGTGTGTGTGTGTGTGTGATTTGGATTTTTGGACAAAATTTCAGTCATATCACTACGATGTCTGCAGTGTAGCAGTTTATAGTGATGTCGAGCACTGGGGCACCATGCCGCAAACATGTAGCATGATGTCCCACCCAGTCACATTATCCTGGCACCAGGCCGACCAGTCCTAACACTAACCTCTTAATGCTGAGTGCATAGGGAGGCAGCTGTTAGTACCATTTTTATTAAGTCTTTGCTATGGCTCGGCCGGGGATCGCACCCACGACCTCCCGTATCCGAGTCAGACGCTCTAACCACTAGGCTACTATAAATCTATGAATATCAGTATAAATCAATTAATATCAGTATGCCTTGATAGGAGATTCGTAGTAAAATTATACGGGTTTAACTTTTTCAAACGCATATGCCACTGTTAAATCTGCATGGACATACATATTCGTTAATTTCATATTGTGTGTCGGTTAAGAAATAATAAGTTGATCAGTTCATTGGAATGTGATTTCAGCTGATACTACAATACCACACTATGTCAAAATACTAAATTACAATACATGAGTATATTCAAGAAAATAATATTTTGATATATTTTAAGTGCATACAGCTAGACATGTGCCTATCAGTTAAACTACAGGTACAGCGAGATACTATATGACGTACTGACTGTGAACTTCTGACCCAAACATTCTAAAATATATGGATATTTGCTCATGTGGGATATGTAACTATGTTAAGATCAGTTAAATAAAGAACATGTCTGATAGAATGTTTAGAGTGTGTTAACAGTAACTATAGAATGTTTAGAGTGTGTTAACAATAACTATATAATGTTTAGAGTGTGTTAACAATAACTATAGAATGTTTAGAGTGTGTTAACAATAAATATAGAATGCTTAGAGTGTCTTAACAATAACTATTAGTAATTAATAATGCATACAGTAAAATCTTTCATCAGACTAGAACCTTAGCTTATGCCAAAATTCCGCACTTTGTCAAACAATTTTGAACCAAACTGAACAATAAAAAAGGAATGTATTTAATGTTAGACTTTCTTCATTTTACTTTTTTCTAATATCCAAAGTAACTAGGCATGAATAAAGTATACCTTTTTGGGGGGCATTTTTCGTTCTGACAGTTTAAAATAGCATAGTAGATAACTTGAGTACGCACTATTACAGAGTTTTCATCTCCACCCTCTCATTAAATACCGCATAACCATGTTTATAAACATTTGCTGAAAGCCATACAAGCAGGTGTTCCTTATATAATCACCCCGTCATAAACAGAAATTAACTGCTTGGACCCATAATAAATAATAACAATGACCTAAAGACATGCAATCAACGAGAGAAATGCCATCGTGTGTTTTGAATAAAGAAATCATTCTGACGTCGAAAGATATTTTCTTTGACAGAATTTCAAAAATATACACCACTGCAACTGCTGTAAGGTCTAGGAATCCTTACATGCTGATAATAGTGAGTATCAACCCTACAGACTCTACACATGTGTGTGTGACGAACTACATGGTTGGGGTGGGGTGCTCCCAATATTTTATTTATACTATTATAGAAGTTCCACCCAGGCTCTATTTTGTCGGAAGTTAAATTTAGTGGAAGATAGATGTAAAGTTCCGATCCCCAGTCAGCAATGCCGATGGTTAGATGGTTAAATAAACAAAAAGGTTGAAATTCAATGAATAACAATTTAATAACAATTCAGTAATCAAATGACTCAAATTTCCAATTACATTCCTTCCGCTCGACCCTTTAACAAGCCTATTGCAGCACCTGATGGCAGTGTGAGATTTATTTCCACCTGTCCTTGTATTTATACTCATCTATTGTATCCTTTCTCTCTCTTATTTCTCCGAGTTCCTTCTCCTCTTCCTCCTCGACTTTCTCTAGATTCCTTTTCCTCCTCTCCATTTTCTACCCCATGACTACACTTCTGTCGACTTCGACTGTCTCGGCTACAGTCTCAGTTCCGTCTCAAATTCTTGAAGACTTGGGACCCAATGGAACCAGAAGTTCTCTGTCTCCTTAAAAGCTTCCTGTGAAATACAAGGACGGTACAATCTTTTCCTTAGCCCTTTCATCTCACACTACACACAGCCTATCATCCTATAACGGCTTTTAAATTTCATTGAAAACGGATTCGTTCACATTGAGATGCCCATACGTTCATGTATGGTAAAACAAACGTCATAAATCAGCATGGTATCAATTACTTCTTATACATACATCAATAAATTCCGTCACATCAGTACCTATTCCAATCCGTTATACTAAATAATATCACAATAACCAGGCGCATTTCTTTACCTTACAACTCATACAAAGTACCCAAATATTCAAATATCCATGCTCTGATATATACATAACTAATCTTACATACTGCAACCATGTTTCCAAATTCACAAGTCAAGCATGTCTAAATTCTAACATAACGCATTAATACATGCACTGGTTTACTACGAAGGAACCTAATATCAAATTAAGAAATTAATTCTGACCACAAGCTAACAATCTGCCTTGCATATAATAATTCTGAACGTAAGGCTCAAGCCCATTTCTCAAATAAGCATGTAAATGAAATGACAACAAGGTAATTATACATACTAAACGATCCTTGTAATTAAGTGTACATACTACAAATGATTACAAGTATTATGCCGTAATATTCTGGAAAAATCGAGCAAATAACTTACTGTCCTTTTTGAAGCTTGTCTTTCCTTAGAATCTACCTTAAAGTTCTGCCGCCAGATTACGAGTGGCTTCCTTCCCGGATTAAACCATATTGATCTGCAATCCTTCCAGGCGAATACTAAATTACACTTACGATTTCGGAAGATATCATTCGGGTCTGATTTGAAATCACGTCCTTTATCTCAATTTTGATGGGATATCGCTGTGGACCGATCCAATAAAACTTTGCGAACAATGTCCCTGTCGCTGTCTGTTAACGTGAAGACAGATAAGAACACGCCCCGTTCACCACGCGGACTTTCCTTTTGATTCTTGAAGTGACCTTTAATATATAGGTGTGATAACGGCAAGCCTTTGTTAAGTGACGCGACCGATCGCCTTTGCCGACTCATGTTTCCGGTCTCTGGCTGGTCATGTAACCTTGCGTAAGAGTGCAACACTAACCCCGCGTCAATCTTTAGAGATCAAACACAAGGCCGCGGTAATATTCCCAAGACAGGTAGATTATACCTTATACATCAATTTAGCTGGGTGCTTTGCAAACGTGACACTCATCCCCATGCTTGAGAATAAAATCGAGATTGTATTCCCCCAAAATTGCTCCAAATGCAAATGTGTGTTACTACACGCAATAAAAGAAACAAAATCATAACGACGCTACACGCTGACTACGGACATGAATATACACACAACATACGGTTATCTACTGAGTGATATATGCCATTCCAGCGCTCCTGCTCATGAAATCGGCACCTACGTTCCCGGTTCCTTTCACGTATCTGATCTGCATCTGATACTGCTGTAAGAACGGCGACCATCGCATCAATCGTACATTTGACAATTTCGCCTGCGCGACATACGTGAAGGGTTGGGTTTCGGTCTCCAATATGAACTTTCGCCCGTATAAGTACCGCTCGAACAGTAATATACCGAACACGGTTCCGAGGCATTCCCTCTCGGATACGGCGTAGTTCTTCTCTCAGCAGACAGTTTCCGACTGCCGTACGCGACGGGAGAAAGCGCCCACACGTGCTCTTGCAGTATTACTGCTCCCAGGCCCGTGTCACACTCGTCAGTACGGAGCACGAAGTCTTAGGACAGATCCGGTAGACGGACAACAGCGTTGGATGTCAGACTATTCTTCAGCGTTATGAAAGCGTGCTCACATGCATCCGTTCAAATAACTTTACTCGGGGCCCGTTTCTGGGTAAGGTGAGACAACAACCCCGCAATCGCACTGAAACTGACCACATACCTCAGGTAATACCCGGTCAATCCCAGGAATTACCTCATCTCAGTTTTCATAGCGGGGCGGGCGGCGTTTCTCAGCTTCTCTACCTTTGACTTCTCTGGAGACAGCGTGCTTTGACCTTGTGTGTGTCCCAAATACTCCAACGTTCGGAACTCAGTGTGATATTTGGGAGGATGATCCGTCAGTCCCGCTTGACGTAGCCGTTTCAAAACGTCAGCTAGCAGAGTGAGGTCCTCACCCCACGTCTCTGTTGTGAACACCCCTATCGCGCAAGGGTTCCTTCAACCTCCGCATCATTCTAGTGAAGACGGTGGTCGCATTCTGGACTCCGAACGGCATGACTAACCATTGCTATGTCCCGTCGGGAGTAGCAAAAGCGAAGTTTGCCCTGTCCACCTCCCTTACAGGAATTTGCCAATAGTCCTGGACAAATCCAACAAATTATTTCGCTTTCGAGACAGAAGTGAAAATATGTTCTAGGTCAGGTAGCATTTCAGCTTGAAATTTCGTCACCTGATTCAGCTTCCGGTACTCGACTGAAAACAGATGGGTGCCATCCTCTGACGCTTGACAGACAGAACAGATTAACAGTGCCTTTGTTGAATATAAATGTTAATTTTTATTTTTAAAAAATCACTTAATGTTTTAATTTAATGATTTGAGTTTTTAATTTAATAGTTCTTTTCTTTTAAAGTTAACATGGTAGCGCTCTACAGATTCTAATTTAGAATAGGGTTATAGTTTTAACGAAAAACAATTTTTCTCCGTTTTTCTCACTGGTTTTATACTGAATATTTTAAACGATACATTGTATATCTTATGTATTTTTAAAAGAACTTTAAATTTCCTTTACTTTGGTGTATGGTGTGTTAATATGGAGTATAGAGTGTACAACTTGGCTTTACTCCAGATGTACACCTAAAAAAAAATTCACTGCCTGGACTTCGGACGTAAATTATAAAAATAAGAGCCAATAACGTTTTTATATACATATTTGGTATTGTCTAGTCTGGCAAAATTCGTTTTTCCTATTTCAGGAACTACTGAAGATGTTCGACTTTGCACTAATTGAGGATGGGGTTTTTGAGCATATGGGAGCAGTCAAATTGATTAGCTGAAGTACAATATTCCAAAGACATTTCAGCCATAATACATGAACGTAACATAGAGGTAGGCTAACATACTCTCCACTGTGGATATTGCAATCATCAACAACTTCACCTTAAATCTGTCACTCTCTCAGAAGTTCACAGTATCTGTAGAACGCCCACTATACACATCATATCAAGATTTCACGTGTCTAACCTTAACCGTGCGATACCAATTTAAACCTGTATGGATATGAGACTAACAGTATCCGTGCGATATTAGTTTGAACCTGTATGGATATGAGACTAACAGTCGCCGTGCGATATTAGTTTGAACCTGTATGGATATGAGACTAACAGTAGCCGTGCGATACCAGTTTGAATCTGTAGGGATATGAGATTAGCAGTAACCTTGCAATACCAATTTAAACCTGTATGGATATGAGACTAACAATAAACTTGCGATACCATTTTAAACCTGTATGAGTATGAAACTAACAGTAACCTTGCGTTACCAAGTTAAACCTGCATGGATATGAGACTAACAGTAACCTTACGATACCAATTTAAACCTGTATGGATATATAACTAACAGTAACCTTGCGATACCAATTTTAACTTGTATGGATATGAGATAACAGTAACCTTGCGATATCAATTTGAACCTGTATGAATATGAGACTAGAAGTAACCTTGCAATACCAATTTAAACTTGTAAGAATATGAGACTAACAGGACTCAGATCACAATTAGTTTTCCTGCATCGTTTCTGCATTTGTTTCTCTGTACTTCTCTTTCCTTTAAGTCCAAATCCTAATAAATTATATGTTAATCTAAACTACCTTCAAAGATGAACTCCCTGTGAAACTTTTGTCATAGGTCTTTATTTTTTTCTCTCGAAAGGCTGAACTATCAGCAAATCAGCATGTGATGGGTCATACATTTCACTTCCTGATCATCATCAACGCCTCATTACTCAGTGTGCACTGTCGCCAAAATACATACATACAACCACAAAATAATACGTGTATTTTAAAGAATAAGCAATTACTTTAAATTAATGCCATGAATGCCCAGTTCTAACTAATGTATCACCTCCAAAAAAAGGGAGGAAAATGTTCTAAAAATAGACTTAGACTACATACTGCATTCGTGGGTACTGAACCGGAAGTGATAAAATTGTGACCTGAGTTTATGTGTTGAGGCGTCTTATTAGTGACTTAAATTGCCAAATGGCTATCGTCAGTGTTACCAGGACGCTTTCTGTTTATAAGCATCCGCTTTATTAAAAAGCAATGTGAGTCTGTGATTGCCAGAAAATTCTTATTGCAAGCTTATGTAAAATTAAAATTTAATATGAACAGCGTTGTGCTATCATTCTTTTTATTGAAAATGGAGGTCATGCAAGTACGATAACAAATTTGATGAAAACAATAGCCTCTTCCTCGAAGGTGATTTAGCACTGGTTATTTTATGCCTGGGTTTTGTCATTGAGGCAGGAGTCAATTTGATTAGCTAGGCTTATTTGGCCTGTTGTCAGAAGCAGAGATGATCGTGCCTTCTCATTAGCTAAACCAATCATGAAAATATTTTTAATTTGACAATAACACTAATACGAACGTAAGTAAATACTAAACATTTAATAAAAAAAATTGGTTGAATAATGGTGAAGTTATGCCCATTTAAATTTTCATGTGCTACACAGTGCTGGACATTAAGGTGATGGGCCATAATATCAATCAAGCTTACTACTGTGCCTTTCATACCGAATGTAGGCACGTGTCTTATCAGTTTTGATGAGGATCGAATATTTGTCAAACAAAAATGCTTTTCTCCATCTTCTCCGTACCAAGAAAATTGAATCTGAATGTAATAATATTAATCGCTTGCAAATATATACAAAATTTAGATATTCTTCCCATAGCAGTTTAATGGTTTTTCTTTCAAAAACTTGCATTATATTACAGAGTCGTTCCCTAATGACCCAGTTGGAATGTAGGCAAAACTTTCCCTATCTGCATATCATATATGCAAACGACACCATACTACGATGTAGCAGCCCCCACCCCGCCTCCGTTTGTCGTTCTTTTAAGTTTCACGCCATTTCTCAGCGCAAGATAGTCTATAAATGGCCGCCAGTATAACTGATGGAGGAAGAACCCCGTTTAGAACCACCGACCACGGGAACCTACTGGCAACTTTTCTCACATACACTAATCGGCTGCGCCCGAGACTCGAACGCGGACAGATAGGAGATGGCAGTGATCAGTAAAGGTGATTGCTTTAGACCAAAAGGTCAACTAATTGAAAGAATCAATCAACAATTGAGAAATTATGCCACAAAAACAGAAGATATAAAATAGTCTTACTTCACGAACTGAAAGATGACTTTTTAGGTTATTAAATCATCGATCTTGTTTTAAATCCGTCCTAGGCATACAGTAAAGGATACTGAACAGTCAAACAAAATTAAGATCAAAATGCTGAAATATGTCGAATTAGAAACAAGGAAAGAAAGCCTATTTTCTGCTGATAACGGTCTAAAAACTTTGAATGTTTAAAAATCTACTGTATTAAATCATGTATTTTGTATAACTACTATGAATTACGATAATGAGGTATAGAGGTTTCATCCCGTTGATGCTATCGAAAGCATTCTGTATTAATTGCTTAATGTGAAATAATATACAAACTTAAATTCTGTGGAGGGAGAAATGCATAGAATATAACTTTATAACTTCAAAAAAATTATTTTAGAATGCGTAAATCACAATATTGTGTTGTGCGTGAAATTCATACAAAACTAGCGTGTTAATGCGAGGGAAATAATTTCAAAATTAGGCTTTATGATTTAAACTTTTTTTAAAACCGAGATATGGATTTTCAGATGTTTGATTGAATTCCAACTTGTTCAGAACGTTATGATAAGAAAAACCATTTCCACTTAACCTGTCTATTTTCACGCTATTCAACGATACATAGGTTCTGCAAATTACTCCTTAACGAAAAATACAGAAATGCGATGACCCATTAGAAAGTTTCTTATCACGCCTTAGGGGACAAAAGTGTGCAAAATGAGATGGTGTGTGAAGTATATAGCAGTGGAGTATATAGCAGTGGAGTGATTTAGAGAGAATTCCATTTCCACTTTGCATGCAGTGCCGTTTAAAACCAGAAGGTATGTGAAGTGTGCACATTGGAGAGACTGAGGGTGGATCCATTTCTGTTTGCAAGCATGATATTGTGTGTGAATTACTTAACTGTGGACTCTTGGTATGGATGCAATGGTGTCTGAAGTGCATAACAGTGGTGAAGTTGAGTGTGAATTCCATTTCCTCTTTGCATGCACGAGTAGCAGTATAGGGGAATATGGCGGCCAGACCAAGTGAACAAAATCACGCAAATAATAATACATGGAACCATTGGAATGACCAACAGTACCATAACAGTAACATAACAGTACCATAACAGTAACATAACAGTACCATAACAGTAACATAACAGTACCATAACAGTAACATAACAGTAACATAACAGTACCATAACAGTACCATAACAGTAACATAACAGTAACATAACAGTACCATAACAGTACCATAACAGTACCATAACAGTACCATAACAGTAACATAACAGTACCATAACAGTAACATAACAGTACCATAACAGTAACATAACAGTACCATAACAGTAACATAACAGTAACATAACAGTACCATAACAGTAACATAAGAGTAACATAACAGTACCATAACAGTAACATAACAGTAACATAACAGTACCATAACAGTAACATAACAGTTCCATAACAGTAACATAACAGTACCATAACAGTACCATAACAGTAACATAACAGTACCATAACAGTACCATAACAGTAACATAACAGTACCATAACAGTACCATAACAGTACCATAACAGTACCATAACAGTACCATAACAGTAACATAACAGTACCATAAACATCATGACGTTTTTTATGTGCTATAAAACCTGAATATTTGTACTCACGATAAGAACAGCATGGGGATTGGGTGAATATATGGTAACCAGACCAAGTGAGGAAAAAAAAAAGCAGTAAAAAAATAGCAAAGGGAGGTGACCAGGTTGAATGATGTTGGATATCTCCTAAATCTTGGGTAATTGTTATATTTTTCTTTTTCTATTGCAATTGTTCAATCGCTGAGTACGAAGTTTTAGAGATTCCGGGAATTTTCTTTTTCCATTTTGTTTTCCATTCTGCATGAACACACCACTTGGTGAACCACTAAGAGCGAAACGAAATTTCAGAGATTCAGATGGCTGTCCAGGCTGAATCATTTACCCCTAACCCCCCAAGTGGGATCAGGGAAGGCCAGGTAAATTGCACCTGGTTATTTTTTTTATATACAAGTTTTTAAGTATATCTTGTCTTTTTTTCGATGCGTCGCGGGTTCACCTCTACTATAACAGCGTCTGTAGCTAACGCCGGAAATGTCTGCCGCGTTTTTTGGACTCGAAGCCATGAAGTCGTTTTTCACCTGTCGATCGAAACTTTGTAAGCTCTTACTAATTTGGCCACTGTCTTAGTTAAGAATATACGATGAAATGATTTATATGAGCATACACTTACTGAACAGACAGACTAACATTAAACATACACACGTATTTAAGTGATATAATTTATTTCTCAAGTATTTTTTTAATGTAACAGATATATTTCTCTAGCGAATGTACACAAATCAATTTTGCCTGTAAATTTCAGCATGTTGCATATTGAACCACGTGACTTCAATTGGGAATCTCAGCAAGTTATTACGAGCATAGGTATTTTTTTTTTAATAGCTTAAACACGTGACTAGGGCTATCTCTAAATTATTGAGTCAAATTGAGATCCCGGAAATTTGTTATATTTGGAAAAAAAACGTTACGTTACTGGATATACTGAAAGTTTATTTCTTTGATTAAACAATTTTGATTTAGCTGAGTTAGTTACACAATTTGCGACAAGGTGTACTGAATATTTATGGATATCAACGTATTTTCCAGCAGCTGTTATTGATTAAATTCCTTTATCTCGCCTGTGTCAAGTTTTATTGATCTAACTGGTCGTAGTGTTTTTTGTTGTTGTGGTGTTTGCCTGATTTGCCTTGTTTGTTATTTTTGCTTGGTCTATTGACCTGTAAATGTTCAGGGTGGTTTTCTTTTCTATCAGAGTTGATATGGTCAATAGCAAAACAACCATATATCACACCATTGAAGCATTCGCCAAAAAATCTGTGCGAGTATCTTTTTTATTTTTGCTTCCTGGAATCCCAATACTTATAGCGAGGTACCCAGTGTTACTGACATTTCCAAGAGGTTTTTGAGACGACAGTTTCTGATGATCCCAGTTCTGCTCGCTTCGTAATTAGTAAATATAGGATGTTTTTTAAATTCATCAAGATCAATCTATTTCTTAATTTGTTCCATTTATATAATTTTCTCTTCTTCTAATGTAATATTATTTTTCAGCAGAGGAATATCTGTCGAGATAATCCTTTGGATATTTTATTTTGATGTCATCAGAAGCGTTTTATACCTCGTAATATGGCTTAAGCGCTCGACATTTTCGTCCACCGCAAGAAACACATAACTGGGTCTTTTGCGTAACCCCCACCCCACACTTCAGACACGGTTGTGGTCCAGTAATGCCACGGAAAACACTGGCCATGTGATATCCACAGTATTCTCCCCAACAATTCTTTCCACAAGGATTTACTGATCCGATCATGATCCATCGACGGCTAGTTTTTGCTTGATGCATACTATATTATTGGATAAAGTCCAGTTGAAGATCATACATTTCTTATACATAAGAATGACGAATTCTACTCTTGCAAAACAACTTCAAGAAGAGTGTTTTAGTCTAACCTGGAAAAAAGCCAGCTTTTCCAAGGTCGAAAGTTGGACAAGAAAAATTACGAAATGAGATAAAATCGTTAGTAGCCGCGAGTGAAATTGAGAGATTAACAAAAATAGAACCCAAGATAAGCAGAGGCAAGTGGTTTGAACGAGAATGAAAAAGTTCATCGGAGATGAAATCAGAGCACATCACCAAGGTCGACTTTGACAGATTGACCAAGGATAAGAAACAGCCACCATTCGAACTAGAGTTGCATGATTTTATCAAAATGGCGAAAAAACGAATTTATTAGCGATGGTGCTGTTCATGTTTGGTCGACGTTTAAAATAGATAGTGATGGAGTATTTATAGATTCCACAATGAATCAAAATTTTGCTCGTAAAATAATCCAGCATCTTCAGGACAACACGAAGTATTTTTTTCAGGATAAAATTTATAGCTGAACAACAAACACCAGATGGATCACAGTGGATCATACGTGATAAACTGGATCCGGTAAAACAATCATGATCAGCTTCAATAATCATCCTGAACAAAAATACCAAACCAGGAACATTTATCGGGATTGACAACACCTTCTACAAGAACGCTTATCCTGCTACAGCCGATGTTTACGCAATTTATTACATGAATGAACCAAACATATCTGCTCTTGCTCTGATGAAAACAGGTTCGCTAAATTGTGTTACTCAGCGTATAATGAAGCCTTTTGCGAACTCAGAGTGTGGTAACAAATTAATAGAATCAAGAATTGTAAAACATATTTGGAAAAAAACATGTCAGTGCGACTGGAGCTCGTATAAATTACATAGCTGAGTTAGAATTTTTTTTAATGTTTCCGATAATTGTGAAAACAATAACAAATGAACTTTCTTTTATATAACTAGAACAAATACACAACAAGTGATGCTCCAATAACATTAATTGATCATAATTGTCATGCGTGGACAGAAGCGGTAACACAATTTCCACAAGAAAGAACAGCAAGATTTTACAACGGAGATATTTTTGAGAGAATTCACAGCATAAGTAAAAACGATCCTGTATCAGTCTATTTATTTTACAGTTGCGGCGTCGAGGACGCTTCAATAAATAGCTTTGACGACGAATCATTTGATCAATTTATTTTGCCATCTGGAATTCTTCATCGTAAGGAATCGCTCCAACATGCTATGAAACAGACTGCGGTAACAACGATGATTTATTTAATCGTTAACTATTTTACTATTTCGTCTGTCGCATCTCACATCGCACAACAACAAAAATAAATGGCGTCCAACACCAAAAGAATTTCTCGATGATGTATCACAGTCTTTTGTCGAATTTGATCATGGTGGTTTTTGGAACACAAAATATAATTCCTCCGATATGATTTCTGTTGACATTGTCGCTGCTTATCCGGCAGCTTTTCTTGGACTTGGCATCCAACACATGAAATGACACCATTGCAATAAACGGGCCATTACCAAGTATCAATCTTACTAGATTTGCGGAGATTGAATCATTCAAGTTTTCAGCGAGTGTTCATCCTGTGATACCAATTTGGCATGGTAGCCACTTTGATAAGCCTGATACCAGTGGCAATCTCAACTTCTGTTGCGCGAAAAATCAGCGTGGTTGGGCTCCAATAGTGTTATTACGATACACACTCGAGGCTAAGATTTTTGCATCTTTGAGTATAACCTCTGCGATAATTTCGTACAAACAACAAAAAACAAGTTTGGTTACCACAAGATGACAAATAAATACGCAGAAAAAATATTGGTAAATTGACTCTGTGTTCATCACGTCGTTGCACAAGATCAGTTATGGATCCAGCAGAATTAGATCTTGCTATCAAGGACAAAACGGCGCGAGGTGTACTGTTGTCAGGGAGAATTGCAACAACGCACAAAGGAACAATTATTGGCATGATCATTAGCTACTGCGACATCAATTCTCTTCATTGTACTAATTTAAGATCATCAATGCGCTCCTACTCGTCAATAAACATATTATCGATGACTAATAGATTTCCCAATGATGCTGTCGCGATGGATACTTTTTATATTAGTCGTTGTAAAATGGATCTTCTTGAGTCATTTATTTATAAGAACACTGCTGATATTCATTGGGGTTCATGGCTCATAAAACACGAACAAATACGTAAATATTCAGAGTTGGCTGGCATTAAAACACCAGATAGTTATTATCTCAAAGATAATTTATCACGGATTTCATCATCATCGCCAGTAAACTATCCCATTACAAGCTATAGCACGGTCTATATGGATGGTCCAGTTAGTTCTGGTAAAACAACACGTGCGACAGAATTATTTAAAAGTTCTGACATAATTGTGTTGACGCCAACTCACCGACTTCCAGAGAGATGAGATAACGTTGTGTCAGCGCATGCACGTATCAAAGTTTATTTAGATGGCGAGGTGATGCATGGACGCCAGAATAAATGGATCAGAAGTATATCCCGAGGATAATTATCTGGGATGAGATTTGTACAGTATCCAAAGAAACATTACAGACATTTCTTGATTTCTAATCAACAAAATCTACTGAAATTATCATGTGTGGTGATCTAAGACATCCTGCAACGTCTACTGGTCAATCACCACGCGAATGGTTGATCAACTATGCTGGCCACTATGAAGAAGTTTTGTACGACCATCGATCACAGGATGAATAACTACGAAAATTGAAATCGTTAATCAGATTACAACCCGACAAAATCAATGTGAAATAATGGGTACCGTAATTTCAGGGACCCCAATGTCAGATTTCTAGAATTTATTGCGCCCTAACGGGCTAATAGTTGTATCTAGGAAAAACGTCCGCCATTCACTTCAACGTAACTTATTTGAGCTGCGCAAGGCAAAATTTCCTGATAAACTAGTTCCATTATGTCATCGACTAACAGACACACGCCGACAAAATATACTCGTTGACTTTCCTGGAACCGGCATTAGACAAAAACTCGTTCTTAATGATATCGTTGAGGCCACAAACAACAACAGCGTCACCAGAAATTATCAACGCAGTTAAGAAAAAATTAGCTGTTTTATGTGCGAGATGACAAAAAAAAATCACGCCAGTTTGATCTGGATGTGAAATTCGTCATGACGCTGAAACAACGACAACATAATCACTGCGCCTGCTGTAGCACAATAATGTTGTGGCAATTATTTTTTTTAATCACGTACGACAATTTACCGTGGACAGAATTTATATTAGTCTCGGCCACACACGCAAAAATGTCACACTGACATATCTTGAATGTAACAGACGTAGAGAAGCTTCGTTCCTCAACGCGTGTGATTGTTGCTAGTGTTTTTTTGTTGACGCGTGTGGGGACCCCCCTGTTAGCGTCTGCGACGTCGTATCCAATCTGGTGGTAACATGGGTGTTTTCAGGAATTACCTTTTAATTGCTCACGTACAAATCCACGTTGAGGGGCTGTTGAATCTACACCATAGACTGGTGGATGTATAGTAGATCTTACCACGCTAGAAATTGTATGTGTTGTTACACTCCACACGGGATCAGTTGCTCTTCTTGCACCATCTTAAGTTCAACAAGCTCATATACATACCTCACTGTTACTTTACTACCCAACACTGGTTGTTGTAGCTGATCTGGTGATTTTCGTCGTGGTATGTGTTTTTTCGCAATTGCATTGGCAGGTTTCATGTTAATTCCACTCGTGACCTCGTTGTTTAACGCGGCCACCACATAAGGTAGTCTCGCAACCCATTCACAAGATCTGTCCTGAACGTGCAGTAATTCTTGGGCATATTGGTGTCCAAAGAGTCGGCGAGTTTTTTAATTGCTGCTATACCTCTCCAGTATCCTCTTGGACCATAATAAATTGACCCAATCGTGTAATTGTTGACGTTTAGTTACCAACACCTAACACTATTTTTTCTTTTCGTCGTCTGTCTTATCAACCATTACGCGAGGGATTCTCTTATGTTGTTTAGCTGTCGCGGCGGTATCGCCATTATGGTTTGCCTAGTTCGAGTCAACGAGTTGTGTGAATTATATTCTTTTTAGTTCAAATTATTGTTCAGTTTCGCAAAACACGTTCAATGTTATATTATATGCTTCCGTCGTTTTATCATACTTTTAGTTTAATTCACTAAGAGTGTATGGCTTACGTAATTTCGTGGCGAAAGTTTCTACGATTCAGATTATTGACAGGGATATGAGCATATATGCAGTACTCCTATTTGTAGGTTATTTTGCCGACATTATAACTAATATTAAAGATGTTTGTAAATATACTAGGTTTAGTATAGCATATTTCTTATTTAGCCAATCAAAGGTATGTCATTCGTACATTACAGAAAGTCGTACATAAGGAAATAGTTCAGGTGTGTTGATATTGATTCGTTTGAAACTCTCAGATGTTATTACCCGAATGATAATCAGAAACTAAATTATTTGGAAAGTTTGTTTTCTCGTATTCAGCTGACTAGGTGTGGATAACTGGGTGCGGGCTAACTAGATGTAGCTAGAGGCCGCTGTAGTAAGGAGAGCTGAAAGACCACTAGGAGAAGTGCAAACGTGTGTGTGCATGGAAGGTCTGGGTGGTTAAAGTGACCGAGCCGAGAAAGCGGGTGAAGACCATCATATGAAATCTCAAGTAAACATTGGTCATATGTATGAGAAACGTCATTATGGTGTTTGACTACAAGAGAAATGTCATTATAGTGTTTGACTATAGAGAGAAATGTCATTATAGTGTTTGGCTATAGAGAGAAATGTCATTATAGTGTTCGACTATAGAGAGAAATGTCAGTGTTTGACTATAAGAGAAAAGTCAGATAAGAGGCACGGTAGTGTTGACTAAGACAACGTCATAGAGTTATTGAATATTCCAAATTTGTTCTTCATCATTGTTTTCCATTGGATCCGTACTATGTACCTTTGTATTTATTTCAGTGTCCTGTTCCTTTATTTTACGATCATTAGTGCGAGAGGATAATACATTTTTTATTGTGTGTTTGTTTCTTAAATCTCGTTCAGTCTCAAAGGGTGATAGTTCGATTATGTTACAATGTTGTATATGGCAATGTTAAACAACGCCATAACACCATTATTAACAAAACCAACTCAATCTCTAACTCCATATGCTGTATTATCTACTTTCGAAAGTTTTCGTTCGATCTCAATGAATGTCTCGGCGGGCAGAAAATATCTGTTTGTATCTTGCACTTGTAGCTCCATTCGTCCATGTGCGTCAGGTGCACGTGCATCATAAGAATAATACTGATATAATCACACACCGATTCATCTTTGAGGACTGACAATAGCCTTATCATGAACAACTTCGATGGCTTTCATTCGCTCGGCGCTCATCATTAAGAGGTCAGTGTTATGACTGGTCGGCCTGGTGTCAGGATAATGTGACTGGGCGGGACATCATGCTACATGTCTGCAGCATGATGACCCAGTGCTAGACGTCACTATAAACTGCAACACTGCAGACATCGTAGCGATATGACTGAAAAATGGTTAATGCTACGTTAAAAATCTAAATCACACACACACACACACACACACACACTGTAGACACCGCCGTTAAATAAACGCTGACAAATAGCAGCTGTTTCATTGATTTCGTGGGAATTGTTGCCGGCTTGTCTTCCACCAATCAGAATTTCCAGTCGATCAACATCAGCGAGGATGTTATTGGGACAAAATTTATCCCGAATCACCGGCGATTCAATTTTCATAGTACCACCTTATTTCCTGCGACGTTGATCGCGAGTGGCAAGGTCAGTTCCGGTTGCTCCTTCGGGTGGTTCTTTTTCGTCTACACGAGGCGGTCTAAATTGTAATCTTTTGGGTGATAATGAATCTCCAGGTACTGGGGATTCTCTAGCTGCTTTGACATGTTTCTCAGATTCTTCAAATAAAGGCTTATATTCACCACTAATCTGAGTTATATCATGGTGCTTTCGAAACATAACACAAGTCCAGTTTGGTTGTTTTGGTGACATCGGCGGTCTAGATCTAGTAGTTTACTGCGAATTTGATATCCTGCTGCAGCAATCGCTATGGGTTTTCTCGAAGTATTTTACGACCTTCTGTAAATGCGGCAGGTGGTGTTTTAGAAGGTTCTGGTTCAACAAGATCCCTTATATTGCCAGTCTCAGCACGGGCATGGTCGATGCCATCTATTGCTTGCTGTATTTCTTGCCGTAATTGTGGTTGAGCAGTAGCTATCCCAGATGGATTCTCTTTGAGAATCTTTTGGGTTTGTTTAGTTCTCTTTGCTCATTTTTCGGTTGATTTAGCTGTTTGTTCCGCCGACGGAAGATCTTTAGTGGCTTTTGTGACTGGTTTAAATAACTGTTTATATCCTCTGTAAATTCCACATGAGCCTCCTGACATCTTGATACTTGCTGTTTTACAGAATCGCGGACTGGAATATACCTCTTCATCTAATCGTTCTCGAACTAATTTTGCCGTAGGAGATTCCATAGCAAGCTCAGAACCAGTCGTTATTATTATTACAACAACGATTTAATTACGTATCACTCAGTTAGAAGATACACAAGGGTTTACTGTATATCCAGTAACGTGACGCATTTTTCCAAATACGATGAATTACCGGGATCTCAGTTTGACTTAGCAATTTAGACATTGTCCTGGTAACGTGTTTGCGCTAAAAATACACATGCACTTAATAACTAGCTGAGGTTCCCAATTGAGGTCACGTGGTTCAATACGCTAACTGGCTGGAATTTACAGGCAAAATTGATTATTGTTCATTCGCTAGGGAAATATACCTGTTACACAAATAAAAATATTTGAGAAATAAACTATACGATTTAAATGTGTGTATGTTTAATTTGTCTGTCTGTTCAGTAAGTGTATGCTCATATAAATTATTTCATCGTATATTCTTAAGACAGTGGATGAATTGGTAAGAGCGTACAAAATTCCGATCGACAGGTGAAAAACGATTTCATGGGTTCGAATCACAAAAACGTGGCAGACATTGTCGGCGTTAACGACAGATGATATTATAGTGGGAGGGGGGTCGCGACGCATCGAAGAAAGACGAGATATACTTAAATGAGTAATTGTAAACTTGTAAGTGCTAACCAGGTGCAACTAACCTGGCCTTTCTGAGCCCCAAAATGGTGTTCATTTTAAAGCGCCCGAGAGGGGATGCTTGATTACAAGTTGACAAACTAAAATTCAGCATGTACAGCCCTCTGAATCTCTAAAATTTCGTTTCGCACTTAGCGATTCACCAGGTGGTGTGTTCACGCACACAGAAAACGAATTCTGAATCTCAAAAAATTCGAACTCAGCGATCCAACAATGTAATGGAAAAATAAAAATGCAACAATTAAGCAAGATTTAAGAGACCCAACGTCATTCATCCTGGTCGCACCTCCTTTGCTATTGTTTTTACCGATTTTTTTCAATTTGTCTGGCCGTTTCCCCTGTTCATTCCCAGCCCCTGTTCATATCGTGAAGAACAATATTCAATCCCTGTGCTTCTCGAGTCGTGTGTGAAGTGTGTAACAGTGGAGAAGTTCTGGGTGAACTCCATTTCCTCTTTGCATGCACGATATCGTGTGTTGTGTATAACAGTTGGGAAGTTAACGATGAATTCCATTTCCTTTTCGCATTGACAGGGTATTAAGTCTGTAACTGCGGAAAGACTGAAGGTGAATTCCATTTTGTTTGCATGTAGTGCTTAACATTAGAAAGGTTGTGGACTAACTTTATCTTATCTTTGCCTGTAGCGTGAATAAAAATAGAAGAAACGTTTTGGAAAATATTACAGAGCACGGCCAGACATGTATTTAAATGGGACAATAACAATATTATTAACAAGTAGTCTGTAACCTGGCAAAATACATTCACGTGTCCTAAATGTTGTGTAATTCTAGTGTTCATGTTTGGTTTTCTTTGATATTTAACTCTGTATTTATTTAAGGTGTTCTTTCCGACAACCGTTAGATAAATATTTATACAAGGTTTTGCCGTACACATTTCGATGTAGGAGTACGTAAAGTGATATAAAGGCCCAAAGGAAAAAACAACAACGCAGAAGCGTGTAAAATTTAATTAGTATTTGAGGTCTAATAATACGTGCTGTGCGATTAGTGACTTGGAAGAAAAGAGAATCGTCGATGGAACACGCAAGGTTGAAAAGTGTGCGGGAGAAAACATTTTGAGTAAATGACAAAACACAGCCCATTTAATGAATTAGTCCAGCACGTGTCGCCGAATCCAACTCTATTAGCTTAATTGTTGGTGTACATCAGAGACACAACACTTCTGCTGGATCAACCTATTGAACTATTTTCGACAAAAGTATAAAACAACACTCCAACCACACTCAAAATATACGGTATAGATATGATATCAATAAAGAAGAACACAAACATTTCGCACGGTAAATATAATTATGTATGTGTGTTTGTGTTTCAGATAGCTTTAACAATTTTTGTCAGTCATATCGCTACGATGTCTGCCGTTGTGACAGTTTATAGTGATGTCTAGCACTGGGGCATCATGCCGCAGACATGTTGCATGATGTCCCACCCAGTCACATTATCCTGCCACCAGGCCAACCAATCCTAACACTAACCTTTTAATGCTGAGCGCCAAGCGAGGCAGCTGTTAGTACCATTTTTGTAAGTCTTTGGTATGACTTGGCCGGGGATCGAACAAGCGACCTCCCGCATCCGAGGCGGACACTAACCACTAGATCACCGGAGTGGTCGTAAATATAATTGTATTCCTTCAATGACTGATGTTCTCTTTGTGTTCTATACCATTTATGAAACTGCCAAATAACAAACTAATGTATTACAAATCTACAAAAAAAAATCAAGTCTAAAAATTCTTATATTATCCGAGAAAAAACAATCGAGATGAAAACTCTTGTCCTACGATCGATATTCTTTTGTCCTACGATCGATATTCTTTTGTCCTACGATCGATATTCTTTTCCTACTATTAAATGGAAAAGCAATATCTGAATATTTCTTAAGATGAAAACTTTTTTTTCCTTGATAGTCAGCATTAAATTTTTTGGATGAAATACTTAATTGGATGATTGCGCCTGTCGATTAAAACACGTATAGCTTATTTGTTGTTAAACAAAACAATATTCACAATGACGTCACTACTGTTGATCGATCAATTAAAATTAATATATTAAAAATGTATTTAACGAGTTTTATCCTCGCCCATTGTTGAAGAAAGGCAGGATAAAAATGGACATTTTAAGTTGTGATTTTTTAATATTTTTTCTTAAATCAATACTTCTGTTTTAAAGATAGGTTTTGGGATCCATAACGTAGGCCCCTATGAGTCCTGTACATGAATTTAAAGCATTCACCAGTAATGAAGACTTCACTTGTTGCAAGTTGCAATTGATCATATGAGACAATATTTTCATTTCAAAATAATCTTCCCAAGCGAACGGAGACGAGCATGTTTGAGTGGTACAATTCTCTCCTTTACAAATCAGTGACATCTGTCGGCGTGGTTACGAGTCTCGACCCGGGTCAATATGGTGATGAGAGCTTGCCAGTAGCTTCCCGTGGGTCGGTGGTTCTTGCCGTATTCATTCTCTACCAAATTAATGGCCACCGTATATAAGTTTAGCATATGGTAAATAATGGCATTAAACGCTCAAAACCAAATGTGAGCAAGACCTTTGGAAATAACGACCAACAACCTTAAAAAAACAACCTATCAGTCTCTAAGTCCATTATGTACACCAACAGGCAGGTTGTTATAAATACGGAAATGATAAGGTCAAAGAGTTAATGCAAGTGTCTGTGTGGTCTTCTTTTCCCCCAGTTTATAAAAATATTAAAACAAAAAAGAAAAACAAACCTATAGCAAAACTATAAAAATACCAACACATGTCAGCATCGATATTAGGATCACCGTACGAGCGACACCTGTTGGCCAGATAAAGGGAGATAACTTGTAACTAAACAGTATCTCACAAGAGGCATATTATAGCAAGGTAGTCGCACATAGTTTCATTGTTTTCTCATCGTGTCACGTTCTTGTCTTTTCCGCACACAACTATATAAAAATACTGTTAATAGATGTTAATAGGTCTTAATTTATTAATTCATTTTGTGAAACTGAGGTTCATAGTTTCTGACGTACTCATTTTTACTGTACGGTCTATATTGCAAGGTGTTGTTTGGCAATTTATGTGGGTTTTATTTAATCTCTTTTATTCTCTTGAATGACACACAATTGTCATTCATAAACTTGTCCTTTCGAGTAATGATTTATTTAGCAACCTTAAAATTAAATATTGACAGGCAGAGTAGAGGAAATGTTAGTCCTAAACCCATTGCCCTCTAATACATGACAATCATAAAATCATTGCCCTCTAATACATGACAGTCCTAAAACCATTGCTCTCTAATACATGACAGTCCTAAAACCATTGCCCTCTAATACATGACAGTCCTAGAACCATTGCTCTCTAATACATGACAGTCCTAAAATCATTGCTCTCTGATACATGCCAGCCCTAAATCCATTGCCCTCTAATACATGACAGTCCTAAAACCATTGTCCTCTAATACATGACAGGCGTAAAACCATTGCACTCTAATAATATGACAGGCCTGAAACAATTAGCCTCTTATACATGACAGACCTAAAACCATTGCCCTCTAATACATGACAGTCCTAAAACCATTGCCCTCTAATACATTACAGGCCTGAAACCACTACACTCTAATACATGACAGTTCTAAAACCATTGCCCTCTAATACATGACAGTCCTAAAACCATTGCTCTCTAATACATAACATTCCTAAATCCATTGCCCTCTAATACATGACAGTCCTAAAACCATTGCCCTCTAATACATCACAGTCCTAAAACAATTGCCCTCTAATACATGACAGTCCTAAAACCATTGCCCTCTAAAATACATGACAGTCCTAAAACTATTGCCCTCTAATACATGATAGGCCTGAAACCACTATCCTCTAATACATGGCAGTTCTAAAACCATTGCCCTCTAATACATGACAGTCCTAAATCCATTGCCCTCTAATACATGACATTCCTAAATCCATTGCCCTCTAATACATGACAGTCCTAAAACCATTGCCCTCTAATACATGATAGTCCTAAAACCATTGCCCTCTAATACATCACAGTCCTAAAACCATTGCCCTCTAATACATGACAGTCCTAAAACCATTGCCCTCTAATACATGACAGTCCTAAATCCATTGCCCTGTAATACATGACAGTCCTAAAGCTATTGCCCTCTAATACATGACAGTCCTAAACCCATTGCCCTCTAATACATTACAGTCCTAAAACCATTGCCCTCTAAAACATGACAGGCCTGAAACCACTACTCTAATACATGGCAGTCCTAAAACCACTACCCTCTAATACATGGCAGTCCTTAAACAATTGCCATCTAATACATGACAGTCCTAAATCCATTGCCATCTAATACATGGCAATCCTAAAACCATTGCCCTTTAACACAGGGCAGTTCATTAATTTAACTTTCTGATACTTCCGACAACAACTAATGAAAAAGGACACTCTTTTTATGTAAATAATCATAAATAAGTAGATCGGTACGAAACGTCTGGGGAAACATTTCAATAATTTAGTCCTCATTGATATAGAGATGAGCACGCTGCAATTTATTTTCAAATAAAAAGAAACGTTTACATGTCAGAATCTCAAATAATTTGAAGATAATAAACAATGTCTCGAAGCCTCCCTGTATCTTCCTTCCATTTTATTTATCTCCATCCCACTACAAAAGGATCGATAGTTTACCTCTTCATAAATAAAAACGTTTATCTTCATATCATCTTTTTTCACTCTGCTATTTATCTCTACTCCGATAAAGTCTTAGCTCGTAAATAAAACGTATCTAATTTATCCTGGTAAATAACCACCTATATATACACATATACATAAAGCATGTCTTAATTATCCCTAAAAAATAACGTTATCAAGGTATAGTGAAAATAAATTACGCCGACGAATTGCTGATCTTTATTCCTAAATGACAGAGCTCTCTCTCTCTCTCTCTCTCTCTCTCTCTCTCTCTCTCTCTCTCTCTCTCTCTCTATATATATATATATATATATATATATATATATATATATATATATATATATATATATATATATGTATATGTATATATATATACCTGTATATATATGTATGTGTGTATGTATGCATGTATGTATGTATGTATTTTTGTATGTGTGTGTGTGTTTGTGTGTATGTATGTGTGTGTGTATGTATGTGTATGTGTATGTGTGTGTATGTATATGTGTATGTATGTATGTATATATGTATATGAATATATGTATATATGTACATGTATATATATATATATATATATATATATATATATATATATATATATATATATATATATATATATATATATATATATATATATATATATATATATATATATATATATATATTGATAGATAGATATTGTAATAAATTTAGAGTATGTGCATTTGGTTATAGCGCCCCGTTTTAAGGAATTCTTAGATTTGTATGATTACTCGTGTGATTATTGGAATTCGGCGCAATGAAAATATCCCTAGCCCGAAATAATTAGTCAATTACTAGGAGCAATCGTCACGGAGTGAAGTGTTAGTGAGTTTCCTTGATACCAGTTCACTAGTAGTGAACTCAAGCCAAAACCGAATGAATGTCCCTGTCGTAAGATAGTCCATTTTAAAATCTAGTAGTGTACATTGGTGATGTGACTGCAGTGGCAGTATTTACAGTATATGACATCTATAAAACACTGATTCAGGAGCTCTTCCTAAATTTGGCACCGGAATTACATTCATAACATTAAAAATGATTTAGTTTATGTACCGTGTTACTCCACAGTATGTCATCAAAAGCTACTCTTTTTGCATTTTTTGTCCATACTGCAAAATCACAGTTCTGTGAAAGTAAATGCTGTTACTAACAGCTGTGAGACACAATAAATCACACATATAAGTCGGTATTGAAGCTTAGCTTCTCTATCCATCATCGTTTTACATTCCGAATTAAATTGTATTGTATCTTCGTACATGAATATGATAGTAACTCGTGTTGTGCGTGGTCGGGGAATGTTTGGTCTCATCTATATCGCTGTTCTCTTCCAGTGAAAGTAAATGCAGTGTATGTTGAATGGGGATGCAGTGTATGTTGAATGGGGATGCTGAAGGCGGTAGGATTAGCCACATGTTTAAAATGTTTAATACACAAGAAAGAACTGTGTACTATACCTCATGAAATTAATTATGTTCTTGTCAATACAAATCATAGCATTTTATGCCAGAGTTCGCAAATGAGACCAGGAACCAAATGTGTAATGAATAGGAAGCCTTTGAAAAAAAAGCATTGGAAAATGCAAGCTGATTATCTTTTCGCCAAACAAATGTAACTTGATACAGATTGTCATGAAGACCCCCTTCCCCCCCCCCCCCCTGGGATGCAAGATTCCATCATGCTACAAGGCACCAAGTGCGAAACCATTATTTACACTTTTTTTTCTGTCTAATACATTAGCCTACGGTATGTGCCCATATATATGTATTTATTTTTTCATGCATCTCTGGTGTGCAATTAAATTATAACGTTTTCGTATGATACATGGAACAAGTGTTATTTTGATAGTTTTTAATGTGCTTGCTTATTGTAATTATTAATAGCAGATTCTAATATACTTCTTAATGATTCAATTGTTAATTGTGCGTTCTTGTTTTTCATGTTCTTGGGTAAACCCTCGCACATGATAAAGGTATTTATTATATATAACACGCAGAACATGCTGCTCTACAGGCGTTGGACATAATGAAACAATCGTTTCCAGGCAATTGCCTCCATTCATAATGTATGATTTATCAAAACGACCACAAGCCTTCCTTTCCTTTTTGTATTGTTTTGATGTTCGCCTGAAATTAGCGTTTTGTCACTGTAATTGTTTCTGCACGTGGGTAAACATATCCACTGTATGGCGAAAGGGTATTTCTTTTTCTCTAAGATTACCGTCTTTTGCTAAGACACTCGCACAATGCATTGCCCCACCTACATGCCAAAATTAAAATAATTTCTAGATGGTTTACTGGTTAAACATGTTTCGTGACACATCTTTGAACTTTGGGGATGCGTCGTTTGCAAATTGCATGTAAACGAATCTACTTTTCTCTCTGCATCTAACTGAATACGTATCTATCTGTAAAATGGATAAGCTAAAATTATTAACAGATCAGCGTAGACTTGTGAACAGCGTGATAATAGGTCAATAACTTTGTAAATAACACAAATGTTCGTACTTTACGAGGTCAATAACTCCGTAAAAACATGTTCGTGCGTTACAAGCGATTCTCTTGCTGCAACATAAAAGATCCCCGTTTAATACAGAAAAGTCGACCACAATCACAGACCAAATTATTGGACACTAGTTTATGTTTTTTTTTTTTTTTAAATCTTACCTAAAATTACCTTAATGTGAATGGTGAAAATGGAAAATAATACATATTCAATTTTATTTTTGAATTCAAGTTTGCTTACGTGTGGATAATTGATATAAGTTTAGCATCAATCAATAGTGTTTTAAAGTATCGCTATACTAATTCATTTTTCCACATTTTAAAAATAAATTCCAATGCATTTGTTATTCGTTAAAAACAAGTGGAATATAATCTGGCGGTGAAACAAAATATAGTTGTGTTTGGATGGCGCCAGAGATTTCCTAAACTGGATCGAGCGAAAGGTTTTATTGGTCACGACCAGACACAAGGTAGCTTGACTGCATTTTCAGCTATAAAGAAAAAACAAAAACAAAACGAGATCAACCGCCAGAGAAAGAACCTGCAGAACCTTCCGATAAACCCTCAGAGAATTCGGACGGTGATCCAGATCACCCCGCATCGATTGACATTTAGGAGTACACCGAGTATTTAAAGGACGATGTTTGTGATGATTCCACAGCAATGTCTAATAAAACCCAAAACTTATTTATATCTAGTCGCTCTAAGAAAGATAGAAAAATAGCAAATGCGCATCTTTAAATGTTTGCGCCCTAAAACATAAACTTTTGTACCCTGATTTTCTTGAACTCATTCAAAAATATGATATTTTTGTGTTTGTGAAACAAAACTAGACAATTTTGATACAACTGAATTGCGTGAATATAATTATTGGTTTAGAAATCGAAAGCAAAGATGTCTCCGCAAGAGCGGCGGGTTGGGCGTTTTATGTAAAGTACCGTATCATTCAACCTAACTCCGATTACATACCTTGGTTTAAAGTCGAGAAAACTAGTTTTCAAACTGAGTACGTTTATTTTGGAGTCTTGTATGTTTCTCCATCACATTCAAGGCTTTTTACTAAAGACAATACTTATATGTTCGCATCCGAAATTATTAACAGGAGTACTTAGAACAAATATGTTTTTAATGGGAGACTTTAATGTCATAACACATAACATAAATGAAGTTTTGTAAAAAGAATACCTTCAAAGATATTTGCCGATTATACAAAAGTTTGCAATAGTATCAAGAAAATTTGTGATGATTTCTAATTGCTTAAGTAACCCTGGACCGGGAGATTAATAATACTGGGGAAAATTCTGATATGTATTGAGGAACCTGATTTGATTTTTGAAATTAATAACCGTTCGTTGGAATTGCAGTTTAAAGTATTTGTTTTAACAGACAATGCTGTATATTGGATTTTATTATGAAATTATTTTCTTTAAAAATGAAATTATTTTTACAAATGGATATAATATTGTTTTTGGTTTTACTGTGAAATTTCAAGGACATTTATGAGCCTTAATGTACCTTTAATTAAAGTGAAGGCTTTTGGATTTTAAAACAGTAATTTTTCTGTGGCGTTAGCATTTAAGCACATTACATTTTTGATTCAGAACACCTTTGGAACGTTTCCGGGTTAGCAGGAGTTGACAGAAAATTTTAGAAATTTTAGGAATTAATATCATACTGTGAGTTAATTTTAATTCATTCAATTTATATTTTAGGGAAATAAATATACATTTTAAATTTTAAAATACATGTTGCTTTTGCCTTTTCTTGTTACGTTGTTTAAATCCCCTAGGACCTAATACTAACTAATAGAGAAACTCAAGCTCACCTGATAATTAAAGACCTATCACGATTTTGAGCTGCTTAAATTAAAACCAAGCGGGATTCATGCCAGGCTATTAAACTACAAATCATATATTTTGTCTTCAGGCTGTTAACTGAAATGTCATTAACTTGAAATATAACCTTATTTTATGCTTTCTAATGATTTTAGTAGTGCTTTCGACAATCTTTGAAGGATAGGGCTGTTGATGAAACAACATTGTCAATGTGTAAATATTTTGAGTAATATAAATAATATATCTTTTCTTAAACATTTCATATTAAACGGTAATCAAAAAAAACCCATAGCATTGTTTAATGATTAGTTACCAGGTTTATCTAAGTAGGGAATTTTTGGTACGGGTACGGGTACGGGTTCGGGTTACACTTTGTAATCCATACCATCTGACAGCTGATATACAAACACTAGTACAAGAAGATTAATATCTCTCCCTAGCGGCTTCTTGGTATCTCTAATTGAACTATGACATAAACTAGACCTCTTTATAAGCCATTCCTACACCCTGTTGTGGACCATAAATCACTAACTTAACTAAATGTCGTCCGGCAGGCGTTCTTAATGCTAATACTATTGATTATCGGTTAACAAAATTCACATATTGATTATACAAATGATATAACAAAATTCACTTCATTTCTTAGCTACAATATTTGCTAACTAACAATCCACTGGCATAACATTTCCAGACACAGTAATATCAATTCATAGCCTACATGATTCGTTTAAGACATATAAATTCAGACAATACTCACAAATTAGAATAAACGAGTCATATAACATTCAAGATGAATGAATGCAAATAATTATCTTCCGAACTCATCAAGGGAAATTTGATATACGAATTTAAAATAAATAAATTCATAATAATATTTAAAAACTCATATCATGAACATTGCATGAGACTGAGACAATCACCTAGTGCGTTCCGATACGTTTCCACGTAGCAAAATCTATGTACTTTTAAGTTCTTTTAACTTCCAGACACCCGTACCTTGGACAATTTATAACGAGAAAATACATATTACTTCCACAGAGTCATGAACTTTCCATTCTGCCAAAAAAAAAAAACAACAAAAAAAACGAAACATTGAACTGGCTAATTTTGCGAGGGAAAATACTTAAAACTTTGATTTTCTTCTGGGAAACACACCCTCCCCCTTATCTAGCTTAGCCAGTAAGGATTAAATTTATCTAACCTCCGAAAATTAAAACACGCCCATCGAGGCTGGAACAATTTTTATTCCGCCCCTATTAAATAATCCGATTTCTGGAAAATTTCACTTAATGAAATTTAATGAAACTTATTTCAAATTGTCTCTTGATTGTCTCCACTTGTCGTTTTTCCGATACTTAAACCCAAATTAACCTCGCCTCTCTATTTGTCTAACTGTTATCCCAATCAAAAGTCATTCAGGACCCAAACCAGGGATGCTAAAACCAAAGCAGTTTAGCGATCAATTACGGTACGTTGCCTATTCATCAATTTAGTTTGTGACGTGTCACGCTGACCGCGGCAAGATTGACTCAGTTATGTGTTTCAATAACATCTTACAAAATTCACACTACTACAGTCATGCTTATAGTTGGTTTGTTTATGCGCTTCGGTTTGTTTGTACTCTGGAAGAAGTAGTACTATATATCATTGATTATTTGTTATCATCTATTTTCTGTGTTGTTCGGGCTGTTCTCCTAGCTTAAGGTTTCTTGGTTTGACCGCAGAATAACCGTATGATTCGACTTGGATTGTCGCGAGTGTTCGAGTCACTCTTTTAGAAACACCTTTGGTAGCGACATCATGACTGTTGATCGTGTGGATGCTGATGGAGGCTTTTGAGCTGTCACACCAACATGAGTTTATACATGTGAATAGCAGTGAAACCAGCCATGGTCTCCATCCGACGGGGTGTTCTGGGTACTGTCTTGTTTCGTTGTCGTCATGTTGGAGCGACTTGTGGCTGGTATAGAGGAAAGTAAGAAGTTTATTTTGTGCAACGGTTAAGTTGGAAAACTATTGGGCTGCCAGTAAGAATCGACATATCTTTACGTGCAGCATCGTTGTCGTGGTAGCAGGAGGTGCCTGCATGTTTGACCAGTGGCCTGCTGGTTGTGCGCAAGATATTCGAGGTATAGCTGTTCCACCAGCAGGGAGAAAAGGCGATCTTCTTTTTCTTTTTCCTTTTTGTTCTTGTTAAATGAGGTAGCTTGAAAAGAGCATGATTTATTTGTGTTCAATCGCGGACAAGTGATTTTCGGAGATGGGGTGTTTTTGTATTACTTGGGACAATTTTAAGATATATGGTTATAGCAATTTTATTCGGTTTAGATTCTTTCGTTTATTTTTGTGTGTGTTTGATAAATGACAGTGATTTATTTCTAAGCCGACGTTTGGAATGGTAAAATAGAAGAGCTCCTTTGTTGCAGTTGTTGTTCCTCTTGATCCCCACGCTTTCGTAGGGGAGGTGTGGTATTGTAATACCTATTGTCTGTTCTTCCGTCTGTCTTTGAGCCCATCTCCCCACTACCGGCAGTGTGTGATGGCATAAATCATGTGCACATAGGTTGACCACGTGATGCAAATGTGTGAGAAAAGCATGGGACCCCAAGCTGGGCGGTCAAATGTCGATTAGCTAGCTATACGGTACTTTTTGGACAAAGCTTTGTGCATGATGACGCATGAGATAGATACATAATATATGTAACGGATATGTAATTGTGACTCCTGGGGTGGAGTGTGGGGTGTGGACAGTTGGTACAGGGTTAGGGGTATTGTTACGATCCATGGTCTTAAAACACGTGACAGAAGTAAAGCGAAACCAAATAATCGTAAATATTTTAAATCAATATAGAATGTTCCGAATGAATTCCACTAGTCTGGAATGTCCTAATGTAACACAATGATGCAATCAAAAATGTTTTTGAATGATTCAGAATAATTCCAAACAGTTTTTTTTTAATTTCAAAATCAATAAGCTCTTGGAATTTCAACGAATAATTATATTTTTAAAAAACATCCTCTCGAATTATATTTGAACGCAGCTGTTATGGATTCACAAAGACTGTTCTTAAAACAGGGGGTAATTATGTGTTAACCAACTTCCCATAGGTCCAGATTTTTATCTGACCCCAATAGAATGGGAAGACTTTTCAAATGGAAAATATTTTTAAAAGGACTGACCTTGAACTCTTGTCACGTAAACATGTTGTTTACAATTTACACTGATGGACTAAACTTAGCTATGTTAGCACGTTATTTACAAATGACCATGGTCTTAAAGTACAATCTACATTCAGGATAAAAGTTAAACACTAACATAACATTAAATGCAATAAAAATAAGTTTAGACTTACCATGGATGGCAAGATCCTGAAGTAGTTCTAGTGTTTTACTTTGACTTCTTTTTACAGGTGGGATAGTTGCATTAATTGATTGCTTGTAACGCTGTGCTTCAGCTTTATCATCGTCGTATTATGGTTAAAGAACAAGTCTTTATTTGCTGCATTTCAGACAGGATATGCCTTTCGCGTTTTCAAAGCGCATGTGAGTCACTCGATGGCTGATTGATTCCGAGGTGGAAAAATCGCACTCTGTGAGAGGTTGTTAGATGTTTTGTTAGATGCTTTTGGATTATTTAAAAACAAACATCGAGGCAAATGCTTGATTTTTTTAATGAAGGAAATACATTTTAAAAGTCGGCAAACGAAACTCTATTATGCTTAACATGTTTTTTTTTTCATCAGCCGTACACACACACACACACACACACACACACACACACACACACAAACATGACTGGGTATATCATGTATTGACATGAGTGGGTCTATAATGTATTACCATGACTGAGTCTAAACTGTATTGACATGACATGGTCTACAATGTATTGACATGGCTTGGTCTATAATGTATTGACATGACTGGGTCTATAATGCATTTCAGATCTCGCTGCCCAACTGAAGCTGAGTCTGTCATTCAAGGCGTAGAGAGGTGCATTTCCGACGTGAAGTCATGGAGTCATGGATGACATGTAACAAGCAATATTATAAAAAGCTTAGAGCTTCTAAAGATTAGGCTATATACTAAGTCCACATTATTATTGTTATTATTATTATTATTAGTAGTAGTAGTAGTAGTAGTAGTTGTTGTTGTTGTTGTTGTTATAGTAGTAGTGGTAGTAGTAGTAGCATTATTGTCATGACTGGGCCTGTAATGTATTGACAAGTCTGGGTTTGTAATAACGAGGAGATCACTATTATTTTGGAGGTTTTTTTATATTTCCAAGGACGTCACTGGGACTGTAATAATGTGGAAATCAGCATTATTATGGAGGTTTTTTTAATATTTCCAAGGACGTCACTGGAACTGTAATAATGTGGAAATCAGCATCATTATGGAGGTTGTGATGTATTTCCATTGACGTCATTGGGACTGTAATAATATGGAAATCAGCATTATTATGGAGGTTGTGATGTATTTCCACTGACGTCGTTGGGACTGTAATAATGTGGAAATCAGCATTATTATGGAGGTTGTGATGTATTTCCATTGACGTCATTGGGACTGTAATAATGTGGAAATCAGCATTATTATGGAGGTTGTGATGTATTTCCGTTGACGTCACTGGGACTGTAATAATGTGGAAATCAGCATTATCATGGAGGTTGTGATGTATTTCCATTGACGTCATTGGGACTTTAATAATGTAGAGATCAGTGTAATTTATTGATATTTCTGGGATTGTAATAACGTGGACATCACTGTAATTTATTGATATCTCAGGGATTGTAAAAATGTGGACATCAGCATTAATGTGTAGGTTATCTTGTATTTCCTTTCCTATTTTCAGCTTCATGCAATGACTAAGCAACTGATAGACTTTCAACATAAATTCTCCTATTTCCCTTGACATCTTATATTTTATGATTATGTTATGTCTGATGTACAACTTAGCTTATCAATAAAATATTATCAAGGCAAAACTAACATCAACCAAGGATAGCACAAAGAAAATAAATTATCGTTTTCAGATTAAGTATTAATCGTTTCTATAAATAGAAATGGAAACATACTTATCAGGCTACAAAGTGGGAAAGGATTTTTCTTAACGGTTTTGAAGAGTTTTGGAATTCAAAAGAGAAAATGCAAGTTCCATACGGATTTCGCATCGAGCAGGTGACTTTGAAAATGAGTAAAGTAATTACAGAACTTTCAAGGTTTTTGATTGACACGACAACCACCAGACTCTATTTAGATCTCAGAATGCAGATTGAAAAGAAAATTGGAGGATACACATTTATAAATAATAAGTTTGAGCGAAATTTATGCACATCATATTCTGTTGAACTCTTTTGAGATATTTGTTTATTGATACTGTACAATTTGGCAACACGTGCAAAGCTTGATATTCCACAGATTTTCTTTACATTACAAACATAGATGTAGCCATTATGCTGAGGTGGTCGATTTGTTTTACAAAACTAAAAGAAGATATGTAACCGTTGGTTGATATTTAATGCCTCATAAAATTAAGTCATTCACATGTCTATACATACACAGATACCGACAATCTATGCGTGTATGTGTGTGTATATATATATATATATATATATATATATATATATATATATATATATATATCTGTCAGTTTGTCTATTTGTCCGTCTGCCTATTTAAGAAACGATATAAGCCTTAGAATTTCAGTACAGTTTTACTTACTTATGGAAATAAAGTGTTTATAATGTTAGGTTTATTTAATCTGAGTTGTGTGATTGAGTTTGTTCATAACTGAGGGTAAGAGCTAACCTTTTAAAAACGTATTACATAGCTAATTTTTGACTATCACTGTAGATTAAAAACAAATATATTAATGTTGTTTATATTAGAATTCCTCATTCCATTCATGTCAACTGACTAGTGGAATCAGTCTTTAGTTATATCATTTTTTCTTTATATAACGATTTATTGTTTTAAAAATATTCCTTGAAATTACAATGTGCTAATTAATACTTTCAGACTAAATCACTATTTTGGGATTATTGTGAATTCATTTAGAGAACTTGTGGTTTATATCATTGTGATACATCAAGATTGTTAGCACATCAACACCATTCTAGGCTATTGATACATTATCACATTCAATATTTGAATTCATTCTGATCATTACAGGAATTCATTTGGAATACTCCACACTTTTGGACTTATAATAAAACTTTTAGGATTAATTTGGATTTTATTCACAATACTGTCATTTCATTTCAAATTTTCACTTTGTTTCCTATGGAAATAATATATTTGTTGCAGTTACCAAACCCTTGTTAGTATTCTCCGTTTTCTGCTACAAAGTTCAAGACCACAGAGTCTTAATCGATTATCGGTTGGGGTGTTTGAAGAAATTACACGTCGTATAATACCCAAACAAAGATAACTGATTAGCCGATACTCTGTTGTCTTTGGTATGCACCATCATTTACCTTAATAGTTTGATTAATACAGGATTTAAAGCAAAACCTTCCTTCAATCGAAGCGAAAATCCATCATGGTGTCTTAAAATTCCTGGAATGCATCACTTCCGTTTAACTTAGGTTGTAGGCGGTGCATGGAATGCCAGCCAGTGTTGTAGAATTCATCAAGAATGTATTGTGTTTCGGCTTTTGTATAATGTTGTCAATTTAATTAATTATTGAATTCATTCAGAATTAAGATAAATTGATGACCGTTTGAAATAGTAGTTATATCCTTACCAAGTAGTCATATCCTTACTAAGTAGTCATATCCTTACTAAGTAGTCTTATCCTTACCAAGTAGTCATATCCTTGCTAAGTAGTCATATCCTTACTAAGTAGTCATATCCTTACTAAGTAGTCATATCCTTACTAAGTAGTCATATCCTTACCAAGTAGTCATATCCTTACTAAGTAGTCATGTCCTTACCAAGTTGTCATATCCTTACCAAGTAGTCATATCCTTACTAAGCAGTCATATCCTTACTAAGCAGTCATATCCTTACTAAGTAGTCTTATCCTTACTAAGTAGTCTTATCCTTACCAAGTAGTCATATCTTTACCAAGTAGTCATATCCTTACTAAGCAGTCATATCCTTACTAAGCAGTCATATCCTTACTAAGTAGTCTTATCCTTACTAAGTAGTCTTATCCTTACCAAGTAGTCATATCTTTACCAAGTAGTCATATCCTTACTAAGTAGTCAGATCCTTACTAAGCAGTCGTATCCTTACTAAGTAGTCTTATCCTTACCAAGTAGTCATATCCTTACCAAGTAGTCATATTCTTACTAAGCAGTCATATCCTTACTAAGAAGTCTTATCCTTACAAAGTAGTCATGTCCTTACCAAGTAGTCATATCTTTACCAAGTTGTCATATCCTTACCAAGTAGTCATATCCTTACTAAGCAGTCATATCCTTACTAAGCAGTCATATCCTTACTAAGTAGTCTTATCCTTACTAAGTAGTCTTATCCTTACCAAGTAGTCATATCTTTACCAAGTTGTCATATCCTTACCAAGTAGTCATATCCTTACTAAGCAGACATATCCTTACTAAGTAGTCTTATCCTTACCAAGTAGTCATATCCTTACCAAGTAGTCATATCTTTACTGAGAAGTCATATCCTTACTAAACCAACAGACAAAAAAAAACAAGGAAGACAAATGTACATGATACTTCTGATGTACACATTATGTGTAAATAGGTGTCATAACAATGTCTTTCCTTACGAATCAAAGCAGCTTAATCTCTAATTAGCAATATGGTATTAATTAAAAAATGGAGATTAACTACGTCACCTTTTTGAGAGTCAAGTATCAGTTTGGCCTAGAGCCAGGAGCCTCATTTCGTGCCTTTTTAAGAAATCGGAAAACATTTATTATAAAATGAATCCAATTGACGCTCTAGTATTCCAGACTCTATATGCGTTCTCGCGTATGGCTCCGGGAGAGAACAACTAGAGTGTGAATGTTAAACAAATTTTAAGCTTCTGCCAAAGAAATCTTGGCAGATGTATCATTCTTGAATTCTTAGTTTAAACATATTTTCTTGTCAAAGTAATGGAGGAACTGTGGATGAGCAATAAGTAGACAAACACACAGACAGTGAGTACCATGAGTAAAATACTCGAATGTATGAAACATATAGCATTGTAAGTAATCTTTTACAAACATATGACGAAAATCATGAAGATAGTTCAGATGAAGAAAATCATGAAGATATCTGAGATGAAGAAAAGCCGGTGATTTAGATTCAGAATTAAGATCCGTCGTTGACCTATATAATGGTTCCACTCTAAAATACATGGTTAGTTAATACGTCATTATTTAGAGCTCTACATTTACATAATGATTACTAGTAGTAATTATAAAGGGGATTTCTGAACCACTGTTTTAAAGTTCGTGGAGAGGGCTGACGCAGAGAAAAAATAGGTGTTTTGATACAGAAATAGGGGCTCTGGACCAGGGGTGGAGACTCCAACGTAGAAAATGGGTGTTTCTGGACTATCGAGTACAAAGTGGGGGTTCTAGGCCAGTGGGTAGTCACTTCAGCGCTGGCTCTAGACGACTATAGGTCACATCGGTATTTACTCTGCATTATATAGTGGCTCGGCAGTGTGGCATTCATATATTCGCACACGGACACTACCGAACCACTATATAAACGTTTATCGGTCGTCGTGGTATCCCGCTTGTCCTTGTTCGAGGAACTGTTTTCCGGTGATCCACTGAAAATCTCATACAGGAAGCGATTGTGATATCGTCCATTCATAGAGATTGTTCACGTCAGGGTATAGGATGTACACGGGCAGCTTTGTCGGATTGTTGTTTTTCATGTATTTGTTGCTGGTGTCTGTGTTTTTTTTTTTGCTGCTAACAGATATACCACTTCGTACCATCTGTTCAGTGAATATAAGCATGTCTGGATCTGCCAAGAGTCGCTCCTGAATATTTGTGGTGGGCATCCCAAGAGCGTCCTGGCGAGGGAAAATACCATAGTGGATCGAGTTGGTAATGGTCTATGCACGTGTGTCTGAAATCATCAAGCACCTTTGCAAGTAGGAGCACATGTCTGGATCTGCCAAGAGTCGCTCCTGAATGTTTGTGGTGGGCATCCCAAGAGAGTCCTGGCGAGGGAAAATACCATAGTGGATCGAGTTAGTAATGGTCTATGCACGTGTGTCTGAAATCATCAAGCACCTTTGCAAGTAGGAGCACATCCGTTTTGACAAAGATGTCGTGATAATTTCTGAGCCGTTTTGCAGTCAAATTCGTTCCATATCTTATTCGCGCATTAGTATTCGTCGTATGTGATCCCTGAGGGGCGCAGATGGGAATAAAAGGCGTCTTGTGATGTAGTTTTTGTGGTTGAGGAAAGCATAGTAAGCAACGATAACAGAAATATCCATGATTGTTATATTGCGTGTACTGAGATCGGCATAACAAAATGAAGTCTTTGATGTAACGAAATGGTTTTGGTAATAAAGTACACTGATACTGTGTTGTGAGGCTGTTTTGGAGATCAGCATGGGATAGACCACGAACTGTTTATCGCCCGCTTTCTTTGGATCGAGTCCATAAACGTTGACGGAGAGTCCATCGTTGAACGATTCCAGTTTAGGGACGTCTTTGACCGCCTCCGGAAAGGTGATCCCTGTGGTGCGTACGGTGTTAAAATACGGCTTGTAGTTGGAGACTCGATCAACATGATCTTCAGCGGAATGTTTCGCGGAAACGAATGCCCACACGACTAGTCGTTATTTACATTCACGCATGATTTGGTAGCGATGATTTGCTTTAGAAATGGTGCGTGCTTACCTCCGCGCATCGGTGTAAATTTGGAAGTTTGAACGAGACAGAATTGACTCCGGAAAGGATCCATACTGATCCTGACTCTTGATAATCTTCGATGCGACGTTGGATAAATTTTGATGGCTGTGTGTGCGCGTAGTTATGCATCCACAATAATTTTTCGAATGCATTGTAGGAGTTCTTTATCGTCTCCTTGCTGAAGCACGTGAGAATGATCGTAAATAAACCCTTTGTCGGTGCCTCCGTATGCTTTTTCAGTGCGTCTGGGTGCTGCCGTGCAGACGTTATGGACAACTCTGTTGCCGACCTCGTGATTTTAGTGCGTTTTTGTTGATGAGCTTGTGGATTGATTATGGGTTGTCAGCTCATCGTGATCGACTCATGATCTCATGTTGAAGTCGAAGGCGTTTGAAAGGTCTAGCAGTTTTTTCCTGTGAGTGCTTTGTACTTGTTCAGTAGTTGCTTCATATATTGCTGCGTGGTAATGATTTCAGGTCAACCAGCACTGGTTTCCCGCCATGTCCACGACGAGTTCGTCGACAGTTCTCATTTCGCGAATCAGTAGCGCCATATCAAAGGGAGCCCAATTCAAATACGAGCGTATTTTATCGAGCATTTTTGATACGACAACATGGCTGCTTTGAGCTATTCCTTTTTTGGGCCTCCAGTCGTGGCTGTACGCGTTTCATAGGGATGACTCCGGTGGCCGTCACAGCGAGCGGTGTCAGCGAGATGAATCTCAATACGTGTTTGTATCTTCTGTACGCGCGGTTGTACACGTAGAATTTTCGATGGTAATAGCGATAATATGATTCTAGCTCGTGACGCTCTTCCGCATACAAATTCTTATCGATATGATTGAAGTCGATGATGGGCTTCATCCTATGCTTATACAGCTGTTGGCAGTGTCAACTAAATTTTTCAGCAGCAGTTCAAGCTGTAATAAATGCTCACTTAAAAACTTCACATGTACTTTAATTTTGTCCTTGCTGACCATAATTTCCCTCACCGTTTCTGTAAAAAGACTAAGTGGAAATCTATTTAACTCTTTTGTGATTTTCGTCAGCTGATTTAGTTTTACAAGATCCGACAGCGTATCGAGAGTAGATGCTAGTTCAAGATGGCCCAGATATCACTGTGCTACATGTAACAACCGGAAATCATCAGTATAATAAGCTAATTTTCGATCTTTTTTGTAAACGTAATAATAAGACAGGGCGATTTTGTCCACATTGAGAATTAGTGCCCAGCCTTGGCAATTTCAGAGGTTTATTTTCTAAGGATCAACTTCCTGAACAAATTACACCCGACTAGAGCTGCGTAATTAACCTGCAAAATTATTATAATAGAAATGGCACTCGTTGGGTCGGCTTGGTCAACAATCCACGTTACAGAGACGTCGAGTATTTCGATTCGTTTGGTTTTCCTCCATCAGGTTGTCCGTTACATCCAACAAACGCATAAAGGAGCAGTGTACAACTCGTTACAGCTTCAGGACGTCAATGATTGGACGTGTGGATGGTACTGCATCTATTACATCCAGCGCAGGTACGAAAGAAAATCACCCATCAAATCAATTTTACAACTTTCAAAACAACGTGGTTGCCAAAATTGTGTAAACTATAACATAACACGGCAAACATTAACTCGTGGTACCTTAAGTACAAAACCAGAACGGAGAGTATCGACCCATCCAAGGTGGTCACGAGGAATCATCGCCTCATGAACAAATCGATGCGTGCCGTATGTCGTTTTAAAAAATCCCACATCATCACATGTAAGATCACGCAGTCAGCAGCGGTGGAGACAACTAAATGTGGAAAACAAAACTGTGTGCAATTATGTTGCCGGTGACGTTGATAAGAGAGTTGTGTGCGATAGTGACTTAGTGTCATGGCTCTTTCTAAAAAAATGTATCATTGTAGGCAATATGAACTCGACACGAGTTGCGAAGACCGCGTAGAAAGAAATTTGTGCGTGGGAGACTGTAAATGCTGTGGACAGCGACTAATTCTTGGTGGAGCCGTGGACGTCCATGCGCTGATCGGAAAATTTTCTAGACCTCGTGGAGGATGGACCTTGCCTGGACATAAATTCATCGTACCATCGAATCCTTTAGAACAGCAACTGAACTACAATTATCAGCCGTTACCCAGTCATGAGCCCTACAAAAGTGTATATGCCATCGCGGTGCAACACGATATCTGTTACAGAGATCATCCTGCTGACATAACGAAATGCGATCGAGCCATGCACAGAGACTTAAAAGAACTCAAGCCTAAAAAATTCAGAGACCGCGTTGACTGAGGTCTTGTGCATGGCATCATAGTAACCAAGTATAGGCGTGAAAACATTCAGAGGTAAAATAAAAAGTCAGCAGAAGATCTTTCGAAACCGAACGTTCTGGCAGAAGAATTGCATAAACCAGCACGCAAGCATTTTCCACGAAGCAGAGTCATCGCGTTCGAGGCAGACGATATATAGTCGGCAGATCTCTTCGACATGAGAGATTATAGAGCGTACAACGATTATTTCAAATATCTCATGACGGTTATTGATGTGTTCTGCAACTATGCATGGGTAGTTCATCTGAAAAACAAACAGAGAAATTATATCCCTGGAGTGTTGGATAGCAATGTAGGTACACGAAAGCCCAATAAATTATGGGCAGATCATGGTAGTGAATTTTATAACAAAACCGTCTCAGACTGGCTTGAAAAATAATATTATCTTGTACAGCACACACAATCAAATAAAAGTGGCCGTCTTAGAGCGTTTTAACAGAACTATCAAAACTCGCATGTGGAAGAGATTTACCTGCGATAACACCAATCGATATTTAGATTTTTTGCCAGAAATTGTTGACCGATACAATCACACATGGCACATCAGCATTAAAATGACATCCACGGAAGAATCTTCGGCTGACAAAAAAACAACAGGTCACATTCGTCTTATTTTTTTATCCAAATTCAAAGTAGATGACCACGTCAGAATTAACAGACAAAAAATACATTCGAAAGGGATACATCCCAAACAGTACTGAAGAAGTCTTCGTCGTCGATACCGTTCAAAAAACAATTCCAGTCACCTACACACTTAAAGATTCCTCAGGAGAGCCCATCCAAGTTTCTTTTTACGAGCAGGAATTACAAAATAAAACAGACAGGATGTCTTCAGGGAAGAAAAAGTTATCTCTACCCGAGGCAAAATAAATCTCTCGTCAAGTGGTTTGGTTATCCTGAACAATTCAACTCAGGGATTCCCTCAGCAATAATCATATCATACTCCTCGCTTATGCTCTTCCCGGAGACAGTCTTACATTTTGCTGTATGCTCGTGAAGATCCATCTCCTCCAATATACGCTTGAACACATACTAAAATTTTATAAATTTCACACGACCCAACATATGAACTCGGGTCACCCTATTCAACCAATAATAAAACTGATCTCGCTGCAGCACTGACACATTAAAACGCTTCAATTTATTTTTTATGTGGTGATGCTGATTATACCGATGCACCGGACGCTGATGACTATAGCTACGCCTCACCCACTCCTCGTTCTCACAGTCGTCTTCACTCTCGTCACAATATAGCATCGCAGGAACATAATTCAATATGCTCTTTCACACGCCTCACTATCTCCTCAGACTCAGAATAATCAAACTCAAGTATCGGACTACTGCTGCAAACCTCCTCACTAGAACCCAATCGATCCACACTCTAGGGATAACATGGAAGAGACATCTTCGCTATAATACAATCACATCTCTAATATAACCAAAGGTGAGACAAAACACACTGGTCCTGAACCCCCATTTTGTACCCTTAAGAAGTCCAAAAATGCCCATTTTGTTACGTTGGAGTGACCACCCCTCGTCCGGAAGCCCCCCATTTCTGTATCCAAAATACCCATTTTGCTCAGCATGAGCCATTTCCATGAAACTATGAACAAAAGTAGTCCAGAATCCACATTTTTATATACTACTATTACTGCATTACATATTAGGAAGTACGTCATTATTTAGAGCGCTACAACTATTTGTAATTGTTGCAAGGTGGAGAGAATGTTTTATCTAACCATATGCACATTATAAGTGCAGTTTACTTTGTTTCAGACGTCTCCAAAATTCACTGACGGAAGTGATAAATCTTCCATTATCAGCAAGTTTGCTCATAAAGATAAGGTGGTTTTTTATTATAACTTATTATATTTGCAGTGAGAGGTGATAGAAGCACATAAGATAAAATTAACATTGAATAGATTTAATTTTGGAATAAAGTAGATCATTTAATGACTTTTCGTCGGTCAAATAATTATGACGCACAAGTTTCCCGATGCATGTTTTTAATTCTGGTACTTCCGTTAAGTCCATTAACAATTTGTTCAGCGTCTATTCGTAGTAATTTTATTCTATCTGAATTTCCCTCAGAACATATGCCCCACACACCATCTCAATACTCTAAACGTGGTCGTGTTAATGGCTAGTGTATATTTTCTAAGACTTCTTGGTTAATTGAATTTGTGGTGCCCAAGGTATTCCCAGCATTTTATAGTCAGAATTATATAGATCGTGTATATGTGATGACCATTTTCCATTGCTAATAAGAAGAATTACACCTGTATATGTATGACGTAATGTAAAGCTAAGTATTTTGTTATTAAAGACTAGATCAAGTATGAAATCTGTCGAGTATTTTGCTATCAAAGACTGGATTTGGGAGGGAATCAGACTAGTATTTTGTTATCAGTCTTGGGAAGAAATTTGACAATTCAGTAGAAAACAACATGTGTTTTGTTAGCATTACATTTTATTAAGCATTGATAAAGCCTGCTTTCTGTACGTAACAGTAGACGGTACTACCTGTGACTGTTGACAGGAAGTTGAAATATGCACATAGCTTCCTCTGGAAAGTCTACTCTTGTGGACCAGGCGTATGCTCATCCTCATGGATGTGAATAAAGATGGCAAGATCTGTATGGAGAGTACAGAATATCAGCTCAGGTGCAGTAGAACATGATGGCCATCCACTGCATCTGGATTCGTATTCATACAGGGCTGGATTCGTATTCAGACAGGTCTGGATTCGTATTCAGACAGGTCTGGAAAAGAGAGTGAGGTTGACTCCGTGTAACTTTCCCTCACTTAAATCCAGCTTACGCTCAAGGCATGACAACATTCACCTCCCCCAGCGGATACCTTTATTTCCGTTGCAACAGAACTGCACAATGGCAGTTAAGAGCAAAGGGTCACTTTTCACCCGACCGAATTGGCTGTGGAACTCAACAGCCCCCTGTGCGGCTGAGCATCCCTTTATAGGATCACACTTCTTACTTCAGGAGCACAAGTGAGTAGAAAGAAAAGGTGCCCAATACATTGCCTGCCTCACATTAAACATGGTCAAATTCTCAGGCTGAGAGAGATCCCAAAAGAGCAGACGGAAAAATCTAAAAAGAAGACAAAGGTGAAGCAAATCATTATTGGTGCCTGGAAAGTGCGCATCGTAATGGTTAGTATATTAGCAGTCAGATCGGAGACAAGAAAAGCTCTAGCTGGTAGAGAACTCGTCAGTTTCACCATACAGATAGCAGACCTGAGTACAATTCTCCTAACCGAGGAAGGACAACTCACCAGAATGTATACCTTATTACAGAGTGAACGACGTAAAGATTAGCGACGTCAAGTTGGTGTAAGTTTTGCTATCAAATCACAGCCAGTCAGAAAACTCACAAATGTCCCTCAGTGCGGAATGACAGATTAATCGAGGCAATACTGTCACTGTCTGGAGAAAGACCTCTGCGCTGTGCACCCACCATGACCAACCCAGATGAGATCAAGGACAAAGTTTATGAAGACCTGGATTATCATATCTCAGAAGTCCTCTGCCATGCTTTCCGGTGTCTTCCATGACTATGACACCGGGGTTGCCATGAGAAAACGGATTTATTGTACACCAAAATAAAACGAATTTGCAAGAAGTGACGTTTCGGGATCTCCTGTTTGCTGACGAATCTTCCCTGTATGTCATATCTGAGTCCAACATATAACAGAGTAGGGACCATTTTTCTTCAGCTCGTGACGACTTGATCTCACAATCAGTGTCGGGAATAAAGAGGTGATGCACCGACCTGCCTTACGTTGAGCCTACTGTCTCGAGGTGGTTGAATGATGTGAGAGTTCTCGACTTCTTATGGGTTTCGTTATCGTTATCAAGGAGCAGATCGACAACGGTGTCCTGATCGAGTAATTAATAATATAAAAAATGAATTTAATGGACGGAATAACAAAGATCTGAGCAAAGATATAGAATAGAACAACACGAGCCCCTGTATTAAAAATATAACAATTTAATCAATTACATAAAAAATGAAATTGAACATGACATTTGAATGATACATTTTCTCTTACAAATATAGCTATTAAATTTATGCGAAATTCAAATTAAAATTTCTGTTAGACTAATATAAAAAATTTCTTCACATAACTGAGTGACTGATCCAACTCAACTTGCCAGCATATTATCATCGCCTTGTTGCTTTAGTCTTTTCCCAATTACTTTTGGTGATAGGTCGGCTTAACGTGTAACAAACTCACAATACTCAATTGGATTAAATGCAAATGTAATGAATCCTGTCGTTTCTGTGAAAGTCTGGGAAAGAGTTATATTGCCGTCTGCTTTGTATGTCTCAGAACTCTGGTTTAAGACGTCATATCAGGGCATGGAATCAATGGGGAAAATACAACGATATTTCGCCCGGAGATTACGAGGTTTCCCTCAAAGATCGCCTATTGGATCTATGACGGCATGCTTGGGGATGATTTCAATGGAAGCTCACACAGATAAACAAAAAATCGTATTCCCGGGTCGCATATGTAGAACATCGGCAAACTTAACTGACAAAAAGTTTTATTTCTGGGCTGTTAGAAATTTTATTTTTGACTCCCAACATAGCCTCAATTCTTTTATATATGATATAAATACTGTACTCAAAAATATGATTTAGAAGACTATCTCAACCACTTTATTTTCACTGGAAAATTTCCAAACAAAGTAACATGGAAAACTTAAATGGGACAAGCATACAGGTATTTGAGGAGAGAAAACATGAAATGAGTATCAGAAATCCATCGCAGGGATACGGTGGATTTTTAATAACTAATCCAGGACTAAAACTGCACCGTCTATGGAAAGTCGCTTACACAGACTCAAGCAGATACATGGAATATGGGACATTAATTCGTATTGGAGGAATGCAAGCAAGATCTGGACTGTGTCCTCTATGTGGCAAAATAAGTGATGACCGTATTTTGCACATTTCGATGAATTGTCCCTTAACCTTAGACGATAGAAACCACTTGATGGAAAGTCTATTTTCGTATATGCCTCCAGTGATTTACCGTGATTTCTGTAATCAGATCGATGATGATATAATGATTATGCTACTTGGTGCTTTAAATGACATGATGTCAGAACGTTTGGAACTTGAGGCATGGATTAAAGTGATCAGAATCTCTACCAAGAATTTTATTAAGATAATGGATATTATATATTCGATTCAACAGAGAACTTACACAGAATATAACGAAAGAAATACTTGTACTTGACTGCAAGATGATTAAGATACTATTTTTGTTGTGTAGTACTATTTTCAATGTTGAAACATTTTTTCAGAATTTATATTTTCAAAAGCAGAAACATATTGTAATCTACCTAGTTTAGTACTGGCATTAATTTATTTATTAGTTTGCTATTAGAAGTAGTTCAAAGGACTTCAGTAGTTAAGTGGGATACCCTAGGGACAATGGGACTTAGCATTAAAAAGACCCCTGGGACACTCTAGGGACAATGGAAATTTAACATGGAGAAAAATCGTGGGTCACTCTAGGGACAATGGGAATTTAACATAGAGTTTGGGTCTGTCTAGGGACAAGGGAAATTAACATGGGAATAGAGTTTGGGTTTGTCTAGGGACAAGGGGAATTGAATATGGGATTTTTTTTTATTTTTTTTTAAAAAAAAGTTTTTTTTTAAATTTAAATTTAAATTTAAATTTAGAAAAGGGGTAGGCAATGGAAAGGCTATCTCTTTTCGAGAAATATGGCTGGCCCTGAAAAGGGCCTTTGGGTTTATGTTAATATTAATATTAACATAGATGGCATCTGTCACATCTTCTTCTTCTTCTTCTTAAACTCCTTCTAACTACCGGTCCATACACAAGTACCCTCTTGAGACATCCTTGTCTTTCTATGTAAACTCTCCTCATCCATTGACTAGTATCTGTCCTATCAACAACAGTCCACTTGGACCTGACATACATGAGCATGTCCGTCCTAAACATCATGGAAGACACAAGGGTGGATGACTCAATGAGCGGGTACAAACACAAACACACAAACACAAACACACAAACACAAATACACAAACACATACGCTAAGAAACAATAAACAAATCCATAATCTACTATCCACACAATCGTACGTGAGCGGGTACAAACACAAACACACAAACACAAACACACAAACACATACGCTAAGAAACAATAAACAAATCCATAATCTACTATCCACACAATCTTACGTGAGCGGGTACAAACACAAACACACAAACACAAACACACAAACACAAACACACAAACACATACGCTAAGAAACGATAAACAAATCCATAATCTACTATCCACACAATCGTACGTGAGCGGGTACAAACACAAACACACAAACACAAACACAAACACACAAACACAAATACACAAACACATACGCTAAGAAACAATAAACAAATCCATAATCTACTATCCACACAATCTTACGTGAGCGGGTACAAACACAAACACACAAACACAAACACACAAACACATACGCTAAGAAACGATAAACAAATCCATAATCTACTATCCACACAATCGTACGTGAGCGGGTACAAACACAAACACACAAACACAAACACACAAACACATACGCTAAGAAACAATAAACAAATCCATAATCTACTATCCACACAATCGTACGTGAGCGGTTACAAAACCCAAACTATACTCTCCACATACGCTAAGAAACAATAAACAAAATCCATAATCTACTATCCACACAATCGTACGTGAGCGGTTACAAAACCCAAACTATACTCTCCACATACGCTAAGAAACAATAAAGAAACCCATAATCTACTATTCACACAAACATACCTTAGCTCTTACAAGCACCAACACACAAACACATACCCTCACACTATCTTAGAAAAGAGTTAGTGTTTATATTCACACTACTCTACTTACACATTGGCAAATTGATGGTTATTTCTTTTCTAGAGTATTGGGTAGCCCTGAAAAGGGCTGTTTTTTTGGAACTTCATGGACACCTGGTTAATGGTGGCACCTTCCAGGCCTGGCGCCACATACACATCTTATCCCCCAGTTACTTTTTACTTTTTTGGGGGAGAGAGCAGAGGCAGGATATGTCGCTTCAGAATCCCAATTTTCGCTCTCTGGGATTCTGAAATTTATTCTTCTTCTCTTCTTTTCCTTCTCCTCCTCCTCTTCTTTGTTTCTTCTCTCCTCCTCTTTGTATCTTCTTTCCTCTTCTTCTTCTTCTTTATATCTTCTCTCCTCCTCTTCTTTTTTTCTTCTTTCCTCCTCCTCTCTTATCCTTCACTCCTCCACAATGGCTTCCGCGGCCAGTTCATTCAACAGGCGCCTGGCATATTCCAGATGCACATGAAGTTCCAACAGTTTAGACAGTCTCGTATTCATTTTTGGTGTTGATCAATCAACAAGGGTAGCTAGACTGCCCAGCGAGTTTCAATTTATAGTGAATGCGCGGACGTGAAGGAAAACATCCCCTAAAAAACATAAAATTGATGTTACCTACATCATGACCAAAAACAACAACGCGCGGACCTAAAAGAAACACTCACTCACTTTTTTATGCTACCCATCACTATTTTAAAATTTTTTATAAATCACTTCATTAGACTATCCACATACGCAAAGCAATCCAATCTAACTCCAAATATACACCTCAAACACCAAAAAACATGATTTTAATCTACTATTCATACCAACTTACTTAAGCACTTACTAACACACAAACACATACCCTCACATTTTTTAAAAAAGAGTTAGTGTTTATTTTCACACTACTCTACCTACACACATTGGCAAATCGATCGTTATTTCTTTTCTAGAGTATTGGGGTAGCCCTGAAAAGGGCTGTTTTTTTGTTTGCTATGGCATTCTTTTTTTAGTTTCTAAGAATGCGATGTCCTCTGAGGATAGACTTTCTGGCGATAGGTCTGCTTCTTCGGAAAGAAAAGAAGAACTCTTTGGTGTCGATACGACAATCGACAAAGCCTCTGTCAGCTTCAGGTTGCTGCTGCTGTTGTTGTTGTTGTTGTTGTTGCTGCTGTTGCTGCTGTCTCTGAAGTCTGTACTTCTCTGTCCATTCTTCTTTTTCCCTGTTCATTTCTTCTCTGAAGAGCTCTTCTATCAGGTCTTCAGTGATTTTTAACATTCTCACATTCTCTATTTCTTCTGGCTTCGGTATCAGACTGTGTCTGACCCTATGCAAATTCACGTAGGCTTCGTTGAGTTTAGCTAGTTTGGAGCACATCTTCTTAGGAGGATGAGTCGACAATGGATGGTTAGACTGGAAACAACCCGGTTCTTAAAGTCAAAGCGCGGACGTGAAGGAAAACATCCCCCACACGGTTTTTGAGTCGCAACGTTTAGTGAGTGTCATGAGAGGGATAGTAAGAAATGAAAGAGCATCAATCCAACATTCTTATAGCTAAACAAAAGACAAAGGCATTTTTTTCAAAGCACAACATTTTTTATTCAAAAATCACTTAACACTAAACAACAACTCTAACATTTTTAACAATAATCCAACAATATAGCATCAAACAATTTTTTCAAAACACAACATTTTTTATTCAAAAATCACTTAACACTAAACAACAACAACTCTAACATTTTTTAACAACAATGCAACACTAAAAGTTTCTCCACTAGGTAAAGAGGGATAACAGTCTTCCATGGTTTCTAGTAATCTAGGATGACTTCTCTCAAACTGTTGATTTCTATGGTATTATCGAATTCTGCATACAGGATGACGTTCACCGTTTCATCAGGGTCTCGGTCTTTAAACTGAATTTCCACACGAATCTGGCCGGATTTTATAGGGTGGAAATGTCCCTCGTCGCTCCCTTGGTCTGGAGTGAAATCGAAAGCCCACAAAGCGTAGCCTCCTGCATAATCCTCGTACGTAATACCGTGACTGGTATTGGTTCCTAACTGTCCGGTGGCTTCGTACAGGGACAAGTACGATCTCAAGTAATTCTTCTTGGTGAAGTCAGGTTCGAAAGGTCGGGTACACAAGGTCTTGCCATCGCGACTGACTTCGATTTTGGACACGCCAAAGTGTTGAAAGTAGAAAGGATTTTTTTCGGCAGCTCCGTTGAAGGCTGTATTCTCGACGATACCAACGATCAAACGTTTGGGTAACTGTCCTTGGAACAGATGATCTTCGATCATGGATCGTTGTCCCTTGGGAATGGTGAAGGTTTTCACTTCCACGCATCGTATGGGATACTTGGCGGTCGTTCTGCTCAACGTCTGACTGATGTCGTTTCCCACTTTAGGTAACACTTCCACACGGCGTACGTAGAGTCTGGCTTCTAGGATTTTGGTTTTGTAACCGTCACTATCAGCCATCAAATGGAAAGCGGCACTGCTACGATTCAGTCTCAGACGGACATCCACCCCGTTCAGCAAATACTTTTCTTGCAACCACATGTCCAAATGCAAACGATCCATCAGTTCTAAACTTGTGTCGGCTCCCGTGATTCTCTTTCTTCGTTCTACAAATCCATCATTGTTGTCTTTCTTTTCATCAGTTTCCAATATTTCAAACTTGGTAGGTTCGTCAGCTTCCCATACCACACAGGCATTGAGATGAGTGTTCTTGGCATCTATTCCGTACGTCAAGAGATTTTCCAGGTAGGCACGATAAGGGTAAGTATCCATGCTGCTACTGACCAGTTTGTTATTCAAGTACAAGTCCACTCCACTGAACAAGGAATGCATGAAATTGTTGACGGGAGCTACTGCTTCATCGTCTATAGCACCTCCAGTCTTATCTAGAATTTTGACTTTCAGGTACAAGTAACTGCTATTCAGATCGATGTAATCTTCGGGCTGTCCTTTGATTTCAAACTCGATGGGAGCGGAATCGGTCAGTGAGGAGACGGGGTGAAATTCCACCCACTGGGATTCTTGCATCGTCATCATCGTGGGGGGCATGGCAAACAGGTCCAGTTCCGTCTTGGAACAAGCGCAAGATTCTCGGTGCATCATTTTTTTGTCTCTTTTCTCAATAATCGAAAACGTCTAAGTCTCGAACGGTTCTTCTTTTCTTGGCCTTTCTCGCTTGAAGTCTGGTGAAAGGGTGTTTTCTTCGTCGTCTCTTTCTGCCTTGTCCTTGCTGAATGCCTGACTCGGTAGCGTGCAGGGCATTTATAGGTGTTTCTCGTTGGCCTAAAATGTCTTTGCCCGTTTGCAGCAAGACATTTTTGCCTGCCCTCATGAAGGCTTCTTTAGGGTTTTGTTTGTCGATGATGACATTTTGGAGAAATTCTTTGCCTTGCGTCAGTGCCGCATCTTTCAAGGCGTGCAATCCGCGTGTCACCATCGGTTTCAACACCGGGGCCACCGAACGAAAGGCCGATTTTAACATATCTCCTAAGCCGTGTCCTCGCTGTCGAGCAACCCCTCGGTACACTGGATACATGACTTACTTACGAGTCGTGAGAGAACCGTTTTCGAAAATGGAGTTTCACCGTGACTTTTCCTTTGGTGAATGGAATATTTTGTCCCAGATCTCCTTTTATAGCAATGTTGACCGTGTCCAAATACGACTTACTGACAGGCAAATAGTGAGGATGTACAAATTCGCGATGGACGTGGTAGGTGTTTCCACCTTCCTTGTCAGCGCCCGTGGCAGAATCTACTTTGAAAGGAATGACACGCAGTAACGGTACGGAGGTGTGTCCCACCACGTTATACTCCACCACATCGGAGTACACAAACATCAAATTCAGTCCTTGGTTCAGTTCTACCGGGGCACGAAATAACTTGCTAAAAGACTCGTTGTCGTAAACGATGGGTAATTCGTTTTTCTTGATCATGGTCTTTCTCATGTCCATGTCTCTGCCCAACATGTCAAACAATTCAGGACAAAATAAAATGGACATGATTTTACTCCGTTCAAATTTCATCAAGAAGCGACGAGCTGTTTTGTGGTACTCCAGGGTGACACTTTTATTGACATGCTCCAAAGCTTTCAGAAACACGACATTAAACCTGGAGGTTATGGTGCTGACCAAATGTTGACCACTAAAATAATAGCCTGGGGGAATGAACAAGTGATAGGTGGTGTACTTTTGATTTTGTGTACGGGTTTTCTTGTCATATTTGACATTGCTATCCATCCACTGTTGCATTTGCTCGTCATGAACTTCCACATCAAAAAAATTTTGATTGGGAAGGACATTGAGGACTTGGGTCGGGTGAATCATTTCTACTAAAGCCACTTCCCAATGGGCTTCGTGATCTAACTGGATGGCTTGAGGTAATTTGGCCGTGTAACAGCACAACGTGTTCTTGGGAAACACCTCCATGGAACTGTCACTGGGTAAGGTTAAGTAAAATTGGTTTTGGTGACTCATAATTCCAGAGTTCTGTGGCTGTCCGAGGGGATATTACTGGACGTCAGAGGCGTGTCTCCGTCTAAAATGGGGTTCTGGTTGTGGTTGAAATGGTGACTGGCACTGGCACTGGACACAAGGTTCCCGGGGTTCCCGTTCGAGGTGAATTTTAGGGAGGGATTGGGAAGTAGGTAACCGATGCAACTGCTCAATAAAATGGTCCACAATTGTTTGTCTCCTTGTTGCAAACTCAAATTGGCGATGGCTGCCCCGATGACACAATACACCACGAAGATTTGGCAGAAAAAGACGATTTGCGTTTTAGGCACACGTTCTCCACACCACACCCACAAGGGTTGTTTTTGTAAATCTTGCACAGAAGAACTAGGTGAAGGAGGAGTGGTCGACGTAGCTGCGTCTGCTGTGTGAAAGGGCATGATGGTCACTTCTTTTTATAGTCGATGACTTGCGAAGCGTCGATCCAAGAATCGAAACTGGGTGGATATCCTTTCCAACGTACTTTGACTTCTTTGACACGTCGTTTGCCCACTTTACGGGTTCTGCGTTCGAGAATGCTTTCGATGTCGTACACGTCGTCTTCTTTTTTGGTGACACGTTGTAACTCGGGCAAATAAAACGTTCCTTTGAGCACTTCTCCGTTCATGTCTTCCAATTTATAGACGGCAGGATGACGGCCATGCACTCGTCCAGTGACGCGAAACAATTCGGTCGTCCAGTTAGGTAAGTAACCTTTGTCGAAAGTGCGTTTGGTTTTGCCAATGCGCACCCAATCTCCTACGGCCAACATTCCACTTTTCTCGGGGACATCCCTCGTCGGGGACGTACCAAACAGACGCTCAAACACCAACACTTCGTTGTCGGGAGTCACGTCTTGCGGGGCACTTCCGATGCTTCGATGGTAAGATTGGTTGTACGCTTGCACCAGGTGCGGTAAGATGTCGATGTACTTCAGAGTGTGGTGATGCGTAAAATATTTCCACATGCGTTCTTTCAAAGTGCGTTGAAAACGCTCCACGATGCTGGCTTTGGTTTCGGGATTCTCGGTGGTAAAAAAATGAATGTCACGTTTCTTTAATTCTTTTTGGAAAGCTTGGTTCAGAAATTCGGTGCCTTTGTCCGTTTGCCATCGAAGAGGGTGACGACCGCTTTGTTTCAACACCCGTTGCAGGGCTCGCACTAACTCGCTGCTCGATTTGGAAGTCAAGGGCACGACCCAGGCAAATTTGGAAAAGACGTCGATGACACAAAACAAATATTTGTAGCCACGATTGTAGCTGGCCAAATGAGAGACATCGGCTAAATCGGCTTGCCATTGATGATCGATGCCTTCCACTCGGGTGCGACTTCTGGCAAACTTGCGTCGAATGGGTTTGTGTAAAGTGTAGGTAGCTTGTTCTTGTAACCATCGTTGCACTTGAGGTAAACGGAGACTTTTCAGTCGCGTTTTGGCAGCACGATACAATTTTTGAACCCCTGCGTAACCTGCAGGATGCGAGGGATCGTAGTAAATGCTGGCTAAGACTTTTTCCATTTTTGGTGTGTTGGTTGGTGTGTTAATAAGACACCCACTCTTGGAGGAGGCTACTCTTTTTCTCTTGGGGTATTTTCTTGGATTGCAATGCTTTGCGTGTGCGGCCAGCAATAGGTGTCGAAGAGGAGAAGGATGTCTGAGCGGGGGATATCGGTTCTTGTTTCACTTCTGTCTTCACTTCTGTCTTCACTTTCTTTTTCTCTTGTGAGGAAGAAGGGGTGGCCATCATCTTTTTAATCCATCCAATTCTGGAGGTAGGTGGTGTTGTTAACTTGCGTACTTTTTCTGGTGGAGTTTGAAACCCTTCCTCTTCTTCTCCTTTTTCTGTCTTGGTCACGGGTACTGGTGGTACTGGTACTGGTACTGGTGATGGTGCTGGACTTTTCATCAAGGTCTTAAAATCTTTCAGAGTGGGTAGAGCTGTTTCGTCTAAAGCTTTCTGGTGAAAGAGTTGCAGTCGTTGCAAGAGTTGACCGTACTTTTGCGATTTTTCTGTTTCGGACAAATCTTGGCGATCCATCAAGGACTGCAATTCGTGTTGTAACTGGGACATCTCGCTCAAATGGGGATTGGGAGGTAAATGCGGGGTGTGTTGTTCTTGCCACCGATGGTATTCCATCCATCGTTTGTAAGGTACTAAAGCTAGTTTTCGTCCTTCCATGGGGTTGTCAGGGGTCGATTCTGAGATCTTGGAACTTCCGAGGCCTTTTTATCTTGCTCCCACCAGTCCTCCCAACATGGTTCCCAAGACTCCTTTCAGTATGGGGCCTAACAAGAGAGGTAAAATACCTCCACGTTGCACTAACATCTTCTTTTTTTGACGAATGGGAATTTTCTTTTGAACCATTTGGCGAAGAACGTGACGATGTTTGCCTAAGCATTGTTTCTGGTGTTTGGACAAAGGGATCGTGCCTTTCAAAACGTTCAAACAACATTCGCACACGGTATCGATGACCTCTTTGGAGGCTGTTTGAATGAGTTTTTTTCGTAGGGGTGGAGAAGCTTTGGACAGGACAGATAACATGTCCCCATGTTTGGCTAAACGTGGTGGCAGTCCTTTCCTTTTCTTTCCTTGGGGTTTTCTGGAGGGTGACATCTTTGAGTCTTCAGGAGCACCAAAAAAAAACACTGATACCCGACTTGGTCACAGGCCTTTTTTATACTGGAACGCGCCGCCACTGATTGTCTTGACGTCGTATTAGTTTGAGGACAGGCATGACACGTCGTGCAGGGGTACGTAACGGACTAAATCGAGCCAGTTCTTGCTTGGACAAATCCAGCAAACTTTGTAACATGCCCGATCTTTCTTGAACTTTGATTTTGGGAGAAGGTACTTTGTGAGCAGCAGCCACTGCCACTAAATTGGAAGGTCCTGCCACTGGGGAAGTTCTTTTGGGGGTCATCAACGGAGAAGTTCTTGGTGTGATCAACGTCTCCAAGTACTCTTCAGTTCTGGGTGTCATTAACGGAGAAGTGGACAAACGTGAAGCTGCCGGAGACGCAGTCACCGCCGTGGCAGGTCGTGGTTTGCGAGTGTAAGGTTGCGTCCTGGCCGAAGTGCCTCTCTTGCGACTAGTTTTCTGTGGACTTTTCTTTTTCTGGGGGCTTCTTTTCTTTTTCCGGGGTGGTGTCTGGTCAGAGGAGGGTCCTGCCACTGGAGAAGTTCTCTTTGGGGACCTGGTCTTTTTCTTCTTGGGGCTTCGTTGGACTTTTGTCTTGGGGATAACTTTGGGGGCATTAGGATCCCATCTTAAGAGTGAGCGAATGATGACCCCTCCTAGAGTACCGCTCCCTCCAGGTTTCAAAATGATTTGTTTTTTGGTTTGAGTGTCGATGCGGGGATCGGCCAGTTGGACCAAAGCGACTTTGTTTCGATCGAAAAAGCGTTTGGTTTGATGAGGAATCTGAATGATTCCTTGGAGTAATTGACGTGCTGTCACCGTGAACCATCGTAAGACTTCTTTGAGACTAGCTTCTAAGACACGAGCTCGTGTTTGTGGATCTTTTTCTCGACTGATGCCATACAAGGCACGAATCAATTTGACGGGAAGATGCGACTGAAGGGACGTCATGTTCGCACTGAGAGTGAGACAGACGAAAAAAGGGTCTGAGGTTTTTATAGATTTTTTTATGGGGAGTGAAATGAAGTCGAGGACGGAGACGTGTACAGGACAGGCCCTCCGTCTTGGCACCAGTGGTGAAACAAGTGGGTACGAAATCGCAAATCCTCGGGAGTCGTAGGTTTCAAATCGACGAGTAAATAGGCGTGTGGAGTTTGAGTGGCATCGTCGTACGCCTGAGTCAGCCAAGGCGTTCCTAACTGTTTGGCTAAGACTTGCACTTGCGATTTATCTCGAGGGCTTTTAAACAAGACCGCGTAATGCGCATTGAGACTAATGGTGCGATGGGCTTTACTTTGTTGAAACAAATTTTGGGTGATGTAAACGACACTGGCATTACGGTGATGCCCTTTGCGCGTGAACCACAGTTTAATTTCTTCTTCGTCTTCTCCTAACATGTCGTCGAAAATGACCAAATGGGTTTGACGGGAGTCAGAGACGATGCCGTCGTCTTCTTTAGGAATGCCTTCCACAAACACGATGGAATCGCCTTGACTTTCTCGCAAGAGGCTGTACGCCGATTGCCACTCTTTGTAACACCACACGATCCGTTGAGGTGGCCGATCGATCAAATGATGTTTATGTTCGATCAAACGTTTGACGAATTCGGTTTTGCCTGAACCGCTAGGTCCAGCAATGAGCATGTTAAAGGGATGGCGAAGATACAAAGCCTCCCAACTGGCACGATCTAAGTGTTCGTCGATGACTTTGACAGTAGAGGAATAGGGAGCAGAGACAGCAGAGGTAGCCATTGTGTGAGAAATGTCACTTGTGACACGAAAAACAAACAAGACAAGAGTTTATATACTTTTTCAGAACACGTTTATTGAATGTTTCAAACATGAATACGAAAGACAAAAATGCATAAAAGCCAAAGGCTTAAGTACAAGAATAAAAGGCACATGATAACCATGAACGTGGAATAAACACAAGTGTCTGTACAACATGTTTTGGGTAAAGTTCTAACCAGTTCTATAGTAGGGGTAAGGTCACACAAGTGTCCTCCCGAAAGGGTCTTTCAGGCCTGTCCACGACAGTCCTATCCTGGGTGACGGGTTCTTCTGGCACCGTCACTAACACAGGTTGAAAAGTAACTTTTTTCCTTGAATAACTCTCGTGCATACTGGGCCACCTCTTGTGTCCAAGCCTCAAAACCCTGGTCTCGGTGATGTCCAACATTTGACTCCTAACCAATCTGGTTTCTTCTTCGTCAACGACATGGTAAGTTACTTCAATGAACAATGAACTATCGATCTTGCCTAGGGTTCCTTTTCATATACAGACCAATACCGACGTGACCGTACGGTAAGGTGAAGTGATTGGGAAGTCGCACTCGCTTCTGGTATACAATTTGATAGACTTTTTCCAAGGGTCGACTGACGATGTGGTGAGTGGGTAAACGTACAATCTTGTTCGGTTGATATGTGGTCACTTTAAAGTTTCCATCCTCTCTCGATTGCAAGGCTTCTTTCAATACCCCAAAGTTGACCACTCGACTGGTACGATGATTCAGAGTCAGTCCTTTCACTTTGCACGTCGTGTGCACTTCACCTTGTTTGTCACGGTATTCGTAGCCGTAATTTTTTGGACCACCACTGACGAAACTTAGAATCTTGTCGTCGGGATGCTCGTCTGTCCAGGCTCCTAAACGGTCTCCTTCGATGTCAGGGTGCTGTTGAATCGGGTGATGGATGTAAATGCAACTGTCCGTGTCAAAGTACAGGACGCGTTCTTCTAACAGTTCTAAAGCTTCGTACAATTTTAAGCGAGCATGAGCTGTCACGTAAGCCGCAATGATGACATTTCCAAAAGGGTCGTCTTGTACAAAGTCCAGATCTTCTTCGTAATTGACCAAGATCAAATCCTCTCGAACGACGTCCACGTGTTTCATGTATTTGGTTTTGTCGTGAATCATCTGGAAGTAGCGGGAAGGTTCTGTCAAATATTCCGTCTTGGGTAAACACGGTCGTTGTGCCATTTTACCCCACAAGCAATTTAACATCACTTTGGCAAACGATCGCCTGCCTTCGTTTTTTTCGATGTGGTCTAAAGAGATGCCTTCTTGTGCGTAGTATTTCTCTTTGAATTGTATTTGGTCTTCGGGAGTGTGACACCAGGAAGGATAGCCGCTGGCTTCTTGTTTCAGTTTCAAAAAGGCATCCACGTAGTCGGCGAAAATGCCTTTCTGAGTAGGGTCACCCTTGTGGTACTGTTGTGTCTTGGGAAAGTGGCAAATTTCGTACACTTCTAACAGTTGGTATCCCATGTCCAGAGCTTTGAACAATTCCACGCTGACCCAGGTTCCCGTCAAGGCACGTTCTTCCTGGCTGTGATGGCAAGGTTGGTCCTGGTTGCACGTTTCGGCACAAGTACGGCACAATGGAAACATCAGTTTGCCTTGACAATGGTGAGGTAAGACGGGATGGTATAGGTTCGTGGGAGGCAAAACTTTACACTTGATCAAGCCTTCGTATTGTCGAATGTTTTTCAGGTCGATGTGTTCCGTGAACAATTGCGGGTGCCCTACAGGAAAGCGACAATATTTGCACACGTAGGGATACAGCGAACACACGTCCAAGTATTTGATTTCTTCTCCTTTCTCTTCGTCGGCTTGGTACAGCAAACAGGTGGCATTGGTCCTTCCTCCGTACAAACCATCCCTCGGGTTCAGCGGGTCCATGAACTGGTAACTTTCCACGAGGCGTTTAAACTCGGGATCGGTTTTCAAACGGTGATCGTACTCGTGTTCCCACATTTCCACCACTTGGTATCCTTGCTGTTCTAACTTTAGGCGTCGCTGACAAGTGTCCTGGTACAAGTCTTCCATGGTTCGTTGTAAAAACTGATTTTTAGTGCCACGGTCAGGGTAACAGACGGGACATCCGTGAAATAAGCAACCGTTAAACTCGTACACGATCTTGGGGTTTTCTAAGTCCCAGCCATCGACCGAATACGTGCCGATGGTCTTTTCGCCTCCTCCGTTGCGGGCATGCTGAATCCATTTGTCTTCCTTGTCGCACAAGTAATGTAACCAACGTAGGGCTTTGACCGAGTATTGACGCTTGACATAGTGGGTCGTTTGAGGACTGATGACAGCCACGGTGTTTTCAGGCATGAATCGTTGGCGGTACACTAAGGAACACGCTTTGGCAATGGTGCAAGCTTCTTTCAAAGGATCGACCCCTCCGTGTTCCATGAACAGTTCTCGAAATTTTCCACAGCAACGCCGTAAAATGTCCACGTCGGAACGACAATACTTTAACATTTCTTCCTGAAAGTCGAAAGGGTCCGAGGCGTGAGCTTGGTACCAAGCGTAGAAAGCTTCTCGTTGTTCGGTACGCATGTTGTCGGGGTCGTAATAGTGAGCCTCAGGCAAATGGGGTAGAACAGCATGTTGATTGGCTTCCGTATTGAAAAAGTGTGGAAAGTACCCTTTAGCCATTTCTGTCATTCCAAACGTTTTAGGCATTCGGCTCAAAGGCATGGCCAAGTAACTCATCGAATCTTTAAACTGTACTTGTCCCACTTGCATGAAAATGATTTTGGCTCCGTTCAAAATCACTTTAGGACGTTCGGTGCCATGTTCCGTATAGTACCTCAAAAGAAACTGTCCATCGTATCCGGAGAAATTGTGAGCCATCACCGTGGCATGACGATGACAATCTCCGTAACGTTCGATGTCCTCTTGGCTCCACGTCTTGTCGATGGGGTCTAAGACCCATTGGGCAAAATCGGCTAACGTGTTTGGTCCCCGAAAGATTTTTTCACGCCCTCCAGGAATCTTGCTGCAGTGAGGGCAATGACTGAAGATAGGTTCTTGAATGCACTTCTCGCACGCTCGATGAGCCACGCAGAAATTAGGGATGTGAATGCCAGTCTCTTGCATGCATTCGAAATCGAAAAAGATGAAATTGCCTTTCTTCTTGTGACCGTCCTCTTTCTCTGGTGGGGGTTGGTATTTTTGCACGTAGCATTCGTGTTCCAAGTCCACGATGTGGTGACAAATGTGACATTTTTTCTTTCCTCGACATACGTGTGCCTTGGCATTGTTGGTAAGTATGCCTTGTCCACAGGTTGGGCACAATCTCAAGAGTTGACAAGCACATTTCTGCTGTGAACCTTGCGTCTTCAGATGTTGCTGGTAACAGGCAGGGCTGACAAACGTACGCAGACAAGTTGAACAAGGCACTGGTTCTTCGCTCAGACAGGGTGGAGAGGCCAAACATCCTGGGCATTTCAATCCACAATGCTTGTGTTGCTCTCGATTGTTATAACCATAATCACATTTCTCACAACAATAACCGTATCCCAGGAATCCAGTGATACTGGTAATGGTATCGAAATGGTCATCGTGATGATAGACATGAATGTATTTTCCGTCCTTAAAGTCTTGGCCTCGAAACAACAGAGACCCGCGCATTTCTTGAGGGTGCACTTTCAAGGTGTAGCGTGGAGCTAGGGCATCTTGCAATTTTTGCATCTCAGGAATGCCACAGGGTGTGTCTTTGGACAGGCCAGCTTGTTGCAACAGAAGTTCTGCTTCGTTTCGTTGTTTGGTTCGGTTCGATTTTCGAATGTTCTCCCAGTTTCTTTTCCATTCTACCGTGTCGTTCTTGTTGGCATAGGTTCGTCCCACCACGATGGCACGGGCTAAGCACATCTGGTCTTGAGGGTTGTTAATTCGGACGAGACTTGTTTTAGTGTTGCGAAGGTCGTCCACCAATAACATCTTTTTGCGTCCTGTCCCTTGAGGAAGAGAGACGTGAGCCATTTTCAGTGTGGCTTTACCATCGGTGATGTCAAACTGGTCATTAGATTGTTGTACGTGTTGAATCTTGTCCATGACTTTGGAAGGGGTTAGTTCTGCGGGTCTGCTAAACTCGATCTAAACAGGGGATTTCAAACCGTCGTGATCTATGGATAGTGTCAAGCGATCGTCTTCTTTGGGCTGACATTGTTGCTTTAGTGTGGTGAGCAAAGAATCCCACATCTCGGTGATAAACCCTTCTGCTTTCTCCAAGGGTACGTCGGCCTTGAAATCTTTAAACTTCACCGTGTAGGTGTAAGCCGTGGTTCTAAATTTTCTAGAGGAGCGCTTTTCCGTCTCTCGAATGGAATAGTACTTTTCAGGGTTGACTAAGGGTGGTGAACTTGGTTTAGAGGGTTCGGATTCTGGTTCACTCATGTCCTCTTCAAAATCACTGGCATGAATTTGTGCCAAGATTTCAGCCCTGGTACGAGGCGACAGATCACGTTTCTGCCTCTTACTTTCTTCTTCTTCTTTCTTCTCGAATGAATGGGATCGTTTCATCTTGAGTGCAAAACGTCAAATGACTCAAGTTTAAACACCACAGACTAATTTATAGTCTTGGCAAACCAGCGTATATAAAAAGGGTGTGTGTCTTGTCCTTTCACTATTCATTTCACTCTCAAGCCGAGCACAACGATGGAAGAGACTACCCAGATGGAACGTTTCGTCAGAGCTTTGCGAGGGGTCATTAGAAAATTCTCTTCAGACCAGCCGAGGGACTACTCTCCTTCCTTTCGAGATAAAAGTCAAGATACTTGCTATATCTGTCAGAAGAAAGGGCATTGGTCTTCAGAGTGTCCAGACCGTCAAAAAAGAACAAAAACAGGGACTAAAAGAGACAAAAGTCAAGATACCTGTTATTATTGTAAAGAAAAAGGACATTGGTCTCCAGATTGCCCAAAAAAGAAACAAGAGGAGTCAGAAGAAAAGAAGGATTCTTCAGAAGAAGAGAGGGATTCTTCGGAAGAAGAGAGGGATTCTTCAGAGGAAGAAGAGGAAGAAAGAAGACAGGTGAAGAAAAAGAAACAGGAGAAGAAAAGAAGAAGGGAAGAAAATGAGGTAAAAACGGTGAAGAAATTCAAAAAACAGAGAGACTAAACAAGGAGAAAGAAGAAGTCAATGAACTTTTAATTAAAGTGTTCTGTGGTGAATTGTGAATTGGATTGTAAAAAAATGGATAAAAGAATACATGAATGATATAAGGTAAGTGTCTTTGAGTTTTGATTTTAAAATAAGAAGCTACACTCACGCACTCATACACAGACACATAATATAAGGGTAAAATGGGTGGGGTTTATTTTTGAGTTATTGGCAAATTGAAATTGTATTTCTTTTCGAGAAATGTGGGTGGCCCTGAAAAGGGCCTTTTTATTTTGGTGTAGGGGTGAGTTTAACCAATCAACTTTAACTGCCTTAAGCCTTTGCCACGGCCAAGGCCTACTTCTGATGATTGGGTTGAAATCACTAAGGGTGGTACGACAGGCTTAGTCACAGGGTTGGCGTGTTTAGCTCGGGAAGGTCGTATTCTCTTCGGTCGTGATAAAGAAGTCTGATACATTTGTTTCAGACTTCTTAACTCCGCTAAAATGTCCAACAGTACCGTAGCCGTTTGATTTTCACCCTCTTGTTTCTTTGCTGCTACTTCTTCTTGCTGTTGTTGCTGTTGTTTTTTTCTTACCTCTTCTTGTTGCTGTTGCTGTTGCTGTAGGAGAAAAGCTTGTTCCGCTTCCTTTTGTCGTTGCATAAATTTCTCCAATTCTTCTTTCTGTCTCTGTCTAAAATTCTCCACTTGCGGTAATGAAGAAGGTAACGAAGGTTCTGGAACAAATTCTTGCGAGGTAAGAAAATCCACAAAATCCCAGTGTACCTCTTCTGAAAGTAAGTCCGGGTTCCCTTGGGCAGTCTCCCCTGCTGGTGCACCCCAATGGATCGTTTTCTGAGTTTCCTTCATGTTGAATCACTGTCGCATAGATTGACTGCACACAAGCGCTAACGAATCTATATAGACCACGTGACGTCACAGACTGCTCTCTTCGGATTGGATGCGAGCTGACTGAATTTTGTAACGCGTGTTCGGATTGGTGAATGAATTCAATCCGTTTCAATCCTTCCTGTACCTATAAATAAGCACAGTTCACTGCATTGATTCACCTATTCTCGTCGCTTCAAGATGTGGACCACAGTTGAGTCATCCACCCTTGTGTCTTCCATGATGTTTAGGACGGACATGCTCATGTATGTCAGGTCCAAGTGGACTGTTGTTGATAGGACAGATACTAGTCAATGGATGAGGAGAGTTTACATAGAAAGACAAGGATGTCTCAAGAGGGTACTTGTGTATGGACCGGTAGTTAGAAGGAGTTTAAGAAGAAGAAGAAGAAGATGTGACAGATGCCATCTATGTTAATATTAATATTAACATAAACCCAAAGGCCCTTTTCAGGGCCAGCCATATTTCTCGAAAAGAGATAGCCTTTCCATTGCCTAACCCTTTTCTAAATTTAAATTTAAATTTAAATTTAAAAAAAACTTTTTTTTAAAAAAAATTTTAAAAAAATCCCATATTCAATTCCCCTTGTCCCTAGACAAACCCAAACTCTATTCCCATGTTAATTTCCCTTGTCCCTAGACAGACCCAAACTCTATGTTAAATTCCCATTGTCCCTAGAGTGACCCACGATTTTTCTCCATGTTAAATTTCCATTGTCCCTAGAGTGTCCCAGGGGTCTTTTTAATGCTAAGTCCCATTGTCCCTAGGGTATCCCACTTAACTACTGACTTCATAAGTAATGAATACACTATTTTTTTTTATTCTATGTATTCCAGCGCATTTCTTTAATTTGTCTTAAAATTTTCAGAAAATGGAGGAATAAAAGAATATCAATTAATTAATCTCTTCTATTCGGGATACCAACCAACATGGTTGTAGACTGTGATCTTGTCGCTGTGCATTACAGTATGGATCTTATATATATATATATATATATATATATATATATATATATATATATATATATATATATATATATATATATATATATACCTACCGTAATACTTGTCAACTTGTCAAGATTTTTCCTCTCCTGAGATCAAACAATATTTTCACTCTTATTTACGTCGAATATCGCCTATTGTAATGAAACAGAACTAATCTATGGTTGGTTTGCAACCTAATACACACTCACAGCCCTGTTAACGTGAGTGTTCTAGCGGCTTTTCCCATTCTTACCTGGAACTAATTAGACCATTCAGGTAAGTATCACGCTGACCGCGATAGACTGTACTGAGAAATCATCTCTTTGCACCATTACACCTGCCATCACAACAAATGGCAAACCTCTTACGGTAGTGGTCAAGTTCACTGATCTCAGCAGTACACTGTAATGTGCAGTGACGAAACAAACGCCAGTATTTTTAAAGCAAGTGTGGCCTTTGGCAGACTATGAGCAAATGTGTGGGAGAGTAGAGGCATCAGTATGCAAACAAAAGGTAAGGTCTCCAAAGCCATTGTATTGCCGACCCTGCTATATCATGCGAAACCTGAGTGGTGTAAAGTTGCCATGCCAAGACGCTGAACCATTTTTCGTGGGATGTCTGTCGAAACTCACGAGGACAAGATGGCAGGACAGGGTCCCAGGCGCCGAGGTTCTCACATGGGCTGAATACCACGGATACATCTTCTGCTGCTGAAATCACAGTTGTAATGGGCAGGTCACATCAACAGGGTGTCAGAAGAGTGACTACCAAAGAAAATCTTCTATGGTGAACTGAAGGAAGGAAAGCGATCTCAGAGTTGACAGAAGAAACGCTTCAAGATTCCTTCAGATTACTGTTAAACATTTAAATATTTGCCCTCAGTACAATTTATAGATTCAGCTTGCAGAAGACGTACTCCTTAAAAGTAGTTCAAAGATCAGATAACATGTTTATCAGCATCGCTAAGCCTGGATCACTTTACCGCCTCTGTTCTCCAAGCTACTTATGTTTAGTTTGCTTAAATATCATCTATAGATGGTTCACTTATAACCAACCCAATTACGGCTACATGCTGATCCCATCTTCAAACTCTGTAATGCGATTATGTACAGAATCCTTGCAATGTACGCAAACACTCCGAATACTACAAATCCAACTCTAACATCTCCAGGGATAAAAGGTAACGCTATGTTCAGGAAAATAGGCGTGGAACCAAAATTTGATGACAATGTTCTGTTGTTATTTTATTCTGTGCCGATACAGTTATGAAAGACAGAATTTTAAGGTCTGAATGAATAAATGCCTACGTTTATTTTTTATCATTGAGGAACTATTGATGACAGTTATAAAATATTTACACAGTTTTAAAAGATAATTTAACGCAATTGTTTGAAGCGTAAAATTTATCAAGCAAAATAAACAATTTAGTTTCAAAATTATATTGAAGTCATATGAAATTTTAAAGAAATTTTTTTATATTTAAATGTCAATTTTATGCTTAATCATATTTATCAGATCTGAATTTAATCAGATTGTCCTTTGGAGAAGACAGTGGCGTCGCTAGGGGTGTGCGGGGGGGGGGGGGGTGCGGACCGCACCGGGTGACACCATCTCAGAGGGGTGACACCAAAATGAAAAATTGCAAATTTTACAGAGCACACACTGCTCGGTCTAGTCGGATTTCATAAGCGGATAACCGATCATAGTTAAATACATGACTAGCAGGCACAGCAGTGGCGTCGCTAGGGGGATGCGGGGAGTGCGGACTGCACCGAGTGACACCATCAGAGGGGGTGACACCATAATGACATTACTAAGGATTCTGTATGGTCTGTTACGGAAGGAGGACCATGGGGGTGACACCATGAGCTACCGCACTGGGTGACACCAACCCGAGTGACGCCACTGGGAGAAGATGTCCCATTCGTGATACAAACAGATGACGTAAGAGTTAATTCTATAAACTGCTGTCATCAGATAACATGACATAAAAAATCTTTAGTGAAATATGAATAAAATATTTTCATGACAGCTATTGTCTTGGACTCAAAAGAAACAAAGCAGAAGTCGCGATGTCACTAAACTAATATAAATGAAGTCGGTATGTGTTCAAAGTAGAATAGTTAAATATATGAAACATATTTATATTTTACCTTTTAATTTCTATTATATCATTCTTTTATGCATGGTCCAGTAAATTCATGTGTACGTGAATCTGCATGTCTTAGTGTGCTGTAGTAAACTCATGTGTACGTGTAAAAGTGTCTACAACTGACTTAGTGTGCTGTAGTAAACTCACGTGTACGGGTATATGTATATCCAAGATGTATTCCCAAGTGTCGTAGTGTGATGTAGCAAACTAATGTGTACATATCTATGTATCTCCAAGTGGCTTAGTGTGCTGTAATAAATTCGTGTGTAAATATATTTTTATCCGCATGTGTCTTAGCGTGTTGTAGTAAACTAATGTGTACGTGTATATGTCTCTCCAAGTGTCTTAGAGTGCTGTAGTAAACTCATGTGTAGGTGTATATGTATCTCAAAGTGTCTTAGTGTGCTGTAGAAAACTCTTGTGTACGAGTATATTTATCTGCATGTGTCTTAGTGTGTTGAAGTAAACTCATGTGTACGTGTATATGTATATCCAAGTGTCTTAGTATGATGGAGTAAACTCTTGTGTACGTTTATAAATATACGCATGTGTCTAAGTGTGCTGGAGTAAACTCATGTATACGTGTATGTTTATCTCCAAGTGTCTAAGTGTGCTGTAGTAAACTCATCTGTACATGTATATTTATCTGCATGTGTCTTAGTGTGCTGGAGTAACCTCATGTGTACGTATAAATGTATCTCCAAGTCTCTTAGTGTGCTGTACTAAACTCAGGTGTACGTGTATATTTATATGCATGTGTCTTAGTATCCTGGAGCAGCATGTGTACGTGTATATGTATCTCCAAGCGTCTTGGTGTACTTTAGTGAACTCACGTGTACGTGTATAATTATCTGCATCTGTCACAGTGTACTGGAGTACACTCATGTGTACGTGTATATTTATTTGCATGTGTCTTACTGTGCTATAGTAGACTCATGTATACGTGTATAGTTATACGCATGTGTCTTAGTGTGCTGGAGTAAACATTAGTGTACGTATATAAATATACGCATGTGTCTTAGTGTGCTGGGGTAAACTCATGTATACGTATATAAATGTACGCATGTGTCTTAGTGTGCTGTAGTAAACTCATGTATACGTGTATATTTATCTGCATGTGTCTTACTGTGTAGGAGTAAACTCATATATACGTGTATATTTACCTGCATGTGTGGGGCCCCCAGTAGCCGAGTGGTCTAAAGCGCTCTCCGTTACGGATCACTGCCATCCCACCTCTGTCTGCGTGGGTTCGAGTCTAGGATTCGGCCAATGTGGGTATGTGAGAAAAACTTGCCAGTAGCTTCTCGTGGGTCGGTTGTTCTTTCCGGGTTTTTTCCGGGTTCTTCCTCCACCATTAATACTGGCCGCCATGCATAGCCTATCGTGTGCTGAAAAACGGCGTTAAACCCCACAACAACAACAACAATCTGCTTGTGTTTTAGTGTGCCGGAGTAAACGTATGTGTAAGTGTATATATATGTGCATGTGTACTCGAGAAGATTCACGTGTGCGTGTAGATATGTGTACATGTGTCTTAGTATGCTGGAGTAAGCACATGTTGAAGTGTATATTTAAGTACATATCTTAGTGTGCTTGAATAAGCGTATTTATACGTGTTGATGTATGTCCAAGTGTCTTATTGGAGTCCAGCAAACTCATGAGTACGTGTATATGCATGCCCAAGTGTCTTAGTGTGCTCCAAGTGTCTTAGTGTGCTCCAGCAAAGTCATGTGTCTGTGTGAATGCTTGTCCAAGTGTCTTAGTGTGCTCTAGCAAACTCGACTTTACGTGTATATGCATGTCCAGGTGTCTTAGTGTGCTCCAGCAAACTCATGTACACGTGTATAGAAGATAACAAGAGTCATAAGCTGACATTATTACATACCTTTATCCTTTTCAAGTGTTTTAGTGTGCTCCAGCGAACTCTTGTGTACGTGTAGATGTATATCCAAGTGTACTAATGTACTCTAGTAAACTCGCGTGTACGTGTATATTTATCTGCATGTGTCGTAGTGTGCTGCAGTAAACTCATGTATACGTGTATATTTGTTTACATGTATCTTACTGTGCTGGAGCAAGCCTTAGTGTACGTATATAAATATGCGCATGTGGCTTAGTGTGCTGGAGTAAACTCATGTGTACGTGTATATTTATCTGCATGTATCTTAGTGTGCTATATATAGTAAACTCATGTATAATTGTATAGTTATCTGCATGTGTCTTAGTGTGCTGGAGTCAACTGATCTATATGTGTATAAATATACGCATGCGTCTTAGTGTGCTGGGGGTAAACTCGTGTATACGTGGATGTTTATCTGCATGTGTCTTAGTGTGCTGTAGTAAACTCATGTATGATATATATTTATCTGCATGTGTCTTAGATTATTGGAGTAAACTCATGTATACGTGTATATTTACCTGCATGTGTCTTAGTGTGCTGGAGTAAGCTCATATGTAGAAATATGTGCATGTCCAAGTGTCTTATTGGGCTCCAGCATAATCATTTATACGTTTATATGCATGTCCAAGTGTCTAAGTGTCCTGGAGTAAACTCATGATTACGTGTATATGTATGACCATGTGTCTTAGTGTGCTGTAGTAAACTCATGTGTACGTGTATATTTATCTGCAAGTGTCTTAGTGTGCTTGAGTAAACATCATGTATACTTGTATAAATATCTGCATGTGTCTTAGTGTGCTAGAGTAAACTCATGTGTACGTGTATATTTATCTGTATGTGTCTTAGTATGCTGGAGTAAACCTTAATATTCGTATATAAATATAGGCATGTGTCTTAGTGTGCGGGAGTAAACTCATGTATACGTGTATGTTTATATGCATGTGTCTTAGTGTGCTGTAGTAAACTCATGTATACGTGTATATGTATCTCCAAGTGTCTTAATGTGCTGTAGTAAACTCATGTGTACGTGTATATTTATCTGCATGTCTCTTAGTGTGCTGTGGTAAACTCATGTGTACGTGTATATTTATCTGCAAGTGTCTTAGTGTGCTTGAGTAAACTCATGTGTACGTGTATATTTATCTGTATGTGTCTTAGTATGCTGGAGTAAACCTTAATATTCGTATATAAATATAGGCATGTGCCTTAGTGTGCGGGAATAAACTCATGTATACGTGTATGTTTATATGCATGTGTCTTAGTGTGTTGTAGTAAACTCATGTATACGTGTATATGTATCTCCAAGTGTCTTAATGTGCTGTAGTAAACTCATGTGTACGTGTATATTTATCTGCATGTGTCTTAGTGTGTTGGAGTAAACTCATGTATACTTGTATAAATATACGCATGTGTCTTAGTGTGCTTGGGTAAACTGATGTATACGTGTATGTTTATCTGCATATGTATTAGTGTGTTGGAGTAAACTAATGTATACGTGAATATTTATCTGCATGTGTCTTAGGGTGGTTTAGTAAACTCATGTGTACGTGTATTAATATGTGCATGTGTACTAGTGCGCTCAAGGAAACTCATCTGTACGTGTAGATATGTGTACATATGTCTTAGTATGCTGGAGTAAGCACATGTGGACGTGTATATTTACGTGCATGTCTTAGTGTACTTGAATAAGCGTATTTATACGTGTATATGCATTTCCGATTGTCTTAGTGTGCTTTAGCAAACTCATGTATACGTGTATATGCATGTCCAGGTGTCTTAGTGTGCTGGAGTAAACTGATGTTTACGTGTATATGTATGTCCAAGTGTCTTAGTGTGTTCCAGCACGCTCATGTTTAATTGAATATATATGTCCAAGTGTTTTAGTTTGCTCAAGCAAAATCAAGTTCACGTGTATATGTATGTCCAAGTGTCTTAGTATGCAGGAGTTAACTCATGTGCACTTTAATTAATATATGCATGTGTCTTTGTGCGCTCTATTAAGCTCATGTGTACGTGTAAATTTACGTATATGTTTCTTAGTGCGCTCTATTAAGCTCATGTGTACGTGTAAATTTACGTATATGTGTCTTAGTGCGCTCTATTAAGCTCATGTGTACGTGTAAATTTACGTATATGTTTCTTAGTGCGCTCTATTAAGCTCATGTGTACGTGTAAATTTACGTATATGTTTCTTAGTGCGCTCACGTAGACTCATGTCTACACATGGCCGACAAGAGGGAGACAACCAGTGATATATTCCCGGGGCCCCGGCCCGTAACGGGACCCGGGCCGAACAACACTTTTTAATTTTATAAAAGAAAAACTGTTTTAAAAGAAGAACTAGGAGAGGCCCATGTGTTTCTTACCCCAGGGCCCGTGATCGCTCTCTATGGCCCTGTGTCTAAATGTAGCTTTATGTATATGTATCTTAGTGTACTCGAGTAAACTATACATGGCAGAATATTTAAATCCCAAATGTTATTTTGTCCTTGTACTAAATTTTGAATGTGTTTATTAACTGAACCTACCACAGCCCCACCCACCTGTCCACCACAGTCGGGAACTGACCAATAGTACCATTAGACATTTAGACCGTGCTTGAGTTGAATTGTATTGTAACTGTAAACATTATTATCTGAAGAAATGTGGGGCGAAATTTTATTAAATTTATAGGTTGAAGTATAATAAATGAATCCTTCATTAATATATGTCATAAAATAAAATACTAATGTGCTAATGAAGTAGAAGATAGAGATCCTCTGCGGTAAAATCAGTTGATAGTTTCTTCTTCCCAAAAAGTTTCGGAAATTCGCCGCTTCTTTGTTTTTCTGCTGTATTAGTGCTTGACTAGAACCTATACCACATGAAAAAGGTATCCATCATGCAAAACAAGGATTACAGACCGTTCGACTGACATCAGAAATAATGAAGCGATCATTCCCGGGTAATTTGCTTCAATGAATAATGTCTGCTAGACTTGTTCGGACCACAACAGCTTCCTTTTACTCCTTTTGTTTTATTATGACCTGCAATTAACGTTCCATCGCATTGCATCGCGCTGTAATTGTTTCAGCACATGCTTAAACATATCTACTTGCGTGGTAAAACGGAATTCTTTTTCGTGCCCTGCTTCTTTTTCTAATGAAGACGTAAAATGTATTGACTTCGCTCCATGCTGAAATTACCATGGTTTTCTGATAGTTTGTCTCACAGATTTTATACAAGTCAACATACTAGCCGCATTGGTATCAAACTGCAAGGAACAATTCGGATTTGTCTGCCATACAAACCGTCTGGACACTTTGTTTCAGAGAACATAACTTTATTTCCTGACATGGGTAATCTAAAATAAAATAGCAAAAAGGAAAACAAAACAACCCCCAACTCCAACCCCCAAAACAAAACAACAACAAAACAAGCAAACCCCACAAAAACCAAGTTGACAAGAACATGTATATTTCCTATAAAATACATGAGAAAGTTGGCCAACATCTATAATAGCGCTATACGAGTGACATTCCTGCTGCAAACAGACACGTTATTGAGACCTAAAGATCCTGATCTATTGGACACAATATTTCATGCCAAAATGTGTCTTTTTGTCTATTATAAAATTCCCTGACTATTGGACACAATATTTCACGCCAAAATGTGTCTTTTTGTCTATTATAAAATTCCCTGACTATTGGGCACAATATTTCACGCATGGTGTGTCCGTTTTTGTCTATCATAAAATTTCCTGACTATTGGACACAATATTTCACGCCAAATGTGTCCTTTTCGTCATTATAAAATTCCCTGACTATTGGACACAATATTTCACGCCAAATGTGTCCTTTTTTTATTATAAAATTCCTTGACTATTAGACACAATATTTCACGCATGGTATGTCCGTTTTTGTCTATCATAAAATTCCCTGACTAATGGACACAATATTTCACGCCAAATGTGCCTTTTTGTTCTATTATAAAATTCCCTGACTATTGGACACAATATTTCACGCATTGTGTGTCCTTTTTCCTTTTTCTTCTTCTGGTCTATCATAAAATTCCCTAACTATTGGACACAATATTTCATACCAAATGTGTCCTTTTTGTCATTATGAAATTCCCTGACTTTTCGACACAGTTTTTCACGCTTGATATGTCTTTATTTGTCTATCATAAAATTTCCTGACTATTGAACACAATATTTCACGCCTGATGTGTCCTTTTTGTTTATCACAAAATTGCCTGACTATTGGACACAATATTTCACGCCAAATGTGTCCTTTTTGTCATTATAAAATTCCCTGACTTTTGGACACAATTTTTCACGCCTGATGTGTCCTTTTTTATCTATCATAAAATTCCCTGACTATTGGACACAATATTTCACGCCAAATGTGTCCTTTTTGTTTATCACAAAATTCCCTGACTACTGGACACAATTTTTTCACGCCTGGTGTGTCTTTATTTTTCTATCATAAAATTCCCTGACTATTCAACACAATATTTCATGCCTGGTATGTCCTTTTTTGTCTATCATAAAATTCCCTGACTATTAGACAAAATATTTCACGCCTGATGTGTTCCTTTTTAGTCTATCATAAAATTTCCTGACTATAGAACAAAATTTTTTAAGCCTGATGTGTCCTTTTTGTCTATCATAACATTTCCTGGGGAAGGAAACGGACGGGTGAAAGTGTACATGTATGATGTATATTATTATATTAAAATTTAGATGTGGGAAATTGTTGAAAAGAAATTGTGGCATTCAAGGTGTTTCCAACGGGCACAACTTGTAATTATAGTTGTACTGAACATTTCTAGTGTAAGCTGATATATTGCATGCCATTCCAAACAGACATATGAAGTGATGCGTTGACAGCGCTACTCGTTGCTTCGATGATTTTATTCTAAACAACAGCAGTTCTTTTCTGCGGTATATTCTTGCTTTCGAAATACAAAGACACTTTTTTTCAGGCCTCCCTGGATGTTTAAGTTTCAACAATTAAATATTACATGTCTGCACTTCGTGACCATGCCTATCGAAGAAAAGAATTAAGAAAGCTCGATGTAATTCAGCATAATTGCACCCAAATTCTACAGGGATTTCCTCAAGCAATACGATCAGGAATGAAAGTAAATTTACAGGGGATAAAAATAATTGTTTCGGAAATTGGTAAAAGGAAACTAAACAAACTTTTAAACATCTAAAAGAATATTTTACTTAGATTATACCTATATATTTTCTAGAAAAGATGTTACAGTTCAGAAAGGTTTTATTCCCGATATATGCAACATTGTGCACAAATATAATATTAATGAAATTATTTAAAGTTTTGTTAGAGACAACATTTTCAGAAAAAATAAACAATCGAAACAAATTATAAAGCAACCTACTCATATGTATGAACACGAGTGTTTTTCAAATTTGTGCCACGCTGACAACGCCTACAAAGGATTAAAAAGTATTCATACTTCTTTAAACCTTCAATTTTATGGCAAACTCCGAAAAACAAGAGAATTACAGTTTATTACATCCTTTGCAAACGTTTTTATCACTGTTCCAACTAATATCATAAAAGTTTGTAAGCGCTACAGCCATTCTTACACAGATGGAATAATCCATGCACGTGTTTGCTGTCAAAGCACTGTGCAACACAGGGAAATATTTGGATACATATTATAAATAATTTTGACATTGTCTTCGTGTGTTCCTTCACAACATATCAGGCGAAGAATTTATTTAACATCTCTTGGGTCGGGCCTATACGATCACACAATACTAAGAAATTTTTATAATGTCTGCTTCAGCATTCTCTGAATCTGTAATCGTTTCTTAATAATAATATCGATTTTCAAATTATCAAGGTTTGGAAGGCTTGTGATCGTGGAAAAATGACAGTCGTATCTTCTTGTTCGCTATTTATGACATAACATATTAAATATTAATTATTGTACAAAATTAATGATGATATGTACATTATTTAAGTATTAGGCTTAGCACGATTACTCCTTATTTTGTAGTAAATGTAATGAGAATGGAAATACTCCTATTCATCTATGGTAATTATATATAACTACGGAATTTGTTAATATTGCTTTTTCCTATGTTTGTATCATTATCTCTGAAAAGAGGAAATAAAGAATGATGACGAAACTTACGTGAAGTGATCTCGATACAGGCATTCAGTTTTCCTTTAAATCAGTGTATAATCCATGAAAAAGAAAGCTTCATAGATTTATGTGAAGTGATCTCGATACTCAGCTTTCCTTTAAATCAGCGTATAATCCATGAAAAAGAAAGCTTCATAGATTTATGTGAAGTGATCTCAATACAGGCACTCAGTTTTCCTTTAAATCAGCGTATAATCCATGAAAAAGAAAGCTTCATAGATTTATGTGCTCCACATTTTAGAAAACTGATAAAGGTAAGTAGTAGAAACAGACGCGCAATTCTTTATGAGGCACCGAAAATTTATAATGGAACGTTGCACTATAAAATGCAATTCTGATATTTAAATTATAGAAGGAAACGAACTCACGCTTTTGTCTGTGTGTATGAGAAATCGTTGAATCCAAATCTGAGAGATCGATCGAGATCGTACATACATACATACATGTGTATATATATATATATATATATATATATATATATATATATATATATATATATATATATATATATATATATATATATATACACGCTTGCTTTCTATTACTTTTTGGTGTGGATTCTTTGTGTATCTTGAGTCGAGTTAGACTCCGCTTTATCTGGAAATGTTAAGAGTCTAACGTGCGAATTAGATTAAAGTATAACAGAATAAAAGTCAAACAAGCTTGTGTGGACTGTAAGAATCGTGTATGTTTAAACTGGCCTGGATCATACTATGGATTCCGACTCAAAACCAGAGAATCTGATAATACGCTCAGAGTCAAGGAAATCATGCTATGTTGTAAATGACACGAAAACCACGTTTAGAGGCTATGTCACGGAAACCATGATCAGAGAATGTCGGTGTCACGGAAACCATGATCAGAGACTGTCCGTATCACGAAAACCGTGGTCAGAGACTGTCCATGTCATAAAAACGTATAGGTTGCTAAAATGTTTATAATATTCCTATTTCTTATGCTTCTTGTGGATTTCTAAGTAACTTAGACGAACTATCGATTATTATGGATAGGAGGTTAACAGTTCTGACTTTTGCTGAAGGTTCGAAAAAATTAGACATTTTCAAATTTTAAAAAGTTTGGAACTTTCTCAGAGTTCTTCAAATTTATGTAGGGATATTAATATCCAGTCATTAAGGTAGCACCAAACTGCTTGGACATGAAGTCAAAAGTTTCAATGGAGTGCAAGTGTAAGGACAGTTTAGTCGGATTATGTGGTGGTCGCACATTTTGTAATGATGTCCCTTTTCCTACAGGAGCATGATAAGGGATGAGAAAGGTATGTTGCTTTGGCACTGAATGATTTTTGAAACATCTCAACTTATCGTAATAGTATTAGCAAGCAGCCAAACAGTTATCTATTTGAGATTTAAACTTATACAGTGTTTGGCATTTTGTCTAAGTGCTTAATTACAGACGGAATCACGTCGCCTTGTTAATGTAATCATCATGGCTCAGTTGCACTTAACCAGAAGCGTTCCTCAGTCATCAGTTTGTTATCAGTCATCTTACATAACATTATCCTCCTCAAGTAATTCATAAAATGCACTTCACTCGAAAAAACTATATAAACGGTATTGAGTCCAACATATGCCCCACCTTCTCTGTATCGACGTTTTGCAATTAGACTAATAATTTGTGATAGGGTGGATGAATGATAAGAGATGTGTGATATGATCCACCTCTTGTTATCGTGTTTTAGTTATCGTTATCTACGAGATGATCGGCCACGGTGTTATCGCCCGGATCGAACAAACAATAAAATACAATGTGAAATTAACGGATGAAATAACAGAGTTCTGAGCAAAGATATAGAATAGAACAAACACGAACCCCATATGTAAAATATAACAATTTAATTAATTACACAACGAAATGAAATTGAACACGACATTTGAACGATGTACTTTGTTTTAGAAATAGAAATGCGAAATGCAATTAACCGTTCTGTTATAGCGATAAAACAAATTTCATCATAGAGTCGAGTGAATGATTGATCTCAAGTTGTCGGCATGTCAGCGTAATTTGATGCTTCCGGTTCTTTCCAAATCACTGTTGGTGAGAGGTCATCGTTGCCGTATTTCTTTTCTTTCTCTCTCTTTCAAACCTCGTTGGGTCGTCAACCGTAACTTGGCTGTCTATTTTCTTTTTTCATTATGTAGTACAGTTATGGAACTAGTTTTCATTCAAATAAATAAAAAGCAGCCTAAATATTTGTCAGGTTTTCCTTTTCTGGCTTCGAACAAAAACCACATTCTTGTTATATCAGATTCGTCTTGTCTTAATTCAACAGACTAAGACTATGGTCAGTTCGAACCCTGATACACACACCATCGTATTAACATGAAATTCGTGTCTTTTTCCTAGCTTCTAGCGGCATTCCTAACTGGAACCATGACATAACTATACCGCTTTGATAACTTACATTTCACTACGGGCTGTAAATTACTACCTAAACGATTCAACAAATAATTACAAATTTACATCAATGAACATACCGTATGAGATTTGAGACAATAAACTGTGCTTTTCCGAGACTCGCTCACTTAGAAGCCGATTCTCTCTTTCCCTGTCCCTCAACACTGAAGACCTCGTTCTTTGGACAATTTGAACAAGAGCAGTACTTTTTGCTTATTTTGTAAGGGAAATTACTTAATACGTTCAATTTTATTTGGGGAAACACGCCCGCTCGTTTAGCTTAATCAGGATTAGCTTCTCGAACCGCCAAAATGTTAACACTCCCATCGACGTCAGAATGATTCTCTCTAGACTGAATTTATCAATAACTATTTTGGAAAATATCATTGTATGACACCTATTTCAAATGACCCAAGATTTCCCAAAATTTGTCTCTTGCTTGTCTCTATTTTGTTATTTCCTCTACTTTATCCTACGCTAGCTTATCTGTCTCACCAACATTTTATTAGGTCCTAATTAAAATCCAGTCATGCCTCCAAACAAGAGAGGTTAACCATCGCAAGGTATTACATTATTGCAAGCCTAGCCCATATGTCAATCTTAATATTTACGTGTTACGCTGACCACAACAAAAAGTGCTACGACAAAACATCTACAACAATTTGGACAATTACAATTTGATTGTACAGATTTTTACATTTTGTATCGCAACTCTAGATAGAAACAATTTTGTGTTCTAAATGACAAGAGAGATAACCTCATTTTTGCACTCTGCCACCACTCAACAAAAACAAAATCCTTGGCAAATGAAAAATGGACCCCGACAAATTTACTACAGGTTCTAGGTTAGATAAGTCTATAAAGTACAGTTCGTATACAAATAATTTCAAGCACTAATACTAAACTATTGGTTTATCATTTAGACGGAAATATTAGATTGCTACGAAAGTCATTAGCAGTACTAATTTAGTATTATTTCTAGACTAGAATTTATTTATTTGGTTAGTGTAAAGGCAAGCAATATTATTTTCCAAGGAACATCGTTTAAAATTAGTGGCTAATTGATGAAGTACTGAAATAAACATTTTAAAACACAATATTATTGCAAAAAATATTTGAGAAAAACCCTTGTAATAAGTACATATAATATTCTGCATTGTTGTTGCTATTGTTACTAATCAAAAGCTATTTAAAAATTATTTTCCAGTTGTTGTGCTGAACGTTAGATTTAAAATTAAGTAAAATTTTATCAATTATAACTATTTCCCTCTCTGAAATGAATGTGCATACTGTGTTTTATATCTTTCGAATAAAGTAATAGTTCTTTCAACCTTTCAACAAAAGCAGTTGATCACTTCCTCCGCCAAATTTTAATACAAGGCTACTAAAACCTAATGGGAATAAATCAACAGTATCATCACTTTATTATTTTGGACAATACTACAAGTCAGTCAATATCATTTATTTGCAACAATTCCTTATGAAGTAAGGTCTAAATATGCATGTATGAATTTCTGAAACACAGACATACTGCAAAGCAGAAATGTCGTACTTTTGGTAAGGCGTTGAATAGCACTTATAACGTTCTGTCTGTTGGGAATGTTATGTGATATATTCGTTACATTACTCTTGGATTCCGATTCCAACCCTTCCTGTGATCATTTTTCGCCCAACACTCAGCACATGACAGCATGAAATATTTTGTCAAAAGTACATTAATCAGCTTCGTGTAATCCAAATCTATAACACACAGAACGTTCCGAGCGCTTGTGCTAAATCTTGTCGTGTTCTACGATTATTGTTTGAATCATGTTTAGGATGCATAAAGAGGATGTCATGGCAGGCTCCTTATGTGTCCGATAGTCAGGGTCCATGAATCTGAACAACTTATTTCTTAGATCCGGAATTTTGTCAGTTCGCAGAAGCGAAATCAATCATCGAGCACGGGACATGGATGGTATTCGCATGTCCAACATGGTCGTTAAACTATTTCACATTGTGATGCTCGTATATTTTAAATTATCTATTTTACAACTATTGGCACATTTGTTCTCCTTGGACTCTTAGGTTACGGCTATTGTTATCGGTTTGGACGTTTTCATGACCAGCATTTTTAGACTGTTAGTGTAGTCGAGGCGATATGAATATTTTAATGACTTGTGTTTCATTCATGTTTAGATTTATTTGCTCTGACTCACGTTTCTGGACCTGCCATATATTTATCATCATTAGGACGGTATTAATCTCTATTATATAATCTCAAGACATAATGCACTACAGTTCACTAAAGGTCAGTGTAATATATTAGCGCCATGACAATGCCATGTGTGTTTTATATATAGCATCTCAAGATTACTGACAGGCCTATACTGTGGCATGAGCAGCAGAGGGGGCGAATCGGACATTTTGTCCAATCGTTATTTTGCTTAATTATTACTTTCTGCACTCAACGATCTAGTGTCGTCAGCGCCTGGTAAAAAAAAAACGACGACGACGCTGGGGGATCGTCCAATCGTCATTTGGTTTAATTAACACCTTCTGCGCGTTGATCCCCAGCGTCGTCAGCGTCCGGTAAGCACATCGACGACCGCGTCGATGTCATCGCCCCCTCTGCTGCTATGATCTCACAAACAGAGTGATCACTAACTCCTCCTCTTGCAGATCAATTAGGTTATTTGACTGATCGGTAATTCTAAAATTAATTCTCGTTAAAAACCGATTATGGCATCGCATATAGACCGGATTAATCGGACTCTCAACGATTAAAAATCCCGGAGGGGTTGTTGGTGAAAACGAATAAAGGATATACCCCTGTTGAGCTTGATTTGATTGCTTGGTATTTACCTGGTAACTCCCTTCGATAACATCACACACTAGATTAATCGCTATCACCGATGCGACATTTACGTTGTACGGGGCGATATGCCTACCACCATCTCCGTTATCGTGTTTGAGGATATTAGTTGATGGACCGAGAAAATCATCAAGAGATTTTCTTAGTTCTGGTGTGTTGTATCCTGAAAACTTTAAATCGGGTAAATCGGCTTCTGTGATATTATACTCGGTTAGGAGTTTTTGTTTATTACCATCGCTGTTATCGGATATTGTTTTAACGATTCGTTCATTGATATATTCCATGTCTGATATGAGTTGATTTAACACCTCAACGTGTTTTCGTGCTTTTGTTTGCCGTAGCTGTTCTAGTTGTGAATGGTAAATATAATTAATCTCGGCAAACGCATTAGTGATATCATCTAAATTAACTGTTAATACGACGATCGATTCAGGGGTTTTGTCATACTGAAAATACCACTGCATGGTGTTCATGTCTTGAAATATAAACCTGCTGGGTAATGACGTGTTTTTCATAATAGACAAATTATCTCGATACCCGGGATTAATCTCATGATACGATTTCTCATTCGTGTGCAAGTCCGCGGGTGGATTCTCAGGCCAACCTAGTATGGTTCTTATTGAACTGTTATAAATATCAACCATATACCCCGGTGTGTTTATTTCAATCGTTGACGATAACGTCGGTTCATGAACCGTAATAGCGATTTTTGATTCTTTTCCTGTGATCGATTTTATCCTGCGTTGAAATTCTTTATTGATTTGTTCTATTTGGTATGACCCAGTTGGTATTGTAACCTCATTCCAGTCTGGGGTCCCATCGGGCTTATTTGTCCATGCAAAAACCAGCGAGTTATTAGGTTGTTGTCCGTTAAATGCGTCTGCTCGAATATTAGGCCAACTGTGATATACTCGCAATTTTGCCAGCGCTATTTCCTTTACTGGAACCGGCGATGGGAAGTTCACACTGAATTCGGGTTTCGTTGATGTTATCGATATCATATTTGTTTGTACCGGAGTGGTGTTCTCCGCGATCCGCTGAAGTAATTGAGACCCTTCGGGGTTCAGCGACATTATTATTATTCGTTTTCTTTAGTGTCTAATTTCAACAACCAGGTGGTTTCGGCTTCCAGTTGAAAATCCTCGATTTTTGACATCGCGGAGCTATACAACTGGACCATCGTGGAGAATTCAACATCGGATACGAACAAATTATCAATCGATAACGAGATCAACCCGGATAATTTCGAGTACGCGTCGGATACTATTTGATGTTTTACTGTATACTCGTTGAGTTTTTTCTGAAAACACGATGATATCTTCCTAGTGATTGCGTTGGCGACTCCAGCAATTGTTGTCATTGCGGAGACAGCGATTGGAACAGCGATCGGGGCTATCGTGGTCACCGTGGATAAAATAACACCGGCGCCAGCTACTATACCCGACACCGAGTACACGACCGCGTCGATGGCGGTTATTTTACGACGGTATTTTTTTATTTTTGCACGGTATTGTTCGGAAAGCGTTTTCAAGTTCGCGGAAAATTCTTTTGCGGTATCGAATCGATATTGATGTGACGTCGGTGATACCTCTGATTCAACTTCCTTGGTGGTCATTTTTATTTTAAAAGAGCTAGTGTTTTTAATTACTTAGATTCGCTACAAATTCCACATACCATGTGATGTTTGTCCTAAATAGACTGCTATCAACGGCCTTAATCACAAACCGTTCAATTGTGTCCTTGTCAATGATTGTTGACACTGTATTGTTAAACCCGGATGAACTCGACGATGATATACTAAACTGCATCGCCGAAATCAATGTCAATCGATAAATGCCCTTAACAGTTGCGGTGATATCTACTGTATTCTGTGTAGGAGTCCAATCGAATGATCCATGCTGAATTGTGTATACTGTGTTGATGATGTTCTTATGAGGGGTTTTTATTTTTTCGAGTTGCTCTGTTTTCAATAGTGATTGTCTAAACGCTTCAACAATAATTTTGATTTTTTCTATTTCCTGTCTATACGCAGTGATATCATTTATAGTTATTGTGATTTCATCCGGTTTGATATTTTTTTTACCAAAGAATTTATCAACGGCGCTATCAATCCTGTTAACATTTTTTCGTAACGAGGGTAAATTGGCCGACAGTATCGTAAACTCCAAAATAGCATTTTTTATTGTTTCAAGATTCGGTTCGGTTACCGTCGGGGTCCCGAAAAAACTAGCGGTAGTGAGCTGTATATCGGTGATAGATTTTTTCACCTGCGCGTCAAGTTCGATCACGGATTCATTCAACCTTATAGTACCGTCTCGGATTAATTCTATCATTCTCTCTATCTCCACTATATGTCGACCCGGTCTGAGTCGTCCGTCGCTGGTATACAGCGCGATAGTGTTCTCGGTGGCATCACGCTGTCGTATTAAAACGTCATCCAGCGACACATTACTGGATTTCAATTTACCCTGGCGGTCTTGAAATACAACTATTTCGCCTGGGTCAACACTTGTTAAATTCAACGTATCAGCGATTTCATCCTCGATTAGTTTTTTTATGTCGGCGGCGGCCGTTTCCGTGGATTCTTTCAGCGCCGAAACCGGTCGTCCCCAAATATCAATCATTATTATTGTAAATGTTATTCTCTAAAATCCGTTGAGCTTCTACGACCCCACTAGTGTATTCGTTTACAACCACATGAGGTGGTTTTCGCGATGATGAAATCTCCGCGAGTACGTTCAATACCTCGCGGCCACATATCGGTGGGTCACTTAATTGCTGTGTTGGCAGCGTGGAATAAAACGCCCGGGATGAACACGCCCGGATATACCGCATGAACTCTTTCGGCGGAGCTAACCCGTATGAATCAAAATAGACGATCGCACGCGGATCAATTGCGTATGCAACCCAATGAGTTCCCGCTCCAGAGGACCCATCGAGGTTAATTATACCGGTTTCAATATTCCTTGGTTTTGTCGGTAATTGATCCCTCATAAAAACACCTCTGAAGTTTTTTATCGCTAGCGCGTTTGCGGCGTCTATTAAATCAAAATTAGACATTGGAGTCATAGACTCAGGAGTCATAGACTCCCGAGTCAATAAACGGTTCCCGGTAGTCTTAGACCCTTTCCCGAGTACCATGAATACGGGGTTCCCGGTAGTCTTAGACCCTTTCCGGCCACGGGTCGTTTTTTTTTGTAGCCTTTCCCGGTTGCCTTCTTTAATGCCATTCCCGCCGCGGTACCAACGGCTCCTAACGCCGCCGCCTTAGCCACTGCTGGGGCCGCCGCGGCAATCAATGCCGGAATCGCAGCTAACAGCGGAAATATCCCACCGGTCTTTTCCATGTTTTTAATTGCTGCGGCTGAAAAATCTATTTGAACTCCCTTTTTATTCTTCATCGCATCATTGAAATGTTTTATTTGACGCGCCGTCAACGATATCTTATGATTACCACCTGCCATCTGTGACGGCTTCAGCGTTATTGTGGTCCCGCATTGTTTAGCCGACTTTGATCGTAATTTCTTGACTTGACCATCAGTCAACTCTACACTGACGACACTATACGACATTTTATTGTAAACGCGTTTATGCTTTCAATTACATGTTTTCCACTGGCGCATCAACGATTCTCATTCGTCCACCAACGCCTTCCAACAGCATTGATTTATCGCTGAGAATGACAGCAATAGCTCTATAATTAGCAATAACGCCGCGAGTTACATTAGCTCGGAAGTGTATATCAACGACGGATTGTCTTGTTAAATCAAGATGTTCCAGCGAAAAGTAATAGATCGGATATAGTTCTTTGAAATCATGTTGTGATATTTGCAAACCAGTGTCGACGTTTTGATCACGACTCATATATGACAGCAACCGATGGTACACACGTGCGATATGGTTTTGACCGTAATTAAGTTGTATATCCTCGGATGGTTCCTGCTGGCCGTTTATTCTCAGCGAGACGTCAGTAACGCCTAATCGATCAAATATCATATGGCTGGATAGTTGATTATCAACTCTCGTCATATCCTGCAACGCAACAAATATATGACGCGGAGCCGAAATGCCTTGTTGTGATGCCAGGTTCCATGTGAATATACCATTGATATTTGATTGCTTAGTATCTGTTGTTGTTGTTAACCAACTTAGTAATGATTTTCCTCCCTGCTCCATAAAGGATAGCAATCGTGCCTCTGTGGTAATGGATGGAGTCATTACTGGCATCCACAATAATATTTTGGTTAAAACGACTTTACCAGGGTCATTATTTGGATTCGCAAGATCCGCTGGAATCCTCCAAATTGCATTTCTATCATCACCTTTTCGCACAAGCACCACGGTATGCTTTGCTCCGTAGATAACTTTTCGCACGTTCCTACAAAATCCAAATATATGATGCAGTGGAATCGCGCATGAGAAGGATCTACGCGGTCCTGTTAACATTGATATGCGTGTTGCAGCTCCGATGTTAAAATTAGGATCGCTGTTTATAATCATATTCTCAACATCAGCATCATTGTTATTAGCATTATTTCTTGGTCGTCTTACCACAAATTGCGAGTTTCCAGCAGTGTTTCTAGTATCCTTTGCAAACATCATAGATGGACCCGCTGATCTTGTATAATCGTCGGAATATCTTGCTAGCCCGATTATTGTTGTAGCAACATCAACATCGCGTTCTATAGACTCGATCTCTCGCCCGTCAATGAGATATTTTGCGCTCTCAAATAGCGCCATTACGCCGTTATTGACTAAGCCAACTTTGGTACCATCTGGATACGGTGCTGGTACAGCAGGAGTATCGGCCTCTGTTACAAGTTCTCCTTCGATTTCAATAAACGCTTCACACGGTAAAAAATATTTACTGGTATCATGGACTTGAAGTTCAATTCGCGATCGTATGTCGGGTTGTACTGCATGATAGGAATAAAATTGATAATTACGGACAGAATCATCCTTGTGCACTGGTGCGTCCATATCAAACGCCGGGTCAGCTGTTCGTTTAAACATTTTATTTAATAATACGCTGATGCATCTAAATCATCGTCGTGGTTTTAAACCACTTCCCGCTATTATGTTTGCGATGTCATCTTGATTATTGTTTACCAACGACGCTAGTTTTTCTTCCACGGCGTTATTTATTACTTTACTGACATTTGCAGGCATCACTGTCGTTGATGGCATCACCGGTGGTTTTTGTTTTTTTCTTGAAAATCTTTTGGATTTCACCAACGACATTAGTTTGTCCCGCGCGGCTGAAAGCGCCTTTCCGGCAACATCTCCAATAGCACTAATACCCTTATCACGAATAACATCAATAGCCTTCATTCCTAATTGTTTGGCTAACGGCGCTACTTTTGGAGCCATTCTTGTAAATAACCCCGCAATGGTGCTACCGAGACCATCTCCATAGTACGCGCGGTAAATAGGCAATCGCGAGTTTACCACGTAGACGAGTACTGGTTTATCATGGTTGTAGTGTATGATCATCCTTATTAAAAACACCAGTTTTCCAATTAATCATCCACGAGTTCGTCTATGAGCGTTCGATATGCATTAATGTCCATAATACCGCCTGCAAATAACCGCTTGCAAATATCAGCGGCTTCATTGATTATTTCCGGAGAGTTATTTCCGGCTCGTTTTCCTCCAATTAGTACTTCCAGCCGTGATATATCACTGAGAACACTATTAGGGCAGGTAACGCCGTAGGATTCTTTACCAACAGAGTATCCTTTTCCTTTTTTTGGTGTTATACTCTTAACTTCCTTGTGGAATGCGTCGTAATCGGATTTACTACGATGTGGTAATGCATCTTTATGTTTACTTGCTAAATACACTATTCTTGCCCAGTCCTTTAACGACTTTATATTTTTCTCGTAACCGCTATTGATATGCTTCTTATCTCGTATGCTCTTAGCAAAATTGTTGGCAGTAAAATTAATTAATTCTTCCCTGCTGCTGAAGCCTCTAATTTCATCTATTGTGCTCTTCTTGAGTACAATACGGGGTATATTCCCCTCTTTTTCTTCCGGTATTTCTTCTTCTGGTGTTTCTTCGGGTATTTCTTCTTCTGGTTCTTTCGCAGTAGCGCCTAGTTCTTCCTCGTCGGCCATTGTAACATAAGGTTCTTGTGGTTCGGTTATAGCGAGTGGTGGTGGCCTCCGTGTTGTAGCAGCCGCTATTTTTGCAGGAAGTGTTTCTAAAGACCTTTTTGTTTGTTCGGTCTGAGCCGCTATCTTTTCAAGCGCACCAAGAACGGGTACAGTTGCCGCCGTAACATCTTTGGTCGCTTTAGTTACCGGGGCAAAGAGTTGCTCGCTTCCAACAGTAAAATCGGTTTGTAGTTGCTGCCGCGTTTGAAGTTGTTCTCGGACCCTATCTCGTAACGGTATAAACTTTTTAAGCGCTGCTAGCCGCTCTCTGGCTAGCCGAGTAGTAAGTGATTCGCCTACCATTATTGCAATTGCGAAGCAATTTCTAATTTCTCGCCGGAGTTTTCGTCTATAATCCTTCTAATGTTTTTGATCTTGCTAGAAATCTCCCGGCGTCGTTCATAAACACGTCCGAGTTTTTTTCGTATTATTTCAACGGCAGTAAATAGTCCAATGAATGCATTTGCGTCATTGTGGTACAAGTTTTCATTAATCGTATGTTGTAATCGTTTTATAAAAAAATACTCGCGGGCCAGGGTAAAACGCCCCCGTTTCGACTGTTCGTTAATAATCTCATAATCGGATAATATTTTTTCACTGTCGAGACCATCAGATAATTCAATTCCTTGATTTTTTAATTTTGAAATCTCGGCTAATATATTATTGATGTCTTCGATATTCATTATTCTTATAAAACATCTTGTTTTTAAATAAAAAGAAAAATGAAACCCCGTGTATCAATTCCGAAGGTGTTTAATAATTCGTTAGACGTGACCTCGTCAGCGCCATAGGCGCCGGTGACTTCATCACTCGCTGATTTCTGTTATATATGAAAATCGAATTCTATGCCCGGTCTTTTTTGAGATCGCTGAATTCTGTATTCCTTCTGCAACAAATCGTATTGAGGCGATATAAATGTCAAAATATTTTCCTGCCTCATTCATCGACTGAAATATTTTTTCCTCGTGAGTTGTTGTATCAAATGACTTTACGGGTTTTGCTTTCTTTGGGTATTTACCGGTTTGGCCTTTTTTGGTATTCTGACTTTGCGAGATAGCTTGCAAGTTTGTAAGAGAATTATCAGTCTTATTATTATTAATATGATCAATCACAAGTCCATTCTCGATTAATCCGTTGAATGCTTCAAATACAATCCTGTGAACATAATACTTCTTTTTTCCGGCACCAAACATCAAATACCCCTGATTACTTACGGTACCAACCGGCTTCTTCAGTTTGCGGTTTCTAACAATGCCGTCGCGAGATGCCTCGTAATTGACGACCAGGGGATGCGGCTGAAATTCTTGGTCCATTTGTATAATAATACTATTTGTCTAATTTATTATTTGGTTTAATTATGAATCTTTCAACGTAGTCTTGGGGGGTTTTAATGACGAAATCGGCGGTGGGGTCAATGACGGCGTTTTTAATTCGCTTGTCATAATAGCGTTTTAGTTCCCTGTATCGCTTTCCGCCACAATTAATACACAACTGCGATTTTCCTCTTACACCGACGTGACAAACCAAGCACGGGAGGGGGCCAAGAGAACCATTACGAACGCTTTGTAAATGATACCCGCAGAATTCACCTCTACATGATTTATTGCACGGGGTTGTCGACCCAATCATCAACCATTTGCAGTGATTCATTATACTATATTCTTTCATTTAAATACTTGTTTTAATTATATGGATGAGTTCGAGAGATTAGCAGCAATTAAGCCCTGGAAAAATATTAAGTTCAATCTTGATAGAGTCCTCAAGGACACACCAAAAGCGTTAATAAACGATAAAACCCTGTTGAATAAAATACGCGATTGTATCAATGAATTCAAGCGTGATGGCGCATCTCACAGTTGGTCAACATTTCGAATTGATGGCATTGTTGATGCTACCATGAACGACAACCGCGCAGCAACGATAATATCACAACTTGACGGTAAAAGATATTTCTTCAGAGTAAAATTCATTGTCCGGGTGAAATCAGGCGATTGGATCATACGTGATAAATTTGAACCGGTTCTCAGCGACAAGAAAACAGTCATTGTCAGCCGCGACTCCAAGCCGGGGTTGTTAACCGGAATTGACAGACCATACTATGAACGAGCGTATCCTGAAACAGCAGTTGTTTATGGAATATACCCGTTAAATAAGAAACCTGATATCGGAAAACTGAAACCGATGAAACAGTCAACCGGGATAAATTGTGTAGCAGAACGAATAATAGAGCATTTTACAAATGCGTGTCGAGGAAACAAATTGACTGATTTACGACGTGGCAAAATCAACCAGTGGGAACTAACCGTAAAAGAGCGTGGAGCAGCCATCAGCGACATAGCGAGATTAGAAACATCGCTGAGATTTCCAATAACCGTTACAACGATAACCGGTGAAGTATTATACGAATCGAAGTATAAATCGAAGGGAGCCCCAATCAAAATTATTGATCATAACGAACACGCATGGACGCCCGTGATCACAATATTTCCACGGGATAGAACAGTAAAGTATATACCCGAAGAATTCCTGGGAGAACAATTCTCCAAGGACGGTTTTCTCGCGGAGAGGAAACTATTTGATGCTATTGCCTACTTGTGTAAAAACGACCCTGTATCAATGTGGTTACTTCGCAGCGCTGAAAACGATGCGGATACCTTTGATCAGTTTGTAAGACCAAACGGTGAATTATATCGCACTGAAGCATTTCACAACAGGATGAAAAAAACCGCCATAGAATTTGAGGAGCATGATGAACAACTGCTAACAAATTGTTTTACGATTCCATCGGTTGTAGCTCATGTTGCAGCAAGGAAAAATGCGTGGAGACCAACGCGCAGGGAATTTCTACCGGATGTACAATCCAGTTGTTTGGAATACTATCACGGTGGACTATGGAACACTGAATACAACCGCGACGCTATGATTTCCGTTGATATGGTTGCCTGTTATCCAGCGAGTTTTCTCGGGTATGGATCCGCCGCTGAGTATTTCAAACGATTTGGACACCCCAGACATGAAATGACTCGTGTTGCTATTAATGGACCACTGCCTGATTTTGATTTAACCGGATTCGCTCGCATAGTATCATTTGAGTTCGCGGCAGGACTTCATCGCTGTTGCTATATTTGGATCGGTAGACACATGGCTGAAAAGAAGTGGTTGCCAATAGCGCTGCTACGGTATATGATTGATTGTAGCATGCTAGTTTCGTTGATTGTCAGTGACGCGATTATATCATACCGGGCGCAGACTGAAGTCTGGTTACCAGAACCAGAGCGTCTAGATAGCATAATTGATGAATCCAGAAAACACATTGATGCCGACGAGGAATATATCATCGAATGGTCCAGGAGGATATTCAACCAACGAAACCACGAGGCAAAAGATCTCGGTAGAAGAATAATTGGTAAGTTTACACAAGGTGGAAAAAACTGCGATTACAAACGATATTGCTCACGGCTGATTATAGATGACGCAGAATATGATTTCGTAATCAAGGACGCAGTGGAAAAAAATAGATACGTGAACTGCAAAACAGCTTTCTTGTCCAATGGAACGAGGTTGGGTACAGTTGTTACCTACAGCGATGGAGACAGCCCGGCGTATCCACATTTGAGGGCGTCTATGCTGGGTTATGCCGCTATCAATTTATTCTCGATGATAAATAGATTCCCCGACACCGCGGTTAGAGTAGCCGTTGATTCGTTTTATGTTAACGTAGCGTATAAGGAAAACGTAGCCGGGTTTACTAGTCCGGACGAGAGTTGGGGTACATGGAGAATTAAAAATGAAATACGACGCGATTATTCCCCGTCAGCAGATGTCACCGTTGAAAACAATTACTTACGCGGTGATAAATTATCAGAATGGTCTAATGCACCACCGTGTTCTGATCCAATTTGTAGACACAAGACGGTTTATTTAAGCGGCTGTGGCGGGTCAGGAAAGACGACTCGGGCAATTGAATTATTTCGAACGCGGGCAAGTATAATCGTGCTTACACCGACCCATAGACTAGCGCGAGAGATAAAACAACGAAATGTTGACGCCGTTACTTATCACAGCTTCTTTCGATACAGCGGCGGTGAGTGGACTCCTGATCGAATGGGTGAAAAATTTATTCCTGGGGTTATCATCTGGGATGAGATATGTACTGTTTCGTTAGATGTTTTACAAATGTTTCTTGATTGGTTGCTGCTCGCGAATACAGCGGTGATCATGTGTGGCGACCATGGTCAACCGCCACCATTTGTCGGCGAGGGTCCACATGATTGGTTAAGGGGTTTTGTGGACTATTATGAAGAAACCGATACTGATTACCGAGCACTTGATGAACAACTGCGCGGGGTTAAAAAATTAATCAGATTACAGCCGGATAGAGTTCAATGTGAAATAATCCGCGAGGTGATTCCGGAAACGCCGTTAAATGAATTCTGGGAAACATGGAGACCAAACGATTTGATTGTAGCGAGTAGAAAGATAGTCAGAGACACACTTCAGCGGAAGTTGTTTACGTTGCATAAGGAAAAGTTTCCAACGCGTCCAGTGCCGTTATGTTATAGACCCGCGGACACACGGCGGCAGAACATTGAAGTTGAAATTCCAGGCCGGACAGAAAAACAAATTCTTGTGCTGAATGATATTGTGCTCGTTGATATCAGCGTCGTCGAGGACGCGCTACGTGCTGATAAATCCCCGTGGACGCTAGGATACGCAACAACAATACATTCCTCGCAGGGACTAACCATCACGGACACAATTGTTTGGATAGTTGATAATCGCATCGAATGGTCGAATCTAGTCTATCTTGCAGTGTCCAGAGTACGAAGGATAAATCAGCTTCGAAGAATTGTTATTGACGAAGCCACCGACGAAGCCGGCGACAAAGTCACCATCGATGCAAGCGTCATTGATAGAAAACTCTCGGGTTACCGCCAACAGGATAAAAAAAAACAGCGGCGTTTTGATATTGATGCCGAATTAATAATCTCGCTACGACAACAACAGAATAATCACTGCGCGAGTTGCAATTGTATAATGAGTTGGCGTTATTCGGATAAAGACACTCGCCAATTTACCGTGGATAGGATCGATAACAGTCTCGGTCATGTCAAAAACAATGTGAGGTTGACCTGTCTTGAGTGCAATAGACGCAACGGCGCTAGTTAAGACCACGTGGGGGCAATTGAGTATCGTTAGGTATCACTTGTAGTTGCTCGCGTGTAAATCCGCGCTGAGGAGCAGTTGAATCCAGTCTATAGATCGGTGGTCTACCAGTTGATCGTGTTATCGTTGATATGTTATGTGTGGTAACACTCCAAATAGGATCAGTAGCTCTTTTTTTACCGCCTTCAAGCTCTCCTGGTTCATACAGATATCTAACAGTGACATCGCCGAGAATCGGCTTGGAAACGCTATCTATTTTTGATCTGCCGGGTATATACTTTTCTTTAATCGCGTCGCTGGGCTTCATGTTGATTGCTCGGGTAATCTCGTTATTTAACGCTGCAATTACGCCTGGCAACCTTTTGACCCATTCACGAGATCGTTTTTCTTGGATGAATTCCTTCGCGTATTGATATCCAAATAACCGTTCAGCAAGAGTCCGATTGAATCGTTCAACAATTGCCTGATCACGATGTAGCGCAGTATGACCTCGTCGTATCGCGACGCTATGATGTTTCAGCGTTGATAAAACAGCGCCGCGAAATTCACTACCGGGATCAACTTGTAATAGATTTGGCCAGCGCAGAGGGCCTCTTCGATAAATCCGCTCAAACGCAGCGGCTACTTCAGTTGCTGACTTTGTTTTTAACGGCTCCGCTTGTTTGTATCGACTCGCAACATCAACTACGGTTAGCGCGTATTTGTAACCATTGTCATGAGGCAAAAATAGTATATCAGCCTGATGAACTTCATTAGGTACGCTGACATCAAAGCGCGAGAAGTTGATTTGTTTAGGCGGTGGTAGATAGATTTGCCATATAGCCTGTTTGGATAACCAATTAGCCGCAGTGGTCTTTGTTACCTTTGCAGCGCTTGCAAGCTTACCAATTGCGGCCTTCCCCTTCCAGTATCCTCTCGGGGAATAATAGATGGAATCCATGTTGTTATTATAAACGCTAGCGTTTTCAATTACCAGCGCCAGAAGCTCCGCTTCCAATCATTAATTTACCTTTCATAGCCGATTTTACCAACCATGAAGCCAATTTTTCTTTGACGGATTTATCAGGAATAGCATTTAACGCGTGAATTAATTTTACGTCCGCGATATGACGCTGTTGCAGATCGCTACTTTTGTAAGCAACATCATGAGCATGACACGCCTTATCGATAGCGTTTATTGGATACTCACCGGGTTTGGGCTGATTTTGATCATCGAGTCTAATATCTAATCGTGTTCCGGGGCCACAGTAGTTATATCCTGGGAGGTGTTTTTCTCCTGGATACTTTGCCCACGGGGTTCCGGGGAGTTTTGATAACTTGGCTGCGATGTCACCACCTCGCTTTTTTTTAAAACATCTCCGGGTCTAATAGAAATAAATCTAAATTTCTTTGTACCGCATTGTACACACTTGCCAGTAAGGGCCGATCTGTTATTTCTTGTTGTAGCGGTTGTCATATCATTTGTGCCAGTACGTACTCTACACTTCACACAATATAGATCCATAATTTATGTATAGAGATATGAATATAATTGATTTTTCGGCGACTAAAACAAGAGAACCAGTTAAGCATGTTGCAGCGTTACCAAACTCGATCCGGATGATTATCATCGGACCATCTGGATCCGGCAAGACGCAATTGTTACTCAATTTAATAATGAGATGGATGAAGTGGGATAAGTTGTATTTGGTTGCTCCTAGCGTAGATGATCAACGATGCTACGAGGTGTTGAAAGATTTCAACGAGAATGCATCAGCGATCGCTAAAAAAAATGTTATTGAGTTTATTACGGATATCAATGATGCACCGGGTATTGATGATATTGATGGCGACGTTAACAATCTAGTCGTGTACGATGATGTTATGTTAGACAATCAAAAAAACCCAGCTAGGATATTTTCCAGAGGCAGGCATAAAAACACTGACGTGATATATGTCACTCAACGATACACTCAGATTCCAAAAGTAATCAGAGATAACTGCAATATTCTTGCTGTGTTCAACGGCGTTGATACACACACGCTACGAAATATTTGGCAGACATGGTGCGGCGGTGACATGGACTTTAATGGTTTTCGAAACTTTTTTAGTCATGCTCAGTCGACCCCACATGGATTCGTAACGATAAATTTACATGATCCTCGGACACGATATCGTATCGGACTTGACCAAATATTCGGTTAGTTGTAAATAATTTTCATTGTAAGCAGCAGAGGGGGCAATGACATCGACGCGGTCGTCGATGTGCTTACCGGACGCTGACGACGCTGGGGATCGACGCGCAGAAGGTGTTAATTAAACCAAATGACGTCACCATCGTGTAGGATGGACCGACGTCGTTTTTTTTTTACCAGGCGCTGACGACACTAGATCGTTGAGTGCAGAAAGTAATAATTAAGCAAAATAACGATTGGACAAAATGTCCGATTCGCCCCCTCTGCTGCTGCATGAAACACATGGCTAAGTGGAAAAGATGGGATAGGACTACTTTTGGTGTCAGGAAGGCAACGCAAAGGTATACAAATTATACCCTGATTCATTCCAAGTGAGGCAAAAAGAAAAGGTTACACGGCGTAGGAAAATTCCTAAGAATCATAAGTCCTGTATATCTGATCAATTAGTTTTGGAGACCTTATTACTCATAATTAGCGGTAACATTATCAAGCATTATAAAATAGCATTCACATACAAAAAGAAAGGATCGTTATGAAGCAAGCAAAGTTGAAAAAGACACTGAAAATTTATTTATTCAATTATATTCAAGAAGAGTCCTATATGGAGGTAAGAAATGGATTTTAAAGTCAAATGTATCTCTTTTATTTTCTTTCTGCTCATCTTTCCATTTTGACCCATCAAGTGTGACCACACCGAAGTTTGAATGATAATCTTGAGTTCATTATTGGCATTTTTCATCTCATCTTTGCGCTTTGCTATAAACCTTTTCTTCAATAGATTTTTAAAAATTCGCATAATACACATATTTTAGAATAAGAAAGACAAAATCGACTACAAGAGCTCTGAATTCTGTTTCATGTATTTTTGTTGATCAATGTAACCTAAACCAACCACTATGTGTACGCATAAATTAAAATTGTTAAGTTTTGCTACTGATTGTTATCTAGTGTTCACCTTAGTGTTACTGAATGGGTAATATCTATTCCTAAAATATTTTTATTCAGGACGCTAAATTGTTTTGAATATAGGGGTGTGACCTGTGTGGGACTATTCCTGTCTTTTGAAATGATGCTACTCCAAGCCTAAAAACATATAGCATTATCTGGCCCGATCTTGAACATCAGATACAATTTTAAATGCATACTTCGCATTCAACTCCTAACTGCGTACAGATTTTAGTTATTACTGTTCATGGTAGCTTGCGCTTGAAATACGAACAACTATGGTATTCGAGACTACTACGAATGTTTTTAGAATCAAAGAAGTGTGCGAAAGGGAAAGACTTAGTGAGATAACTTAGCAAGTCTCCCAAGAAAGATCGCCTATGATAGAGTTCTTCTCACATGTTTTTTGCGCCACCCAAATATTTTATACACAAATAAATTTCACGTACACATTTTATTCACAAGTAATTTCTAAAAAATCTTCCAAAATTACCCCTTACATGTGGCGAAAAGCTGTACTTACTAAATATAAGGTGGAATGATATCCTAGAACTCAATTGTTATTGCAATCTTATCCACTTTATGCAAAGTGTTAAGGAATCTCGGTCGCAAAATAAGCAAAGACAAAAATGTTTTTTTAATAGCCCAGAACAAATTGAGAAAAAGAACGTATTCAAAATGAAGGGGATAGATTGCAGCGTAATAAATACAGATAATTGCATGCCAACATTTTGGAGGAGACAGAAATTGCATGCATCATTATATTATATACATCAAGCTGACAATGCTGACATGATTTATTACAGTTATATACTTTACTTATCGATCTCAAATGCTGATCGGGAGCAGTCCAACACAAAAAGGTTTTCTTTTTTTCGTGGAACAAGGCTATCAAGAAAGCCAGTTTCTAAAACAGGTCTCGGAGTATCTGTACGAAATGTGCCATTTAACAGGAATGTAAAATGGAATGTTAAAATGATGACTCGGGGACTATCAAAATGAACCAATGATCATTTCAAACAATTCATACAGTCGTTCTAAACCTGAAAACATGAATGCCAGGAAAACATACATGTTGCTATGCTTATGCAAATTAATAACAGGAACACATAAATGTCACTATACTTATATACATGAATGCCAGAAACAGATACATGTCACTATACTTATCAAATGAATGCCAGGAACACATAAAAGTCACTATACTTATTTACATGAATGCCAGGAACACATACTTGTCACTATACTTATCAAATGAATGCCAGGAACACATACACGTCACAATATTTATATACACGAATGCCAGGAACGCATACATGTCACTATACTTATATACATGAATGCCAGGAACGCATACATGTCACTATACTAACATAAATGAATGCCAAGAACACATACATGTCACTATACTTATCAAATGAATGCCAGGAACACATAAAAGTCACTATACTTATTTACATGAATGCCAGGAACACATACTTGTCACTATACTAACATAAATGAATGTCAAGAACACATACATGTCACTATACTAACATAAATGAATGTCAAGAACACATACATGTCACTATACTAACATAAATGAATGCCAGGAACACATACGTGTCACTATACTTATCAAATGAATGCCAGGAACACATACATGTCACAATACTTATATACACGAATGCCAGGAACGCATACATGTCACTATACTTATATACATGAATGCCAGGAACGCATACATGTCACTATACTAACTTAAATGAATGCCAAGAACACATACATGTCACTATACTTATCAAATGAATGCCAGGAACACATACATGTCACTATACTAATATAAATGAACGCCAGGAACACATACATGTCACTATACTTATCAAATGAATGCCAGGAACACATACATGTCACTATACATATATACATGAATGCCAAGAACACATACATGTCACTATACTTATCAAATGAATGCCATGAACACATACATGTCACAATACTTATACAAACGAATGCCAGGAAGACATACATGCAACTATACGTATATAAGTGAATGACAGGAACATAAACAGGTCACCATACGTATACAAACGAATGTCAGGAACACATACATGTCACTATACTTATCAAATGAGTGCCAGAAACACATACATGTCACTATACTTATATAAATGAATGCCAGGAACACATACATGTCACAATACTTATACAAACGAATGCCAGGAAGACATACATGTAACTATACTTATGTAAGTAAATGATAAGAACATAAACAGGTCACCACACTTATACAAACGAATGCTACGAACACATACATGTCACAGTACATATATACATGAATGCCAGGAACACATACATGTCATCATGCTTATATAAATGAATGACAGGAACACATACATGTCACTATACTTATATAAATGAATGTCAGGAACACATACATGTCACTATACTTATACAAACGAATGCCAGGAAGACATACATATAACCATACGTGAATGACACGAACATAAATAGGTCACCTTACTTACACAAACAGGCTACAATTACTAATACGACCAAGCCTTCACCGCTACTTACGCGCTAGATCATGCATTTTATTAAATACATGCATCTGGAGTTAAGTCCGTGGAAATTGTTAATGTTAATTCAGAGTAACCAAGACCGTAATTATGATTCTACATTTACATCTTTTCAATACAGAGAATGCCCAGTAATGGTTGTCCAATACCATGCATACTGGACTATGTCTGTCTGTCTCTCGTTAAAATGATACAAACAAATCGCATACAATTGGTAAAATTATATCTGTACCAAATTAAACAGATATTTCATACTGACCATATGGACATGACATCGATAGATTGAAATTAAGGGATGAATATATTACAGAATCCTTTCTTCTTTTATTACGTATACTTAAGGGAAAATGTTCTCAAAACGTCTCTCGTTTTTGTTCCTTAAAAAAGCATTGGTAAAATCGTAACTGTAATAAGATTCGAAGATATTTCCCCTTTCTTTCTCTTTTAATAATAATAGCAGGCATAATACTTCAAAATAAGGACTATAATCTTGCCATATGTCTTACAACATCAAAATAGGGACTATAATCTTGTCATATGTCTTACAACATCAAAATAGGGACTATAATCTTGTCATATGTCTTACAACATCAAAATAGGGACTATAATCTTGCCATATGCCTTACATCAAAATAGGGACTATAATCTTGCCATATGCCTTACAACATCAAAATAGGGACTATAATCTTGCCATATGCCTTACAACATCAAAACAGGGACTGAATCATGCCGTATGTCGTTGTACAACATCAAAATAGGGACTGTTTCATGGCATAAGTCGTTGCAGAAAATTTATTCCGCATATTACAGAACAATCGCTTTATCAGACAATTCTTTAAATATCAGGGTCAAGTTTTCGCATCATTTGTAAGTTACTCTAAGATAGCATGGAGGTTGTTTACATTGTACTGATTTTTGACATCATAACAGGTCAGTTTTGAGGTTCAGCAAAGTGGGATCAGCACGTGCTACCAATATGGTCTTATAGGAACCATCTGGAGTGTATATAAACAACACACTTTTATGTAACGTAAACATAAGTAAAGTAATTGCTCGCTATTTGCAAATAAGACAACATAATTTTCGACAGGTTGATAAACATTTGATTATGATCTTGACATTTACTGAAAGGATTAGGCAATCATTGTCCAATTAGAACATGTGTTATAGATTTAAAACGACGATGAAGCATTACGTAATCATTGTCTAATTGGCCCATGTGTTATAGATTTATGTCGACACTGAAGGGTGACCTTATCATTGTAAAATTAGAATATATGTTGTAGATTTAAATCGACAATGAAATAGAAGAAAAAAATTAATGGATTGAAGTTCATCCAAGGCTTAAAAAACAGAAATGAACCGAGGCTATAGCACTGTAGATATAGTGAAATGGCCGACCTACGGCTTTACCCTATTATCATTTGTTATTGAACGGAAAAACTTTCTGGTTTAAATGAGGTACGGAAAAGGTAAATTATGGAAAAGGTGAATTGGTGATAATTTTGTCAATGTTCAGAGAGAAGTATGTTCATAAAGTAACGACCTGGTAGATTTATACTTAACGACATTTTAAAAAAAAAACAAAATAATTCTTGATATTAAAATTTGCCGACAGAAAACATTTACGTACAGAAACAAACTCATAAAGCTGATTATTTACCTCCATTACGCTAACGTTATTTTAGGTTATCAAAGTATCATAAATCTACTTTGAGACTAACAAGTCATTTTGGAAGAAAATGATGTCTCTACGCTATCAGATTCAGGCAAGATCAAAATCTATTTATTAAACTGGTATTTTAACAAACGATGCATTGGTCCGTGTTTACCGAGTGAAGATAAAGAAGAAAAAAAACCAAGATCGCCATAATGCCTTTTAAAAAGACACAGCTATGTCACAGTTAAATGCTGTCCGAGTTCATCCACTTGTACAGTGCCTATTATAAAATTGTCCGAGTTCATCCACTTGTACAGTGCCTATTATAAAACTTTCCGAGTTCATCTACATGTACAGTGTTTATTATAAAATTGTCCGAATTCATCCACATGCAGAGTGCCTATTATAAAATTGTCTGAGTTCATCCACTTGTACAGTGCCTTTCATACAATTGTCCGAGTTCATCCACTTGTACAGTGCCTATCATACAATTGTCCGCGTTCATCCACTTGTACAGTGCCTATTATAAAGTAACCCGCCATTTTACAATGGATTATCACGTTTTTGTGGTGACTTTATGTACTGTTTTTGAAAGAATGTTTTCTGGTAAATTATTACATCTTAATTTTGATTGAGCAGTAACCAACACAAATTGAAATTTATAATAATTATAGGTTCTTAAATTCATGAAACACACACGAGTAGAGCCGATAAATAACTTCAGACTTTGAAATAAAAGGATTACAGTTGTTTGTGACACTTTGCTTGAAATGTTTTGCTCTAGAAGCTTTATCGTTAAAATAATAAAATAATTGTGTAAGCAAAGCTAAAATGAATCTATGTATTTATTGCAATTGCATTCGAATTAAAGTCTTGGTCTTTCTTCTACAAGTTTTATTAATTCAAGCCATAGATCAAAGTCCACTCTACCCAATGAATAGGTTGAGCCAAGATCAGACGTTAGAGCTGGGTACGATGAAAATTTTCTGAACATCCCGCGATACGTGCCACGGTACTCCGCAATTATATTACGGACCAATAATTGACATTTCTTTCTAAAAAAAAATATACAGCTCGCACATTGCTGAGAAATACATTCACGTGATATATAGCAAGTTAACACCATATTATATTCATTGCATTATTTAAAGAAAATATTTATCTAGAGATAAAATAAAATATACCTGCTCGAAAGAAAATCTTATCGCTCACGCCCAACCCCGACCCATTTGCCATGTGCATTTTAATTGTGTATAGGTTGTCTTCAAAAAACAATTACTAAAGTGAGATGATGACAATATAGCGGACACATTGTAAAAACTGTTAGTAAAGTGAGATGATGGTACTATAGCAGACATATTGTAGAAACTGTTATTAAGCTGAGATGATGACAATATAGCGGACACATTGTAAAAGCTGTTACTAGAGTGAGATGATGACACTATAGCGGACACATTGTAAAAACTGTTATTAAAGTGAGATGATGGCACTATAGCGGACACATTGTAAAAACTGCTCCTAAAGTTATATGATGACATCATAGCGGACACACTGCAAAAACTAAGCTGAGATGATGACACTGTAGCGGACACATTGCAAAACCTGTTATTAAAGTGAGATGATGGCACTATAGCGGACACATTGTGAAAACTGTTACTAAAGTGAGAAAAAACTATAGCGGACACATTGTAAAACTGTTACTAAAGTGAGATGACGACACTATAGCAGACACATTGTAAAAACTGTTACTAAAGTGAGATGATGACACTATAGCGGACACATTGTAAAAACTGCTACTAAAGTGAGATGATGACTGTATAGCGGTCACATTGTGTAAACTGTTGTTAAAGTGAGATGATGACACTATAGCCGACACATTGTAAAAACTGTTACTAAAGTGAGATGATGACACTATAGCGGACGCATTGTAAAAACTGTTACTAAAGTGAGATGTTGACACTATATCAGTCACATTGTGAAAACTGTTACTAAAGTGAGATGATGACACTATAGCGGACGCATTGTAGAAACTGTTACTAAAGTGAGATGATGACACTATAGCGGACGCATTGTAAAAACCGTTACTAAAGTGAGATGTTGACACTATATCGGTCACATTGTGAAAACAGTTACTAAAGTGAGATGATGACACTATAGCGGACACATTGTAGAAACTGTTACTAAAGTGAGATGATGACACTATAGCGGACGCATTGTAAAAACTGTTACTAAAGTGAGATGATGACACTATAGCGGACGCATTGTAAAAACTGTTACTAAAGTGAGATGTTGACACTATATCGGTCACATTGTGAAAACTGTTACTAAAGTGAGATGATGACACTATAGCGGACGCATTGTAAAAACTGTTTTTAAAGTGAGATGATGGCACTATAGTAGACACATTGTAAAAACTGTTACTAAAGTGAGATGATGACACTATAGAGGACGCATTGTAGAAACTGTTACTAAAGTGAGATGATGACACTATAGCGGACGCATTGTAAAAACTGTTACTAAAGTGAGATGTTGACACTATATCGGTCACATTGTGAAAACTGTTACTAAAGTGAGATGATGACACTATAGCGGACACATTGTAGAAACTGTTACTAAAGTGAGATGATGACACTATAGCGGACGCATTGTAAAAACTGTTACTAAAGTGAGATGATGACACTATAGCGGACTCATTGTAGAAACTGTTACTAAAGTGAGATGATGACACTATAGCGGACGCATTGTAAAAACTGTTACTAAAGTGAGATGATGACACTATAGCGGACTCATTGTAGAAACTGTTACTAAAGTGAGATGATGACACCATAGCGGACGCATTGTAAAAACTGTTACTAAAGTGAGATGATGACACTATAGCGGACACATTGTAAAAACTGTTTTTAAAGTGAGATGATGACACTATAGCGGACTCATTGTAAAAACTGTTACTAAAGTAAGACGATCACACTATAGTGGACACATTGTAGAAACTGTTACTAAAGTGAGATGATGACACTATAGCGGACACATTGTAAAAACTGTTACTAAAGTGAGATGATGACACTATAGCTGACACTTTGTAAAAACTGTTACTAAAGTGGGATGATGACACTATAGCGGACGCATTGTAAAAACTGTTACTAAAGTGAGATGATGACACTATAGCGGACGCATTGTAAAAACTGTTACTAAAGTGAGATGTTGACACTATATCGGTCACATTGTGAAAACTGTTACTAAAGTGAGATGATGACACTATAGCGGACACATTGTAAACACTGTTTTTAAAGTGAGATGATGGCACTATAGTAGACACATTGTAAAAACTGTTACTAAAGTGAGATGATGACACTATAGAGGACGCATTGTAGAAACTGTTACTAAAGTGAGATGATGAAACTATAGCGGACGCATTGTAAAAACTGTTACTAAAGTGAGATGTTGACACTATATCGGTCACATTGTGAAAACTGTTACTAAAGTGAGATGATGACACTATAGCGGACGCATTGTAGAAACTGTTACTAAAGTGAGATGATGACACTATAGCGGACGCATTGTAAAAACTGTTGCTAAAGTGAGATGATGACACTATAGCGGACTCATTGTAGAAACTGTTACTAAAGTGAGATGATGACACTATAGCGGACGCATTGTAAAAACTGTTACTAAAGTGAGATGATGACACTATAGCGGACGCATTGTAAAAACTGTTTTTAAAGTGAGATGATGACACTATAGCGGACGCATTGTAAAAACTGTTACTAAAGTGAGACGATCACACTATAGCGGACGCATTGTAAAAACTGTTACTAAAGTGAGATGATGACATTATAGCGGACACATTGTAAAAACTGTTACTAAAGTGAGATGATGACACTATAGCTGACACTTTGTAAAAACTGTTACTAAAGTGAGATGATGACACTATAGCGGACACTTTGTAAAAACTGTTACTAAAGTGAGATGATGACACTATAGTGGACACATTGTAGAAACTGTTACTAAAGTGAGATGATGACACTATAGCGAACACATTGTAAAAATTTACTAAAGTGAGATGATGACACTATAGCGGACGCATTGTAAAAACTGTTACTAAAGTGAGATGATGACACTATAGCGGACACATTGTAAAAACTGTTACTAAAGTGAGATGATGATACTATAGCGTACGACCAGTAAAACATTGACATTATAGGGCATGTTGATAAAAATAGAAAGTTTTGACACTGATGCCTATAATTTATGAGCTATACAAATGATATAATAGAAATGGAAACTTCGAGTTGGATGTCAACACTGGGTTAAGACATTTATCAGAGAGAGCCAGTAACACATTGACTCACAAAACGAGGACTAATTAGTGGACTCGATAAATGACATACTATTTAAACATATTTAAAAAAAAACGGTCTCCTGAGAATCGTATGATGAGTCTCGCTTTTACAAAGGGATTACATGTGTTCAACACGTTAAGATGTACTAGCAAATAACGTTAAAAATTATATTTTTCTCTTTGTGCAATCCATACTTTTTCACAAGTTGGATTTGGTCTCAAAATCTTTCACAACATCCATTTCCGGTACACGTGTCATACATGTGATTCAAGGTTTCTAAATATAATTGTACCTGTTAAAGTCCATATTAATTTGTGACAAATACAACTATTTGTAAAAAATAAATAATATTTAGAATTATTTTTCCATGAAAAAAGCATACTTAATATGTCATTAAATTCGTCACAAGAATGATTGGGAAATTCTGTACATTCGTTACTGACATAAAATACCCAAGTACCGGTACAGTGAAAAAGTACTGTCGTATATAACACTGGAAATAAAATGCCGTGGTCAGCCGGTATACCTGTAATATCGCGCAATTCTGCCACATAGAGACATCAAACCCCACTCTTCCCAGTGAATAGGCTGAGCCAATGCCAAATGTAGACATCAAGCCCAACCCTTATAAGTGAATATGTTGCGTCAAGGCCTGATGTAGACATCAAACCCCATTCTTCCCAGTGAATAAGCTGAGCCAAGTCGTAGACAACAAACCCCTGTCTTCCCAGTGAATATGTTAATCAAAGTCCAGATATAGACATCGAAATCTTTCATACTGGTGACCTGTTTGAGATGAGGACAGATGAAAACACCCAAAATTTCGCACTATCCCGGGTTCTAGTACGACTCCGTTATATACAAATTTCAAGGCAAGAAAGGCTGGACAGTAGATAAAATTCGGTGGAACAACCAACCGTCGGCCCGGTCTGAAAGGTGTACATTATCAGTTCACAAATAACTGTTTCTGAAACCCAAATGGTGACAATATATGATATAGCGAATGGATCTGAATAAAACTAATAACTAAGAACTTATATGAACAGAAAGCCTCGTATATTGGTGCCGTGTCACGTAGACAGGCCGAACAAGGGGAAGAAATGACCCCACACTACACATGAGAAAATGGGTACAAAAAGTGCGTATGGAACAAATACCCTCATCCAGAGACAGCAAACCGTTAGCGTTTTCTCCAGTTTGGAGGTAAACGATACCAGGGAGCTGACCCCCAACAACAACAGCAACACAAAGATGCTAAAATGTAGCAATTCGACCACCAGGCACACTGCAATGTCCAAATTTGGTGTCCATGCTTCCCAGAAACTTCTCCATAATGACTCAAAAGAACAGTGCCGGATTACCAAATAGGCAGAGTAGGCACCGGCCTAGAGGCCTCGAGACAACGGATCAAAATAATATTGATAAAACGTATTAGGAGATAATTTGCGAGGGGTGTTTAATCGGCACTGCAAACGAGAGACCAAACTATGCCCACAAAGATCAGCATTATGTGGACGACGGTAGCTAAACACAGTTGCTTTAAAAAACGTAGCTTGTAGTCTTTTTTGAAGTCTGTGCTGAGACTAGAACAACAAATAAAAAGTTGGAGACGCATATCACCTTATTTCCTTTCTCATTCTTCTCTTCCCCCAAAACAGTTTTTTCTTTTCTGGGGGGGGGTAGTCATAAAATAAGCAAACTTTGGAGTGGCCCGTGCGCCCTAGAGACGGAGACATCCTCTATCCCCATAAACTAAAACACATCATGCGGACATATAGTACAAAACAAAAGTAAGAAAACATTAACTTTCCTTTAAGTTTCCGTTAAATTTTTTTGTTTTTTGCCCTCTTCTCTATAACAATATGCATCTCATTAAAAAAATCTAATTCCCTGTCTAGCAGGAAAACAAAAAAATTACGAAAAGGGCGAGATGTATCATTTATTTACTCTTATTTGCAAGCCTTTATCTGTTTGATTTTTTCTTAACAGGTTTATTCATTACATACATACATACATACATACATACGGTTGCAAATTCAATGTTAAGATACTTTATAAAAAGGAATCATGCCAGGAACAGCACAGAACCTGAGTTCAAAAACATCACTTGACTGATCAGGTGTTTCTAATCTTCAAAACTCTGGCAACTCCTGAGATTTCAAATGATCTTATGTCTGCCAAAACGCAGTAGAAACATAAGAATTCTTGAATTAAAGGATATGAAATTGATATTATCAGATTTCAGCGTGAATTACGATTGAAGTTATTCATTTTCATGTGTTGAGCCACTGATCACATTTATACTTTAGACGTGTATTGTTACGACTCTATGGCCACAAACTAAGTCCCAATAAGAAGCAATAAGTTTGTAAAAAAAGTAATAAAGAATTTGATTCACAAAGTCATAACTGAAAACATGAGAGGAACTGACAGTATTACGATTAGAATGCTGAAGATAACTGATACAATTTTATAAAAGAAAAGTTTTGTGTAATTTTCAAAACCAGAAGTGTACTAGCTCATAAAGAATCGTGATATAGTCAAGATGGCGTCGTCCAGAACTCCTTCGAATAATTTACAAGAGTACCAAAATAGTATTATATTCAAATAATGAGCACGTTCTATTTCCACTGAATAGTCGAAGCAAATGTTTTACCTCTCGAATAATATCTAAGTACAACATAAATCACGTCTTCAGACTTACAACAGAAACACAAGAAATGAGAAAGACACAAAAATCGGTATATTGCGCAGTTCTCTCCTTAGATACAGTTAACATTACGACTCTTATTTCACAATATACTCAACGTGACAAATCACACTACTCATTCTGCATAGAACTTTCCTATTCATGTGACCTAGTCCAACTAATGGGAAGTTACTAAATTCTTCTTGAAACGCCAAAACCCCATCGGCCAATGAGAAATGAATCCAAATGTTCCATTATGCCTTATTATTAAGATTGCTATTAATAATTGCCAACACATACGTAAGCATCTATTTATAGACCTTATGTAATATTATGTTCTAACAGATTCATGTCCTGTAGGCAAAACTAGCTAAATATATTCTGTATAGGGCTGCTTACTCGAGAGCACTGATTGATGTATATGGTATTAGGGCTGAGAACTCGCAGCTGTGCTGATTGCTGTATATAGTACAAATGGCTGCAGTAGACAGTACAAGGACTGAGGGCTTGCAATCACTCTAATTGCTGTATATGGTTACAAAGACTGTTGTATTTAGTACAAGTGTTGCGTACTCATGACTAATCTGATTGTTGTATATAGTTCACAAGGACTGCTGTATAAAGTGCAAGGATGTATAGAGTGCAAGGACTGCTGTATATAGTACATGGACTACGTACTCACGATTACTCTGACTGCTGTATATAGTCCAAGGAGTGCTGTATATAGTGCAATGACTACTATATATAGTACATGGACTACATACTCACGATTAGTCTGACTGCTGTACATAGTCCAATGAGTGCTGTATATAGTGCCAGGACTGCTGTATATAGTCCAAGGAGCGCAACATATAGTACAATGGCTGCGTTCTCGAGACCCCTTTGAGAGTTCTATATATTACAAGGACTGCTGAATGTAATACAAGGACTGCGTTCTCGTGACCACTCTGATTATTGTATATAGCACCAGGGCTGAGTGTTCGTGATTACTCTGATTCCTCTATATAAGGGTGCTGTATGTAGAACAAGGACTGCTGTATATAGTACTAGGGCTGATTTATGTAGTACAAGGGGTGATGTGTGTAGTACAGGGGCTGCTGTATATAGACAAAGGACTGCTGTATATTGTTAATAGACTGCTTTATATAGTACATGGGCTTCTGTATATAGTACAAGGGCTTCTGTATGTAGTACAAGGGCTGCTGTATGTAGTACAAGGGCTTCTGTATGTAGTACAAGGGCTGTTGTTTATAGTACAAGGGCTGCTGTATGTAGTACAAGGGCTGTTGTTTGTAGTATAAGGGCTGCTGTATGTAGTATAAGGGCTGCTGTATGTAGTACAAGGGCTGCACTATGTAGCACAAGGGTTGATGTATGTAGCACAAGGTGTGCGTATTCGAGACCACTCTGCTTGTTGTACACTGTACAAGGATGCATGTACATAGTACAAGGACTGTTGTGTGTTGCACAGCTCTGCTAGCTGGCTTTACAAATCTTAAGGTGTTCGATAGTAATGTGTACATGTGTATAGATTAAACAAAGATAAACATAAGATGATTGGTGTTACTGTGGAAATTCCCTTGTATGCTGAGAAATATTTGAACTCGACAAATTTTAGAAATTAAAACAATTGTTATTCTCTAATAGATATATCCTGACCCTATATTTGTTTTCCTCATCACGTCAAACCATAAAAACACACGCTGTTAAGTACATTTTGTTTTCCGAGACGTGCAACGTAACTAGAATCGGAGATTACATACTGCATCATACCAGTGCATGATAAATGTCGCGTACAGTAGATGAATCGATGGTGTACACTGCAAATCTCACACGTTTCCTTAAATTTATCCAGTCCACAACACGAATAGTGAAGGCCAAATATACATTCAGAATAAACATAATAACGAGTACAGAGACATATATAAACAATAATAATAGATTATAACGAGACCATTAAAAATTCAGATGTTTTATTGCAATTCTTAGAAATGCACACAGACAAATACACACATCTGAAACGTAAATAGACGAATATATGGTGATTTGGATTCTTTATTGATTCTTCATAAAGGTTTTCTTAACTAAAGGTTTGTTTAAAATATATCATATCATTTGTTCGAGAGATTAATAGGCCAAATTATGTATACATGTAAACTAGACCTTGGCCACCTGAGAGTATTTCTTGCTCATTTATTATGCTTGTGTATAACTGATGTCTTTGTTCCTATTTTGCGTCCTAATGGCAAAAGTAAACATTCAAAGTCAAGTGCATGAGCAACTAATACCGATTATATTTTACTCATGGAGAAATTATTTTTCTTTTGATTGGACACAGAAGCCATCTGATTAAAATCAAGATCTAGTTAAAATAATTAGAGTTGGCAGATGCTGATTAAGATGTATGTTCTGGTGAACTTTGGAACTCCAGGTCCATTTATCTGAGTAACTTTTCAAATAAAGCGTTGCGTTTCTCTTTAGGGAGAGTTATCGTTACAAAATTACACGTTCCAAATGACGTTTATCCAAGTTCACACATATGAAAGCTGTAATCCGGTTGATGAATCGAAAGACAAGAAAATATGACCTACTCACAGATTTTCGTTATGCTAGAAATTTCTCTTTTAATAAATTTGAATATAAAGGTTATGAAAAGGTGAAGCCGTGAGTAAAATGATCAACCTTTGGTTGGAGACTGCAGAATATCAATGTTCGGTGCTGACTATGAGTTTTGGTACCGATCTTATAAAGTCGGACAGCATTGTCGGGATTTCTTTTCATTACAGAATATACAAAGTTCATTCTTATAATAATCGATACTACCCTGTTGTGTCCCTGGGCAAGGCGCTTGCATTGGCACGATATAAGATTCGTGTTTCAGAGCCTTAAAGCGCAAAACTAAATAAAACCAACCCAAATGTTATAATGGTTGGTGAAAATGAATACAACTGCAAAAACAAAACTGCACGACCACTAATCAAGAGAGGTTTTATTCTTGTTTTAAGTGTTAGGGGAAACGCTTGAATTTAATTGTGGTCCATTCAGTTTATATTAATTCTTGTACAAACATATTGGTTTTCTTCTATTAGGACATAATTTTTTTAGTAAAAGTATTAAGACTGAAATTTTCTCTAAATTTTATTGAAAGTAGTTTTTATTAAATTATTTTGTTTATTTGTGTAATACAACTGTATGCTATTTTATAAAGATCGCGCTTTACGAGCAGGTGCAGAAATCCATAAAATACATTTCTCTTGTATCTAAAGGTCAGCAATTTAGATTTGGAGGGAAGGTGCTGAACAGGCAAATTATTAAATCAATAATGGATGGGTTAGGCGAGATGATTCACACGGTTTCCGTGGGAAAGGTCGAGAGCCGTGTTCTGATCCGGAATGTGCGTTAAAAAAACTGCGTATAAATAGAGAAGCAGACTTGCACAAAATTAGTTCGTTCCTCGAGTCAGAACAGCTTTGTCTTTTCCTTACAAGTAAGAATCGTCTGTGTTCGCAAACGTCTTTAAAGAATGGACACTTTTTAATATTTGAGATTTTAACGGCAAAGTTAATATTTTCCCAACATTTTTGTATGTTCTTTCTATTTTATATTATAATTTAATGGAATGTTTAATTGTATTTGTGGTATGTATTATTGGAAAAGATGAATTCGCTACCAACTTCATGTTTGCATTTAATTTGGAGATTAAAGATTATATAGGTAATAAGGAGTAATGTTTAGTAACCTATTCCAAATTAGTATTCTATTTTAAATTTAGTAAAATCCATTTCCTCAAAATGAATGTTGTATTAATCGCAACTATTGAATTTTATGCTCATTGGTTATCATGAAGTTAATCGAGATTTAAGTATCTGTATTACATTCTAAAAGGCAGAAATTATACAAATGTATGAAGTTGGTAAGCTCGAAGGAAAAGTGTAATCTTATATGTAATCTTATATGCATTTAGTGTATTTTAAATATAAAGGTTTTATAGATGTATCTCTAGAATATATATATATATATATATATATATATATATATATATATATATATATATATATATATATATATATATATATATAATTTAAATAAAAAGTTCGTTCCTCGAGTCAGAACAGCTCTGTCTTTTCATTACAGCGATTTCGTACCTCATTCCCCAAGATGTAGCAGTGTCTATATCGTTATGGGTGACAACTTCGTTAAGAGAGCCTGCACTTCTTCTTCTTGCTCTTCTTCTTCTTCCCTCTCTCTGTCTCTCTCTCTTTGTCTGTCTGTCTGTATCTCTCTGTCTCTGTCTGTCTGTCTGTCTCTCTCTCTCTCTCTCTCTTTCTCTAACCATGGGCAAAGACATTTCTTAACTTATGAGCAATCCCTTCTCATAGCAAGAAATGAGACGAAGGTTATGATACACCTTTATCATAACACTTATTTTAACCTCTATACATAGTTTTTCCTGTTTGCAATTAGGCTGAAGGGTTTCTTTCGAGGTTGTTAAGATTTTATCGTAGTTATAGTATTTCAGATATTCATTCCTAGCAAACATTTAGTTGTGATCACTTGGAGAGGATATATTTATTTATTTATTTAGTTCATTAATTCGATTATTAATTGAAATTATTGTGTTCAGATATTCGGATTTAATATATGTTTCTGAACTACTCTGAATTAGTTTAAAGACGTTTTGGATTATATCATTTTGATACATGAATACAATTGGTACATAAACACAACATAGTGAACTTCATTTGGAGTGCCATTGTAACCCGTTTGGTTCTACTTAGTTTAAGACCATTGAAGCGTAGCGTAAGTTAACAAATTTAGCGGGAATAAACAGCCTTACATTCTAATTATTACAAAATGGTAAGTATTAATCTAAGTACCCGATTATGCTAATTGCATCTTTAGCCATTTTTAATGGAATTGTCACACTTCGTTAACCGCTTAATTGGTTGCTTGCCTGCTACTTCCGCTTAAAATAATTCCATCCTCCCAAAAATCAGACAACAAACGGAATGGCTAAGATTAACATAATTAAGAATGGCATGCTTAAACTTACTCATCCTTTCCCTGGAAACCATGTTCTATAAATCCTGTGCCATGAACTGATTGTCTATTAGTGCTTGGTTGAAATAAAAAATCTCTAAAGACAAAGTCTTAATCTCGTCATACGGACTTAAGAGACATTTAAATTAAACAGTATGCACACAAGCTCTCAGGGATTGTTATAAAAGACAAACAGCATCCAATATCAATAAAGGCTGCATATCAACAGGTAGCGTTTGGACAAAGTCGAAAGCAAATTCAAGCAATTTGCAACCTCTGACAATGAAAAAAAAAACACAGTGTTCATTGAACTTCCTAAAGCTTAGTTTTAGGAACTGTAAAAAGATTATATACTTTTGGGCACCCCGTCTCAAAATACTAAGTTGAGTAAACACCTTTTTAATTGTCATAGTTGTGGAAAGAGTTTTAATATACATCGCGGTTCTTATTTCCATTTGTTTTACTGTCATGTTTAACCAGTCAACGAGTTCATTTAGTTTTGGTAAAATCAAATACTATAACGTGAGTTAATAAAACATTTTATTCACTTTATATAGGGATGCAATATGAGTTTTGTTTTGTTTTTCTTTTACATTAATGATGATGATTGTTTTCTATTATTACAGTGTCTTACCATTATTACTATTATTATTATTATTATTATTATTATTATTGACGATAAGGAAATCCGTTAATATACTGTTTTCTCGTACAAATATTTCAATCCTTAATATGTGCAAAAGTATATAAGTTACAAAAAATAATTTGACAGCATACCCTATATGCTAAAGTAAACAAACACTATACATTTTCTGCTGCTTTGTTCTTCTCATTTGTCAATTCCTCAACAAAAGTTCTTTCATCCTTCAGAACACTCCTTTTCACTTATTTAATCTTCAGCCTATAGTCCTTCTGTGCTTCTTAAATCAACCTTGATTATTTAGCACTCAGCAGTTTGTCTTTGGCCTTGGCCTTTTTCTTTTCATCTATTTTTTTCCAAATCCCTGATGTTAACCATCTTCTTTTCCTTTTTCTTTTGATAACCAATGATTTTTTGCTGCTTCAGAGTATGTAATTTGATGTTAGTCCATGTACTTTCAACTGTTATAGTTTTCCCCATCTTCACTGGCTAATGCATTCAGACGATTTCTAAGCAAGATGGTTCAATTTCTCTTTATCTCTTGTGAGCAAAACTTGCTGATGTCAAACACGTTTCACTGTTACTGTGTGGTATGTGTTGGCCATAGTTTCAGCTTATCTAGGTTATCACAAGGTAATGATCCCTGTTGACAAGGACCGTGACATCTAGGAGAGATATGCGTCACTTGTTTTGATGACAACATGGTCAGTCTGGTTAACAGTGTGCCCATCGGGGAATTTCGAACCTAGTTTGCTGATGTCTTTTTAGCGGGAAAACAGTGCTGCCTTTTACACAGTGGTTGTTGAGGCAGAAGTCCACAAGTCTTTCACCATTGTCATTGGTGGATCCACAGCCATGTTTCCTCATCACGTCCTCATTGTTTGTATTGTCTGTTCCTATCTTGGCAGTCATCTCTTGCAAAATCAAGAGCATGTCATGTTGTAGGACATTGTGACTCCTGGCGAGGGATAATACTCCTTTACATTTTGTGACTCCTGGCGAGGGAAAATACTCCTTTACATTCCAAGCAAAGTTTTCTGCAGAATTCTTCTCCAAAGGATGTACACAGCCATAGATGACAAACTCAGACAGAAACAAGCAAGGTTCTGCAAAGAAGAGGATGCATAAATCAGATATTTACTCTACGCAACATCACTGAACCGTGACGAGAGTGGAATGTCCCCCTTTACATCAAATTCATTGACTTCAAGAACGCATTTGATAGTGTTCATCGCGAGAGTCTATGGAATACCATCCAAGACAGTCAAACTATTTGGGAAGTTTTAGGAACCCTTCAAATGCAGCGCTGCCCTTAAAAGCATTCTAATTAAAATCAGATATTTACTGTCCTGGGTGAAGATCTGGCAGCGACCGCTTAGGCGTCATGTTTTCGTGACTGATTGGTTAGCCAATGTAAATGCAGCTTTCAAAAATGTTAAAGTGAATGAAATCGATGGGCACAAACTGGTGCTCTTCAGATCTACTGCTCAGTCTCCGAAACGCAAAGATATAAGACTTCATCTGATTGGCTGATACAATTAGCGATTATGGTAACAACATAGGTCACCAGATCATGACCCCTAAATGGTCGATGTCAGATCTTCATGTAGGACAGTGGAAATCTGATTTTAATCAGAATGTCCTTAAGAACACTTTTACCGAATAGTTCAAAGTTAAATCTGGTGTTAGGCAAGGTTGCATCCTCTCTCCCATTCTGTTCCTCATCACCATTGACTGGATAATGCTTCATACAACATTTGACCATACCAGATGGATCCAGTGGACACTCTTCTCATACCTTAAAGATCTGGACTTTGCTGATGACCTGGCTGTGACTTGATGAAGGAACTCTCATCTTCAAGCGAAATCTGACAGAGTCATCAAGTACGCTAAACAGACTGGCCTGCATGCCAGTACAAAGAAAATCTAAAAATTCCTCAGCTACTCCTCTTATTACCATTGATGGATAGGCGCTTGAGTCTGTAGAGGACTTTACCTACCTGGCTAGCCTAATTAGCAATGACAATGGTGCCAAAAGGGACATCAATGCTAGGTTAAATAAAGCCAGACATGCTTTCAGCAGACTCCTCCCTATATGGAAATCAAAACAAATGTAGTCTCAAAACAAAGATCAGAGTTTACAACAGCAGCATTAAGTCGTTACTGATGTATGGCTAAGAGTCTTGGAGAGTAGTGAAGACAGATATAAGCTAAGTAAATTCATTTCACAATTGTTGCCTCTGTAAAATCTGCAACATCTGTTGGCCAAACGAGATCTCCAATTTGAACCCATATGAAAAGACGGTATGTAACAACATTTCACTGGAGATCAAGATGCGTAGGATCAAAAGGCTATGGCACGTAATGAGGATGACCCAGGTATGGATATCCACGGTATCCTTCTTGATAGAAACCAGCTGGTAAGCGTAAATTTAGACAGCCAAAGATAATCTGGCAAATGACAGTGACGACCAAACCGGAAGAGGCTAGACTTTCTTGGGGCAATGCTCAAGCCAATGCTCAAGAAGGACCTAGATTGCAGAAGTTAGTTGCAGCATTATATCCCAGATTGGATGAGGAGGACTAACAAAATACAGAATATGCAAAAGTAGATAGATCGTATATCTTGTATGCCAAAGTAAATAGACAGTATACTCTGTATTGCAAAAGTAAATAGTATACCCTATATGCAAAAGTATCTATGGTTATATTCTACCCGTACACAAATTCGGAATGCAAAACAGTGTGTCCTTCATGGGATTATACAGTAAGATGGAAGTGCCAATTTACGAGGTGAATGTGAAAGTACAGTTATGAAGAGAGAATCTGCCATCTTTGAAATCATTATTTTCTGAAGTGTGAAGTGAGAAGACAATACCCAAGCATGACCAGAAACAATAAGTGGAACTGTTTTCCATTTTTGCCTATAATGGAGATTAACTTGGCTCTTGTCCGACCGTTTGCCCAATCAAGGCAATTTTGTCATATAAGTTGACTTGAGTCCAAGTCTAACTCACATTCTGGTCATCATAGTGTATCTTAGGTTTGTATATAAGGTTTAGATCAGCAAGATTGTTAATTCCTATCCTAAGATCATTCTGTTGTGGAATCAGTTTTAGTTATGTTCAGTTATAATTTGAGAGGAATTAGTTGTTTAAATTATTCATTAGAAGTACAAAGTGCTCGTTGACATTTTGGACTAAAATACTAGTTTGTGATTATTTTGAATTCATTCAAAGATATTTTGTATTATAACATGGAGATACATCAGGACTATTAGTATATCGGCACATTCAAGACAACTGGTTCATCAGCACATTCAAGATTGGAATTCATCTGGTACACATGATACTTTTGAACTTTTCATAGAACTTTTAGGATTAATTGGTATTTAATTCATAAAACTGTAAGGCCCTCTTAAATTTTCATTTTGAAACTTAAAGAATTAAATGATTTGTTGAATTTTACTAAACTTGCTAAATATGATTTTTGTTTCTGTTACTTAAAGACCATAGAGTTGTAACAGGATGCATCTGTAAATTTGAATTCAAGCTTCCAAGCCTGGAATAACTAGAACTTTTAACTAAAAAGATCATATATGGTTGAACACAGTAACCATGTATGATTGCAAAAAGTGAGAAGAAAGAAAATAAGACAGCATTTGAGTCAGGCACATATATTTAGAAAGATAATGAATATGAATTAACAAAGCTGCTTGAACCAGTTACAGATGTATACCTTTTGAGCATATTGCAACGCGAACCAGGGATATATGTACATTCTTTAAGCATATTGCATTTAGAACCAGCTACATATGTATATGCTTTAAGCATATTGCAACTCGAACCAGGGGCATATGTACACTTTTTAAGCATATTGCAATTTGAACCATGTACATCCTTTAAGCTATTGTAATTCAAACCAGTTACATATTTAGCTCCTTTAAGCATATAGTAATTTGAACCAGGGACATATGTGCATCCATGAAGCATATTGCAACCCAAACCAGGGACATATGTGCATCCTTGAAGCATATTGTAACCCATACCAGGGACATATGTGCATCCTTGAAGCATACTGCAACCCATACCAGGGACATATGTGCATCCTTGAAGCATACTGCAACCCAAACCAGGGACATATGTGCATCCTTGAAGCATATTGCAACCCAAACCAGGGACATATTTGCATCCTTTAAGCTATTGTAATTCAAACCAGCTACATATGTGGATCCTTTAAGCATATAGTAATTTGAACCAGGGACATATGTGCATCCTTTAAGCATATTGCAACTCAAACCCAGTTAGTTACACATGCACATCCTTTAACCTATTGTAATTCGAACCAAGGGACCATTCTGGTGGCTTAGTGGTCATCGTCCACCTCATTGCAGGAGATCATGGGATGGAACCCTGTACGAGTCATACTAAATACATCTTACTTCTAAAAAATGGTACTGACAGCTGCCCCGCTAGGACTGGTTGGCCTGGTGTCAGGATAATGTGACTGTGGAACATGATGATACATGTCTGCTTCATGATGCTTCAATGCTAGTGTTATGTATATTTAATTGTTTGTCTGTTAGTTTTAAATTTTTTGAAATTTCATTACATGTTATTTTAATGTAACATTGTTTGCTGGACTTGACCTTGCCCAAAAGTTAATTTCTGTTTGACTTGATTTACATTTTTTATTTTTTTTATTTTTATTTCTATTTCATTTATGTAAACTGCTAATAATAGCTTCATTATTCTCTATGTGTATGGGCTTATTATCAGGATTATTATTCAGGTAAACATAGAAGGAGTAAATATGTTGATCAGGGTCAAAATTTTGGAGATTCCTAAGTGAATTTTGTAGGCTATTGTGTCATAAATAAACAAGGCTCATTAGATCATTGTAGAAGGTTATTTTCCATTAGGTAATGGTTACTTTTAGAAAATGCTAATTGTGACCTGAGGTCAAGCAGAGAAATATATTATCTTGTGACTGTGAGGATTTCACCAGTCATGCTTTAACAACTAGCACTTTAAGTTGTTTTATGTTGTGACCAGTTTGGGCTGAATTTTATTTTCTTCAAATTATTGAATTCAATTGATTATTTTCTCTGGAAATACAAAAGTGCTCTGAACAAATTCTTAGATAAAGACATTCATTGGAATTTCTACTGAATGAAAACCTGAAATAATATTTCTGTGATTCAACGAGACTTTTGACACATCACAATTTTGCACGCCATAACAGACACATCATCGCCTTCAATTTTGGATCTCTTCAGGACTTCAACTGAGTTTCATTCAGGACTTTTTATTACTAGGACATGTGTCTTTAATTCTTGGATTATTTTTGGATTTAATTTGCAAGTCTGTAAGTTCTTTTTCATTTTACACTTTGTATTCTAGAAAAATAAATTATTTGTTAAATTTTACAAAGCTTGTTGTCTTCACTTTTTTCTGTTACTTATTTTAAGAGCATAAGCTCATAACACTAGATATCACTATAAACTGCAGACATTGTAGTGATATGACTGAATTTTTTAAAGCAATGTTAAAAATCCAAATTACACACTTACCCACACTCGAACCAGGTACACATGTACAGCCTTTAAGCATATTGTAACTCGAATGAGGGACATATGAATATGTATATTGCAAGATGTTTCAGGTTCATCTGGATATAATTTTTCATTTGACAGTAAATATTGTATAGATTATAAAGTAAAACTATATATATATTGTTGATCAATTTATCAAAGAGGGGGTTCATTGCCAAGGGATGCTAAATATTCTTGACAGGGCCTTCAACTCAATAATGGAATGGAAAATCAGGAGCCACACTTTTTTTAAATGATAATGTGGACGTTAGAAATTAAATCCATTCAAGGTCTCAGCAGTGTAAAGTTACACACCAAATTTGGATGAAATCCAAGAATTCTTGGTGAAACAATACAGCAGATGCTAAAGTCATGGGTATGGGAAATCAGGGGTCATAACTCCTGTAAATTATGTCGTGGGACACAGGACATTAATTTCAATCAAGGTCTTATCAATATGAGGATCCTCAATGTATTCAGTTGAAATCAAACTATGCTGCATGAACCAGCTTGAGGAGGACAGATAAATAAGGAGAATAACTCCTGTAAACTGCCTTGGAATACTGGACATCAGCATCATTCAAGTATTCATCAATATACAGCCACAAACCTTAGCAAAGAGATGCTGCAGAAACCAGTCAGGAGAATAGACAATCAAGATGTGATAACTCCTGCATATAATACTATGGATTGTTAGATGCTCAACATAGTGAATGTCTTGTTGTTATAAAGCTACATAGCTAATCTGGTTGAAATGTAAATGGACAGAGTTTTATTGCATCCTGTTATCACAAGATTTAGTTCAATCACACAGAATTTATTTGCAAATGGATAGAGTTTTAATATGTCCTGTTATCACAAGATTTAGTGCATCACACAGAATTTAACTGCAAATGGATAGAGTTTTATTGTATCCAGTTATCACAAGATTTAGTGCATCGTATAGAAATACAAATGGACAGAGTTTTATTGTATCCTGTTATCACAAGATTTAGTGCACCATACAGAAATGCAAATGGACAGACTTTTATTGTATCCTGTTATCACAAGATTTAGTGCATCATACAGAAATGCAAATGGACAGACTTTTATTGTATCCTGTTATCAAAAGATTTAGTGCATCACACAGAAATGCAAATGGATAGAGGTTTATGGTATCCTGTTATCACAAGATTTAGTGCATCATACAGAAATGCAAATGGACAGACTTTTATTGTATCCAGTTATCACAAGATTTAGTGCATCATATAGAAATGCAAATGGACAGACTTTTATTGTATCCTGTTATCACAAGATTTAGTGCATCATACAGAAATGCAAATGGACAGACTTTTATTGTATCCTGTTATCAAAAGATTTAGTGCATCATACAGAAATGCAAATTGACAGACTTTTATTGTATCCTGTAATCACAAGATTTAGTGCATCACACAGAAATGCAAATGGACAGACTTTTATTGTATCCAGTTATCACAAGATTTAGTGCATCACACAGAAATGCAAATGGATAGAGTTTTATTGTATCCTGTAATCACAAGATTTAGTGCACCATACAGAAATGCAAATGGATAGAGTTTTATTGTATCCTGTAATCACAAGATTTAGTGCACCATACAGAAATGCAAATGGATAGAGGTTTATTGTATCCTGTTATCACAAGATTTAGTGCATCACACAGAAATGCAAATGGATAGAGTTTTATTGTATCCTGTTATCACAAGACTTAGTGCGTCATACAGAAATGCAAATGGATAGACTTTTATTGTATCCAGTTATCACAAGATTTAGTGCATCACACAGAAATGCAAATGGATAGAGTTTTATTGTATCCTGTTATCACAAGACTTAGTGCGTCATACAGAAATGCAAATAGATAGAGTTTTATTGTATCCAGTTATCACAAGATTTAGTGCATCACACAGAAATGCAAATGGATAGAGTTTTATTGTATCCTGTAATCACAAGATTTAATGCATCATACAGAAATGCAAATGGATAGAGGTTTATTGTATCCTGTTATCACAAGATTTGGTGCATCATATAGAAATGCAAATTATTTTCATTGATAAGATAATTTGCATGCAGTAAAACTTACACACCCTTTGCTGATAGTAAAGTAAATCTGAGGCATTGCTGAAAATCTGTGATGATAGTCAAGTAAATCTAATGCATCATAGAAAATCTGTGATGATAGTTAAGTAAATCTAACGTATTGTTGAACATCTCTGCTGACAGTCAAGTAAATCTAATGCATCATGGAAAATCTGTGATGATAGTTACATACATCTAAGGCATCATAGAAAATATGTGATGATAGTTAAGTAAATCTAATGCATCGTAGAAAATCTGTGCTGATAGTCAAGTAAATCTAATGTATCATAGAAAATCTGTGATGATAATTAACTAAATCTAAGGCACTGTTGAACATCTCTGCTGACAGTCAAGTAAATCTAATGCATCATAGAAAATCTGTGATGATAGTTATGTAAATCTAAGGCATCATAGAAAATATGTGATGATAGTTAAGTAAATCCAATGCATCATAGAAAATCTGTGCTAATAGCAAATAAATCTAAGGCATCATAGAAAATGTGAAGATAGTTAAGTAAATCTAAGGCATTGATGAAAATCTGTGCTGACAGTCAAGTAAATCTAATGCATCATAGAAAATCTGTGCTAATAGCAAGTAAATCTAAGGCATCATAGACAATCTGTGATGATAGTAAATAAAATCTAAGGCATTGTTGAAAATCTGTGCTGACTGTGATGATAGTTCAGTAAATTTAAGGCATTGTAGAAAATCTGTGCAGGGACAATATCATTATAAACCAAGCAGTCCAAATCTGTGCAAGAACAACATCATTATTCACCAAGCAGTCCAAATCTGAGCAAGTACAATATTGTTATTCACCAAGCAGTACAAATATGTGCATCAACAACATCATTATTCACCAAGCAGTCCAAATATGTGCAAGGACAACATCCTTATTTATCAGGCAGTCCAAATCTGTGCAAGGACAACATCATTATTCACCAAGCAGTCCAAATCTGTGCACAGACAACATCATTATTCACCAAGCAGTCCAAATCTGTGCAAGGACAAGATCCTTATTTATCAGGCAGTCCAAATCTGTGCAAGGACAACATCATTATTCACCAAGCAGTCCAAATCTGTGCAAGGACAACATCCTTATTCACCAAGCAGTCCAAATCTGTGCAAGGACAACATCCTTATTTATCAGGCAGTCCAAATCTGTGCAAGGACAACATCATTATTCACCAAGCAGTCATAAACTCTCCATCTCTTACCATACATGGATGGTTGTCTGAGTGATATATGTTCAGTGCATTACAAAATAATGAGGGAATTTATTTTTTCTGGGTCAAAATGAACAAAGAAAGTCAGTAAGGTAGTAAAGTATTTATTTGCTACAGCTCTCACAGTTCTAGATTTTAACACTTGAACTATATGACCACCAGGTAGTGACAAACCAACCCTAGATACATTTACATATACCTTGTTATGTGTATTATAATATGCAGTATAATATGATTTGTTATGGATTTCAAGCAAAGGTATGCAATATGAAAATAATCAATATGGACATCAATATAAAAAGATTCTACCGGTACATATATGGATTTCAAGCAGGACAGTTATTGTAACTATTCACACCGTTACTGTTTATAATAAACATTGGTTAATAGCTTTAATGTTCATATTTCCAAACCAAAGTGAGATGCTATACATACAACAATGTAATGAAGTCTCCATTGGAACTAGCCACTCCAAAACACGAGGATCTGGGTCAAAAAAATAATCTTTTTGCAATGGGTAATTTAATATACCTTATTGCAATGGGTAATTTAATATACCTTATTGCACTGGGTAATTTAATATACCTTATTGCAATGGGTAATTTAATATACCTTATTGCAATGATACCTTATTGCAATGGGTAATTTAATGTACCTTATCAAACATGCTACATAGTAAAAATGCACTTTTTCTACATAATTCATTCATTAATTCATGTCAAATTACATAAATCATCTTAATTACAAGCATCTCAATTAATACTTACATTTATGAAATACAAATAAACCATTTCCTCTAGTTACAGTTTGATGACTTGGAATTAACACAGAACTTATATATGAACTTTCTCTAAATGTCTCAACATAGCAGGAAAAGGAGGATAACACATTTGTCCTGGACACATGTTGTTAATGTAAAACTTTCAAAACTCCCATATTACAGTCAACATGCATTTTGCATACTGATGAGAGCATTTTGTACCAGATTACAGTCATCATGTATTTTGAATAATGATGAGAGCATTTTGACCCAGATTACAGTCAACATGCCTTTTGCATACTGATGACAGCATTTTGACCCAGATTACAATTATTATGTATTTTGCATGCTGATGACAGCATTTTGACCCAGATTACAGTCGTGGTGCCTTTTGCATACTGATGACACCATTTTGACCTAGATTACAGTCATCATGTATTTTGCATGCTGAGACAGCATTCTGACCCATATTACAGTCATGGTGCCTTTTGCATACTGATGACACCATTTTGACCCATATTACAGTCATCGTGTATTTTGCATACTGATGACACCATTTTGACCCAGATTACAGTCATGGTGCCTTTTGCATACTGATGACACCATTTTGACCAAGATTACAGTCATCATGTATTTTGCATGCTGAGACAGCATTCTGACCCATATTGCAGTCAACATGTATTTTCCACACTGATAGCAGCATTTTGACCCAGATTACAATCAACATGCCTTTTGCATACTGATGACACCATTTTGACCCAGATTACAGTCATCATGTATTTTGCATACTGATAGCAGCATTTTGACCCAGATTATCATGCAGTAAAATCAATGTAATGTGTCTTTTATTATTTGCTGTTGCTTTTGCCTAGTTACATAGAAGCTCTGGCTATACAATATATTATGGGAGATAACTCTAAGAGTCTTCTTGTGTATAGTACAAAAATCCCTCACTATAAGGCCCTTCTTTCTGGAAGGCAAGTATAGTCATGCATACCATTTAATTAAATGGCAATGAAATTATATGCATCATGTATTTCATTATAAGGTAGAGCTCACTGTAAGGTGGTAGACTCTGTGGCTTCCATGGACAACATTATAATGAGATAGTATGGTTCTTGTAAATAATACATATATAGATAAATACATACCTGGCTTTAATTGTAAATAGTACATATATAGATAAATATATATCTACCCAATCATAGCACCACAAGAAAAGCACAAACTTTTCATCCCAAACCTCCCGACAGCGTTGTGTTTGTAAATGCACAAATTCCAATACTTATAAAAAATGAAATGAGAGAAAGAGAGAGAGAGACCTTTTATGAGGCAGTGAAAACTGCCATGATTCCCATGGCTTCTCACTTAATGCTTATGGAATACTTTAACACCTGGGCAATTTATTAGTTAAGTGTCAAAAAGGCAGTTAAAATGTAAAGGTAGTCAGAGAGAAATAACCACCAATCCACAGATTACTTAACAAATGACAATTGCTAAGGAGATTTAGTGTTTGCTATTCCTTTGAGCACTTCTTTGGAAGATCCCATTAAGCTGATTTGCATAGGTAAAGCACACAAAGGGGAATAACCCAATTCATTTGGAAGATCCCATTAAGTTGATTTGCATTGGTAGAACACACAAAGGAGAATAACCTAATTCATTTGGAGTTTGATAAACTGGACATACTTTTTAAGAAATAAATCTCAAAGACAAGTTTCTACTGACATTCCAATGTCCGAAAGATATTAAATATAAGTTTCTACTGTATTCAATATCCAAAGGATATTAAAGACATGTTTCTACTGTATTCCATTGTCCAAAGGATATTAAGACAGAAACTTTGTGTTTTGTTTGTTTAATGTCAGTGTGGTTGTGATTATTTGAGTGTGTGCACATGTTTGTTTTAATGATATATGACAATGCTTTGTCAACCAGCTAATTTTGGTTTGGAAATATATTATTTATTTTCTTTAGTCAAATGTGAATTTCCAGTCATTTTCTATATACTCATACAAGTAGATAATGCATTCCCAATTGTATGATGTCACTTATTTGCATCATGCACATAGACCCACACTTCGGGACCATAACACACACTTTTTGAGTGTAAAAAAAAAAACAACAGTGTCTGGAAGGTTGGCAGGTATGTAGATGCATGAATTACTTTGATACATAGAGTGAATAACTAAGTGCAATAACTGATTGTCTGCAGCGCTCCTGGATGGTTGCTCCTCTAATTTATGTCAAGAATGAAATGGCCCGTGATGGCACTCACTTGCTTACAATTGAAGTAGACTGTAAACTTGGCTGACTTTCTGGCCTTGGATGGTTTCAGGGAAAATTCAGCAACTACTGTCTGCTTCTGTGTATAATTGCTGTAATTAAAGTTAAAAAATAAGTCAATCACAAAATTCATCTAATTTTATCAATTTAATTCTCTTCTGAATAATAAAGAAATGTAAACCAGAATTATTGGCCTTGTATTTGCTCAGGTGTACAGTGAACTAACTTCTATTAGTGTACATATAAACCCAAATCTGCAAGTGCACTTCAAACAGTGTATACCCAAATTTGCAATCTCACTTCAAACTGTGTATATGCAAAGATGCAACTGCACTTCAAACTGTCTACCCAAATCTGCAATTGCACTTCAAACAGTTTATACCCAAATTTGCAACTGCATTTTGAACAGTTTATAATCAATTGCACTTTGAACTGTGTATACCTAAAGTTGCAACTGCACTTGAAACAGTGTATACCCAAATCAAAACTATGTATACCCAAAGTTGCAATTATACTTCAACCAGTGTATACCGAAATCTGCATTTGCACTTCAAACAGTGTATACCCAAAGATGCAACTGCACTTCAAACAGTGTATACCCAAATCTGCATTTGCACTTCAAACAGTGTATACCCAAAGTTGCAACTGCACTTCAAACAGTGTATAACCAAATCTGCATGTGTACTTCAAACAGTGTATACCCAAGTTGCAACTGCACTATTTAAGCATAGTAGACAATGTCCTGAATCTCTGAGACATTTTGAGCTGTGTGTCAGGCTGAAGGTCACCCCCCAAAAAAAACAAGATATGGTAACTGGAGTACATGTATGTCTCTGAAATCAACTAAGTCAATAAGAGTGACCGAAGTTAAGAAAATCACACAAGTTTGGTAATTCTAACTTACAAATGGTAAAAACTTACAAATGGCAAAACTTCAGACATAGAGCTTAAGATTGGATTTCTTGATCATAAGTTTTGAAAATACACATAGTAGTTCAGTGTAGGACAGAAAGTCATACTTTGATATTTGTAATGTTGCAGTGTTGACGTGAATGACACAACTCAAGTAGTTGCACCTTCTTTGTTGAGATATAAAGATAATAAAATAGTACCAGTAACACGACATATTTAATACTAAAAAAAGTACCAGCCACATGACATTTTTAATATTAAAATAGTACCAGCCACATGACATTTTTAATAATAAAATAGTACCAGCCACATGACATTTTTAATATTAAAATAGTACCAGCCACATGACATTTTTAATATTAAAATAGTACCAACCACATGACATTTTTAATATTAAAATAGTACCAGCCACACGATATTTTTAATATTAAAATAGTACCAGCCACATGACATTTTTAATAATAAAATAGTACCAACCACATGACATTTTTAATATTAAAATAGTACCAGCCACATGACATTTTTAATATTAAAATAGTACCAACCACATGACATTTTTAATAATAAAATAGTACCAGCCACATGACATTTTTAATAATAAAATAGTACCAGCCACATGACATTTTTAATATTAAAATAGTACCAGCCACATGACATTTTTAATATTAAAATAGTACCAGCCACATGACATTTTTAATATTAAAATAGTACCAGCCACATGACATTTTTAATATTAAAATAGTACCAACCACATGACATTTTTAATAATAAAATAGTACCAGCCACATGACATTTTTAATAATAAAATAGTACCAGCCACATGACATTTTTAATATTAAAATAGTACCAGACACATGAAATATTTAACATTTTATAGCAGTTTGTAACCAAATAAGAGTATACATAATACCAATCACATTGTTGTAACAGTCACTGCTAATGCAGTATGAAAGATTTAATTCAAATGGTTAATACAGTCTATGTCTGATATTTTGGATGTACTACTGTATAGCTTATCAGCCAAAAGTAAAACAATTTGGCACAAAAAATATTTCATTTTATTCACATAGATTGAAACCCAAATTTTACCTGTAAACCTTATTAAAGCTACCTTTTACCTGTATATCCTTATCAAAGCTACCTTTTATCTGTATATCCTTATCAAAGCTACCTTGTACCTGCATATCCTTATCAAAGCTACCTTGTACCTGTATATCCTTATCAAAGCTACCTTTTATCTGTATATCCTTATCAAAACTACCTTGTACCTGTATATCCTTATCAGAGCTACCTTTTACAGGTATATCCTTATCAAAGCTACCTTTCACCTGTATATCCTTATCAAAGCTACCTTTTATCTGTATATCCTTATCAAAGCTACCTTGTACCTGTATATCCTTATCAGAGCTACCTTTTACAGATATATCCTTATCAAAGCTACCTTTCACCTGTATATCCTTATAAAAGCTACCTTTTGTTTGCATATCCTTATCAAAGCTACCTTTTACCTGTATATCCATATCAAGGCTACCTTTTGCTTGTATATCCTTATCAAAGCTACCTTTTACCTGTATATCCTTATCAAAGCTACCTTTTGCTTGCATATCCTTATCAAAGCTACCTTTTGCTTGTATATCCTTATCAAAGCTACCTTTTACCTGTATATCCTTATCAAAGTGATCTTTCACCTGTATATCCTTATCAAAGCTACCTTTTGCTTGTATATCCTTATCAAAGTGATCTTTCACCTATATATCCTTATCAAAGCTACATTTTACCTGTATATCCTTATCAAAGCTACCTTTTGCTTGTATATCCCTATCAAAGCTACCTTTTGCTTGCATATCCTTATCAAAGCTACATTGTACCTGTATATCCTTATCAAAGCTACCTTTCACCTGTATATCCTCATCAAAGCTACCTTTTGCTTGTATATCCTTATCAAAGTGATCTTTCACCTGTATATCCTTATCAAAGCTACCTTTTGCTTGTATATCCTTATCAAAGTGATCTTTCACCTATATATCCTTATCAAAGCTACATTTTACCTGTATATCCTTATCAAAGCTACCTTTTGCTTGTATATCCTTATCAAAGCTACCTTTTGCTTGCATATCCTTATCAAAGCTACATTGTACCTGTATATCCTTATCAAAGCTACCTTTCACCTGTATATCCTCATCAAAGCTACCTTTTGCTTGTATATCCTTATCAAAGTGATCTTTCACCTGTATATCCTTATCAAAGCTACCTTTTGCTTGTATATCCTTATCAAAGCTACCTTTTACCTGTATATCCTTATCAAAACTACCTTTTACCTGTATATCCTCATCAAAGCTACCTTTCACCTGTATATCATTATCAAAGCTACCTTTTCTTGTATATCCTTATCAACGCTACCTTTACCTGTATATCCTTATCAAAGCCACCTTTCACCTGTATATCCTTATTAAATCTACCTTTACCTGTACATCCTTATCAAAGTAACCTTTCACCTGTATATCATTATCAAAGCTACCTTTTACCTGTATATCCTTATCAAAGCTACCTTGTACCTGCATATCCTTATCAAAGCTACCTTTTACCTGTATATCCTTATCAAAGTGACCTTTCACCTGTATATCCTTACCAAAGCTACCTTTACCTGTACATCCTTATCAAAGTGACCTTTCACCTATATATCATTATCAAAGCTACCTTTTACCTGTATATCCTTATCAAAGCTACCTTTTACCTTTATATCCTTATCAAAGCTACCTTTTACCTGGATATCCTTATCAAAGTGACCTTTCACCTGTATATCCTTATCAAAGTGACCTTTCACCTGTATATCCTTATCAAAGTGACCATTTACCTGTATATCTTTATCAAAGCTACCTTTCACCTGTATATCCTTATCAAAGCTACCTTTTATCTGTATATCCTTGTCAAGGTGACCTTTTACCTTTATATCCTTATTAAAGCTACCTTTCCTATCTAAGAGTAAGTCTTAATAAATCTCAGTGATCTCAGTATTATATGCCATTAAGTCTTCATTTGCTAATCAGTTACCCCTTTCCTGTGAAGCCATCAATTTACTATAGTCAATAATAATAATAATTACAAATAATAGATGTTAATGATTTTAATACATTTCTTTAAAATTCAAATTCTGACTTTTTGTCCTGCACAGTTCAAGTGTCAAGTAGGTTTCGAAAATGAAATCATTTAGTAATTATAAAGCAATCTTTATTTTTTAAAACTGTAATTACATGAATTATAACTACTTGTTATTTAACCAAGAACCTGCCCATGTTAAGCCTGCACTTGCTTTACATTCCAAATCCAAGAAGAATAGGTTAAATGATACTGATATAAAAGAAAAGTAAAAGACTTTAACAATGAGGTTAATCTTGCTTGTGGAGGTACATTTGGACCAACATTGAGGTTAATCTTGCTTGTGGATGTACATTTGGACCAACATTCAGGTTAATCTTGCTTGTGGATGTACATTTGGACCAACCTTCAGGTTAATCTTGCTTGTGGATGTACATTTGGACCAACCTTCAGGTTAATCTTGCTTGTGGATGTACATTTGGACCAACATTCAGGTTATCTTGCTTGTGGATGTACATTTGGACCAACAATGAGGTTAATCTTGCTTGTGGATGTACATTTGGACCAACATTCAGGTTAATCTTGCTTGTGGATGTACATTTGGACCAACATTCAGGTTAATCTTGCTTGTGGATGTACATTTGGACCAACAATGAGGTTAATCTTGCTTGTGGATGCACATTTGGACCAACATTGAGGTTAATCTATCTTGTGGATGTACATTTGGACCAACATTGAGGTTAATCTTGCTTGTGGAGGTACATTTGGACCAACATTCAGGTGGTTAATCTTGCTTGTGGAGGTACATTTGGACCAACATACAGGTGGTTAATCTTGCTTGTGGAGGTACATTTGGGCCAACATGCAGGTTGTTAATCTTGCTTGTGGATGTACATTTGGAACAACATTCAGGTTAATCTTGCTTGTGGATGGACATTTGGACCAACATTCAGGTGGTTAATCTTGCTTGTGGATGTACATTTGGACCAACATTCAGGTGGTTAATCTTGCTTGTGGATGTACATTTAGACCAACATTCAGGTGGTTAATCTTGCTTGTGGATGTACATTTGGACCAACATTCAGGTTGTTAATCTTGCTTGTGGATGTACATAGGGAGCGCTCACCAGATAATATGTACTTTTGAGAGAGTGACGTATGTAAGGTGAAGTAGTTCGCATTTAAAACATGCACAATGGAGAGAATGTTGGCATACCTCTATGCTACATTAATGTAATGTGGATGATATTTCTTTTGGATATTGTACTTTTGGAAATTTTACATGATTTAAGCACACTGCTAACTAAAATGACTGCTCCCTTGTGTTAAAAAATCAGCATGAATTAGTCTAAAGTACACTATACATAGCAGCTATTAAAATAGGGAAAATGAATTTTGCCAGACTAGACAATACCAGCTTCTGAAAGTGCAATGAATGAAATACCAAATATATAAAATGTAAAAAAAGTTATCGGCTCTTTTTTATACAATTTACCTCTGAAGTTCAGGAAGTGAAAATGACCAAGTAGAGCTAGCACTTTTTTGAAAGGTGCACATCTGAAGTAAGGCCAAGCTGTATACTCTATAACCCATATTACACCTATTAATCATACACCAAAATAAAGGGAATTAAAGGTTCTTTGCATTATACCTAAGATATACAAGGTCTTTTTTAAATAGCCAGTATAACCAGTGAGGAAAGCCGGGGAAATTCTTTTTCTTTAAAATCCTAACCCTACGCAAAATGCGAAACTGTATAGCGCCACCTTAAAGAAAATATAAAAATGTTTGCAATTATTTTTTTTATTTTCATATAATTATGTATGATGTTCTGAATAAAATGGTACATTCATATTGATGTTAAGCATGAAAATATGCTAATTATGATCATTTTTCTCTTGCTTACATAATTTGCCATGCGGTATGTTTGTGTGAGTAGTGACCTTAATTATGGGGAAATTAGAAGTCTTAGAATATAGGAATAGAGTCAATTTAAATTTAAAACTGTTGCAATAAGTGACAGAAATATATGGTGAAAATGTTTCTTTTCATTTATTTGCAATGAAATAAAAAAATAAATGAAGAGAAAGTGAATTTGCTTCTCCCATATTAAACAATAGGCAAATATTTTACACTTTGACCTTTGACCTTTATGAACCTGATGAGTTACCTCCCTTTTCAAATTGTAAAAATTCATTGTTGATATCTCAGAAATAATTCTGGCTAGTTTCATGTTCCTGTCACTCAGCATAACATTGGTTGCTATGTTTACAAAATGTAATGTGCATTCTTAAAATAGCTCACTTTTTATCATGGGGGGGGGAGGCTGGACTTGTTAGAGACTCTGACACTCATAAATACTGTCCTGTGGGGGGAAAGGCAGGAGAATTATTCAAAAGGATTGTTTTGATGCTTGCGACTTAAATGTTTCAGCCATATAAACATAATTAAATCATACAAAAATAATACCTATATCTTCTTTATGGGGGCGCTCACCAGATAATATGTACTTTTGAGAGAGTGACGTATGTAAGGTGAAGTAGTTCGCATTTAAAACATGCACAGTGGAGAGAATGTTGGCATACCTCTATGCTACATTAATGTAATGTGGATGATATTTCTTTTGGATATTGTACTTTTGGAAATTTTACATGATTTAAGCACACTGCTAACTAAAATGACTGCTCCCTTGTGTTAAAAAATCAGCATGAATTAGTCTAAAGTACACTATACATAGCAGCTATTAAAATAGGGAAAATGAATTTTGCCAGACTAGACAATACCAGCTTCTGAAAGTGCAATGAATGAAATACCAAATATATAAAATGTAAAAAAGTTATCGGCTCTTTTTTATACAATTTACCTCTGAAGTTCAGGAAGTGAAAATGACCAAGTAGAGCTAGCACTTTTTGAAAGGTGCACATCTGAAGTAAGGCCAAGCTGTATACTCTATAACCCATATTACACCCATCAATCATACACCAAAATAAAGGGAATTAAAGGTTCTTTGCATTATACCTAAGATATACAAGGTCTTTTTTAAATAGCCAGTATAACCAGTGAGGAAACCCGGGGAAATTCTTTTTCTTTAAAATCCTAAAACGCTATGCAAAATGCGAAACTCTATAGCGCCACCATATGGACCAGCATTCAGGTTAATCTTGCTTGTGGAGGTACATTTGGACCAACATTCAGGTGGTTAATCTTGCTTGTGGAGGTACATTTGGACCAACATGCAGGTTAATCTTGCTTGTGGATGTACATTTGGACCAACATTCAGGTTAATCTTGCTTGTGGAGGTACATTTGGACCAACATTCAGGTGGTTAATCTTGCTTGTGGAGGTACATTTGGACCAACATGCAGGTTAATCTTGCTTGTGGATGTACATTTGGACCAACATTGGGGTTAATCTTGCTTGTGGATGTACATTTGGAATAACATGCAGGTTAATCTTGCTTGTGGATGTACATTTGGACCAACATTGAGGCTAATCTTGCTTGTGGATATACATTTGGACCAACATTGAGGTTAATCTTGCTTGTGGATGTACATTTGGACCAACATTCAGGTTAATCTTGCTTGTGGATGTACATTTGGACCAACATTCAGGTTAATCTTCCTTGTGGATGTACATTTGGACCAACATTCAGGTTAATCTTGCTTGTGGATGTACATTTGGACCAACATACAGGTGGTTAATCTTGCTTGTGGATGTACATTTGGACCAACATACAGGTGGTTAATCTTGCTTGTGGATGTACATTTGGACCAATATACAGGTGGTTAATCTTGCTTGTGGATGTACATTTGGACCAACATTCAGGTGGTTAATCTTGCTTGTGGATGTACATTTGGACCAACATTCAGGTGGATAATCTTGCTTGTGGATGTACATTTGGACCAACATTCAGGTGGTTAATCTTGCTTGTGGATGTACATTTGGACCAACATTCAGGTGGATAATCTTGCTTGTGAATGTACATTTGGACCAATATTGAGGTTAATCTTGCTTGTGGATGTACATTTGGACCAACATTGAGGTTAATCTTGCTTGTGGATGTACATTTGGACCAACATTCAGGTTAATCTTCCTTGTGGATGTACATTTGGACCGACATTGAGGTTAATCTTGCTTGTGGACGTACATTTGGACCAACATACAGGTGGTTAATCTTGCTTGTGGATGTATATTTGGACCAACATGCAGGTGGTTAATCTTGCTTGTGGATGTACATTTGGACCAACATGCAGGTGGTTAATCTTGTTTGTGGATGTACATTTGGACCAACATTCAGGTGGTTAATCTTGCTTGTGGATGTACATTTGGACCAACATTCAGGTTGTTAATCTTGTTTGTGGATGTACATTTGGACCAACATTCAGGTGGTTAATCTTGCTTGTGGATGTACATTTGGACCAACATTCAGATGGATAATCTTGCTTGTGGATGTACATTTGGACCAACATTCACATGGCATCCTTACTGATTGTCATGTTGAATTTTACCAAGGCACAATAATGTCTGATCAACAAATGAGTTGTTATTATTTAAAAGTCAGCAATTACATGATTACAATTACTGACTTTGATTATGCAATATTTGGATGGCAGATAAGTCCTTGCTGTGTGTTTTACTATAGCCCAGGTCTGGATGGCAGATAGGTCCTTGCTGTGTGTTTTACTATAGCCTAGGTCTGGATGGCAGATAGGTCCTTGCTGTGTGTTTTACTATAGCCCAGGTCTGGATGGCAGATAGGTCCTTGCTGTGTGTTTTACTATAGCCCAGGTCTGGATGGCAGATAGGTCCTTGCTGTGTGTTTTACTATAGCCTAGGTCTGGATGGCAGATAGGTCCCTACTGTGTGTTTACTATAGCCCAGGTCTGGATGGCAGATAGGTCCTTGCTGTGTGTTATACTTAATTCCAGGCCTGGATGGCAGATAAGATCTATTATTTGTGTTATATTTCAGCCCATATCTGGATCACAGATAAGTCTTTGCTGTGTGTTATAATTTACCCCAGGTCTGAATGGCAGATAAGTCCTTGCTGTATGATATACTTAATTCCAGGCCTGGATGGCAGATAAGATTTATTCTTTGTGTTATATTTCAGCCCATGTCTGGATGGCAGATAAGTCCTTGCTGTGTGTTTTACTTTAGCCCATATCTAAATCACAGATAAGTCTGTGATGTGTGTTATACTTAATTCCAGGCCTGGATGGCAGATAAGATTCATTCTTTGTGTTATAATTCAGCCCATATCTGGATCGCAGATAAGTCCTTGCTGTGTGTTATACTTTAGCCCATATCTGGATCACAGATAAGTCCTTGCTGTATGATATACTTAATTCCAGGCCTGGATGGCAAATAAGATCTATTCTTTGTGTTATATTTCAGCCCATGTCTGGATGGCAGATAAGTCCTTGCTGTGTATTTTACTTTAGCCCATAGCTGGATGGCAGATAAGTTCTTGCTGTGTGTTTTATTTTAGCCCATATCTGGATCACAGATAAGTCCTTGCTGTGTGTTATACTTTAGCCCAGGTATGGATGGCAAATAATTCCTTGCTGTTTGTTATACCTTAGTCCAGGTCTGGATGGCAGATGCATCTTTGCTGTGTGTTATATTTTAGCCCAGGTCTGGAAGACAGATAAGTTCCTGTTGTTTGTTATACTTTAGCCCAGGTCTGGATGGCAGATACATTCTTGCTGTGTGTTTTATTTTAGCCCAGGTCTGTATGGCATATAAGTCCCTGCTGTGTGTCATACTTACCTCAGATATGGCTGACAGATAAGTCATTGCTGTCTGCTAAACTTAGATTTAAAAGTAAATTTAGATATATGCTGATTTACCAGTGCATATGTGATGGCAAATCTGGATCTATGATGTTCACAGTTGGGTACCCATTACCAGTGTGTATGTCATGGCAAATATGGGTCTACTATGTTCTCAATTGGGTACCCATTACCAGTGTAATTTAGGTAATCTCCCAAAAAGAGAAGGACTCTGGACAGTTTATAATATTCAGTTATTTTATTCATTTAGCAGAATGATGGGAACAATTTATTGGTAGTCATCCAAGGTTTCACTTATTTATATAAAGTTACATAAATCCAATGACACTGTCATCAAAAGTTTCACTAATTTATGTCAGTTTACATAAACCCCATGACACCATCATGGAAGGTCTTATATATTTGTCATGTTGCCTAAATCTGATGACACTATCATCAAAGGTCTTGTGAGATTCCATGGGACCCTCAGCTTCTAATTCTTGGCTCTCATTTCAGCCTTGTTTTTTACATCCTTTACTGCCATGTTTTGCAAAAGTGTGGCCCTGTTGTTTTTCATTATTCAAATGTGGCCCTGTTGTTTTTGAATATTCAAATGTGGCCCAGTTATTTTTCATTCTCCAAATGTGGCCCTGTTATTTTTCATTATTCAAATGTGGCCCTGTTATTTTTCATTCTCCAAATGTGGTCTTGTTTTTTTGTCATTCTTCAAATGTGTCCCTGTTATTTTTCATTCTTCAAACATGTCCCTCTTGTTTTTAATTATTCAACAGCAGTGTTTAATAATCTCACATAACATGCATTAAAAAGTACTTGTGTGCCTAAACATTCCAGGCTATCGTAACAATATTGATTAATGTTTCACTCATATATGTTTTAACAACAACAAAAAAGCAGATCGACAGATTTACACACAAGACAACCAAAGACTAACCTGAGATCTTCTCTCTTTGATGATGCCAGGCAACTGCCCTCAACCATGAGATGACAGCAAGTCAGTGAGACAGGAAGTGGATTTTCAAATGACACCTCCACCTTGAAAGTATCTTCAACTTTGGCTTCCTTGGGAGCCTGAAAACAAGGATATTATGAAAATAAGTCCAATAAATAAATGTAAAGTTTTGTACTTTGCAAAAATATTGTTGTTTTTTAAAAAGAAACAATACATGCCAACCACTGTGTGATACAATTCCTGGGTATAATAGAATTAGAATTCAAACCCCCACATATTGTAATCATTTGAATACGCTGCATATGTATTTTCATTTCACAGGCAATTGTAGCAATTTTTAATAATGTTGATAAATATACACATGAAGGCAATAATTGGCTGCATGCAAGGTCAGCAGAATCATCCCCTGAGATCCCCTGGAACCGTTTTGGTCCATTAATTACAGTACCAATTCAAAATTTGGGTAGTGGGACCATGACACAAAAGTATGGGGTCATGTTCTGCTAGCCATCCTAACTGCTGGAATGATTTCTTTTCCATAAATCAAACAAGAATCTGTCTTTGTCATGTCCTCAAAGCTTTTTGCAGACAAGTCTCCTTGTTTTCCTGATACTCCAATGCCTTTCCACAATCTTATCATGGAATGTGCCACAAAATCATGGCAACCCACTTCAGCCAGTAAGCAATGGCTTTTTGATCAACACTTTATGCATGAGATTATCATATTTTGCAAACATTTATTGATAAGCCTCCTCAATGTCATCTTCCCAGGACACTGTAAGCTGGCATTCAGTCAGTGTTCATCTGGAACTTGAGCAAATTAGGAAGTATGGTTGGAGCTGTGGAAGCATAATCTTTGGAGGGAGCTGCAGCATCCCAGCTAGATTAAACATGGTATTTCCTGCTTAAAAGATTTCATTATGCTTCTGGGTTTGGTTATCTGGCTGTGTACCACCTGGTACAAACTTGGTTAAGTGGCTGTGTACCATTAGGTAAAAAAATCGGTTGACTGGCTGCATACCATCTGGCACAAAGTTGGTTGACTGGCTGTGTACCATCTGGCACAAAAACTTGATGAAGTTTGCACATGCTTTCCTAGACTTGGCTGTGTACCATCTGCTACAAACATGATGAAGTTGTCACATGGTTTTCTGGACTTGGCTGCTTACCATCTCACATAAAACTTCATGACGTTAGCACAAGGTTTCCTGAACTTGGCTATGTTCCATCTAGTACACACTTTAACAAGTTGGAACATGGTTATCTGGATTGATTTTTGGCCCTCAGTCTGCAATTGTTTGAGTACAGTTTATGCCTCCAAGCTTATGTGGCTTGGGAAAGGCATTAACTATTAGAGGTATAGTGATTCATTGATAGATATCAGAACAATGTTATTTTCTGTGATGATATACACTGTACTGCATTGATACCTATACTACTGTTAGAATATCACAATACAAATTGCATTTGGAATGTGACAATGCATAAGTATAGTGTGATGTGTGATATGGATGACAATACATCAATGTAGTACACAATGCATATTGCAATGGGAGTGTGACAATACATCAATGTAGTACACAATAATATTGTAATAGGAGTGTGACAATACATCAATGTAGTACACAATACATATTGCAATGGGAGTGTGTCAATACATCAATGTAGTACACAATAATATTGCAATAAGAGTGTGACAATACATTAATGTAGTAAACAATATTTATTGCAATGGGAGTGTGACAATGCATCAATGTAGTACACAACACATATTGTATTGGGAGTGTGACAATACATCAATGTAGTACACAATACATATTGCAATGGTTGTGTGACAATACATCAATGTAGTACACAATAATATTGTAATAGGAGTGTGACAATACATCAATGTAGTACACAATGCATATTGCAATGGGAGTGTGACAATACATCAATGTAGTACACAATGCATATTGCAATGGGAGTGTGACAATACATCAATGTAGTACACAATAATATTGTAATAGGAGTGTGACAATACATCAATGTAGTACACAATGCATATTGCAATGGGAGTGTGACAATACATCAATGTAGTACACAATGCATATTGCAATGGGAGTGTGACAATACATCAATGTAGTACACAATAATATTGTAATAGGAGTGTGACAATACATCAATGTAGTACACAATGCATATTGCAATGGGAGTGTGACAATACATCAATGTAGTACACAATGCATATTGCAATGGGAGTGTGACAATACATCAATGTAGTACACAATACATATTGCAATGGGAGTGTGACAATACATCAATGTAGTACACAATAATATTGTAATAGGAGTGTGTCAATACATCAATGTAGTACACAATAATATTGCAATAAGAGTGTGACAATACATTAATGTAGTAAACAATATTTATTGCAATGGGAGTGTGACAATGCATCAATGTAGTACACAACACATATTGTATTGGGAGTGTGACAATACATCAATGTAGTACACAATACATATTGCAATGGTTGTGTGACAATACATCAATGTAGTACACAATAATATTGCAATGGTTGTGTGACAATACATCAATGTAGTACACAATACATATTGCATTGGGAGTGTGACAATATATCAATGTGGTACACAATAATATTGCATTGGGAGTGTGACAATACATCAATGTAGTACACCATACATATTGTATTGGAAGTGTGACAATATATCAATGTAGTACACAATAATATTGCATTGGGAGTGTGACAATACATCAATGTAGTACACCATACATATTGTACTGGAAGTGTGACAATATATAAATGTAGTACACAATAATATTGCATTGGGAGTGTGACAATACATCAATGTAGTACACCATAATATTGCATTGGGAGGGTGACAATACATCAATGTAGTACACCATACATATTGTATTGGAAGTCTGACAATACATCAATGTAAAACACAATAATAATGCATTGAGAGTGTGAGAAATACATAAATTTAGTACACAATACAAATTGTATTGGGAATGTGACAATACATCAGTGTAGTACACAGTGCATATTGCAATGGTTGTGTAACAAGACATCAATGTAGTGCACAATACATATTGTATTGGGAGTGAGACAATACATCAATGTAGTACACAATAATGTTGCATTGGGAGTGTGACAATACATCATTGTAGTACACAATAATATTGCATTGGGAGTGTGACAATACATCATTGTAGTACACAAAACACAATGCATTGGGAATGTGACAAATATATCAATTTAGTACACAATAAATATTGTATTGGGAATGTGACAATACATCAGTGTAGCACACAAAACATATTGCAATGGTTGTGTGACAATACATCAATGTAGTAAACAATACATATTGTATTGAGAGTGTGACAATACATTAATCTAGTACACAATAATATTGCATTGGGAGTGTGACAATGCATCAATGTACACAATACATATTGCATTTGGAGTATGACAATACATTAATATAGTACACAATAATATTGCAATATGAGTGTGACAATACATCAGTGTAGTACACACTACATATTGTAATGGGAATGTGACAATACATCAATGTAGTACACAATAATTCCAATAGGAATGTGACAATACATCAATGTAGTTACACAATACATATTGCAATAAGAGTGTGACAATAGATATATGTAGTACACAATACATATTACAATAAGAGTGTGACAATACATCAATATAGTACACAATACATATTGCAATGGGAATGTGACAATACATCAATGTAGTTACACAATAATATTGCAATAGGAGTGTGACAATACATCATTGTAGTACACAATACATATTGCAATAAGAGTGTGACAATAGATATATGTAGTGCACAATACATATTGCAATAAGAGTGTGATAATACATCAATATAGTACACAATAATATTGCAATAAGAGTGTGACAATACATCAATGTAGTTACACAATAATATTGCAATAGGAGTGTGACAATACATCATTGTAGTACACAATAATATTGCATTGGGAGTGTGACAATACATCAATGTAGTACACCATACATATTGTATTGGAAGTGTGACAATACATCAACGTAGTACACAACAATATTGCAATGGGAATGTGACCATACATCAGTATAGTACACAATAATATTGCAATAAGAGTGTGACAATACATCAATGTAGTACACAATACATATTGCAATAGGAGTGAGACAATACATCAATGTAGTACACAATACATATTGCATTGGGAGTGCGACAATACATCAATATAGTACACAATAATATTGCAATAAGAGTGTGACAATACATTAATGTAGTACACAATAATATTGCAATGGGAGTGTGACAATACATCCATGTGGTACACAATAATATTGTAATAGGAGTGTGACAATACATCAATGTAGTACACAATAATATTGCAATAGAAGTGTGAAGTACATCAATTTATTACACAATAATATTGCAATAAGAGTGTGACAATACATTAATGTAGTAAACAATATTTACTGCAATGGGAGTGCAACAATACATCAATGTAGTATACAGTAATATTGCAATAGGAGCGTGTCAATACATCAATCTAGTACTCAATACATATTGCAATGTGAGTGTGACAATACATCAATCTAGTACACAATAACATTGAATTGGGAGTGTGACAATACATCAATATAGTACACAATACATATTGCAATGGGAGAGTGACAATGCATCAATGTAGTACACAATAACATTGAATTGGGAGTGTGACAATACATCAATATAGTACACAATACATATTGCAATGGGAGTGTGACAATACATCAATCTAGTACACAATAACATTGAATTGGGAGTGTGACAATACATCAATATAGTACACAGTAATATTGCAATAGGAGTGTGTCAATACATCAATGTAGTACTCAATACATATTGCAATGTGAGTGTGACAATACATCAATCTAGTACACAATAACATTGAATTGGGAGTGTGACAATACATCAATATAGTACACAATACATATTGCAATGGGAGAGTGACAATGCATCAATTTAGTACACAATAACATTGCAGTAGGAGTGTGACAATACTGCATTGTCTGGAAATAATCTGGTTTTGTGAGTCAGATAATTACAAAAGTGATGCATAGTTAATAACAAGATCATATGCAGAATCTGCAAATCAGTCATGATTTATTTGGGTAATACTAATAAAATTGGTAATACTAGTAACTTTGTAATATTAGTAACTTATAATATAAGTATCACTGTAATACTAGTATTTTTTTAATACTAGTAACTTTGTAATACTAGTAATTTGTAATACTAGTAATTTGTAATACTAGTAACTTTGTAATAGTAGTAATTTGTAATACTAGTAATTTGTAATACTAGTAACTTTGTAATACTAGTAATTTGTAATACTAGTAACTTTGTAATACTAGTAATTTGTAATACTAGTAAATTTGCATTGTAATATTAGTAACTTTGTAATACTAGTAACTTTGTAATACTAGTAAAATTTGTAATACTAGTAATTTTATAATATTATTAAAATTGGTAATACTAGTAACTTTGTAATATTAGTAACTTATAATATAAGTATCACTGTAATACTAGTATTTTTTTAATACTAGTAACTTTGTAATACTACTACCTTTGTAATGCTAGTAATTTGTAATACTAGTAACTTTGTAATAGTAGTAACTTTGTAATACTAGTAAATTTTTATTGTAATATTAGTAACTTTGTAATACTAGTAACTTTGTAATACTAGTAAAATTTGTAATACTAGTAACTTTATAATATTAGTAACTTTGTAATACTAGTAAATTTGTAATACTAGTAAATTTGTAATACTAGTAACTTTGTAATATTAGTATCTTTATAATATTAGTAACTTTGTAATACTAGTAACTTTGTAATACTAGTAAATTTGTAATACTGGTAACTTTATAATATTAGTAACTTCGTAATACTAGTAACTTTGCTGCATTTTTACCATCTCAACATGGCAACAAAGGCATTACATGCAAAGACAAACGGTCTGCATCATAATAATATGTATTGTATCACCAAACCTGTATTACAATATATATATTGTATTGTCTACCAATTGTGTGATACATATCATGAAATGTATTGTATTGTCTGTCAACTGTATGATACATATCATGAAATGTATTGTATTGTCTGTCAACTGTATGATACATATCATGAAATGTATTGTCTGTCAACCGTATGATACATATCATGAAATGTATTGTATTGTCTGTCAACTGTATGATACATATCATGGAATGTATTGTATTGTCTGTCAACTGTATGATACATATCATGGAATGTATTGTATTGTCTGCCAACTGTATGATACATATCATGAAATGTATTGTCTGTCAATTGTATGATACATATCATGAAATGTATTGTATTGTCTGTCAACTGTATGATACATATCATGAAATGTATTGTATTGTCTGTCAACCATATGATACATATCATGAAATGTATTGTATTGTCTGTCAACTGTATGATACATATCATGGAATGTATTTTATTGTCTGCCAACTGTATGATACATATCATGGAATGTATTGCATTGCCACCCAGTTATCATGATACACATTGCATCATGAGCAAAGACCTGATGCACGGTTTTTACACTAAGCATATCCTGCAGTGTTTTAGCATTTATCAACTTTTGCAATGTTGGCTTCAGTTGGAAACCTGTCATACACTAGCCAATGCATGGAGCTGTTCCTTACAGACTCTTCTATCAAACTGTACTGTTCCATGATTAGCTATGAATGAATGATTGGAGTAGGATCACACATGCATGTAATGGTGTAGGTGTTTAAAAACTGCTTCTGGTGATTCTCTGATATGTTTAGCAGAGTAGGATCATTCATTCATGAATGATTGGAGTAAGTTCATTTATGAATACATGTATTGGAATGGGAGCATTCATGCATGTATTGAAGCAGGACTGTCCCTGCATGCATTGGTTTAGGATCATCCATGAATGCATATATTGGAGTAGGATCATCCATGCATGTATTGGAGTGGATCATCCATGAATGTAGGTATTGGAGTGGACCATCCATGAATGTATGTATTTGTGTAATATCATCCATGAATGCATGTATTGGAGTAAATCATCCATGAATTTATGTATTGGTGTAGGATCATCCATGAATGTATTTACTGGTGTAGGAGCATCCATGAATGTATTGGAGTGGATCATCCATGAATGCATGTATTGGAGTAAGATCATCTGTGCATGTATTGGAGTAGGACCAAGCATGAATGCATGTAAGGGGTGGATCATACATGAATGAATGACTGTAGTAGGATTATCCATGATTGAATAATTGGTGTAGAATCATTAATGAATCCATGTAATGGAGTAGGATCATCCATGAATGTATGTAAGGGGTGGACCATCCATGAATGCATGCACTGGACGGACCAGCCACGAATACATGCACTGGAGTGGACCAGCCATGAATTAATGATTGGCACAGGATTATCCTTGAATACATGTATTGGAGTAAGATCATCCATGAATCCATGTATTGGAGTGGATCATCCATGAATGCATGTATTGGAGTAAGATCATCCATGCATGTATTGGAGTAGGACCAAGCATGAATGCATTTAAGGGGTGGATCATACATGAATAAATGATTGTAGTAGGATTATCCATGATTGAATAATTGGTGTAGAATCATTAATGAATCCATGTAATGGAGTAGGATCATCCATGAATGCATGTAAGGGGTGGACCATTCACAAATGCATGCACTGGAGTGGACCAGCCATGAATGCATGTACTGGAGTGGACCAGCCATGAATGAATGATTGGCATAGGATTATCCTTGAATGCATGTATTGGTGTAGGGTCATCCATGGATACAGTACTGGTACAAGCTCCTGACCCTCTGGAGTAGCTATGCTCGTATCTTTGTAGCTACAGTGACTTCCAAGACAAACACTGTGCAATACAGCAGCCCATTTAAATCCCACATTCCAAGTTTTGCCAGTCTCTTGTAAGGACTTTGTTGTGAACTGTATCTTGAAGCCCTCATTGTAAGGACTATGTTGTGTGCTGTATCTTGAAGTCCTCATTGTAAGGACTATGTTGTGTACTGTATCTTGAAACCCTCATTGTAAGGACTATGTTGTGTACTGTATCTTGAAACCCTCATTGTAAGGACTATGTTGTTTGCCATATCTTGAAGCCCTCATTGTAAAGACTATGTTGTGTGCTGTATCTTGAAACCCTCATTGTAAGGACTATGTTGTGTACTGTATCTTGAAACCCTCATTGTAAGGACTATGTTGTTTGCCATATCTTGAAGCCCTCATTGTAAAGACTATGTTGTGTGCTGTATCTTGAAACCCTCATTGTAAAGACTATGTTTTGTCCTGTATCTTGAACATCTCATTGTAAGGACTATGTTGTGTACTGTATCTTGAAGTCCTTATTGTAATGACTTTGTTGTGAACTGTGTCTTGAAGCCCTAATTGTAAGGACTATGGTGTGTACTGTATCTTGAAGCCACCATAGTAAGCAAAGACAATTATCTGGATCTTCACTGGGATGAAGAGGAACTTCATCATATACCAAATGAATCCATGCAGAACTGAGACATACAATCTAGTCACGCCACAATAATGGTAATAAACCTTCACCTCTGCTTCCTAGATCATGTTTCAAATCACTCTGTAATGATGTAGCCAATCCTGGTATGCCTGCCGTATGGACAAATGTGTCGACAAGGTCATTCTCCAGCAGAAACTTTGTCAGCCTGCTGGCAAGGACCCTCAAAATTGATCTCTTCCACAATGAGGACAGAAGTGGAATTGGAGTAACTTGTGGTCTCAGTAATTTGTTTTAGAAGGAAATAACATATGTTGATTACAGTATGTTATTTGTGTCTTTTTCCATGTTAAGCAACTATAAAAGGGCCACATTCTGATGCAGAAAGTTTGAAGGAACAACGTTTCTGGATAACAATTAATAAGAAAACATATTTTAAAACTACAAAATCAATCCAAAGACAAATAGTCAACACTATGTAGTTTTGAAGTTGGACAAACAATTTCAGCAACCCTCTCTGTGCTCCCTTCAGTCTGTGTTAATAAGAGTTTGTATTATGTGTTGTTACAAATTTTATGCAATTAATGTAAAATATAGTTTGCAGAAAAAAATGAATGCAAATATGAAATACCTTAATGACAAGATGAGGTTTACGAAGTCTGAATTCATCTTCATCTATACCAACTTGGTGAGTTTCCTTCACCCGGAGGCCATAAGAAATTCTCATCAGACAATGGTCTTCAAGTTTCTCTAGATAGTCAGTTGGGGTCACCACCATTGTAAGCTTCTCGCCTGAAAACATTAAAGTAGTGAAGTCATAACAAACAAAGAAAAAACAAACTCATAGATTTTGCTTAAAAGAAATTGATTGCTAATTACTTATGCATTAGATACAGAAGGGTTCCCCTCTGTATAACACTTCACAGGGCCATGTTATAAGTAAGGGAGCCTTACATTGGTCATTGTTGCAATGAGTCAGTGTCCTAACAGTGCATTACAACACAAACTCATATTTAATCATTTGACATTGCATTGTATTTGGTTGCAATGGTCAGGAACCAAGCACATTCTAACTGGCTCTCAAAAGTCAATAAAAAATCAAATTATAATTGGTTCTCATAAGCCAAAAACAATCATATTATATTAACTGCATAAAGTACTTCAGTGCAATAATTATGTCAGTGTGATAAATGAGTATTTCAATGTGATAATTATTTCAGTGTGACAAGTAAGAATTTCAGTGTGGTAATTATTTCATTGTGATAAGTAAGTATTTTAGTATGTTAATTATTTCAATGTGATAAGTGAGTATTTCAGTGTGGTCATTATTTCAGTGTGATAAGTAAGTATGGTAATTATTTCAGTGTGATAAATGAGCATTTCAACATGATAATTATTTAAGTGTGATAAGTATTTCAGTGTGGTAATTATTTCATTGTCATAAGTGAGTATTTCAGTGTGGCAATTATTTCAGTGTGGTAAGTGAGTATTTCAATGTGGTAATTATTTCAGTGTGAAAAGTGAGTATTTCAGTGTGGTAATTATTTCAGTGTGATGAGTGAGTATTCAGTGCAATAATTATTTCAGTGTGATAAATGAATATTTCAATGTGATAATTATTTCAGTGTGGTGATTATTTCAGTGTGATAAATAAGTATTTTAATGTTATAATTATTTCAGTGTGATAGTATTTCAGTGTGGTAATTTATAATTTCAGTGTTATAAGTGAGTATTAAAGTGTGGTAATTATTTCAGTGTGATAAGTTTTTCAGTGTGTTAATTATTTCATTGTGATGAGTATTTCAGTGTATTAATTATTTCAGTGTGATAAGTGAGCATTTCAGTGTGATAAGTGATTATTTCATTCACATTTTAGAAATTCTGGCCAGCTGTTTCCAGTTTATACTTTTTACCATGTGACCAAATGTCACTTTAAGAAACAATAGGGCAGATTTGTCTTAGAATAAGATCACTTCTTCTCCCTTTATTCACCAACATTTTTAGGTAGAAATCCAGCCTTTTATATGACAAATCCTGTAACTTACTCTGTCCTGGACTTAGAATAACCTCAACTGGTTGTTTCTTGACCTCTTTACTGGCAACCCCAGTGTAGTACATAGAGCAGCACTGCAGGAATCCGTTCACAGTCCTATTGTCCTTGGAATTGTTGGAGACCTGGACAGTGACATTAAAGTCATGTCCTATTTCCATGTCGTCTATATCCACCAGTTCCATTACCACATCCTACAAAATTTTGGAATTGCATTTTAAAAAATGTTGATCTTGTGGGGACATCTTTAAGCCAGAAAGAAAAACATTTTTACAGTAAATGTTACATGTTCAAAATGTAAAAAAGATAAATCATCAGTAAAATAAAGAATGAATTCTATGAATGGGACAAATAATTTGACCAAGCTTTTAAAGCTGCAAATGACAGACTCCATTCCATAGATAATTTTGTATGTGTGATTGAGACAGTATAAACAATTCTACTATCAATCATAAAATTTTTCAAGTAAAAGATCTCACTTCACACTTGGAAATCTAAATCAACATCAACAGATGCAGCCTTTTGATTCGTCAAAATATTTTGGAGTAGTTTTGGATTTGAGCAATGGAGGGAGCTGTTGTAGCACCTTTTGATGTAACTGCGCCATGGGGAATTAGTCACAAGCAAGAGGGTTTCTTCTTTTCTACATTTAATGGAACTCTGATACCTCTAGTTCTTCATGCTGACTCCCTGCACTTACTTACTTGGATTTAAGTTTCATTGAGCACATCTCTCTGCACTATGTTTGACATGGAATTTTTAAACAATCCTAGCGGACTTCAGAGAGAACATTCCCTGAAGACCTATTCTAAAAGTAAACTTCTGGTCCGATTGTGTTAGGTGCAGACCCTTTATCTAACTCTAATCTACGTATCAAAATGCACAGAATCTAAATTATGTAATCCAAAATAAAGCCATATATCTACTCTCCATACACACTCTTTCTCTTTTCCCACTGATACTGTATGTTAGAATTTCCAAAAATATTATTTTGAGTAGGAAATTACTTGCAACTTAATCCTTTTCGAGCAAATTAATTCAAAATTAAACTATAACTACCCAACTCTATTTTAAGCACTTTATACCTACTAAAAGATATTCAAATTTCCCTTCAAATGGTCACTAATTTTAATGTTTAAGAATTAAGGCAGACTTGCTATAATTGATTTTAATTAGCATTACAAACACATAATCCAACTGTCCAATGTTTCAGTTTCTCAAGACTGTAACTTGACACCGTAGCATTTGAAATGCTGCTGATAAATACTGTATTCCCCCAAATCTCAGACCTCTACATTAACAGTGACTGTAGAGTTACTCCTCTATCCTAGACATACTGTTATTAAATTTATGGAGAGAATTTAGAAAATTTATACACAAATATATCTTCTCTTCTAAAACTTAAATAAATACCATACCACCTGAAATAGCTAAATTTAGCCCTATGATAGAGCACTTGTGTAAGACATTTTGTCCTTGAACTTCAAATGATGTTGGTAAGGTCTCAATATAAAAATATGGTGTAACTTTACTCAGCTGACATTTCATTGCAAAGAACACCTGTCTTACCCAATACCTCTTGTAAAGAACATCTGTTTTAGCTGATACCACCTTGTAAGGAGCATGTCTCAGCTAATACCTCTTGTAAAGAACACCTGTCTTAGCTAATACCTCTTGTAAAGAACATCTGTCTTACCTAATTCCTCTTGTAAAGAACACCTGTCTTAGCTAATACCTTTTGTAAAGAACATCTGTTTTAGCTGATACCACCTTGTAAGGAGCATGTCTCAGCTAATATCTGTCTTAGCAGACACCTCCATGCAAAGAACCTGTCTTAGCTGACATCTCCATGCAAAGAACCTGTCTAACTGACAGCTCCTTTTAAATACCACATGTTTAAGATGTATCTCTTTATCAATATTACATCTCTAAGTACACACTTACTGAAGAACATATTTTTGGGAGAACCTCCTTATAAAGTGGAAACATTACTAGTATAAATATGACAAGCATAGAAGTGGAAATGTTACTAGTAGAAAAACAAGCATAGAAGTGGAAACATACTAGTATAAATACAACATGCATAGAAGTAGAAACATTACTAGTATAAATATAACAAGCATAGAAGTAGAAACATTACTAGTATAAATATAACAAGCATAGAAGTGGAAACATTACTAGTATAAATATAACAAGCATAGAAGTGGAAACATTAAGTAATAGTATAAATAAAACAACTTATTTTTTATTTCTGTCAGTAATGAAGCTTGAAAGTTTATATGTTTCCTAAAAATTCGAAAACTTCTAAATAAAAGAAATCCTACAAAATCTGATTTATCCTTTCTTTGTCTAATTAATAGGTATGCAGCAGGAAGACAAAGGATGGACACCAACAAGTATTTGGCACAAAGGTCCTTGACCAGCTAGGTTGTTTAGTAATTGGCAAAAAGTACCTGGACCAGCTAGGCTGTAAATGCTAAGAGGTAAAAAGGACCTGGACCAGTTAGGCTGTTCAGTAATTGGCATAAAGGACCTTGACCAGCTAGGTTGTAAATAGTAGTTGGCATAAAGGACTTTGACCAACTAGGCTGTAAATAGTAATAGGTAAAAAGGACCTGGACCAGCCAGGTTGTTTAGTAATTGGCATAAAGGATACAGACCAGCTAGATTGTAAATAGTAATTGGCATAAAGGATCTGGACCAGCTAGGCTGTTTAATAAGTGACATCATTACACTTTAAACAAAACTATATTTGACAAAATGTCTATTTGTTTTAAGTGGGACATAAAAAGCTGCTAGTGTAAATACCCAGTAGGTCCTTGTGAAAAAACTATTGTACAAATACTCAGTAGGTTCTCATGGAGAAAAAAATTGTTATAAAAATACCCAGTAGATCAAATGGAAAAAAAACTTATAAAAATACCCAGTAGGTTCTCACCTTTTCTTTGGATTCATGTCCTTGAATATTGACATTCAGATGTTTAAAACTAAGCTTAGCTCTTCTGACTGCACCTCTTTCCTCCACAGACCCTGCATAGAAGACAAGGTCAAAATGTTACAATTACTGTACAGAAGCTGCATGGAAGACAAGTCAAAATGTTACAATTACTGTACAGAACATGCATGGAAGACAAGTCAAAATGTTACAATTACTGTACAGAAGCTGCATGGAAGACAAGTCAAAATGTTACAATTACTGTACAGAAGCTGCATGGAAGACAAGTCAAAATGTTACAATTACTGTACAGAACATGCATGGAAGACAAGTCAAAATGTTACAATTACTGTACAGAAGCTGCATGGAAGACAAGTCAAAATGTTACAATTACTGTACAGAAGCTGCATGGAAGACAAGTCAAAATGTCATAATTACTGTACAGAAGCTGCATGGAAGACAAGTTCAAAATGTTACAATTACTGTACAGAACATGCATGGAAGACAAGGTCAAAATGTTACAATTACTGTGCAGAACATGTATGGAAACAATGTCAAAATGTTACAATTACTGTACAGAGCATGCATGGAAAACAATGTCAAAATGTTACAATTACTGTACAGTAGCTGCATGGAATACAAAGTCATAATACTTTAATTACTGTATACACCCTAGCTAGAAGACAAGGTCAGAATGCTTCAATTACTGTATAGACCTGCAAAGACATGCCATTCTCAATGCACATACATGTGATTACTTTTACAGAAAATTGAAATACTAAACTATGTATCTGTCTTTCTAGCAGATCTTGTGTTCCCATTTTGTGGTAATTCTGATTTTTGAAGGAAGTACAACATTAAACCACTGAATGAATAATAAACAGATTATCGGTTACATCATTACTTGCTATTTCTGTTTGCATGTAGTTTTTCTTGTGTTTTTGTTTCAAATAACGTATCAGTGATTAAATTTCCATTATGGCCTTTGCATTTGAATTAATTTCTGTTCTACATTCAGAATCTAATGTATCCAATCTTATCGTTAGTTAGAAGGCAGTTTGCCAGGGGAAGTAAGTTTGCCAGGGGAAATAAGCCACATTATTCAGTGCTTTGTGTGACATACTTACAGAAAAGAGGAACCCTGACAAAGATATGAACAGTCTCATAATGGACAAGTAACCCTGAAAAAGGCATGAAGATAATGGACAAGTATCCCTGTAAAGGTATGAAGATAATGGACAAGTATTCCTGACAGTGGTATGAAGATAATGGACAAGTATCCCTGACAGAGGTATGAAGATAATGGACAAGTATCTCTGACAAAGGTATGAAGATAATGGACAAGTAACCCTGCAAAGGTATGAGCAATCTCAATATGGAAAAGAAAAGAAAAGCAAATAACAGATCTAACAAGTGAGATGTGGCAATATCTATTCTCATCAAGAGTGTTCCAGACATACTGATGAATTTTTCTACAGGCATGGTTCCAACCTGAGAAAGTCACAGTCAGCATTAATCTTGATTACTATAGAAAAACCTGATTTGAGAGATATCTGTTATGCTAGACCAACTGTTTTAAGAGGCTGGGTCTCCATGTACAGATTTATTGATAATATTGTGTTATAGCTGTCAAGATAGACAAGCTGTCTCCAAGCCAAGTTTTGGCTGTAGGGGTGGTCTTTCAATACAGGTCATACTGTATAAGCAGATATATTGAATTTGTGGACACTTCTTGAATGCTGAAAGATGTAAGCATTATGTACATTTCCTCTGAAAAAATATATTTCATATACTTTGACAAATTCAAACAGACTGAATTGTTTTTCATATGATAAAAATTAATATATTCAGGCATTTTATCCATTCTTTTGAAAAGAATATAATACCATTAAAATGTTAAGTTTAAAAGATATCCTCTTACAAGACTATTTACATGCTGTCATATTAAATAAATCAATATTTTCTTACAAGATGTTTCAAATGCTGCCATTTTGCTAACTGAATCAACACTACCATAATGCTAATTGAATCAACACTACCATAATGCTAATTGAATCAACACTACCATATTGCTAATTGAATCAACACTACCATATTGCTAACTGAATCAACACTACCATATTGCTAATTGAATCAACACTGCCATATTGCTAATTGAATCAACACTACCATAATGCTAACTGAATCAACACTACCATATTGCTAATTGAATCAACACTGCCATATTGCTAATTGAATCAACACTGCCATATTGCTAACTGAATCAACACTACCATTTTGCTAACTGAATCAACACTACCATATTGCTAATTGAATCAACACTACCATAATGCTAATTGAATCAACACTACCATATTGCTAATTGAATCAACACTGCCATATTGCTAACTGAATCAACACTACCATATTGCTAATTGAATCAACACTGCCATATTGCTAATTGAATCAACACTACCATAATGCTAATTGAATCAACACTACCATAATGCTAATTGAATCAACACTACCATAATGCTAACTGAATCAACACTACCATATTGCTAATTGAATCAACACTGCCATATTGCTAATTGAATCAACACTGCCATACTGCTAACTGAATAAACATTTTTCACCGAGAACGTAGTCAATCTGGTTGTTATCTTTTCCATCTGGACTGTGCCAGGTCTATCTTAAAGATGCTTTGTGGGGGCCAAATGTATTGCCTAACACAAGGTCATTATAGGTGGCTCACTTCTGTATTGCAGAAGGGTCCCCAAGTGCTGTGCCAGACTGTCTGTGAGTAAGCTCCCACCTTTACACTTGAGTATCTTTTTTATAAACAGAATGTCCTTCTTAGGTGAGTTGTCCATGACATCTTGCGGTTGATCAAAGAAGTTCTTCAGTTCATTGTCATCATAGACAGATGTGGGTGCACAGGCCTGTGTAATTCTGATGCTGAAGGGAGTTGCCCTGAGGAAGATGGTAGTAAGTCTTACAAGTTTATGCTCTTCAAATAAAAAACAGAAAAGAGTGAAAAGCATCATCATCATCATCATTAATGGCTCAGTCTCAGGAGACCATGCAAGTAGCACCCTTGGAGTGTTGTCTGTCTTGGGGATTTTGGCATTGTCTGCTGTGGCTGTGCAGGCCTATATGCAAGTGACAGTCCCTATTGTAGTTGGTGCAGACATACTGGGGAGTCTGCTGAGTTGCGGCGGTTGCTGCCGCACTCTTCTTTATCTCATGTTTCTCTGCTGCCCGCTGGCCTCTCCTCACATCAGCTACTGCTATGCCCTTGTGAACCATCAGTCTCCAGGTGCCTCAGTCCTCAGCCTGTACTTCCCAGGTGTTGGGTGAAATGTTGCATGCTTTCATGTCCCTCTTGCATACATCCTTGAAATGGAGTAAGGGGTGGCCAAGTCTTCTGGTGCCAGTAGCCAACTATCCATATAGAATGTCCTTTGGCAGCCTCCCATCCTCCATGTGTTGGATGTGTCCCAGGCATTGAAGGCGGCATTTGCTCATCAGAGAGTATGCACTGGGGATACTTGCATGCTGCAGGATCTTGCTGTGTGGGTTGATGTCTTACCAGCTGATTTTCAAGATATGTTTTAGGTATCGTATATGGAAGAAGTTGAGCCAGCACTCTTGCCTCATGTAGGTACTCCAGGTTTCACTTCTAAATAGGAGGGTGCTGTGAATGCAGGCCTGGTAGACTTGGATCTTGGTGTGCCCTGTCAGCGCGTTGTTTTCCCACACCCTCTTCGTTAGTCGGGCCATGATGGTGTTCACCTTTCCAAGCCTTCTGTCCAGCTCCACATCGAGCAAGAGAGTATTGTTGATGGTTGATCCCAGGTAAGTAAAGTTGTTGACTGCTTCCAGGGTGGCACCATTGATTTTGATGATGGGGGCAGTGGTGACATCTTGCTCACTGACATTTGTCTTTTTTAGGCTGATGGTGAGTCCGAACTGCTTGCAGGCATCAGCAAAATGGTCTCCCAGTCTCTGGAGGGAATCCTAGGTGTGGGTCACCAGAGCTGCATAATCAGCAAAAAGCATCTCCCTAATGAGCACCAACCTCACTTTGGTTTTTGAGTGCAGTTGTGCCAGGTTGAACAGCCTCCCATTGAACCTGGTGTGCAGATATATGCCATCAGTGGACAAGTCGAAGGCATAGGACAAGAAGCAGGAAGAAGAAGATCCAGAAAAGGGTCAGCACCAGCACACAGTTCTGCTTCATGCCGCTGTTGATGGGGAAGTAGTCTGAGGAGGATCCATCATACAGGACTGTTCCCATCATGTCAGCATGGAAAGAGATCATCATGCTGTGGAGTTCTGTGGAGCAGCCGATCTTCCTGAGAAGTTCCAATAGGCCCTTCCTACTGACTAGGTCGAAGGCCTTGGTGAGGTCAATGATTATGATGTAGAGTGGCTGACCTTGCTCTCTGCTCTTTTCTTGGAGTTGCCGGAGGGAGAAGATAATGTCTATTGTCCACCTGCCTGCTCTGAAGCTGCACTGGGATTCCAGGTACACAAGGTCCACCAGCAGCTGTAGTCTGTTCAGGAGGATGCAGGCATACACTTTGCAAACGATGCACAGGAGCCAGATCCCTATGTAATTGTCACTGTGGTTGCCCCTGTTTTTGTAAAGGGTCACAATGGTGGCATCGTGCATGTCTTGAGGGACTGCTCCTTCCTCCTAGCAGAGGCAGAGTAGTTCATTCAGTGGCTGAAGCAATGTTGGTTTCCCATGTTTGATAGCTTCAGGCAGGATGCCATCGCTACCTGGTACTTTGTCAATTGGAAGGGAATCAATGGCTTTGCTGAGCTCTTCAAAGGTGTGCACTTTGTCAAGCTCCTCCATGGTGGGCAGTTTCCATATGCTGCTAAGGGCCACATTGGTGACTGACATTTCTCAGGAGTACAGCTCTGAGTAGTGCTCCACCCATCTGGTCATCTGTTGCTCATGATCTGTGATCTTCTCTCCCATCAGAGATTTCAGTGGGAGTGTGAACCCTTTCACTGTAGGGTCTAGGGTCTTCTTTATGTGACTTTACATGCCTTTGATGTTTCCAGACTCAACACTGCACTGAATTCCTTCACACAGTTGCTGTCAGTACTTGTTTGTACACTGTCTGGCAATGCATTGGGTGGTACTTTGGGGACTTCTGAGGGCAGCAAGTATCCATTCATTGGGGCATTTTTTGTAAGCTGTGAAGGCTTTTTGTTTGTCCTTGATTATTGGTTCCATCCTTGAAAGGTGTGCATTGAACCAATCCTGACTGGGCTGTTCCTTCTTGCCAAATGTGGACATGGATGTGCTGTAGATGACACCCTTCATGACATTCCACTTGGCCATGGCATCATGCTCTGGCAGGTCCTGGAGAGCCTGGTCCAGGACAGACACATACTCCTCCACCTTGGAGGAGACTGACATCTGTGCAGAGTTGATGCAAGGGTGACCTTTGGGATTGAAGTGGTGTAGTGTGTGTAACTGTAGGCACACCCTGCTGCTCACAAGGGAGTGGTCGGAGTCACAATCTGCACTATGGTAGCTTCCGGTGGAGAGGACGCTGTTTAGGGCAGAGAGCCAGGTGATGACCAAGTCGAGCTGGTGCCAGTGATGAGACCTGGTGTGTTTCCATGACACTTTGTGTTTTGGCTTACACTTGAAGAAAGTGTTTGTAGTGCACAGGTCATGGTAGGTGCACAGCTCCAGCAGTCTCTGGCCATTTTTGTTGGTCTTTCCAGTGCCATGATGTCTGAGGCAGTTAGGCCATGACTCGTGGTCTGCACCTACTCAGGCATTAAAGTAACAGAGGAGGAATAGTGGCTTGTCTTTATGGCATCCTTTGATCTGTTCATCCAGCTGCCCATAGAACTGATCCTTTTGGTCTTCTGAAGACGTGAGGGTGGGGGCATAGACACTGAGGATGGTGACAGGACCTGCAGCAGTGGCAAGGCGGATGAACAAGAGATGCTTAGTGGCCCCTGAAGGAGACAGCTGAAGCCAGGAAGGTGTTTTGAATGGCTAAGACAACTCCATGCTGGTGGGGCTCCTCAGGTTCTCAATCCTTCCAGAAGAATGTGTAGTTTTCATTTCTGAGGGAGCCGCTGAAGGTGAGCCTGGTTTCCTGGAGGGTAGCTATGCTTACATTTAGTCTGGTGAGCTCTCTGTTGATGATGGTCATCTTCCTGGTGCCATCCACCTCCCAGAGGTCATCAGAGATGCCTGTGCACATGGTGCACATGTACCAGCTTGTAAATCCAAGAAATGGGGTCTTTTTTGTTGGTTTCTTGTTCTTTCTTATTCTTTTTGTCTGGTGCAGAGTTTGCATCTGCTTGTCATGCTGAGCAACATACTGAGCTCTAGACACCCACTAGAACAGGCAGACTTTGGCAGGCCAACACCTTACTGACCAGAAACTGCCTGGCTTGAGACAGGTGGTAGCTGGCCAGTGGAACGCGATGATCCCTTTCACTGTCAAAGCTGACCCATGGCACCCCTTCCCTATGCCAATTGGGTGGGACATAGACTGCCAGCTTCTGTGTTGTTTCCTCACTCAGGAGCAAGACTGGAGTGGCCTCTCCAGGGCTCAAGCCTGGACATAGAGTATGGAGATCCTGGGCTGCCTAGATGTCAGGATTCCCCTCTCATCCTTGCTGGTTGGGTCCAAAGGAATGCTGAGCATGACATTTGGCACCAGTTCGGATGCAGGATCTGTTGGAAGGAAGTCATAGTTGACACCCATCTGCTTTAAGGGCTCCACTCCGGATTTTCTGTCAAGGTTTACTCCCATGGTCTTTTCTTCTCCCGAAGATATCCACAAGGCAGAGAGCCATCATCCTTGGCACTTTGTGGGTTTGAATTCAGAGTTTCCTTCTCCTAGACAAACTGCCTGACAAGGCTAATGAGCTTCATCTGCCCGGATTTGGAGTCAGAGTTTTCCTTCTCTTAGACTGGCTGCCTGCCAAGGCTAATGAGCCCAGTCTGCCCACCCAGTTATACCATTAGGCACTTGGTAACACTCCACAGCAAGCTCTGTTAAAACAGGGGGCCCCACATGAAGGTGCTGCTTTGGACACAATAGTGTAAGAGAGGTCATATGCAAGTAACCTCCTGCCCAGCAGAGCCAGACAGTGGTCCCACGGTAATCACTACTATACCTGGAAAGGAGAGGCTGTGAGAGATGCTTCACTTTCTTTTGACATAGACCACGAATGTTCCAGTTATACCTCCCCAACTTATGTGTGAGTTCTTTCTACTTTCCCATAGCCCTAAGTTTTCTAAAATTCCATGTACCAATGAAGATGTTGTATCTTCCATGGATCTTGATAGTGGGGGCAACAGTAACATATTTGTCACCTCCATCCTGGTGTGCATTGTTGACCTGGGCTGCAACCAATCTGTTATGGAAAGATTGCTAAATGTCTTCATGTGGTGTGTCAAGGGCAAAATACAGCCTGGCAGAACCCATCCCTCTCCAGAATGGATGACCACAGCCAAAGTCCACCAAAGTAATGTGGAACACCATGGTCTGGACCATGTGGTGATTGAGCTCATCTTCAAGCCCTTCCACCATGGCCATGGCAGTTGACATCACAAAGGAAGATGTTCATCCAGTGATGCTGTGCTAACATTACACTATTTTAAGCTGGGAGAGAAGCATCTTATTCCATCCTGTACCATCCAATGGTTGCAACATTGTGCACATTCTGTGTTTTGCAACATTGTGCACATTCTGTGTTTTGCAACATTGTGCACATTCTGTGTTTTGCAACATTGTGCACATTCTGTGCCAAGAGGATTAACTAACAGATCCAGTGGTTCTGGCATTATGTACTACTCCATGCCTGAGGATTTCCAAACTAACAGATCCAGTGGACCTGTACCACTGCCCAGGCCAGTCCATGCTGGATACCTCAATGTGTCATAAAAATAGCTCCTTTCATTTGAGTCTAAAACTAAAAAAAGGGCACTAATGTGTTTTTGGAAGATCAATCTGGACTCTTAGTAAATAAGAAAGACATAGAGAACATTCTGATCAGGTTTTATAAAGCAGCCGTGATCAGAAAAACTTATTGCCTGGTTAGCTTGGGGATGTGAAAGATTTAATCCAATTGTTAATGCACCTTAAGAGCTAATTTCTCCATCACTGAAGTTAGCTACTGATGTTCTTTCACTCTAACTTACCTGTATTTTATTTTTATTGATGTGGTGACATCTCTTACTTGCCTGTATTTTATTTTTATTGATGTGGTAACATCTCTTACTTGCCTCTATTTTATTTTTATTGATGTGGTGACATCTCTTACTTGCCTGTATTTTATTTTTATTGATGTGGTAACATCTCTAACTTACCTGTATTTTATTTTTATTGATGTGGTAACATCTCTAACTTACCTGTATTTTATTTTTATTGATGTGGTGACATCTTTTACTTACCTGTATTTTATTTTTATTGATGTGGTGACATCTTTTACTTGCCTGTATTTTATTTTTATTGATGTGGTAACATCTCTAACTTACCTGTATTTTATTTTTATTGATGTGGTGACATCTCTTACTTGCCTGTATTTTATTTTTATTGATGTGGTGACATCTCTTACTTGCCTGTATTTTATTTTTATTGATGTGGTGACATCTTTTACTTGCCCGTATTTTAATATTATTAATGTTGCTTATTCTCTGATTTACCTGTATTTCATTCTTATTGATGTGGCTTCATTTCTAACTTACCTGTAATTTAGTTTTATTGATGTGGTATCATCTCTAACTTATCTGTATATTATTATTGATGTGAAACAGAATCAAACACAATGGAAGCTGTGAATGTCAAATTTTAACTGTATAAATTGGAATACATGATGTGTTTGCACAACTGCAGTCCTGTATCTACGACACTTTGGTTAGTGATATGTAGGTCAAAGGACATTATGTCTATGGATGCTAAATCTATAAGTACCACTGCTCACCTTCTTTGTATTTGTATTGACTGGTGATGTCCTCGCAATCAGGATCTGGATTTCTTAGATTTGATCTATCCCGCATGTGGTTGGGCACTTTGGTCAGAATCTTTTTGCCTACACTGAAAATCAGGTAAAAGGAGATACACAGTTTTCTGTAACTGAATACAAGTTGAAAAATTATATGATTATTTTCAGAGAAATATATTTTTAAATTAAATAAAATCATATACATGTATCTACATACAGGACCTTACATAAATACTCATTTGATATGAAAATCTTGAAATAAATCAAACCAATTTATTAGGTAGTGCATTTGATAAATTTGAAACAGAGCTGACATTTTAAAAGGCAGACAAGGAAATAACACTGAGTATAAACTTCACCATGATGAAATCACCCTAACTATAGTGAGCATAAACACTGAATGTAAACTTGGCCATGAAGAATGATCCAAACTATAGTGAGCATGAATACTGAGTATGAACTTGGCCATGAAGAATGATCCAAACTGTAGTGAGCATGAATGCTGAGTATGAACTTGGCCATGAAGAATGATCAAAACTATAGTGAGCATGAACACTGAGTATGAACTTGGCCATGAAGAATGATCAAAACTATAGTGAGCATGAGCACTGAGTATGAACTTGGCCATGAAGAATGATCGAAACTATAGTGAGCATGAGCACTGAGTATGAACTTGGCCATGAAGAATGATCGAAACTATAGTGAGCATGAATGCTGAGTATGAACTTGGCCATGAAGAATGATCCAAACTATAGTGAGCATGAATACTGAATACAAACTTGGCCATGATGACCCTACATATAGTGAGCAAGAACACTGAGCATGAAAATGGACATGAAGAATGGCTCTAACTATAGTGAGCATGAACACTGAGTATGAAAATGACTATGAAGAATGATCCAAACTATAGTGAGCATGAGCACTGAGTATGAACTTGGCCATGAAGAATGATCCAAACTATAGTGAGCATGAATACTGAATACAAACTTGGCCATGATGACCCTACATATAGTGAGCAAGAACACTGAGCATGAAAATGGACATGAAGAATGGCTCTAACTATAGTGAGCATGAACACTGAGTATGAAAATGACTATGAAGAATGATCCAAACTATAGTGAGCATGAACACTGAGTATGAACTTGGCCATGAAGAATGATCCAAACTATAGTGAGCATGAACACTGAATATGAACTTGGTCATGAAGAATGATCCTAACTATAGTGAGCATGAACAGTGATCTGTGACCTTGTTTATAGATAAAACAGTGACCTTGTTTAAAGATAAAACTCTTGCCTTGATAAGCAACATGTACTATGCGTGTAGTTGTCTTTTATGGTACATCAGTACAGATGCCACTATATGATGCATACTAAAGGTTAAGTTTTAAATTAGTGAACATAAAGAAAATAGTAACTTTAGCAAGATAAATTCTTCCAAATAAATGAAGTACAAGATAAAATATAAAAGCAGAAATGTCAAGATTGTGTGAAAGGTATATAAAATAAAAGATAAAGGAAACACATGTCAAATATTTAAAACATATGCTTGGGAATGTTGCATCAGTAATGAAAGTTTCAGGGAAGAGTTTTGCTCAAATGCTATGCTGGTGCCATCTATCATAACCCAATGAGCAAAGATGTGTGAAAAGTTTCTCTGATCTTGGATTAATTGCTTGTAAGCTGAATGAATAAGCCAACTGTTCCAGGTTGAAAGAGCCTTAATGAAAGCATCCCTTTGAACAATAAGAACAAGTGTGGTTTGTGGGTGGTTTATTTTTATTTTCAACATAGCTTTTTCAGTTTGAGCCACATTGCTATCATGTGTGCAGTGTGGCAGTTTATAGTGATGTCTAGCACCAGAGCATCATGCCACAGACATGTAGCATTATGTCCCACCCAGTCACATTACCTTGACACCATGTTGATTTTGTCCTAACACTAACCTCTTAATGATGAGTGCCATGTGAGGCAGAATACCATTTTTATAAGTCTTTGGTATGAATTGGCTGGGGCTTGAACCTGAAACCTCCATCATCCAATGCAGATGCTCTAACCACTATGGCCATCAGGGATCAGTAAGAGCAAGGGATCTCATTATACTGTACAACTTCAATGCAGTTAACAGAGTCCTGAAAGTGATTTTGGAAGAAAGGTCCAAGGAAGACAATGGGGTAAAGATAGAATACTGATTTGCAAAGAGTAAAGACTGTGGTGTTAAGATAAAAGACTGATTTGCCAGGATGAGAGAACATGATGATCAAGCATGAGTTGTAGTAATAATTAATAAAGGGAAACCACTCTTATCTGACTTCTACTTAAGGTGGCGCTATACAGTTTCACATTTTGCATAGGGTTGGGAATTTAAAGAAAAAGAATGTCCCCGGCTTTCCTCACTGGTTATACTGGCTATTTAAAAAAGACCTTGTATATCTTAGGTATAATGCAAAGAACCTTTAATTCCCTTTATTTTGGTGTATGATTGATGGGTGTACTATGGGTTATAGAGTATACAGCTTGGCCTTACTTCAAATGTGCACCTTTCAAAAAAGTGCCTATTGTTTAATATGGGAGAAGCAAATTCACTTTCTCTTCATTTATTTTTTTATTTCATTGCAAATAAATGAAAAGAAACATTTTCACCATATATTTCTGTCACTTATTGCAACAGTTTTAAATTTAAGTTGACTCTATTCCTATATTCTAAGACTTCTAATTTCCCCATAATTAAGGTCACTACTCACACAAACATACCGCATGGCAAATTATGTAAGCAAGAGAAAAATGATCATAATTAGCTTATTTTCATGCTTAACATCAATATGAATGTACCATTTTATTCAGAACATCATACATAATTATATGAAAATAAAAAAAATAATTGCAAACATTTTTATATTTTCTTTAAGGTGGCGCTATACAGTTTCGCATTTTGCGTAGGGTTAGGATTTTAAAGAAAAAGAATTTCCCCGGCTTTCCTCACTGGTTATACTGGCTATTTAAAAAAGACCTTGTATATCTTAGGTATAATGCAAAGAACCTTTAATTCCCTTTATTTTGGTGTATGATTAATAGGTGTAATATGGGTTATAGAGTATACAGCTTGGCCTTACTTCAGATGTGCACCTTTCAAAAAAGTGCTAGCTCTACTTGGTCATTTTCACTTCCTGAACTTCAGAGGTCAATTGTATAGAAAAGAGCCAATAACATTTTTTACATTTTATATATTTGGTAATTCATTCATTGCACTTTCAGAAGCTGGTATTGTCTAGTCTGGCAAAATTCATTTTCCCTATTTTAATAGCTGCTATGTATAGTGTACTTTAGACTAATTCAGACTGATTTTTCAACACAAGGGAGCAGTCATTTTAGTTAGCAATGTGCTTAAATCATGTAAAATTTCCAAAAGTACAATATCCAAAAGAAATATCATCCACATTACATTAATGTAGCATAGAGGTATGCAAACATTCTCTCCACTGTGCATGTTTTAAATGCGAACTACTTCACCTTACATACGTCACTCTCTCAAAAGTACATATTATCTGGTGAGCGCCACCTATGCAAACAAAAGATGTTTTAGTACTTTTCGTGCTAAAACAAGACAAAAGACCAGGTTGCCATTTCCTTTTTGCTTGGGTGCGCAAGGCAGTGTAAGATTTTCTAATGTATTATGATCCAATAATGTTTTTGAGAAAGAAACATAAGTACACCAAGTTTCAGCCTCTACTGGTATTTCCAAGGGCTTTGGAGTTAACGAGCTAAAATGAAAAATGTTTACACTGCATTAATCTCTGACCTTGGTTTTGTCTAATACTCATAGGTGTCAATTTGTAGGGTTTACCCATAATTTGTATGTTTTTTCCATTTTCATCAGTGTACAGCCGTACAACTGTTTTGTACTGTTTTATCATACACAATTTTTGTTCTTCATTTTGTGTGCATATGGAACTCTGGACATAATTTTTTTAGACCGAGAATTCAATGATATCAGGGTGGCCCAAAACAACCACTCAAATCATACTCAAAACCATGCTTTTCCTTTGATAATGAAACCAGTTTCATTTCATGGTTCAACTCCTGTGTGTGAAGATTTTATCATTTATCGCTCTGATATTTGACGCTCATTTGGATTTCTAATATTGACTAAATACCTGTGTAATAAGTATGTTTGTTTTATTGTATACATTATTATTTTATTATTTCTACTTATTACTATCAAATGCATAAAGTTTACATCAATTTTCATACTTGACATAGTGTGGCAGTCATGTTCATGATGTTGTTGTAACCGTAATTTGTCTGACTTTTCTGTGTGGAGATAAAGTTAATTATTTAAAAATTTTAACAATATACTAATTAAAAATAAACAGTCTGCTGAATTTATCACCAGCATTTTATTGTGCTGTCATAGTTTTGAGTTAAGTTTGTCAGATAAATAATGCAAACAGGAAGATGCATTGCCATAATGACGGATATTGTACATATACTGAGTGATTTCATTCTCATGGCTCGAAAATATGTAACACTGCCAATTTATATCAAGTTTTTGACCAAAATCAGCACACCATATAGCAAATTCATAAGTTTTCAAACACCAGATATGCAATTTTAATAGAAATGATCAACAGCTTACATGGTATAAACTTCTGGACTGCTACTTTGTCAATTTTTTTATTTTTAGATTTCAATTTGTGGATAGCTCCTGGCGTAATATCTTGGGGTTTATGGGGAAAAATATAAATTCATAACACATTTGTAATCGGGAGATCTTCCTCTATCACATGTCAAATCTAAATTTGTTACAAAATTTTTTTTTATTTCTCTCATCTAGTTGAAATATTCCATTCATCAAATGGCTGAGCCTAACTCAAAGAAATGCAAGCCTGAAGACACTGACCGAGGTCATGGCATGTTTCAGGCTGACTGGATTCAAGTCTTCTCTGGCATTGTAGATGCATCAAAGTTAGGATCTTCCCATAATTTTTGTAAAATATGCTGTAAAGACATTAAAGTGATGGCATCGGGCATATGTGATCTGGAGGAACACTTCAGGACAAAACTGCATGAAAGAAAGTTTGAAATGAAGAAGGGAGCATCCATCAAAATCTTCTTTGCTCAGCCAAAGCAGGAAGATGATAGTGTTATAAGTAAAAAGAATGAAATAAAGTTTCAGAAATGGAAATAATTATGTAAATAGGTGTAAAAATACTTTGTGTATAGCATTTGTTGTTTTAAAACTGTTGATCTTATATAATGTATGAATACAATTTTTCATGTAAGGTTTTTTTGGTCTTTATAAGGTTTCTATTGGTCTGACATACAGGTTTTCATCTCAAGGGGTTGACTCCTATGAATACTCAAAATGTGAAACAGGTTTATACTGAAAAATGTGAAACAGGTTTATGTTGAAAATGTGAAACAGGTTTATGTTGAAAATGTGAAAGGGTTTTTATGCTGAAAACATGATACAGTTTTGTGAAATACTGAAAACACTGATATAAAAATTCTTGTATGATATGTAAAATCTGTAAACTCTACATTACAAATGTTAAAATCCATATTTACACATTTTCCCTGACTGCATAGATCTCCAGACTACCATCTTCCTTGACCATCCAAATAACTTTGTCGGCATTGACCTCTCCGAAGCAGAATGGTCCATCATAGGGAAGATACAGCTCACCATTTTTAATTGCCTTGACTGATACGGGACCCATGCAAAACACTCCTGTAAAATACAAATACTGTATCCATGCAAAACACTCCTGTAAAATACAAATACTGTATCCATGCAAAACACTCCTGTAATCTCATCCACTATAACAATTATCAATCTTGTATCAAGAAAATTCTAAACAATATCTTGAAACACAAAATATTTTTCTTTTGTATATAGCTACTTGTTTAGGCTCTTATAAAACATAACAAGAAAAAAGTAAAGTCATCAAGCATTGTAAAATTTAACAAATAATTTATTTCCCTTGAAAAACAAGGTAAAAATGAGAAAAAGAACTTATGGTTCTATGAATCAAATCCCAGAATAATCCAAGAATTAAAAAATAGAAGTCCTAGTAATAAAAAGTCCTAATGAAACTGAGTTCAAATCCCAATGAAATCCAAAATGGAAGGTGATGACACATGCTGTGGTCAGCATTGTACTGATGTGTCAACAGTTCTTTGTTGAATCACAGAATATAATATTCCAGTGTTTGAATTCTGTGTAAATTTTGATAACTGTCCTTGTCCAAGAATTAATTTAGAGCACTAGTATTTCCAGGGAAAACAAACTTGTAATCCAAATAAATTAAATTAAGCAAAATTATTAGCCTGAAAACTGGTCACAACATAAAAACACTTTAACTTCTCAAGTGTTAAGGCACTAATGACTATTATTTCTCAAAACATCAATAATAAATCTAGCTACGATGCAAAACAGATGCCCGGATGTGGGTCAATCCTCTGGAAAAAAAACAGAGTTTGTAACAATTGCTACATGTTATTTGTCGTGTACTCCAAGTATGGCCTAAATTCCAATTTATGAATCTTACTCTGAGAAAGAATAAAAAAAATAAAACAAAGTTGTTTACTTCAGCTCTTACTGGTTCTGAATCAAGGTCAAGAACTAGGTCAGCATTAGATACAAAGTTTCTGTTATTAGTTGTTTACATCAAAAACAGTCAGAACTGAACAATATCAAATCCAGTAAATAAAGTTACATTACAATAACATCTAATGGAATTTTAAAAAATCAAACTTACAAACAAACAATTAAGTAAAATCAAATATAAATTAAATCAAATATACATAACAATATTATATTAATATAATTTTCTGTAAGTTTATGCCAATCTTATATTATTCATCTATATACTTTACTCACACAGGAACCCAATTTCATCTCATATTAAAATGTTATTTGCTCATTAAGTCATTTGTATTGATAACCATTTTATATATCTACTGTTAAGTTCAAATAATGTATTACTTCATACATTACTTAGATACATGACTGACTTCTATATCTATCTTCAAGTTCAATTAATGTATTACTTCATATATGACTGACTTCTATATCTATCTTTAAGTTCAAAAAATGTATTACTTCATACATGACTGACTTCTATATCTATCTTTAAGTTCAAATAATGTATTGCTTCATACTTGACTGACTTCTATATCTACTGTTAAGTTCAAATAATGTATTACTTCATAATTGACTGACTTCTATATATATATCTTTGAGTTCAAATAATGTATTACTTCATACATGACTGACTTCTATATTTATCTTTAAGTTCAAAAAATGTATTACTTCATACATGACTGACTTCTATATATATCTTTAAGTTCAAATAATGTATTACTTCATACATGACTGACTTCTATATATCTATCTTTAAGTTCAAATAATGTATTACTTCATACATGACTGACTTCTATATCTATCTTTAAGTTCAAATAATGCATTACTTCATACATGACTGACTTCTATATCTATCTTTAAGTTCAAATAATGTATTACTTCATACATGACTGACTTCTATATATATCTTTAAGTTCAAATAATGTATTACTTCATACATGACTGACTTCTATATATATCTTTAAGTTCAAATAATGTATTACTTCATACATGACTGACTTCTATATATATATCTTTGAGTTCAAATAATGTATTACTTCATACATGACTGACTTCTATATCTACTGTTAAGTTCAAATAATGTATTACTTCATACATGACTGACTTCTATATATATCTTTAAGTTCAAATAATGTATTACTTCATACATGACTGACTTCTATATATATCTTTAAGTTCAAATAATGTATTACTTCATACATGACTGACTTCTATATATCTATCTTTAAGTTCAAATAATGTATTACTTCATACATGACTGACTTCTATATCTATCTTTAAGTTCAAATAATGTATTACTTCATACATGACTGACTTCTATATCTATCTTTAAGTTCAAATAATGTATTACTTCATACATGACTGACTTCTATATCTATCTTTAAGTTCAAATAATGCATTACTTTGTACATGACTAACTTGAAATGACCAACATTAAAAATAGTGTCTAAATTTTATTAACAATTTTGCTTTACCTTCACTGGTCTCTTGGGGAGTTGCATCAATAGCTTGCCAGCCTCCATAGCCATCTGGCAGATCTGGTCTAGCCATCCACACATCATTCCACACATGGAAATTCCTGACATACATAAATTCTTTAATCACACAAATGTATCGAACTGGCTTTCCACCTAGCATATGAATGCAAAAATCTTTCTGATTGGTTACAAATTTATATTTAAGGCAGTAAAATGTATAACAAACTAATGAAAACACAGATGACAACATGATTTCCTAATGACAAAGAAAGAATGACATTAAAATTGTAAAGAATTTTGTACACAATACAAAAAATGTGTCAGGATGGAATTCAGCATATGTATAGGCATTGCATATGCATGGGATGGCATCATAAAGTACAAAAAAATGAGAACAAAAACAAAAATTAAAATTATTAATGTACATAAAATATTCATACTTTTCATTTTAATTTAATCTTATTTTCAAGATTATCAAACAGTTACATTTATAGAAATAAAGATATCCTTCAGAAACTTGAAATGTTGTTTGATTTTTTGATTCCGTATGTCTGTATCTGATTGGACAAAATGGCTGATCATTAAAAAGAAATGCGATGCCTCATATTCATAAATACCCCAGTCTGTGTTTATTCCTGATCAAGTTCTTAGATACTAACTCAGAAATAATCATTTTGTCCATCATATTCCTTCCAACAAGTATACAAGTGAGAGTCACATGTGTACTCAAACTGGGCAAGATCTGGCTAGGATTTCAATAAGGAAAAATTACACTACTGTATGAGATCTGACTAGGATATCAATAATGGAAAAATGATGCTATTGTGTGAGATCTGGCTAGGATTTCAATAATGAAAATGATGATATTGTGGTGAGATCTGGCTGGGATTTCAATAATGGAAAATTATACTACTGTGTGGGATCTGGCTAGGATTTCAATAATGGAACATGACACTACTGTATGAGATCTGACTAGGATATCAGTAATGGAAAAATGATGCTATTGTGTGAGATCTGGCTCAGATTTCAATTATGGGAAATGACATCACTGTATGAGATCTCACCGAGACTTCAATCATGGAAAATGATACTGCTGTATGAGATCTGGCTGGGATGTCAATCATGGAAAATTGTGTACTCAAACTGGGCAAGATCTGGCTAGGATTTTAATGAGGAAAAATTACACTACTGTATGAGATCTGGATGGATAGATGAAAGTTTGTGTGACAGAATGAGAGACAAATGGATGGATAGATGAAAGGTTGTGTGACAGACTGAAATACAAATGGGTGGATAGATGAAAGGTTGTCTGATAGACTGAGAGACAAATGGATGGATAGAGGAAAAGGTGTGTGACCAACTGAAGGACAAATTGAGTAATGAATAAAAAGACATAAAAATACTGGACATGAGATATTTTATATAATGGAGTTGAGGGATTATCATGAAGTATTATCAGGGTCATGATAATTAGACAAATTTTATATTTATCATTTATGTCATACTACAATGTCCATTCCATGCAGTGCAAATAGACTATTGTGATAAATTGTGTCCTCTGTCCATAGTAAATCTGTGTCCTTAATTTTAAAAAAAGTACATGAATTTATCATCTTGCCTGTGATGATGTTGCTGTTTCCTTTGTAACTCTGAACATTTTAGTTACCCATTTCCTCTGCTGACATGTGATAAACCTGATAACACCGCATGTATGGAAACAGAAGATAAAGCCACTTCATGCTAGTTTTAACCATATACCTCAAAATACACTGTGACCTTGAACTTTAACAAACAGATCTATCATCATCAATAATGCATTATGTTCACTGGTGAATCTGGTTGGATGTCCATTGTCTATCCACAGACACATGATACACGTTTTTTTCTAACATAAATTCATATAATCCAACCACAATGTCCTTGACCTTTTGACTTTCATACCAGTAGCTTATATTCAATCGTAAACATCTGTACATTGTCTGATAAAAATTCATCCTAATTAATTGTTGCAATAATAGACATAAAAATGCTAGATCCAAAATCTTAACCATTTACCACCCACCAAAACTTAAACAATTGCTTCTTGTCACCTTGATCTTCAATCTCCTTGGCCATCAGTTTCTAAGGATACTCCTTTCTTCCTGATACATTTGTGAGCAAAGTATGGTACTCATCCACTGATGAAAACAGGAGATATTAAAAAACAAATTAAAACCAAAAGTTGACGCCAGCTACATTGTCACAAGTGATACAAAAAGAGACTGATATAATACTTTCATGGAGGTTTTTAATCGTAACTTTTTGAACATGCATCCTATATTTGTCATCAGATCTATATATACCTGTAGTAAAAGGCAACATTTAACAGTCCCTTTTTAAAGAAATATTTTTAAAATTATTTTCAAACCTCTTTATGAACACCACCTGCCAATAAAGGGCATTTTTGTGGTCCGATGAATGAGTGTCCTTTACAGACAAGTTAATTATTTTTGTACCAGATAGAATCACTGCTCATGTGATCCAAGGTTTCCATGTCCTTGTTTATGTAGACATCTATAGAAACGCTACCATCTGAGTCATGAGCTGATGAAAAGTTGGTCACGCTTCTGGCAGGTATTCCCAGAGTCCGACACACTGGAATGCAAAAGAAGGTGCTTGGTTTGACCTTTATACAGAACTACGAAGATATTTCTCTCTTTTCTATACACTTTCTGTGACCATGCAAGGCAAAGTTTCTATTGTTAGCTTTTCTAGACATAATTTCTGTGACCATTAACCACAACGTTTCAATTGTTAGCTTATCTAGACATACTTTCTGTGACATTCAAGACAACAAATCTATTGTAGGATTATTTAGACATACTTTCTGTGACCATTCAAGACAACATTTCTATTGTATTATTATTTAGACATACTTTCTGTGACCTTTCAAGACAAAGATTCTATTGTTAGCTTAACTAGACATACTTTCTGTGACCATGCAAGACAACATTTTTGTTATATGTTTATCATGACAGACTTTATGTGACCATTCAAGACAACATTTCAATTGTTAGCTTATCTAGACATACTTTCTGTGACCATTCAAGACAACATTTCTATTGTAGGATTATCTACACATACCTTCTGTAACCATTTAAGACAACATTTCTATTGTAGGATTATCTGCACGTACTTTCTGTACCCATTTAAGACAACATTTCTATTGTAGGCTTAAAATAATATCATTAAGCATTCTTTTTTAAAAGGATGCTGATGAAGGAGACAGGAGATGTGTCTCAGTATCTCAATCAACCAATGAAACTGTCAATGTTTTTGCAAAACATAACATCATCTCATCGTCACAATGACATACTACACCACCCCATCCCATCAACCAATCAAATCACTTTCCAAATATTGAGAGAGCCTCATTCTGGTGTTACAAGAAAAGATTTTTTACCAGACCATCATATCGCAAAGATTTCAAGGAGTCATGCTTATAGTCTAGCTGATCAAGGCTTTTTTATAATTTAGAACAAAACTGAATGACCTTGGGTCATCAGTTGGTGCTTAATGGCAGATCAGGATGACCATTGATCTTCATTTGGTGTTTAATGCAATGGCAGATCTAGATGACCATTGATCTTCATTTGGTGTTTAATGCAATGGCAGATCTAGATGACCATTGGTCTTCATTTGGTGTTTTATGCAATGGCAGATGTAGGTCTAGACTTTTTTAAGTTGGATAAATGTGGTATTTTATCCAGGCAAAGAGAATTGAAAGCATTTATGTATCTGAGATGCAAATAAGCACCCTCTACTAATTTCATGCATGTATCCCTTACATGAAAGATAAATACATGTATCCTTTACATGTAGTATAAATACATGTATCATTTACATGGAGTGCAAACAAAGGTATCCTTTACATGAAATATAAATACAGGTATCCTTTATATGAAGTATAAATAGATGTATCCTTTATATGAAGTATAAAAATATGTATCCTTTACATGAAATATAAATACATGTATCATATACATGAAGTATAAATACATGTATCCTTTACATGAAGAATAAATACATGTATCCTTTATATGAAGTATAAAAACATGTATCCTATATGAAGTATAAATACATGTATCATTTATATGCAATATAAATACATGTATCCTTTACATGAAGAATAAATACATGTATCCTTTATATGAAGTATAAAAACATGTATCCTTTATATGAAGTATAAATACATGTATCATTTATATGCAGTATAAATACATGTATCATTTACATGGAGTACAAACAAAGGTATCCTTTACATGAAATATAAATACATGTATCCTTTATATGAAGTATAAATAGATGTATCCTTTATATGAAGTATAAAAACATGTATCCTTTATATGAAGTATAAATACATGTATCATTTACATGTAGTATAAATACATGTATCATATTCATGGAGTTTAAACAAAGGTATCCTTTACATGACATATACATACATGTATCCTTTATATGAAGTATAAATAGATGTATCCTTTATATGAAGTATAAAAACATGTATCCTTTATATGAAGTATAAAAACATGTATCCTTTATATGAAGTATAAATACATGTATACTTTACATGAAGAATAAATTGTATCTTTTACATGAATTATAAATACATGTATCCTTTACATGAAGTATAAATACATGTATCATTTACATGCAGTATAAAACATGTATCCTTTACATGAAGTATAAAACATGTATCCTTTACATGAAGTATAAATACATGTATCCTTTACATGAAGTATAAATACATGTATCATATACATGAAGTATAAATACAGTTTGACCTCACTTTAACACAGTTATTGGGGTCCATCGGTCCTGACCATTTTATAGACTGAACCGTATTATAACCAACCAAGTCAGCTGAAGAAAATGCATTTACCTAAATGATGGTGGGTGGAGAAGATTAATAAAAGTGGGCACAAAAATGCATGTTTTTGATTAAATGAAGATAAACTAGTCTAAAATACACTTATACATTGACAACTTATGTTTGTGTAGTACAATCTATAATTGTGCAAGGAGATTGGAATGCCAAGATAGGTGAGGATGCTTGCATGAACTAGAAAGGAACATGTGGGCACTGCTGCAATGCACAGATGAATGAGAGAGGACTGAGGCTCCTGGAATTTGCTAGTTATAATGACCTTATGCTGGCAAACACCTTCGGCCAACACAAAGTATCCAGAAGACTGACATGGCACAGCCCAAGCAGAGACCATCACAGTCAGATCGACTACATCATGGTGAAGAGGCACATACAGTCAAGTGTAAACATTGCCAAGACTAGAAGCTTTCCCAGAGCGGACATAGGAAGTGACCATGATCTGGTGATGATGACCTTCAGGCTACATCTAAAGAAGGTCAAGAAAGAGAGCCACACAAAAATAAAATTTGATCTCAAGAAATTAAAGGATCCCAAAGTAGCAAAGGCCTTCTGGGCAATGATTGGTGGGAAATTTGCACCGCTCACCATCCTCGATGCTGACAATACTGACATGAACAAGTTGATCACCAACTTCAATACAGCAATGACTGAAACAGCCAGCGAGATCCTTGGTAGACATCACCCAGTCAAGAACCTCTGGGTCACAGCTGAGGTCCTGAACTTATGTGACAAGAAGAAGGAACTGAAGAAGAAAAAGAACAATACAGAAGAGGCAGAGCAGGTGGGAAGTCAAGAAAAGCATGAATAAAGCAAAAGAGAATTGGACAGAAGAACAGTCCAACGACACTGAGGGAAACTTGTAAAGGAACAACAGCAGGAAAGCATACCAACTGGTCCAAGTTCTAAAAGCACAAAACAGCAGCAGGTTACCTCCTTACAGGACAAAGCTGGAAACTAACTCACAGAAGAAAAAGATATTCTGGAAAAATGGACAGAGTACTGCACAGAACTTTACAAACACTTAGCCACAATAGATCCAGAGGTACTGAACATCCCTCCAGCAACTAACAACAACACCCACTCTATCCTACATGAAGAAGTAGAAGGTGCAGTGAGATCACTGAAAAAGAGGAAGTCAGCAAGAGTGGACAACATCCCAGCAGAACTAATCCAAGCTGGGGGAGAAGCAATGATTAGCACTCTCACAAACATCTGCAACAAGATCTGGCAAACAGGAGTATGGCCATCGCCATGGACCCAATCAATCATCACCACCTTCCCCAAGAAAAGCAACTTGCAACGGTGTCAAAACCACTGTACAATCAGTCTTATAAGCAATCCAAGTAAAATCATGTTAAGGATACTGCTGAATAGACTAAAGCCACAGGCTGAAAAGATCATTGCTGAGGAGCAGGCGTGGTTCAGAGCAGGGCGCAGCACAACAGAGCAGATCTTCAACCTCAAAATATTGTATGAGAAGTACCTCCAACACCTGCCAGATCTGTACCACGTCTTCATGGATTTCAAGAAGGCATTTGACAGGGTAGGGCATATAGCCTTGTGGGTGACCATGAGACTGTACAACATCAATACCAACCTCATCACAGTAATAGAGCACCTCTAAGACAAGGCCACCAGTGCAGTATAATTCAACAGCAGCATAGGGGACTGGTTCAGAACAACAGTCGGAGTCAGAAAAGGCTGTCTGCTCTCTCACACACTATTCAACATCTTCCTGCAGAGAATCATGGCAGATGTGCTTGAAAAGCATGAAGGGGTGGTCAGCATTGGAGGCAGAACATTCACCAACTTATGTTTTGCTAACGACATTGATGGACTAACAGCAAATGAGCAAGAATTAACTAGCTTAGTAGAGAGCCTCAACAAAACCTCTGCAGCCTATGGCATGGAAATCAGTGCAGAGAAGACCAAAATGATGACCAACAACATCAAGGGCAACAGCGTTGACATCAGGGTCCAAGGTACGAAGCTATAAACAGTCCACAGCTTCAAGTATTTGGGGGCAACTGTAACAAATGAAGGATTGAAGCCTGAAGTAACTCTAAGATTGCACAGACAACAGCAGCGCTGACAAAACTGAAGCCCATCTGGAACGACAAGAACATCACACTAAGTTCAAAGGTCAGACTGATACACTCACCTGATACACTCACTGGTGATCTCCATATTTCTCTACACCTGCGAATCATGGACCGTAACAGCTGACTTTTAGAAAAAAGGATACAGGCCACAGAGATGAGATGTTTCCAAAAGATCCTCAGTGTCACATACAAAAACCATGTCACCAATGAAGAAATACAGCAAAGGATAAGACAAGCCATTAGGCCTCATGATGACCACCTGATCACAGTGAAAAAACATAAACTGCAGTGGTATGGGCATGTCTCATGATCATCAGGAATTGCAAAGACAATCCTGCAAGGCACTGTACAAGGAAAAAGAAAGAGATGCAGGCAAATAAAAAAGTAGGGAGATAACATTCTAGAGTGGACAGGCTTGACATTGAGTGACTCACTGAGAAAGATGGAAAATGGAGAGGAATGGAGGAAGCTGGTTGTTTGGTCTTGTATGGTGCCCTAATGGTCTGCCAAAAAACAGGACTGATGATGATGATGATGATGACAATGATGACAATCTATAATCCGATAAGTACTCTACATGTATATAAAAAAATACATGAATTTTAATATAGATCACATTATAAAATTCATGACTCAGTCACATCCCATTAGAAAACACAAATAAAATATATCTAAAAAATGGAAGTCTTCATTTGATCTATATTCCATTGCCACTAACAAGTTACTATGATCTTGTCTCAAGTAGCACATTGCTAGAGTTTTACATGCTGTACTGAAATTGGGCTATATTTTGGTCAGCTGGAGACAGATATGATCTTCAGATGAAGATAAACAAACTCATTAACAAAAGATTGAATTTAGTGAACTGAAACTGCAAATGATTTCAAAATATGGTTTACATACATTACCTCAGTTAAGGGATCAAATGAAAAAGCAGTCTTATGTATATTTCGTTTGGATTATTTGTTGTCTTTTCTTAATGATTATATGTTATATACATTTGTGTTTTGTACTTGACTTTGTCCAAACTCAAGGTCATGGTGCACCTGACCCATAACATTTATTTTGTAAACAACATAAAATATAGATAATATTTTTCTATGAGTGTGGATTAAATATTCAGATCATTATTAATGATAAACATATTTATTGTCTAGATTCTTTACTTAGAAACTTTTTGAATGGAAAATTCCATTAAGTGACAGAGTATTTTCAGAAAATGGTAATTGCAACTTAGGTCAAGTAGAGGGGTTGTTGTGTTCAGTTTTTCATTTGGATGGATTTGTTTATTTAAATTATTAATCACTGGAATTTACAAAGTGCTCAAAAATATTCTTGGATTAGAACATTAATTTGGAATTATAGTGAATTCTGACAAGAACATTTTGGATTATATCATTGTGATATGCCAAAACACTCTTAGCACATTACCACACTCCAGGCCACTGGCACATTAGCAGATTGGAGACAACAGGCACATCAACACATTCAATATCAGAATTTATTTGGAATACCACAGGAATTCAATTGGAACTTCAAACATTTGGACATGTGATAGAACTTTTAGGATTATTTGGGATTTTAATTCACATTTCTGTAAGTTCTTTTTAAGTTTTCACTTTGTGTTCTTTGGAAACAAGTTTACTGAATTTTGCAAAATGTGTTGGTTTTCACTCTTTTCTGTTATTTAGTTGAAGACCATAGAGTTGTAACAGCATTTTCATTCAGAGTTTTGTGATTTTGAAAATTTTAATTGTTATAGTTTAGAAAAACAATTACAATTTTCTTATGGGTTTCATGAATGGTATTTGCAAAGTTGATGTTGTAGAGCCAGAGGCCTCGGTTTCAGGTTCTAAAACTTCAAAGCAGTAAAAATAACCACCTCCAAAAATGGTTATGATAATTACTATAATATACAGTGCATACATAAAACTCTTTCTGTTACCAGTAGTTACAAGTCCAGAGAAGACCCAGCACTGCCCAAACTTGACAGGGCATTTAGTTTTGTAAAACTCCTCCAATATGGCCACACTGCCTGCCCAGTCTAGTGGTGATGTGCCTCCAGTGTAGTTGCCTGACCAATTTCCAGCCAAAACACCTGAATCATCAGGGGAGTTCACCTGAAATGGTAAATATTTTCAGGACTAGTTATCTATGGAATTCTGGAAACACTGAATTGGTATTAATACATGTATCACTCAGATACAGAACTATTCTATGCAAAGATATTCAAATTATACATTTCAAGACACATATCAAGGATTTGGTGACAGAAGGTTGTTAAGTGCATTCAGAGTTAGAAGGTTGTAATACTTTAAAATTAGTTTTTAACATCACAGGCAATTTAGATTGTTTCTTTTGTTAACATTTTCAAGGTTTCATCCCTCTTCAACCAATATACCATTACTGACCTTTGTTCAGGTGAATAATCCATTTTTGCAAACCAGTAAACCTCATATTGACTGATGCAAAGAGGATGACAAAATAATGAGCTGAATGGTTCTTTTGTCAAGAATAATCCTGATGTTACGAAGTCTCAAGTATTCTTAATACTCTCTGGCACTATAAGGCCTTGAGGTTAGGAAGCCTGATGTGTTCTTAATACCATCTGGTACTGTAAGGCCTTGAGGTTAGGAAGCCTGATGTGTTCATAATACTCTCTGGCACTAGAAGGCCTCTGAGAGATGATAAATCTTGACTAAATACAGGCCTCTCAGTCATGATAATGTTTGACTAAATACAGGCCTCTGAGTGATGATAATGTTGACTAAATACAGGTCTCTGAGTGATGATAAATCTTGACTAAATACAGGCCTCTCAGTCATCATCAAGCTTGACTAAATACAGACCTCTCAGTAAAAAATTGTTTTGGGCTAAAACATTCAGCCATTAAAAGGCTTGACTAAATACAGGTTTCTCAGTCATTAAAAAACTTGACTAAATACAGGCTTCTCAGTCATTAAAAAGCTTGACTAAATACAGGCTTCTCAGTCATTAAAAAGCTTGACTAAACATTTAGAGTAATAGATGTTATTCCAGCTTTTGAATCATACTCAACATGTAAAATTTCACCTTCTGATTAGTAAGAATTTTTGGGTAAAGTTTGAAGTCAAGCAAAGTTTTATGCCAGATGAAGTCAGATCCTGAACCCTCCATCATATAACTTTACTCAGCTCCAAATGTTTAACTCAAACATATGCTCATCAATAAAAATGCAACATTCTTCAATTTCAAGTAGTGGTTATTGATTTTTGTATTAATAACTAACTATAGGTAAATAGTATATCAAGATCCTTGATGTACAATTGGATAATACCTTGCTGTGGAATGATCATATCTAGATACTCGGTGTACAAGTGAATAATAGCTTACTGTGGAATGATCATATCTAGATACTTTGTGCACAAGTGGATAATACCATAATGTAGAATGATCATATCTAGATCCTTGGTGTACAAGTGGATAATACCTTGCTGTGGAATGATCATATCTAGATACTTGGTGTACAAGTGGATAATAGCTTACTGTGGAATAATCATATCTAGATACTTGGTGTACAATTGGATAATACCTTGCTGTGGAATGATCATATCTAGATACTTGGTGTACAAGTGGATAATAGCTTACTGTCGAATGATCATATCTAGATCCTTGGTGTACAAGTGGATAATAGCTTACTGTCGAATGATCGTATAAAGATCCTTGGTGTACAAGTGGATACTAGCTTACTGTGGAATGATCGTATAAAGATCATTGGTGTACAAGTGGATACTAGCTTACTGTGGAATGATCGTATAAAGATCCTTGGTGTACAAGTGGATACTAGCTTACTGTGGAATGATTGTATAAAGATCCTTGGTGTACAAGTGGATAATAGCTTACTGTCGAATGATCGTATAGAGATCCTTGGTGTACAAGTGGATACTAGCTTACTGTGGAATGATCGTATAAAGATCCTTGGTGTACAAGTGGATACTAGCTTACTGTGGAATGATCGTATAATGATCATTGGTGTACAAGTGGATACTAGCTTACTGTGGAATGATCGTATAAAGATCCTTGGTGTACAAGTGGATACTAGCTTACTGTGGAATGATTGTATAAAGATCCTTGGTGTACAAGTGGATACTAGCTTACTGTGGAATGATCGTATAAAGATCCTTGGTGTACAAGTGGATACTAGCTTACTGTGGAATGATTGTATAAAGATCATTGGTGTACAAGTGGATACTAGCTTACTGTGGAATGATTGTATAAAGATCCTTGGTGTACAAGTAGATAATAGCATATTGTGGAATGATCACATAATTAAAAAAAGTTAAATCATACCTTTGGTTACTTAAGAAAAGTAGAAATAGCATTCCTTTTGAAACATCAAATTATGTTGTACAAAAGTAGGGAAATAATTTTATAGTGCCAAAATACAAAATAAGATATATAAAATAGCTAGCAAATTAGCTCATGAGTTTCTACTTTATCTTTTTAATCAACCAGAGCTGGGCAGTACATGTACTCATAATCTGAGGTCCTCTCTTTCAAATTACTACAAACTGCTGTTACAGACACAGGTATTATATATTAATTTATAATACAGTTTCATTTAAGTCATTTGGGTTTATGACATTTTTATTTTTATTCTTTAAATTCAGTGGCTGGCTTGTTTCATAGTTAAAGTACATTTACAATGCATGTAAAATTTCATTCATAAATTGAGGTCAATTGCCAAAGTCATGTCAACAACTATTTCAGTCAAAGTAAGCCATGCATTAGTTTGAATGGAGGTCACAAAAGCATCATGTGATCCTAGAAGTATGTTTGTCATGCACAACCTAGGTGTTGACTGGCTCAATAATTACAGAAGGTTAGAACATAACTGTTATTTCAAAATATAATGAATAAAATGTTCAAGTACACATAGAGACAATAGAAGAGAGTTAAAGCACACACAGAGACTATAGAAGATAGTTAAAGCACACACAGAGACTACAGAAGAGAGTTGAAGCATACATAGAGACTATAGAAGTGAGTCAAAGCACACATAGAGACTACAGAAGAGAGTTAAAGTACACATAGAGACTATAGAAGAGAGTTAAAGCACACATAGAGACTATAGAAGAGAGTTAAAGCACACATATAGACTACAGAAGAGAGTTAAAGCACACATAGAGACTATAGAAGAGAGTTAAAGTACACACAGAGACTATAGAAGAGAGTTAAAGCACACATAGAGACTATAGAAGAGAGTTAAAGCACACACAGAGACTATAGAAGCGAGTTAAAGCACGATGTCATGATTCTTCATTTTATAGCCAGCTTTGTAAGGGAGAGAGGAGATTGTGATTTATTCATAATTTGTTTGTTGGATTAGCAGAGTGGAAAAACATTTATTCTAAAACAGACATTACCCGTCGGATTATGTGGAATTATTCAAGGACTTGACCATTTGAATAATTCTGTTGGACTATGTAAAACTTCAAGGACTTTAGTGATATTCAACTTTCATGGGATTACCTTGAGGTAGAACCTTTTGGATAATAGAACTGTTTCTTCAGAGGTGCTAGCACATAAGCACATTAGAACTTCTATTTAAATACCTTTGGATAGTTTCCAGATTAATATGAAATTGATTGTACAATTTAGTATAATATTCTAGGAATTCATACACTGTTAAGTTTTTTAAAATTCTTTCCATTTGATTGATTTTATATTTAAGGGAAATAAATGTATATTTTGGAAAATTTAATGCTTGTTGGGTTTTACCTCATCTTGTTACTTAGTTTAAGCCCCCAGTTGTAACACTGCCGAAAATGGGGAAAAAACAACATATTTATAAGAAGCTTTCAGTATCTAGGTAGACATGTCCAAGGTCTTTGACAATCTTCCACATCATCCAAACAATGAAAGCTTATAACTTTATTTAGAACTGGATCAAACTAATTGAAAACTATTTATATAGGTGAAAACAAAATGTGTTAAATTGGGAACCTCAAATAGTAACTGGGATATAGCCTCCAAAGGAGTACCACATGCAGAGGCATAGCTATGATATTTTGCGCCCGGGGACGAACTATAAAATTGGTGCCCCAGCCCCCTCCCCGTTTAATCACATTTTTGAATATTACCCTTGTTTACTTATTATAATGTAACGTTGTAAGCCTCATTTTGGCACCCCTGTACCTTGGCGCCCGGGGACATATGTACCCCCCTGCCCCCCCCAGCTACGCCTCTGACCACATGACTCAATACTAGGACTTCTCGTATTGAATATCTTGATAATCAACAATTTCTACTCAACAAAACAAACAACACTAATAAATACATTGATGACAACATCATATCTTACATTAATAAAGATTCAAATAACTTAATCATTTAATATCTGTTCTGCAAAAAGAGTGCAAGACATTGATTTTCAACCAATGGGATGCAAGCAGACCCCCAGAAATTGCAAGCCATTTTTATTGGCAAAATGTTTTTAAACATGTGTCCACTTTCACTATAGAAGATGAGGAAATACCATTTGAGGACTCTGTGAAACTCTTTGGAGTAGGACTGTGTGAAACTCTCTGGAGTAGGACTGTGTGAAACTCTTTTGAATAAATGTGAGGACTGTGTGAAACTCTTTGGAGTAGGACTGCATGAAACTCTTTTGAATAGATGTGAGAACTGTGTGAAACTCTTTGGAGTAGGACTGTGTGAAACTCTTTGGAGTAGATGTGAGGTCTGTGTGAAACTCTTTGGAGTAGATGTGAGGTCTGTGTGAAACTCTTTGAAGTAGGACTCTGTGAAACTCTTTGTAGTAGGACTGTGTGAAACTCTTTGGAGCAGATGTGAGGACTGAAACTCTTTGGAGTAGATGTTAGGACTGTGTGAAACTCTTTGGAGTATGACTGTGTGAAACTCTTTGAAGTAGATATCAATTTCAACTAAATTTTAGCAACCATATGTTTATTAATATATAAGCTACTGATCTACAATTAAATGGTTCATTAGATCAAGGTTCAGTTACTGCCCCTTATTTGGCATTTATGTAACAAAGCTACTGATCTACAAATGTCTTATCAGATCAAGGCTCAGTTACTGCCCCTTATTTGGCATTTATGTAACAAAGCTACCGATCTACAAATGCCTTATTAGATCAAGGCTCAGTTACTGCCCCTTATTTGGCATTTATGTAACAAAGCAACTGATCTACAAATGCATCATTAGGTCATGCTTCAGTTACTGCCCCTTATTTGGCATTTATGTAACAAACGTAACTCAGAAATAATACAATAAAGGTACTAACATTTATGTTTGATGATTTTACTAGCTTATGTGATTCTCTGCGAAGGAAAACAAACCTTCCTACTCTGCACCTCACTACATTAAGATATACGGCAAGTGAATTGTAAAAAACACTTCAGAAGAAAACACCTAACTACCTGAGTAATCTGTCACATTAAAAAACTGCAACAACAATCATACCAAGTGTACAGACTACATAGTATGGTTATCTCTTTCTCAAATTTGATGCCCCAAGAGCTTTGAATAACTTGCCCTATGAACTGAAGACAAACACTGATTTCAAAGAATTCAGCAAGCTTTGTTCATAAATGGTTTGAGCCTTGCTGTAAATGTGTTAGTGGTTGTTGTTGTTGTGGTAGGGTTTAACGCCATTTTTCATAACAAGATAGGCTATACATGGTGGCCAGTATAAATGGTGGAGGAAGAACCCGGGAAAACCCCGGAAAGAACCACCGACCCATGAGAAGCTACTGGCAAGTATTCTCACATACCCACATTGACCAAACCCAAGGCTTGAATCCATGCAGACAGAGGTGAGATGGCAGTGATCCGTAATGGTGTGTGCTTTAGGCCACTTGGCCATTCGGGGTCCCCCACTTAGTCACTCGGGGTCCCTTGTATATAACCCTTACCCCTATTTAGTGGTCAATTCAGCTTATGATTACAAACTTCACTGAGATACTCAGGTTAAAATCCTGAACCCATAATGCTTATTTCTATTACTCCCCTTAATTAATACCCATCATACCTATTTTAATTAATCAGCTTAGATTAATACCCATCATGCCTATATTAACTCATCACCTTAGATTAATGCTGATAACATGTTTTTAATTACTGACCTTATATTAATACCCATCATGCCTATTTTAATTCCTCACCTTAGATTAATACCTTCAATGCCTATTTTAATTCTACCTTAGATTAATACCCATCATGCCTATTTTAATTCCTCACCTTAGATTAATACCCATAATGCCTATTTTAATTACTCAAATAAGATTAATACTTTCAATGCCTACTTTAATTCCTCAGCTCCAGTTAATACCCATCATTCCTATTTTGATTCCTCACCTTAGATTAATACCCATCATGCCTATTTTAATTCCTCACCTTAGATTAATATCCATCATGTCTATTTTAATTCACCTTAGATTAATACCAATCATACCTATTTTAATTCCTCACCTTAGATTAATACCCATCATGCCTATTTTAATTCCTCACCTTCGATTAATACCCATAATACCTATTTTAATTCCTCACCTCCAGTTAATACCCATCATGCCTATTTTAATTCCTCACCTTAGATTAATACCCATCATGCCTATTTTAATTCCTCACCTTAGATTAATACCCATCATGCCCATTTTAATTCCTCACCTTAGATTAATACCCATCATGCCCATTTTAATTCCTCACCTTAGATTAATACCCATCATGCCCATTTTAATTCCTCACCTTTGATTAATACCCATCATGCCTATTTTAATTCCTCACCTTAGATTAATACCCATCATGCCTATTTTAATTCCTCACCTTAGATTAATACCCATCATGCCTATTTTAATTCCTCACCTTAGATTAATACCCATCATGCCTATTTTAATTCCTCACCTTAGATTAATACCCATCATGCCCATTTTAATTCCTCACCTTTGATTAATACCAATCATGCCTATGTTAATTCCTCACCTTAGATTAATACCCTTCATGCCTCTTCGAATTACTCACTCTAGATTAATACCCATAAAATACCCATTTCAATTACTCAACTTCAAATAATATTATTTTTAGACATCAATTTTAAATTTTAGCACCCTCATACTCCTGATGTCATATTTCTTATCCAGTGTATGCCCTTCTGTGATGTGAAATATATGCTGACAGTATTTGTGTGATGTATTACATATGTCATTTACACATGATGTGTTACATGTCATTTACACATGATATGTTACATGTGTTACATGTCTATTTATACTTCATGTGTTTCATGTCATTTACACATGATGTGTTACATACATTATTTACACTTGATGTGTTACATATGTCATTTTTGTGATGTGTTATACATGTTAAAATGCTAAACAGGTTTTAAAAAGTGATATATTACTGTCTTGCCTTTTAACAGTGGCATCACTCGGGTTGGTGTCACCCAGTGCGGTAGCTCATGGTGTCACCCCCATGGTCCTCCTTCCGTAACAGACCATACAGAATCCTTAGTAATGTCATTTTGGTGTCACCCCCTCTGATGGTGTCACCCGGTGCAGTCCGCATCCCCCTAGCAACACCACTGCTGTGCCTGCTAGTCATGTGTTTAACTATGATCGGTTATCCGCTTATGAAATCCGACTAGACCAAGCAGTGTGTGCTCTGTAAAATTTGCAATTTTTCATTTTGGTGTCACTCCTCTGAGATGGTGCCACCCGGTGCAGTCCGTACCCCATAGTGATGCCACTGCCTTTTAATCTGCTGTTATCATTGCTATTGTGTGTTTTTAATGATAAATCTGTTGTTATTATTGGCATTGTGCACGTTTTAATTATAAATCTGATGTCACAGGCATTGTGCATGTTTTAATTATAAATCTGTTATCATTGGCATTGTGCATGTTTTAATTATAAATCTGATGTCATAGGCATTGTGCATGTTTTAATTATAAATCTGTTATCATTGGCATTGTGCATGTTTTAATTATAAATCTGATGTCATAGTCATTGTGCATGTTTTAATTATAAATCTGATGTCATAGTCATTGTGCATGTTTTAATTATAAATCTGATGTCATAGTCATTGTGCATGTTTTAATTATAAATCTGATGTCATAGGCATTGTGCATGATTTTAATGGTAAATCTGCCATGTTTTCTGTGATACATTAGATATGTTGATGCAAACAGAAATATGTATACTTGCATGTTATACCATGTTGTATTGGCTTGTAATCTGCTGTTACAATTAGCAAGACAATGTTTAGATGTGTATTGTTTCATATGTATGATTATGTGATGGCAGATCAGGGTTTAGGTGTATATTGTTTCATATGTACAATTATGTGATGGCAGATCAGGGTTTAGATGTGTATTGTTTCATATGTACGATTATGTGATAGCAGATCAGGGTTTAGGCGTGTATTGTTTCATATGTACAATTATGTGATGGCAGATCAGGGTTTAGATGTGTATTGTTTCATATATACAATAATGTGATAGCAGATCAGGGTTTAGATGTGTATTGTTTCATATCTACAATAATGTGATAGCAGATCAGGGTTTAGATGTGTATTGTTTCATATCTACAATTATGTGATGGCTGATCAGGGTTTAGGTGTGTATTGTTTCATATGTACAATTATGTGATGGCAGATCAGGGTTTAGATGTGTATTGTTTCATATGTACGATTATGTGACAGCAGGTCAGTGTTTATATGTGCATTGTTTCATATGTACGATTATGTGATGCCAGATCAGGGTTTAGGTGTGTATTGTTTCATATGTACAATTATGTGATGGCAGATCAGGGTTTAGATGTGTATTGTTTCATATGTACAATTATGTGATGGCAGATCAGGGTTTAGATGTGTATTGTTACATATGTACAATTATGTGATGGCAGATCAGGGTTTAGATGTGTATTGTTTCATATGTACAATTATGTGATAGTAGATCAGATCAGGGTTTAGATGTGTATTGTTTCATATGTACAATTATGTGATGGCAGATCAGGGTTAAGACATGTATTGTTTCATAAGTACAATTATGTGATGGCAGATCAGGGTTTAGATGTGTATTGTTTCATATGTATGATTATGTGATAGCAGGTCAGTGTTTAGATGTGTATTGTTTCATATGTACGATTATGTGACAGCAGGTCAGTGTTTAGATGTGTATTGTTTCATATGTACTATTCTGTGATAGCAGATCAGGGTTTAGATGTGTATTGTTTCATATGTACAATCATGTGATGGCAGATCAGGGTTTAGATGTGTATTGTTTCATATGTACGATTATGTGATAGCAGTTCAGTGTTTAGATGTGTATTGTTTCATATGTACAATTATGTGATGGCAGATCAGGGTTTAGATGTGTATTGTTTCATATGTACAATTCTGTGATGGCTGATCAGGGTTTAGATGTGTATTGTTTCACATGTACGATTATGTGACAGCAGGTCAGTGTTTAGATGTGTATTGTTTCACATGTACAATTATGTGATGGCTGATCAGGGTTTAGATGTGTATTGTTTCATATGTACAATCATGTGATGGCTGATCAGGGTTTAGATGTGTATTGTTTCATATGTACGATTATGTGACAGCAGGTTAGTGTTTAGATGTGTATTGTTTCATATGTACAATTATGTGATAGCAGGTCAGGGTTTAGATGTGTATTGTTTCATATGTACAATTATGTGATAGCAGGTCAGTGTTTAGATGTGTATTGTTTCATATGTACAATTATGTGATGGCTGATCAGGGTTTAGATGTGTATTGTTTCATATGTACAATTATGTGATGGCTGATCAGGGTTTAGATGTGTATTTTTTCATATGTTCGATTATGTGACAGCAGGTCAGTGTTTAGATGTGTATTGTTTCATATGTACAATTATGTGATGGCTGATCAGGGTTTAGATGTGTATTGTTTCATATGCATGATTATGTTACAGCAGGTCAGGGTTTAGATGTGTATTTTTTCATATGTACGATTATGTGATGGCAGGTCAGGGTTTATGTTATCTGCAGTTGACTTATGAGTTAGTATATATGGCCATTCTTTACTCATTATAACTGGTTACCCTCTTAAAATAAAGACCATTTCTGACTTTCTGAGTGCTGATTGCCATTGTTGATGACAATTTAACAAGCAAATACTGCACTTTCACTTATAAGTTTCGATGATGATTATTTTAAGTTAAGCAATCACAAGCCAATTCCTGGCATTTTAATGTGAGTAAAATGGGATCCATACTTGACTCTGCCTTAAAAGTGGTTTAAGAATTTATCTGGGTAGACTAAAATGAATGACTTATAGAATACTTTTAAAGTACTCACACATAATACCAATTTAAAACTATATGTCGTACAGTAAATAGCTTTAGTCAGAATGGGAGGTGTGAAATTTTTTAGTGAATGATACAAAATAAAAATGAACTTAATATTGATATAAAATGCCATATCATATTTTTGTGAATTATAAAAAAGAAAAATGAAATGATTATTTGTATAAAGTGCCTTATAAAAAATGCATGATGAAATGGGTAAGTGATTATAAATTATACTCATTTATATCAATGTATTCAACAGAACTGTGAATAAATGGAAATAATATAAACCTGTGTAAAATGTGTATGCATATAATATACATATAAATTTAGGATGATAAGCGAGCTTATCTTTTTAAATAATTCTTTACATTTGTTTAGTATTTTACCATTCTAGAGACAGTTCGTGACACAGCCACTGGATTTCCTCTGGCTGTGATTCCCATCCCAGACTTGTCCAGAAGGTACAGTGCACAGTCTAGAACTATGCTGTTGAACTGAAATAAGACAAAGAAGGTACAATACACAGTCTAGAACTATGCTGTTGAACTGAAATCTACACTGTTGAACTGAAATAAGACAAAGAAGGTACAGTACACAGTCTAGAACTATGCTGTTTAACTGAAATTAGTCAAAGAAGGTACAGTACCAGTCTAGAACTATGCTGTTGAACTGAACTTAGACAAAGAAGGTACAGTGTACAGCCTAGAACTATGTTCTTGAACTTAAATTAGACAAAGAAGGTACAGTACACAGTCTAGAACTATGCTGTTGAACTGAAATTAGACAAAGAAGGTACAGTACACAGTCTAGAACTATGCTGTTGAACTGAAATTAGACAAAGAAGATACAGTTGTACAGCCTAGAACTATGCTCTTGAACTGAAATTAGACAAAGAAGGTACTTTAAATAATAACATTCTAAAGTTTTGATATCTTATTTTAAATAACACTATTCTAAAGTTTAGGTATTTTTTAAAAATAACTATTTTATTTTCATGGATGCAATCATTTTTCACATACATGAATAAGATATCAATACCTTGAAACTTGAATCTCAATGACATACCTTTCAAAAAAACAACAGAAATACAATTTTTATATTCAAAATTTGTTCCTTTCATCACTGTTTTTGTTTTCTCTATAGTTAAATCTGATGGAAATTCATGTCTGATGATTTTTTAAAAATGTCCAGTCCATTGAATGTTTTCGGAGAGTCATAACAGACTGTGCAATGTTTGATGTAAATATCACATTTGCATGTAATATTTTAACGGTGAGACATCATTTTTCCTGCAAACTGAGGCATAGGTATACATTACTAGCATGGGTTTGTGCAACTGTGCAATTTTATTAGATAACCCAAGAATGTTATTTTGAGGTATTGTGAAACTGGTTTATTACTACAATTTATAGTCATGAATAATTTACAACAATAATAGATATACATTACATATGACTCCCTCAAGACAGTTCATGGGAGTCATAACAGTAGACTGTCACTTTATAATGTGGTATATTACACACAGTATTACTGTTAGGTCACATTATAAAAGGTACATTACACACAGTATTACTGTTAGGCCACATTATAACAAGGTACATTACACACAGTATTACTGTTAGGCCACTTTATAATGTGGTACATTACACACAGTATTACTGTTAGATCATATTATAACCAGGTATGTTACACACATTATTACTGTTAGGCCACATTATCATGGGGTACATTACACACAGCATTACTGTTAGGCCACATTATAACAAGGTACATTACACACAGTATTACTGTTAGGCCACATTATAATAGGGTACATTACACATAGTAGTATTGTTCAATCACATAACAATAGGGGTTTTACTGTTTTATATATACACCCACCTGTCCAAAGAACCATGGTTTGGCTGTTGGTGATCTGTCATTCCCAGCATATATTTTCCCTGTGTCATTCAATATATACTCCTCTAGTAACTTGCTATCAGGCTGGTATACATCGTCATCTGCAGTGTATAGATTAAAAATTTACTGACTTTCACATCCAAATAGCTTTCAAATCTCCACAGTAGAAAATTAGCATTTACTGTAAGAAAAATTACATTGCTATACAAATTTAGGAAAAAATACAAAGGTCTCTTTGTGAAGATTTTGTTTTTAAAAAAATAACATTAAGGAGTATTGACACTATATACAATATATGCTAAAACAGGCTACTCACCACTAGGGCACACATTTTGGGATTCCCTAGACTAATCACCAATGGGGCACAAATACTTAGCTTCCCTAGACTGGTCACCAATAAGATGCAAATGTTTGACTTCCCTAGACTGGTCACCAATAAGGCACAAATGTTTGGCTTCCCTAGGCTGGTCACCACAGAAATATTTGGCTTCCCTAGATTGGTCACCACTAAGGCACAAATGTTTGGCTACCTAAAACTACTTTTAGACTACCATCAAAGTATGAGCAAGAGATAATATCAACATTGGAATGTGGAATGTCAGGACATTAAGACAAGCAGGGAAACTTGAGGAGCTGACCCATGAGCTGGGAAGACACCAATGGCACATCCTTAAACTGCAAGATCCATTGGAAGAATTTCAGAGAGAGATCAACAGATGAAGGACACAAGATCTGCTTTAGGGGACATGAAGACAAGCATGAGCATGGAGTTGGATTTATGATATATAAAAAACATTGTGAGTGCAGTCATGGGTTGTTGACCAGTGTCTAACGCGATGATTACTATCTGATTGAGGGCACCTCCCATCATCACGATCATAAAGGTTTATGCCCCAACATCTAACCATGATGATAAGAAAGTGGACGAATTCTACAACCAGTTTCAAACTCTCATTGAACAGACACCCAAGAAGGATATTACAATTATTCAAGGACACTGGAATGTCAAGGTAGAAGACACACAGGCAGACTGCCAAGAAGTCTGTGACACATACTGTAAAGAACAGACCACTGGGAGCAGACTCAAGCTCCTGGACATTGCCACCTACAATAACCTAGTGTTACCAAACACCCTTGACCCCCACAAACTATCTAGAAGATGGACAAGACACAATCCAGATGGAAAACATCACAACCAGACTGATTACATCTCAGTGAGAAAGCGCTTCTGGTCTAGCATTATCATTGACATGTAGCTTCTCTAGAAAGTGACCATGACTTACTGATGACAACTTTCAAATTTCATCAGAGGAAAGTCATGAAGCCAAAACAGGTTAGGACAGGAACTTGAAAACCTTAAAGATCCAAGTGTAAAACAAGCTTTGAAAAATTTCAGTTGGTGGCAAATTTACACCATTCACAATTCTGTGTGCTGTAGAAACTAAGACTCCTTGATCACCATCGTCAACAGTAATAGGAACAGTTGGCAAGATCCTTGGCAAGCTGTATAGGATAAAGAGGCAGTGGGTCACAGCAGATATCATCAACCTCTGTGATTTGAAGAGAAAACTGAGGAGGAAGCAAGGAGACCTTGAAGGAGCAGAAAAATGCAGGGAGATTAACAACAGGATTAAGAAGAGTTAGAAGAAAGCAGAGGTAAGCTGGACAGAGGACCAATATAAGAATGTCAAGAAAAGCCTGAACCAGAATAACAGCAAAACTAGTTGGTGAAAGACCTGACAACAAAAAAACAGGGAAAAGCCACCACAATTCAGGCAAGGCTGCTAACAGATTCACAGAAGATCAAGAGATTCTTAACAGATGGTTGGAATACTGTTCAGAGCTTTACAACCAGGAGACTTCTGGAGACCAAGCTGTACTTCCCACTGACCACAACAGAGGTTGAAAGAGAAAGAGAAGTCTGTTTAGGTAGACAATATACCAGCAGAACTTGTTCAAGCAAGATGAACTGCCATGATAGATGTCATCAAAACAATCTGAAACAAAATCTGGCAAAAAGGAGAATGGTCCACCCCATGGTCCCAGTCTCTGATCATCACTCTTCTTACGAAAGGGAATCTGCAGCTATGCCAGAACTGCCAAACAATCAGCCTCATCAGTCACCCAGGCCACATAATCAGCCTCATTAGTCACTCAGGCCACATAATCAGCCTCATCAGTCACCCAGGCCACATAATCAGCCTCATCAGTCACCCAGGCCACATAATCAGCCTCACCAGTCACCCAGGCCACATAATCAGCCTCATCAGTCACCCAGGCCACATAATCAGCCTCATCAGTCACCGAGGCCACATAATCAGCCTCATCAGTCACTCAGGCCACATAATCAGACTCATCAGTCACCCAGGCATGGTTATGCTTAAGATCATCCTCAACAGAACTAAACCCTAAGCACAGCACATCATTGGTGAAGAACAGGCAGGTTTGAGAGCAGGACCTAGCACTATAGAACAGATCTTCAATCTTAGAATCTTCTGTGAAAAGTATTTGCAGCATCAACAGGACCTCTATCATGTCTTTACTGACGTCAAGAAGGCTTTCAACAAGGTATGGCAGGCCACCCTGTGGGCCACCATGCAGATATACAACATAAATAATCAGCACCATATAAAAACTACATGACAAGGCAATTAGCACAGTTCAGTCCAAATGGCAACACAAGAGATCAGTTTAGAACCATACTTGGAGTTAGATGAAAGAGGTACCTTCTTTCACCCACTCTCTTCAGCATCTACCTGAAAGAGATGTCTGGTGCCTTGAAAGACCATGAGGGCAGTGTCAGTGTTGGAGGCATAACAATCACCAACCTGAGCTTCACTAATAATATAGATGGTTTAGCAGGTGATGAACAAAAAATGGAAACCTCAGTGAACTATCTCAAACAAGCATCATAAGGTAAGGGATGGAGATCAGCACAGAAAAGACCAAGGTAATGACAAACAACCCTAGTGGCATCCAAGAAGAAATAAGAGAATGGACAGAAGCTGGGCACAGTGACAATCTAAAAATATTTAGGTGTTATAACCTCTGATGAAAGTTCAAAGCCTGATGTTCTATCCAGATCTTCACAGACAACAACAGCACTGGCAAGGCTGAAGCCTATTTGGAAAGACAGCAAGATTATGCTTGGGTCCTAGATCAAACTTATGCACTCCCTCATCATGCCCATATTCCTCTATGTATGTGAGACATGGACCCTGACAGCAGAACTAGAGAGAAGAATCCATGTCTTAGAGATGAGATGTTATTGAAGGATCCTGAAAATCTCATACTTAGACCACTTCTCTAATGAAGAGGTGCACATGAGAATCCAAGGTACAATTGGACCATATGAAGATCTGCTCATAAAGAAATGCAAACTAAGATGGTATGGTCATGTCTCACACTTATCCATCCTGTCAAAGACAATCCTACAGGGCACAGTGAGAGGGAAGATAAAACTAGGCAGATGGAAGAAGAGAAAGTTAAGATCAACAAGTGGACAGGCATGGACTTTGCAATGTCACAATTATCAATGGAAAAAGAGTGAAATGGATGAGTGACACTGTTGCAAAGTCATCAGTGGCACCCTATGACCAGCCAGGGTACATGATAAATGAAAAAAATGAATGAGAACCTAGAATGACAAGCAATAGGGAACACATTTTTGGAATCCCAAGACTAGCTACCACTAAAGCATAAATGTTTGGCTTCTCTAGACTAGATAACACTAAAGCATAAATGTTTGGCTTCCCTAGACTAGATAACACTAAAGCATAAATGTTTGGCTTCTCTAGACTAGATAACACTAAAGCATAAATGTTTGGCTTCCCTAGACTATATAACAATAAAGCATAAATGTTTGGCTTCCCTAGACTAGATAACACTAAAGCATAAATGTTTGGCTTCCCTAGACTAGATAACACTAAAGCATAAATGTTTGGCTTCCCTAGACTATATAACACTAAAGCATAAATGTTTGGCTTCCCTAGACTAGATAACACTAAAGCATAAATGTTTAGCTTCCCTAAACTGGTCACAACAAGGGCACAAATATATGGCTTCCCTAAACTGGTCATAACTAGGGCACAATTGTTTGGCTTCCATAGACTTGCTACCATTAAAGCATTAATGTTTGCCTTCCCTAAATTGGTCACAAGCATGGCACAAATGTTTGGCTTCCCTAAATTGATCACCAGTATGGAACAAATGTTTGGTTTCCTTAGACTGACCACCACTAAGGTAAAAAATAGTTGGTTTCCCTTGACTATTCACCACTAGGGCACAATGTTTGACTTCCCTATACTGGCCACCACTAGGACACATTGTTTGACTTCCCTAGACTGGCCACAACAAATGTTTAGCTGTTTAATAAGGTTGGCAATTTAATAGGGGTTTAATTACTGTCACATTGGCTCCAAGTGACAAAAATATTTGGAAAATCTGCATTGGAGGCTGGATTATAGAGGGATTGTTTAAGATAAGAGGCCTAGGTCACATACAGGATGTATTACAGAGGAAGCAAGGTAACAAAGAGGCTGGTTTAGAGAGGAAGTTTGGTTACAGGGGGAAATGGTCACAGTGAAGACAAGGGGATAGTTTATAGACCAGGCCAAGTTACAGATGCCAGGTTACATAGGAGGTCAAACAAGAGAGGAGGCTGGTTACAGAGGAGCCATGTAGAGGAGGTTACATTACTAAAAAGGCTGGGTTATGAAAGGTTTGTTTCAGGAAGTTTCAGTGTATATAACCCTTAACATATGTATATAACTCTTAACATATGTATATAACCCATACCCTTAACATATGAACCAAAGCCTGGTCATTTCTGGTATCACCTAATAATGGAGTAATCTTAGTACTTATTTACATCAAGATGGACAACTAAAATTATTGTATAGTAACCAAATTGGTAATAGACACTTAGATGGAGGCACAATATTGTAACATAATATTCTCTGTTTTATGGTGGTAATAGAAAGAGCAATGATTTCAGGATTTGTATTTATCACTGAATTTACAAGAACTATAGGAATAAATAGCAAGCAGATTTATTCCCTGGGGGATCATGGTTGTAGAATAGGCCTGATGCACTCTGCTGCATTTCATAACATGCTGGACTGATGACCAAAAGGGTGCAAGTTTGAATCCTCACTCAGTCAGTCAGGTTAGTCTACCATATGGAGTCCTTGGGTAAGGCACTTTATTCCATTTCCCACAGCAGTAAATAACCTACTTATCTTGCTCTGCAATCAAACACCAAACCTAATGAAGTAAATTTCCTCTTCACACTGACAAATGTCAAATTCCAATGACATGAATATGAGTTCTCTGTGTATTTTATGCCTTGCGAGTTCTCTGTGTGTCTTATGCTTTGTGAGTTCTCTGTCTTATGATTTGTGGGTTCTCTGTGTATTTTATGCCTTGTGAGTTCTCTGTGTATTTTATGCCTTGTGAGTTCTCTGTGTGTCTTATGCCTTGTGAGTTCTCTGTCTTATGATTTGTGGGTTCTCTGTGCATTTTATGCCTTGTGAGTTCTCTGTTTGTCTTATGCCTTATGAGTTCTCTGCATGTCTTATGCCTTGTGAGTTCTCTATGTATCTTGTACCTTGTGAGTTCTCTGTGTCTTATTCCTTGTGAATTCTCTGCATGTCTTATGCCTTGTGAGTTCTCTGCATGTCTTATGCCTTATGAGTTCTCTGTGTGTCTTATGCTTTCTGAGTTTTCTATGTCTTTTATACATTGTGAGTTCACTGTGTGTCTTATTCCTTGTGAGTTTTCTACATATCTTATGCCTTGTGAGTTCACTGTATGTCTTATGCTTTGTGAGTTCTCTGCATTACTTATGCCTTGTGGGTTCTCTGTGTTTCTTATGCCTTGTGAGTTCTCTTTGTATCTTATACCTTGTGAGTTCTCTGTATGTCTTATGCTTTGTGAGTTCTCTGCATTACTTATGCCTTGTGAATTCTCTATGTATCTTATGCCTTGTGAGTTCTCTGTCTTATGCCTTGTGAGTTCTCTGCATGTCTTATGCCTTATGAGTTCTCTGTGTATGTTATGCCTTGTGAGTTCTCTGCATGTCTTATGCCTTATGAGTTCTCTGTGTATGTTATGCCTTGTGAGTTCTCTGCATGTCTTATGCCTTGTGAGTTCTCTTTGTATCTTATGCCTAGTGAGTTCTAAATGTGTATTATGCCTTGTGAGTTTTCTGCATGTCTTATGCCTCATGAGTTCTCTATGTATCTTATACCTTGTGAGTTCTCTGTGTATGTTATGCCTTGTGAGTTCTCTGTGTTCTTATGCCTTGAGTTATCTGCATGTCTTATGCTTTGTGAGTTTTCTACATATCTTATGCCTTATGAGTTCTCTTTGTATCTTATGCCTTGTTAGTTCGCTATGTATCATATCCATTGTGTGTTCTTGGTGTATCTTAAGTGTTGTGAGTTCTCTATGTATCTCATGCCTTGTGAGTTCTTGGTGTATCTTAAGTGTTGTGAGTTCTCTATGTATCTTATGCCTTGTGAGTTCTTGGTGTATCTTAAGTGTTGTGAGTTCTCTATGTATCTTATGCCTTGTGAGTTCTCTATGTATCTTATGCTCTGTGAGTGTTCTGTTTACCTCACTCGTTATGAGTCCAAAACTGCTATTTCAAAGCAAATATCAATGAAATTTAACTTTTTTGCTCTGTGCAGGAACAAAAAGGATGCTAAGGATGATACAATTAAATTACTCAGTCATAGTACAAAAAGGGTGGTACAATTCAATTACTCAATCAAAGTACAAAAGGATGATAAAATAAACAGAAAATCTAAAATGCTGCAAAACTTCTGTTACATAACCTGACCTTGACTCCAGGGATTGAAGAGGATGTAGATGTAATCATTGTTATCATATCTAAAGACTGTGGTTCCTTCCTCCTTCTTTTTCACGGCATCCAGTTTGAAAGCCCACTTGCCCACATACAGTGTTGAAGGCGTATGAATCTCAATGGTAATCTGTTTTTCCATTTTACTCTTGATCTGGGCACCCCACTGTCCAAACCGATCCTCCCCTGATAATTCAAACTCAACATGGGTCTGCTTGCTAGGTAATGGGTCAGCACCTGGCAGTAAAAAGAAGTAACCTGGCAGTCAAAAGAAGTAACCTGGCAGTCAAAAGAAGAAATTATTTATACACAATGTACACAAAGCTTAAACTGAACAGTATAGATACCCAAATATGTTGTCACATACTGCTTTGTCCAATCAGGGTCAATGCTTTTCAATCTACTCAATATTGGAACCAAAAGATCATTGACCCCAATCAGACATTACATTGTGTGTGGCAGATCTAGGTCTGTATTGTTCCAAGATTGGTATTTGTTGTAAAAATACACAAAGATTCCATGATGGGCATGTTTATACACATACATGAAAATTCTAAGATGTTTATGAGTTATACAAATATATGAAATTTCCAAGAAGAGCATGTGTTATACAAATGCAGGAAAATTCCAAGATGGGCATGTGTTATACAAATATAGGAAAATTCCAAGATGGGCATGTGTTATATAAATCCTGGAAAATTCCATAATGGATACGTGTTATACACATAGAAATATTCCAAGATAGGCATGTTTATATTATTTAAATTCCAAAATTGGGTTCAGTAGAACAGCTGGAGTTTAGAGAGTGATGTGGTAACATCTTTTATTTTCTACCTCTGCTGTCTTGAGTTCAAATCTCATTTCCAATATGAACAAAGAAATCAGGTTGTTCAGTCAAGGTCAGTTGTCTCCTATGATTTCTATGGTTTCCTTTACCTTAAGTGCAACATAACAGCAACATATAAACTGTATAGAGAGAGCATGTTGTGCAAGTTGTTTGTGCAATTAGTACTAAATAAATAAAGACTGAACAAAATATTGAACATAAAACTTATACAGAGCATTTTAGGACTATTGCCTCTGCCACTTTTGCTATCAGAAACTTTGTCCTATGTTTTACTGTGGACACAATCAAGTGTTCATTTTCAAGAGTTATCATACACTGGTATGTAAAATAAAATATACTTCAATTAATAGACATTTAATAAAGTTAGAAAAATTAATAGTGGTGGATTTGCAAAATTAAATTACTACTAAATGATTTGACATTTGGAAATAAATTAAATTAATAAACACCTAGATATTAAATAAAAACCACAGAAATGCAGGCTTGTAATATCTCATAAAATTACTGGCCGTCATCATGTCATATATTTTATGTTAACCACTACCAGTTGTTAGACTGGTTTAATTTTAAATGACCCAAATAAAATGTTCCATGTTAAAGACCTGTACTGAGAAGGTTACAGTACTCCTGTAGGTGGGACAAACAAGACATAATTATTTTTGACCAAAATATTAAAACATTAAACTTTCCCTACAAACAAAAAATTTTGTTCATTATAGCTGCCATACCAAACTGGAAGACAAGGCGAAGGTCATCATGTGACTCATCATAGTCTCTGTCAAACTCTAAAGTAATGGTAAAAGATTGGCCACGTCGTACAACCAGCTGGCGTTTCTGGCCTGGTAGGTCCTCTGTTATATCATATTCATTCGTATGGTGGTTCTTCGTGTTATCAGTGATATTGAAATTTACTGAGGCAACCTTGATTATCTCTGTGTCTTCTTTATCTGGACCTGTGTGGGAAAAGTACCAGATGAAATAATTAGCACCAAAATTTATTGGAAATTTGTGAACATTTTAATTGCTGTCTCTGCTTCTTCTTGAAGCCTCTTTTATTCTTAAAGGTTGGAGTTGATGACATGGTAAATGTTAAATGATGACTGTAGAAGTAACTCTAGTGTGGTGACCTAACAGTTTGATAAGATGGCATATTGACCAATCGGCAATCCTGTTATATCAACTAAGAATACAATCCTTTTGAAACATGCTGAATTTCAGTATTAACATTCTTATTAGCTTTCTAATGAAAGCTTACATAATGTGTATCCATGTAAATTGTGTCTACAGATTATCAGATTGCTAGATATGACAGACAGATTTATTTTCCTATGGTCATTTTATGCATATTAATGTGAAATACAAACAAAAACTTTTCTTTGTATTCACTTGTACCATATATTAAATTCTGTTCACTTGTACCATATATTGTATTCACTTGTACCATATATTGCATTCACTTGTACCACACATTGTATTCACTTATACCATACATTGTATTCACTTGTACCATACATTATATTCACTTGTACCATACATTGTATTTACTTGTACCATACATTATACTCACTTGTACCATGCATTGTATTCACATGTACCATACTGTAAAGTATATTTAATTTAATTGTTTGTCTGTTAGTTTAAAAATTTGTTTATTTCATTACATGTTACTGTAATGTAACATTATTTGCTGGACTTTTTTTTCACAAATTTTTATTTCAGTGATGTAAACAACTAATAATAGCTTCATTGTTCTCTATGTGTATGAGCTTATTAACCGAATTATTATTCAGGTAAACAAGTTGATTTGGTTACGAGTTTTGGAGATTCTAAAGTGAATTTTATAGGCTATTGTGTTGTAAGTAAACAAGGCTCATTAGATCATACTAGAAGGTTATTTTCCATTAGGTAATGGTTGTTTTTAGAAAATGCTAATTTGTGACCTGGGGTCAAGCAGAGAACTATATTATCTTGTGACTGTGAGGATTTTACCAGTTGTGCTTTAACATCTAGTACCTTAAGTTGTATTATGGGGATGCTATACAGCTATTATGAACTTCTGAGAAAGTGGTGGGTGTAAGGCGAAGTTGTTTACATTTGCAACATGCACAATTGAGGAAATTTCACTGGATATTGAACTTGAAAAGATTGTAAATGATCTAAGCACACAGCTAACTAAAATGACTGCTCCCTTGTGCTAAAACAAATCAGCCTGAATTGGTCTAAAGTACACTATCTTTAGCAGTTATTAAAATAGGGAATTTTGCCAGACTAGACAATAACAGCTCCTGAAAGTGTAATGAATCACTTACAAAATATATAAAATATAAAAAAAAAGTTATTAGCTCTTTTTTAACAATTTACCTCTGAAGTGCAGGAATAGAAAATGACCAAGCAGAGCTAGCAGTTATTTGAGAGGTGCACATTTGAAGTAAGGCCAAGATGTATACTCTATGACCCACATTACACCCATCAATCATATACCAAAATAAAGAGAATTAAAGGTTTTTTGAATAATACCTAAGATATACAAGGTCCTTTTTAAATAGCCAGTATAACCAGTGAGGACACAGGGGAAATTCTTTTACTTTAAAATTCTAACCCAATGCAAAAAATGAAACTGTAGAGTGCCACCATTATGTTTTGACCAGTTTGGGCTGAATTTTATTATCTTCAGATTATTGAATTCAAGTAATCATTTTCTCTGGAAATACAAACGTGCTCTGACAAAATTCTTGGATAAAGACATTCATTGGAATTTATAATGGATTCAAACCTGAAATAATATTTGTGTGATTCAACAAGAGACTGTTGACACATCAGCACTTCATAGGCTACAACAGAACGTCATCACCTTCAATTTTGGATATCTTTAGGGCTTGAACTGAGTTTCATTCAGGACTTTTCATTACTAGGACTTGTGTCTTTATTTCTTGGATTAGTTTTGGATTTAATTCACAATACCATAAGTTCTTTTTTCTCATTTTTCACTTTGTATTCTAGGGAAATAAATTATTTGTTAAATTTTACAAAGCTTGTTGTCTTAAATTTTTTCTCTTACTTATTTTAACAGCATAGACTCATAACATATATCTTGTGCTCACTTGTACCATACATTGTATTCACTTGTACCATCTATGGTATTCATTTGAACCTACATTATATTTACTTGTCCCATACAATGTATTCACTTATACCATACATTGCATTCACTTGTACCATATATTTTATTAACTTGTACCATAGATTGTATTTACTTGTACCATACATTACACTGTATTCACTTGTACCATACATTGTATTCACTTGTACCATTTATTATATTGTATTCACTTGTACCATACATTGTATTCACTTGTACCATACATTGTATTCACTTGTACCATACATTGTATTCACTTGTACCATACGTTACATTGTATTCACTTGTACCATACATTACATTGTATTCACTTGTACCATACATTACATTGTATTCACTTGTACCGTACATTGTGCTTACTTGTAACATACATTGTATTTACTTGTACCATACATTTTATTAACTTGTACCATACATTGTATTCACTTGTATCATACATTACATTGTATTCACTTGAACCATACATTGTGCTCACTTGTACCATATATTGTATTCACTTGTACTCTACATTGTATTCATTTGTACCACACATTGTCATCAGTTTTACCATACATTACATTGTATTAATTTGTACCATACAATGTATTCACTTGTACCATACATCAAATTGTATTCATTTGTACCATACATTTTATTCACTTGTACCATACATTGTATTCACTTGTAACATACATTATATTCACTTGTACCATACATTAAATTGTATTCACTTGCACCATACATTGTGTTCACTTGTGCCAAACATTAAGGTGTACTCACTTGTACCATAAATTAAAGTGTATTCACTGGTACCATATATTGCATTCAGTGTGCCAAATATTATTAAGTGGTGTACCATATATTAAGTTGTGTTCACTTGTACCATAAATTGTATTAAGTGTATCAAATATTATTAAGTTGTACTCACTTGTACCATACATTAAATTATAATCAATTCTACCACACATTGAACTGTATTCATTTGTACCATACATTGTATTCACTTTGTACCATACATTGTATTCACTTGTACCATACATTGCATTCACTTGTACCATGACTGCTCCAGTGGCCTAGTGATTAGACCATCCACCTCGGATGTGGAAGGTTGAAGGTTTGAAGCCCAGTTGAGTCATACCAGGGACTTATACAAATGATACTAACAGCTGCCTCGCAAGCTAGGCACTCAGCATTAAGAGTTTTGTGTTAGAACTGGTTGGCCTGGTGTCAGGATAACGTGACTGGGTGGGACATGATGCTATATGTCTATGGCATGATGCCCCAGTGCTAGACATCACTATAGACTAACACACTGCATATATTGTACCAATATGACTGCAAAATTGTTAAAGCTATGTTAAAAATTCAAATCTCACACATACTTGTACCATACATTGTGCTCACTTGTACCATATACATTGTATTCACTTGTACAATACATTGTGTTTACTTGTACCATACAGTGTGTTCATTTGAAACATGTGTTCACTTGTACCTTACATTGTGTTCACTTGTAACATACATTGTGTTCATGTGTACCATGCATTATATTCACTTGTACCATACATTGTAATTACTTATACCATACATTGTGTTTGCTTCTACCTTACATTGTGTTCACATGTACCATACAGTGAATTCATTAGTACCATATAGTATGTTCATGTGTACCATACATTATGTTCACTTGTACCATACATTATGTTCAATTGCACCACACATTGTGCTCACTTGTACCAGACACTGTGTTCACTGAAATATACACTATGTGGTGTTCACTTATGCCATGCATTGTGTTCACTTGTACCATGCATTATGCTACTTGTACCATGCATTGTGCTCACTTGTACCATATAATGTGCTCATTTGTACCATATACGTTGTGTTCACTTGTACCATATACATTGTGTTCACTTGTGCCATACATTGTGCTCACTTGTACCATATACATTGTGCTCACTTGTACCATATACATTGTACTCACTTGTACCATATACATTGTGTTCACTTGTACCATATACATTGTGCTCACTTGTACCATACATCATGCTCACTTGTACCATACATTGTGCTCACTTGTACCATACATTGTGTTCACTAAATAATATACAATATGTTGTATTCACTTGTACCATGGGGCCCTGAGTGGCCGAGTGGTCTAAAGCGCTCTACGTTATGGATCAATGCCATCTCACCTCTGTCTGCATGGGTTCGAGTCTAGGATTCAGCCAATGTTGGTATGTGAGAAAGCTTGCTAGTAGCTTCTCATGGGTCGGTGGTTCTTTCCAGGGGTTTCCCGGGTTCTTCCTCCACCATTAATACTGGCCACCATGTATAGCCTATCGTGCGTTGCAAAATGGCATTAAACCCCACAACAACAACAACACTTGTACCATACATTGTGCTCACTTGTACCATACATTGTGCTCACTTGTACCATATACATTGTGCTCACTTGTACATTGCATTGTGCTCACTTGTACCATACATTGTGCTGACTTGTACCATATACATTGTACTCACATGTACATTGCATTGTGCTCACTTGTACCATACATTGAACTCACTTGTACCATATAAACTGTACTCACTTGTACCACATACATTGTGCTCACTTGTACATTGCATTGTGCTCACTTGTACCATACATTGTGCTCACTTGTAACACATACATTGTACTCACTTGTACCATACAATGTGCTGACTTGTACCATATACATTGTACTCACTTGTACCATATACATTGTGCTCACTTGTACATTGCATTGTGCTCACTTGTACCACACATTGTGTTTACTAAAAAATATGCACTATGTTGTGTTCACTTGTATCATACATTGTGTTCACTCATACCATATATTAAGTTGAGTTCACTCATACCATATATTAATTTGTATTTATTTGTACCATGTATTAAGTTGCATTAGGAATAAATCTTATGACTGAAATGTTTCTGATTTTATTCCGTCTACATGTTTACATGAAAACTCATAATTAAACATCACCTGGAGAAAAGAAAACTTCCAACATATACTGAGATATTTAGCTAAATATATCACCTGCATATAAATCTTAGCAAAAGATTTTTCCTTCCAATTAAATACAACAGGTATATACAAGTTTCTTGTGTAGTGTAAATGTGACAGGTATGTGTTTTTGTGTAGTGTAAATGTGACAGGTATATGTTTATAGTGTAGTGTAAATGTGACAAGTATGCGTGTCTTGTGTAAATGTTGCAGGTATATGTTTATATTGTAGTGTAAATGTGACAAGTATGTGTGTCTTGTGTAAATGTTGCAGGTATGTGTTTCTTGTGTAAATATGACAGGTATGTGTTTCTTGTGTAAATATGACAGGTATGTGTTTCTTGTGTAAATATGACAGGTATGTGTTTATATTGTAGTGTAAATGTGACAGGTACCATATCTGTTTATTGTGCAGTGTAATTGTGACATTTATATGTTTATTGTTTAGTGTAAATGTAACAAGCATGTCTGTCTTGTGTAGTCTAAATGTGACAGGTATGCATTTCTTGTGTAGTATAAATCTGACTGGTATGTGTTTCTTGTGTAGTCTGAATATAGCATTATTAAAGTCTATAATAATATTATTTTAAACCATCTTAAACATTGTTTTAAAATAATAATAATAATAATAATAATAATAATAATTATAAAGACTATATTTAGAGAATGTAACTCAATTAGTTATAATCCACCTTGAGGCCTTCTATCTGATATGTACAATATATGCAGCATATAAAACATGGTGTGAAAAATCTGGTTTGACACCAAATAAATAAGTGATTTTAAAAATCAAAGTATCAAGCCTGGAATGTATGCACAGGCATCTGTGCAACACATAAACATAAATAAAATATCATCCTGCATTGAAATATTCAACTGTGAAAAATGAAAAGAGCACACATTGTAGTAATTATCTTCTTTGATATTTCATAATCTTTCCTAGAAATAGTGCTCAGAGTTATACAGTATGTCCCTATTGACTAACACAATCTTTCCTAGAAATAGTGCTCAGAGTTATACTGTATGTCCCTATTGACTAACACAATCTTTCCTATAAATAGTGTTCGGATTTATACAGTATGTCCCTATTGACTAACACAATCTTTCCCAGAGACAGTGTCCAGATTTATACTGTATGTCCCTATTGACTAACACAATCTTTCCTATAAATAGTGTTCAGATTTATACAGTATGTCCCTATTGACTAACACAATCTTTCCTATAAATAGTGTTCAGATTTATACAGTATGTCCCTATTGACTAACACAATCTTTCCTATAAATAGTGTTCAGATTTATACAGTATGTCCCTATTGACTAACACAATCTTTCCTAGAAATAGTGTTCAGATTTATACTGTATGTCCCTATTGACTAACACAATCTTTCCTAGAAATAGTGTTCAGATTTATACAGTATGTCCCTATTGACTAACACAATCTTTCCTATAAATAGTGTTCAGATTTATACAGTATGTCCCTATTGACTAACACAATCTTTCCTATAAATAGTGTTCAGAGTTATACAGTATGTCCCTATTGACTAACACAATCTTTCCTAGAGACAGTGTTCAGATTTATACTGTATGTCCCTATTGACTAACACAATCTTTCCTATAAATAGTGTTCAGATTTATACTGTATGTCCCTATTGACTAACACAATCTTTCCCAGAGACAGTGTCCAGATTTATATTGTATGTCCCTATTGACTAACACAATCTTTCCCAGAGACAGTGTCCAGATTTATATTGTATGTCCCTATTGACTAACACAATCTTTCCCAGAGACAGTGTCCAGATTTATACTGTATGTCCCTATTGACTAACACAATCTTTCCCAGAGACAGTGTCCAGATTTAAACTGTATGTCCCTATTGACTAACACAATCTTTCCCAGAGACAGTGTCCAGATTTAAACTGTATGTCCCTATTGACTAACACAATCTTTCCCAGAGACAGTGTCCAGATTTAAACTGGATGTCCCTATTGACTAACACAATCTTTCCCAGAGACAGTGTCCAGATTTAAACTGTATGTCCCTATTGACTAACACAATCTTTCCCAGAGACAGTGTCCAGATTTATATTGTATGTCCCTATTGACTAACACAATCTTTCCCAGAGACAGTGTCCAGATTTATACTGTATGTCCCTATTGACTAACACAATCTTTCCTATAAATAGTGTTCAGATTTATACAGTATGTCCCTATTGACTAACACAATCTTTCCTAGAGACTGTTCAGATTTATACTGTATGTCCCTATTGACTAACACAATCTTTCCCAGAGACAGTGTCCAGATTTAAACTGTATGTCCCTATTGACTAACACAATCTTTCCCAGAGACAGTGTCCAGATTTAAACTGTATGTCCCTATTGACTAACACAATCTTTCCCAGAGACAGTGTCCCGATTTATACTGTATGTCCCTATTGACTAACACAATCTTTCCTATAAATAGTGTTCAGATTTATACTGTATGTCCCTATTGACTAACACAATCTTTCCTAGAGACAGTGTTCAGATTTATACTGTATGTCCCTATTGACTAACACAATCTTTCCTAGAGACAGTGTCCAGATTTATACTGTATGTCCCTATTGACTAACACAATCTTTCCTAGAGACAGTGTCCAGATTTAAACTGGATGTCCCTATTGACTAACACAATCTTTCCCAGAGACAGTGTTCAGATTTATACTGTATGTCCCTATTGACTAACACAATCTTTCCCAGAGACAGTTTTAGATTTACTCCTTACTGACTAAACAATCTTTCTCTGTGACAGTGTTCATATTTACTCCTTGTATACCCCTAGTGACTAGTATAATTTTTCCTAATTTTTCCCCTGAGACACTGTTCAGATTTACACTTTGTATGTCCTTGATGCTAACACTTTTTCTAAGGGACAGTGTTCATATCTACTCCTCGTATGTCTCTATATACTAACATAATTTTTTGCAGAGATGGTATTCAAATTTCCACTGTGTGTCCCTATTGACTAACACATTTTTTTGCAGGGATAGTGTTCACCATTACACTGCATGTTCCTATTGACTAATACAATTTTCAAAAAGTTGTTTTTCAGAGTTTCAGTGCATGTCAATACTGAATAACAAAATGCAATTTTTCATTAGTAGTTGTATAAAATATTTAATAGGTCAGCAGTATAATAAATCATATTAATTTTCTTCATATTTTTAAACAAGAACTACTTCTATAGTCACATGGCAATTTCCCATACATTTTATATTTTGATTCCCCTCCCCCCATGCCCCAATTCAGATAAACATATTATGTGTCCTCCTCCTTTAAAACCATGTACAAAATTTGTTAAACCAAAATATTCAAAAGTGTCATTGTAATTGCAGTGTTTGCATATTTGCACCACCCACCTGCAAAAGACTCAGAGGAAAGGTCTCAAAATCATAGCCTCTCTCTCTCTCTCTCTCTCACACACACACACACACACACACACACCTGGAAAAGACACGAAGGAAAGTCTGAAAAATCATAGCCATCCACAACCCACAAAAGACTCAGAGGAAAGGCTGAAAAAATAATAACCCCCACCCCCACATCTGCAAAAGACCCAGAGGAGAGGCCCAAAAGCCCTTTCACAGATGGACATCACATAGGCATCCTATGTACCAAGTATGGTCAATTTCAATACAGCAACTAAGGATCTGAGGTCATAGAGACAGCAAGACAGATGGAGGTATCACAGTATCCCCCCTCTCTCTCTCCCCCCAGCTGAGATAAGTGTACTGCTAATGTATGTGTATTACAGTAGATACTCACTTATGAGTCCAACTGCAAAACAGATAAGTGTACTGCTGATGTATGTGTATTACATGCAGTAGATACTCACTTATGAGTCCAACTGCAGACAGCATTGATCTAGATGTGCTACTGTATAATACTCCAGTAGATCTGACTTGATGCAGTTTTTAGGAGTAATCAGTCAAACAAAGAACACAGACCCTGATCTGCTGAAACATTATGTGATGTTAGATCATGGTCTATGTTACTTGCAGTTGGACTTGACTTATAAAGAAATGCACAAGGCAAAGAAATAAAAATACACTAACATGACAGGAAAGGAAAGGACCATATTTCTTCCTATAAAATACACATACAACTGTTAATTATGTAGGCCCAGATGTGCAGTCTTTATTACACCAGTCTGCTTGCTTGAAATAACATATAAGCCAAACAAAATAAACCATGATCTACAACCAAGCCCTGTGAAAGTAGATCATGGTAATGCTATTTACAGATGGATGCATGTTACAGTAAGTAACCTAGCAAAACACTGATATCCTATATGACATGCCTTCTGCACTTGGACAGTCTAGAATAAGGTAAAAATATGGTTACTCAATGATATGCATGATGCTAAACTTGCACAGTATATAGAATAAGATAAAAACATGATTACTAAATGATATGCATGATGCTGCACTTGTACAGTATATATATAGAATAAGGTAAAAACATGATTTCTCAAGGACACACATGATGCTGCACTTGCACAGTATAGAATAAGGTAAAAACATGGTTACTCAATGATACGCATGATGATGCATTTGCAAAGTATGTAGAATAAGGCAAAAACATGCTCAGAAAAAAAGATGAATTAACCATACAACAATGAAATGCCCTTAACCTGATAACTTGAACTTCATGTTAGGACATTCTAAAGGATGAGTTATCAGAGGACCCGTTGGGGTAGGTTATTAAGGGATCACATGAGAAGGGTTATTGGAGAATTCCATTGGGTAGGTTATTCAGGAATCCTATGGGTTAGGTTATTAGTGGATCCCATGAGAAGGGTTATTAGGGAATTCCATGGTATAGGTTATTAGTGGATCCCATGAGAAGGGTTATTAGAAAATTCCATGGTATAGGTTATCAGGGGAACACATGAGAAGGGTTATTAGGGAATCCCATGGTAGGTATAGGTTACTAGGGAATCCAATGGGGTAGGTTATTAGGGGATCCCATGAGAAGGGTTATAAGGGGATCCCATGGGAAGGGTTTTTAGGGAATCCCATGATGTGGGCTATTAGGGGATCACACAAGAAGGGTTATTAGGGAATCCCATGGTGTAGGTTGTTAAGGGATCACATGAGAAGTGTTATTAGGGAATCCCATGGTGTATGTTATTAGAGAATTCCATGGAATGGGTTATTAGGGGATTCCATGAGAAGGGTTATTAGGGAATTCCATGGGGTAGGTTATTAGGGGATCCCATGGGAAGTGTTATTAGGGAATCCCATGGTGTATGTTATTAGAGAATTCCATGGGGTAGGTTATTAGGGGATTCCATGAGAAGGGTTATTAGGGAATTCCATGGGGTAGGTTATTAAGGGATCCCATAGAAAGGGTTATTAGGGAATCCCATGGTGTAGGTTATAAGGGCATCTTATGAGAAGGGTTATTAGGGAATTCTATAGTGTAGGTTATTAAGGGATCCCATGAGAAGTGTTATTAGGGAATCCAATGGTGGATGTTATTAGTGGATTCCATGAGAAGAGTTATTAGGGAATCCTATGGCATAGGTTATTAGGGGATCCCATGAGAAGGGTTATTAGTGAATCCCTTAGTGTAGGTTTATTAGGGGATCCCATAGGATGGATTATAAATACTTCATGTTAAGCAATCACATGGGATGAGCTATTACTGGTAATTTTGTAAGAAATGTGGAACATATACACTTTCTATTCCATTTTTTTTATTGATATGTAAATTAAAGAAATATAGTTAGTATTCAGTTTCTTCATGTAAATTACCACCACCTCTCCTGCATCACAGCCTGCCACTCCATAATGAATATGAGTCTACACCCCATAATGGATATGAGTCTACACCCCATAATGGAGATGAGTGTATACCCCATAATGGATGTGAGTCTTCACCCCAATAGTGGATAAGAGTCTACATTCCATAGTGGATATGAGTCTATGAGGCTACACCCCATAATGGATACAAGTCTACACCCCATAATGGATATGAGTCTACACCCCCTAATGGATATGACTCTATACCCCATAATGGATATGAGTTTATACCCCATAATGGATATGAATCTACACCCCATAATGGATACGAGTCTACACCCCATAATTGATATGAGTCTACACCCCCTAATGGATATGAGACTATACCCCATAATGGATATGAGTCTACACCCCATAATGAATATGAGTTACACCCCATAATGGATATGAGTCTATACACCAAAATGGATATGAATCTACACCCATAATGGATATGAATCTACATTCTGATGATGACCATTATTGTGTAACCCACTGAAACTAGTAGTGTACGCTGTGTTCATGAAACTGATATGTTCTGCCCAGCTGTGATGCGACAAGGGAAATAAACTCTTAAAAAAATCATGGAAGCACAAAGATTCATCAGTAGTTATCTTTATATGATGACCTTAACAAGTACCAAGTTACACTGTAAATCCATAAAAATATTAGAAGACAAGTTGCATTCACAAGATTTTGTCTTGCATTACATTTAGCTTTAGGTCATAAAGGGTAATAACTCTAAAATGTGTGAGTGCACAGTAGTTTCTTTACATGTAAATGATCATAAGACATACTAAGTTTCGTGACAATCCACTGAAAACTGAGATGTAGTTGAATTCACAATATTCTGTCGTACAAATAGATCCAGCTCCAAGGAAATCAAGATCAATAAATAAAATGACTGGAGTATAGGGATCTTTGACTAGATTCAGATGATGACCATATTTCCTAAGATTCATGGTAATCTGCCAAAATCTGTGATACTAGTTGCATTTCTAAGATTCTATATTCCAATACATCTAGCTACTAATAAAAAAGGGCAATAACTCTAAAACAAATAGCAGGAGTAGAGTGATTTCTCAATATGCACAGCTTCTGAAGACAGTTCTGATATTCACTTACTGCTCCACTGGCCTAAGTGGTCAGAGTGTCCACCTTGGATGTGGGATGTTGTGGGTTCAAACCATTGCCAAGTCATACCAAAGACATAAAAATGTTACTAGCAGCTGCCTCACTTGGCACTCAGCATTAAGAGGCTAGTGCTAGGACTGGTCGTCCTGGTGACAGAATAATGTGACTGGGTGGGACATCATGCTCTAGTGCTAGATATCACTATAAACTGCCACACTACAGACATCATTACAATATGACTAAAATTGTTAAAGCAAGGTTAGAAATCTAAATCACACTCACACATGATATGTACCAAATGCCACCATGATTCATCAAAAACTCTAAGACATTCACCAGATTCTGTCGTACACTGCATTCAGCTGACAGACTAAAGGGGCAATAACTCTAACTACAAAGGAATATTTTTCCATAGGTCCTGTAAAAGACAAATGCATTTGCAAGATGCACACCCTTTGAAGACTGAGGGTCCAGGACTGAAAATATACAAACTAAATTACAAGATATTTGTTGGTTTGTTTAAGGAATGATTGTTTTTTAATGTTTGGAACTCCTTCATGCAGAAAAGTTGCTCACAATAAGTATACATTATAGACTATAGAATGATATGTGTACATGCAAGACAAAAATATACCTATCATGTGGCCTGAAAAAGAATAAAACATCATAGTTATTTGCAATAGTGATGACATCATAATGAATTTTAAGTAAATAAAATAGCCAATTAAATATAAATTGATTGTAAAGGTGATTGGCATATGACATAAATTGTAACCACTATGCGCAATAACAAATTCAGTCCCTGATACATTTAACATGGGGTTTCTTACAAAATTTGCCCAAAAGCACATGAATGAATTCTATCAATTTGTTTATCATTTAAAATGATACCCATCTTGTGAGGCTCCAAAAGAGTGTCCACTTAATCAGTGAACATCTAACCTTAAATTAAAATATCATGATACTATTTTTACCCCCTTATGAAAGGTCTCCCCTCTTTTAAAGACACCTTTCGTTGCATAAAGGTTTGCCAGACCTCACACCAATGTGTTAAGATGAGTCCTATCATAGTTAGCCATGTTAAAACAAAATATAAAGGACACTTAGACAGCATTTTCATCACAAATAATTTCATCTCCTGAAAGGTTATACGTCTTTCACTTTTTTGCTTGAGGTCACAGAATATTTACTTCATCAGTAGCAATACATGTATTGCTTTAAATGAAAACAAAGTTTATATTTACATATGAGCAAAATGTACATAATTTTCACATATGAAAAAATATACAAGAAAAAATGTCTATATCTATTGTATATACTCACTTAAAAGTCCAACTGCAAACCTTATTGGCAGATCAGGGTATATGTTGTTCAAACTGATTACTCCTAGCATTACACAGACTCAGATCTTCCAGTACACATGCAATGGCAAATCTGGTGCATTGAAGTTTGCAGTTGGACTGGACTTGTAAGCAAGACTCAATGGTAATCACTTCTCAAGTAAATATCTTTCAACACTCAACTCGCCTGTGTCTAACTTAACCAACACTCACCTGGCCTGTGTCTAACTTAAACAACACTCACCTGGCCTGCGTCTAACTTAAACAATGCTCACCGGGCCTGTATCTAACTTAAACAACACTCACCAGGCCTGTGTCTAACTTAAAAAACACTCACCTGACCTGTGTCTAACTTAAAACAACACTCACCAGGCCTGTGTCTAACTTAAACAACACTCACCTGGCCTGCGTCTAACTTAAACAACACTCACCAGGCCTGTGTCTAACTTAAACAACACTCACCAGGCCTGTGTCTAACATAAACAACACTCACCTGGCCTGTGTCTAACTTAAACAACACTCACTTGGCCTGTGTCTAACATAAACAACACTCATCTGGCCTGTGTCCAACTTAAACAACACTCACCTGGCCTGTGTCTAACTTAAACAACACTCACCTGGCCTGTGTCTAACTTAAACAACACTCACCAGGCCTGTGTCTAACTTAAATAACACTCACCTGTCCTGCGTCTAACTTAAATAACACTCACCGGGCCTGTGTCTAACTTAAACAACACTCACCAGGCCTGTGTCTAACTTAAACAACACTCACCAGGCCTGTGTCTAACTTAAACAACACTCACCAGGCCTGTGTCTAACTTAAAAAACACTCACCTGACCTGTGTCTAACTTAAACAACACTAACACTCACCAGGCCTGTGTCTAACTTAAACAACACTCACCTGACCTGTGTCTAACTTAAACAAACAAAATGAAAACCATTTATTAATAAGATGGAAAGTATGTTCCCTCTTACATAAAAATTGGAGGATTCCATGGAAACAGTTTCCCAATGTAAAATGTGCAATGTAGTTAAAATATTCAGCTTTGTTATTGTAAAGTACATACAGGATCACAAAACCTATTCACAGTCAATTGTTTTTAAACATTTTATCTGTTCAAATGTGTCCTATGCTGGTTTGCACCTGAACATAATTTTTAAAGTAAAAATCTAAATTTTAGTGTCAGAATTAACTGGGAGAAGAGGAAGTGAAAAAGGGGCATAACTCCTTAGTAAAGACAACAAAAAAAAATCATTAAATTTACTTGTGAGTGAAAGCTTTAGATTTGGTGGAAGTTAGCAGTGAATAATAATAAGTATTAAATTAATGATAACTGGATTTAACGCAATATAGACAATATCAGTATTGTATATCCTGGAGAACATTTATTATTATACATTTTAAACATTTTGTACATTGGTGATTCATGGTATAAGGGAGTTAATCCAGTGTACAATGAACAATATAAACCTCTGCAGTTGCAGCCCTTCTATGTCTAAAATTAAGCTGAGCCAGGCCAATTTTCCAGTGAGAATTGCACACGAAAGGCATGTACAAATGTTTCAATATATATTGCCAAAATCAGAAATTTTACTGCAGAAATAGAGGGTTTGCCATTATTAGAACATGGCAGAAATAATGTACCTGAATATTATATGAACAATTCCAAGCAAATCCCAATAGTTTAATTCATGGGACATATTCCAGATGTTTTGCACTTAAAGTTTTTCCTCTTGTAGTTATACTGTAATTACAATACATCGTGCCCAGATTTAAAAAGCATACAGTATTATGGTCAACTGTTTAACTAGCAGAAATCAAGTCTATTTAACAGAACAGAAGGAGGAAACATGATTTTATTTTACTATAACTCTTTCAATTATTAAAGCTCTGCCCATCTGATAGAAACAATTGATTTGTTGCTTCATTGGTAAATTAAACACAGTATCAGATTTGCTGCTGGTCAATTCTGTGACAACTCCTCTTCCATTCCACTCCAAACACCCAAAGTGCTGGTCAGTTATGTTACAACTTAGCTCTTTTCCACTTAACTCCAAACAACCCAATTATGTGACAACTAAGCTTCTTTTCACTCCCCTCCAGACACTGCAACAGCTGGTCAATTCTGTTAAAACTAAGTTCCTTCTCCACTCCACTCCAAACACCCCAATTATGTGACAACTTATCTATTTTTCCACTCCACTCCAAACACCCCAATTCTCTGACAACTAATATTTCCTTGTCCACTCCACTCCAAACATCCCAATTCTGTGACAACTTAGCTTCTTTATTCATTATAATGGTGACTTTGAAACTGATGGCAAATTGTGTGTGTGTGTTAATAAATGTTGCTTTGTAATAATGATTGCAAATGATGAATTTCCAAGTGTAGATTTAAAAATTGGTTTGTTTAGTACATTGGTTGGTAATGTATGAATATGTGTCAAGCTTCACACTTCCCTGATTATTTGGTGATGAGTGGGTTACAGACCAACTCATATGGCAGATGTTGCAGGGTGTAAACCCACTTTATAGGATTGATCCAGGGTGACAACTATGGATCATGGAACCCAACTGGCTTGTGCCTGCATACAACCCTACCAACTGTGTATTAGAAAGGAAGAAGTGATGTAGAAAAATGGGTCAACTCCTGTCACCAGAGGGGCCAACTGTACCTGCGCTATAAGAAGGGAGTTTGCCTACCTTATTATATAATGTAAGTCTAAAAAAAAGAACAACTGTGGAGGTAGGTGTATGGAGTATGGCATATGTAATCATTTGCACAACCTATTTCTGATCCTCTCCAAGCTGACAGACTGGTCACCTGTGATACCTAAGGAACCATGATATGTCTGGTTACCCTGGGGGTATGCTGTCAGTTTTTTTCCTGGAATCAACATTATGAACCTACTGGGGCCAGATTACCACACTATTTGCATTTGTGTTGGGTTTTTTCTTCAGAATTAATACTAGTAGTGGACGTGTACCAGGCCTACCATACATTATAATTTATGCCACTCGAGGGCTGTAATTCTATGCAAGACAAAAGCAAGTTCATTAACCAACTCCAAGATTTCCATGAGATCAGACATATGCCAACATACAGTTTGTGCACAAAGTGATCTCCATGAAATAAGACTGATAACTATACACTATGTGTGCACACAGAGATCAAACAGCTGTCTATATACAGTGTGTGTACACAGAGATCAGACAGCTGTCTATATACAGTGTGCACACACAGAGATCAGACAGCTGTCTATATACAGTGTGTGTACACAGAGATGAGACAGCTGTCTATATACAGTGTGTGCAGACAGAGATCAGACAGCTGTCTATATACAGTGTGCACACACAGATGAGACAGCTGTCTATATACAGTGTGTGCAGACAGAGATCAGACAGCTGTCTATATACAGTGTGTGCACATGGTGAATAATGATCTTCAGTTAAAGTACCAAACAATAATTACCTGTAGAAAAGAATTAACAATATCTATTAATTAATTAATTCATCATCATCTGAGGGTTTTGTAATGACAGGCTCCAATTAAACTGGCTCCTATTACCACCTGGATGCTTAAGTGTTAAAAGCACAAACTGTGAGGCTTGATCAAGGTCTATAACTCTGTAAGGAGGGAGTAATCTGTGACTGTGAGGCTTGATCAAGGTCTATAACTCTGTAAGGAGGAAGTAATCTGTTCATCATCAAATTTATCCAAGATCTTGTTCAGATTTTATAAACCTAATCAGTGCCAAATTATCAAATAGGCAGAGTAGGCACTGGCCTAGGGTCCCCGTGACAACAGATCAAAATAATATTGATAAAATGTATTAGGAGATAATTTGCGAGGGGGGCCACAAGATTTTGACTGCCTAAGGGTGTCCATAGGGTTTAATCTGGCACTGAACTTAATAAGTGTAACATACAGAGTATATCAAACAATCTGATGTAATTTGCCATTACTTTTTGTATACTGTTTATCTGGCAAGTTTCAAAATACAGACGCAAATTCCGAAAGTGAACATGGATTGGCAACTAATATGTGGACTATTGGATACAAACTCAGGGCCAGAGAGAATCTGAGGCAATCAAGTTTCATAATGCATTAAAATAATTGGTGATGCTTGCTTTCACTTCAAGTATATTAAATTTTTCATCATTACATTAAACATTGGCAAAGCACTGTGGGTAGATATGTTTTGTAAGTGTATTATGGGCTTGTGGTCATGTGACACTACTTAATGCTATCACATTTTAACCCAGAAATCTTGATGTGCCTTATTTTGTCTTGAAAGCAAGCCATCTACAAAGTTTAGTCCATTCATATTGTATAGAAGTTAAGTAGTGGACATCATTTTTGTCTTTCAGTCTCTCTTACCTGTAACTTTTCATCTTTTGACCCCAAATAGATCTGTCATCTATGTCTCAGATGCAAGTCATTCACAAATTTTAGTCAAACATGGTGACAAAAAACTCAAGATATGATGCAGAAACCATTTTACTTCTACGAGTTGTAGTGACCGTGACCTTTGAACCTCAAATCAATAGGTGTATTTCTTATCTCAAATGCAAGCCATACCAAGTTTAGTCAATGTATGTGGAATACAAATTGTTATTTTGTGGGGAAAAAACATTTTTTCCTTCAGTTCTTGTGACCATGACATTAAACTTCTGAGTCTACAACTGATGAGCTTTCTTTCTTGCCCCAGCTGCAAGCTACTAAAAAAAATTTAATATTGGAAGAAGGTTGAAAACTCAAGTTATTCTGCAGAAATTAAATAGGCAACAGATGGCTGCATGGATATCAAGACATAACTCTCCTTCTGGCAGGCATATATATATGATGTCATGTCCCAAATCTATAAGTGCTTATATAAATGATGTCATGTCCCAATCTGTGAGTGCATATATAAATGATGTCATGTCCCAAATCTGTAAGTACATATATAAATGATGTCATGTACCAAATCTGTAAGTGCATATATAAATGATGTCATGTCCCAATCTGTGAGTGCATGTATAAATGATGTCATGTCCCAAATCTGTAAGTGCATATATAAATGATGTCATGTTCCAATCTGTAAGTGCATATATAAATGATGTCATGTTCCAATCTGTGAGTGCTTATATAAATGATGGCATGTCCCAATCTGTGAGTGCATATATAAATGATGTCATGTCCCAATCTGTGAGAGCATATATAAATGATGAGTACACATTTTAGCCCTGGTCCAGATACACATTCCAATCTGTGATTGCATTTAGGAAACAACATTCCTAGGTACATGGAATGTATTTTATATTACCTACTGGAGATGAGAAAAAAATAAGTCATTATAAGAATGAAATATAAATGTTAGTCCTAGAACTAGGTCTGCATTCAATCTGCCAGCTAGTTATCAGAACTCTATTTAGGGAAAGAGCTTAGACACTGAATGATAAGGTATTTGCCTCCAATTATTTATTTAAAAAATTTTCTCAACTTGAGAACACACTTGAGCTCTTGATAGCATCAAGCCAATATACTTTTCACATGCCATGCTTGAAGGTTGCAATTTATTTAGATAAAAAAAATCATATTACAAGTGGAAACCATATAACAGTTACAGCAAGCTTGTAAGTTTAGTAAATTTGGTGAGGAAGTAATATTAACAAAAATGTCTTTATCACAAATATTATTTTAGAAAAAAGTACTTAAATGTGGATTTACTTGGTATAATTGGATATCATTAACATGCTGAACTATGATATTTAATTATCTTGAAATAATTTTATTTACTTATTTACAAGGATATTATTTTAAACAATGAAAACAAAGATAGTGTAGAAATATCAGTTTTCACATAAACTCGTTCACAGCTTCATGAATATGGGACATCTTGGTGTTCCCCTTGCACAGTCAGCCAATATTTTAATTGTCTCTTTCTGACATTAGACAAGACAGCCTGTAACCATTAATCTGTTTCCTCAAATTTGGAGTCTGCTACAAAATTCTATCCAAGCCTAAATTATGAAGAAACCGCTTGATAATGTTCTTAATGATAATTAACATGGGCATTAAGCTTCCATCATTGATGGCACTCACTGTAATGGCAATACCATGCATTCCACACTTGTATTAAAGAAATCTGCTCCTAATACCAGTACTGACACTGTCTTCCTGCTTGAAGAGTGTTGCAGAAGGCAAAGGCAGCTGATGCTACTGTGTAAAGCATTTCTTCAAGAAATCACTTAAATGAAAGAAACACAGTTTGCTAAACTAATATATCTTTGCTAGCCAAGGTTCTGATATGTAAATCCTATCTACAGCTTGGCGGATCAAGCAGATATTTTTGTCCTTTGTCCTAGCAACATCTATTGGATTTCATGAGTTGCATCCCTTAATATGCCAACTAACCAACAGCATGTAACAGCAGAGCATTGTACATCTACCAAAAATGGTGGAGGCAACTGAATTCAAAAGGATACTTTTGTAAGTTTAACATTGAAAGTATGAATGTACACCAGAGAGAAGCCATTACAGATGTATTTGAGTGAAAGGTATTTGCACAAACACAGACCAGCAGTGGAAAATTGCTTATTGTGTGCTCCCTTTGTGTCAATCATGTAGGAACAGTGTCCAAATTTTAACAACTTAATTTTGACTGGACACAGTGGCTTTTGCTGCCACATCCAATAAAATTCATAAACCTGAAGCACAGAAATATCTGCTCAATCCACCAAGGTGTAGATAAGGTTAACATATCTTAACCTTGGCTAGCAAAGATGAACCAAATAATCTTTCTTCAATTTGACTTTTCCAAATAAACGTATGCTCAGTATTTATCCAATAGGTATGACTATTTAATTTATTTATGACTATGACTATTTAATTTATTTATGACTATGACTATTTAATTTATTTATGACTATTTAATTTATTTATGATCATTTAATTAATTTATGACTATTTAATTAACTTATTTATGATTTATGACTATTTAATGAATTTATTTGTGGCTATTTAATTTATTTATGACTAAATTAATTTATTTATTACAATTTAATTTATTTATGGCTATTTTAATTTATTTATATCTATTTTATTTATTTAAATCTATTTTATTTATTTATGACTATTTAATTTATGACTTTTTAAGTTATTTATGACTTTTTAATTTCAAACTGCAATTGATAACCATTTACTTTAAAAAAGATTTCTAGTATGTTTCAGAAATGCTGTGGGTTGTAACATTTTATCGGCTTTTCAAAGTGATCAGTGAAAAAATAGAAGTTTCATTACAACTGGAAATCATGAAACTCAAAAGCTCTAGCAGCTATTTTGAAATAACTTTTTAGTTGAATGTGCATGAAGTGTGAAATATTGCTTACAACAACATAATTCAGTAAGGTGTGTAGTAAGGTGTGTTATGACTCTTAAAGTTGTAACAGAAAAGTGTGAAAACCAGCAAGTTTTGTACAATTCTGTGAGAACCAACATGTACAGTAATAACTGAATAACATGGAATATGAACCATAGATGTACAGTAATAACTGAATATCATGGAATATGAACCATAGATGTACAGTAATAACTGAATATCATATCAAAGATAAACTGTATTTTACCATTGTCAATCCAAAATGACATGATGAAGAACTTTCAAAGATTGACAGTTATGGTGCACACATGGACTTTCAAAGATTGACATTTATAGTGTATGCATGGACTTTCGAAGCTTGACAGCTATGGTATATGCATGGACTTTTGAAGCTTGACAGCTATGGTGTATGCATGGACTTTCGAAGCTTGACAGCTATGGTGTATGCATGGACTTTCGAAGCTTGACAGCTATGGTATATGCATGGACTTTCGAAGCTTGACAGCTATGGTGTAAACATGGCAGGGAAAGCATAAACAGCAGTTTTAATTCATCTGGCAGTTTCATAAAAAGTATATTCGACTAATAATTTATTCTCATTGGTTCAAGTCTAATCTAAAAAATTCATAATTTAATTCAACATCACCTTTCCCAAATAGAGTGTTCATACAGTGAAGCCTGAAGAAACAATGATATATATATACATCAGTTAAAAGTCAAACTCAGTTGTGTTACTTGCAGGTTTATCCCATGTTTCAGATGACAACAATTTATGTTAAGTTTAACAATTAAGGCTGGATTTTATTTAGATGTCATTATTTAGTACTTGTTGCAAGAATGGGAGTGACCAAAGAAATAGCATGATGTAATATATTTCTCTCCTTTATGTGTGTCAGCACATGCTGTGTTATTCCCCTCAGGATACAACCTAGCTTACCTCTTACTTAGTAAAAAAAGAACACTTTTAACTCAAGATTTATTTTCTCAATTTTTTTAAACTTGTAATCAAGTTTACATATGGTTTCTCAGTGATATAAATATAATTTGTTTACATATGGTTTCTCAATGAAAAAAATATGATTTTAAATGAAGGCCTGGCCTCTTTTCGAGAAAAGGTTGTTATTACAATATTCTCTTGCCACAGTTCCCTTACATATACAGCCACATGGGAAATAAAATTATTACTGTGGTCCCTCACTATCATTCCCCTAAGTATATTGCCACATAGTAAATAACGTTATGACAGTGTTCCCTCACTATAATTCCCCTAAGTATTCTGCCACATGGTAAACAAAGTTATTTGTCTTCCCTCGCTATAATTACCCCCTAAGTATACAAATACCTATCTTGTAATGTTTATATTCAGTTCATGGATTCCATTAAATTGATTAAATACTGTTCTATTTCTGTTTTTTAAATTTTGTTTTCATTTGACTTTAGTTTGTGGCTTTTGTCTCTGAACAAAACATAATATAGTTTTACATATTAAAATATTCTATTTTTGTATTTTGTGCACTATTATGACACAAACATTTTTGAATTTGTCCTAGGATAAGACATTAGTTTTAACACTGTGTGTTTGTATGTCTCTATATATTCGGAACAAGGATGAAATGAGGAACAACTGTCATAGCTGAATATTGTAGCTAAAGGTATGTCTTATTCACGTATTTTAAAAGATATTCTGAGATATTCCTTTGATCTGATACTTTCCAGCAATACGGACAATGGTGTTGTACAGACAGCTATGCTGTTAAGCAGGTTGACATAAAAACTAACGGACCTTCTGAAATTAGTTCTCAGTCCCTCACACTCATTTACATAGGAAAATCTTTCGTAATGCATACAAAATATTAAATGTTTAAAACTTTTATTATATGAAATAAAAGAAAGAAATGTTCAAACTTTTATTAAAATCAAACTAATATTATCTGAGATGTTTTAGTTCAAAGTTACAAGATAAGTCTGCATTGTGGGAATAATTCTCAACAGTAATAAACAATATGTATTTTGCTACAACTGTTCAACTGCCAATATCAAAAATATTCTCCCAACAAACCTATTTGGAGGAGATCTGAAATCCTTCTGCTAACATTGAAAATGTATCTCCCAACAAACCTGTTTGGAAGAGATATGAAATCCTTCTGTTAACATTGAAAATGTACCTCCCAATATACCTATTTGGAAGAGATCTGAAACCATTCTGCTAGCATTGAAATTGTATCTTCCAACAAACCTGTTTGGAAGAGATCTGAAATCCCTCTGCTAACATTGAAAATGTATCTCCCAACAAACCTGTTTGGAAGAGATCTGAAACCCTTCTGTCAATAATGAAAACTGATCTTCCATCACTGGATTCTCAAAAGCACTCATCCCATTAAATAGCACTGTGGAATGCTTATGTTGACAATAAAGAAAGTATTCCTCCAGTGAAATTTCATGTATTAGCCTTTGATGCTTAGCAAAGACAAAGGGGGCTTTTTATGTAAATGTAAAAGATTGGCCACTACATCTGTAATTTTGTCACTAGGAAGTGACATTTATATTTTATTTTCAAGAGAAAGCAAATGGGGTCAGTGAGGCATATTGTAAGGGTCTTAGTGAACTTCTTTCTTTATAATAATATAGAATATAGAGACATCCTATCTCAAAGTTTCAATGGCACAAGCATGAACAGTGCCTAAGAAATAAACTCCTACTGCAACGTTTCAATGGCACAAGCATGGACAGTGCTAAGAAATGAACTCCTATTGCAGTGTTTCAACAGCACAAGCATGAAGAGTGACTAAGAAATGAACTCCTACTGCAGTGTTTCAACAGCACTTGCATGAAGAGTGCCTGAGAAATGAACTCCTATTGCAGTGTTTCAATGGCACAAGCATGAACAGTGCGAACAAATGAACTCCTATTGCAGTGTTTCAATGGCACAAGCATGAATAGTGCTAACAAATGAACTCCTATTGCAGTGTTTCAACAGCACAAGCATGAAGAGTGACTAAGAAATGAACTCCTGTTGCAGTGTTTCAATGGCATGAGCATGAAGAGTGCCTGAGAAATTAACTCCTATTGCAGTGTTTCAATGGCACAAGCATGAAGAGTGCCTAAGAAATGAACTCCTATTGCAGTGTTTCAATGGCACAAGCATGAAGAGTGCCTAAGAAATGAACTCCTATTGCAGTGTTTCAATGGCACAAGCATGAAGAGTGACTGAGAAATTAACTCCTATTGCAGTGTTTCAACAACACAAGCATGAAGAGTGCCTGAGAAATGAACTCTTATTGCAATGTTTCAGTGGCAGTGCCTGAGAAATGAACTTATCAAAATTAATCAGTGAACTACTATTGTATGAAGGGTGCATTATGGAATTACATCTAGCTACAAAATTTTGTCACTCTTACATAAAAAGTACCTGAGAAAAGAACTTTATCAAAGAAATTAAGTTGTTTATGAATTGTGAAATGTAGGCCACTGTGACCGACTCATGTAGGTCTTGTAGAACTCACACAAATGCATCCAATGGCCAAGTCTCATGACTTTACAATAAGCAGTGCCAGATAAATTACCTGAAACATGAACAAATCAAAGTCTGCAAAGCCTGAAATATTGATCACAGCAATTTATGCTTTTATAAAGGGTGCAGTACTGAGACAGAGGTGCAAGAAAATACATGTATTAAGTGTCATGATTCACAGTGTCTTTAATACATGTATTAATTAAGTGTCATCATGATTCACAGTGTCTTTAATACATGTATTAAGTGTCATGATTCACAGTGTCTTTAATACATGTATTAATTAAGTGTCATCATGATTCACAGTGTCTTTAATACATGTATTAAGTGTCATGATTCACAGTGTCTTTAATACATGTATTAAGTGTCATGATTCACAGTATCTTTAATACATGTATTAAGTGTCATGATTCACAGTATCTTTAATACATGTATTAAGTATCATGATTCACAGTGTCTTTAATACATGTATTAAGTGTCATGATTCACAGTATCTTTAATACATGTATTAAGTGTCATGATTCACAGTATCTTTAATACATGTATTAAGTGTCATGATTCACAGTGTCTTTAATACATGTATTAAGTATCATGATTCACAGTGTCTTTAATACATGTATTAAGTGTCATGATTCACAGTGTCTAAAAAGAACTTGGACACAAAAAAGAAGCGAAGTTGGTAAAGTCTCATACATTACAGTTACTTTATTTTTAAATACACCTCCTCCACATGGTTTCTGTAGGATAGCAGGCATATATGGTGTGAAGAAATCATAAGTTATGGTCATGAGCTCATAATACAAAATTAACCAAAGTCAGTACAGGATAAAATATAGGTTGTAGCAACCTACTTGTGTCACAAGGCTTTGGTGCTGAATTTTAGCATAAAATCTGGGTGAGAAATATGAACTGATAACACACAAAGAAAACCAATGCACAGTCATAGAAGAGGTAGATATTGTTCACAGTCACCTACTTCTGTGGTAAAGGTGCAGTACTTATAGAGATGGTATAACTGTAATCTTAATTTCATGATTCTGGAAAGAATGATAATATGTAAAAGTCAAATATATTTGGTAAAGGGCTATAAGCAAAGACAGTACAGATTCATGCATAAATAATTACAAATTTCACTTACTTTACCCCTCCCTTGAGTGCCATGAGTTTAGAACTGGACAAGTACTGTGGTCAAAATTTGATGAGAAAGTACTTAAAAATTTTATATGAGTTAAAGCCAATGTCAAGGCTACATAAAGCCAATGTCAAGGCTGAAGTAGCTTATATAACAACTTTGCTTAACCGTCAGGTGAAATAAAAATTATGAGAATGGATTTAAAGTCCCTGAAATTTACTTACATGTACACACATGCACAATTACACATATACATGCTTTGAATTATATTATATATACCACTCCAGTGGCCTCAGTGGTTAGAGCATCCACTTTGGATGCAGGAGGTCACAGGTTCAAACCTGGCTAGGTCATACCAAAGCATACCAACAACTTATAAAAATGGTACCAGGCTTGCTTGGTGCTCAGCATTAAGACATTAGTGACAGGACTGATTGGCCTGATGTCAAGACAATGTGACTCGGTGGGACATAATGCTGCATGTCCATAGCATGATGCCCCATTACTAGACATCACTATAAACAGCCACACTACAGACATCTTAGTGATATGACTCAAAAAAATTTAAAGCTACTTTGTGTGTGTGTGTGTGTGTGTGTGATATTTGGATGTATGTAACTAAGCCCTACCTCTAAGATTATGTGCCACTTCAGACACAGCCCTGACAGATCCCCTGGGGTTATGCAGTCCAGGGTGGTTCCTGTAGTATTCATCCCTCTCCAACACAGATCTAGGTGTGACTGATGTAGCAACTCTGCTGTAACCACAACCCATTTTTCCTTTGTTATTCTTCCCAAAATGCTAATTTTGATTTTAACTCAAATTCTCAGTTTTGATTACATAGCTTGATTATTCCACATTGCAAGAGTATCTCATTTAACCTATTCTTCAAAAGAGACCAGCTGTCAATCATTTGAGTCAGGTATAACTCACTGCCTCTCACATGTAATGGTACTCTGCTGAATTATGCATAACTCACTGCCTCTCCCATCCCATCCCATGTAATGGCAGATGCATCTATCAAAAAATAGTTACAGCAGAAAAGTTGATTTCAGCAGCAGCAGTAAACTCAAGAGGTAATCAGCTGTAGGGATCTTGTTGAATGCCAGTCATACTCTGGGCAGCCTCCACTTTAGCATTGTCAGCAAACTGTACTGTATGGTATGAATACAACTAATAGAATGTAAACTCTCAGTCAGTAAAGTAACAACTAATAGAATGAAAAGTAATCTCTCAATCGATTTTCAGTAAAGTGACAACTAATCGAGTGAAGAGTAACCTCTTAATCAGTAAAGTGACACCTAATCGAGTAAAATGAAATCTCTCAATCAGTTAATCCTGTAAATATGAATATTTCATTACAGATTTGCTACTGTGTTCAACTAGGTATGTTCATAGGTACTGGTATGTATGTGCATACTGACTAACCCCACCACCAGTCAAGATATGAAGTATAAAATAGTTTTCACAAAGTGGAGAGATAATAGTGTAAGTACTAATCTGACCAATCCAAATCTTACATTGGACACAACTCTTGTCATGATACAAATGCATGGGACACAACTCTTCTCATGATACAACTGCATGGGACACAACTCTTCTCATGATACAACTGCATACCAAGTTTCATGAAAATATCTTAGATGCTTTCTGGAGATGTTAACCTAACAAGAAAGTGGTAGATGGACAAAGGGGGACAATTTGTAATAAAATAATTTGAAAGCTGCTGATTGGACAGACTCCATTTTTTGCTGGACACAATGTATATAACAGCATTACACATTTGCTGAAGATAACTCAAAGGGTTCGGCAGATACTAGGTCAACAAAGAGAAATGGATAGATGAACAAGCTGGCTCCAGTATACCCCCCAAACCTCACTGTGGGAGGTAAAACAATAGATATCTGCTTAAACCATTAGACCAATACTGTGTCACAGCCTTAACCCATTATGTTAATATTAATTGGTTGCTATAATCAAAGAAAAGACCTGAGTACTTTTCAAGTAGCAAATAACACCGATTCTGTATCTCTATAAAAAGAACAGGACTCTGAAGAAAAATGAAGAAAAAACACATTCACTTTTGGACTATTATCTAAGCTAATAGGGTGTTTGATGGGAAACAGCAAACAGTTCTTGCCACTTGCACTAATTAGAATATGATGCACATCATTACTGACTAATGAGTCAGGTTAGTATATCAACTATTTGTAATAAATACATTCACAGGAAGACAAACTGGTACATCCACTATTTGTACTAAATACATCTACATTCACTAGAAGTCGACAGACTAGTACACACTTTATAATAAACACACTGACTAGAATACAACTTCACTTTAGACAATTTAGACTGTAACCTGTCAATGTGAATTGGGCATCTGATCCTTAGATTCAAATCACTTAGATTCAAATCAGCTGTATGAACCAGTTTGACCTGCATGTCTATTTGAATACACTACACTGCCTCACAAATCAATCTTGGTATGTTACATTGCATGGCAAATCTATTTCAGTATGCTACATTGCATGGCAAATCTATCTGAGCACACTACACTGCTTCACAAATCAGTCTTGGCATGCTACATTGCATGGCAAATCTGAGTACACTACACTGTCTTGCAAATCTATCTCAGTATGCTACATTGCATGGCAAATCAATCTGAGTACACTACACTGCCTCACAAATCTATATCAATATGCTACATTGCATGGCAAATCTATCTGAGTAAACTATACTGCCTCACAAATCTATCTCAGTATGCTACATTGCATGGCAAATCTGAGTACACTACACTGCCTCACAAATCTATCTCAGTATGCAACATTGCATGGCAAATCTATCTGAGTACACTACACTGCCTCACAAATCTATCTCAGTATGCTACATTGCATGGCAAAACTACCTGAATGCACTACAATGACTCACAAATCAATCTCTGTATGCTACATTGCATGGCAAATATATCTAAGTACACTACACTGACTCACAAATCTATCTCAGTATGCTTCATTGCATGGCAAATATATCTAAGTACACTACACTGCCTCACAAATCTATCTCAGTATGCTACATTGCATGGCAAATATATCTAAGTACACTACACTGACTCACAAATCTATCTCAGTATCCTACATTGCATGGAAAATCTGAGTACAATACATTGCCCCACAAAGCAATCTCGGTATGTTACAATGCATTGCAAATCTATCTGAGTACACTACGCTGCCTTACAAATCAATCTTGGTATGCTACATTGCATGGCAAATCTATGAGTACACTACACTGCCTCAAAAATCTATCTCAGTTTGCTACATTGCATGGCAAATTTGAGTACACTACACTGCCTCACAAATCAATCTTGGTATGCTACATTGCATGGCAAATCTGAGTACATTACCCTGCCTCACAAATCTATCTCAGCATATTACACTGCATGGTAAATCTATCTGAATACACTACACTGCCTCACAAATCTATTTCAGTATGCTACATTGCATGGATTTCTATCTTGGTATGCAAGATTGCATGGCAAATCTATAGGGTAAAATACACTGCATGGCAAATCTATCTGGGTACACTACACTTCAGGTTACAGCTGTAACATGTATTCCAGGGGAAGTTTTCATTGGAAGTTTGTGCAGAAAGTTGACAACACACATAGTATGAAATCATATGATGACATAAGAAATGTGAAAAACAATGTTTAAATCTTTTAATCTCAAAGACAAAGTCACATTTCAAGGTCATATGTAATACTCCAACATTAATATAAAACTACATGTATCTTCATACATGTCTATTCTATGAATTTCCATCCTGATCTACCTGGTTTTTCTGTCAGAACGTTTCATTTGATGTTTTAAGGCTGAAAGGTGAATATAGGTCAAGATCAGTATTTTGGCTGAGTAAATAATGGTCCATATAGTACACTTATAACTTTGTGTTGGTCATCATGGAAGCTCCTATGATAACTGAAGTCAGATTCTACTTGCAGATGACAAAATTAAAACATTTCAAAATGTGTGGAGATGTTATTTTTGATGATGATGATCACTTTGTATTTCCAGTGGATAAATGATCTGAATAAATAAATTCCACCCAAATGATATACTGGTCATAACAATAATACAACTGATTCTGCCTCAAGATCTTGTAGCATGAATGAATAATTTCTAGGAAAACAAAATTATATAGTCCTCTACCTAACCTCAGGTTACAATTAACATTTTCTAAACATATTACCTAATAGAAAATTTCATCCTAGAAGGTTCCCAATGTTTTCAAAATAAAATCTTAGTTATAATTAGAGTTACTGAAATTATGATACAGAATTTGGAATACATCATGTAGGCCAGGTATATTTATTGGGGAATTCCAATAACGTAAACCCCGACCCAAAATAAATATGTTTACTTCTATTAATAATAATCCTAATACTAAACCCATACTCACAGAGAAAATATTGGCTATGTATTAGTTGTTTACAGAATAAAAACATCTGATAAACATGATATCTTCTGTCTCGCAATCACAAGGAAATGATTCAAAGGTGGACACATAGAAAGGTGGACATATAGAAAGGGTGTTATTTATATATTGATATAGAAGAGTACTCATTCTTGAATAGTAGAGCTTATCATCAGAAAAATTGTACTTACATGTCTGAGAAATTTGCATATATTATTTGCCCCATCTTAGATGGCTCTTTTAAATAACAAGTGTCATCGTGATTTAGGAACTCAATAATGACTTGATTTTATGTAACACATTCATGCTTTAATTGCATAATCTATTAATTATAACACTTTTACCAGTATTTGTACCTGAATTGCTATGCTTCTGAACTGGCTCTGCACAATTGTTTCATTTTCCACAAAGACATCAACCATTCATGGAGTGATTCATATCAGCCTTACCATGACCATGATCTCAGACCTTGTTAACCCAAATCTATAGGTTTCTTTATCACCTAAATGTGAGTCATCCACAAAGCTTGATCAAAGAACTTATTCTACACCTACCCTGACCTTTTGACCCCAACATAAATAAGCGTGGACTTATTCTGTAAAACATCAATAGGCCCAATCCATTCCATAAGTGCAAATCCTCCACAAATTTGGTCAAGGTAAGTAGTCCATATTTAAAGTTGGTATGAAAAAAAAAAAATTTTTCTAGTCACAGTGACATTGACCTTTGAACCCCAAATCAATAGGCTTCATTCTTATAAAAACTGTAGATCATCCAAAAACTTTGGTGAATGAGCAACATTGAGAACAGAAATTATTGTGAAAAAAAACATTTTTCATTCAGTCAGTAACTTTGTTGATCTTTTGACTCCAAAATCAATAGGTCTATTCCTTGCCTTTACTTCAAACCATTCAAAATGTCTGATCTGCATCTGTATATAAAACCAATATTGTTGTGAGGAATCACTTTCATGTTTTTCTGTTACAGTGAACATGAACTTTTGGTCAAGAAGAATGCACCTGCAATGTTTACCAAAGACAGGTGTTGTAGAACCTAAGTTATTGTGCAGAAAGAGAAAGGATAATGACACAGCCAGACAGATGGGCAGATGGAAAAACATGCTGTATTTAAGTGCATGATATGCCTCACATAGAGACAGGCATATGGAGATTTAGAAATGACAATTTTATTGTTAATAATTTAAGTATCATACTGTATGGAATAAGACTGTCATGGTCCTGGCATACATGGTCAGGGCATACATGGCCATGACATACATGGTCCTGGCATACATGGTCAGGGCATACATGGCCATGACATACATGGTCCTGGCATACATGGTCAGGGCATACATGGCCATGACATACATGGTCCTGGCATACATGGCCATGACATACATGGTCCTGGCATACATGGCCATGCATATACTAGATTTTTGTCATGGTTTAGAAAACTAGTAAAGATGAGCAGAAATATAGAATGGACTACCTGGAATCTTTCTGAATCTCAGGGCATGTAATAGATTATTGTCATGGCAGAGAAAACTTGAAAATGAGAACATACATTTTTGATGGACTATCAGCAATATTTTTGAATCTCCAAGCATGGACTAGATCATTTTGTCCCCCAGTTGCCTGGGTCAGCAGGATTTTTTCATCACCTATTTGCCTTGGTTAGGGTTAGGGTCACCTGCATCTGTATGATTTTATTGTCTCATCTCTTGCCTGGGATAGGGCTAGGGTCACCTGCATCTGTATGATTTTATTGTCTCATCTCTTGCCTGGGATAGGGCTAGGGTCACCTGCATCTGTATGGTTTTATTGTCTCATCTCTTGCCTGGGATAGGGTTAGGGTCACCTGCATCTGTATGTTTTTATTGTCTCATCTCTTGCCTGGGCTAGGGTTAGGGTCACCTGCATCTGTATGATTTTTTTTTGTCCCCCTTTGGCCTGGGTTAGGGTTAGGGCTGCCTGCATCTGTATGATTTTTGTTTGTGCCCCTCTTGCCTGGGCTAGGGTTAGGGCTGCCTGCATCTGTATGATTTTTTGTCCCCCTTCTTGCCTGGGTTAGGGTTAGTGTTGCCTGGATTTGGGTTATGGTTAGGGTTACCATGGTTATGGTGGCCTGAGTCAGCCAGATCTAAAAGACCCTTTCAGAAGATGCTCATATGTTACCTAGAATTTTGGTGTTGAAAAGGTCAAGGTTACAACCTGTACTTAAAAGCTGGAAGTAAACTGAAAGAAATTGAAAGTTCTTATCGAAACAAAATGGGTTTGTATGTAATCATGTAAAAAATACAGCAAAAATATTCATGGCTGTTGTCAGTCTCCCCATGAACATGAATAAAACTAGCCTGAATAATACTAGTCCTTACATCATGTCCTTTGGCTTTTTGGTCTCCAGTTAAAAAAGAAAATCTGGAAACTTGGAGAAATGCTCCAGAAACCTTCAAACATCACAGCTCATCTATTTAAAATGGAACCATGCTCTATCCCAGTAAATGTATGTATAAAAAAATGGACCATGCTCTATCCCAGTAAATGTATGTATAAAAAATTGGACCATGCTCTATCCCAATAAATGTTTGTACAAAAATTGGACCATGCTCTTTCTATCCCGTTAAATGTTTGTATAAAAAATGAATCATACTCTATCCCAGTAAATGTCTGTATGAAAATGGGTCATGCTTAATCCCAATAAATGTCTATTTAAAATGAGACCATGCTCTATCTCAGTAAATGTCTGTATAAAAATGGACCATGCTCAATCTCAGTAAATGTCTGTATGAAAATGTGTCATGCTTGATCCCAATAAATGTCTATTTAAAATGAGACCATGCTTTATCCCAGTAAATGTCTGTATAAAAATGGACCATGCCCTATCCCATTAAATGTCTGCTTAAGATGGGACTATGCTCTATCCTAGTAAATGTCTTTATAAAAAGGGCCCATGCTCTATGACAGTAAATGTCTGTAATTAAGATAAGCTGAATGATTTGTAGGCATTCATAAAAGCTAGATCCTCCTCTGACTGATGTAGCTTGAAAATTTGTTATCAAAAGTATGAGATTTTGTACTAGTGGTGCCAGATAAGCCCTAAAATGAGATCTAACTGGTTAGTGGTGCCACATCAGTACTGAAATGAGATCTATTTGGCTAGTGGTGCCACATAAGTACTGTAATGAGATATATTTGACTAGTGGTGCCACATCAGCACAAAAATGAGATTTATTTGAATATTGGTGCCACATCAGGACAGAAATGAGATTTATTTGAATATTGGTGCCACATCAGGACAGAAATGAGATCTATTTGAATATTGGTGCCACATAAGTGCAATATTAAAGTCTCATAAATATCTTTGTAATTTTTATCACATACACACACACACATTCCATATTGCAGCAAGCTTAAATTTTCAATACATCATCTGTCAGTTGTACTTTAAAATAGATTTAGTACTTTTTTGACATTGTGAAATCTTAACTCACAGATTGTGCAAATGAATAACTTCAGCATGTTCATATCTTTTGTAACAAGTTAGTACTTTTTAAACCATTCTGTGTAATGAGTTGGTAATTTTTAAAACCAGTCTGTATAATGAATTGGTACTTGTGAAAACCAGTCTGTATTATGAGTTTGTACTTTTTAAAACCAATCACAGAATTAACAAAGTAGCTCTGAATGTCAAATTTCACCTGTCCTTACAAACAACTTGGCAGTTATCTTCTAATGGGGATAATGTACCCCAAAACTTCAACAAGTTTCTTTTGTCATATCTTGACAATTTCAAAAGATCTATTCATCAAATTTTGTTTATTATAAATGGAAATCCAATTTTGTTTATTAGTAGGAAATCCAAATTGTGTGCATTATCAGGACAGAGCTTATGCTTTTGAAATACTGGTAAAATTGTTTCATATGTTTTTAAAGATATTGGTTTCCTTTTTACTTTTCCTCTAAGGAATTTGTTAATGTTTTTTAAACAATGACTGTGCAATGTTATTTAAGAATATTAATTTAAAAGTATTCACCTCATATAAAGCCAGCAATATATTTGTTGAGATTAATATGCTAAAAATTGAAAATACCTCTAACTATATCTTCTGTATTAAATCATAATACACTGTCCCATATAAATTTGACTTAGTCAACACAAAGTCCATAAAAAAAACGTGCCTTTAACTTTAAACAGGGTATACACAGCATCAGTCAGCATACCACAACCCAGTGCAGTGATATCAGTCCATGGATTTTGGCACAACTATGCAGAAAAAATGCAGGGACTGGCAAACTAGGCTTTCAGCAAGTAATGTTGAGTGGATTAGGCAGCCACATGTACATGCCCTAAGTAAGTGCAGATGTAAAGAAACAAACAAACAAAAAACATGAAGCCATGGCCTTATATATCTGAATGTTAGTGTAATCAACAAACAAACAAACATTGTAAGTGCTCAAAAATAAAATTATTTGAATTAGATACAAGGATAGATAGTGAAATACAAATAAAGATATATTCTTGGATTGTATTATCATGATGCAACCAAAGACTGTTGGTACATCACTATGGCACAAGCCATCAAACGTACATCAACACTTCCATTCTGTCACTGGCTTTATTTTGGAATACCACTAAAGTGTATTCTTAACTTTAATCATTATGACTCGTGTTAGAAATTCTAAGATCAATTGGAATTTAACTCATTATACCACAATTTTTTGGAATTTTCACTTTATATTCTACAGGAATACATTATATTTTTGAATTTTACAAAACTTGTTGATATTTGCTCTTTTCTATTACTTAGTTTAAGACGATAAACCATAAACAATATATATATATATATATATATATATATATATATATATATATATATATATATATATATATATATATATATATATATATATATATATATATATATATATATATATATATATATATATATATATATTCATGGCCCTATATATCTAGATTAAGCCATGGCCATGTATATCTGCATCAAGCCATGGCCATATATATCTGCATCAAGCCATGGCCATGTATATCTGCATCAAGCCATGGCCATTTATATCTGCATCAAGCCATGGCCATTTATATCTGCATCAGGCAATGGCCATATATATCTGCATCAGGCAATGGCCATATATATCTGCATCAGGCCATGGCCATATGTAGCTGCATCAGGCTATGACCCTGTATATCTGCATCAAGCCATGGCCCTGTATATCTACATCAAGTCATGGCCCTATATATCTACATCAAGTCATGGCCCTGCATATCTACATCAAGCCATGGCCCTGTATCTGCATCAGGCCATGGGACTATATATCTGCATCAAACCATGGCCCTATATATCTGCATCAGGCATGGCCATATATATCTGCATCAAGCCATGGCCATGTATATCTGCATCAAGCCATGGCCATATATATCTGCATCAGGCCATGGGACTATATATCTGCATCAAGCCATGGCCATATATATCTGCATCAAGCCATGGCCATATGTATCTGCATCAGGCCATGGCCCTGTATATCTGCATCAGGCCATGGCCCTGTACATCTGCATCAGGCCATGGGACTATATATCTGCATCAAGCCATGGCCATATATATCTGCATCAAACCATGGCTATGTATATCTGAATCAAACCATGTCCATATATATCTGCATCAGGCCATGGGACTATATATCTGATACAGGCCATGGCCATATATATCTGCATCAAGCCATGGCTATGTATATCTGAATCAAACCATGGCTATATATATCTGCATCAGGCCACGGGAATATATATCTGCATCAAACCATGGCCCTGTATATCTGCATCAGCCCATGGGACTATATATCTGCATCAAGCCCTGGCCCTGTATATCTGCATCAAGCCCTGGCCATATATATCTGCATCAAGCCATGGCCATGTATATCTGCATCAAGCCATGGCCATATATATCTGCATCAGGCCATTGGACTATATATCCAGGGATGGCACCAGACCCGGCCAGACTATCTGGCACCCTAGGCAAGGTTAGATTCTGGCACCCACCCGCCCCCGAAATATCAATTTCAAAATTTATAAACAATCCCTTTTTTTTAAAAATGCGCCCCGTTGAAATCAGTGACCTAAGTGGCTGCCTAGTTTGCCTATATGGTAGCACTGGCCCTGTATATATCTGCATCAAATCATGGCCCTGTATATCTGCATCAGCTCATGGGACTATATATCTGCATCAAGCCATGGCCCTGTATATCTGCATCAAGCCATGGCCATATATATCTACATCAAGCCATGGCCCTGTATATCTGCATCAGACCATGGCCCTGTATATCTGCATCAGCCCATGGGACTATATATCTGCATCAAGCCATGGCCCTGTATATCTGCATCAAGCCATGGCCATATATATTTGCATCAGGCCATGGCCATATATATCTGCATCAAGCCATAGCCCTGTATATCTACATCAAGCCATGGCCCTGTATATCTGCATCAGGCCATGGGACTATATATTTGCATCAAGCCATGGCCATATGTATCTGCATCAAGCCATGGCCCTGTATATCTGCATCAGGCCATGGGACCATATATCTGCATCAGGCCATGGGACTATATATCTGCATCAAGCCATGGCCCTGTATATCTGCATCAGGCCATGGCCATATATATCTGCATCAAGCCATGGCCATGTATATCTGCATCAAGCCATGGCCATATATATCTGCATCAGGCCATCAGACTATATATCCAGGGACGGCACCAGACCCGGCCAGACTATCTGGCGCCCTAGGCAAGGTTAGATTCTGGCACCCACCCACCCCTGAAATATCAATTTCAAAATTTGTAAACAATACACTTTTTTTAAAAAATGCGCCCCGTTGAAATCAGTGCCCTAGGCGGCTGCCTAGTTTGCCTATATGGTAGCACCGGCCCTGTATATATCTGCATCAAACCATGGCCCTGTATATCTGCATCAGCCCATGGGACTATATATCTGCATCAAGCCATGGCCCTGTATATCTGCATCAAGCCATGGCCATATATATCTGCATCAAGCCATGGCCCTGTATATCTGCATCAAGCCATGGCCCTGTATATCTGCATCAGACCATGGCCCTGCCCTGTATATCTGCATCAGCCCATGGGACTCTATATCTGCATCAAGCCATGGCCCTGTATATCTGCATCAAGCCATGGCCATATATATCTGCATCAGGCCATGGCCATATATATCTGCATCAAGCCATGGCCCTGTATATCTACATCAAGCCATGGCCCTGTACATCTGCATCAGGCCATGGGACTATATATCTGCATCAAGCCATTGCCATATGTATCTGCATCAAGCCATGGCCCTGTATATCCGCATCAGGCCATGGGACTATATATCTGCATCAGGCCATGGGACTATATATCTGCATCAAGCCATGGACCTGTATATCTGCATCAAGTCATGGCCCTGTATAACTGCATCAGGCCATGGGACTATATATCTGGATCAGGCCATGGGACTATATATCTGCATCAGGCCATGGGACTACATATCTGGATCAGGCCATGGGACTATATATCTGCATCAGGCCATGGGACTACATATCTGGATCAGACCATGGGACTATATATCTGCATCAGGCCATGGGACTATATATCTGCATCAGGCCATGGGACTATATATCTGCATCAAGCCATGGGACTATATATCTGCATCAGGCCATGGGACTATATATCTGCATCAAGCCATGGCCTGGTATATATAAATATCTTCATTAAGACATAGCTGTACATACATGTATCTATATTAAGCCAATGCCCTATACATCTGAAAATTAGTGTAATAAACAACATAGACATTGGTATGTACAATTCATTCTGGAAATTTGGAGTTATCGCTGTCAGATGCAGTTAGGGTGTAATGCCCAGTTTCACAAACTATCGTATCATCTTTTATCACTGCATGATTTTTTTTCTTCTATGCATAAGTGCAGGATCTTGACTCATCAAACAAAACAAAAACAAGTTCCCCAAAAGCCAAAGGGAAAAGAGCTTTTCTAGTATTTAATCTATTATGAATACAGCCACCAACTAGTGAACAAGCAAATCATGGTCCACACCCATACAGAGTTCTTTGCATATAAGATTTCAAATGAACAGTGTAGACCCTAATTTACAAATGGCAGATCTTGCCAGTATTTTCAAGACTCTGCTTAAGCACGAAACTTCAGCTCAACCCCTTCCCACACACCAAAGCCCTTCCCATATACCAAACACCTTCCCCACCCAGCCAAAAGATCTAATATATTTAGTACACCAATGTCATTGAAATTTGATTCTAGCATTTATTCTAGTTAGGTGGCACTCTACAGTTTCACATTTTGTGATTTAAAAATGACCTTGTATATCTTAGGTATAATTCAAAGAACCTTTAATTCCCTTTATTTTGGTGTATGATTGATGGGTGTAATATGGGTTATAGAGTATACAGCTTGGCCTTACTCCAGATGTGCACCTTTCAAAAAAGCACTTAGTTCCTCTTGGTCATTTTCACTTCCTGAACTTCAGAGGTAAATTGTATAAAAAAGAGCCAATAACTTTTTTTACATTTTATATATTTGGTAATTCATTCATTGCACTTTCAGAAGCTGGTATTGTCTAGTCTGGCAAAATTCATTTTCCCTATTTGAATAGCTGCTATGGATAGTGTACTTTAGACTAATTCAGGCTGATTGTTAAGCACAAGGGAGCAGTCATTTTAGTTAGCAGTGTGCTTAGATCATGTACAATTTCCAAAAGTACAATATCCAAAGAAATATCATCCACATTACATTAATGTAGCATAGAGGTATGCCAACATTCTCTCCCTTGTGCATGTTTTAAAGCAAACAACTTCACCTTACATACGTCACTTTCTCAAAAGTACATATTAACTGGTGAGCGCCATCTTAACCCTCCCCACCCACCCAAATGATTTGATAATTAGATCACATATGTCATGGTAACCAAATGATATGTTATTTAGTACACCTCTGTCATGATACACAAACTGTATGTTATTTACTACACCAGTATGTCATGATACACAAAGATATGTTATTTAATACCTGTTATAGAAATTTCATTCTAGATTTATTATAGCTAAACCTAATATTCAGTACACCTATGTCATAATACCAAAAGGGTATTATATTAGAACACATATGTCATGATACCCAAAGGATATGATATTTAGAACACCTATGTCATAACAACCAAAGGATATGATATTTAAAACACTTATGTCATGATACCCAAAGGATATCATATTTAGAACACCTATGTCATGATACCCAAAGGATATGATATTTAAAACACTTATGTCATGATACTAGAAGGATATGATATTTAAAACACTTATGTCATGATAACCAAAGGATATAATATTTAGAACACCTATGTCATGATACCCAAAGGATATGATATTTAGAACACTTATGTCATGATACCCAAAGGATATAATATTTAGAACACCTATTTTATGATACCCAAAGGATATGATATTTAAAACACTTATGTCATGATACCAGAAGGATATGATATCTAAAACACTTATGTCATGATAATCAAAGGATATGATATTTAGAACACTTATGTCATGATACCCAAAGGATATATTTAGAACACCTATGTCATGATACCGAAGGTTATGATATTTAGAACACCTATGTCATGATACCCAAAGGATATGATATCTAAAACACTTATGTCATGATGATCAAAGGATATGATATTTAGAACACCTATGTCATGATACCCAAAGGATAAGATATTTAGAACACTTATGTCATGATACCCAAAATATATATTTAGAACACCTATGTCATGATACCAAAGGATATGATATTTAGAACACCTATGTCATGATACCCAAAGGATATGATATTTAGAACACCAATGTCATGATACCCAAAGGATATGATATTTAGAACACCTATGTCATGATACCAAAGGATATGATATTTAGAACACCTATGTCATGATACCCAAAGGATATGATATTTAGAACACCTTTGTCATGATACCCAAAGGATATGATATTTGGAACATCTATGTCATGATACCCAAAAGATATGTTATTTATGTACACCTATGTTATGATACCTAACAGATGTTATTTAGTACACTTTTGCCATGATACCCAAAAGATATATTATTTTGTATACCTATGCCATGATATGCAAATACATGATATTCAGTACACCTATGGCACGATACCCAAAAGATATGATAATCAGGATATCTACATCATGGAAATTTGATTGTAGCTTAATTCTATAGTTTATTCTCCACAGCACTGTGAAATATATCTGCATATGTGTCTCATTGAATTTTCTTGTCATTCTTGAAATGTAGCTAAAATTACCAAATTCATCTCATGCATTAAGGATTTAAATATAATTAATATTAATCTACAGTGTAACACCATTCATTGAAAACATGATGATAAAGATTGTTGTGTGTGCATATAAATCTGCCATGTTCAACCTGATTTATTGAAGAGTCCATATTTGATACTGCCAAAAAATCAAAGGGAGGCAGCTACATTGTGGCTGAAAATAGCTGAGTATGACTACTGATAATTCCTTAATCAACAAAGTTACTTTTCCACAGATCATGGTGGCATAAACAAATTTAATGCAAATAATCCACAGTGTTTCAGCATGTATTTACATTTAATATGATGTGTTACACTCTATGTCTATTTGAACAGTGTTGAAATACTTTGTGCACAAAATGAATTAGTTACCGTTAGCTACATATAATGACGCTAACCTGAAAATTCACTGAGTTACAGATGTGGATATCATTTGGGATGCTGTGTGGAATGAACTATAGCTAACCCTAAACCTCCCTCCCCATCCAGGGCCCCCGAGTGGCCAAGTGGTCTACTGCGCTCACCGTTGTGGATCAATGCCATCTCACTTGGGTCTATGTGGATTCGAGTCTCAGGTTCAGCCAGTGTGGGTATGTGAGAAAGCTGGCTAGTAGCTTCTCATGAGTCGGTGGTTCTTTCTAGGGTTTTCACGGGTTCTTCCTCCACAATTTATACTGGCTGCCATGTATAGCCTATCTTGTGCTGAAAAATGGCGTTAAACCCTACAACAACAACAACCATCACCATCTGCCTAAAAGATACAGTGTACCTAAGTCATGGAAATTTTGGCCAGGTCTGTGATATGGAACTAAAGTTATTATGGAGAAATCATTTTTTCTTCTTTAAGTCAGTGACCTTGAAATTTGTCAGCAAAATCAATAGTCTTCTTTCTTACCACAAGTGCAAGCCATCCCAAAAAAGTTTGGCTGATATATGTCATCTAATGCAAAATGTTACTGTGCAGACATTTTCTTATTCTTTCAGTCAGAGTGACCTTAACCTTTGACCATTTGACTCAAAATCAGCAAAATTCTTCCTTACACCAAGTGCAAGAGAGCCACAAAATTTGGAAGCTGTAGATTATGGAGAACCTAAGTTTTTGAATAAGGACCATTTTCTTCTTTCAAACTGACTTTGACTTTTGACCTTTTGAGACCAAAATCTTCCTTATCCAAAATGCAGGCTATCCACAATGTCTGGTCTGTAGATGATGGAGAACTCAAGTTCTTGTGCAGAAACCATTTTTCTTCTTTCAGTCACTTACCATGATCTTTGAGCTTTTCAGTCTGAAATCAGTAGAGCTCTTCCTTATCTCAAAGCAAGTCATCTACAAAATTTTGGTAACCGTAGATGGTACACAACTAAAGGTATTGCACAGAAACCTAACTAGTAACAGATGGATGGATGGATGGGTAGTCAAGATAACATAATGTAACAGATGGATGGATGGGCAGTCAAGACAACATAATGTAACAGATGGATGGATGGGCAGTCAAGACAACATAATGTAACAGATGGATGGATGGGCAGTCAAGATAACATAATGTACTCCACCTTATTATGGGTATATAAAAAGGACCACCAAGAACATGCTTAAAGCATGTTCTATCAAAATGGGTTCCCAGGACATTCCCACACTATAAGGCTCTTCATTACAGCAAGGTTCCTGTTATAAAGCAATACTGGTCATGAATCTCACTTCAGTAAGTGGCAGTAATATTATATGCATCATGTACTTCATTATAAGGCAGTCTCATTGTAAGGTTAGATTTCTTATATGGCTCCTATATACAGTGTTACAATGAGACAGGACTGTATATGTTATCATGTACTTCATTATATTAGGCAGTCTCATTGTAAGGTTAGATTTATTATATGGCTCCTATATACAGTGTTACAATGAGACAGGACTGTATATGTATCATGTACTTCATTATATGGCAGTCTCAGTGTAAGGTTAGATTTATTATATGGCTCCTATATACAGTGTTACAATGAGACAGGACTGTATATGTATCATGTACTTCATTATATTAGGCAGTCTCATTGTAAGGTTAGATTTATTATATGGCTCCTATATACAGTGTTACAATGAGACAGGACTGTATATGTATCATGTACTTCATTATAAGGCAGTCTCAGTGTAAGGTTAAATTTATTATATGGCTCCTATATAGTGTTACAATGAGACAGGACTGTATATGTATCATGTACTTCATTATAAGGCAGTCTCAGTGTAAGGTTAGATTTATTATATGGCTCCTATATACAGTGTTACAAAGAGACAGGACTGTATATGTTATCATGTACTTCATTATATTAGGCAGTCTCATTGTAAGGTTAAATTTATTATATGGCTCCTATATACAGTGTTACAATGAGACAGGACTGTATATGTATCATGTACTTCATTATAAGGCAGTCTCATTGTAGGTTAGATTTATTATATGGCTCCTATATACAGTGTTACAATGAGACAGGACTGTATATGTATCATGTACTTCATTATATTAGGCGGTCTCATTGTCGGTTAGATTTATTATATGGCTCCTATATACAGTGTTACAATGAGACAGGACTGTATAGGTATCATGTACTTCATTATATTAGGCAGTCTCACTGTAGGTGAGATTTATTATATGGCTCCTATATACAGTGTTACACTGAGACAGGACTGTATATGTATCATGTACTTCATTATATTAGGCAGTCTCATTGTAAGGTTAGATTTCTTATATGGCTCCTATATACAGTGTTACAATGAGACAGGACTGTATATGTATCATGTACTTCATTATAAGGCAGTCTCAGTGTAAGGTTAGATTTATTATATGGCTCCTATATACAGTGTTACAATGAGACCGGACTGTATATGTATCATGTACTTCATTATATTAGGCAGTCTCATTGTAGGTTAGATTTATTATATGGCTCCTATATACAGTGTTACAATGAGACAGGACTGTATATGTATCATGTACTTCATTATATGGCAGTCTCATTGTAAGGTTAGATTTATTATATGGCTCCTATATACAGTGTTACAATGAGACAGGACTGTATATGTATCATGTACTTCATTATATAAGGCAGTCTTAGTGTAAGGTTAGATTTATTATATGGCTCCTATATACAGTGTTACAATGAGACAGGACTGGATAAGTATCATGTACTTCATTATAAGACAGTATCACTATGAGGCAGTATACTCCATGGCTTCTATGGACAACATTACAATGCGGAAATACTGTAAGAATAATGTACTTCATAATAAGACATTCTCAGTATAAGATTGTATATGATATTTTTCCCATTGACTGTGATATAATGAGGGAGTATTTATATGATCATGTACTTCATTATAAGGCAGTCTCACTATCAGGCAGCAAACTCCATCACTCCCATGGATAGCATTATAATAAGGAGATACTCTATGTATCATGTACTTAATTATAAGGTGATCTTACAAATAAAGTGGTATATTCTATGGCTCCTATGAACAATATCATAATGAGTACTGTACATGTAGAATTACTTCATTTTAAGGTGGTCTCATTATAAGGTGGTATACCCTGGTTCCTATGGTCTGTGTTATATTGAGGGAGTACTGCGTATATATCATTACCTCATTTTAAGGTGATATACCCTGGCTCCCATGGATAGTGTTATAATAGTACTGTATGTATCAGTACCTCATTATACGATAGTCTGATTATAAGGTGGTATACAATATGGCTTATATGGATAGCATTATATTGACAGCATTGTATATCATTACCTCATTATAAGGTGATATACCCTGGCTCCCATGGATAGTTATAATAGTACTGCATGTATCATTACCTTATTATAAAGTGTATACAATACGGCTTGTATGGATAGTATTTTGTTGAGAGTATTGTATATCATTACCTCATTATAAGATGGTATACAATATGGCTTGTATGGATAGTATTGTATTGAGAGTATTGTATATCATTACCTCATTATAAGGTGGTATACAATGTGGCTTGTGTGGATAGTATTATATTGAGAGTATTGTATGTCATTACCTCATTATAAGATAGTATCAATATAAAGTTATTTACTATGGTTCCCATGGACAGTGTGTATTATAATGAGGTAGTGCAGTACTTATCCAATTTTCAATCAGAAGTTTTTATAGCTTAATGTGCCATAAGAAATGGCAGGTCAAACATAATTACATAATTTTAATATTAATGATGAAACAGAATGACACATTGTAACTTTTCAAAGCCTAGGACAAATTAAAATTAATTGTGAGTAAACATCAGAATGGTCTAATGCAAAGGCTACTGTTGTACTTGTTATTTATATTTATATCGTGTGCTTGACCTTTGCATGTATTTGAGGGTAGTAGTTTAGGCCTACCTAACTAATGTCATTTTTCAAAATTATGTTTACTTGGATTTTAGTCCAGCACATTGGTTGTTTTCCTTGGAAATTCAATGGTCTACCTGATTTTTGTCAAGTTGTTTTCTGAAATTTAGTTAAACTCACCTGACCTTGTTTACAAATTTGATGGGAAAATTACCTATGTCCTGGTCAACTTTTTATGTCTTAGGTTTTTATATAAGGTTCTGAATTAAACGAAATTCTTTATTCCCATCTAAACTTCAGTCCTTGTGGAAGCATTTTTAGTAGTGCCCAGATATAATATTAGAGGAATTATTTATTCAAATTTACAAAGCTCTCATGGACATTTTGGACTAAAACACTATTTGGGGATTATTATGAATTTATTTGAAGATAATCTGGAAAATACCATTGTGATACATCAAGTCTGTTAGCACATCAGCACATTCAATGTTACTAGTACAGCAGCACATTCAAGATTGGAATTTGTTGGAACATTCTATACTTTTGGAATCATGATAGAACATTTAGGATTAGTTGGTATTTAATTCACAATACTGTAAGTTCCTCTTAAATTTTCATTTTGAAACTTAGAAAATAAAATTATTTGTTGAAATTTATTAAACTTATTGGTTTTACTTTTATCTAAGTTTAAGACCATAGCATCATAACACACTATAAAATAATAGGACTGAAGAATCCAATATTAATAATATCACATTATTTTACATGCATTTTAATGACTTCATAACTACTTGTAGTCTGCAAATATTGTGAATTATACCTGTCTGTGGACAAGGATATGGGCACATAAAGCAAACTCCCTATCAGGTAGAATACTTCAGTCTATTAAAATACAACCTGGAAATCTGCTAGCTCAAGATTGTTGTATCATCCAGCACACAAGCCAAAGATCAACTTAATTTATCTGCAAAACAGTTTATCTGATGAGTACAAAGTGCTTACCATAGTCACTCCTAAATAATATCCAATCTGTTTTTTATTTTGCATACCATAAATATTAAAGTCTACACTAACAACCTGTGTGTAATATACAACCAACTTTAACCACTGTACACACAGATGTACTACCTACTGATCCAGCATACACCCAGATTGGCTACATACTGTTCCAGCATACACCCAGATTCACTGCCTACTGATTCATCATACACCCAGATTGGCTACGTACTAATCCAGCATACACCCAGATTGGCTACATACTGATCCAGCATACACCCAGATTAGCTACCTACTGATCCAGCATACACCCAGATTGGCTACATACTGATCCAGCATAAACCCAGATTCACTGCCTACTGATTCATCATACGATCAGATTGGCTACCTACTAATCCAGCATACACCTAGATTGGCTACATACTAATCCAGCATACACCCAGATTCTCTGCCTACTGATTCAGCATACACCCAGATTGGCTACCTACTGACCCAGCATACACCCAGACCTGCTACCTACTGATCCAACATATATCATGATTAGCTACCTACTAATCCAGCATGCACCCAGATCTGCTATCTACTGATCCAGCATACACCCAGACTGACCACATACTCTGATCCAGCATACACCCAGATTGGCTAACTACTGAACCAATAAATAATAAATCAGGCTTTGCTGTTGGCAGGAAATCATAATATAATAGTGCAGACACTAATCTTTAGGTACATGATACCACATTCTAAAATAGTGCAGACACTGATCTTTAGGTACATGATACCACATTCTAAAATAGTGCAGACACTGATCTTTATGTACATTACATAATATAATAGTGCTGACACTGACCTTTAGGCATATTACATCACATAATAGAATAGTGTAGACACTGATCTTTAGGTATATTACACAATAGAATAGTGTAGACACTGATTTTTTAGGTACATTACACCACAAAAAAATTGAAGACTGATCTTTAGGTACATTACACCACAATAGAATGGTATATACACTGATTTTTAGGTACATTACATCATATAATAGAATGGTGTAGACACTGCTCTTTAGGTACATTACATCATATAATAGAATAGCATAGACACTGATCTTTAGGTACATTATATCACATTCTAGAATAGTGTAAACCATGATCTTTAGGTACATTACACTGCATTCTAGAAGAGTGTAGACACTAATCTTTGGATACATAATACCACATAATAGAATAGTGTAGACACTGATCTTTAAGTACCTTACACCACAATAGAATGGTGTAGACACTGATCTTTAGGTACATTACATCATATAATAGAATAGTGAGACACTGATCATTAGGCACATTACACCACATAATATAATAGTGTAGACACTGATCTTCAGGTACATTACATGACATAATAGAATAGTGTAGACACTGACCTTCAGGTACATTACATGACATAATAGAATAGTGTAGACACTGACCTTCAGGTACATTACATGACATAATAGAATAGCGCAGACACTGATTTTCAGGTACATTATACCACATTCTAAAATAGTGTAGACACTGATTGTTAGATACATTATATGACATAATAGAATAGTGTAGACACTGATCTTTAGGTATATTATACCACATTCTAAAATAGAGTAGACACTGATTGTTATATACATTATATGACATTCTAGAATAGTGTAGACACTGATCTTTAGGTATATTATACCACATTCTAAAATAGTGTAGACACTGATTGTTAGATACATTATATGACATAATAGAATAGTGTAGACACTGATCTTTAGGTATATAATACTGCATTATTGCGTGATTAAGTTGCTTCAGCTGGTTTGATGTGTTTTTTGTAATATTGGCTGTACTCTGACATAATTAGAATTTCATTTGGTGCTTGAGTTCTTCTATTTAAAATCTTTTTCTCTGCATGCAATTGGAGTATAATTTTGTATCCAGGAAATAATAATAATAATAATAATAATAATAATAATAATAATAATAATAATAATAATAATAATAATAAATAATAATAATGACCTAATGAGGACAACAAATTTTACATATAATAAACACTTGTCTCCCCAGTGGCCCCCCCTGCTCAAGTATGAAGAACAATAATAAATGGTTTGTTGTGTGCAAATATTGGTTGGAGCAATAAGAAAAGAGTTAAATTCTCAAAATCTTTCCTTATGTACATGTTTGCATACAGTAAAGCATGTACTATTGTTAGAGCAGATCTAGAACTACCCTGTTTACAAGTGGGTACACATTTTATCTTTATTATTATTGCACACCTGAATCAATGCCGTTTACAGGTGGGTGCACATTTTAATTTAACAAACAATGTATTTTTATTATATCAACATTGGAAATATATTGTTTACAAGTGGGAACACATTAGATTTGATCAAATAATCAAGCAATCCAAATCACTAAAAATGTATAGTTCGGTGTGCATTTTCTTGTATTACTCGGAATGATTATATATCCGAAGAAAGGGGAATTATATAGAAAAGTATGGGAAAAAGGTTTACCTGCATGTGTAAAACAAAACTTGTAATCTGGGGTTTACCTGTCTAAAACAAAACTTGTATACTAGAGTTTGCCTGCCTGTATAAAACAAATTTTGTATATTGGGGTTTACCTGCTTGTCAGGTATAAAAAAAAGCTTGTATACTGGGGTTTACCTGCCTGTATAAAACAAAACTTGTATATTGGGGTTAATGTGCCTGTATAAAACAAAATTTGTATACTGGGGTTTACCTGCCTATATAAAACAAAACTTGTATAATGAGGTTTACCTGCCTGTATAAAACAAAACTTATATAATGGGGTATAAATGCCTGTATAAAACAAAGCTTGTATACTGGAGTTTACCTGCCTGTATAAAACAAATTTTGTTTATTGGGGTTTACCTGCCCGTCAGGTATAAAAAAAAGCTTGTATACTGGGGTTTACCTGCCTGTATAAAACAAAACTTGTATACTGGGGTTTATTTCCCTGTATAAAACTAAATTTGTGTAATGGGGTTTACCTGTCTGTGGATGATAGTGACACTGCAAGGGATGTGTGTCAAAAGATCTTCTGCACTTTGTTGATACAAGCATACACTTTTGATTACTAAAAAGAATAAAGAAGTACATGGATTTCTGGAAATGGGAACTTACTTATGGCCATTTACTATATTCAGCACACAGTAATTTGACATCAGTTTTGGATAACATCAGTCGCATTAAGATAAACTCAAAGTGAATGCTTTATTTAGTACTACCATTTCTGGCCTCAATTAAATCTCATATTAAACTAGTACTACCTGTGCCAGGCCTCTATTAAATCTCATATTAATCTAGTACTACCTGTGCCAGGCCTCTATTAAATCTCATATTAATCTAGTACTACCCATGCCAGGCCTCTATTAAATCTCATATTAATCTAGTATTACCTGTGCCAGGCCTCATTTCAATCTCAAATATGTCCACCCAAGAATTTTAAAGCAATTCCTAACATTTGTAAATTATTTCATACAAAGTAATAGACTGGATTGCCAACACAAAGTAATAGACTGGATTGTCAAAACAAAGTAATAGACTAGATTTCAACACAAAGTAATAGACTGGATTGTCAATACAATGTAATAGACTGGATTGTCAACACAAAGTAATATAATGGTTTGTCAACACAAAATAAAATATTGGATTTTCAAGAAATAGACTGGATTGTCAACACATAAACTGGATTGTCAAAACAAAGTAAAAGACTGGATTGTCAACACATAGACTGTATTGTCAAAACAAAGTAATGGACTGAATTGTCAACATAGACTAGATTGTCAACACATAGACTGGATTGTCAAAACAAAGTACTGGACTGAATTGTCAACACATAGACTGGATTGTTAACACATAGACTGCATTGTCAAAACAAAGTAATAACTGGATTGTCAACACATAGACTTGATTGTCAACACATAGACTGGATTGTCAACACATAGACCTGATTGTCAACACATAGACTTGATTGTCAACACATAGACTGGATTGTCAACACATAGACTGGATTGTCAACACATAGACTGGGTTATCATCACATATACTAGATTGTCAACACATAGACTACATTGTCAAAACAAAGATTCTATAACAAGCAAAGAAAGTGAATTATATGCAGTAAAAATGATAATTTTGTAGATGCCTTATAACATTTTTATCCAGAGAACCCTTCCCTAACATTTAAATACAAGCTTAAGATATATTTTCATTTTGTTCCTTGATCCAAAAACTAGAAACTTTAAAAAGATTAATCAACTATTTTTGAAAACCATGATTCCATAAAAAACATAAAAGCAAAAATAATTGTTGTTGTTGTTGCTGTAGGGTTTAATGTCACTTTTCAGCACAAGATAGGCTATACATGGTGGCCAGCATAAATGGTTGAGGAAGAACCCAGGAAAACCCGGGAAAGAACCACTGACCCACAAGAAGCTACTGGCAAGATTTCTCACGTACCCACATTGGCCGAGCCTGAGAGATGAACCCACACAGACAGAGGTGAGATGGCAGTGATCCATTATGGTAAGTGCTTTAGACCACTCAGCCTCAAAAATAATAAATGCCCATTTGGTATTATGGTCTATTTTCTATCTTGAAACTTCTATCTATCCAATTTGTACATTTATATGACACAATGATAGTATAAATTTATGACTCACCTAATCTCAACCCAGGGCTGTTGTATAGGGTGGGTGATATGTGCAACTGCCCTGTGCACCATTTCATGAAGTTTGCTGTGTTTTATTTCAAAGTTGGAGATACTGAATGGGATGCTCACCCAGGGTATCATTTTGTCCAGTACAAACTTTTGACAACCCTGGCTCCACTTGCCTAGCTATCAGTTAAGTGCTTTGTTCTACTATTAAAGGTTCTAATAAACTAAAGGCTACTCTGCTTTCATTACATAGTAACAGCTGGGTTGCTAATCTTGTATGACCACATAGGGATGCCCTCTTTCAAGTCAGTTTCTGTTTCATTCATTACATAATAACAGTTTGTTGCTAATCTTGTCTGACCATAAAGTGACATAGTAAACTGATGGTTTCATATCTTGGTCAATTTCTCATGAATAACAAGGCAAATGTTTCAGAAGAAAATATTTGATTTTAAAGACAACACATCAGTAATTAATTGGATTCAGCAATTATTCAGTTTATTGCTGGTCACTGAAAACCATATATACCTGCTTATATGAAAGTTGGATCAAGGTGACTGTCAGTGGGAATGGTGTACATGATCCAGTCAAGTTAAAAGGGTTATATAAGATCCACCGGAAATATGAATGACTCGAGTTTGCCAGAGAGAATTATTCTACATACTTTTACATTAATGTGGATGTATTTCACATTATTGGGGATATATTTCACATTACTGGGGATATTTTTCACATTATTGGGGATATATTTCACATTATTGGGGAAATTTTTCACATTATTGGGGATATATTTCAGATTATTGGGGATATTTTTCACATCATTGGGGATATATTTCACATTATTGGGGATATTTTTCACATTATTGGGGATATATTTCACATTATTGGGGATATTTTTCACATTATTGGGGATATTTTTCACATTATTGGGGATATATTTCACATTATTGGGGATATTTTTCACATTATTGGGGATATATTTCACATTATTGGGGATATTTTTTACATTATTGGGGATATATTTCACATTAATGTGGATGTATTTCACATTATTGGGGATATATTTCAAATTAATGAGGATATTTTTTTGCACATAATGCCAAAAAAGAATAATCAATAGGTTGTACATTTGATACTTGTAACAATTTACAAAGTTTGTAGTTTTTAAAATCCTAGATTCATTTTAATTTGCACTTTTGAAATTATTTTAGCGATTTTGTTTACTAAACACTGATATCTCCTCTTTGATAATGCATTCTCTAAAAAGATGTTTTCACCTACTTGTTTTTACACTTTGTCATTTTCATATTACATGATTATATATTAAGCTGGAGACAACTCTCTCTGTCTCTGAATGTAGTTTAGACTAAATCTTAAACTACTTTCAGAGACAAGAGAGAGTTGTCTCCACCTTAATATATTATCATGTAATGTAAAAACGAGAAAGTGTAACTGCAAGTGTTGCTGATATGTTGCTTGTCTGACATCATATTAAAATTTCCTCCAGTTGTGAGTTATTATCATGTACAAAACAGTAAACTACATTGTTGGGAATATCTTTTGAGTTTTTATAATTGTAATTTTATATGAAAAAATAGTTATTTTCTTTTGCTTCAAGCTGTCTGACTTGATTGGAAGCAGGTATACATTATGAAGTGAAAGATGGTACCAAAAAGCCTGGCTATAGTTAAATCTCCTACTCAGACAAGGAATTCACTTCAGATTGCAATGCTTAATGGCATTATTGAGATCCTAGATATAATGTTCCCCTTATCCCAGTCAAATTAAAACATTAAATGCCTAAATGGCATTACTGAGGTCCTAGATATATAATTTCACATATCCCAGTCAAATTAAATAATAAGCTGACCCCATGTTGTTTGATAATGAGCCTACTATGATATTGTCTGGTAATAAGCCCATCCTGTGTTGTCTGTTAATGATGCCAACCCCATGTTATCAAATAATAAGCTAACCTCTGATAATAAGCCTATTCCATGTTGTCTGATAATAAGCCCCCTCCATATTTTCTGATAATAAGCCCCCTCCATATTGTCTGATAATAAGCCAACTCCATGTTGTCTAATAATAAGCCCACACCATGTTGTCTAAAAATAAGCCCACATCATGTTGTCAAGTAATAAGCCCACATCATGTTGTCAAGTAATAAGCCCACACCATGTTGTCTGATAATAAACCCCCTCCATATTTTTTGATAATAAGCCCCCTCCATATTATCTGATAATAAGCCAACTCCATGTCGTCTAATAATAAGCCCACACCATGTTGTCTAAAAATAAGCCCACATCATGTTGTCTAGTAATAAGCCCACGCCATGTTGTCTGAAAATAAGCCCACTCCATGTTGTCTGATAATAAGCTCCCTCCAAATTTTCTGATAACAAGCCCCCTCCATATTGTCTGATAATAAGCCCATTCCATGTTGTCTAATAATAAGCCCACAACATGTTGTCTGATAATAAGCCCACTCCATGTTGTCTGATAATAAGCCTATACCATGTTGTCTAATAATAAGCCCACTCCATGTCATCTGATAAGAAGCCCACTCCATGTTGTCTGATAATAAGCCCACACCATGTTGTCTGATGAAAACCCCACTCCATGTTGTCTTATAATAAGCCCACATCATGTTGTCTAATAAAAAGCCCACTCCATGTTGTCTGATAATAAGCCCCCTCCATACTGTCTGATAATAAGCCACTCCATGTTATCTGATAAGAAGCCCACCACAACAGTCAACCAGTAGTCCAAAGAAGATGACACAACAGTCAACCAGTAGTCCATATAAGATGACACAATAGTCAACCAGTAGTCTATAGAAGATGATAAAACAGTCAACCAGTAGTCCATAGAAGATGACACAACAGTCAACCAGTAGTCTATACAAGATGGCACAACATTCAATCAGTAGTCCATAGAAGATGGCACACAGTCAACCAGTAGTCCATAGAAGATGACACAACAGTCAACCAGTAAGTATAACATATAAATTTGTATTCTTTTGGGAATATATACATTATTGGCATCATTTGCATAAATGATTTTTAAATGTAATGCTACACTGGCATTCTTCTCATAAATGATTATTACATTTATTTCCAGCATGCTCTCAGTTGAAGCTGACCAAATTATGTTCCTCATTTTGCCAAAAAGTCATTTTAAGTTTTCTTAAAAATCTTATCATGAGTAGACAAAGTGGATAAATATAGCTTGTGCAAAACTAAAGAGCCTCATTGCCGGTGTGCTGTAAAATTTACCAAAGCTTTGTCTATTAATTCTTGTAAGAAGATATTGAAGGTTTTTCAACATTTTTTATAAATGCATCCATGTATTTAACACCAGATTAGCATTAATTGTAAAAACATTAGAGTCCTTTATGACAAAGTGCTCTCTATCTTATTACATTGGAGGCCTTTATGCCAAGATGCTTTTGATCTAACTATATTATAGGCCTCTATGCCAAGGTGCTTTCTATCCTATTACACTATAGGTCTTTATGCCAAGATGCTTTCTATCTTATCAAATTATAGGCCTTTATGCCAAGATGCTTTTGATCTTATTACATTATATGCCTTTATAACAAGATGCTTTCTATCTTGTTAAATTAGAGGCCTTTATAACAAGATGCTTTCCATCTTATCACATTATAGGCCTTTATGCCAAGATGCTTTCTATCTTATTCAGTCACATTTCGTTGAGATGGCTTAGGAAAAAAGTGTAAGAAGCTTCTGTTTTTACAGACATCATGTTTGATGGAATATCAGCATCATTTCTGCAAGACTGAAAACTTTACTGCATCACTGACACTATTTGTCCTACATTGGATTTCAAACATAGACCCTGATCTATATCATCAAATAGTGCACCAGTAGATCATGGGTCTATACCATTGGTTCCACATTGGATTTCAAACACAGACCCTGTTCTATATCATCATATAGTGTACTAGTAGTTTCGTGAGTCTGTATTATTTGTTCTACATTGGATTTCAAACATGGACCCTGATCTATATCATCACATGGTGAACTAGGAGTTCCTGGGTCAATAATATTTGTCTTACATTAGATTTCAAACACAGACCCTGATCTATGCCATCAAATTGTGTACCAGTAGATTCATGGGTCTATACTATTTGTCCCACACTGGAATTCAAATGAAGAGCAAAGACCCTGATCTATGCCATCACATGGTGTACCAAAGATATGCCATCACATGGTGTACCAAAGACCCTGATCTATGCCATCACATGGTGTACTAATGACCCTGATCTATGCCATCACATGGTGTACCAAAGACCCTGATCTATGCCATCACATGGTGTACCAATGACCCTGATCTATGCCATCACATGGTGTACCAATGACCCTGATCTATGCCATTACATGGTGTACCAAAGACCCTGATCTATGCCATTACATGGTGTACCAAAGACCCTGATCTATGCCAACACATGGTGTACTAATGACCCTGATCTATGCCATCACATGGTGTACCAATGACCCTGATCTATGCCATCACATGGTGTACCAATGACCCTGATCTATGTCATTACATGGTGTACCAAAGACCCTGATCTATGCCATTACATGATGTACCAAAGACCCTGATCTATGCCATCACATGGTGTACCAATGACCCTGATCTATGCCATCACATGGTGTACCAATGACCCTGATCTATGCCATCACATGGTGTACCAAAGACCCTGATCTATGCCATTACATGGTGTACCAAAGACCCTGATCTATGCCATCACATGGTGTACCAAAGACCCTGATCTGTGCCATCACATGGTGTACCAAAGACCCTGATCTATGCCATTACATGGTGTACCAAAGACCCTGATCTATGCCATTACATGGTGTACCAAAGACCCTGATCTATGCCATTACATGGTGTACCAAAGACCCTGATCTATGCCATCACATGATGTACCAAAGACCCTGATCTATGCCATCACATGGTGTACCAATGACCCTGATCTATGCCATCACATGGTGTACCAATGACCCTGATCTATGCCATCACATGGTGTACCAAAGACCCTGATCTATGCCATTACATGGTGTACCAAAGACCCTGATCTATGCCATTACATGGTGTACCAAAGACCCTGATCTGTGCCATCACATGGTGTACCAAAGACCCTGATCTATGCCATTACATGGTGTACCAAAGACCCTGATCTATGCCATTACATGGTGTACCAAAGACCCTGATCTATGCCATTACATGGTGTACCAAAGACCCTGATGTATGCCATCACATGGTGTACCAAAGACCCTGATCTATGCCATTACATGGTGTACCAAAGACCCTGATCTCCACTGGAATTTAAACACAGACCTTGATCTGCACTGGAATTCAAAGATAGACCCTGAACTGCAAGAATTCGTCCACATATTGGAGGCTTAGCTTTCCAAATCTTTTGAGCATTTAACTTGATCTGAATAGATATAAAACACTTTGAGCACAATATTCAAATTCATACTCAAAATGAAAGAATTGTGATTGCTAATAAATTTGAAGCAACCAGGGTAGAATTTCCAAATTCAGAATTAGCTGAACATGGTTTGCTCTATATAACTGCCTAATTACATGGTTGTCACTATATAACTGTGTTAATTACATGGTTGTCACTATATAACTGCCTAATTACATGGTTGTCACTATATAACTGTGTAATTACATGGTTGTCACTATATAATTGTATAATTACATGGTTGTCAAGTTCCTTTATGGTTTGTTATTTGAGTTGTCTTGAGTTCAATTTCAATTGTTGTGCTCAATGAGCTTCCTGACTACCAGGCTACTGGCACTATATTCTCAAAATATTTTGTGAAGAAACACAATCTCTAACTCAAAACCTTAAATATTATAGTTGGCGTGCACATATGTAATTAAAAGTTGGCACATTAGCACTCAAGTTCAGAAACTTCTTAAAGTTCTAAAATATTAATTTTATTTATTTAAAGTTTTAGACTGTCAAACTTTTGTTAATTTTAAACTTAAACCTGAGATTTTCCTCCAAAACGTTTGGAGAATATTGTGACCAGGTCCCATAGTTATGAAGCTTTCTGAGCACAAAAACTGAATTCAGATGGTCATGAGAGAGTTTTATGACTCCGAAGTTAGGTGGCCATCAAACTTCTGAGCTTGAGTTTGACATTGAATTTTCACTCTCAGCCAATTAAAAGTGGTGTTTCATAAGTAAAGTTCTTTATTGTTGGTTGACACAAAATCTCATTCTCAAAGTCATATTTAGAGTTTTAACATCTCCAGGTAAGGAAGAATGTGTTAACAGTTGATGGATGAGGTGTTATCCACAGGTAAATACAATAAACAGGCTGGGTTGATGTGTGTTATATGCAGGTAAATATAGTGAACAGGCTTGATGAGGAAGTGTTACACACAGGCAAATATAGCAGAAAAGCTGGGGTAAGGGGTGTTAGACAAAGGTAAATATAGTACATAGGCTGGGAGAGGAGTGTTATACATGGATAAATACAGCAAACAGGCTGAGGGAAAGGAGTGCTATACATGGGTAAATATAGCAAACAGGCTAAGGGAGGGTGTTTTATATACATATGAATATAGTAAAAAGGCTGAGGGATGGGGTGTTATACACAGGCAAAAACAGTAAACAGGCTGGGGAGGGGGAGTTATACACAGGTAGATACAGTAAACATGCCAGGGGAGGGTGTGTTATACACAGGTAAAAACAGTAAACAGGTTGGGGAGGGGGAGTTATACACAGATAGATACAGTAAACATGCCAGGGAAGGGGTGTTATATACAGGTAAAAACAGTAAACAGGCTGGGGAGGGGGAGTTATACACAGGTAGATAGAGTAAACATGCCAGGGGAGGGGTTGTTATACACAGGTAAAAACAGTAAACAGGTTGGGGAGGGGGAGTTATACACAGATAGAGACAGTAAACATGCCAGGTGAGGGGTTGTTATACACAGGTAAAAACAGCAAACAGGTTGGGGAAGGGGTATTATTATATACAGGTAAATACAGCAAACAGACTGAGGGAGGTGGTGTTATACACAGGTATATACAATAAACAGGCTGGGATGAGGGTGTATTATACATAGGCAAATACAGTAAACAGGCTGATGGTGGGGATTTTGTACACAGGTAAATAAACAGGCTAAGGGAGGTGGTGTTATACACAGGTAAATACAGCAAACAGGCAGGGGGAGAAGTGTTTTATACACATAGATACAATACACATGCTAGGGACAGGGTGTGATATATACAGGTAAATACAACAAACCAGCTGGGGAAAGAATTTTATGCTAGGATTCTACACCTATCACATTCGGTCTGATACAGCCAAAATGCAAATGGTGATAATGCTAGCTAGGACTTGACATTTTTGGTCTGGTACGGTAAGGAAGTTTTGGTTAAAAGGTTATTCCATGATAGTTGTTAACAAAATGTTGGTAACAATAGCCAAACTTGATGGCAGATCTGTATCATTGTAGATTTTTCAACTCGTTGCAATGGAACCCATGCTATTTCTAAGAGAGACATCCCAACACAATTCTGGCACAGTATATACTAAGAAACATTCCATCTAGTCTTGTTCAGTGTTGGCAGAGCCATGCAGGGGACAAATGGCTAGAGAAGAAGTCATATACGCATGGACCACTAACTCCATGTCAGCTTATTGACCCCATTTCTGGGTATAAGGATGGCAGGAAATGCATGTTTCATTGATGCATTGATAATCTTTACAGATAAAGCTTAACTTGGATGTTTTATCATAAGGAAGTATACTGTGATAATTGGTGTTTGCTATGGGTGTTGTGGTTAAGTCTACCTTTATGGTTATATGGCTGCAGAAATACAATCTGAATGACCTAATTCTGTCAATATATTGCCTTACACCATATTTTACTGGTACTGTTAGCTGCAATTAAAATTGTTTATGGTGACATTGTTAAATGTTGCTGTGTTGGTTGAATTTCATATTACACACTAAGGTGAAGTTAGTGTAAAATATAAACTTTACAGAGATAAAAAGGAAGAAGAAACAACAGATTTTTTGAAAGGCAGTTGCCTTAAAGAAGCCTGTGTTCCTTTTGTAACCAAAATCAATTAGTCCCTGCCCTTCTAAATATAGTGCAAATAACAATTAGTCCCACACCCACAAATATAGATGAAATAAAAATTTGTCACACACACACCAAATGTAATGCAAATAACAATTAGTACTACATCCATCAAATATATCATAAATAACAATTAGTCCCACACCAACCAAATATATGATAAATAACAATAAGTCCCGCACCCACCAAATATATCATAAATAACAATTAGTCCCACACCTACCAAATTCAGTGCAAATGAAAAGGTGATGCCTACAATGTCATTATGGTATACTATGTACAATATGACCCAGATCTGTCAGTCCGTTATGAACCAGCACATCAAGGCTTATGTTGTTTACTTGAAACCAAACACTTGGTTTACACAATCTCCCTTATAACAGTGTCCTCACTTTAAAATACCTCCATATAACACGATTTTGCTTATAACACTGTCCTCCTTATAAAGTGCCTTGGTCTAACACAATCTCTGATGTAATAGTGTCCTCACAATAAAGTGTCTTAGTATAACATATATAACATTGTACTTACTATAAAATGTCTTTGTTTAACACAATCTCTGAAATAACATTGTCCTCACTATAAAGTGCCTTGGTCTAATACAATCTCTGATTGCCAAGAATGTAATTATAATGACTGAATTAAGGTCAAATGAGCAGATATATATATCAGCACCTTTAATGAGGTCAAGAAAGATAAGTTTATCAATTTGCTTAAACAATTATGCTTCAGAAACATGGATTCTGTTCTAAAACTTATTTTCCATAATATTTATCAATTTTCCTCAATGAACGAGCACGTATCTGCAATTATAATGGTTGCTTCTTTGCACTCACTTTACACTTCTTTTACACCAGGAGCCATGCTTTTGCACTCATTTGACACTTCTTTCATACCTAGAGTTATGGTTTTTGCACTGATCTGATGCTTCTTTCACACCAAGAGTTATGATTTTGCACTCATCTGCCACTTCTTTCATACTATCAGTCATAGTTTTTGCACTCATTTGACACTTTTTACACACAAAGAGTTATGGTTTTTGCACTTATTTGAATATGTTTCACACCAAAAGCCATTGTTTTTGCATTCATTTGACACTTCTTTCACACCATGAGTTATGGTCTTTGTTCTCATTTGACACTTCTTTCCCACCAACAGCCAAGGTTTTGCACTCATTTGACACACGTCTTTCGTACCAAAAGCCATGGCTTTTGCACTTGTTTGACACTTGTTTGACACTTCTTTCACACCGAGAATCATGGTTTTTGCACTCATTTGACATTTCTTTCATACCTTCAATCATGGATTTTGCACTCATTTGACACTTATTTCACACCATGAGTCATGCTTTTCACACTCATTTCAACCCTTCTTTCACAACCTTTTCATGTTTTTTTGGCATTCATATGACATTTCTTTCACACCTTCAGTCATGGTTTTTTCATTCATATGACACCTCTTTCATACTAGTAGTCATAGTTTTTGCATTCATTTGACATATTTTACAACCTTTTCATGGTTTTTGCATTCATTTAATACTTCTTTCACACCACAAACCATGTTTTTGCACTCATTTGACATTTCTTTCACACCATGTGTCATGGATTTGCTTTCATTTGACAATTTTTCACACAATAAATCATAGTTTATGCACTTGTTTGACGCTTCTTTCACACCATCAGTCATGTGTTTTGCACTCGATTGACACTTCTTTCACATCACAAGCCATGGTTTTTGTACTCATTTGACTTTTCATTCATGCCATGAACCATGATATTTTTGCAATCATTTGATGCTTTTTTCACAACATGAGCTATGGTTTTTACATTCATTTGTTACTTCTTTCACACCATCAGTTATAGTTTCTGTACTCAAGTGCAAATTGTTTCACTCCACGAGCCATTTTTGTTGCACTCATTTAACACTTTAACCAAAAGCTATGGTTTTTGCACTCATTTATCACTTTAACCAAAAGCTATGGTTTTTGCACTCATTTAACACTTTAACCAAAAGCTATGGTCTTTGGACTCATTTAACACTTTAACCAAAAGCTATGGTTTTTGCACTCATTTAACACTTTAACCAAAAGCTATGGTTTTTGCACTCATTTAACACTTTAACCAAAAACTATGGTTTTTGGACTCATTTATCACTTTAACCAAAAGCTATGGTTTTTGCACTCATTTGATAGTTTTTTTGCAACATGAGCCACAGTTTTTACAGAAATAGGAAAGAAAGGAAAGAAAACATACATACATTGTCATACAGTGACTAAAATTTCCACCAAGAATCTTTAGCCTGTTTCTATGTTAGTATGATGCTTATGTGACAAGTCAGAAGGTCATGGAAACCTATTTTCTGTAACTTGTTAATGTTTTGTCATGATGATGCCATCCTAGGTTTTGAAATAATTTCTGTAACTTGTATATGTTTTGTTGTGATGACATCATCCAAGGTGTTGAAATATATTTGTAACTTGTATATATGTTGTTGTGATGATCCAAGGTGTTGAAATATATCTGGCTACTGCAGAGGAGTTGCAGTGGTTCCATGATGAACATGCTGGACTCTTGACCAAACAAGAGTGGGTACAGGTCCTACCATTGTATCAGCCCAAGCTGACTTACCATGTTGTATTCTGGAGCAAGACACTCTACTCCAATTGACTCCCTCACTTAATAACCTGTTGCTGTGTCTTGAAACAATAAACCAAGCCACATTCCACTAGCAGATCCTGAAATACTGTTACAGGGAAGGGGCCATAAACAAGGCCATCTTTATGTCCATTCTTCTTTAGGACTCACGGTACTTGAATACAGTTCTCATAGTAAACCTATGCAAACACCATGATATTAAAAATTCAATAACTTAAAATTTTTGAGTGCTTATGATCAAACCTATATTTATCAGTATAGATGAAACCTGGATGTCAGCTTTTGTGTTGAGAAAAGGATATGAGCCATGGAATTTTCTGGATCTGCATGTGTTTGAAACAGGTGATAATTTTAGTAATGAGTGTTCCAAACTCAAGACTGTTAAAGATCTAAAATCTCATCAATAAAACAATGTCTCTATTTTATTTCACTTACAACTCGGATAAGCTCTCAAAAGATTGTTTTTCCTACAACATAACTTACATTATTAACCAATCCTGGCCAGCCTAACCCATATATACTCTATTTTATGTTCACCTATTTCCAGGCTTGTTCCCATTTTTCCATACCATTAGTACCATGTGCCCTTTAGGCTTTGACCCCCCACTACTGAAGCTCATGTATTTTAAGCACTTCCAGGGCAAATTCACTCCTGCTTACTCCTTATTTTTCCATATAATGTAGCTCAGGATACGGTGACCTCACATACATCACGGTACACTATCATTACATCATAATACACTATCAATGCATCATAGTACACTGTCATTACATCATAATACATTGTCATTACATCATATTACACTATCATTACATCACAGTACACTGACATTACATCATAGTACACTATCATTACATCACAGTAAACTGTTGTTACATCATAGAACACTGACATTACATCATAGTAAACTGTTGTTACATCATAGTACGCTATCATTACATCATAGTATACTATCATTACATCATAGTACACTGTTGTTACATCATATTACACTATCATTACATCATATTACACTGTCATTACATCATACTACACTATCATTACATCATAGTACACTATGATTAAATCATAGTACAGTCATTACATCATACTACACTATCATTACATCATAGTACACTATCATTAAATCATAGTACAGTCATTACATCATACTACACTATCATTACATCATAGTACACTATCATTAAATCATAGTACACTGTTGTTACATCATATTACACTATCATTAAATCATAGTACACTGTTGTTACATCATATTACACTATCATTACATCATATTACACTATCATTACATCATATTACACTATCATTACATCATAGTACACTGTCATTACATCATACTACACTATCATTACATCATAGTACACTATCATTAAATCATAGTACAGTCATTACATCATACTACACTATCATTACATCATAGTACACTATCATTAAATCATAGTACACTGTTGTTACATCATATTACACTATCATTAAATCATAGTACACTGTTGTTACATCATATTACACTATCATTACATCATATTACACTATCATTACATCATAGTACACTGTCATTACATCACAGTACACTGTCATTACATCATAGTACACTGTTGTTACATCATATTACACTGTTGTTAAATCATAGTACACTATCATTACATCATAGTACACTGTCATTACATCATATTACACTATGATTACATCATAGTATACTGTCATTGATAGACTGCTGCATGGTAATTATGTAGTGAACCATGAACAATGATACAGTGACAGACTACTTTATAGTAATTTTGTAGTGAACCATGAGCAGCGAAAGACTGTTGTATGGTAATTATGTAAGGAACTATGAACAGTGGTACAGTGACAGACAGCTGTATGGTAATTATGCAGTGAACTGTGAATAATACTACAGTGACAGACTACTGTATAGTAATTTTGTAGTGAACCATGAACACTGTAAAAGTGACAGAAAGCTGTATGGTAATTATGTAGTGAACCATGAACAGTGTTACAGCAACAGACATCTGTATGGTAATTATGTAGTGAACCATGAACACTGTAAAAGTGGCAGACATCTGTATGGTAATTATGTAGTGAACCATGAACAGTGTTACAGTGATAGACTGCTGTATCGTAATCATGTGGGGAATCATGAACAGTGTTACAGCAACAGTATGGTAATTATGTAGTGAATCAACAGGAATATGTAACAAACAGCCCAAGAACTATCAAGATATTTATTATAATCTTTGTTCTCGTTTGAATAGTCCTGTTGTAATTCATTGTGGAATACCTATTTTGTTCTCATTTGAATAGTCCTGTTGTAATTCATTGTGGAATACCTATTTTGTTCTCATTTGAATAGTTCTGCTGTAATTCATTGTGGAATGCCTATTTTGTTCTCATTTGAATAGTGCTGCTGTAATTCATTGTGGAATGCCTATTTTGTTCTCATTTGAATAGTCCTGCTGTAATTCATTGTAGAGTGCCTTTTTGTTCTCATTTGAATAGTCCTGCTGCATTTTATTTTAAAGTACCAATTTTATTCTTATTTGGATAGTCCTGAAATAATTCATAGTTGAATGCCTATTTTGTTAAAATTCATTTAAATATACTGCTGTCTTTATATTAAGGTTTTCCACCCCATGATGTAATTATTTGATTTTTCACACCATGTAGTAATTGACTAATTTTTCACACCATGATGAAATTGATTGATTTTTCAAACCATGATGTAGTTGATTGATTTTTCACAACATGGTGTAATTAATTGATTTTTCACAACATGTAGTAATTGACTAATTTTTCACACCATGTAGTAATTGACTAATTTTTCACACCATGATGTAATTGATTAATTTTTCACACCATGATGTAATTGATTGATTTTTCACACCATGATGAAATTTATTGATTTTTCACACCATGATGTAATTGATTGATTTTTCACACCATGATGTAGTTGATTGATTTTTCACACCATGGTGTAATTAATTGATTTTTTAAATCATAATGTAATTGATTACATTTTCACCCCATGATATAATTCATTGACGTTTCACACCATGATGTAATTGATTGATTTTTCACACCATCATGAAATTGATTGATTTTTCACACCATGATGTAATTGATTTGGTTTTACACCCCATGATGTAATTGGTTTAATTTTACACACCATGATGAAATTGATTTTTCAACCCATGATGTAATTCATTGATTTTTCAACCCATGATATAATTGATTGATTTTTCACTCCATGATTTATTTGATTTTTCAACCCATGATGAAATTGATTGATTTTTCTAATTGATTGATTTTTCACCCCATTATGTAATTGATCGATTTTTCACCCCATGATATAATTTATTGATTTTTCACTCCATGATTTAATTGATTTTTCAACCCATTAGCCATTGGATCTAAATACAAACTACACAGACCAACATTAGCCACTGGATCTAAATACCAAATACACAGACCAACATCAGCCACTGGATCTAACTGTTGTTGTTGTTGTTATTGTTTTAGGGTTTAATGCCATTTTTCAACACATGATAGGCTATACATGGTGGCCAGTATTAATGGTGGAGGAAGAACCCAGAAAAACCCCAGAAAGAACCACCGACCCACGAGAAGCTACTGGCAAGCTTTCTCACATACCTGCATTACTGGATCTAACTGCAAATTGCACAGACCAACATTAGCCACTTGATCTAAATACAAACTACACAGACCAACATTAGCCACTGCATCAAAGTGCAAATTGCATAGACCAAGATGGGTGATTGGTTCACCCTGCAAACTGCACAGGCTAAGATCAACCAATGGATTTAACCACAAAATGCACAGACCAACATCAGCCACTGGATCTAACTACAAACTGCCCAGACAAACATCAACCACTGTATCAAACTGTAAATTGCATAGACCAAGATGGGTGATTGGATCTCCCTGCAAATTGTACAGGCCAAGATCAACCATTGGATTTAACCACAAAATGTGCAGACCAACATCAGCCATTGGATCTAACCATAGAGACCAAGAAAAGCCAAAGGATATAACTCCGAACAGCACAGACCAAGATCAGCCACTGGATCTAACCAGAGAGACCAAGAAAAGCCAAAGGATATAACTCTGAACAGCACAGATTAAGATCAGACACTGGATCTAACTTCAAACTGCACAGACCAAGATCAGCCATTGCACAATGTGCCAGCAAATTTGGTTGTTTTCATTTAGTTAGAAGTAATCAGTAGAACAAAGAATAGAGATCTAGATATGCTGACATATGATAAAATTGCAGTCCTGAGTTATTGTTGATTGCAGTGGGATCTGACTTACAATTGTCTTCTAAATATCAAATAGATCCTAAGGATGACTATTTATTTCAATATATATATATATATATATATATATATATATATATATATATATATATATATTGTCATTTTTTCTTGACTGTAAATTGTAGTGATTATCTATATAAAAAATATTACATATCCAACTTTGTACATGGGTATAGATTCTATTTTAAGATAATAAGAGTACCTCTAGATGGTATAGGATCTATAAATAGACATCAAGTTTCTAATAATAAACCTGTCTACAAGTTTGGGGTTATTTTCGTTTTGATAGGCTGGTGATGTGGGTTCTTAAAAGAATTAAGTTATTTATCATTGGATGGGTCAGTCAGTTGGATTCTTTTGTGATGTGGGGTATTTGCTAAATATCATGCAGTGAATAAGAGAAAAATGTGTTTTAGTACCAAATTAATTGTATATAAGGAGAGAACTGATCTGAAACTGAATTCATTCCTATTTCAAATTCCTATTTCCTATGTTCTTGCTGCACCATCAGTCTGCAGATGTATTTAATGTTGTGTTTAGGTATTATTTGAGAGGAAACATTTGTTTAGATTATTAACTGGAATTATATAATGCTCACTGGACTAAAATATTTTTCTGCAACTATTGTGAATTTATTCAAAAGAGTTCGGGACAATGCCATTTTGATACATCAGGACTGTTGGCAGACCAGTACATTCCAGGATCTGGAACTTATTCCGAACATTCCTTAGCTTTTGCAATATTGTCTATAGTGTACTGGAATTAACAAATATGTCTATTTAACAAGATCTTTTTCATAGAAATAAAAAAAAGTTGCCACTGCATAAAGTGGTCAAAACACTCAGAATTAAATCAATTGGGGACAAAGAGCTTACAGCAAATCTCTTTTCTAAAGCTTAAGCAATGGGGGAGGAGTGGGCTACTTGTGATTATTATCACTGAAGAATCATTTTTAAACAAAAATAAACAAAACACTTATGTTGTTTAAAAAATTTAAGTTATAAATGACAAATTAAAGAGCTGAATACACTTTAGACCAATGTATATATGATTGACAGCATCTATGAAAATGTGTGTGCATGTGTGTTTATAACCATGTATGTGTGTGCTTGTGACAGAGATTAAGTGAGAGAGATTGCAAGGCTGCACACAATAAAATTGGATGACATACTGCTTTTTAAACATTTGAACTAAAACTCATCAGTTTGATTCACCCAGAATATGTTTTACATCCTTGCTGTATCAATCCATAATAAATTCCACTGAAAAACAAGCTTACCATCTCTATAAAATCCTTTGAGAAATGCACTTAACATCTCTATAAAATCCTTTGAGAAACACACTTACCACCTGTATAAAATCCTTTGAGAAACATGCTTACCATCTTTATAAAACCCTTTGAGAAACAAACTTACCATCTCTATACAATCCTTCGAGAAACACACTTACCATCTTTGGGAAAATACTTACCATCTCTATAAAATCTTTTGAGAAACATGCTTGACATCTTTATAAAATATTTTGGGAAACATGCTTACCATCTTTATAAAATCCTTTGAGAAACATGCTTACCATCTCTATAAAGGACTATGAGAAACACACTTACCATCTCTATACATCTTTTAAGAAATGCACTTAGGATCTTTATAAAATTCTATGAGAAACATACTTACCATTTCTATCAAATCCTTTATGAAACACACTTACCATCTCTATCAAATCCTTTATGAAACACACTTACCATCTGTATAAAACATCTAAACATGATTACCATCTCAATAAAATCTTTTGGGAAACATGATTACCATCTCTATAATTCCTATCAGAACATGCTTACTGTCTCTGTAAAATCTGTTGAGAACACACTTACCATCTTTATAAAATCTTTTGAGAACAAGCTTACCATCTGTATAAAAGCCTTTGAGAAGCACACTTACCATCTTTATAAAATCCTATGAGAACACTCTTACCATCACTATAAACCCTTTGAGAACATGCTTACCATCTCTACAAAATCCTGAGAAACATGCTGACTATCTCTATAAAATCCTATGAAAAACACTTACCATTTCTGTAAAATCCTTTGAGAAACATGCTTATCATCTCTATAAAATTGCATCACTAGATTCAGTGCTAAAGTCCTAATGATTAAAATGTACAAATTATTTATTTAAATTGGAATTACAACCAAAGAGAATGTTAACATCTTCCATTTTTCTTCCATCTCTAATTTCATTTAAAACATGAAAATGCTACTATAGGTCTCATCCAGACAGCTAGAGCATGTCTGTTTGTCCAATCAAGAGAAGAATTATTAAGTTATTCAGTCCCACCCAAATGATCAAATGATCTTTGTCTTACATGAAACAATGCTACAAATTACATATCAAAATGTAATGAATGAACATTTGGAATGTCAGAGATAATTTCTCTCTCTCCACCAAGTATCCATATATTTCATTGCTCCTACTTTCAGCTTTTGCTTTTTAGTCTTAAGAAGTCAAATCTGTTCTTTTTTTTCTTCTCATTCACAGCATTGTTTTCTATACATGATTGGATCACACTGCCCCTGTTGTTGATGTAACCAACATTACGTCAATGCGACTTGCAAATATTTTACACAGTTTTTAATTTCAATTTTTTATCTTCATTTCATACCGGCATGAGCCCAAAAAATTCAAAAGGGCCTGACCAATGACATTGCTGGAAATTGCAATGAAGAAAGTAAAATTGGACAATGTAAGGCTAGCATGTTTTACAAAATCATAAATAGTTCCTTTAAATAAAGTCACCCAGGTATGAAATACAGGTCACAGTGATCCTTTTTAAGGGGGTGTTGTACCAGTAATTACCTGAGCATGAAATATAGGTCATAGTGGTCCTTGTTAAGGTGGTTTGGTAATTACCTGAGCATGAAATATATAATTCATTGTGGTCATTTTCAAGGTGGGGTTGTAATTACCCATGAATGAAATACTGGTCATAGTGGTCCTTTATACAGTGGTTTTGTAATTACCCAAGCATGAAATACAGGTCATAGTGATTCATTTTTAACATAGTTTTTTAATTACCAATACTCTGCAGCCAAATAAACAAGAGGAACAAACCTGTAATTATCAAGTCTAATAAGGTGTGACAAACACAAGGATGGACAATGTTAACATAATGACCCACATTCAACTCATGATAGAAAATAAAAAGTTGTTTTCCTTCTTATGCCTTTTGGAACCTGAGTCACTAGAGACCTACCTTGAAGTTCTTCCTCGTCCAAGTCCATTTGCTGTGGTGGAGCTGATTCTCTCCCTCCATAGTGAATTGTCCGTCTGTTAACTCGTAGCCACCCTTCAAATGTGGGATTACTGTCACGACCAAAGAATGTAGTATGTTTTCTTCGGATTGGCCTTACTGATCTTCCATCAGAGAAATGAGGACGTCTCCACATATCTTTAACTTGGTTCAAATGCTGCTGTCATTTAAAATTAATATCTGTTGTGCTTATATGCAAACCATTACAGATTTAAGACTTCAAAAGTTATTACAGAATCAATTCAAACATATTAAATATCATTAACTCTAAATATTTTATATTTCAGCACAGTCTCCAAACTGACAAACTTTAAAGTCATTAATCATAAACAGTTATTCAGGAGACAACTGACCAAACTTTGATGTGTGTTTGTAATAAATGAAAGGTGTCAAATATTCTATTCCTATCTAGCTCCATTAGAGTCCAAACAGATATTCTATTCCCATCTAGTTCTAGAGTCCAAACAGATTTTCTATTCCACTCTGGTTACATTAGACTCCCTACAGATTTTCTATTCCACTCTGGTTCCGTTAGATTCCCTAAAGACACTATTTATGGACAACAGATCTTCTGTTATCATATATGAGTAGTGATCTATTACTAAAACTAAGTAAATCAAATCTATCATTGCATAGGTAATACATGTAGTAGGTTTTACCAATTCAAATCTATCTGTGCATAGGTAATAGATATAGCAGATTTTACCACTTCAAATCTATCTATGCATAGGTAATACATGAAGTAGGTTTTACCAGTTTAAATCTATCTGTGCATAGGTAATACATACAGTAGATTTTACCACTTCAAATCTATCTATGCATAGGTAATACATGAAGTAGGTTTTACCAATTCAAATCTATGCATAGGTAATACGTGTAGTAGGTTTTGCCAGTTCAAATCTATCTATGCATAGGTAATATATGTAACAGGTTTTACCAATTCAAATCTATCTACGTATAGGTAATACATGAAGTAGGTTTTACCAATTCAAATCCATCTATGCATAGGTAATACATGTAGTAAGTTTTGCTAATTCAAATCTATCTATGCATAGGTAATACATGAAGTAGGTTTTACCCATTCAAATCTATCTATGCATAGGTAATACATGAAGTAGGTTTTGCCAGTTCAAATCTATCTATGCATAGGTAATACATGAAGTAGGTTTTGCCAGTTCAAAATCTATCTATGCATAAGTGATACATTTAGTAGGTTTTACCAGTTCAAATCTATGCATAGGTAATACATGAAGTAGGTTTTGCCAATTCAAATCTATCCATGCACAGGTAATACATGAAGTAGGTTTTACCCATTCAAATCTATCTATGCATAGGTAATACATGTAGTAGGTTTTACCCATTCAAATCTATCTATGCATAGGTAATACATGAAGCAGACTTTAACAATCCAAATCAATCTATGCATAGGTAATACACGAAGCAGACTTTAACAATCCAAATCAATCTATGCATAAGTAACATATGTAGTAGGTTTTGCCAATTCAAATCTATCCATGCATAGGTAATACATATAGCAGATTTTACCACTTCAAATCCATCTATGCATAGGTAATACATGTAACAGGTTTTACCAATTCAAATCTATCTATGCATAGGTAATACACGAAGTAGGTTTTACCAATTCAAATCTATGCATAGGTAATACATGTAGTAGGTTTTACCAATTCAAATCTATGCATAGGTAATACATGTGGCAGATTTTACCACTTCAAATCCATCTATGCATAGGTAATACATGAAGTAGGTTTTGACAATTCAAATCTATCTATGCATATGTAATACATGAAGTAGGTTTTACCAATTCAAATCTATCTATGCATAGGTAATACATGAAGTAGGTTTTACCCATTCAAATCTATCTATGCATAGGTAATACATGTAACAGGTTTTACCAATTCAAATCTATGTATAGGTAATACATGAAGTAGATTTTACCAATTCAAATCTATGCATAGGTAATACATGTAGTAGGTTTTGACAATTCAAATCTATCTATGCATATGTAATACATTAAGTAGGTTTTACCCATTCAAATCTATCTATGCACAGGTAATACATGTAACAGGTTTTACCAATTCAAATCTATCTATGTATAGGTAATACATGAAGTAGGTTTTACCAATTCAAATCTATCTATGCATAGGTAATACATGTAGCAGATTTTACCAATTCAAATCTATGCATAGGAAATTCATGTAGCAGATTTTACCAATTCAAATCTATCCATGCATAGGTAATACATGAAGCAGATTTTACCACTTCAAATCTATCTATGCATGGGTAATACACGAGGCAGATTTTTACCAATTCAAATCTATCTACGCATAGGTAATACATGTGGCAGATTTTATCAATTCAAATCTATCTATGCATAAGTAATACATGTAACAGATTTTACCACTTCAAATCTATGCATAGGAAATTCATGTAGTAGGTTCTACCCATTCAAATCTATCTATGCATAGGTAATACATGTGGCAGATTTTATCAATTCAAATCTATCTATGCATAAGTAATACATGTAGCAGATTTTACCACTTCAAATCTACGCATAGGAAATTCATGTAGTAGGTTTTACCCATTCAAATCTATCTATGCATAGGTAATACATGTGGCAGATTTTATCAATTCAAATCTATCTATGCATAAGTAATACATGTAGCAGATTTTACCACTTCAAATCTATCCATGCATAGGTAATACATGAAGCAAATTTTACCACTTCAAAACAGACCAAAACAATGATACACTCAAAAACATGACCATAAAGTACTTAGACATACTTACATGTATCTGTGCACAAGCTGTGATGAAGACCGAATGAACAATCCCTTAGTAATGGGATAATATTTCAAGTTATACACTTCTTTTGCTGTTGTATGTAATCATAAAAGGGTCCTTTATTGACATTAGTCTGTTACGGTAAATCAAGGTCAAGGAGAGGTATCAAATATACAGTATGATTGTTCAGCAGAGCATTTGTTCTATCTACACATTCTGCAGGGTCTGTACAGTTCTCACTTTTGTCACTTCCTATGTAGTTTGGCCATATCAATTCAAATAAGCACAAAAACCTACAGGTTGTATATAATTCTAACTGACAGTAGTACCTCAATTATATTATGGGATTTGATTACAGGAAAAAATATTCATAAATCTGTCACTAGAAAAATCAAGATTTAACTTTTTGTTAGTTTTTATAAACATCACCCAAAATTAACAAAATACAATACTTTTTAAAAAGCTAGTTTAAAGCAGCCCAATTAAATGTTCAGGTGATCACATATAAAAGTGTTGTTGTTGTAGTTGTTGTTGTGGAGTTTAATGCCATTTTTCTAGCACACGATAGGCTATACATGGCAGCCAGTATTAATGGTGGAGGAAGAACCCGGGAAAACCCCGGAAAGAACCACCAACCCACAAGAAGCTACTGACAAGCTTTCTCACATACCCACATTGGCTGAACATATAAAAGTGTATTTACACCATAGTTGTCACTTATTGAAACCATAGTAGTAACTGATTTTACAGGTGAGAAACTTCCACTTAACAATGGTCTCAGTGGCATCACAAGTGGGGTACAGGGGTGTGTGTGGACTGCACTGGGTGACACCATCAGAGGGGGTGACACAAAAATTACTGTCTATAAAATTTTAGAACTTTTGTGCAGGAACGGTTTCCATGGAGGGGGGGAGACACCATGAGGTACAGCACATAACTGCCTATAATTTTTTTGAATTTTTGTGCACAAAGGAGTTCCATGGGGGTGACACCATGAGTTACCGCACTGGGTGACATCAACCCTAGTGATGCCACTGAATGGTCTGGACATCTGCTACGCATGGTCAGACCTGAATAATAAATCATATGACCATGTTATGTAGTGTATGAAAAGCTCATTATGGCTTTTTCATTTCAAGGCAAGGTTTAATTGTGATACTTAAGACTCAGTATGGCTTTTTCGTTTCAATGCAAGGTTTAATTGTGATACTTAAGGCTCAATATGGCTTTTTCATTTCAATGCAAGGTTTAATTGTGATACTTAAGGCTCAGTATGGCTTTTTCCTTTCAAGGCAAGGTTTAATTGTGAAACTTGAGAGCACTATGTTGCCTCCACATTTGCCTTTGTCCACATCTGGGTATGTACATTAATTTGCCACACCTGGTTATGTGCATTAATTTGCCACACCTGGCTATGTGCATTAATTTGCCACACCTGGCTATGTGCATTAATTAGCCACATCTGGCTATGTGAATTAATTTGCAACACCTGGGTATGTGCAATAATTTGCAACACCTGCCACACCTGGGTATGTGCATTAATTTGCCACACCTGCCACACCTGGGTAAGTGCATTAATTTGCCACACCTGGGTATGTGCATTAATTTGCCACATCTGCCACAGCTGGGTATGTGCATTAATTTGCCCAACTTGGGTATGTGCATTAATTTGTCACACCTGGGTATGTGCATTAATTTGCCCAACTTGGGCATGTGCATTAATTTGCCATACCAGGGTATTTCATTGATTTCTCATATGTGGTGTTATGTATATTTAATTTGTTTGTTTGTTAGTTCTAAAAACAAGTTTTATTTTATTACATGCTATTGTAATGTAATGTTGTATGCTTGTCTTGTCATTGTCCAAAATTGAGTTCATTTCTGCTTGATGTGATTGACTTTTTATTTTATTTTATTCATTGTAAACAACTAATATATAGCTAAATTATTATCTCTGTATATGGGCTTAATATCAGGATATCAGGATCATCATTAATAGAAGAGGTAAATATGTTTATTTGGGTTAAAGTTTTAGAGTTTCCTAAGTGAATTATACATAATCCAGGTTATTGTTTTGTAAAATTCAGGATCATTCTAAAAGTTTATTTTCCATTAGGTAATGTTTTTTTTTACAAAATGCTAATTGTGACCTGTGGTCAACTACATAATCTTGTGATTGTGAGGACTTGGTCATTGTGATTTAACATCTAGCACTTTCAAGTTGTATATTATATGCTGTGACCAGTAGTTTTGGGCTGGAATTTGTTTGGTTAAAATTATTGAATTTAAGTGATTATTTTCTCTGGAAACATAAAAGTGCTCTGACAAAATTCTTGCATAAAGACATTTACTGGAATTTATACTGAATTCAAACCTGTAATTGCATTACTGTGATTGAAAAAAAGACTGTTGATAAAATCAACACTCTATAAGCTATAACAGACATGTCATCACCTTCAGTTTTTGGATTTCTTTGGGACTTTAACTGAGTTTTATTCAGGACTTTAAATTACTAGGATTTGTGTCTGTAATTCTTGGAATATATTATTTAATTCACAATACCATAAGTTCTTTTTTCTCATTTTCGCTTGTATTCAAAGGAAATAAATTATTTGTCAAATTTGACAAAGCTTGTTGCCTATCACTCTTTTCTGTTACTTATTTTAACAGCATATACTTCTAACAGAAAATTGGAGACTTGTCCAGGATACGAATTTTGCAAAAATATTTCAGAAAATTTTGTTCTGATATTTTGATTCACTTTGTTTTGGAATTTTCTAAATTCCAGGTGTAAGTTCACATTTTATGAATCTTTAGTGAAATCAACAAGCTTTTAACAATGTCATCCAAAGTGGAGATCTTTATTTCAAATCCTATCCAGTTACAGTTAGACTCCTTGTAAAAAGATGATTTGCTTTTGCTTGCAAGAAAATATTGTTTCTGAGGCAAAAGCAGGAAAAAAATATTTTGGTCCAATATTTGTTGCAAAAGAGTGTTTTGGATAAAAGAGCTTTGGATTTGATGAGCAAGTCTGAATCAGACTAACATAAAAGTACTCTAAATGTATAGTAACTATGAATGACAATGGACACAAAACCACACCCCCTTGCACATGATGACACTCTAATTGTATAGTAACTATGACAATGGACACAAAATACCATCCCCTTGCACATGTTACCACTCAAATTGTATAGTAACTATGACAATGGACACAAAACAACATCCCTTACACATGATGACACTCTAAATGTATAGTAACTATGACAATGGACACAAAACCACATCACCTTACACATGTCAGCACTCTAATTGTATACTATGACAATGAACACAAAGCACATCCCCAAGCACATGTTAGCACTCTAATTGTATAGTAGCTATGACAATGGACAAAAACCGCATACCCTTGCATATGTTAGCACTGTAATTGTAAAGCAGCTATGACAATGGACACAACACCACATGCCCTTACACATGAAGACACTCTAATTGCATAGTAACCATGACAATAAACACAACACCACGTCACCTTGCACATGATGATACTCTGTGTAGTAACTATGACAATGGACACAAAACCACATCCCCTTGCATATGTCAACACTCTAATTGTATAGTAACTATGACAATAGACACAAAACAACATCCCCTTGCATATGTTAGCACCAAATGTATAGTAACTATGACAATGGACACAAAAGCACATCCCCTTGCACTTGTTACCACTCTAATTATATAGTAACTTTGACAATGGACACAAAACCACATCCCCTTGCATATGTCAACACTCTAATTGTATAGTAACTATGACAATAGACACAAAACAACATCCCCTTGCACTTGTTACCACTCTAATTATATAGTAACTTTGACAATGGACACAAAACCACACCCTCATACACATGTTAGCACTATGATTGTATAGTAACTATGATAATGGATGCAAAACCAAATCTCCTTGCACATGATGACACTATTTGTATAGTAACTATGACAATGGACACAAAATTACATCCCTTTGCACATGTTAGCACTCTAATTGTATAGTGACTATGACAATGGACACAAAACCACATCCCATTTCACATGTTAGCTCTCTAATTGTATAGCAACTATGACAATGGACGCAAAAGCACATCCCCTTGCACATGTCAGCACTCTAATTGCATAGTAACTATGACACTGGACACAAAACCACATTCCCCTTGCACATGTTAGCACTATAATTATATAGCAACTATGGCAATGATAGAAAACCACTTCCCCTTGCACATGCTACCACTATAATTGAATAGTTACTATGAAAATGGATACATAAGTGTATCATAATAATATTCACTACAATCCAATTGTATCTGAAATATGCAATAATCATTAGAAAAATAAACATATCAGTGAAGACGAAAACTTACAAAATGCTGATTAATGCTATAACAAAAATTACATAATGGAATCACAGAGACATGTTAAATTAAAACTTGTAGAATTTTGTTTTTCTGTTTCAAATAAGCAATGGCAAGAAAACCTGTGTGATACAAATATATGCAGTCTATAACAAAGGTAAACTTGTGTAGTGTTGAAAATAGAACCAGTACATATGATGCATGATTCAGTAAGGTTGGGCAGACTTCAAATGCTTATCAGTAACTTGAAACAACTATTTCAGGTGTGGGTTAGGTTGGGGTGGGAATTTTCTCAACAGTTGGAACATCTGAATTCTTATGTGCCTGGAACTCCACTCAGTCCCTCCTAAAAATCAAAATGATCAATCTCTTATAACAAAATTAGGTTGAAAATTGTGGCCATCAAATGCAAGGTAACTTGCTAATTGAAATTCTGCTCATAACGTTGTGGTTGATTGTCTTCCTATGGGAAAGTTCTGAGTGGAACAAAATATATGGCTGTATCATTAAACACTATCCAGATAAATGTCAGTGAAGAGTAGTTGAACTTCCTGATATTCAATCTGATAACAAGTGTTTACTCAAGTTGAATCAGGACAGCTTTGACTTACTACTTAAAACCAGCCATAATAAAAATGTGTATCTGTGAAAAGATCATAACAATGCAAAACAATAAAGCATTTGAAAATTTAAACCAGTCTACACTGCTTTTTTTAGCCCTGCTATATTCAAGGCTATTCTATTGAATTAAATACAACACAGAAATTCATAAGACTTTTTGTCCCCCCAGAATAGCTTAAACATGAAAATGCAAAATTTGCAGCACACTATATTTTGGGGAATGAGTTTGAAATGAAAGTAGTAATACAATGCAAAGCCATTGAACTCAGTCCTGTCTATAAATACAAGTTGAGTTTTTATTGGATATTCAAACCAGCCATAGTAAGTCTGTGCAGGGGCAATGAGTTTTATTTTCTTCTGATATTCACAACAGCCAGAGTAAATCTAAGCATGTGCAATAGGTTTTTTTCTTCTGATATTCAAACCAGCCATAGGATGTCCGTGCCATAGTAAATAGTAAATCTGTGCCATAGTAAGCCTGTGTCTTTGCCATAGTATGTGCTATAGCAAGTCTGTGTATGTGCCATAGTAAGTCTGTGTCTCAGTAAGTCTGTGCCATAATAAGAAAGTCATGGAATAGTAAAATTTTGCCATAGTAAGTCTGTGCCTCAGTAGGTCTGTGTCTATGCCATAGTAAGTCTGTGTCTGTGCAATAGTAAGTCTGTGCCATAGTAAGCCTATGCTGTAGTAAGTCTATGCCATATTAAGTCTGTGTCTGTACCATATTAGGTAGTCTATGCCTCAGTTTGTACCTCAGTAAGAGGTACAATCTGTGTCTGTGCCTCATTAAGTCAGTATATGTGCCATAGTAAGTATGTGTCTGTGCCATAGTAAGTCTGTGTCTGTGCCAATTAGTAAGTCTGTGCCACAGCAAAGCTTGTGTCTCAATAAGTATGTGCCTGTGTGATAGTAAGTCTGTGCCATAGTAAGTATGTGAATGTGCCATAGTAAGTCTGTGCCTCAGTAGGTCTATGCCATAGTGTGTGCCATAGTAAGCATGTGTATGTGCCATAGTAAGTCTATGTATGTGACATAGTAAGTCTGTGCCTCAGTATTTGCCATAATAAGTATGTGTATGTGCCATAGTAAGTCTATGCTGTAGTATGTCTATGCCATAGTAAGTCTGTGTCATAGTGAGTCTGTGCGATAGTAAGTCTGTGCATGTGCCATAATAAGTCTATGCTGTAGTAAGTCTATGCCATAGTAAGTCTGTGTATGTGTCATAGCAAGTCTGTGCCTCAGTATGTGCCATAGTAAGCCTGTGGCATAGTAAGTCTGTGTATGTGCCATAGTAAGTCTATGTATATGTCATAGTAAGTTTATGTATGTGCAATAGTAAGTCTGTATATATGCCATAGTAAGTCTATGCATGTGCCATAGTAAGTCTGTGTATGTGCTATAGTAATTATGTGTATGTGCCATAGTAAGTCTGTATATGTGCCATAGTAAGCCTGTGTATGTGCCATAGTATGTCAGTGTAAGTGCCATAGTAAGTTGGTGTATGTAGCATAGTACATCTGTGTATGCATCATAGTAAGTCTATGCATGTGCCATAGTAAGTCTGTGTATATGCCATAGTAAGTCTATGTATGTGCCATAGTAAGTCTGTGCCTCTGTATGTGCCATAGTTAGTTTGTGCTTTAGTAAGTCTATGCCATAGTAAGTCTGTGCTGTAGTAAGTCTGTGACATAGCAAGTCTGTGCCATAGTAAGTCTGTGCTGTAGTAAGTCTATGCCATAGTAAGTCTATGTATGTGCCATAGTAAGTCTGTGTCATAGTCTGTTCCACAGTAAGTCTGTGCTGTAGTAAGTCTAAGCCATAGTAAGTCTGTGTCATAGTAAATCTGTGTCTGTGCAAAACAAGGAGAAAGCAAACGTATGGCAAACTGCACATGCCAATCTCATTAATTTCCTCTAACTACTGACCTCGACATATGAGCTAGAAAATTGTATACTGTATGAAAAGGTTTGAATCTTGGTAAAGTTTCATCAAAATATATGTAGGAGTTAAAAGTGACTGCTGGACAATGATGGCCAATGGTTTATATTATCCCTTTTGACCTTGACCTTGAGGCAGGGTATATTATTATGAGTATACAAGACACTTTCAAGATATACAGTAGTCCTTTGACTAATGATCCACTTGCAAAAAGAATTTCCAGGAGTCTAGAATCCCTCAACTAATGCTCAACAGGAGTCTAGGATCCCTCAACTGATGCTCAACAGGAGTCTAGAATCCCTCATCTAATGCTCAATAGGAGTCTAGGATCCCTCAACTAATGCTCAACAGGAGTCTATAATCCCTCAACTAATGCTCAACAGGAGTCTAGGATAAGACCATTCTTCCATTGTTTTAACTGCTGAGTACTGAAACTATCTATTATCATGAGAAATTCTAATTTGGCCACAAAATTATTTTCATACTTGTCAGACTTCACATGCACATAAGATGCATGTAAGGACAGCACAAAATCAGTGAACTTGTCCAGGGCAATGTCAGTGTATACTCACATGCGAAGTCTGACTTAATCTTTAATCAATACTTTTTTGGGGAAAAAAGTTATTTAACTGGCATCATGAAAGGCACTGATCAGATATCTGCATACACTTGGTTTGATGAAAATCAATTCTTACTTTTTTGTGTCATCATGCTCACAATCCAATATAGTTGATGACAAGTTAAGACCATAGATCTTACAATTTCACTACAACTTAAGACCAGTCAAGACCATAGAACTTATAATCAATGTCAGTACAACTTAAGACCAGTCAAGACCACAGACATTACAATGTAAGTACAACTTAAAAGCAATCAAGACAATAGACCTTACAATCAATGTACAACTTAAGACCAGTCAAGACCACAGACCTTACAATGTCAGTACAACTTAAGAGCAATCAAGACAATAGACCTTACAATCAATGTAAAACTTAAGACCAGTCAAAACCACAGACCTTATAATCAATGTAATTACAGATTAAGACCAGTCAAGACAATAAACCTTACCATCAATGTCAGTACAGCTTAAGACTAGTCAAGACCATAGACCATAACTTTAGCAGAAGGAGTGATATTTCAAGACAGGTTCTAATGTATGCCCAGTGTAAAACAGATGCATCAAAAGCATGTTGAACACGAATCAATGGATTTTTAATGCTTCCAAGCAGCTCTGTTTGCTTTATAGCTTTTTTAATGCCTACAGAAGACATAAGGAAATTGCAACATTCTATTGTGTTATGAATGCCTTACACTACCACCTTCTTTCTCTATTTAATTACAAAATGTGAAAGTAGAGAAATTGGGGAAAAATAGTTTGACCACAATCTCAGATAGGTTTGGTTTTCTAAATCCCTTCAAAAAAGTGTGGATATACAAGAAGTGTTTTAGTGAAAACCCAATGTCAATAAAACCATTCATGCAAGATTCTCAGAATGGTCATCAAAGCAGTTATTTTGGAGGTTATACCACCACAATTTTGCTGAAACAATTATATGTCTTATATGTCATAAAAAAAGTATTTATTTTAAAACAAAAAGGAATCACAGTGGCTCAGTATTCAAGTTAGAATTAAATTAGATGCTGAAAAAGCCAAGCTTATATCCCACCAATGGATCAGTATGCTAGACTTGCAACTGAAAGTTTCAAATTTAAATCCTACGATTGATCAGCCTCGGTAGGCTTTAATGGTGTGTCCTTGGTTAAGAAGCTGCTTTGTCACTTATGTAAATTAAAATATCCAACTTATATTAATGTGCCATAGAAAAGGCCTCTGTTCTGGAGAAGTAGCTGCAACATGATTTATCAAATTTAGGGAGGTCACAATTATCTCATTTAGAAACAGCTCCATTTAGCAACAAGTATTTTATAGAAAACCATATGTCAATATGATCATCCCTTAAACAGGACCAACGATAACAAGATTTCAGAATGGTAACCAAGGCTATCAAATTGGAGGTCTGATCTGCATCATTTTCATTTAGGACCAGTTAGATATGATTAGGAATTTTCTAGTGAAGCTCCAAGTTAATATGGCCACCTGTTAAGCATAAAGCTAGCAATGTCAGAGCCACACTGGACATCCAATGGGCACCATTAAGGATCAAGTAGATAGCCACAATGGACATCCAATGGGCACCATTAAGGATCAAGTAGATAGCCACACTGGACATCCAATGGGCACCATTTAGGATCAAGTAGATAGTCACACTGGACATCCAATGGGCACCATTAAGGATCAAGTAGATAGTCACACTGGACATCCAATGGGTACCATTAAGGATCAAGTAGATATTCACTATTCACACTGGACATCTGATTGGCACCATTTAGGATCAAGTAGATAGCCACACTGGACATCCAATAGGCACCGTTAAGGATCAAGTAGATAGTCACACTGGACATCCAATGGGCACCATTAAGGATCAAGTAGATATTCACACTGGACATATGATTGGCACCATTTAGGATCAAGTTGATAGTCACAATGGACATCTGATGGGCACCATTAAGGATCAAGTAGATAGTCACACTGGACAGCTGATTGGCACCATTTAGGATCAAGTAGATAGTCACACTTGACAACCGACTGACACCATTTAGGATCAAGTAGATAGCCACACTGTACATTTGATTGGTACTATTTAGGATCAAGTAGATAGCCACACTGGACATCTGACTGGTACCATTTAGGATCAAGTAGATAGTCACACTGGACATCCGATTGACACCTTTTAGGATCAAGTAGATAGCCTCACTGGACATCCAACTGACACCATTTAGGATCAAGTAGATAGCCACACTGGATATCGATTGACATCATTTACGATCAAGTAGATAGCCACACTGGACATCTGATTGTGACACCATTTAGGATCAAGAAGATAGCCACACTGGACATCTGATTGGCACAATTTAGGATCAAGTAGATGTCATTAGAAGTCTTTTATTGAAAACTCAATATCACAGAAGAAGTAGCTATAACAAGGCTTTTAAGATGGCCCATATGGTGGTGATACTGAACATCAGATTGGCACATTTTACACTTAGGACAAACCAGACATCACAAGAAGTCTCCTAGTGAAAACCGCATATCAATATGGCCAGTCATTTAGGGAAATGGTCAGCACTGCCATCCATCTTGTGTATTAAATTATTTTCATTTTGGACCAACCAGACAAGATAAAAAGTCGGTTGCTAAAATCCATACATAGCTATTGCCATACATTTAAGAGAAGAAGCAAGAACAATATTTGTTATCCATTGGAAGTCAGATTGGCACCATTTTCATTTAGTACCAAGCTGACATCACAAGTCTTGTGAAAATACCATGCAGATTTGACCATCAGTTTAAATGTAGTTGTAATGAAATTTTCAAGTTGGTCACTATGATGACACTATGACAATGTCATATCATTTATGAGTACTCTTAAAAACTCACAGATTTTGACTACAAGAACAGACTTCAAGACTTAATGATGCTTGTTTCCTTAATTATTGTCGGCTTCTTATTGTTATCTTGTCATTGTTTTTATGTCTTATCTAATACTGTAAAGCATTTGGAACTTCTGAAGGTAAGGCACTGTACTAAATCAATATTATTATTATTATTAATACTACTAATATTATTACTATATTAGATGTATGACCAGCTATACATAAAAGTCTTGTAGTAAAACCTCATCTATACATTATTATTATTATCATTATTACTGAATGTACAACAAGCTTGACATTTATAAAAGTCTTTTAGTCAAATAACCGCACTGATGGCCTAGTGGTCAGAGCATCTGCCTCGGATGCGGGAGGTCATGGGTTTGATCCCCAGCAGAGTCATACCAAAGACTTATAAAAATGGTACTAACACCTGCCTCACACTTGGCGTTCAGCATTAAGAGGTTAGTGTTAGGACTGGTCAGCCTGGTGTCAGGATAATATGACTGGGTGGGACATCATGCCACATGTCTGCGGCATGATGCCCCAGTGCTAGACATCACTATAAGCTGCCACATTGCAGACAAAGTAGTGATATGACTAAAAAATTGTTAAAGTTACATTAAAAATCCAAATCACATCACATCACATTTTTAGTCAAAACCTCATGTACACATGAATTTTTGTTTTAGAAGGAATAACAGTAAGATGTTTTTTATGGCACTCATACTTAATGACAGACTGGTATCATTTTCATTTATGTCCAGCTTAATATCATATCAATTATTTTTTTGAAAAGCACACGTCAATATGGTAATCCATTCAGGATATGGAGCGATAAGATTTTCAACATAGCCATGATAACAGCTATACAGGGTATTTGATGGCATGTCCAACAATACCATTTCCACTTAAGATCAACTAGACAACAAAAGAAATCTATTAGTGAAAACCCTATCTTGAAATTCCATTTGGTAGCGATAAAAAAAAAGTTTTCAATATCATGACAGCCATTTTTTAAATCTGATGTGCACCATTTTCATTTAGGACTAGAAATCATAAGAACTCGTTCGTGTCAGGATGACCATCCATTCAGGAGGATTTGTGATAAGATTTTTCCAAACGGCCACCATGTTGGATGTCAGACTGGTACCATTTCCATTTAGGACTAGAGATCAGAAGAAGTCTCTTACATAGCCTCCATGGCAGACAGACATATTGGATATCTGAGGGCCTCAATTTCTTTAGAACAATCAAGATATCATAAGAGGTCTTTTAGTAAAATCCCAATGTCAACAGCAATAACAAGATTTGTAAGGTAGCTATCATGGCAGCCATTGTATATCAGGTCAGCACCATTTTTAAATTTGGACCAGCTAAACATTATAAGTAGTCAGTGAAAAATTAATGTTGATATGTCCTTATGTTGATATGTCCATATGTTGATATGTCCATCCGATCAGGAAAAGTAGTGATAACAGGATTTTTAAGATGGCTGAAAAATTGTATGTCCATGGGACACCATTTTAATTTTGGACCAAAGTATGGTTGACTCTTGACAACATCAGTAATATATATATATTTATATATTTACAGATATAAGAAGAGAATAGTCAGAATAAGAGACATACAAGCTGGGGAACTTAAGACACAGATACCGAGAACAGTTAGGAGATGCAAGAAACAAGATGAGAACTTAATAAAGAGACTTCATAAAGGATTAATATATTTATATTTACTGCCTTATCTGAGTATCATGTTGTTCTGCCCCTTGTATAACTCCATCTAAGGCCTTATCCAAATTTTAAGTTGTTTTGCCTCTTGTATTTCATCTAAGGCCTTATCTAAATTTCAAGTAGTTTTGCCTCTTGTATTTCATCTAAGGCCTCATCTAAATTTCAAGTAGTTTTGCATCTTGTATTTCATCTAAGGCCTTATCTAAAGTTTCTAGTTTTCCCTCTTGCATGATTTCATCTAAGGCCTTATCTAAATTTTCAAGTAGTTTTCCCTCTTGCATGATTTCATCTAAGGCCTCATCTAAATTTTAAGTTCTTTTGCCTCTTGTATAATTTCATCTAAGACTTTATCTAAATTTCAATTTGTTTTGACTCTTATAAGATTTCATCTAAAGCTCTTTTTAAATTTTAAGTTATTTTGCCTCTTGTATGATGTAGTCTAAGGATGCATCTATATTTCAAGTTTTGCCTCTTGTATGATTTCATCTAAGGCCTCAAAAATTTCAAGAATGTTTGCCTCTTGTATGATTTCATCTAAGTCCTATCTAAATTTCTAAGGCCTCACCTAACTTTCAAATTATTCTGCTTGTGTTTTCAGCTAAAATATTATTTAAATTTCAAGAGGTTTTGTCTCTTGAATGATTTCATTAAGGCCATATCTAAATTTTGTATGATTTCAAGGGTTTCGTAACCATTATGGTCAGTAAAGTTTAATTTTCATTCCAATAACCTAGTCACTGCCAAACACTTCATTTTTTCAATGTTATAATAACAGCTAAATTTTCATGCCAATAGTCCATTAACTGCCAAACAATTCTTTTACTAGTTGTTATAGTAACAGTTTAGACAAGGCATAATCAATACCCTGAAAATGATGCTTCCATTCAAGTCATAAAGAATTTGGTCAAACGATATTTGGGATTTCTCCCGACACATTTCAAAATTATGCTTCCATTCAAGTCATAAAGAATTTGGTCAGACCCTGTTTGGGATTTCTCCCTTATGATCTAAAGCAATGACATTTCCATTCTAATCAAAGAATTTGGTAAAACCATATTTAGGATTCCTACCTAAACATCCAAAGCAATGATACTTCTATTCAAAACATAATCAATTTGGTAAAACAATATTGGAGATTTCTCACTACACTTTTCAAAATGATGCTTCCATTCAAATCACACAGAATTTGTTAAAGCCATATTAGGGATTTCTTTCCAAACATTCCCCCCCGCAAATAGAGGTCCAAATCAGCCTGACTGACAGCCACAGAATATTAGCCAAAAGCTTTGATTCAAGTTCAGGGTTCTATATTTGGCCTTTGGGTTGTTTCCTTTGATTATTGTGCAGCGTTCTATATTGCAATTGAAATACTTAAAAAGAATTATATATATAGATTATCCTGCTAAACCTTGATGAACATTCAAGATTCAAGATCAATATAAAGTCATACTGCATACATCAGAGATTTAATGTCTTTGACTTTTATGTATACATTAATTTAGAAACAACCAAAACAACAACATTGGTTATTTGTGACTTACATTTATGAAGTGTAATGGCTCAACATATCATGTTCAAATATAGCAAGCCATTTCAAAGGGAAATCCATGTTTGAAATGTTCAAATATAGCAAGCCATTTCAAAGGGAAATCCATGTTTGAAATGCATACAGCATGTTGAACAAGGCAAATCTTTAATAAATTATAATGATGGATCATGAAATAAAAACAGCATCTGCAAACTCTCAGGGACTGGGAATGACCACAAAGGACTGGGAAAGACCAAAAGGGACTGGGAAAGAACACAAAGGGACTGGGAAATACCACCAAGGGAAAAGATGATGTGTGTGTGTATGTGATTTGGACTTTTAATGTAGGTTCAACAATATTTCAATCACATTGCTATGATGTCTGCAGTGCGACAGTTTAGCACAGGTCATCATACCACAGACATGTAGCATCATGTCCCACCCAGTCACATTATCCAGACATCAGGCAGACCAGTCCTAGCACTAACCTCTTAATGAAAAGCGCCAAGCGAGGCAGCTGCTGGTACCATTTTTACAAGTCTCTCATATGACTTGGCCAGGGTTCGAACCCAAGAACTCCCACTTTCAAGGTGGACACTCTAACAGCTAGGCCACCAGAGCAATCTAAAAAATGTCTTGAATTTATTCAAAAGGTAAAAACCTTTTTTTTTCTAGTAAAATATGTAATATGTTTCTTCGACAATACTTACCAATCATAATACTTTAGGAAAATTACTAGTACCTCACAAATCCAGCCCTCTGATTAAAACCTTTTAGCTAAAAATGTTAAAAGTTCTCTGCCCACCTAGGTGACAAAGTGATCTCCCTTGCTGTTTAAGATAATTCAAAACATTGGAGATGTTGTACAGAATGAGAAATCCATTCCCATGTAGGTTCTCTAACCACCAGTGAAAGCTTTCCAAAATGGTTTTCATCTTGAGAATGTTGATATGTAATTAATGATCCTGTGGAGGCAACACTCCTCTGGCAACCTGAAATGGTAGGAGAATTGCTCCTCCCAGTCTTCTGTGCTTGCACCTGTACGGTCATAATTGCTGGAGGTTGTTCTTGCAGAGGTATCCCTGACTTAAGTCCACTGATGTTCCCCAGCCTTTGAGATGCAACCTTGTACTGAGTATGAATTTTGGTCCAGTGGTCAAAGGTTCATTTGGACCATAGAACCATTGTAATAGAAGCTCAAAAAGGCAACTTAGGACTAAGATGTTTGCTGCTGCACTGAGCAAAACACAACAGGTAAATGAAATTTCTGGCAGATGGATTGTTCTGTAAAGGCAAGGAATCCACCACTGCACTAATCCAATTTACATTCCTAGGGCTCATATACTCTGTTTACTTGAATGTTGAGTTCCAGATCTAGCTGATCAAAATTTCCAAAGGGTATGAGGTCAGAGATGTGGACAAGGCGACTGAGAATGAGGAGGGTAACAACTGATACCATGTCTTGCTCAAAATATAACTGTTTTGTTTTTGTTTGTTGTTTTTGTAATCAAATCACAGAACTTCTGGAAGCTGTGTGAGTGGGAATCATACCTCTTGCAATCCACACTAATTGCTCAGTCTCCCCAATAGATGGCATTTAGAAACCATTACTGCATGCCATCATGAACCTGATAGTTTAAAAGAGTTAATTTAATGTGCTTACCAATGTTGAAAATCAAGTGATGAATGCAAATCTTCCCTATTGGGCAAAAAAAAATTGGAGCCTTCCACCTACTGGGATCTGTGATAAAGGGGATGTGTCCTTGAGATAGGGAGAGTCTTATAGAAATGCTGGCAAAAACGATCACCATCCTTTTGCCTCTTTCCACCTTAGTTTGTGAGAACTTTGCTTTTCGATGGTTGTAAATTTGGTAGGACTGCTTCCCAGTGACCACTGCTCTAGGGATGTCCCTGTGACCTTTTATTGGTTGCCTTACAAATTCCTCCAATGAAGGATGAAAAGAATATATCCTTGGTGACTTATTGCAAATTCTATCAACCTTAGCATTATGCATCTTGTTCTACCTGTTAAGTTTATAGCTCCTGTAATGGCCATGGCCATAGTATGATAGGCCACTATGTTTACAAAGTGGTCCATTCTATAAGCAGGCTCCCATGTACGTCCAGTGAGATTCATGGTGGGAGATGGTAAGCAATGTTCCACCTACTAGAAGATGCTATAAATATTACATGCAACATTGACCCCATGGTCAAGATCATGAATCAAATGATGAATATCCAAATGGAAAACTGGTGTGCAGGGCTCTTGGAACCACTGCCAACAATTTGAAGGAAGGCATCTGTGAGAAAAAAAACATCTATGGGGTCGCTCACCAGTTATTATGTACTTTTGAAAGAGTGACGTATGTAAGGTGAAGTTGTTTGCTTTAAAACATGCACAATGGAGAGAATGTTGGCATACCTCTATGCTACATTAATGTAATGTGGATAATATTTCTTTGGATATTGTACTTTTGGAAATTGCACACGATTTAAACACACTGCTAACTAAAATGAATGCTCCCTTGTGCTAAAAAATCAGCCTGAATTAGTCTAAAGTACACTATCCACAGCAGCTATTAAAATAAGGAAAATGAATTTTGCCAGACTAGACAATACCAGCTTCTGAAAGCGCAATGAATGAATTACCAAATATATAAAATGTAAAAAAAGTTATCAGCTCTTTTTTATACAATTTACCTCTGAAGTTCAGGAAGTGAAAATGACCAAGTGGAGCTAGCACTTATTTGAAAGGTGCACATCTGGAGTAAGGCCAAGCTGTATACTCTGTAACCCATATTACACCCATCCATCATATACCAAAATAAAGGGAATTAAAGGTTCTTTGAATTATACCTAAGATATGCAAGGTCTTTTTTAAATAGCCAGTATAACCAGTGAGGAAAGCCAGGGAAATTCTTTTTCTTTAAAATCCTAACCCTATGCAAAATATGAAACTGTAGAGCGCCACCTATAGATGCTTGGGACTTGTAACTGGCATTGTAAGCAGCCCAAAATGTCAGAAACTATGTCGGATTGTGGAGATTCTTTCATTGTTAATGATGACCTGATGTTGGAACCATAAACCATTACGTAGAGGAATGAGAAGGGCAGAATTTCAATGGGAGTGGGTGTAAAAGTTGTCCAAGCCTGTACGGCTGTGTTCTCACTCATCACAGTAAGACTTAATAATGATGAGGGATTTTGAGGGCCAGTTTTCACCATTTCTGGATTAAGGTAAAGGCAATAAGACCTAATAATGAGGATGGAACTTAAGAGCCAGTTTTCATCATTTCTGGATTAAGGTAAAGGCAATAAGACCTAATAATGAGGATGGAACTTAAGAGCCAGTTTTCATCATTTCTGGATTAAGGCAAAGGCAATAAGACCTAATAATGAGGATGGAACTTAAGAGCCAGTTTCATCATTTCTGGATTAAGGTAAAGGTAATAAGACCTAATAATGACGATGGAACTTAAGAGCCAGTTTCATCATTTCTGGATTAAGGTAAAGGTAATAAGACCTAACAATGACGATGGAACTTAAGAGCCAGTTTTCACCATTTCTGGATTAAGGTAGCGACAGTTAGGACCAAATAATGACGATGGAACTTAAGAGCCAGTTTTCACCATTTTGGATCAAGGTAGCGAAGCTGATGTCTCGTGCAACCTGTGAAATAGTTGGAGAAGGTCAAGGAGGGTGGCTCACTATACTAGCAGTAAGATGATGATGTAAGATCAATTGTGGTCATGGGCCATTATGATCAGAGTTGTATCACTGAATCTGGTCAAGAAGGAACATGGTCATCTTGGCTGGCATGACATTGTCCAGTTCCTAAGGTTGGGACAGGGTAAGGGATACTGATCCAAGTAGCCAGTCCGTAATTCTGATATGTGAGACTGCAACTGACTCAGAGGTTGTTCTTTCTCTCCATCTTCCTCCCCAGTAAATGACATGGTTTCGAACCCTTATGTGCAAACTAATGTTTTCATCCTTCAAGGTATGCTTGTGTGCCTTCCCTTTTAGTACCCATAGAATTGCCACCTATTGATTACTGTTCATAATATGCATGTCTGACATATTCTAAGAATGACAATCAGAGACAACTACACATGTAGAGTTGTTGTCAGACTGGTCTTGCCTATGGTCTAAATCTGTAGGACAAAATAGAGTAGACAATATCTTCATGGAGTGCAGCACAAATCCTGCTTTATGAACTTAGGAGTGTCTGTGAAGAGTTACATACTATGATAAATACTTGTAAAAGGGTGCACATGGCCCATACAGGTGGAGAATTAGAGTTTTGCTATAAATTCTAGTAACAAGTTACCCTGTTAAAGGGTAAATTTTTTGACTGCCTAAACAGGTAAAATCACTGAAGTGTTACTTATAGTAACTACATGTATGAAGTGGGCACAAGGAGTAAACCAAGCATAGAAAACTTACCTGTATGTATCTGACAACAGTGGAAGCTATACAGGAATATAAATTAGTTTTGTACAGTACTCACAAAACCTGCACATAAAAATAGCAATGAAGCTTCATTATTGATACTTATGAAGAATAAGCTACAATATCCATTGTGATACATTGTTAGCAGTAGGAATGGCCCAATGACATTTTATATGGGTAAAAATCAACAAAGCATCATGTATATAACTGTGAAGAGGATGCTAAGACAATACAGAAACTTACCTGTATGCATCTGGATACAGCAGAAATTATACAGCAATTTTAAATGAGGTTTCTGTATCATACACCAGACAGGCACTTATTAATATGGTTACGGCAATGTGATAGGACACTATCATGACCTGTGCTGGTATGTACCAAAAGGCACCATAGTGTGTGAAGATGGCAAAGTGATAACACTGAAAAATGTGAAATTATGCTGTCAATGATGGAAAGAACAGACAAGTTGGAAATTTATAAAAAGGGTATAATTTCCTTTGAAGATGAAACTTCTTCAATTTTTTTTAAAGGTACAGAACTTCCAAATTGCTTACATGGATTTTGCGAGGCCTCTCTATGCTACCTGGCATGAGCGTAAGTAGTAACTGCAATTTTAAGGGAATTGTTGCCAATCATGGTATCAAGAGGAGATCACTCTAACTGCCACCTAGGTGGGCAGATAACATTTAGCATTTTAGCTACAAAGTTTTAAATCTGTGAGTCTGGATTGTGAGGTAGTAATAGTTCTAAGGTATTATAATTGGGCAATGTATTTGAAGAAGAAATTATAGCATTGTGTGCATATGTGATACTCATTTGACATCTAAAAGGAAAATAAATATATTGAGACACAATGGGCACTTTGATGTATTTTCAACTCACGAGTCAAATTCATAAATGTATTTTTAACTCATGTGAGTGAAATTCAAAATGGCAAAGTATTATGTTTAGCAATAGTTTTAAATTTAGATTACATACAGAAAGAAAAGAGATGTGGTAATTTACTGGGAAAAGACTTGAATAAATCAACAGAATAATTAATTATTAACTTTGTAATTCAGATGGCAATTGTTTTTGGACAGAGTGGAAGTAATAACTGAAGAGATAAATTTAATCTAATGAATATTTGGTGACTTCAAATAAGTAGTGGATCCGACCTTGGATTTAGGAAGGTATGTAAATGACAATAATACCAAAGTGAAAGAAAATTTTTAAAAAACTCCTTGTGATCATAATATATTTGACTAGAGCTTTTAATCCAAATCAAAGAGAATAAACTTGGCAAACGAAGAACCAAAACATAAAAGATTAGATATTTTGTATATTTCTGAATGTCTAACAAATTCCAAAAAAGTTAATGAAAAATTACATCAGGGTACAGTTTGGATCACTCAGATATTGCGCTTTCATTGCAACTTAATACCTTTACATATAAAACAGGTTTTTGGATATTTAATAAAATTCTTTTAAAAGGATCAAGACTATTTTACAAAAGTGAAGGATACAATGAAGAAAAAAGTATGCATCACCTGTTTATAATCTTGAAAAATTAAATGCTATAAACATGGCAGATATTCAATTAATAATTGAGAATGGTCTGTTTAAAGAAATTTATAATTGATAATGACCTGTTTCTTGAAGTTAATAATGGAAATAAGAGTCACAAGTGTCTCAGTCGCTATCAATAACAAAAATGATAGAGAGAAATAGGTAAAAACTACTTGTTACTCTAATTGATGTGTTAGCAAATGACTTTCATACAAACTGAGAAAGTGAAGAAAAAAGAACCAGACCAATAATTTTAAAACAGAAGGATATGCCATTAGAAGCAGAGTCCAGCATATGAAAGTGGGTGAAAAACCATCAAATACTTTTTAAAATATATTTGTGCCATAGAGAATTAAAAATTTATAAATAAAACTATTAGCAGTCTGAGTATAAACCTCAGAAAGAAATATTTTATTAGATCAAATCAAATTCCTTATGAAATTAGTTCTTTCTAAAGCAACCTCTATTCAACCTCACAGGACATTTTAGATGTAGACTTGCAACCTCTGTTCAACATCACAAGACATTTTAGATGTAGACTTGCAACATCTATTCAACATCACAAGACATTTTAGATGCAGACTTGATACCTCTATTCAACATCACAAGACATTTTAGATGTAGACTTGCAACCTCTATTCAACATCACAAGACATTTTAGATGTAGACTTGCAACATCTATTCAACATCACAAGACATTTTAGATGTAGACTTGCGACCTCTATTCAACATCACAAGACATTTTAGATGTAGACTTGCACCAATTATTAACATGATTAATAAATTAACAGAATTAAAAGCAATCCAACTCTTTGGACAGAGAAAACCAATTTGGTGAATTACTTAGCGGACTTAAAAAATATGAAATATGACAGATCACCAGATTAGATATATCAGCTATCAATTCTGGGAATGATTTAAAATATTTCATTTTGAGACCAACTAATGAAGCTTATGAATGACAAACAACAGCCTTCAATCAGAGACAAGTTGTTATTTTCTGCTTACTGAAGGGAGATAAACCAAGACAGTTTTACACAAAAGTCCCTCGAGCAGACAGACAATATACTATCTGAAAAGAATTTTCAGGAATTCAACACAAGACCATTTTTTTAAAACTGCTGAGCACTGAAACCTCTGATATTATTGAGCTAAATGCAGTGGCAGCAACATTTCATTGTGGACAAACTAGACACCATTTGAAGACTTTGGTAAAAACTAGGTGCCATTATGACCATCTATGCAGGAGAATTAGTAACATGATCTTCAAAATGTTCATTGTGGCAGCCACTGGAAGTCTGCATAGCACAAGTGTCATTTAGAATCAACTAGATATAATAAGAAGCATTTTGATGAAAACCCAATGTTGATTTGACCAGTAACTTTGGAGGAGTAGTGATAACAAGATTTTTGGTATAGCCACCAAGATGGCCATACTGGATGTCAGATCACATTCATTTTCATTCAGGACAAGTAGACACCATGATGGCCATACTAGATGTCAGATCACATTCAGTTTCATAAAGGACAAGTAGACACCATAAGAAGTCTCCTGGTGAAAACCCAATGTAGATATGACTTTCTGTCTGGAAGAACTAGTGATAAGATTTTCAAGATGGCTGCTGGGGTGAACATACTGGATGTCAGGTCGACACCATTTTCATTTTTTTTTTCCAACTAGACTTTCCATTCAGGAGGAGTAGCAATAACAAGAATTTGAAGATGGCCACTGTCGGGGACATAGTGGATGTCTGAGCACTCTTATTTCATTTTGGACCAACTAGACCTTGGGATGAATATATTTGTAAAGGTCATGGCAATCTTTGAAGTAGTTTTAGGAGAAGGAGTGGTATCAAACTTGTGCTACTGAATGGACATCAGACAACCGGACACAGGCCATCCTATAAGCTTTTCTGGTCTATGACTAGTACAGTTACAAATTAGTAACAGACAAATAGACAGATGAAGAACATCGTGACATTATGCACTCTGCTTTATGACAGGTGTATAAAAAAAAAAACATTACAAATTAATGTCACTCCTGCAAATCATTCTTGGCAACACATGGAAAAACTCGGAAGCATTAAACTGAATAATTTTATTACCAAAAATCACATATATATCTGGCTTACAATTTTTTATTTTTTGCGTTTTTAAAAATGACTTTATCTTGAACGTTTATATTGACAATATGCTTAATGTTATCAATGTACTTTACTTCTTATGATGTACAAGATCAAGTATTTATACAAACATGCAAATACATACTAAATCAAAAAGATTGTTACCAGCTACAGCAATTTGCAGTCAATGAAACTATGAATATATACATTTCTGAAGCATAATTGCTTAAGACAAAAAGTATTTCAAGGTTTTTTCTTCTCTTTTTAGTATTTGCAGCCATATTTGATAGCTGCTTGACATTATTTGTATAAAATTGAAGGCTTCCATATTGAGATGCTTTATGTAAATTTTGTCCAGGTATCAAAGATTTTTTTCTATTCTGTGAACAAATGGCTGTATTGGATGGCCAAAATGCATTATTTATATTTGGGTCAGATGATATCAAGATACTGAATGTTTTTCTATTGTCTGTATGAGTGGCTGGCTGTACTGGCTTGCTAAAATAAATGCATTTTTCTATTGTTTGTAGGAGTGACTGTAATGGATGGCTGAAAAGTTACAAGATGAAATGAATTATGGACAAATGGAGTTCAGGCTATAAGATGAAATGAGTTACAGACTGATAGGCTGGCACTTGCATATATTTAAGAACACACAGACTGGTGGACACATATGACCAATCACCATATGCAAAATTATGGATATATAAGTAAATACAACAAATACAGATTTGTTCATTACAAAGAAACTGTCATGCAAAGAATCCAAACACTGCTGTATTACATACAGAAAAGCAACTTACCAGTCTTTAAATATTTATTCCTACTCATGTGTATTATTGGTAACATAGCTTTATGTATTATTCTAGAGCACAATTTTTTAAAACATTAACCTTCTTTTCTGTCATTGTAACTGGTTGCTATTGATATAATTAAAACACTTTTATATTCTAGAGAATTAACATATACAAATCCTGAAAGAATTCCACCGGAACATTGAGAGCACACCCATTCATCCAATAGAATTTACATCATAATTCTAGGGTGATGGAGGTTTGTTTCATGGCATTATATATGTATGTGTTGTTAAAAGGCACAAATTGCCGTGTGATGACCTTGATGATCTCTTGTGCAGCTACTCCACCAATAAAAGCTGAAACTGTGTGTAATTCTGCCGCCCCAAAACGACAACTGAAATCAGACAAGCAATAAGATTATCAGCAACTGACCTTTCATTATACAAGTCTGACTTTTACATTCTGCAATGTACCTTTCATTATACAACCTTGACTTTCACATTCTGCAATGTACCTTTCATTATACAAGCTTAACTTTTACATTATGCAATGTACCTTTCATTAAACAAGTTTAACTTTTACATTATGCAATGTACCTTTCATTATACAAGCTTAACTTTCACATTATGCAATGTACCTTTCATTACACAAGTTTAACTTTTACATTCTGCAATGTACCTTTCATTATACTAGTTTAACTTTCACATTCTGCAATGTACCTTTCATTATACAAGTTTAACATTTACATTCTGCAGTGTACCTTTCATTATACAAGCTTAACTTTTACATTCTGCAATGTACTTTCATTATACAAGTTTAACTTTTACATTCTGCAATGTACTTTCATTATACAAGCTTAACTTTTACATTCTGCAATGTACTTTCATTATATAAGTTTAACTTTTACATTCTGCAGTGTACCTTTCATTATACAAGCTTAACTTTTACATTCTGCAATGTACTTTCATTATACAAGTTTAACTTTTACATTCTGCAATGTACTTTCATTATACAAGTTTAACATTTACATTCTGCAGTGTACCTTTCATTATACAAGTTTAACTTTTACATTCTGCAGTGTACCTTTCATTATACAAGTTTAACTTTTACATTCTGCAGTGTACCTTTCATTATACAAGTTTAACTTTTACATTCTGCAGTGTACCTTTCATTATACAAGCTTAACATTTACATTCTGCAATGTACCTTTCATTATACAAGTTTAACTTTTACATTCTGCAGTGTACCTTTCATTATACAAGTTTAACTTTTACATTCTGCAATGTACTTTCATTATACAAGTTTAACTTTTACATTCTGCAATGTACTTTCATTATACAAGTTTAACTTTTACATTCTGCAATGTACTTTCATTATACAAGTTTAACTTTTACATTCTGCAATGTACTTTCATTATACAAGTTTAACTTTTACATTCTGCAATGTACTTTCATTATACAAGCTTAACATTTACATTCTGCAATGTACTTTCATTATACAAGCTTAACTTTTACATTCTGCAATGTACTTTCATTACAAGTTTAACTTTTACATTCTGCAATGTACTTTCATTATACAAGTTTAACTTTTACATTCTGCAATGTACTTTCATTATACAAGTTTAACTTTTACATTCTGCAGTGTACTTTCATTATACAAGTTTAACTTTTACATTCTGCAATGTACTTTCATTATACAAGTTTAACTTTTACATTCTGCAATGTACTTTCATTATACAAGTTTAACTTTTACATTCTGCAATGTACTTTCATTATACAAGCTTAACTTTTACATTCTGCAATGTACTTTCATTATACAAGTTTAACTTTTACATTCTGCAATGTAACTTTCATTATACAAGTTTAACTTTTACATTCTGCAATGTACTTTCATTATACAAGTTTAACTTTTACATTCTGCAGTGTACCTTTCATTATACAAGCTTAACTTTTACATTCTGCAATGTACTTTCATTATACAAGTTTAACTTTTACATTCTGCAATGTACTTTCATTATACAAGTTTAACTTTTACATTCTGCAATGTACTTTCATTATACAAGTTTAACTTTTACATTCTGCAGTGTACCTTTCATTATACAAGCTTAACTTTTACATTCTGCAATGTACTTTCATTATACAAGTTTAACTTTTACATTCTGCAATGTACTTTCATTATACAAGTTTAACATTTACATTCTGCAGTGTACCTTTCATTATACAAGTTTAACTTTTACATTCTGCAATGTACTTTCATTATACAAGTTTAACTTTTACATTCTGCAATGTACTTTCATTATACAAGCTTAACTTTTACATTCTGCAATGTAACTTTCATTATACAAGTTTAACTTTTACATTCCGCAATGTACCTTTCATTATACAGGTTTAACTTTTACATTCTGCAGTGTACCTTTCATTATACAAGCTTAACTTTTACATTCTGCAATGTACTTTCATTATACAAGTTTAACTTTTACATTCTGCAATGTACTTTCATTATACAAGTTTAACTTTTACATTCTGCAGTGTACCTTTCATTATACAAGCTTAACTTTTACATTCTGCAATGTACTTTCATTATACAAGTTTAACTTTTACATTCTGCAATGTACTTTCATTATACAAGTTTAACTTTTATATTCTGCAATGTACTTTCATTATACAAGTTTAACTTTTACATTCTGCAGTGTACCTTTCATTATACAAGCTTAACTTTTACATTCTGCAATGTACTTTCATTATACAAGTTTAACTTTTACATTCTGCAGTGTACCTTTCATTATACAAGCTTAACTTTTACATTCTGCAATGTACTTTCATTATACAAGTTTAACTTTTACATTCTGCAATGTACTTTCATTATACAAGTTTAACTTTTACATTCTGCAATGTACTTTCATTATACAAGTTTAACTTTTACATTCTGCAATGTACTTTCATTATACAAGTTTAACTTTTACATTCTGCAGTGTACCTTTCATTATACAAGCTTAACTTTTACATTCTGCAATGTACTTTCATTATACAAGTTTAACTTTTACATTCTGCAATGCACTTTCATTATACAAGTTTAACTTTTACATTCTGCAGTGTACCTTTCATTATACAAGCTTAACTTTTACATTCTGCAATGTACTTTCATTATACAAGTTTAACTTTTACATTCTGCAATGTACCTTTCATAATACAAGCCTGACCTTTACATTCTGCAATGTACCTTTCAAAAAAACTTACAACATACCATTTACACAAAAATAATCCAACATACGAAGAAACATGTCAAATCACAAAGGTTTAATATTACATACTTAAAAAATAAGGTTTGTTCAGACACTATAAAATGCAAAGGCAAGTTTGTCAAGTGAGAGATGGCACATATATATATATATATATATATATATATATATATATATATATATATATATATATATATATATATATATATATATATATTATAAAAATGTATAATATGTAACATGAATTAATTCAGTTGCTACTTGTTTAAAAGAGTGTATATATTTCTCTGTAGTAGGGACTGTCATATAAATAAGTATATCTTTAAGTAGAGTAGGCCAATGTGGCCTAAATCACAAAACAAAAAATATACAGCATTTATAAACACAGCGGGATAGTGAGTTGTGAAGATGTAAACTGCAGAAAATAATGCACAGTGTTTGTCATCCAAAAATTCTTTTCACTATTTAGATGGATGCCATGTACATTCTGAATGTAACATAAACTGCTGATAAAAAGGTTTATCTTCAGAAGGTTGTAAATGCAAATATTTTGGTAAATATAATTGATGTTGAAATTAAAAATGACGTTTAGACTCCAGATGTGAGTTGCAAACGATGTTCTTTCATTGTAAGGTGTACCACCATAACTTCCTGTATTTATTCAAAGACTTGAACAAACAACTGCATTTTAATTTACCAAAATGTCAATGTACAATAGTTTTCAATAATATCCATATATAGTTCTTTACAAAGTCATGCTATATAATTCCCTCATTCTCCACGTACATATATCAACATCAATACATGCTTGCATGAATAAAAATAATTAATTACACAAATCATGGTTGGACATGGCTTTTCCAAATCCATAAATGAAAAGTATATGTTTATGTGTCTGACCAATTAAGCTGTATATTGTAAAATAGTTTCACAAGTCTGTTACTGGACATTTTCAGTGGTCAATTGGGCAAGGTCTATGTTTATGCAGATACTGATGCCAATGTATTTTTGAAGGTACAAGTAATGATCAAAATTTCTTTCTCTTTTTATTATCTTACTGCCATACTGGTTTGACAATTTATATACACACACAAATGCACATATATGCACACACACACATATATACTAACATCTCATGGATATAGTCATCTTTAATTTTTAAGGACAGGCCCCAGTCTTGTAAGAGTTTGGTCAAACATACCTGGAAAAAAAAAATTTGTAAAATGCCAAATAAAGCCTAAAACTTTAAATCACATATAATATTTTGGATATTAGCAATGACTTTAAATCAGTATATAATAGTTTTGGATGACAACAATGACTTTAAATCAGTATATAATTGTTTTGGGTGATAGCAATGACTTTAAATCAGTATATAATAGTTTTATGTGATAGCAATGACTTTAAATCGGTATATAATAGTTTTGGATGACAACAATGACTTTAAATCAGTATATAATAGTTTTGGATGACAACAATGACTTTAAATCAGTATATAATAGTTTTGGATGATAGCAATGACTTTAAATCAGTATATAATAGTTTTGGATGATAGCAATGACTTTAAATCAGTATATAATAGTTTTGGATGATAGCAATGACTTTAAATCAGTATATAATAGTTTTGGATGATAGCAATGACTTTAAATCAGTATATAATAGTTTTGGATGATAGCAATGACTTTAAATCAGTATATAATAGTTTTGGATGATAGCAATGACTTTAAATCAGTATATAATAGTTCTGGATGATAGCAATGACTTTAAATCAGTATATAATAGTTTTGGATGATAGCAATTACTTTAAATCAGATATAATATTTGTGGATGACAACAATCGATTTAAATCAATATATAATATTTAGTAGTAGTCTCCAGAAGCCACTGCACGGTTCTACACAGCTTGTAATAGTTTCCAGAAGTCATTGTTTGACTCTAGAATTTATTGTATGGCTGTAAACAGTCAGTAATAGTCTCTTTAAACAGTCAGTAACAGTCTTTAGAACCCTTTGAATGGCTCTACATGGCTTATATTAGTCTTCAGAAGCCATTGCAGGGCTCTAAAACAGCCAGTGGTAGTCTCTAGAAGCCACTGTATGGCTCTGCATGGTTTGTATTAGTCTCCAGAAGCCATTGCATAGCTCTACACAGCTTGTATTAGTCTCTAGAAACCACTGTATGGCTCTAAACAGTTTGTAGTAGTCTCCAGAAGCTACTTCATGGCTCTACACAACTTGTATTAGTCTCTAGAAGCCACTGTATGGCTCTACATGGTTTGTATAAGTCTCCAGAAGCCATTGCATAGCTCTACACAGCTTCTATTAGTTTCCAAAAGCCATGATATGGCTCTAAACAGCCTGTAGTAGTCTCTAGAAGCCATTGTGAACAAAAATAAATTCAGACTATAGTAATCTTGACCTATGAAATGTTGGCCTCTTTGACACAAAGACAACAATAACAAAGTAAGATTCTTTTGTATCAAAGCAGAGGTACTGTAATTAGTTGATGTACAAATAATTCACTGTTGTCAAATCATTGTTCATAAAATGGCTTTTTGCACTATTATCACTGTCCACATATTTTACTGGCTTAAAGTCACAGAATAACCTCAGAGTGATAGTCAACACTATCACACAAAGTGACAGTCATCACTATTACATGGAGTCATCACTATTACATGGAGTGACAGACATCACTATTACACTGAATGACAATCATCATTACATGGAGACATCACTATTACATGGAGTGATAGTCATCACTATTACACAGTGACATTCATCACTATTACATGGAGTGACAGACATCACTATTACAGTGAATGACAATCATCATTACATGGAGACATCACTATTACATGGAGTGATAGTCATCACTATTACACAGTGACATTCATCACTATTACATGAAGTGACAGACATCACTATTACACTGAATGACAATCATCATTACATGGAGACATCACTATTACATGGAGTGATGGTCATCACTATTACATGGAGTGAGTCATCTCTATTACACAGACTGAAAGTCATTACTATTACACCAAGTGAGTCACTACTAGTACAAAGAGTGACAGTCATCATTAGTACAAAGTGACAGTCATCACAATTAAATGGAGTGGTATTCATCAATATTACATGGAGTGACAGTCATCACTATTACAGAAGTACAGTCATCACAATTAAAAGGAGTGGCCGTCATCAATATTACATGGAGTGACAGTCATTGCAATTACACAGTAAGAGTCATCAATATTACATGGAGTGACAGTCATTGCAATTACACAGTGAGAGTCATCAATACTGCATGGAGTGACAGTCATCACTATTACAAGCATAGTTTATGTATCAGCAATTACCTTCAATAACCACTAAGGTAAGGCTTCTCATAAAATGTATTAGTCCAATCTTTAATGCCCACTCATTCACATGTACAATACACAGTTAGCCTGCTGAGAGTAACCTATTATAATATATAATGTATCACTAAATATGGAAAGTCTAACCATGAAATAAACATTTATTCCTACTTTCAAAGGTGCTGGTCAGAAAGGGCCATCTGAGTAGGCCAGAAGAGACATAACAGGTACAAATCTATCTGGTCATGAACTAAACACAAATACTTATAATAAATAAGTTAATTGTAAAATGTATGTCACAGTGAGGATGTAGTTCCAACATAGCTGCATGCTAGAAATGAACTTTGAACACTGAAGTATAAAATAAAGTTCACAGAATTTACACAGGACAAATAAATCCTATTTCCTCATTAGCTAAATGCAAAAACTTAACAAAGAATGTGTCAATAATATACATGATGTACAAAGTTAGCCACTTTCCTATGAAACCAACTCCAAACTGTTGCCTAGAACCTAGGAATGAAAAATGGTTGAGATGCAATGAGGCTGTACATCTGTATATGCTTTAAACTGCGTTGGTGACTATGCAGAGAGGCTGTACATCTGTAAATATATTTTAATCTGTGCTGGTGCCTGTGCAGAGAGGTTGTACATCTGTATATGCTTTGATCTGTGTTGGTGACTATGCAGAGAGGCTGTACATCTGTATATATTTTAATCTGTGCTGGTGCCTATGCAGAGAGGTTTAACATCTGTATATGCTTTAATCTGTGCTGGTGCCTATGCAGAGAGGCTGTACATCTGTATATGCTTTAATCTATGCTGGTGCCTATACAGAGAGGTTGTACATCTGTATAAGTTTTAATCTGTGCTGGTGCCTATGCAGAGAGGTTGTACATCTGTATATGCTTTAATCTGTGCTGGTGTCTATAAAGACAGGCTGTACATCTGTATATGCTTTAATCTGTGCTGGTGCCTATGCAGAGAGGCTGTACATCTGTATATGCTTTAATCTGTGCTGGTGCCTATGCAGAGAGGCTGTACATCTGTGTATGCTTTAATCTATGCTGGTGCCTATACAGAGAGGTTGTACATCTGTATATGTTTTAATCTGTGCTGGTGCCTATACAGACAGGCTGTACATCTGTATATGCTTTAATCTGTGCTGGTGCCTATACAGAGAGGTTGTACATCTGTATATGTTTTAATCTGTGCTGGTGCCTATACAGACAGGCTGTACATCTGTATATGCTTTAATCTGTGCTGGTGAATATACAGAGAGGTTGTACATCTGTATATGCTTTAATCTGTGCTGGTGTCTATACAGACAGGCTGTACATCTGTATATGCTTTAATCTGTGATGGTGCCTATGCAGAGAGTAGTGTCATAGTTCAACAGCACTCCTCTACTTTGCTGAGATATGCTGAAAAAAGAAACAGTTTTATAAGTAACATCAGGCTTACCTTAAGTTTGGAGACATCTGTCTCTACCTGATCATTATACCATCCTGGGTAGGCATTGTACTCCTCGTAAAACCTGTCTACAGCACGTAGTAATACATAGAACACTGCATCATCTGGTTCCTCATCATCGAGATGCAGGACTGGAAAAACATTCATTATACAAGTCATTGTTTGTAGAAACAGACAATTTCTGAAATATAGAGTTCCATGCAGTGACTTTCTGCTAATAATGATTACAGTTTGGAAGCCTGAACTGTGCAAGGCTTAATAACTACTTTAACAAATTGACTATTACTGTTTAATTTAAAGTGTTATCAGCTACCTGTACAACTTAGTCTCTATATGAACAACTGGGTGGACTCAGCATGTTCATTATGAACCTACCTATCAGTAGTCTGGAACCCTACCTGCATCAGTACAATACAAATGTAGTAAAGAAGGCAGAATACCAGACTTTACATTTATAATAAATTCCATTCAATATTGTGGATGGGCTGTAATTGATTCATTCAGTCTGACAGATTGAAATATGGACAGTCTGTGTAAGACTTGCACTTTAACAGGAAATGAGATGTGTTTAAAGTTCTTTGCAAGGAAATGCTTCAGGTGCAATTAATTTAGCATTGCTTGATGTGACAGCCCAGAAAAGGAAACAGACCACTGCCTTACATTGTTCCTTGCTGTGAAAATTGATCATAAAGGTATGACTGAATATGTTAAATGGTTTCAAGTCAAGTATATAAAAGACTAAAATTTCATGAAAATTAAATATCTTCATTGGTTCAAGAGTACATGGATAATGGTTACTGATTTATAGTTTTCTTGCCATGACCTTAACCTTGAGACTGAGGGCAGCATGGCTATGGTATTGTGACACAATATTTAATCATGATATATACTTGGGCACAGTTTAGGAAAATCTCTATAACCATTAAAAAGTTAATAACACCAGACTAGAAGACAGTAGCAGACAGAAACATGGACTAATGCATAGACAGACAAATGGAAATCTCTGAATGTATTCTGTGTAAGCCATGCTGGGACTCTAAGATGGGCATTCTCAGATGTTGCACTGTCAATGTAATTTTTGAATCTTAAAATGTCTTACAAAGGAATCCAGGAATATGGAAAACTCAGAGGGTAGTCCCTTTTGAGGTTGTTCAGCAAAGGAGGTTCCAAACATCCATGCAGAGAGATGTGGCATGTGTGCCCCTTGTTACCTGAGGTACACCACTGACATATTGGAAGAGACCATCACTCAGTGACCTCTTATTTTGTCAATGCACCCATAATTGCTAACACTACTTTCATTTCCAAAGTGGAGATTAGTTTCTTCCCAGGACCATGAAGCTTGAAGAATTAGTCCTTCTGACTCCAGATGAGCACCCCACCTGGAATCTGATGCACCTGTGAACAGAGAGCAGTATGGTTTGGAGGCATGCATGGGGACTCTGGCCAGAAACTGGTGCACCAAATCAGATGATGGTGGAAATCCAGACTTTGAGAAATCTGAGCATTTCTGACGGACCCAGTGCAATTTCCCTTTTGCCACAAGGAGAAACTGGAGAGAACACAAGTGCAGTCTGCCTAGGGGCATCAAGCCTGCTGTTGAGTTCAAAGGTCCTCAGAAGAGAAAGGAAACAGACAAGCCATCAACATGGTCTTGGCTCTCAGCACCCTGAGCATGACAGGGTCAGGATCTTGTTTACTCTGTCCAGTCAGACATAGAATAAGCCTCTATTCATGAAGAACTTCATCTCCAGATACATAAAATCTTGAGACAGAGCAAGCTCCAGTTTCTCCTGCTTGGGTAAATGACCCAGCCTACTGAAGTTACTGTGGATCAACAGTAAGAGTGATCTAGTCTGCGGGACTCTAGCTGTGGATCAACCAATTGTCTACATACTGGAGGATAGGAATCCCCAGTGACTTTAAATCGATGGCAATTAATCCCATACAAATTCAAATTTTGATGTTACTAAGAATATTAAGTTAGTGCCCCCTTTTAAAGAAAAAGAGTTAGACAAATATTTTTATCATTTTGAAACAATTGCTGAAAATTCAAAGTGGCTAAGGGAGCATTGGACTCTATTATTACAAAGTGCACTTTTTGGCAAAGCCAGATACATTTATGCTTCCCTTTCAGTACAGCAGAGTGCTGACTATGATCTGGTTAAAGAATGCATCTTCAAGCATTATGAGTTAAGCCCTGAGGCTTATCGGCAAAAATTCAGGAATTATAAAAAAAGAAGCTGGTCGATATATTTCTAAGGCAGTGTTGACATCAGCTATATTGCAGACTGAGTGGAAGGGTTCGCAAAGTAAATCATTTAAGAACTTTTCCTCATGAAACTGTTTCAAGTCCCTGTATTGATATTTCAATGTGTTGACCATTTTTAGATGATTTGGGAACATGTAGAGTTATTCAGACTGGATAAGGATCACTCACTGCATACACTGGCACATTAATTTCACTTATGTTTTCAGGTTTTTTAGGTTAAACATGATCAATGATAGCTGCACTTTTATCTGTTACTCTAGTTGGGATCTTAATTAATTAAGAAAGTTGTTAAGTTACTTATCCATGTTAATGGTGGAGTTTTCATGTAGTCACTATTAAAATAACCTAATATGATAGTTTTTAAATCTTCCTTTAGTAATTCTTTTTGAATTTGCACCTCAAATCTATCAATCCAATCAGCTGTGGAAATAGGTGGCCTATAAACTGAACATACTGGTAAGAGTTTTGGCTTTCATTGGGCACAGGTTACTTCAATCCAGATACTCTCCACCCCAACAGTCTCTAGATCAACATGTCTGTTAGAACTAATGGAACTGTCTACACAGAGAATACCCCACCCCCCATGGATTCCCTATCTTTTCTTTTAAAGTTAAACCCCTGTATTTGGAAAGCCAAATCATCAGTATCATTAGAAAGAAAGGTTTCACATTGACCTAGAATACTGACTGATCTAGTTTGCTGTGATAATAATTTATTCTCATTCAGTTTAGGGAGGATGTGTTGAACATTTAAGTTGACTACATGCAGACCTCTTTCGAGGAGGCCAAACACAGGACTATTTTGATCAGAGGATTGATTTTCAGACATGGTAGTATGCAATGTATTGTTTTTAGACTTAAAAGATTTCTTTTCATCACCTTGATTATTTACATAAACACATGAAGAAGATAACATACAAAATCCAGCTGTTGTACCATGATCACATGTAGTAGAGCTGGATATATGAGAATGTTCAATATGAGACTGATTTGCATTATGTACATTAGACACTTGAGGAGCCTCAGAGGAAGAAGTAACTTTAACAGTATCACATAGTTGTTTACATGTTAACAAGCTGCACTTTGTACACAAATCAGATAGTGCCTAAATCCTGTTTATAGAATTATAATTATTACATTGAAAAGTACACACATAATCTAATGCATTTGGTTGCTGGATATGTGTTGTACAGGTCTGTACATCAATGCCTTCAATGTACTGGTATGTGCACAAATTTTGTTTATGTCCTAGTTCATTACAAACATGGCAACAAATCTGTTTTCCATGCAGACACTGCTGTGTTTCATGACTATGTTCATGCCTAACCCCTTTTATAAGTCTATATTCTTAAGGAGCAAGGCAGTACCTCTGTTGGGTAAGTGGATTTATTCTCACTGGTATAATTGTTGGTTCAATGTATACCACTCCCTCGATAACTCGCACCCTGATAACTCCTGGGCCCACTTATGATTGGCATCTCAAGGTGTCATAAGAGATAACAAAGGTTTCACAACCCTTGGGCCATCGAAAATGCCCTCATGCAGCCCTCAGGGTGATGGTGATTTAAGTTCAAGACCTCTGCCTTATGCTATCCAAGTCAGGTGACTCCAATCTGTAGGAAGTTCCTTTTTCAGATCTGAGTTACTTCCCTTTTTGACTTGCAGCTGATAAGGATGGTTTCCCACTATCATTTTGGGGAAGAGAGGGAACCATGACTCACTCTCAGCCAACACTGACCTGACGGGAGGGGTTAGGTGATTCACTCTGACACCCATGATGGAAGAGGGTGCTGCTCCTCCATCATGGGTGGGGTGCAACTCATTCTGTCCTACCATAAAGGAGAGGGTGCTTCTCCCCCCTCATGGGAAGGCATGATGCACTCTCCACCTTCTTATGTCCTCCCTATGAACCTGAAACATCTCTCAAGAGAGCTTACTGATCCTCCTCTGAGACCCAAGGAACATAAGAAGAAGAAGATGAAGGCACATTTTTCCATCCTTTTTAAATTTGTCTGCATTCAGCAAGGTGGGGTTATATCCCAAGGGACTTTCTGGAACCCACTCCTCCCCACTCCCTGCTTACACAATGCTGCATGAAAGAGCTGAAAACAATAATTAGCAAAACAACCTCTATGTAAGTGTTATGTAAAATTGTAATGTTTTTGTGCATGGAATTAGTCAGTGCTAATAAAAACAGCAAGAACTTATCCTTTCTAGGTGTTATCCAAATAAAGAATTAAAACACCCACTGATGTTTTGATACAAAAGGTCAGCAATGCTAAGCAGAGTGTTGGATTAAACAAAAATGCTCAAATCATTATGTAATCTCAAAATGTAGCCATCACTCTAAAAAGAGTAATTAAAACTGTCTTTAAATTGGTGGCTTGATTGAAAAAAATGATTGCTAGTGTGCATGGGCAAAGAAGCTATGGGCTGGACTCCATAACATTATGGACTCACTCCATGGGAGAAGGAGGATGAATTCTTGTCATATGGTCAAGGGTATTTTTCATCCAGAAAAGAATAAGTTGTGCAAATACAACTGGTCATCTATTACTCATATTGATCTTGCCCCACTTCAACCATAATTTTTAAGACAATTTTGTTGGGAATCATCTTCTTTGTCCCTAAGGTTTTGGACATAAAAAAGAAAATAAAGTTTTGGCATCAAAAACACTGCCTCAAAACAGTGGGCAAAAATTCTGGCATAGGTATTTAAATACTATAGCTGATCATCAAAAATGTAATTCAAGCAACTCTACTGGACCAGCTATGGACACAAGGCACTGACAAGTTCTTCCAAAATAGCTGATCATCAAAACTGTAATCCAAGCTTTTCTTCTGACCAGTTATGGACACAAGGCACTGACAAGTTCTTCCAAAATAGCTGATCATCAAAAATGTAATTCAAGCAACTCTACTGGACCAGTTATGGACACAAGGCACTGGCAAGTTCTTCCAAAATAGCTGAAAATTCAGCTTAATAAATTTGCCACCATGTTACATTAGTAAAGCCATGATTACACAAATTGAAATCTAAGTTTATAGCAGTATATTATGGCTTTTGTGCTATGAATTTTATGTTCAACCAATCAGAAAGTGTGTTACATTTACACATGTGTTAGAATATTGGATTAGGTAATTGTAAGTCTGACTTGAATTTCAACAAATTAGATGGCTGTATTCCATACTAAATTTTCAGTCCAAATATATGTTGTGTTGGTGAAATCCAGGCTAGATGATGTTATTTGTGGTTCTACTCACTGAGTTCCTGCAGCTTGATGGACTTGCTGTCATACTCCTCCTCCAGACTCCTACATCGCACCACCCGCACAAAAGCTGTGTTCCTACCTATAAAAACACAAGCAAATATGTAAGTGATATTCACCAATAGGGTCCATGTTGATATACAGTAAAACCTGAAAGAATATTGTTTTTTAAGACCACCTGTCTTCAAAGATCACATGGTGATGCATGGATCAACTGTATTATAAATTGTGGTTACCCTTAATAATTATTCATTTAATGAATAAGATAAAGAATTCAACTACATTCATGATAAATTATTTCTCTGAAATTTATAAATTACATAATAACTGACATTCTGACCCCCACCCCTGAATTTTAACAATGTGAAAGTCATGTGTTTGTGGCAAGCAAATGGTAATTTCAAACTGAATCTCATGATATTTATTATTACCATGTCCAAAAAATCAACAGATGATTACTGGAACATGCCCCCAGCTTCAAAAATTACTAATATACAAGTTAGAAATTGAATATACTTGTCTATCTTAAAAATGTTTCAAAATAAATCAAACATGGTTTGAAAACTCACTCATTTTAAGCCACATTTTGAAAACTCACTCATAATAAGCCACATTTTGAAAACTCACTCATTTTAAGCCACATTTTGAAAACTCACTCATAATAAGCCATACTTATTCTGAAAACTCTTGTAAGAAGCCATACATATTATGAAAACTCTCATAACAAGCCATGCATATTTTAAAAACTTTCATAATAAACCATAAAATATTTTGAAAAAACTATAACAATAAGCCAAACATATCTTGAAAACTGTCCCCCAAAAATTTGTGTTTCTTATTGCACTGGTTTTAAAATTAGGGTAGGCACAATTGTTTGTTTTAAACATTATATATATTTAATGATTTTGGGGGATTTTGTTTTAACCATGAGAAAAAAAGTGCTAGGGTCAGCAATGAGAAACAGGGATGGTTGGCCAACAGGAAACACATTTTATATTGGCCTAATAAGCCATACATATTTTGAAAATACTCTCATAAAAAGAAAAACACATTTTTAAAACTCTCTCAAAACAGGCCATACAGATTTTGAAAACTAGCTTGTTAGAAGCCAAACATCTTTTGAAAACTCTCTCATAGTAAGCCATACTGATTTTTAAAAATGTCTCATCCTGATGAAGTATATCTACACACAAAATAGCAAAGTATTAAAAATTTTGTTCTACTTCTGCACATGCATTACAGATTCATCCATAACAGTTCCTCAAACAGACTGAGTAAAAGGAAAATTCACAAAAAAGTTTGTTTCTTCCTCCTTTTATCTTTTCTTAATGCTGAGTAATGAAATCATCTAAAATGTTCTTGAGAAACTCCATACCAAATTTTTTATAAAAATATTTTATTGAATGTTTGAGTTGACAAATTCAGACAGTATAAAGTAGTTTTCATTGACTTTGACCTTAAAATTGATATTACTAATAGGAAAATCTGTTATCACAGGTAGCAAAATCTGGTATCACAGACAGCAAAATCTGATATCACAGGTAGCAAAACCTGGTATTACAGATAGAAAAATCTGATATCACATATAGCTAAACCTGATAGCAGATCAATGAACTCATCTCTTACAATGTCACAATATACACACATGTTCAGTTTGGTTAAATACACAATGATTATTCTTCTAAAGTTATTCAACACCCTTACATTTTCCCATGTATTTAAGCCTACCATCACAGTAAATGACCAAATGCTCCTGGCAGTGAACAAGTTCACCCATCTCAGCAGCACACAGTCTACATTCAGTTCATGTTGATGATGAAACAATCACAGGGATTGCTACATTAAGGAGCACAGTCTGCAAAAAGACCCCAAAGGTCTACAAAACCAATGTGATGCTGACTTTGCTGTATGCATGAGAAGCCTGGACAGTGTTCAGACACCATACCAAGAAGCTGAACCATTTTCACATGGGCTGCCGGAGGACAGTGATGAGGATAAAATGGCAGGACAGGGTCCCAGACACTGAGGTTCTCACATCGGTAGGCACTCCAAACATCCACACTCTGCTGATGAAATTACAGATGAGATGGACAGGCCATGTCACATGGATGAAGAGCGACTACCAAAGATCTTCTATTATGAGTTCAAGAAGGGAAAGCAATCTCTTGGTGGTCAGAAGAAATGCTTGAAAGATTCCCTCAAGTCATCCCTGAAACATCTGGACACAGACCAGAGTCTTGGCAAGATCTTGCACTAGATCACTCCAGTTTCATCCATACTGTATTTACAGAATTTTGAATTGTTGTTGTTGTCTCAGCATAAGATAGCTTATACATGGCAGCCACTATAATTGGGGAAGAAAGAACCCAGGGGGAATCCCCACTAAGATCCACTGACCCATGGGAAGCTACTGGCATCTTTCTCACATACCCAAACTGTCTGAGCATGAGATTCAAAACCACAGAGACAGAGGCAGTGATCGGTAAAGGCAAGCACTTTAGAGCACTCAGCCACCTGGGTCCCAACTCTGAAATGGGGAGAATTGCAGAGGTAGTGCAGAAGTGCAAGCAGCATAGATCTTAGAACTGCAGCATGTCTTCAATTGATCAAACAATACCAAGTGACATATCCTGTCCACTGTGGCACAGAAAGTTCAGACTGGCCTGATCAGCCACTAATGTAATTAAAACCAAACCAATTAGTGATATCATGGTCATCTTTGAACCTGAAGGATACAAAACAATAAATATATAGCTAAAAACTAGTCTGAGATAAATCCATTCACACTTGTTTGTTTGATCACAGAAAAAAAAACTAAGTACAGACCTCTGATTTTGAAATCGATGGCAGTGCTGACTATCAACTTGTTTATTTGAAAAACAAGAATTCAATCTTTGGTGATCTATATCATTTCACAAGAATTCACTTACATTGGTGGTTTTATCTGTACCATTTCACAAGAGTTCACTCATGTTGATGGTTGCTGTTGTTGTCATTGTAGGGTTTAATGCCATTTTTCAGCACAAGATAGGCTATACATGGCAGCCAGTATAAATGGTGGAGGACGAACCCGGGAAAACTCAGAAAGAACCACGGATCCATGAGAAGCTATTGACAAGCTTTCTCACATAACCACATTGGCCGAATCCAAGACTCGAACCCATACAGACAGAGGTGAGATGGCAGTGATCCATAATGGTGAGCACTTTAGACCACTAGATCACTCAGGCCCCCCCCATGTTGGTGGTAATATTTGTACCATTTCACAAGAGTTCACTCACATTTGTCATAATATCTGTACCATTTCACAAGAGCTCACTGATGATGGTGGTAATATCTGTACTGTTTCACAAGAGTTCACTCATGTTGGTGGTCAGATCTGTACCATTTTAAAAGAGTTCACTCACAGTGCTGGTAGTATATGTACTGTTTCACAAGAGTTCACTCATTTTGGTGGTCAGATCTGCAAAATTTCATTTAGGACCAATTCAATATTGCAAAAGGTTTTCTTGTGAGAACCCCATGTTAACATAACCATTTTTTCAGAAGGAGGGGATAACAAGATTTGTTTTAGATAGGCACTATGGTTGCCATGTCGGAGGTTAGATTAGCATCATTTTAGTCAAGACATGACACATACAGTTAGTGTTTTAGAGGAAAAACCCAACTTGACACAACCATCCATTCAAGAGAGGTAGCCACAAGATTTTCAAGATGTCCACCAAGGTAACCATTCTGAAGTTTGGAGCCGCAGCATTTTAATCCATGGTGAACAATGATAGAAGTATTTTACTGAAACCCCCATGTTGATATTCAGGAGTAGTCATACAAACATTTGTATGATATCCACTGTGGTATACATATTGGGCAGTCAAATGTGTAACAATGGCCACTGTAGCAGACATATTGGGCAGTCAAATCTGTATCATATTCACAACAACCACAACAGTAGACATATTGGGCAGTCAAATTGGTATCATTTTCACAACAGCCACTGTACTAGACATATTGGCAGTCAAATCTGTATCATTTTCACAACAACCGCAATAGTAGACATATTGGGCAGTCAAATCGGTATCATTTTCACAACAGTCACTGTAGTAGACATATTGGCAGTCAAATCTGTATCATTTTCACAACAACCGCAATAGTAGACATATTGGGCAGTCAAATTGGTATCATTTTCACAACAGCCACTGTAGTAGACATATTGGCAGTCAAATCTGTATCATTTTCACAACAACCGCAATAGTAGACATATTGGTCAGTCAAATATGTATCACTTTCACAACAACCACTGTGGTAGACATATTGGGCACTCAAATCTGTATAATTTTGATGATTGTCACTATGGTAGACATGTAAAATCTGTATCATTTTCATTATGCATCAAGTACATATCATACCAAAAAAATCCTTTAAGTGAAAATCTCACATCATTGATTGCTAAAGAGTTTAATATATTTTACCAATGGTGCCTCCATAACATTAACTGTGCCATGAATGCCTAAAATAACACAAAAGTAGATATCATAGAGAGAATGAGGCAATGACTTGTTATAGACACTGTCAGGTCTAGATGCTTGCAGCTCTTTGGTTGCTAGGCAAGGGCACTTCATATTTACAGGCATTTAGGACAATCTGCATGTTTCAATAAGTCTTTTCATGAAAACTTGATGTCTTGATACATATATGCAATAATAAGATTTTCAAGCTGGCCACCATTTGACCACACGGACTCAGCAAAATTTTCATTTAGGACCATCTGCAAGTCAGAAGGAGATTTTTAAAAACAATTCCAGGTCAATATCACCATCAATTTAACACAAGTTGCAATAACAAGATTTTCAAGATGACCAAAATGACATTTACCATCCTGGATGCCAGAATTTCATTTATGACCATCTACAAGTCTGTAAGTGAAAACCCTTTGTTAATGTGATCATCCAATCACGGGTTGAGATAAAATTTGAATGTCAGATCAGCACGAATTTCATTTAAGTCCATAAAAAAATTCTTTCAGTGAAAATCCCACGGCATATGATCAGCAATAACAAGATTTTCAAAATGACCCCTACCATGGCTATATACTCCAAGTTATGTGTCTGTAACCTGTCACCCTGATAAACATTAAGCAACCATGATCAGTATAGCTCCATTCTTGCTGCATTACCTGTGGACAATTTGAATACCCAACCAGCCTGGAGGCAATTATAAACATCCACCACTTTACTTTACTGACTGAAAATAGATAAGGTGATTTTGTGCTTGGTAGCACTTTGATGTAGGAGAGCCCATCTGGCCAATTTGTACATGTATAGGTAAAGCACATGAAGTGAAACAACTCAGTTCAGCAAGTCAGAGATGTGTGCTAACAAAACAAAAGTTAACACACTTCACTACCCTCATACTAAAATCTTTAAGCAACCTTTACTGAGGGAACATTGGTTAGTTTGTGACCAGCAGTAATATTTTTCTTAGCACTATTTTATTCCATACACAAAATGTGATTGGTTCAGTAGTTGGAATGGTACAGTACGATTCATGAGGTAACACATTCAAAAATAAATAGTAATGACACCTGCATCACCTTCAAACATGCCAAAAAATATTGAGAACTGCAAAGTCAGTAACTACACAGTCCAATGGATTTTAGACACAAAAATTACATCTTGTTTTATTTCATTTCTATGAGGTTGTGATTATGCAAGTGAGCACACACGTGTGTGTGTTGATATTTTAACAATGTCAAGTCTTCCAGCTCGGGGCCCCAAGTAGCTGAGTGGTCTAAAGTGCTCTCCGTTACGGATCACTTCCATCTCACCTCTGTCTGCGTGGGTTCAAGTCTTGGATTCAGCCAATGCGGGTGTGTGAGAAAGCTTGCCAATAGCTTCTTGTGGGTCAGTGGTTCTTTCCAGGGTTTTCCCAGGTTCTTCCTCCACCATTAATACTGGCCACCATGTATAACCTATTGTGTGCTGAAAAACGGTGTTAAACCCTACAACAACAACAAAAAAATCCTCCGGCTTGTTTATGTTTGGAAGTGTATTAAATACTTCAAATAAAACTTAATTTATTTTCCATCTTAAAATTTGAATATCCCATCATTTTTTGTATAGGCTTTTACAAACTGATAACTTATTTGGAATTTTACAATTCCATTTATTTAGGTAATGAGCATAACCAGCCATGGAAGCTAAAAAATCCAAGTACATCATCAGGAAGGTTGGCAGGTATGTTAGAGGTGGACTTTTGGGGGTGAGGACACTTCTGAATACATGTGCAATGGGGAGGGGTTTTAAATAAATTAAATACAAGGTAGGAATAATACAGCTTTAGGACCATATCTCTCTACGTTTGTACAAATTTCTGTCTACATGTATATGCCCAAGATCAAAAGAAATTATTTTCTGTCAATCAGAATTTCCGCAAGTCAAATGCCCATTTTAAGAGAAATATTCTGTCAATCAGAATTTCCCCAAGTCAAATGCCCATTTTAAGAGAAATATTCTGTAAATCAGAATTTCCCCAAGTCAAATGCCCATTTTAAGAGAAATATTCTGTAAATCTGAATTTCCCCAAGTCTAATACCCATTTTAAAAGAAATTATACTTACAAAACGTTTTGATTTCATGCTCTGATATCAATCCAACCTGAAATATGGAAATAAAGAAATAAAGAGTGAACAAATAACTGTTGTCATAATATTCAAAATATAATTCAGTATCTTTCTTGAATATATATATATATATATATATATATATATATATATATATATATATATATATATATATATATACACACACACACACACACACACACACACACACACAATCTGAGATGAAATTAACATTTAAGAGATTATTATAATTATCAGATAATAATGTGACATACACTGAATATATTGTATATGATAATAATGACACATACAATGAATAGAGTGTATTAGATAATAATGGGACATACACTGAGTACAGTGTATTCAATAATAATGGGAAATACACTGAGTACAGTGTATTAGATAATAACGGGGCATACACAGAGTATAGTGTATTAGATAATAATGGGAAAAACACTGAGTAGTGTATTAGATAATAACAGGGCATAAATTGAGTATAGCATATTAGATAGTAATGGGACATACACTGAGTATAGCGTATTAGATAATAATGAACATACACTGAGTGGAGTGTATTAGATAATAATGGGACATCAGTGAATATAGTGTATCAGATAATAATGGAACATACACTGAGTATAGCATATCTGATAATAATAGAACATACATTGGTATAGCATATTAGATAATAATGGAACATTCACTGAGTATAGTGTATTAGACAATAATAGAACATACACTGAGTAAAGTGTATTGCTTTCATACCTCAAACAATAGTGCCATGAACAAAGTACTACATGCATGCTATGTGCATATTTGTCCTATGGACACTAGCAGGGCATGGCTGACCTGGTAGATTGTTTACCAATGGGTCCCAAGGACCTGGACCTTTGGTCAAGGTATGCAGTCTTTAACTAAACTTGTGCAGACACTATTATTTACCTTTTAGACTTAGCATGCACTTTAGACCACAAATTTATTTCTTATATGCAAGTCATCCATATTGTTTGGACAAAATTAAGTTATTCTATGAAGTACAAATTTTTCTTTCTTTCACAATGACCCTAATCTTTCACCATCTTTCAGTCACAGTGACCTTAATCTTTCACCATCTTTCTGTCAAAGATCTTGACTATTTACATTTTGATGCCAAAACCAGTAGATGTCTTCCTTACACAATGTGCATGCCATTCTAAAACTTTGGTGAAGGTACATGGTCAAAATCTAATTTTGTGTGCAGAAACCATTTTTCATTTTTCAGCTACAATGTCCTTGACCTTTTGACCCCCGTATCAAAAGCCTTCTACTGTTCTCCAAGCAGAAACCATTCACAAATGTTTAGTCCAGATCTGTACTGAAGAAGCAAAATTATCGCACAGAAACAAGTTTTCTTCTTTCATTTTCAGTGACTTTGATTATTGACCCTTTGATCCCCATAATCCTTACTGCTTGTGCAAGCCAGTTGCAAAATTTTCATCATGTCTTTGATGTACAACTGATGTTATTGTGTGCAAACCCTTTAGCTTCTTTCAGTGTCCTTGACCTTTTGACCCCATAATTGATAGGTTTCTTCCTTACCCCAAAATGAAAGCTTTTTAAAATGTTTTGTAATGGGAGACGGTGGATCAGAACTCCAGTCGTTAGAAATGAAATTGGGAACAGATGAATGAATGGTGGACAGACAATGTCATAACATGAAAGCATACAGAAAATAGATATATCCAGTACTAGTTTAAACAACATTTTTGGAGATCTTTGTCCAAGACAGTGTGGATAGACACAACTTAAAAATGGATATTTTTAAATCACTTAATACATACAGCTCTTTTTTCCATCAATATTTCTAACATTTCTAAAACTGTATACACCACCAACCCAGATGTGCCAAGGCATTATGTAATGGCTGTATATAAACAGTGGCCCCTAACCCTAACACTGTCTAAAGGATATACATGAGAACCATGATATAGGTGAGGTAAACTAATACTGGGTATATTATATGAAAACATGTTAACTCAACTGCTGTAATAGGGTAAAGTGAAGGATTACTCTATGTGTGTCTATATATATATATATATATATATATATATATATATATATATATATATATATATATATATATATATATATATATATATATATATATATATATATATATATCTGTGTGTGTGTGTGTGTGTGTGTGTGGTCCTGAAATTATATTGGCTTTTGCCAGACAATTTAAAGGAGGAGAGTTGTAAGAATGAACTACATATCCAATGATTATAGGTGTTGGAAAATGTGTAACTTTCAGTTCTGTATTTGTTACCACTTTAACTTCAGTATTATTCTTCCAAGCTTCACTGATTCATTCAACAACAGTATATTATTCCACTTTACTGCTTTTAAAAGTTAATTATTACCTGACAACAAACTTACTACCCTGAAAATACATACCACTTAAATGACAGACCTCTCTTGTCAAGCCCAACTGTTTAGTTTTATTTGATCAGGTCCTCAGACTAGCCTTGGAGGATAATGATAATAGCTGCATTTGCAAGTATATTTTTTCTTTCAATTAGGGCCAAGGCTACATGTTTTGTTCTAAAGAGATGATAGGTACTGACAGTCTGCAAGAATATATAGTTAAAGAGTACACTGTATGAGGGATTGATGTAATTACTGTAAAAGAGTACACTGTATGAGGGATTGATGTAATTACTGTAAAAGAGTACACTGTATGAGGTATTGATGTAACTACTGTAAAAGAGTACACTGTATGAAGGATTGATTTAATTACTGTAAAAGAGTACACTGTATGAGAGATTGATGTAATTACTGTAAAAGAGTACACTGTATGAGGTACTGATGTAACTACTGTAAAAGAGTACACTGTATGAGGGATTGATGTAATTACTGTTAAAGAGTAAACTGTATGAGGAACTGTTGTAATTACTGTAAGTAAAGACCCAGAATAGTCTGATGTAACAGTGTTTAATCATACACTGCATATAATGTTACATACAGGTTACAATACAGAAACTATGAAAACACTATTTAATGCCAAGCTCCAGCTTACAGAAGCTAGGGCAAATGTTTAAGGGTTTTGATTGGTTGCAAAGGAATGGTTACATACCTCTATTGTTAACTTCTTTTTTTGTATGCTTTAAGGTCAGACTTTGAATAACTGAGAAAAAATAATGACCAAACAACTACAAGCAACCTTGTTCAAAGTCTGATATGTCAAATTAGAAAACTGTCATTTTGAGCTCATCTGTCAGTTATGACTAGCAAATACAGCTATTTTGGGACCTCTCATCAGTCATATCTAGCAAATACAGCTATTTTGGGACCTCTCATCAGTCATATCTAGCAAATACAGCTATTTTGGGACCTCTCATCAGTCATATCTAGCAAATACAGCTATTTTGAGACCTCTCATCAGTCATATCTAGCAAATACAGCTATTTTGGGACCTCTCATCAGTCATATCCAGCAAATACAGCTATTTTGGGACCTCTCATCAGTCATATCCAGCAAATAAAGCTATTTTGGAATATATAATATATACAGTACTTGTACGAAATAACAGCCATGACAAGTTTTGAATCATTGCCTGCTGGATAGTCTCAGCCTTTCTAAATCAATTCTGACTTTAACATAACCAAAAACAAACTGCATTATGACATTTCTTTTTGCACAAAAATGCAAATTTTAGGACTGAACAAAACTTAAATTCATGCACCTTTTCGTAACTATTATTTTCACATTTATGTCAATAGTTTGCATGAAAAACACATTTAGCACAAACAGCATGATGAAATACCTTGTAAATATTTGAAGGTCAGTTTGTAGGACAAAATGAATTTTATAAATTATAAATACCAATAGTGTAAATATTTGGAGATCAGTTTATAGAACAAAATGAATTTTATAAATTATAAATATCAATACATTCACTTTGCTGTAATGGTTGTATATGGCAGCAATCATTTTTGCTGTAATGGTTGTAAAATATATGGCAGCCAATCATATTAATTAATAATTATTAATATTACAGCCAATCTAACATGGTCAGCTGTTTTTTTTACACTCTGACCCATTGACAAAGGGGATGGGGGTAGATTATTGATACAAACATGACAAAGCACCACAAATATATTTTTTACCACTTGAGGGTGGGGGTGGGTAAAGGGTGGCATTTTTGTTGTGTCACTTTGCAGAAACCTGAAAACATGCAGAACAAAATAAAACTTGAGTAAATGCATGCAAAGAATACAGTTTCTTACCATTAGATACGTTTTCTGTCCTTTTGTTCTATTTTGTTGTGACCTAAAGTTGTAACTTAAAATAGTGGCTAAACACTAGCAGGACGAGTTTGCATATATTTTGACATTTATAATAACTACAGCAACTTTGATGGTTCACCAGTGCAAAAACATCCCCATGCTCTTCATTACCCTCTACACCCTCCCTTCCCAGCAGACTGAGCGACAGATTTCAACCCAAACTTCATAGTAAAAAAATATTTGAAATAGTAATTTTCAATTAAAATAATAATACATCTGACCTTCATTCTCTCCTCCCATTGACAACAGGAAGAAAATCAAACATTGTACTCTATTTGCACATGGTTTGGAGTAATCAATGTTTTGGACAGACAGACAGATGGATGGAAAGAAGAATGAATTATCAAATGGAGGGTATCACAATATCCCAAAATGCTACGTCATGCAGAAATGGAATATTCTAATAATAATAATAATAATAATAATAATAATAATAATAATAATAATAATAATAATAATATAATAGCAACAACAACAACAGCGGTAACATAAACACATGCAATTACATTAATGTGAAAGGATATAAGCCTGAGAGGTGCCAACACAACGCTTTGCAGATGCCATAATTGACCCAGATTTGTCTCCCTTTGCATGACTGCTACTGTAAACACATGTGGGTAAGTGAGGAATGTTTATACTTATGTATACTGTTAATACTTGTCTTGTTATCATTATATTTAATTTGCCAAATCATATTAACACATCAACCCCTGGAGGTTTTTGTTGTTTTCGCCTGAAATTCGAGTAGGAAACACATTTTGAAAGCTATTTCTGAATAGACCTGAAAACACCAAATCGCAGGTGATCTTTCAATAACACACTGCCTAGTTCTGTTAGAAACATCACTTTTCACTGGCTATTTGGCTTGAGTATGAGCAGAAGGGTAAAAGTTGGAGTTCTTTTTTCTTTTTTTTTTTTGCTAAACGGAGCCGTTATTTTTGTATCAAGACCACTCTTTATTCCAAATGCCCTCCTTATCCTACTTTTTGCAAAGGTTCTTCTGTCTGTTTGCAGTTCATACCGGTTTACCTTAGATCTGAGACCAAAAAGTCTAAAATCCAGACACAAAATCAGACTCTGACCACGGACAAATTTTGGGTAGAAATAAATTGGGTCCAAAAAATGAGGTTTTTCCCACTGTATTTTGTAGTGCAACTAGAAATTCCAGATTATTTGGTATCATTGTAGAACTACATCTGTCTACCTTTCTATAATACCACTCACTTTAGTGCATCATGCATGACCATGCTACAGAGCTCGGCAGTAGGCTACTACCTCCTGCCACGTTAACTCGTCGCTAGGGGTTAATGTGTTAACTGGAGATACACTCATGAATTAAACTCATTTGAGTTTTCCTGTTCAATAAATACCTCTGTATGGTCAGTTTTCTTTGTGGTTTTAGAACAAAAACTTATGGATAGTTTTAGATTTATGAATATTTATTTTCAAAGTTTTAAGTGATATGAAATTACCTATATCTGATATACTGTAGCTAAATTGTCCAACTCAAAGAAATGTCCTGTTCATAATAGGTCAATGACAACTGTACCTAAAAAATGTGTTAGATAAGATGTGCCCGATGCTGCCCTACCCTCTGGTACCTAAACAGACTAATACTGTTTTTTAGAACTGAAGATCATCTATCTGCAAAGATCCATGTTAGGCTGCATAGCTTGATACTGCCTTTGAGTATTTCACTTTGGTAAATGTTGACATCAGGTATCCCTGATTTTGTCCATTAAAAAAACATCCCTGACTTTTATCATTTAAAAAAAATTCATATTTCACATTTGTAAATGCTGACATCAGACAAACCTGATTTTGTCAATCTAGCATGGTCAAATTATGGAAATATTACTATTTATCATGAATGGTTGTCAATTTTCCATGGTCAGATTAAGGAATTGTTACTATTAATCATGAATGGATGTCAATTTTGCATGGTCAGATTAAGGAAATATTACTATTTATCATAAATGGTTGTCATTTTCCATGGCCAGATTAAGGAAATTTTACTATTTATTATGAATGGTTGTCAAGTCTGCATGGTCAGATTAAAGAAATTTTACTATTTATCATGAATGGCTGTCAATTTTCCATGGTCAGATAAAGGAAATGTTACTATTAATCATGAATGGCTGTCAATTTTGCAGGGTAAGATTAAGGAAATTTTACTATTTGTCATAAATGGCTGTCAAATTTCCATGGTCAGATTAAGGAAATATTACTATTTATCATGAATGACTGTCAATTTTCCATGGTCAGATTAAGGAAATTTTACTATTTATCATGAATGGCTGTCAATTTTTGATGGTTAGATTACTAAAATGTTACTATTTATCATGAATGGCTGTCAATTTTCTATGGTCTGATTATGGAAATGTTACTATTTATCAGGATTGGCTGTGAATTTTGCATGGTCAGATTAAGAAAATGTTATTATTTACCACGACTGGCTGTGAATTTTGCAGGGTCAGATTAAGAAAATGTTATTATTTACCATGACTGGCTGTGAATTTTGCAGGGTCAGATTAAGGAAATGCTATTATTTAAAATGGCTGTAATTTTGCATGGTCAGATAGTGTATTGATAATTTAAACTTGACAATAGATTAGATTTTGTAAATTCACAGATCAAACACTTTCAATGAGGTCACTTTCATGGACTTTTCAAAAGATAAAAGATTATCCTGCATGGGGGCAATAATGAAGTCAAAATTACATTTTTTATTCTGAAAATGTAACGTTTTCAGGATGCATGCATGTAAAAAAAAAATCTCAGCTGCATTACATGCATACTTCCAAGCAACAACTGAATATTATCACAAGACTATGACCCAAATAACAATTGAACACTATCACAAGTCTATGACCCAAATAACAATTGAACACTATCACAAGACTATGACATACATAACAACTGAACACTATCACAAGTCTATCACCCAAATAAGAATTGAACACTATCACAAGTCTATGACATAAATAACAATTGAACAATATCACAACACTATGACATACATAACAACTGAACAATATCACAAGACTATGACATAGATAACAATTAAACATTATCACAAGACTATGACATAAATAACAATTGAACAATATCACAAGACTATGACATACCTAACAACTGAACACTATCACAAGACTATGACATACATAACAACTGAACACTATCACAAGACTATGACATACATAACAACTGAACACTATCACAAGACTATGACATACATAACAACTGAACACTATCACAAGACTATGACATACCTAACAACTGAACACTATCACAAGACTATGACATACATAACAACTGAACACTATCACAAGACTATCACCCAAATAAGAATTGAACACTATCACAAGTCTATGACCCAAATAAGAATTGAACTATATCACAAGTCTATAACCCAAATAACAACTGAACACTATCACAAGTTTATGACCCAAATAAGAATTGAACACTATCACAAGACTATGACACAAATAACAACTGAACACTATCACAAGACTATGACACATATAACAACTGAACACTATCACAAGACTACGACACAAATAACAATAAAACGCTAAACAAGATTATAACACAAATAACAACTGAAAACTATCACAAGTCTATGACCCAAATAAGAATTGAACACTATCACAAGACTATGACACAAATAACAACTGAACACTATCACAAGACTACGACACAAATAACAATTAAACACTATACAAGACTATAACACAAATAATTAAACACTATCACAAAAATATAACACAAATAACAATTGAAAACTATCACAAGTCTACGATCCAAATAAGAATTGAACACTTTCACAAGACGACACAAATAACAACTGAACACTATACAAGACTATAACACAAATAACAAACACTATCACAAGACTATGACACAAATAACAATTGAACACTATCAAAAAACTGACACAAATAAAAACTGAACACTAACACATTAGTATGACACAAATAACAATTGAACACTATGACAAGAGTATGACACAAATAACAATTGAACACTCACAAGACTATGACACAAACAACAATTGAACACTATCACAAGACTATGACACAAACAACAATTGAACACTATGACAAGACTATGACACAAATAACAATTGAACACTATGACAAGACTATGACACAAACAACACTTGAACACTAGCACAAGACTATGACACGAATAACAATTGAACACTATCACAAGACTGACACAAATAAAAACTGAACACTAACACATTAGTATGACACAAATAACAACTGAACACTATGACAAGACTATGACACAAACAACAATTGAACACTAGCACAAGACTATGACATAAATAATAATTGAACACTATCACAAGACTATGACCCAAATAACAACTGAACACTATTACAAGTCATTGACCCAAATAAGAACTGAACACTATCTCAAGACTATGACCCAAATAAAAAAATGAACAGTATCACAAATACCTAAGCCAACAAACAATTAAACACTATCACAAGACTATGACCCAAATAACTGAACACTACCACAAGAATATGACCTAAATATAAGATGAATTTTTTGTACTGCTTATAACATACACTAATCAAGTTTCTTGACTATATAGACAATACTGTATGCCTATAAAATAAAGTCTTAAACATATACTACTGTACTAACATCTGCTAACAGTGAGAACAACAGCATAAGCTGTACAGGACTACATGGACATTTTGACAATTGCATAATACTGGTTTATCTGACTAGAAAATACTTTAAGGAAAGCAGCCTATGATTATAAACAAGTACAAACAAGGAGTTGTGCCAATGCCAGAGAGAAAAGATATTAAGTCCACTCATTTGAAGTGACTTCCGAACAATGCATGAAAATAAATACACATTAATTATTAATATTAATGCCTTCATCTGACAAACCTATTCTCTCAATGCAACTGAATGATGGGACATTGTTGGGAAGAGAACTATATTCCAAGTAACACTTCTGACAAACAAATCTTGATATACTATATCAAAATCTTTAGTACTTCAATAAATCTTTCTTAACTTAATGGTTCTGCATGAGACTATGTAGTCCCATGTCAAATTATATTTTCCTACAACTATGATGGACCTCCACAACAAAAGTTGTACAAGATACTTTCAAATAAATTATAGTAATTAGCTAATCCTAACAGAACATCATGTAATACACTTTACAGTATTAAATGTTAAAAAACAAAGATGATAACTCTAGGTATTTCTTGTAACCAGTTTTATTTCTGAATATAAACTTTTAGAAACCCTTTAAAGGTGAAAGTGCAGTGCATATGCCAGAATACAAGAACCCCAAACATAACAATCAGAATGTAGTCTAACTTTATACTGACACCAGTAATCATGATAATGTAGAATACTTGTGTACAAAGTCTCCTACTTCGTTGTTAAGCATTCCAAAATTGATGTAAATAAGTGAAAACATGGCTGGCAGTCTCAAACTATACATTTCTGAAGCCAAACTCAAAGCTGCAGCATTATATGCAAAGAGTACTTGGATGTAAGCATTGGTGTTAGAAAGTCAGAAGGGGTGAGCGTTAAACAAATCTAATAAGAAAACTCCATAACTGAGCTGAACAAACTCGTGTGGCCACCAGATGAGAGACTTGGCATGATTGGTCGGAGGGGCTCGACTTGATCGTCAGCACCCTACAAGGATAAAAGGCGCTTAGTCACTAAAATCTCTGTATTAGCTATAATAGCTCCAAAGATGAGCATATGAAGGCCAATTGCATGATGGATGTAATATGTAGCCAAGACATATGACAGGAAGGAAAGAAGAGACAACAATTATATGGACATGCTTTTATAAATGCATGTTCACAAATAATTTAATTTAAAAAACTCACTGAGAAGACAAGTCAATATTGACAAAGAATTGCATTTAAATTGATTCAATACAAGTTTTTCCTCCTGGTGCAGATGAATTGCAATGTTTCAGCCAGGTTTGAGAAAAAAGGGGTCAACTTTGAAAAAGTGGGCCAGTGATGTTATCATAATTGGTCCACCTCATAATAAAATGAGACATAATTTATCAATTCTATTTTCCTTACTAACTGCATGAAAAACCAAATAAATCTGCTCCTTTAAATAAAGATTCTCCTATCTGGTGTCTCCAACCCTAATACAGCAGCACAGAAGCAAACGTCTTCAATTTTATGTCCCTCTCACAGAAGTCATTAGTCCACAATTTTATGCCCCTCTAGCAGTAGTTTACAGTATTTTATGCCCCTCTAGCAGTAGTCATCATCATTTTACACCCCTCTAGCAGTAATCATCATTTTATAATCGACTAACAGTAGTCATCAGTATTTAATGCCCCTCTAGCAAAAGTCATCAGTATTTTTTGCCCCACTAACAGTAGTCATCATCATTTTATGTCACACTAACAGCAGTCATCATCATTTTATGCTCCACTAACAGATGTCATCAGTATTTTATTCCCCTCTATCATCAGTCATCAGTATTTGCAAAGTTAAGATCTGAAACAATTTCTTTCAGATGTGTGAATGTTTTTCCTCATTGGTTCCATTATTTTAGATTCCAATTCTTTGCTGAAAGTTGTTACTTTTTAAAAAAACTTCTTGTGTGTGCTTGACTTTTGTCTTGCTTTTGTTTGATGGCTTTTGTCTTTGCTCTTGTGTCATTGACTTTTGTGTTTGATGTTTGTGTCTCTGACAGTTTGACTTTTGGCTTTTGCATGTTTGACTTTTGTCTTGGCTTTTGTGTGTTTAAGTTTCTGTCTTGGTTTTTGTGTGTTTGACTTTTGTCTTAGCTTTTGTGTTTTTGAGTTTAGTCTTGACTTGAGTGTTTGAGCTTTGTCTTGACTTGTGTGTTTGAGTTTAGTCTTGGCTTTTGTATGTTTGAGCTTAGTCTTGACTTGTGTCTTTGAGTTTAGTCTCAATGTTTGTGTGTTTGAGTTTAGTCTTGACTTTTGTGTGCTTGAGTTTTGACTTGACTTTTGTGTTTGAGTTTAGTCTTGACTTGTGTGTTTGAGTTTTGTCTTGACTTTTCTGTGTTTGAGTTTTGTCTTGACTTTTGTGTGTTTGAGTTTAGTCTTGACTTGAGTGTGTTTGTGTTTTGTCTTGACTTGTGTTTGAGTTTAGTCTTGACTTGTGTGATTGAGATTTGTCTTGACTTGTGTGTTTGAGTTTTGTCTTGACTTTTGTGTTTTTGAGTTTTGTCTTGACTTTTGTGTGTTTGAGTTTTGTTTTGACTTTTGTGTGTTTGAGTTTTGTCTTGACTTGTATGTATGAGTTTTGTCTATTAACAATTTAGTAGCATGCTGAACGTATTCTCAGCAAGAGACATTATGCAATATACTGACCACATGATTAATTCTTGATGATTCCAAGTATGACTATCTAATGGATTTGCAGAAGGGCAGTAAAACAAATACGACAAACAACTAATCCAAATGTAAAATATGGATTTGGTTCATTTTCATGAAAACGACCTTTGAGCAATTAGGCCATGTAATGATTGGCTGGATTGGGATTTTTTAATTTAGCTTCAAAAAATATCCAGTCACATTGCTATAATGTCTGCAGTGTGGCACTTTATAGTGAGTCTAGCACTCGGTCATCATGCTGCAGACATGTAGTATCATATCCCACCCAGTCACATTATCCTGAAACCAGGTTGACTAGACCTAACACTAACCTCTTAATGCTGGCACCAAGCAACGCAGATGCTTGTACCATTTTTGTCAATCTTTCGTATGACTTGGGCAGATTCAAATCTGCAACCTCCTTCATCCAAGGTGGATGCTATAATCACTTAGGCCAATGGAGGAATCCTAATGATTGGCTAGCACCAAGGGTATAAAAAAATGGACCTTGTTTATTTTTACTGCATCGCTACTGGCACATTTAATCTTCTTGTTTGTGGCACATGGTATCTATTGTGGACAAATCCGGCAATGATGCATCCTGGCTGAAATATCGGAGTCTGATTATTCATGCCAAATAATAAGCTACTCAGTACTTCTGCAGCAATTCATACACAACAGGCAGAAAATTACTGTTTTATGTATGTTATATAATACCAGGGCTTGGAAGATACAAGTTGCATTAATCTCAGTTTTTAAGTGATCTTTGGAATGTGATTCAACCATTTCAACATCAAATGTAGCCATCTTATGCTGCAGGTCAGGGAAGACTTTTTTTAGTACTAGTGGGTTTTATGACTGTTCTGAATGCAATACAGTTGTGAACTTGAAATATATTAATTGAACACAGATCCCCATCATTGTACCTTATACAAAATTTAATCCAGGTGCAACAGACAGATGTATGGATAGAAGGACAAGGACGGGACTGTACATATTGTTGTGGTGAAGCATAAGACAAATACCACATTTCTTTGTGTGTAAAGAATGCCCCACTGCAAATAGTGTAATCAAACCAGCTGTACGTTATACAAATGCAAGATCTGGAACCAGTCTGTTTGTAACAGGGAGCATGTTGTACACAGGTAAATGCACTCACAATTAAGTAATTAAGTGGCATTGCTCCCAGCTAATGTATGGCTTGTCACTGATTCTAGAAAGGCATATAACAATGAAATGTTTTGGAAAAGTCTTAAGTAAGTATATATATAACAATTTCTTCCTTTTAATTGCTGTGTGTTGAAACCATCTCTGATATTCTTCAGTAGCAGTAAGCTTTTCAAATTAGCTGCTGAACAGGACACAGTATGCATTACAGCTTGACACTATTTTCATTCAGGATGAGCAGACATCATTACAAGTCTTTTAGTGACAACACTATGTCAATAAAACCATTCATTCAGGATGAGCAGACATCATTAGAAGTCTTTTGGTGACAACACTATGTCAATAAAACCATTCATTCAGGATGAGCAGACATCATTAGACATCTTTTGGTGACAACACTATGTCAATAAAACCATTCATTCAGGAGGTGCAGCAGCAACAAGATTTTCACAATGGCCATCATGGCAGACATTTTCATTGATGACCAACCAGGTATCATAGGAAGTCTTTGGGTGAAACAAAGTTTTCTGATGTATTTTAGAGGAATTCATATCCCAGATGAGCCCCCAATTTTCTAGCATGACTCTATGGTCTTAAATAAAGTAATAGAATAGAATGAAAATGAACAAGTTTTGAAATATTCAACAAATAATTTATTTCCCAAAAGCACAAAGTGAAAATTAAAAAAATTAAATAAATAAATGCAAAATAAATGCCAAATAATTCTAGAATTTCTAACACAAGTAATAATGATTAAAGTTATGAATAAACTTTTGCAGTATTCCAAAATAAATGCTGTAAGTGTTGATGTGCCTGTATCATATTAAAATGTGCACAGTTTATTGTTGAATCACAATAATACAATTCAAGAATATGTCCTTATTTGAATTTCACAATAAATCCAAGTTTCTACTTCCAGAAAATGTTAATTCTGAGCACATTGTATTTCCAAAGAAGAATAACTTGAATTCAATATTTTGAATAAATAAATTCCATCCCAAATGAAATACTGGACACTGCAATAATAAAACTGATTCTGCTCAGATTTTACAGCCTGCATGAATAATTTCTAGAAAATGAGATTATTTAGTCCTCTACTTGACTACAGGTCACAATTAGCATTTTCTAAATAAAGAAACTATTACCTAATGGAAAATTTTAATTTGGAAGGTTCCAAATGTTTACAAGATAAAATCTTAGTTATAACTGGAAGGTCAGTTACTAAAATTATACTATAAAATGTGATTAAGAACTGGTAGACCCAGCATTTCGTGGGGAATTTCCCATGCTGTGGACTCAGATTGAGATAAACATGTTGCTTACAAAACCGAATCAATGATTCAGGTCAATTAGAAAGTGAACAGGATTTTGGACAAGGTGAAGTCCAAAATGCAATTATCTATTGCATATAATGAATAAAAAGACCAACAAACATGCAAATTAAATATACATAACAGCATATATGACTTTTTGCATGAAACGGTAGCATTGGGGATTTAAAGCCAACTAAAGATCCTAAGAAGTCTCGTGATGAAAGTCCATGTAGATATGACCTTCCATTCTGGATGTCTAGCAATAACAAGATTTTCAAGACAGCTGCCATATTGGAAATCAGATTGGCACCATTTTCATTTATGACTAACCAGACACCAATGATGTCATTTGGTGGAAGCACAATATCGATATGACCACTCATCTAGTAGTTATAACAAGATTTCAAGATGGCCTCTGTGGTGGCCATACTGGAGTTCAGATGTATACTATTTTCATTCAGAACCTATAATACTGATAAGAAGTCTTCTGGTGAAAACCATATGTCAATATGACTTTCATGAGTAGCAGTAATAAGAGTTTCAAGATAGCCATGGCGGTGGCCATATTGGACATCAGATCAGCGCCATTTTCATTTAGAACCAACTAGACATCATAAAAGTCTTTCGTTGAAAACCCCATGTTGATATGAATTTACATTCAGGAGAAGTGTTTCAAGATGGCTGTGTCATTTTTATAGTGGATGTGAGATCAGCCCCATTTTATTTAATGACCATTCTGACATCATAAAGTCTTTTTAGTGAAAACATCATGTTAATTTGACCATTTATTGAGGAATAATTATAAAATGATTTTCATTATTGCCCCTGTGGTGGCAGCACCATTTTAATTTTGAACCAGAATGTTCAAGGGATGAATGTTTGTGTAAAATTTCATTTCAATTCTCCAAGTAGTTTAGGAGTAGCGAATTTCTCTCACTGATGGTAGTACTACATATGATGGACAAGATGACAACCCGTAAGCTCTCCTGGTCACCTTTAAAGCTAACAATCAGTTGCAAGCAAAGGAAACTTTCATTAAAAGCAGCCATATCAATACAACGATCCTGATTTAGAAACTCAAAGCTATCCATGTCAATACAATGATCCTGATTTAGCAACTAAGCTATCCATGCCAATACAATGATTGAGATTTAGAAACTGAGCTATCTATGTCAATACAATGATCCAGATTTAGCAATTGAGCAATCCATTTCAATACAAGGATCCGGATTTAGTAACTGAGCTATCCATGTCAATACAATCATCCAGATTTAGTAACTCAGCTATCCATGTAAATAAAATGATCCAGATTTAGCAACTAAGCTATCCATGCAAATACAATGATCCAGATTTAGCAACTAAGCTATCCATGCAAATACAATGATCCAGATTTAGCAACTAAGCTATCCATGTCAATACAATGATCCAGATTTAGCAACTGAGCTATCCATGTCAATACAATGATCCAGATTTAGCAACTCAAAGCTATCCATGTCAATACAATGATCCAGATTTAGCAACTCAAAGCCATCCATATCAATACAATGATGCAGAGTTAGCAAGTCAAAGCTATCCATGTCAATACAATGATCCAGATTTAGCAATCGAACTATCCATGTCAATACAATGATCCAGATTTAGAAACTCAAAGCTATCCATGTCAATACAATGATCCAGATTTAGCAACTGAGCTATCTATGTCAATACAATGATCCAGATTTAGCAACTGAGCTATCCATGTCAATACAAAGATCCAGATTTAGCAACTGAGCTATCCATGTCAATACAAAGATACAGATTTAGCAACTGAGCTATCCATGTCAATACAAAGATCCAGATTTAGCAACTGAGCTATCCATGTCAATACAAAGATCCAGATTTAGCAACTGAGCTATCCATGTCAATACAGTGATGCAGATTTAGTAACTGAGCTATCCATGTCAATACAATGATGCAGATTTAGCAACTGAGCTATCCATGTCAATACAAAGATCCAGATTTAGCAACTGAGTTATCCATGTCAATACAAAGATCCAGATTTAGCAACTGAGCTATCCATGTCAATACAATGATCCAGATTCAGTAACTGAGCTATCCATTTCAATACAAAGATCCAGATTTAGAAACTGAGCTATTCATGTCAATACAATGATCTAGATTTAGCAACTGAGCTATCCAATCAGAAATACATTCTCTGGAAGACACAGGCTTATTTACCAATTCTGATCAAATCAGAAATACAGTCTCTTGAAGATACAGGCTTATTTACCAATTCTGATCAAATCAGAAATAGTCTCTTGAAGATACAGGCTTATTTACCAATTCTGATCAAATCAGAAATAGTCTCTTGAAGATACAGGCTTATTTACCAATTCTGATCAAATCAGAAATAGTCTCTTGAAGACACAGGCTTATTTACTAATTCTGATCAAATCAGAAATAGTCTCTTGAAGACACAGGCTTATTTACTAATTCTGATCAAATCAGAAATACAGTCTCTTGAAGACACAGGCTTATTTACCAATTCTGATCAAATCAGAAATATAGTCTCTGGAAGACACAGGCTTATTTACCAATTCTGATCAAATCAGAAATATAGTCTCTTGAAGACACAGGCTTATTTACCAATTCTGATCAAATCAGAAATATAGTCTCTGGAAGACACAGGCTTATTTACCAATTCTGATCAAATCAGAAATATAGTCTCTTGAAGACACAGGCTTATTTACTAATTCTGATCAAATCAGAAATAGTCTCTTGAAGACACAGGCTTATTTACCAATTCTGATCAAATCAGAAATATAGTCTCTTGAAGATACAGGCTTATTTACCAATTCTGATCAAATCAGAAATATAGTCTCTTGAAGACACAGGCTTATTTACCAATTCTGATCAAATCAGAAATACAGTCTCTTGAAGATACAGGCTTATTTACCAATTCTGTTCAAATCAGAAATAGTCTCTTGAAGATACAGGCTTATTTACCAATTCTGATCAAATCAGAAATAGTCTCTTGAAGACACAGGCTTATTTACTAATTCTGATCAAATCAGAAATACAGTCTCTTGAAGACACAGGCTTATTTACCAATTCTGATCAAATCAGAAATAGTCTCTTAAAGACACAGGCTTATTTACCAATTCTGATCAAATCAGAAATATAGTCTCTGGAAGACACAGGCTTATTTACCAATTCTGATCAAATCAGAAATATAGTCTCTTGAAGACACAGGCTTATTTACCAATTCTGATCAAATCAGAAATATAGTCTCTTGAAGACACAGACTTATTTACCAATTCTGATCAAATCAGAAATATAGTCTCTTGAAGACACAGGCTTATTTACCAATTCTGATCAAATCAGAAATATAGTCTCTTGAAGACACAGGCTTATTTACTAATTCTGATCAAATCAGAAATAGTCTCTTGAAGACACAGGCTTATTTACCAATTCTGATCAAATCAGAAATATAGTCTCTGGAAGACACAGGCTTATTTACCAATTCTGATCAAATCAGAAATACAGTCTCTTGAAGATACAGGCTTATTTACCAATTCTGATCAAATCAGAAATAGTCTCTTGAAGATACAGGCTTATTTACCAATTCTGATCAAATCAGAAATATAGTCTCTTGAAGACACAGGCTTATTTACTAATTCTGATCAAATCAGAAATACAGTCTCTTGAAGACAGGCTTATTTACCAATTCTGATCAAATCAGAAATATAGTCTCTGGAAGACACAGGCTTATTTACCAATTCTGATCAAATCAGAAATATAGTCTCTTGAAGACACAGGCTTATTTACCAATTCTGATCAAATCAGAAATATAGTCTCTTGAAGACACAGGCTTATTTACCAATTCTGATCAAATCAGAAATATAGTCTCTTGAAGACACAGGCTTATTTACCAATTCTGATCAAATCAGAAATATAGTCTCTTGAAGACACAGGCTTATTTACCAATTCTGATCAAATCAGAAATAGTCTCTTGAAGACACAGGCTTATTTACTAATTCTGATCAAATCAGAAATAGTCTCTTGAAGACACAGGCTTATTTACCAATTCTGATCAAATCAGAAATATAGTCTCTTGAAGACACAGGCTTATTTACCAATTCTGATCAAATCAGAAATACAGTCTCTTGAAGACACAGGCTTATTTACCAATTCTGATCAAATCAGAAATATAGTCTCTTGAAGACACAGGCTTATTTACCAATTCTGATCAAATCAGAAATAGTCTCTTGAAGACACAGGCTTATTTACCAATTCTGATCAAATCAGAAATATAGTCTCTTGAAGACACAGGCTTATTTACTAATTCTGATCAAATCAGAAATACAGTCTCTTGAAGACACAGGCTTATTTACCAATTCTGATCAAATCAGAAATAGTCTCTTAAAGACACAGGCTTATTTACCAATTCTGATCAAATCAGAAATAGTCTCTTGAAGACACAGGCTTATTTACAAATTCTGATCAAATCAGAAATAGTCTCTTGAAGACACATGCTTATTTACCAATTCTGATCAGATCATAAATAGTCTCTGGAAGACACAGGCTTATTTACTAATTCTGATCAAATCAGAAATACAGTCTCTTGAAGACACAGGCTTATTTACCAGTTCTGATCAAATCAGAAATAGTCTCTTGAAGATACAGGTTTACTTACCAATTCTGATCAAATCAGAAATACAGTCTCTTGAATGTTAACAAGCTCAGACAATCAGATCCAAAATCCCTGCACTCACACTCATGGAACTTGCTCATGCCCTAATTCAAGTGTGATCTTAATAACACAAGAATTCATTCAAAATCTTTTCATAACTGAATAAGAAATATGGTCTCCACAGTGATAAAAGCTCAGTTATTTCAATCCATGGATCTCACTAATTACTGAAATCATCCAGGATCTTGATGATAGAAGGATATATTTCATATCTATCAAAAGTGGCATCCAGAGTGGTAACAAGCACAGCCAATCAGAAGCAAGCTCAAATAATTAATATGCATGGATCTCACACATTATCAAACTCATCCAAGATTGAAAAGGAGAAAACAAACATGGCATCCAGGCAGTAACAAGTTTAGCCAACCTGATATGAAGATCACTTTGTTACTGTCATTACTAAACTCATCTAAGATCTAGTTGATACACATTGCAAGTCAGATCCAAATCAGATAAGGCTGTAACATGTGTAAAGGGCTTAGTTTAGTTTACCACCATTAAAAGTTGACAAAATTTGTAAATGTAGCATTAGTTTAGTTTACCACCATTAAAAGTTGATAAAATCTGTAAATATGGCATTACTAGAAAAGATGAAAAATGCTGACAGGAATTGGTTGTATCACACAGTACACAACATTACACGTCAGGTTGATTCACCGATAATGCACCTAAAATTTATTTAAACTACAAAATTTAGCTTTGAAATATACATTTCTTAACAGAACCTTTGATGAGTAACATATTTAAGAAAGACCATTTCAAGATTTGTAAGTAACTGCATAGTTTCTAAGTCATTATAGATCCAAAATAAGCATCTCTTGTGCATTTCCAGGCAGTACAGCTGGTTACATCATGTACATGCAAGTAACCAATTTTTCCTAGTAAAATGTTTCTTCAAGAATACTTTCCCAGTCATAATACCTTAGAACTACTACTACCTCACAAATCCCACCTTCCCATATACTACCATATTTGCCAGCCTATAAGACGATACTTTTTGACCAGAAAATCTTATCTTCATCTTATACTCTGAATTGACTTATATTTGGATTATGTCAGCTGAATCGCTTTATCATATTTTTCGTACGGAAAATAATTCTCCATTAGTATGAAAATCAATGTGTAAAAAATATTTCCTTTTGGTGAAGAGATTGTGTATGAAAAAATATAGGATTCCACATTGAGCATTTTCAACAATTACATGATCATTAGTATAAAAAATTAAAATAGATCAGATGAATTTGCACTAATGCAGCATGCACCAGTAATGTATGCCTTCTGTAATATACGTTGTTTAAATCTGAGTACATATATGTACATTAGAATTTACAAGTTAGAAAATGAATAACCATGACAAAGACATATTCCATCACAATTTTCTTCTTGCACCTAATGATCAAATAAAATGCATGCCCCATTGAGAGAGAGAGAGAGAGAGAGAGAGATAGAGACAGACAGACATGTCTTCACATTTGTAAATTTGTATTTACTTACCTGATGACTCATCTTACTCATGTACAAGTGCAGTACTATATTCCATTATCAATTAATACCACTAAGTAAGCAATTCCTCGTAGTTTTTGTTGCAATTTCCATTATTATAAGAATCACATGGCTTTGTAGTGGTATTTACGTGCTAATTAAATAGGCTACAGCTGTATTCAGTCATTCCAAGCTAACACCTGTCTGAAGTCAAGATTTGGCAGAACAGATCAGATTAGCAAGGATAATAATAGGGAAATGAGACTACTCATGGATATTATAAATACTGTACCATATAGTTAAAGGAAATGCCAGGTGGTTACTATTGTAAATTTCTCAGCCAGTGACATTTTTGAACATGCAGACAGAACCAACAGCAATTTAAAGTACATCTAGCATAAGCAAAGACCAAAAACAATTGCCACCTAAGTACTGGAAGAGTACATGCACTTTAAATAAAATCTTATTTGTTGTGAATGGAGAGGTTGTTATACTTGCAAAGAAAATTTTAGACAGCATGTAAAATGGTCATTCTCTGGATTTAACCTAATGGAGACCATACCGGTAAAATTATTGTGAATACTTAAACCCTGAAGAAGTATGGTATGTGTTTTCTCATTGTTTACATTTACTGTTTCATTTATTTATGTTTTCTCTCTTTGACAAAAGCTTCACCAACATGGAGGCAATAAGGTCAACAACAAAAAAATGCTGAAGAGCTAAATACACACACTCTCACTCTCTCTCTTATATCAGACCATATTTTATTTTTGATCACGAGGTGTAAGAAGAAAAATGTGATGGAACACATATGTATCCTTATCTCTGTATCTCACACACACACCCCAAAAAAGTGGGAGAAAGCAATTTAGCATCAATATTGCAATTTCCCTATTGCTGGTAATCTGAAATAGCATCCAGTGATACTTTAATATTTATGAAACCGGAAGTTATTATAATTTGATTCCACACAGCATTGCGAGTTTTATCCTATCTGTAACTCAATAAATTTTCGGGTCAGCATCATTATATGTAGCTAAAAGTACATAATACATTTAAAATACTTTGTTGTTGTTGTTGTTGTTGTTGGGTTTAATGCCATTTTTCAGCCCAAGATAGGCCATACATGGCGGCCAGTATAATTGGTGGAGGAAGAACCCTGGAAAACCCCAGGAAGAACCACCGACCCACGATATAAGCTACTGGCAGGCTTTATCATGAAACAACGTTAGCTGAGCCTGAGACTTGAACTCACACAGACAGAGATGAGATGGCAGTGATCCATAATGGAGAGTGCTTTAAACCACTCAGGGCCCCAAAAAATACTTTGTGTGGAACAAATTAGGTACTTTTAGTTCATTTAATGATCCTGACTGGAAAGGTTAGTTACGGATAGGCTAAAATTTGTGATGCTGTGTGGAATGAAGTGAAAAACACATCTGAGGTATTGATCTGGCCTAGTCTTGCATTCAGCATCAACTTGTATATGGATGAAGGATTGAAAATTTAGCAAATATGCTGATTCAACATATTCCGCATCGAGTTAAAGCCGGCAATTATGGTACCTTTAGCAAAAAGGGAGTTAAAAGTTGTCTACCAACTAGATGGCAGTCAGGCAGTGTCCCTTTAGGTATAAGAACTGCGCAAAACTCATGAACCTGTCAGCTACTACTGGTATGGAAGGATGCTCTCTATGGATATAACTGCAGGATGGCTTTGAGGGTGTATGCATGTTATGATTGGATAAGTTTTCTTAAAGAAACATTTTACAAGGAAAAAGTGGCTTCTTCCTTAAATAAGCTAACCAATCATAATACCTTAGAAGAATAGGTAAGAGCTGGAGGAAGGTTCATCTCCTTACTGAGAGATATCATCTCCAGCCCCCGTAAGGTATGAGAAGCAGCTTCTAGAAAACCAGACTGGAGGGGACTTCATCTGTTGGGGTGCGGCGTGAAATAGGGAAAATGTTTCTCCATCAAATCCAGTGGAAGTCATGAAGCTGTATCTTAAGAAGCTGTTAATCAACCTGGAAGGGTGACCTGTTCAGCTGCGGATATAGGTCACACCAGATTGAATTGGACCCTTTGGGATAACTGATATCCGAAATAAAAGCTAGAGAATGTGGGCTCCAGTCTCCATCCCACAGTTTGAATTATGTCGTCTAGGGAACAGTTCCAGCTGAATGTTATGATGGTGGCGTCGAAATGCAAAATAGGTTCCTTTGAGGTGGGGTTATTTCTTGATATGCAGGGCGAATATCCCACTTAATAGGATGAGATAGTCTGTGTCGATGTATCCTCCTGTTCTTGAGGTAAAAACAGGCATGATATCCCTTGATGCAGCAGCTCGGTTCTATTAAGGTACCACTTCAAAGCCTAAACTAGGTCTTGTAGGTGGTCTTGAGCTGATGTGTCCAGACTTGACAGAGGTTTCATGACGAAAGTCTGGTTACCCGTGGGAGGAATGCAGTTCTTGGTGATGTAAGGGGATGCCATCACGAGTAAGACTGACCTGTCTTGTTGGAACTACATGTAATTCGGGTCTGCTGATAGGACATGTATTTGCTAATGCCATAAGGAAGCAGGTCTTGTATGAAAGGTGTGTCAGAAATGCCTTTGAGAGTGGATTAAGAGGTGTTGTGTGCAGCCAGGTTAATACACAAGATAGGTTCAGCTTTGGGCACAGTACAACCATTTTTTGGCTGTGGATACTCCAAGAAGGAGAGAAGGTCAGATAAGTCATGATTTTATCTCATGTCCTCTCTTCCACAGTGATGAAAAGTGTCAGCAATTGTGGAGTTGTAACCTTTTATTATACTCAGTAAGAACTTTCTCTCTTTGAAGAGTCAGAGGAAGTTAGCTATTTACATTATAGGTGCCTGGAGAGGTATCATGTGTTCATTTGTGCACCACTAGGTGAAAATGTGTTATTTACCTTCGTATGTTTACAGAGCAAAAAGGCCTTCTTGCTAAAGTGATTCTCTCTATGACTGGTTGTGAGAATTGTTTATTTCTGTGGGCCTTTTTAATATGATTCAGATATGCAGGTTCAAATTTTCTAAGGCATTTCTATTGTAAGATTGATGAGGTCACTGATCCATGACTTCTGTCATCTGTGAAGTGCAATGAGGGTAAGGCAACACTCAGATTCTCTTGCTTTCTGTATCACTTTGGAAAAAGACCATTCCAATCTACTGACAGAGGATCACCTGCCCAGCTTTTGAGTCCAGGACTGAGATTCAAAAGGTTGGAAGTTTGGTATTCCACCTTGTCATAAACAGGTCCACTAATGATCAGTCCCACTGGGTATATCTATGAGTAAAAACCATGGGATGAAGCGACCATTCTGTCTGTGTTAGTTGACTGTTCCAGGGCAAAGACTCGCCACTGTTGAAAGTCCCACACCTGGATAGAATGATCTGGGGACTTGTTTCCTCCTTTTGTTTGAGATAAGTCATCACTGTAAAGTTATTAGAGAGAAAGAGAACTCCCTTGCCATTAGAATATTCCTGCCACCAGTGAAAGGCTTTCACAATGGCCATCATCTCCAAAATATTATTCTGCAGTGTCATTCCTGGGGAGACCATGCATCGCTGGCTTCCCAAAATGATGGCAGTAGGTGGGCTTCCTAGCCTTCCATACATGTATTAGTACAGAATGTAATCTTGGACAGATGCACTTGCAGAGGTATACCCACTGTGAGCCAAGTTAGGATGATCCAATTCTGAGTTTAATTGTGTGAAGATGGGGTGAGATTGGTCCCCTGGGCAAACTTTTGGCCTCCATTGCAGTGTATCCCCCAGGGGTGTAAAAGTGAGGGTAAAAAAAAAACTTGGTGTCATAACTGGGGGTCAAATAAAAAATGTGGGGGTCAAAAATATACTGACAAATTTTCATCCCACTTGTACTTTTTCAGCTTGAAATAGGATACTGCAAGTTGCACAACATACTCTCTCTCTCTTTAAACATACAAATAAACCAACATGCACAATTAACAAACAAATGCATTGTCCATTCAAAGAATAATTTTATTAGTTCATTTTTCTTTTAAAATCATACTTTTAACAGTCTCCTTATAATCTTTTTGAAGCAATATTATAGACTAACATATTACATACAAGCCAATACAAAAAGCCTAATAAATCTTTTTAATCGAATGGCAGTCAATTTACTGCCTGTCATAAAATGTGTACTATCATCGGTTTCATGGTACTTCGTCCTAGAACAAATTCATCCAAAATTCAAGGAGGCTAATGATTCATCTTGTTTCTAATAAGTTACACTTGAACTTTAAGGTCTTTCTTTTACTGCAGCAAAGTTAAAAACAAACAAAATCTGTAATGACCCCCTGACTGTGTAATCCAAATAAACGTATTTGTCTCGGAAAGTTTACTGATTTCTTTGTTGTGAAAGAATGTCTTGGGTTATAATGTGTTCTCCAGATATCTTGTGGCGAACAAGGGCAGATTTGTTAAAATTCTTAAACCCTGTCACAAAAGGATTATTCACTTTTGCAGTCTTCACAATCACGCTATCAGAAGTCACACCGGTAATCCTAATGGATGTGCCATATTCCAGTCAAGGGAATTATTTTCTCCATTCTTCATTAAAGTTAGAGCCATAGTTAATCTTTTGTGTTCTGCTTCTTTCACTTTCTTCGCTAATGATTTTTAGTGCGAGTTGTTTTAATCTGGAGATCACTTTCTAGTGCAACAAACATTGAGGTTAAACATCAAGATGACATCTTGCTGAGCTCAATGGATATCGCGTAAGAGCTTGCGAGATTAGGGGAAGCTACTCCGTCATAACATTGCCTATGCTAGTCTGGTTCCTATTTTGTATGTTCCCTGCGTTCCACTCCGCTATATGAATAGAGAAGCCCAACACAGGGAGTAGACAAAGCGGGGAACCAGTCAATGCCTATGCTCAAAGTATACACGATGCCATGCCACCTTTCGTCCAATGCATTGGATATTAACTAAATCCTGATCGCATTATGCGAATCCCTTGTGGCATTATGTGAATCCCTTGTGTCAAAAAAACGCACGGAAACAAGATGTGTGCATCAATTTTCTCCAGCGTGTGTCCCTGACGCACAAATGTAAGTAAAGGGAAACACTGCTCCATTGGGACAGAAGAATCATTTGCATGGGAACATAAAAAGGCGACCTAGGACAATAATGTCCACTGCCACATTGAGCAAGCCTAGTAGACGAAGGAATTCCTGTGCAGGTAGAAGTTTCCTCAGAAGTAAAGAAGAAAATGTGGCTTGGATTTTCAATGCCTGATCCTGTGGGAGACGAACTATGTGTATTGAACTCCATACCTAGGTGAACAAATTGTTGAGATGGTAATAGGTTAGATTTTTTTCCTTGCTGATGAAAAGCCTAGATTGGTAAGCATTGTAAAAAGGGTTATCATGTCATGTTTAGATATAGCTCACCTGATGTTTCTGCAGAATGTCGTCCACGTAATTTGATGTTGCTACCATAGAAATTATTCGGACATGTGCCATTACTTGATTCATCATATGAGTGAAAACCTAGCACTGATGTTGAGTCCCAATGGAAGTGTCCTGAACTGGTATACGATGTAGGAGAATCATAGGAATGTCCAGAAAACCTTGTGAATAAAGGTATGTGTCTTTTAAGTCCATACTGATGGTGATGCCACCCTATTGGATGGCATTTAAAATGTGCTGTGGTGTTTCCACTGAGAACCAAGGGGCATGAATGAGTTTATTGAGGTAATTTAGGTCAAAGATTGGAGGCAGAGTGACAATCTGGGATAAAACCCCCGAGAAATGGAACAAATTATAGGACCCTCCTGGTGCTCTGTACGCTTTTGCTTGCGATAACTGTGACTTTTGCTGGGTGAAGCTTTGACAGGATGGTTTACAGAGGTTTGTTTCATATGTGTGGCCCTTGGATCTTACTGTTGATTTCCTGTACTACCCCTGTATTGATGCCGTGGTTATGGGAGAAGCAAATTGGTCTCCTCAGTGGCCAGCTTGTGGGCTTCTTCAATCTGGCCATTAAACAAAAGGTTAGAGGACAAAGGCTGCACTCTTAGCTTGGCCTTATGGTGGTCCTACAGGAAAGTGCAGGCAGAGAGCACAGAGTCATGTACTGGCAATCATAAATTATAGCTGCAGTTATGAAATTAGCCAAAGTATGTTGAGTGGCTCTGTTCAGTACTCAGGCCATTCTTGAGACCAACTCCAATGCATGCCCTCAGGTATTCAGAGTGGGAGAAGATAAGCTATGTTCTGCCTGTTTGAAGGCAGCCATAGACACAAAGGTAATATTGAAGCCATGGCAACAATAGTGCACCCTGTCAACTGTCATCAAAGGCCATCTGATCCATTTTCTTCAGGACTTATTCAGGCCTTTTTCAAAACAATACCAGTTGAGATCAATATCACATGGAAACCTTCTACCACCAAAACTATGAACAGAACAATTTAAAAAGAGCTTCCAATACTCTGGATCAGTTATGTGGAGCAAGCTTCCACTACATGTAAAATCTGCTGAAAATATTAGATTATTTAAGAAAATATATCATGAGCATGTATGTGTTTCTAATAGATAATGGAATTTAGTATTTTAATACTAAACATGTTAAAATACGCAGTAATTATTGCTACCTTAATATAATGTGCATTGTTATACTCTCCTTAAGAGGGCCTCAAGGGAGAATAGTCCTTGACTAATGAGTCACCCTCTATAAATAAAGCATTATTATTATTATCCATATGTATGGAGTGTGGCTTTGTCATCCCCAAAGCGGCGATATCACTTTTGACTGCTTGTCACAGAATAAGGCAAGAACTAACTTGGTTTTGCCTTAGAACGATTTGACCATTTTTCATTGTACATGTGTACAACGTTTTCTAGGGTGAATAATTGTTTTTCCAGGTAAGCGACTGTACTAGCATGTATCTCGTCGCAAATTACTTGCGGCGAGAGACACTAATAGCACGGTATATACTGGTATTTTACCCTGACTATTACTCACTCCCCTATGGATTTAAGGTAGATTCCATTTCTAAGCCACACTGGTCATTTTTGATCTTGTCAAGGAGTGAACGTTATCCATAGTGTTCTCCAGCCATAGGGGTAAGTGTATATTTCATATTTTATTTGATATGTGAAGCTTATTCAGGTTTTAATGTCATATCATGTAATGATGCATTTACTACTATGCAGACTTGATAGGTTGTGAACATTGAATTACAAGTTGCTATTAGAGTTTAATTTATTAGCATATATCTAAAGATTTGTCAGAACCCATTATTATGACCAGTTTGGTTTTATTGTAGCTGTTCAGGGCTGTTTAGAGCTGACTGAATATGTGTAGGGCTGATGGTAGCTGTTTAGGGCTGACTGTAGCTGTGTAGGGCTGACTAGCTGTTTAGTGCTGCATGCTGTCTATACGTATGTGTATACGTGTCTGTACATGTGGTGGAGCCACGACTGTAGATGTAACCAATACATGGGTCCTGTATGCTGTCTGTACGTATGTACATGTGGTAGATCCATGAAGGGTATGAGCGGCCGATAAAAGTGTGGGCCAACCCAAGGATTCGGTGAAACTGTGCGGTTCATCAGTTTATGAATCATACAACTGTACAAGTGTCAAGAGGCATATGTTTGTTCCAAATGATGTTTCAATTGAGTAAATTTTCAATTACATGAAATTATTTTGAATCTTATTTGTATTATAGGAGATTCTGTGAAATCTCACTTACATTGCATAAAATAGGAGATTATGAATCTCACTTACAGTGCATAATATTATTTGAAACATATTTGAATTCCTTGAGAGTATTTGAATCTTAATCGTATTCCATACGTGATAGTATGTGAATCTCTTATATGGCATAATATTATTTACAACATATTTGAGATTATTCGAATCTCACTTTCCATACCTAAGATTACATTAATCATATTTTCGTTTTTCAATTTGTGAATGTTTGTGTAGAGCGACTGGATCAATCGCATGTTGAGAGCGTGAGAGAATCATTGTATTTATAATATATATACATTTTTATTAATTCATTTTATAAATTTCCATCGTCCATCACATTGTGTTTGCGTTGTTCATTTAAACCAAAACCCACTCGGTTACAATTATGTTACACTGCTGGTGTTCCAAAAGAAATACTGTGTGGCCAAGGTGGAACCACTGATGAACTGATGATGAAGGCAGGTCAATGTCTGTAACTCGCCCAGACTATGGAAGTAATTGAAGCTGGACTTCAATTTTATCATAAGATCAAGAGATGCTGGAGCTCTGGTCCAGGTTGTTGAATGAGTAGGAACAGGAGGGCAAAACTCCAGGGCTCAAAATTGGAAAACGTCCTCCACTGAGGCTCGAAAGGATGAATCTTCCTGTAACATTAGATAGTCTAGAACTGATGACATCACTTGCGAACAAGCAAATTCTTCTTGAGGCATGAGACATAGCTGGCACTCACTAAACTTGTAAAATGCCCTGAATTAGAAACCGTGACTTTGAGACAGTCACTGATTAAATCTCTTCTTGTGACAGAGTGTAGACAGGTTGTAAAGTGACATCTGTTTAAAGATGAGGAGCTAATCTTGACATTGTGCTAAATGAGTGTCTTGAGGCAGTAAGCTGGTCCGTGTCTGCAAAAGTCAGGTTCAATGTACTAGAAGCCAGGCTGTTAGCGATTAAGCATATAATATTGTTGGTTTGGCCCTTTGTGATCCCTAGTACTTGACCTAGGTTGGTTGCAACAGAAATAGGCCATACGTGTTGGGGGATATCATCAAAATCATCAGGTTACGGGATGTCTGATCCAAGTAACAAGTCTGTATGTCTGCTGAGTGTGACGGAACATAAGCCGTTTGTTTAGCTCTGTCTCTCATTGTTATGCAATAGGAATAGAGTCAAACCACGAGGGCGCTAAGTAGAGGGAGTCCCGTGGTGGTGACTTGGGTGCCAGGGCTGTTTCAAGCATGTCAATGTCTGACATTTTGTTGCTGAATGATTTGAGTTGACTTGTGTCCCTTGTCCACCAGAAATTCTCATACTGAGGAAATGTCAGCATGCAGACTGGTGACATATTTGTCCTTAGCTGTGCATTTCTGCACTTTGCCCTAAGTTCTAATCTGTAAGAGACTGCTCCAGTTGCCTAGTGGTTAGAGCGTCCGCCTTGGATGCGGGAGGTCATGGGTTCGATCCCCGGCTGAGTCATACAAAAGACTTGCAAAAATGGTACTAACAGCTGCCGCACTTGGCGCTCAGCATTAAGAGGTTAGTGTTAGGACTGATCAGCCTGGTGTCAGGATAATGTGACTGGGTGGGACATCATGCTACATGTCTGCGGCATGATGCCCCAATGCTAGGCATCACTATAAACTGCCACACTGCAGACATCGTAGCGACATGACTGAAAAATTGTTAAAGCGACATTAAAAATCCAAATCACACACACTAATCTGTAAGACAACTAGAGCAAAACATATGAAACTGTAGCCCTGCAACTGTCTTTAGAATGCAATGTCAGTACAGAGCTAAATCTTAAAAAGTTAAACCAAAAATTTATAATAGACAGTCTAATAAAGTAATGAAGCATATAGGTAAAAAATATAATGACAATACCACCTGTATGGAGAAGTATATAAACCTGTGGGCCTGCACATGTGTTATTAGAATACAGAGTGGGTGCAGAGCAATACATATTTAACCCTTTACCTTACAGAGTGTATGGATTTTAAGGCAGTTGATATACATGTAACAAAGCTACACAGTGCAATGCACTATAGACAGAACATCTCCTACATATTTGACCACATACACATAGGCCTGCCATAGACAGAACATCTCCTACATATTTGACCACATACACATAGGCCTGCCATAGACAGAACATCTCCTACATATTTGTCCACATACACATAGGCCTGCCATATACAGAACATCTCCTACATATTCGACCACATACACATAGGCCTGCCATAGACAGAACATCTCCTACATATTTGACCACATACACATAGGCCTGCCGTAGACAGAACATCTCCTACATATTTGACCACATACACATAGGCCTGCCATAGACAGAACATCTCCTACTCATCTGACCACATACACATAGGCCGGCCATAGACAGAACATCTCCTACATATTTGACCACATATACATAGGCCTGCCATAGACAGAACATCTCCTACATATTTGACCACATACACATAGGCCTGCCATAGACAGAGCATCTCCTGCACATCTGACCACATACACATAGGCCTGCCATAAACAGAACATCTACACATCTGACCACATACACATAGGCCTGCCTGTTAACTGTTACAGCAGTGTAATATATGCTACATTCAACATGAATTTGAACCATTTTACAATTCTGGGACACATGTCTTATGTATAGAAAGATTTAAGACCAAAATCTAATCATTACAGGTGTATAATTATTTTTCACCAAAGCATTGTTTTATGTTCTTTAAAAGAGAACTCGTTCACCATCATGCCAGAGAAGCTGTGTAACCAACCATAGCTGCCGTTTCTCATACTTGAAATGTACCAGTTCTTTGTCTACATCTACATCGCTAAATCATCTGAATTTGATAAATTATAAAAACTCAGTGTTGCCTACATCAATATCAGAGCCCTTACCTAAGTTACTGAAGCTTTCCTAGTACTGATTCTAATCGTAAAAACTCCAAAAAGTACTGAACAATATTTGCAGCCTCCAGAGCTAAACAGTGACCATGTGAACCGACATAATGGTCCTTCACATGAATGAATGTAGGGTGATCTGATGTAATGGTCACTCACATGAATGACTATAGGGTGATCTGATGTAATGGTCATTCACGTGAATGAATGTAGGGTGATCTGACATAATGGTCATTCACGTGAATGAACGTAGGGTGATCTGATGTAATAGTCACTCACATGAATGACTATAGGGTGATCTGATGTAATGGTCATTCATGTGAATGAATGTAGGGTGATCTGACATAATGGTCATTCACGTGAATGAATGAAGGGTGATCTGGTCATTCACATGAATGACTGTAGGGTGATCTGATGTAATGGTCATTCACATGAATGACTGTAGGGTGATCTGACGCAATGGTCATTCACATGAATGTAGGGTGATCTGACATAATGGTCATTCACGTGAATGAATGAAGGGTGATCTGGTCATTCACATGAATGACTGTAGGGTGATCTGATGTAATGGTCATTCACATGAATGACTGTAGGGTGATCTGACGCAATGGTCATTCACATGAATGTAGGGTAATCTGACATAATGGTCATTCTCATGAATGAATGTAGGGTAATCTGACATAATGGTCATTCTCATGAATGAATGTAGGGTAATCTGACATAATGGTCACTCACATGAATGAATGTAGGGTGATCTGATGTAATGGTCATTCTCATGAATGAATGTAGGGTAATCTGACATAATGGTCATTCTCATGAATGAATGTAGGGTAATCTGATGCAATGGTCATTCACATGAATGAATGTAGGGTAATCTGACATAATGGTCATTCTCATGAATGAATGTAGGGTAATCTGACATAATGGTCACTCACATGAATGAATGTAGGGTGATCTGATGTAATGGTCATTCTCATGAATGAATGTAGGGTAATCTGACATAATGGTCACTCACATGAATGAATGTAAGGTAATTTGATGTAATGGTCATTCACATGAATGAATGTAGGGTGATCTGATGCAATGGTCATTCACATGAATGAATGTAGGGTAATCTGACATAATGGTCACTCACATGAATGAATGTAAGGTAATTTTATGTAATGGTCATTCACATGAATGACTGTAGGGTGATCTGATGCAATGGTCATTCACATAAATAAATGTAGGGTAATCTGACATAATGGTTATTCACATGAATGAATGTAGCATCTAAATGGAGAGTTTCCCTGAAGGTGGCATTACGAAAACCAGATCAAAATGGCTGATGTTTACAGCAGGCATCCAAACAAGCTTCAAGAGGAATAGTGTAGAGGTGTCCAAGAGGCACTTCCACGTGAATTGGGTTGAGGCGACCAAAGGTGCTTCTATGAGAATGGAGTAGATGTGTCCAAAGGTGCTTCCATGACGTAAATGGTTACGGTCATAAAGACACGCACGCATATAAATATTGTAGCCTAAACTTATGAAGTTGCATGGGCTACCCGTGTGAGTGACTAAGTGCTCTTTAAATAGGATGGAATGCTTATGCAGATAAACATCACTCAAATATCACCTATAAAACATGCATGAGCAAGATGCAACTGAGTGAACCATATATAGAAAGCTTACCTGTACATGTACAACCAGAGCAGAAGCAAGATAGAAATTACACAAGTGTCTATATTACAAAAAACTTCACACGAAAGAGTACTGAGGCATCATTATATATGCGTACAAAATATGTGCGACAATATCCATTAGGAGGCAAGTACCTGTGAGGAAAAAGGCCCACAGACCACCCTCTACAAATAAAATTATTCAAGTTGGCTCACAGATGCTACAAATGCATTGGAATAGAAACTCACTGATAAGTACCCATTCATAATGGAATTACATATATATTAGGAGTATTTTGTAAGTGCTAGTGGCTTGCATGTACACAAAATAATTATAGCCTGAACTTAAATGTTAAGTTGCTTAGGCTCCCCATGCAAGTACCTAAATTTGTGATGACGACAAAGTGTTAGCAAATTGTAAAGGCAAAACTTTGTGGGTAGAGGAAGAGAAAAAGATAGAAATATAGATTAAGTATACTTTCCTTAAAAGTGAAAAACTCACCCAACTTGTAATGCATGTAGATTATCGCTTTTGCAAGGTATCTCATGATGAAAGCATGCTTCCTGGCACAGGCAGAAGTAGTAACTGAGAAGTTCATGGGCTTTGCCACCAGTTCTTATACCTATGGTGAAATCATTTTGCTAGACCACATTTAGGTCGGCAGACCACATTTAGGCTATCTTTAGTATTTGGGAGGGCTGGATATGTGAGACAGTAGTAGTTATCCTAAGGTATTATGATTGTGTTATGTATTTAAAGAAGAAACAGTAGAAAACAAAACAGTGTGACCCCGCTATAACACGGTAATTGGGAACCATAGAACTCGACTGCATTATAGACCGAACTGTGTTATAAGCAACCAGGTCAGTTAGCTGAAGAAAATGTACCCCAAAAAATTGTGGTGGGGTGTAGGTAATAAATGTGGGCAGTAAAATATGTGCTTCATTGGCACATTTACCATATTAAATTGATGCATATTAAATGAGAAATACACCTGTAGTGAAAACAGACAAGACATATATAATAGTTTACTTTATTTAGAGAACCATGAATTGGTACATATACATGAATCCTGTTTATATATAAATGGCTAATGTATTGCATGAACAGAGTATCAACACCATTTACTCACCCGTGAACCTCATCATATACATTGAATCCACAATACAAGTGATTCCATTGAAAATATGCACACACACAGCTTCAAAATTTTAATAATTTTGTAACAGGTCAAACTGAATGACGAAGTACATTTACTTTTCAGTACATTCCAAGTCGGTGAAAGTTAGTTTGCGTTTTAAGCCGCTGTTGGTAGCGTTTGTAAACATAAACTTTTTTCCTACAAAAAGGAAACTTTCACAGCACAGTTAACATATTCCAATCATGTTGGAGAATGCAAAAATCCATCAGATTCCATCACTTTTATTTAAGTTTGGTACTGACTTCCTCTGAAGAAAAGTTCTTTGCTGTTATTGAAAGATTGTAGTCAGCTTTCTTTGATGAAGGGTGCATGCACTATTGAAGTCACCGCTAAAGGACAGCTTTGGAGAACCAAACAAATGCCCATTTCTTATTGTACTGCATGACTGAAACTGGTATTTTTTCCATTTGTTGAGTATGTTTTCATAACAGTCAGTGGTTCAAAGGTAATCTGTTTCCTTTGAAATTTCAGCAAACTATTTTATCTGGGTACGTTTTTAAAAAGGAATTGGCCGTTGTTTATACTATTCTGTCCTTCCATGCCTATTGAATAAACCAATAAGCAAGATGTATTTTTTTTTACATTTGTGGTAGCAGTGTGATGCTGTCTTCCACGCATGCATCTGAAAATTAACAAAGGGTCAACAGACAATAGAGAAGCAGGTGTTCTGATGACAGGGCTTATTACAGAAAATGTGAGTGTTCTGAAGGATTTAATTCTGAGTGAAAAGAAGAGGAATTTTACTTACCATCCACATACAAATGTCAGTCTTTATGTAAATATATTAATTACAAGCGAGCAGCAGAAAATCCGATGAAAGATAGATTACGAGACAATGCCTCGTCTGGTTGATCTCCATTACCAGAAATGTCAACAACAAAAAAGCGGATATTTCAGAACATACAGAACTCATGCTAGATGTCAAGATACCGTATTTTCCGGCCTACAAGTCGATGCGGAGTATAAGTTGAATTGACCAATTTTGTAAATTTTCCATCCTTCGTCCATATATAAGTCGATTCGAAGTATAAGACGAGGCCATGTCAATAACTTGGCTTTGTATTTTATACTAGTAACTTCCGGTTGCATGAATATTAATGGTATTGTTGTATGATATTCCATATTACCGGCAATTGTGAAATTGCATTACTGATGCTAACATGCTTGTGATTTTACTTCTGAACTGCTATATTTTGTTATCAATTGACACAGCTGAATAAACAGACCATGCTTGATTTATTATAATTGAAAGCACATCCATGTTGTAGTTCATTTTATTACCTGTAGTTACGAACGTAACTTATACAAACTTGTCATTTTCTATCGTAAGTTTGAAAGTCACAGACTCCGTTAAATCGATTCGTATATACATATATATATATATATATATATATATATATATATATATATATATATATATATATATATATATATATATATACACACTATTTTTTAAGTGTTTGTTCTGTTTGGACTTGGATATAATTAACATTTTATTACTAATCTATTCAATGATATACCCCACTATTATCTTTATCGGCGTGTTCGAATACAAAGTAATGGGTATGATCTCTTGTCCTTATAACAAATTTTGTATGGACAATGACTTCAATAAAATGTTGACAGATTTTCATTTCCCTAAAAAAATGCTCATTTCCCTACTGGCAGCCTCGCTGATTTGACCTATTCTGTCGATTCTTGCCCTCAATCTGGTTTCAGTTATAGCCAAAGCGCTAAGCATGTTTAATTACCGTGTAAATAACACTGCATAGCCATGTGGTTGTTGTGACAATGTACATCGTAATTAAAACAAGAATGAATTGTTGATTTAGAGGTGTTTATTGATAATGGAATATAGTATGCTCGTAATACATGAGGATTATCACAATCGTCAGGTAACTCAAAATACCGTCTTTTTTCTCTTTGCAAAAGCTACAAATAAAAACCGCCCTGAATAAAAGAATGATCTTGTACACGGACAATTTTTTCATCTCTCACTCTCTCTCTCTCTCGTGCGCACACACACACGCACGCGCACGCTCACAATATATCTGATTTTAGTTTAGTTTAAACCATATTTGTTTTAATTATGATATCCATTGCAACAAGAGCCATGTGGCTGTGCATGCTATGATTATTCCTTCCAGTTGAAACCAGTCTTGAGTGCAAGATTCAACAGATGAGAACTTTACAAGTTCCAGCTTAAAAGCCGCTGTGTAAGACTTGCGTGATTTGATGGGAGGCATTGTGAGATAAGTTGTATGATTTGTACGGGGATATTTATATGAATGATTATGACTGAAAAGATTGATCAAAATATACCGAACTCATTAAAATGTGCCCATACTATAGCAATGAAAACAATGCCCATAGCTAAATTCATTATTTACATCTAGAGAAGGGAATGGGCATCATTTCCTGTTGTACTTAATTCCATTGATATTAAAAACGGGTAGTGTAATTGATGCGGATTAATGATAAAGAACAATGGGGTACCGGCAATATGGTAACTAGTATCGGTAGCTAAAGCCAATATCAAGGTCTAAACAATTGCGGCAACTGGCTTTGATTGTTGTTGGAAACCAAAGACCAATTTATCAACAACCGGTATAATCAAAGCGAGACACCGAATCGTCAGCTGGTTAAGAATGAATATAGGTGAAGTGTTGACATTACAATTTGCTTTAAACTGAACTGCGAAACTAAAAATCATGGATCACTGATGATCTATGAGTACTGGTAGTCCATCTATATATCTGATTTTAGTGTAGTTTAAACCTAATTTATTTGAGAAACTTTGTCAAATACAATTAGAAACATATGATTTGGAGGATTCAGTAGAATGCATGATCTACATTATTTTATAAATAATCACAGAACACTCGAGTTAATATGGATTACATCCCTTTGTAGGATCAATTGGATCAATCAAAAAGCTATGCCGGTAATTGCTCACGTGTGTCCAACATTATACTGGAAAATCAAATATTAATGGACCAGTTATTTCATATCTTTTTTTTTGGGAACAAACAATATGCTTTGAATTAGTACAGTACACTATAGAGTATAGACCGTAAGTGCTATGCGGCCTGGTGAAGTTTTTACCGGTACGGTAAATTGTTTTCTTTTATTTTATGTTTGAGAAATAAGAAAAAACACGCAGAATGCAAAATAAATAATGACAAAACTTACAAATATAAACACAATCATATTAGTTTATGACAATTTATTGACATAGTAATTTAACATGAATTTGTACTTCTATGTGACCTGTTTTCGATTATGCCGATTATAGAGCAATGTCAATAGCATACCGGATACTGTAATCCATATATAAGTCGATGCAATTTCAATGACACAATCCATATATAAGTCGATTCGGAGTATAAGACGAAGACCGAACTTTCAAGTCAAAAAGTATCGACTTATACGCCGGAAAATACGGTAAGCGGATTATGATATAACAATGCACTGTATAGATAGTTTGTCAATATGGACAAAGAATTTGTTTATGTAACAATAGATAAATTTCAGTGCATTTTATATCCAGTTTGCGGCTTCCTTTCATGGGGCCTCTGAATTTCTGCACTCCAAACCAGTGGTTGTATATAAAAGTTTAAACAGCCAACAATGTCACCAATAAAAAAAAGAAGCTACATGGTATGTTTTGCAGCCAATAAGGAAACACATTCCAAGTTTGCGACATTGGCGAAGACCTACGCAATCCCAGAATAAACTTTTTATGTGGTTTTCTTTTTCCTTTTAAGAAGAAAAAAATACTTTTTTGAGTACGAGAAAAATACATACAAAATTTCAGCAGCCAAGCCAGGATCATCTTGTATTATTCATACACGATCTCTTCCCCAAACTGATAAACTTTTTACAGGTTTTTTTTGTACTTTTTAAGAAAAAATTTTTTGTGCACAAGAAAAATACATGTATATGAAATTTCGGGAGCCATGCCACAACTGTGTTATATCCAAATTCGTGTTATAACGGAGCACGCTATAGTGGGGTCACACTGTACCACTACAATCCTAGGGATATTTTTCTAACACTATTAGATTTATTTAACAAAGTCATGTCATAAACTGAATCCTGTCATGAGATAAGGACATAGAGCAAATGAAACAATGACAAGTTGAGTGAGGCATGGCATATACATTACAATAGCTGTCAGCTGTTAGTAAGCCTAGCGGGCAAATGGGGTAAAGTTGAGTTCCTATTCACTTCAATTAAATGGTATCCTTCCAGCTGTTTTTAAACTGTGTACACTTCTAGCATTTTGGTAAACATTGCAAATTTAAAGTAAGATCAAAAATATGGCCTACATCTGTTTATGGATGCGTGACAAACAATGGATGCAGAGCCAAACCAGACACTCAATCCACCTAATTAAACAGGGAAGCTAACAATGAAAAGACTATGTACAGGAAGAAAAATATACAAGCTTTACCAGACAGACTGTGCATGACTACTTTGGCAATGCTTTCATTGCTAAGCATAGACGGCATACAAAAAGTACTAAATCCTAGAGACAAGTGGTTAGAACACCAGATATAAAAACTATTTTCACACTAAATATGCAATTACTTGAATAGTACATAACAACTTATCTGCATTGGAGTCACCTGCACTTGAATGTAAATTTTTACATATCTTTAGTAATAGCAAAGGAGATTTTTGTTGAAGAGGGGCAGCACTATTCCATAACAGTTTTACTCTTTCAGGCATCAAAAGATGAATACCATAAAAATGTCAGACAGAATTAAAGAAAGAAGATTTGTGCAAAACCAGTGTACAACATCACAACATTCTTGAAAAATTCAAAAAAAGACAAAATTAGAACATTCTTAAACTGTATGGCACTTACTACTTTAATCACAACAAATAACTAAAAAACATCCATGTCCTTGTTTTGTCTTTTCTCAATAACTTATCAACCTGTTGCCATACAGCTAGTTGGAAGAGCATTAGATATCAACCCTTCCCATATAATTAATTGAAAGAGCATTAGATATCAACCCTTCCCATACAATTAATTGGAAGAGCATCAGCAGCAGGGAGGGCGAATCCTACAAGGGTCTAGAGACCACCAAATGATAAAATAAGCCTTAAAAAAAGCTAATCCTACAACAGCACCGAGACAAAAAAACGCGACCCCCCCCCTCAACTTGTTGTCGCCCGCCGGGGGCTGCTCTCTTCGAGTTTCTCACGTTAACCATACAGTGTATCAAGTCCGATACGGTATCGTGTCCGCGGGTCGTGTAAATTTATTGTCACAAATCCGTGCGGGGAAATTAAATCATTGACAAATAAATAATGGCAAATATTGGAGAAGCACTTACTACTAGATTAGCTCGAGAACGTCTCGAAGCAATTCAGAAATTTCTTCCTGTCCGTGATAGTGTCAGACAAAAATTACAACTAAGACAGCAAGCGCGGGAAGTCTTTGCAGAATCCGCGGAGGAATTATTTAAACCCGTCACTGCAGCTACTGAGAAAGTTACAACTGTCATCAAAGAAGATCTTCTTCCGGTATCAAAACAAACTGAGACGCAGGCTGAAAAAATAGCAAGAAGAACTAAACAGACAAAGAAGATTTTACGAACACTTCCAGCTGATATCGCTGCGGCTCAACCTCCACCTGTCGGTGAAGAAATACCTGAGGGTACTGACGTCGCCGCCGGGGAAGAAAAACCAAAACCAGTAAAAGAAAACGTAGAATTAGCTGCAAGATTTAAGAAAGGTGTTGTCGAAGATATTAAAAATTCTAAACCAGAAGAATTAGTTAAAAAAATATTATCTAGTATATTTAATAAATCTAAAATTTTAAACCCCCCCCATGATAAAGTAACTGATGATAATCTTATCAAATGGATATATCGAATACGCGCAGACAAACCGCAGGCTAGAGATGATGATTTAGAGTATAGAATTCTTGATGAAGAAGTAAAAAAACTTTATAACGAGCAAATGAAACAACTAAAACAAAAACAACCCGTCGGGCATCAACTTCCTCCACCTCTGCAACAAATAGAACAACAGCAATCTTCTTCTCCACCACCGCAGCAGCAGCAGAAACAAACTCGGCAGCGGAAAAAACAACCTCCACCACCGCAGCCACAACTTCGACCGCAATCTCCAGAGGAAGAATTTCACGACGCACCAGCCGCTACTGGTAGTGGTCTGGGAAATAATTTTATTTGTCCTGATAATATCGTCAATGACGTATCACGGTTGGAAGTTCTCATCGGAGGAAGACGTGCCGGAAACAACTCTCCGGAAATTATAAATGAAGCCGCAGATATCTGTCAGAGACTATTTCAGCGTGGCATCATGGATATCGGCATCTACCGGGGACTCATTGATGAACTCGCGGATGGTTACCACAGCGACTAGTGAATTTAGTTAGAGAAACAATAATTAAATAAAATGATCGTGCACAATTCTCAACCTGGACACGGCCGCGTGCTACAAGTCCGCGTAGTGAACTCGCGATTACCAGTTTACAGAGCAACCTACGGGGATGGTCTCGGTGATACAATTACTGGTTTGTTTTCAAGAATAGCCCCTAAGGCATTACCGATTGCAAAACAATTGTCGATGAAAGCTATTGATGTCATTAAGGATAAAGCCCTTGGATCTGTTGGTGATCTCGCCGGGAAAGCATTCGCGTCAATCAAGGACAGACTGTCACGGTTAATTCGCAGATCAAAAAAACCACCACCGGTGAAACTGGCCAGTACTGAACTTATGCCCGCGGACGTCAGTAAAGTAATAAATCAGGCTGCCAATCAAAAACTTGCAGAGCTTGTAACCCAAATACCCGAACAAATAAATACAAGCCTGATATCAGGAAGCGGAATTTCCCGAAGTGGTCTTCGTTTTAGACGACAATAATTTTATATAAAATGTTTAAACGCGTATCTGATCCAGCATTTGATATGGAAGCACCAACGCTCAAAGATGAATCTGTTCGCGATTATCAGTATTATTCTTACGAAGCAAGAAATCCCAATCAGCGAGGACGAATTGAATTACAAGTTCAGGACACAAGTAGATATTTCTTGCCCGCTGAAGCATTTCTTGAAGTCACGGGGAAAATTGTAACAGATGTTGACGCTAATGTAGCATATGGAGCTGATTTCCGAGCTGGTCTTGTCAACAACGGTATCATGGCACTATTCAGAAGTGCTTCATACAGCATTGACGGGAGAGAAATTGAAACGATTCAGGATAATGTTGACGTTGCTACAACAATCGTGGGATTAGCGAGATACTCAGATGATTACACTAGATCAGCTGGTCCGACTATGATGTTCGCTAAGGATAATTCTGATCATCCGGATCATAGATCTAGCATTATAAGACAACCAACCAACCGTGCTGCTCCTCCTGTTGCTATTGATACAATAGAGAATTTACCATTTCCCAACCCTAATTACAATTTAGGTTTTGCTACGCGTAAATTAATGTTATCCGGCGCAGATAGACAATTCTCATGCGCAATTCCATTGTCTCACATCTTTGGGTTCTGCAGAAATGTCAGAAAGGTTATTTTTGGAGCCAAGCATGCAGTTGTACTTGTACGAAAAGGTGATGACAACGACGCTATCTGGCGAGAAGGTGTTGGTCCTGCTGCTGATCAGGGCAAAGTAATATTACTCAAACTTGCGTTGTGGATGCCAGTAATGTCTCCATCACTCGCTGAAGAGCAACGGTTACTCTCTTTTATGGACACAGGTGGTAAATCACTGATATCATGGTTGACAACAACAACAGATTCTATTCAAGGTGCCGGTATTGGACAGTTTACGTGGCACATCGCATCACAGCAGGGGGTGTCAGCACCACGACATATTTTTATAGCACTCCAGGCTAACGCGAGAGTAAATAGTCAAATACGTTCGCATATGATATTTGACCACCTTCGGGTCAGCGGGGTTTCGCTGCGAATAAACGGGCATCAAGAACCATCCGAGGATATAGTGATAGATTTTACAAGTAATCAAGTCGCCCGTGCGTATCACAATCTAATGACATTTATGGGACGCGATCAAAATATTGATACCGGGTTGCAGATATCACAACTGGATTTTACAACGCTGTATCCGATTTATTACTTTTCGCTGGAACATTTGGATCTAACAAAACAATCTGTCGTTGATATACACCTCAAGGCTAACGTTGGTGAGTTTCCCATTGGTGGTTTCAGAGCTGTCGCAGTTATACTTTCCGATAAAGCAATGCTACTTGAAGGTGTTGGTGGTCGAATGAGAGTTATTGACGCTCCCGTAGAAAACATGTGATGTTTTCCAAAAACATGTAACAATTAGATCAATCTCTGAAATATAATGTCATACAGTCATGTTAACGTCACCTTGACTTCCGGTCAAACGAAGAAATTGCAATCGAAGAACGCAGGCACGTGCGGGACATCAATAACACTAAAACGAGATCAGATTACTGGTGGTCCAAACAAGCTGTCGTTGACTAATACTCAGATTAAACATTTTAATAAGGCACTAACAGCAAAAACCGGTATCCGCCTTGATTTCTCTGCTGCAGCTATCAAGGACATGACTAAAACCGGTGGAATATTTCCCCTCATCCCAATACTAGCTGCTGCAATTCCAGGATTACTTGGCGCAGCGGCAAAAGCTGCAGCGTTAGGTGCAGTTGGAACCGCAGCTGGAATGGCACTAAAGAAGGCAACCGGAAACGGGTATAAGGGGGGGCGCGTCGGTCTAAGATTATCGGGAACTCCATCACCAGCGGCAGCACAGGCGATAGCACTCGGTGCACTTGGACCGTTAGCTGGAATGGCACTAAAAAAGGCAACGGGAAAAGGATACAAGAAAAAAAAGGGACGCGGTCTAAGACTACCAGGAACTCCACCATCATGGTATCCAAAAAAATTCTAACGCCGTTGAGCAATTTTGATTTACTCGATGCTGTTAAAAAATTGCGTATAAAACATTTCAGAGGAGTATTTATGCGAGATCAATTACCGACGCGGCCGCGGAATCCGGAAACTGGCATTATCAATCTCGACAACAAAGACGGTCCGGGAACTCACTGGGTTGCTTACGCGATCGATCCACGTGGAATTATCTATTTCGATTCGTACGGTTTAGCACCGCCAGTTGAGTTTCTCAGGTATGTCCGCGGAGTGCCTCGCACTCTCAACAGCAGATTTTCTAAGAAATCCAAAGGATTTTCTAATGTTCCAGTGTGGCAGTCGACGCTACCAACACAAACATTAATTGATCCGCCCATTTGTGGAAACGAGGTTTTAAATGTTCTTGATGCAATCTCAAGAAATCCAGCAACGTCTCCGCATCGAGTAGTGTATGAATATACCGCATCGAGAAACGCTTAGCATTTCCAATGCTTAGCATTTCTGGAAGTCCCTGGAAATCTCCGATTTCTGAGGACTTCTCACGCATTTGAAAAACAGCAATAAGAATAATGGTGGATATTTACGGAAGACCTTTCACAAGAAAAGTCAAACCTGGCACAGATGCTGATCTCTCAAAATATGCGACCCGAGATGAAGTCGATAATCTTTTGAATATAGCTGGAGTTGACCCAGATGAAGTTGCTATTTTTCAGGACAAGCAGGGAAAACTAAGAACGAGCAACATTAGGTGGAATGACATAATTCGCAGAGTTCTTGGAGCTACCAAGGATAACTTCGCCGCATTTAGTGATGGCGGCCGGATCAAGGACTCGAATATATCAATCGCAAGCATCAAAGACAGTATTGATAGCGGCGTTGATAAATGTGTGAAAAAAACCGGCGACGTAATGACCGGCGAACTCAGCATGAATGGAAACAAAATAACCGTTCTAAAAAATCCGGAAGGTCTCGAAGATGCCGCAAATAAACAATACGTCGACGCGCAGTACAAACTCGTTGTTGACCTAATCAGCGATAAAGTAACAAAATCCGGCGACGTAATGACCGGCGGACTTGACATGAGCGGCAACAAAATAACCGCGTTAGCAAATCCCGAATCCGACCAGGATGCGTCAAACAAACAATACGTGGACATCGTCAACGGTAAACTAAATACGCTGCGTGCAGAGTATGATGTTCACGTGGGCGCGTTTACAAGACTTCGAAGAAACTTCTCAAAAACTGATGAGGCCGTGGATAAGTTCTTTGGGGATCCTCCAGTCGTCGACACGAAACTTTCTGAAATCATACCAAATCTTACTAATAACGCCAACGATATCAATAAGATTAATACCCGGTTAGGTGTAGTCAGAACGGAAAAAAGTTTTTCAGATCAAATTCAGATAATAGAAAATAACATTAACACGATCAAACAAACACAGCAGAATATAGTATCGGGTATTCCTGAGATCGTTAACAAAACCAGTTTGATTAAAGTTCCCACTGGAGTTACTCCCGGGCATATCACCAACATCGTATTCACGGTATCATCGGGATTCGGAACATGGTCACGACAAAATAACACTATCAAATATACAGCAACAGCCACCGGTGTTTACAGGTTGTCTGTGTTTTCAGCCGCTAAATTTGAAATCTTCACAACGTTTCCCTGGAGATATTCCACCGATAAGTATTCGGGGGTTTGCACTGTAATACTAAACAGCGGAACCGAGGAAACATTTATGCTTGAAGCCGAGGACGATACTTTAACAGCAACATCTTACTGGTTTTGTTTGGAATTCGTCGCTTCAACACCTCAATTGGTCACCGCGTAATTGAAAATCGGCAGCGATTTTAAATAATAATGTCAACGTTGAAATCTGAAACATTTCCAGATGCTCAACAATATCGATATAATCAAGTCCGTGAGTGGCAATCTGAGTTAAAAACTGTCATCGAAGTAACCAGTCAAAAAGTAAAAAAATACAAGCGCCGCATAACAGTGTTAGACGTTATGGTTTATTCAGTATCTGCCGTTGTTGCATCCGCGGGAGTAATACTATCAGCGGTCACTCCAGTGACTGCAGTAGTCGCTGCCACGATCTCTGTTTCCGCTGCTACAGCAACAGCAGGAGTTTTCGGCATCATAGCAAAAAAAATATCCTCGTGCGCGGTCACAAAATTACACGATTACACGACAAAATTAAATACAGCCACGACCGCATACCAGAAATTATCATCGCTGATATCATCATCGTTAGACGCGCAATCCAGCGACGCCGCGTTGATATCAGATTCTGAATTCAAACTAATGTCAGATGTGTACAATGACTATTTGAAAACTAAACAAATAAATAATGTCACTGATGGCAACGCCACAGGAACTGCTTCAGCAAATAGTCACAAACACAACGCCGGTAAAAACAACGATGATATCAGTGTCCTCGACGACACCAGAATTCAGCATTAATTTTCGAACTCCAATTGCCGTGAACGAAATCGCGTTGTCGAAGCTCAGTGCGTATCACAGCTGGCCCAATATCAGGTCAGCATCATTTTCCGGTCAGCAGCCGAATAATTCGTTTGTGTTTTCGTGGAAAACCAAAGCCGACTCTGACGAATTCGACTGGGATACAATTACGCTACCCACTGGGAGTTATCAGATCGAAGAAATCAACAATGAGATACAACGCCAAATAAAACGAATCACCGGCAAGGAATCCAAAATATCTATAGCCGCGCACGAACCAACGCTGTCTGCGGTCATTGAAATCTCAACACCGGGATACGCCGTGGATATTTATAACAGCTCAATCAGAACCGTATTAGGATGGCCACGAGAACGACCCGAGGTCGAACCGGGTCCACCGCCACCATCGAAGTCGGATTTCGAGACCACGAAGGAAGAACTACACGACCTCGTGTACGGTGAGCATTTATTATTTCCAGATCAATTACGATCAGACCAAGCCCGGTTTTCAACATCAGATAGACTCCCCTTGGATATAATAGGGGTAGGTTTCGAAGACGGGAGATTCCGGAATTACCGGCCAGAAGACATAGAAGCTCATTTTTTTAATCCGATCAAACAAGCACATAAACAACAGCTAGACCTGTTGCGGGGACATTTCCAAGATTATATCTCTGATATAACAAAACCTGGAACTGCAAGCAGTTCTCGCACGAACATTATCACCACCATAGAAAAACTAAACAAACTCGCATCCACGATGGAATTTATGAATCAAAAAGTAATTCAACATCTACTGGATCTCAAGGGCGATTATGGAAACCAAAAAAGATCGAATTTTGCAACCCTATTTGGTATTCCCGTGAAGGATATTTCAGATTTTAAACTTCCTGGATATAACGCGCACACACTGAGAAAATCAGTCCAGGATCTCATCGAGGAATCTTTCAAAGATATTCTTGCCGCGTATGCGAAAATAAAACCACAACCTGTTATTTTAAGACACGACAACAGTACAGCATCCGATGGCAGACACGTATCTCCGGGGATCGTAAATATCACAGATGTTATTGCGGTCAATCTTGTATGTGACGTCATTGACGGTAGCTACAGCGCAGACACAACGACGGCCCAACAGGGGTTTATCCTGTATACGTTCACACCAAAAGACCCCCCTGGTTTTCTGATTGTGCAAGAACCAATCAATGTGGTCTATCTGCGGTGTAATAATCCGTGGTTGTCAACGATAAATTTTAAACTCACCGACCAACGGGGGGGGTTGTTGGACCTGCGTGGCGAGACTGTCTCCGTGAACTTACTGGTGAAGTCCTGAAACTCTTCGAGGACAAGGACAAGTCAACGGATCCATAATAATAGTTTTTTTTCTGCAGTGGTCCACTTTCGTCATCGCGTGCAAATACCCCATCAAAACCGGCATCGTTGGAAATGCAAAGCATTTCTGGAAGAGTTTCTCTGGAAATGCTTTGCATTTCTCGTCCAAAGGACTTCTCATGCGAGTGCTTAGCACGCAGGCGCGCATTTAAAAAAATGGTTGTGTATAATGTGTGAATACATTCACGCACGAGTTCATATTCATGATAAGCAAATTCTTCACGAGGCAATAAAAACCGCATTTCAAATACAGACATTCCCAGAACAGTATTTCCCCGTTAAAATAATCGTTGACGTGTACGGCGACGAAGACTTCTTGTTAACGTCGTCACAATTAACACAGCTACAGCAAAATAATACAATCACAGTTTGGTGTCAACGAGAACAGATTATGAACTATTCTCATTGTTGTATTGATGTTGAAACGCTTAAGCAAATCCTGGAAGTCTAAGGACTTCTCTGGAAATGCAAAGCATTTCTCATGTAAAACTCGAAGAGTTTCCACGCTCGGGCAAAAAAAATAATACACTTTTTTTTTACCCGTGAAATGTGCTTGTGAAATGCTCTGCATTTTCGCTTCCGCTTTGAGTTTCCACGCTAGCTCAGGTTCTACTTTCACTTTGTGCTGTGAGTCACACGCGGCGGTTTATACTTCCTTGTCGGCCTCGTAGTCACAAATACTAGTATTTTCAGGCATTTCCGTGTCCTTTATATAACCTTTTAACTGCCTCACCCTGGTGCTAATTAATTTTCGAGTCTCATACTCGCTTGACAATACAAGACGAATCTTCTCAACTGCACGGCACAGTGGAATAAATTCAGATACCTGATTTTCAGTTATCGTGGCAAGTGATCTGTAAATGCGATCTTGCAAACCCTTAATGAACCTATATCTCGCAGAGAGATTGTTCTTTCCCTGCCGTGATAGCTCATTCAAGGATTCAAAATCTGACATAATTGTTTCAGTGTCTAGTAAAATATTAAAACCTCGCTGTTGTAATTCTTTAATTTCAACAAGTATGGTATTTATATTTTCGTGATTCATATTATTATATATTTTCATATTTTTAAATGCATGAAAAATACTAGCATCGCCAAAAAACAAAACGAGACATCCTGGCTTCTAGGATCGAGTTTTCTAGCAAGCCCGGCAAACATTTATTTGACAACACAAACAACCTTTACCTCTGATTCGAGTGTCATAGCAGGCAAAGGCACAATGAACATGTAATCTTATCCTAACTTATCCTAAGACGACACAAACATGCAGGGGGGGTCATTTTCTACGGTCAGCAGCAGAGCAAAACCATCCATTGAATCGACCATTGGATGGTGCACAAAAGACACCCGCCATTGGCGGATTAAATTTATGGTTTTGCTTGCGCTGCTGACTTTCGATCGACCCAAAGGTCTTAGGGAGCGATTTCGTATATAACCCAACTGTTACTTGCGAGATCCAAATTCGCTCTAGTAGTGGGCGGGACTTGTTTAAAATATTTTAATTGTATGTTTTCTTGAGCGCGGTCATATAACAAGCACAGAAGAGCAAAACAGTCGGATATATTCAGTAAAACGAGGATATTGTTTGTAAAAAAATATATATTCTACGGTAAATAAATGATTACATGTTATGAACTCGATAAAATATTTTATCAAGGTGGCTTTCTCAGGGGAAGTAAATCCTCTGACGACGACAACTCTGCAAAGCGTTACACACTCGTGGAGGAGTTATCGTCGTTTGTGTCAGCGATAAGAGTTATATAGCAGAATGAAATCTTCTGTTTGAGCTTCTTTGAAAATGCTGTTTTGTGGATCCCATTTGCGACATGCTGTACAGAAGGTGGACAAATACCGAAATACCTACCGGCGGCGTTTATTGACTGGAATACAATTTCTTCACCGGTTGCGTTTATGGATTTGATAGCTCTTCTTGCAACTGTTTTACAACGCCCTGTGTTACCCAGTAGGCAGTTCTTGCTCTGAGTGACCACGCGAAGATTGTTTATAGAGTTATCAAGTGTGTTACCGTTAATGTGATCAATGACAAAACCCTTAGGGATCACTCCAAAGAAACATTCGTAAATAAAACGATGACATAAATACCTCCCTTTGGTAACAGTAAATCTTAAATAACCAGCATTATCAACTGTACCAACTGGTTGTCTTCGCGTGCAGTGTCGTACTATGCCATCTCGGTTTGCCTCATAATTTGGAATAGTTGGATGTGCAACAAATTCTTGTTCGGGAACAAATTCTTGTTCGGGGACGAATTCTTGATTCATTATACTATAAGCAAATCATTTGTCTAATTCATAATTTGTCTGAAAACTTATTTATGTAATCACGCTCCGAGAACGTGTTCGAGGCTGGATTTTTTTTATCATAATACCGTTTTAGTTCTCGATAGCGTTTTCCCCCACACGCTGAACATAATTGAGTTTTTCCTCGTACTCCAATGCCGCATCTGATACACGGTATCGGTCCTAGACTCCCACCGCGGACCTGTTGAGCATGTTGTCCACAGTATTCGTGTCTGCATGGTTTGCTACACGGCGCTGATGAATTTAGTTTAATCCACTTGCATTGGTGCATATAATATATTTGTCTATTTAAATACTTGTCTTAATTATAATAATGAGTTTTAAAAGACTATCCAGAATAAAACCTGGAAATCTCCAATTTCCCCGAGGTCGATTCGATCTTGACCGGTTAACCGGTGATGTACGACGAAGAGAGTTAAAGGAACTGCTTGGTGTTATCAAGAATGCCAAGGAAGAGTTTCGTCGTGATGGTGCCGCACATGTGTGGTCGACATATAAAATTATCCCCGAAACTCGAAGAGTTTTTGGCGATGCTAGCATCGCTGGAAACGCTAGCGTTTCTCACGCGAGCGTTATCATTGATGCTACCATGAACGATACAATCGCGCGTAACATAATTGGGTATCTCGACGATAGAAGATATTTCATACAGATAAAATTTATTGTCAAAGTGGTCAACGAAAACGACGATGACACGTGGATTATCCGTGATAAAAATGATCCTATCCTTGACATTAAAAGGAAAACTATTTTGTTGAGCAATAATTCTAGACCAGGAATGTTGACGGGGGTTGATATACCGTATTACGCCAGATCGTATCCAGTAACTGCAGTCGTTTACGGAATATATCCGATAAAGAAACCAAGCGTAGATAAACTCACGCCAATGAAAACATCAGTGGTGTTAAATTGTGTAGCTGAGCGAGTAATGGAACATTTTAAAAACGCAGCACGTGGAAATGGTCTAACTGAGATCAGAAAAAATAAAATAACAACATGGGCTAATCGAGTCAAAGATGTAGGGGCGTCAATTAAGGATGTTGCCGCGCTAGAAAAATTATTAAGATTTCCTATAACGGTATTATCGCTAACAGGCGAGGAATTGTATAAATCGAAATACAACCGTAGTGGAGCTTCAATAACAATTATTGATCATAACAGCCACGCCTGGACGGAATCAGTTAAAATATTTCCACGCGATCGTGTTATAAGGTATTATTCCGCGGGTATGTTTGATTGTATTTATCAAATGAGTAAAACCGATCCGGTATCGGTATGGTTGTTTAGAAGTTCTGAAGTTGGTGATTATGACCAGTTCGTGACCCCGAACGGAGAAATATATAGAACTGCGGAGTTACAAAATGAAATGAAAGCGCTCACAGAAAAATATTCAACTGAGCAAGTTGATCAATTACTAACTAATTGTTTTACTGTTCCAAGTGTTGCCGCACATATAGCACGACAAAAAAATAATTGGAAACCAACCATGAAGAGTTTTCTCGAGAATGTTCAGCAGAGTTGCATCGAATACGGACACGGCGGTTTATGGAATAGTGTATTTGTTAGTGATAATATGGTATCGGTGGATATGATTGCGTGCTATCCAGGAAGTTTTCTTGGCCGTGGTGAATGCGCTGAATACTTTGCGCGGTTTGGACATCCCACAAATTTAATGACAAGAGTAGCTATTAACGGACCTTTACCTGATTTTGACCTGACTGGATTTGCTCGCGTGGAATCGTTCGAATTTGCAACACGGTTACATCCTATTAATTATGCTTGGTTTGGCAGACATTTCCACGAAAGGAAGTGGGTGCCGTTTCCGTTGTTGCGGTTTATGGTTGACAAAACAATACTAACATCTGTTGTTGTCAGTGAGGGGATTATTTGTTACTCAAAACAAACCTCAGTTTGGTTACCAACTCCAACTGATACTGCGTGTTATTCTGACTTAAAATTAAATTATCCTACAGCGTCTGAAGAAGAATTACGCACACTGGCGTATAAACATGATGAGCGCAACTGTAAAGATCTCGGCCGAAGATTGATAGGTAAATTTACTCAAGGTGGAGCATATGATCATAAACGACATCACAGTCGATTAATTATGGATGAAGAAGAATTAAATTTCATTATCGCTGATACTACTGCGAAAGATACATTTTGTAGCCGCGAGGATATAATAATATCATTGCCGGGGATGCCTGGAAAACGATTAGGAACAGTTGTTAGTTATATCGACGGTGATTCAGCTCAGTACACTCATTTGAGATCCTCTATGCTGGCTTATGTTTCTATAAATTTATTGTCGATGGTGAATAGAGTTCCCTTCGTGGCAAGAGTTGCGACAGATTCGTTTTATATTCACGAAGACGATTTAACAGCGTTAGATTTGCCAGAATCTGATGGTCAATGGGGAACATGGCGAGTAAAAAAAGAAGAATTACACTCGTACTGCGCATCAGCTGATGTCGAAATTAAAGATGAATATCGGAAATCAACAGGGATGTCATGGACACCTTCATCGGGACCTTCTGTGCACGATCCAATTGCTAGACACAGAACAGTTTATTTGAACGGACCTGGAGGCTGTGGTAAGACAACTCGTGCAATCGAACTATTTCGCGGTTCTGATTTGGTCGTGCTAACACCAACACACAGACTTGCCAGAGAAATGATACAACGCGGAGTAAAGGCCTGCACTTATCACGGCTTTTTCAAATACAGCGGCGGTACATGGACTCCTACGCGAATGGGAACGAAGTATATCCCGGAGAAAATCATCTGGGATGAAATAGACACTGTGCCGCTGGATACATTACAACGGTTCCTGACGTGGTTGTTAACGAAAAATACCGCAGTTGTGATGTGCGGCGATCATGGTCAACCACCACCATTTGTCGGCGAATCTCCCCACGAATGGTTACGAGGGTTTGTTGATTATTACGAGGAAATGCGTGATGACATCAGAGCGCTTGATGACACATTAAAGGAGTTTAAAAAACTAATTAGGCTACAAACCAATAAAGTCCAATGTGAAATAATGCGTGAAATAATTCCAGAGACTTCATTTGATAACTTTTTAACGGCGTGGAAACCAGATGATTTAATTGTTGCAAGTAGAAAATCAGTCAGAGATACACTTCAGCGGCGACTATTTCAGTTACAGCGGCAGAAATTTCCAACGTTGGAAGTGCCGTTATGTTACAGACCAGATGATACACGATTGCAGAATACTGATGTTGATATTCCCGGAAAACCAGAGAAACAAAATTTAGTATTGAATGATATAGTAACAGTTAACGTCGATGCGGTCGAAGATGCATTAGCAATAAATAAATCACCGTGGACACTAGGATATGCTATGACGATTCATTCAGCACAAGGATTAACTATTTCTGATACAACTGTTTGGATCGTTGATGACCGCATCGAATGGTCAAATTTAGTTTATTTAGCCGTGTCCAGAGTAAGAAAGATGGCTCAGTTACGAAGAATTGTATTAGATACGTCAACGAAGTCAGCCGTTGTTGAGTTAACGCAAAAAGATCAAATAAGAAAAAAATTAGACAGTTACCGACAAAGTGACAAGAAAAATAATAGAGAGTTTAACCTGGATATCAACGCTGTGTTGTCGTTACGTGAGCGTCAGAATAATCACTGTGCGAGTTGTAATTGTTTATTGCTGTGGCAGTATCCGAAAAACGACCCAAGACAATTTACCGTGGATAGAATAGACAGCAATCTCGGTCATACGCGTGAAAATGTAATGTTGACCTGTCTTGAGTGTAATCGACGCAGAGGTGTTGCTGCAGTTATTTAAGTGATCGAGGTGGTAATTGTGTATCCGCGGGAATCACCTGAAGTTGCTCGCGTGTGAATCCACGCTGAGGAGCAGTCGAATCTAATCTGTAGATTGCGTTTCTCCCAGTTGATCTGGTTATGCTGGATATCTTGTGTGTGGTAACACTCCATGTGGGATCGGTTGCTCTTTTTTTTCCTCCTTCGAGTTCGCCGGGTTCGTATAAATACCTAACGGTGACATTACCCGCTAGCGTCGTTGGCTGCGTTGAAACATGTCCGTGAATCACTTTAGTGATCGGGGGTATATATTTTTTTGTGATTGCATTTACAGGTTTCATGTTTGTTGTTCTGGTAATTTCATTATTCAGTGCGTGGATCACGTTTGGCAGTCTTGCAACCCATTCACGAGATCGTGTATCGTAAATGAATTCCCTCGCGTACTGGTATCCGAATAATCTCTCAGCGAGTGTTCTATTAAATCGCTCAACAATTGCCTGATCCCGATGAATTTCAGTATGTCCTCGTCGTATGGTAACGTTATGCTGCTTTGTCAGTGATGACACCGCGCCCTGAAATTCTTTACCAGGATCAACTTGTAATAATCGTGGCCAGTTTAGAGGTCCTCGCTGATAAATTCGCGAAAACGCAGAGGCGACTTCGGACGCTGTTTTAGTCGCTAACGGTTCTGCTTCTTTGTATCTACTAGCAACATCAACTACTGTTAGCGCGTATTTGTATATTTTTCTGCGGACAGTATCATGAGGCAGGAATAGTATGTCAGCCTGATGAACTTCATTGGGGGTACTAACATCAAAATGTGCAAAGTTGATTTGTCGAGGTGGTGGTAAGTAGATTTGCCATATTGCTTGTTTTGACAGCCATTTTTTGGCAACCTCGCGTGTTACTGATGCCGCGTTGGCGAGTTTATTAATTGCTGCATTACCTCTCCAGTATCCGGCCGGGGAATAATAAATCGCTTGCATGGAAACACTAGCGTTGGAAGTCCTTGGACTTGTCTGCATCGTTATTAATTATCCAGCCCCGATTACTAATTTAGATTTCATCGCTGATCTTACTAACCAATTAGCGAGTGACTCCCTAAATGATTTATTTTTTATGGCGCTTAGTGCATGAATTAATTTCACATCCGCGATATGCCTGTCTTGCAGATCTTTACTTCGATAAGCAATATCATGTATGTGACACGCTGCGTCGATAGCGTTTATCGGATACTCGCCGGGTTTGGGCTGATCGTTGCTGTCAAGCCTGATATCTAGTCGTGTTCCCGGACCGCAGTAATTGTATCCTGGGAGATGTTTTTCTCCGGGATATTTAGCCCAAGGGGTACCTGGAAGTCGTCCGAGGGCGGCTGCAATGTCACCTCCGCTGACTTTGTCAGGCTTTTTTTTTGAAATTTAAATTTTTTTGTGCCACATCGCGTACACGTACCTGAAGTTGCTAGTCTGTTATTTTTTGTTGTAACCGTTGTTAGATCATTCGTAGGGGTTCGTGCCCGACACTTCACACAATATAGATCCATAATTATTATTCTTTGTATACAAATGGAAATTACAGACTTTTCTGCGACGCGGCGAAGGGAGCCAATCAAGCATAATTCGGTGTTGCCAAATTCTATCAGAATGATTATCATTGGACCGTCAGGATCGGGTAAAACGCAGTTGTTGCTGAACCTGATTATGAAGTGGATGAAGTGGGATAAGCTGTATTTGGTAGCACCATCTGTAGACGATCAGCGATGCTATAATGTTATAAAAGATTTTAATGAGAGTGCAAAAGCGCTGAGTGACGAGGATGTAGTTGAATTTATCACTGATATCGAAGAAGCTCCCAGCGTTGAGGACCTCGACGGGGAAAAAAATAACCTAGTAGTGTATGATGATGTGATGCTGGACAAGCAAAAAAATCCTGCAAGAATATTCTCCCGGGGTCGTCATAAAAACACCGATGTCATTTATGTTACTCAACGTTACACACAAATACCAAAGGTAATCAGGGATAACTGTAATCTTCTTGCGATATTCAATGGAGTTGATGTTCATACGCTGAGAAATATTCATCAAACCTGGTGTGGTGGCGATATGGATTTTAATAAATTTAAAAATTTCTTTAGTCGCGCTCAAAGAAAGCCTCATGGATTTGTGACAATAAATTTACACGACCCGCGGACACGATACCGTATCGGACTTGATACACTGTATGGTTAACGTGAGAAACTCGAAGAGAGCAGCCCCCGGCGGGCGACAACAAGTTGAGGGGGGGGGTCGCGTTTTTTTGTCTCGGTGCTGTTGTAGGATTAGCTTTTTTTAAGGCTTATTTTATCATTTGGTGGTCTCTAGACCCTTGTAGGATTCGCCCTCCCTGCTGCTGCATCTGCTATCAGCCATTCCCAAACAATTAATTGGAGGAGCATTTGCTATCAACCCATCCCATACAATTAATTGGAAGAGCATTTGCTATCAACCCTTCCCATACAACTAGTTGGAAGAGCATTATATATCAACCCTTCCCATACAACTAGTTGAAAGAGCATTAGATATCAACCCTTCCCATACAACTTGTTGGAAGAGCATTAGATATCAAACCTTCCCATACAATTAATTGGAAGAGCATTTGCTATCAACCATTCCCATACGACTAGTTGGAAGAGCTTTAGCTATCCACCTTCCCGAACAATTAATTGGAAGAGCGTTTGCTATCAACCCTTCCCATATAACTTGTTGGAAGAGCATTAGATATCAACCCTTCCCATACAACTAGTTGAAAGAGCATTATATATCAACCCTTCCCATACAACTAGTTAAAAGAGCATTAGATATCAACCCTTCCCATATAACTAGTTGGAAGAGCATTTGCTATCAACCGTTCCCATACAACTAGTTGGAAGAGCATTATATATCAACCCTTCCCATACATCTAGTTGAAAGAGCATTAGATATCAACCCTTCCCATACAATTAATTGGAAGAGCATTTGCTATCAACCATTCCCATACGACTAGTTGGAAGAGCTTTAGCTATCCACCTTCCCGAACAATTAATTGGAAGAGCGTTTGCTATCAACCCTTCCCATATAACTAGTTGGAAGAGCATTAGATATCAACCCTTCCCATACAACTAGTTGGAAGAGCATTTGCTATCAACCCTTCCCATACAACTAGTTGGAAGAGCATTATATATCAACCTTTCCCATACAACTAGTTGAAAGAGCATTACATATCAACCCTTCCCATACAAACCAGTTGGAAGAGCATTAGATATCAACCGTTCCCATACAACTAGTTGAAAGAGCATTAGATATCAACCCTTCCCATACAGCTAGTTGGAAGAGCATTAGATATCAACCCTTCCCATACAACTAGTTGGAAGAGCATTATATATCAACCCTTCCCAAATAAACTAGTTGAAAGAGCATTGGATGCCAACCCTTCCCATATAAACTAGTTGGAAGAGCATTAGATATCAACCCTTCCCATACAACTAGTTGGAAGAGCATTATATGTCAACCCTTCCCATACAACTAGTTGAAAGAGCATTAGATATCAACCCTTCCCATACAGCTAGTTAAAAGAGCATTAAATATCAACCCTTCCCATACAGCTAGTTGGAAGAGCATTAGATATCAACCCTTCCCATACAACTAGTTTGAAGAGCATTATATATCAACCCTTCCCAATTAAACTAGTTGAAAGAGCATTAGATATCAACCCTTCCCATATAAACTAGTTGGAAGAGCATTAGATATCAACCCTTCCCATACAACTTGTTGGAAGAGCATTAGATATCAACCCTTCCCATACAGCTAGTTGAAAGAGCATTAGATATCAACCCTTCCCATACAACTAGTTGGAAGAGCATTGGATATCAACCCTTTCCATACAACTAGTTAGAAGACCATTATATATCAACCCTTCCCATACAACTTGTTGGAAGAGCATTAGATATCAACCCTTCCCATACAACTAGTTGAAAGAGCATTACATATCAACCCTTCCCATACAACTAGTTGAAAGAGCATTAGATATCAACCCTTCCCATACAACTAGTTGGAAGAGCATTGGATATCAACCCTTCCCATACAACTAGTTAGAACAGCATTATATATCAACCCTTCCCATACAACTAGTTGGAAGAGCATTAGATATCAACCCTTCCCATAGAACTTGTTGGAAGAGCATTAAATATCAACCCTTCCCATACAACTAGTTGAAAGAGCATTACATATCTACCCTTCCAATAAAACTAGTTGAAAGAGCATTAGATATCAACCCTTCCCATACAACTAGTTAGAAGAGCATTATATATCAACCCTTCCCATACAACTAGTTGAAAGAGCATTAGATATCAACCCTTCCCATACAGCTAGTTAAAAGAGCATTAGATATCAACCCTTCCCATACAGCTAGTTGGAAGAGCATTAGATATCAACCCTTCCCATACAACTAGTTTGAAGAGCATTATATATCAACCCTTCCCAATTAAACTAGTTGAAAGAGCATTAGATATCAACCCTTCCCATATAAACTAGTTGGAAGAGCATTAGATATCAACCCTTCCCATACAACTAGTTGGAAGAGCATTAGATATCAACCCTTCCCATACAACTAGTTGAAAGAGCATTAGATATCATCCCTTCCCATACAACTTGTTGGAAGAGCATTGGATATCAACCCTTCCCATACAACTAGTTAGAAGAGCATTATATATCAACCCTTCCCATACAACTTGTTGGAAGAGCATTAGATATCAACCCTTCCCATACAACTAGTTGAAAGAGCATTACATATCAACCCTTCCCATACAACTAGTTGAAAGAGCATTAGATATCAACCCTTCCCATACAACTAGTTGGAAGAGCATTGGATATCAACTCTTTCCACACAACTAGTTAGAAGAGCATTATATATCAACCCTTCCCATACAACTAGTTGAAAGAGCATTAGATATCAACCCTTCCCATACAACTAGTTGGAAGAGCATTGGATATCAACCCTTCCCATACAACTAGTTAGAAGAGCATTAGATATCAACCCTTCCCATACAACTAGTTGGAAGAGCATTAGATATCAACCCTTCCCATACAACTTGTTGGAAGAGCATTAGATATCAACCCTTCCCATACAACTAGTTGACAGAGCATTAGATATCAACCCTTCCCATACAACTAGTTGAAAGAGCTTTAGATATCAACCCTTCCCATACAACTAGTTGGAAGAGCATTAGATATCAACCCTTCCCACACCCAGATGCCCATGAGACTACTTTACCTTTTAAAATTCTTGAAACAATTTCTTGATCTCATATGAAACTCTTTCAATAATCTCATTTGAAACTGTCTCAATAATGATCTCATATGAAACTATCTCAATAAGGAACCTTTCTTCACTTATTAAATTAATAAAAAAATATTTACAAACACATAGATCGATCAAACTCTGTATTGACACCAATTATTGCAAACAACATATAAATAAGTACACCAAAGCAAAAAGAAATTATATACAACCTTGCCAACACTTTGAAGAAGATGCTGAACTCTCTGTGAGACTATGCTTGCATCTTCTCTAGCTTTGTTTCTGTAGACCTGCTGCAGCTGAATATACCTTTCTGAATCTGCTGTCATGTCAGGAATCGTTCCCCTCACTGGCAAAGATCCTACAGAAAATGAGTAAATCAATCCTTCAAAGAAAGTTTCCACATTACAAAACTGGGTATAACTGATAGTTCTATATTAAATTTCCACATAACAAAACCAGGGTATAAATGACAGTTTTATATTACCTAAGCCTAAAAATACATGTTTGGTAAATAAAATAAATGAATGATTAGTGATTTGTGTTAAGCAAAGATTAGGGGAATCAAAACTCTAAAATGACCTTTGTTTTTTAGTACAAATCTATTAGGAATGATAACACAGATTGCCTGTATTAATTACATACAATTATATGCAGTCTTGCAAGAGTTGTCCATTACCCAAATGGCCTGTTATAATTACATCCTATCCATACAGTCCTATACGAGTTGTCCATTACCCAAATGGCCTGTTATAATTATGTCCTATCCATACAGTCCTATACAAGTTGTCCATTACCCAAATGACCTGTTATAATTACATCCTATCCGTACAGTCCTATATGAGTTGTCCATTACCCAAATGGCCTGTATTAATTACATACAATTATATGCAGTCTTGTAAGAGCTGTCCATTACCCAAATGGCCTGTTATAATTACATCCTATCCATACAGTCCTATAAGAGTTGTCCAATTTCAGGACTTCATGTAGAGTAAAGCTGATGCCATCTACTCCAACAAAGTTAAACAATAAAGAGCTAGTCAGTAGTTGTGTGTGATTTGGATTTTTAACATAGCTTTAAAAGAAAATTACTACAATGTCTGCAGTGTGACAGTTTATAGTGATGTCTAGCACTGGGGCATCTGTTAGTACCATTTTTTAAAGTCTTTGGTATGACTTGGCTGGGTTTGCGAACCTGCAACCTCCTGCATACAAGGCACATGCTCTAACCACTAGGCCACCAGAGCAGTGTAGTCAGTAGTTACAAAGACTCACTTAATATTTCACTAGTACATACATGCCAACCCCTGGCAAGGAAAAAGTGTAATCCAAGTGGACAAAAAGAGTAATCCACAAATAAAATGCTTAAAATGTCAATGAACATTTGTATAAAATGATTTATTTACCCCTTTGGTCTTTTAACATCATTTCATGCTTCAAGTTTTCATTTGTAGCAATTTTAGCTTTAGAAAGCAACAGATTTTCATGTTGCATTCTAAAACACTTTGTACCATCTAAGACCATTAATGTTTTGCACACCAGTTGAGCACAAAGTACTGGGTTAGTAAGCCTGGATCTGAATTCAGTTTTATTTTTGTTAACAATGCTGAACAATCTCTCACAGTCAGCATTAGAATGGTAAAGAACCAATATTCCTTCATAAATTGACAAAGAAGAGGAAAATTTATATCTTCCAGTGATTGGGACTTCTAGCTGGAAATAAGGCACCATTGCACATCAACTCTATCTGCATGAAGTACATTGTCAGGTAGAATGATTCTTCAGGAGTTCTTCTTCTAATTTATCAATGACCTTTTCTGCAGCAAGGTGCATCAAATGACAAGGACAACCTGTTATGTACACTGATGGAGACATTTTCAAAATATAGGATGCAACTCCTTTATGAATTGCAGTCATCACTGATGCTTTATCAACTGAAAACCCCATACAGCTCTGCTAACTTATCTCATGTTTCTTCAAAGCATAATCACGCAAATCAAAAGTGTTCTATCCAGTGGAATCTACTGTTAATTCTGGTAATCAAAGAACACTCTGACTTTGCCCTTTTCTTGTCAAAGTATCTGACACAGTACAACTTTTTGTCATCATAACCACTACTACCCTATGTGGCAATACTAAACAGCCCAATTTTCATGGCTTCTATATTTCAGCTAAAGACTGAACAATATTTGATGAGTTTTTGTTCTTGCACAGGCATATTTTCTGCAATTTGGAATCAGGAAACATCCATTTGAACAAAGGGCCAATGTGGTCTGTTACCACTACGAATAGTCCATGTTCTATTAAGTACTCAGTAAATAATATCTCTGCATTTATAACATTTGTGTCCACATCTGAGTTCTGCTGTACTTCTATGGTATTATGATCAGGTAACATATTTGAAGAAGAACAATAAATTGACCAATTTTTGTCAAATAAATGTCATCTTCTCAAGTGGTACATACCTATTTTTTAAAAAAAATACTTTTCTAGTGATAATTGGGTCTTTGAAGTATTGCTAGTATTTTTCCTTTTTATAAGAGAAAACATTTTAAAATTTATTATAGATAAAAACCTGTCCTGTAATATTGATTTCAAATTCTTCTTAATAATCCAGTTGTATATCTGAAGGTCTCTGTAATTATCATAAACACTAATGGTCAATGCTGTAGATTGATATTTCTGTAATTATGGTAAGCAATGAAGATCAATGCTGTAGATTGATTTTTCTGTAATTATGGTAAGCAATGAAGATCAATGCTGTAGATTGATATTTCTGTAATTATGGTAAGCAATGAAGATCAATGCTGTAGATTGATATTTCTGTAATTATAGTAAGTACTGAAGATCAATGCTGTAGATTGACATGTAATCATCATAAGTACCAATTCCCCTTAAGATGAATAATGTCTTGCCTGCAAGATTTTAACATCATGATGCCAACAACACTGCTACTGATACCATAGGTACCAGACAACCATTATTTGCATTCATAGCTTAGACAAAAATTAACTTTCATAATAAAATTCACTGCACCATATTATTTACTTTTATGGAAACAATTTTAGTTTGTTTTTAGAGAAACCTGAATATAATTAACTCTTCAATTCCAAAAGGGAAACCAGCATCTGTGTCATTTATTTCTAGCTCTCCCTGTATAGATGAACCATAAATAATACATACTAGCAGGGACATGTTCCGTATATCACATGCAAGCACACATGCACGCATGCACACACAAAGACACACTCTTCCCCCTTACTTTTCATAGTAATCACTATTCCCCTATGTGGCAACCTTGAAACAATTCATGCTAACATTCCAAAAGAGAAACTGGTATGTATATCCCAATTTCACATTTGTTTATACATCAACAATACGTATTAGCTTTGTATATATAAGTTAGGAACATGCTCACTATGTCACACACACGCTTGCATGCCCCCTCTCCCAAATGCCTTATTACTTGAGTAAAAAAAATGAAATGCTTTATTATCACATTGATATACACACCTTCTCCCTCATTCTCCACAAAGTCTTTCACAGCTCTTGCCATTATCCAGAATGCTGAACTCTGTCCAAAAGATAAAGGTGTATATATATATATAATTTGCTTTATACAAACACTTTAAATGCCGTGTTATTTTTAATGCATGTGATATATATAAAAATAAAAAATAACATGGCATTTAAAGTGTTTGTATAAAGCAAATTGATATACCGATACTACTGGTATAACAAATTGTGATCTTCCCATGGTGCAATAATACAAACATATAAACATTCTTTCAACTGCAGGCCTACAGATCAATGATGAACTTCCAGTCATTAATTGCTAATGTCAAATGAAAATAACAAAAAAAGTATTAATAATCCTGTTTTCTAAATGAATTTAATGTGGTACACAATTTCATCACAATCTTTTCTTTTTTCTGTTCACCTCTACCCTATCATGCATAAGGGCAACATATGCAGAAAAATGGCGTGAGAGAAGAAAACAATTTGGATTGGATGAAAACCTTAAAACTGAACTTGCAAAAAGTAACCTAAAAGAATATGATTCATCGTAATGGTATGTTTACACTTTCCTTGGGATCTATCTATAATGTTCATAATATCAATGATACATAGTTGCAATAGCCTGTCGACACTATAAGTTAAATCTGTCAGTTGTGAGGCACACATACTGAACATATTTAATGCTTTATTGTTGTTGTTTCTTAAACCAATTATGATGTTCTAAAAATTTATTATTATTAATTAAATATGAAAATGTCCACCACCCTCTCACTCTCTCTTTCTGTACCAATGTAGCAAGATATGGGTGAAAATACATGAAAATATGAGCATTGGGGATTTTCACTTATGTCATATGACGATGTCTCTGGACCTATGAATGATGGTAAAGTTAAGTCAAACTGTCCAAAGGAAAAGTAGAGAGACAGACAAACAGAGAATGTTATGGTCAGTAGTAATGTTAATTAAAGCAGAATAACAACTTAGATCAAATGTGAATATATTAAAATGTTTTAATTACCTCTTGTTGGTTTGTCATTTTGCTTAATTTCTATTCCATGCTAATTTGCATATGCCAGTACATTAATGTCTGAGCTTTCAGTGTGTACAAAAAGCTAACGTGTTCATAGTGCTCTACTTTCTTCATAAAAAATCTTTCATGTTTAAATCATAGTCATTCAATCAATGTGAATAAAAATAGAAACTTAAAAAGAAATCAATCAACTTATCAATTTACCAATGTGATTGTGAACAACAAGAAAAGGCACAGAACTACATTTTGTAGCAGACACACTTGCAGGGATGTGAGGAGTTCATTCACTCGGTCAATACACAGTTGCCTGGAGCATACCTTAACTCCATTCAAAGGGCAAATATGTGTAACCGTATGTGATATAAATAAAATATATATATAGTATCTATGCTGTATCAATTATATACCACTTGTATAATTTTTTCATTAAATGGGAACTCAGCAAGCCTTGTTTCCTTTTAATGAAAAATGTATATATCTCATGGTATATCATCGATACAGCATACATATTATACATATATATATATAACTTTCATCTACTTGGAACATGTATACTAAACTAGTCTTAATATCAAATGAGCAAATTTTCACAATCATAAGACAAATATGGCCCATTCGTTTTATATTCTGAAAACAAATCAGCAATGAATGATCAACACTTCAAGAATTATAAAAAGCTGCATATATTTCAATTTCAAGCATTGTACATTTTCATTGCTTATAAAAATTCTAAAATTTTCAAGCTTTTTTCAGAATTAAACAATGTGCACAAACAAAAAAAGTTAGACTGTAAATTAACAGTACAATCAGGATAATAGAAATATATGCTTATTTTTCAAGTTAATGAAAGTCATGTGCACTAGTTATTGATATGTGCTCACCATACCACCAGTTAAAATGCTTTTTTTGTGTGAAGACAGGTTGTATTATGACCTATTCATCTTTAGACTGGTATTGTAACCTTTCAACTTTAGACTGGTAAAGTAACCTATCCATCTTGGGGCTGGTATTAAAACTTACTCATCTTTATATTGGTATTATAACCAATTTATCTTGTGACTGGTATTATAACCTATTCATCTTGCAACTGGTATTATAACCTATTCATCTTGCGACTGGTATTATAACCTATTCATCTTGCAACTGGTATTATAACCTATTCATCTTGCGACTGGTATTATAACATATTCATCTTGTGACTAGTATTATAACCCATTCATCTTGCAACTGGTATTATAACCTATTCATCTTGTGACTGGTATTATAACCTATTCATCTTGTGACTGGTATTATAACCTATTCATCTTGAGCGTGGTCCCAAACAGTTCAACAGAAGCACAATTATTTTCAATGATAAAGAATTCGTATTATAATCAACTATAGCAATATTTATACTGACACAATACTCATGTCAGAATTCACTAAATTCACCCACACCTATCTAGAGACTTAAAGACTTAATAATGTTAACTTCCTTAATTAATGTCAGTATGTTTTAGTTCTGTAATTTCATGGTGTTTGTTTTTGTAATCTTAATCATTGTTTATGTTTTTATGTGTTATCTAATACTGAAAAGCACCACCAGCTTCTAAATATTAGGAGTTGTACTAGCTACACATTATTATTATTATTCATTTGCCTTTAGTTTACTTTTCTCTTTTCCACTCCAGTGAAGAGTTGTGTGCAAACTTTACAAATATCAATGATACAAATACAGTAATCCCCCTCTTATATGGTTGCCTATTCTTCAGTAATAAGGTAGCATAATAAAAATAGGGTCCTCTCAGATGGGGGGAGCAACATTTTTAAAATACACTATTTTAGCTTTGAGCAAATGGGCCTTACAAAACAGATAGCCTCTCTAGAGGGCATCCCCTTAAGGGTGTTACCACTGTACAGGCAAAGTTCAAAAGATGCGTGCCAAATTTCTGTCATATTTTGCTTAATTATGGTAATACACATATATTTTTGAGACAAGAAAGCATGAAAACTTAGGCAGGCTTTTTTTAAATTTCTGCACATATTAATCAGATTTTGCAGACATTTTTCTCTTTATTGGTTGGTGTACAATACCTCTGAATGAAGATTCACACAGTCTGGATCACTGAAGATCTTCTCAACTTCACTTGGGACCTGAGAAAAATAAAGAATTCACTACATACTCTACTCAGTACACTTATATTAGACCATGCTAATGTATATTTCAGAAACTGCAATGCTTAACATTTAGTATACTTATTTTAACATTAAGTGTCAGTGGTGACACGATACACCTCTGCTACGTATCAATATTATTCACAATATTCAGCCAATGCATTATTACAACAATACACATCTGCTACATATCCATATTTGTCACAATAGTCACCTATGCATTAATACAACAATACACATCTGCTACATATCCATATTATTTGCAATAGTCACCTATGCATGAATACAACAATACACATCTGCTACATATCCATATTATTCGCAATAGTCACCTATGCATTAATACAACAATACACCTCTGCTACGTATCAATATTATTCACAATATTCAGCCTATGCATTATTACAACAATACACATCTGCTACATATCCATATTATTCGCAATAGTCACCTATGCATGAATACAACAATACACATCTGCTACGTATCAATATTATTCACAATATTCAGCCAATGCATTATTACAACAATACACATCTGCTACATATCCATATTATTCGCAATAGTCACCTATGCATGAATACAACAATACACATCTGCTACATATCAATATTATTCACAATATTCAGCCTATGCATTAATACAAGACACCTCTGCTACATATCCATATTATTCACAACAGTCAGCCTATGCATTAATACAACAATACACATCTGCTACATATCAATATTATTCACAATAGTCACCTATGCATTAATACAACAATACACATCTGCTACATATCAATATTATTCACAATATTCAGCCTATGCATTATTACAACAATACACATCTGCTACGTATCCATATTATTCACAATAGTCACCTATGCATTAATACAACAATACACATCTGCTATATATCAATATTATTCACAACAGTCACCTATGTATTAATACAACAAGACACCTCTGCTACGTATCAATATTATTCACAATAGTCAGCCTATGCATTAATACAACAAGACACCTCTGCTACGTATCCATATTATTCACAATAGTCAGCCAATGCATGAATACAACAATACACATCTGCTACGTATCAATATTATTCACAATAGTCAGCCTATGCATAAATACAACAAGACACCTCTGCTACGTATCCACATTATTCACAATAGTCAGCCAATGCATTAATACAACAATACACATCTGCTACGTATTCATATTATTCACAATAGTCAGCCTATGCATTAATACAAGACACCTCTGCTACATATCCATATTATTCACAACAGTCAGCCTATGCATTAATACAACAATACACATCTGCTACGTATCAATATTATTCACAATAGACACCTATGCATTAATACAACAATACACATCTGCTACATATCAATATTATTTACAATTCAATATTCAGCCTATGCATTATTACAACAATACACATCTGCTACATATCAGTATTATTCACAATAGTCACCTATGCATTAATACAACAATACACATCTGCTACATATCAATATTATTTACAATTCAATATTCAGCCTATGCATTATTACAACAATACACATCTGCTACATATCAGTATTATTCACAATAGTCACCTATGCATTAATACAACAATACACATTTGCTACGTATCAATATTATTCACAATAGTCAGCCTATGATATAATACGTTATTGATACAAATGTGAATTTGATGGTCATTTCATCTTTAGGTCTCTCAGTGCCAGGTTGGTGCCATTTTATATGTGCTGACATACTGGTAGTATTTATAGTATGCTGATTACATACAGACGTAGACTTATCATCTGTTCATAAGCCATTTTCATCATTTACAAGACAAAAAAATAAAGTTTCAAACAAACTTTCTGGAAGGTGTCAGTGATTTTTGTTCAATCTTTTATTTTGGCTGCTCCATTTGATCAGATTCAGGACTCGTCTTGCTCACCATACTTTTTGTTGATTTGCACTGCATGTATGGTTTTAAAACATCTTTCACCATGCCTTTAATTTGCACTGCATAGATACTTATAAAACATCTTGCTGACCATGCCCTTTGATTTGCACTGCACAGATGCTTTTAAAACATTTTGCTCACCACACCCTCTGATTTGCACTGCATGTATGCTTTTAAGACATCTTGCTGACCATGCCCTTTGATTTGCACTGCATGTATGCTTTAAAGACATCTTGCTGACCACACCCTTTGATTTGCACTGCATGTATGCTTTTAAAACATCTTGCTGACCATGCCCTTTGATCTGCACTGCATATATGCTTTTAAAACATCTTGCTGACCACACCCTTTGATTTGCACTGCATGTATGCTTTTAAAACATCTTGCTGACCATGCCCTTGGTTATTTGAATTGCATATAAGCTTTTAAAACATCTTGCTACCCACATCCTTGGATTTGCACTGCATATATACTTTTAAAACATCCTGCTGACCACACCCTTTGATTTGCACTGCATGTATGCTTTTAAAACATCTTGCTGACCACACCCTTTGATTTGCATTGCATGTATGCTCGCTGACCACACCCTTAGATTTGCAATGCGTGTATGCTTTTAAAACATCTAGCTTACCATGCCTTTGGTTGATTTGCAATGGAAAAAGCAATGAACATCATCTGCAGTTAAAAATGTACATGTTTAGTTGCTGTTCTTTCATTTACGAGTTTCTTGCAGATTATTGCACCACATCACTTGCTGTAAATGCTATATAATTACATAGTGATTATAGTCTGGTTTTCACCCACAACTGCCATCATTTAGGCATGACCCGTGAAAACTCAGTTATCATCATGGTAAGTATCATAACAGTACTATTAATTTCTTTTCATTCACAATGAATGATATATGTACCTTCAGGTGGTATGACTCCTTCACACTGGATGATATATGTACCTTCAGGTGGTATGACTCATTCACACTGGATGATATATGTACCTTCAGGTGGTATGACTCATTCACACTGGATGATGTATGTACCTTCAGGTGGTATGACTCATTCACACTGGATGATGTATGTACCTTCAGGTGGTATGACTCATTCACACTGGATGATGTATGTACCTTCAGGTGGTATGACTAATTCACAATGAATGATATATGTACCTTCAGGTGGTATGACTCATTCACAATGAATGATATATGTACCTTCGGGTGGTATGACTCCTTCACACTGGATGATATATGTACCTTCAGGTGGTATGACTCATTCACACTGGATGATGTATGTACCTTCATATGGTATGACTCATTCACACTGGATGATATATGTACCTTCAGGTGGTATGACTCATTCACAATGAATGATATATGTACCTTCAGGTGGTATGACTCATTCACACTGGATGATGTATGTACCTTCAGGTGGTATGACTCATTCACACTGGATGATGTATATACCTTCAGGTGACTCATTCACACTGGATGATGTATGTACCTTCAGGTGGTATGACTCATTCACACTGGATGATGTATGCACCTTCAGGTGGTATGACTCATTCACACTGGATGATGTATGTACCTTCAGGTGGTATGACTCATTCACACTGGATGATATATGTACCTTCAGGTGGTATGACTCATTCACACTGGATGATGTATGTACCTTCAGGTGGTATGACTCATTCACACTGGATGATGTATGTACCTTCAGGTGGTATGACTCATTCACACTGGATGATGTATGTACCTTCAGGTGGTATGACTAATTCACAATGAATGATATATGTACCTTCAGGTGGTATGACTCATTCACAATGAATGATATATGTACCTTCGGGTGGTATGACTCCTTCACACTGGATGATATATGTACCTTCAGGTGGTATGACTCATTCACACTGGATGATGTATGTACCTTCATATGGTATGACTTCATCTTTCCTAGTTTGCTTATATTTTTTATTTTCATTCTAATATTAACAGAACTGCGGGTACTTCTCCTCCCATACAAGTCCGTTTCTTGGGGCTCTCTGCTGCATACCACTCCAGTTGTTCCCCTTTTCAGCATGCATCATCATTTGTGCAATCTGTCCCCAATTCACTTGACTTACAGACATAAAAGTTATGGTAACTCTGTCTCAATACAGCAGCAATTCTACTTTAATAGTTGTCAGTCAGTCATACTTGCAATCCATCATCACAGATAGTGCAAGTAGGCTATTTGACTTTCTGTTATTCAGTAGTACTGGGGATTCTGCCTCATATTATGTATATCTATATTGTGTGTATTATGTTCATAAAAATTGTTTTTGTAAGGGTCATTAGTTGATGACATTTTTAATACTAACATGATAAGATCATAGTTTGCATTTTAAAGATGAGTCATGTACAGCGTATAAAATGTTTCATTCATGGGTTTCAAGGTTGAGTAGTATTAAGTACAAGTAATCATTATGTGATCCAACAAGGACACGAGTTCCGATAAAAGGCCTGGGTGACCTAATTTCTGATTAGCCAGAATTAAAACTACTGAATTCTCAGTATTTCATATTAGCAACCTATATAAGAGAATTAGACATTCTTAGTAGTACTATCAGTTTTGAATAAGTTATTCATTCAGAGGAATTTATTTAATTTAATCATTCATTGGAATTATAGTGCTCTAACATTCATTGAAATACTATCTGGATATGTAATACATGTACTGTATTACTGTGAATTCATTCAAAGACATTTAGATTTATAGCTGTATTGGAGTTGCTGTGAATTCATTTTGAGACCATCATTTGGATTTATAGCTGTATTGGAGTTGCTGTGAATTCATTTTGAGACCATCATTTGGAATACCTTTGAAACTCATTAAGATTACTTCTGGAAGTGTTAGAACATTTAGAACTTTAGGAATTTATCTACCATACTGTAGATTCTTTCACTTTGTATTTTATGCAAATAAATTATATTTTTAAATTATACAAAATTGTTGGTTTTTTTCTTGTAGGACTCATAGATACTGCATAGTTCTTACCATCTTATCGCAGCTTACCTCATGCAGATGAGAGTAAGACCCAATGAATGCCAAAGATAAATAAATATGTACTGTTTAATTATCATAAAATAGTTGTGTAATACATTTTTGTATTGACTTCTTCTGTTATTTCTTCTTATGCTGTAATATATCTTATTTACAGTTCACCTGCCTGTCAGTCCATTTAGCATGGGTATTGAGCGACTTGGCGGTTCCAGTTCTTAGTCCAGCTGTCCATTATTCCATCTATTTTATATTGTGCAAAACGTACTATTTGCCAAACTTAAGGCAGTATTTAAAATACCATATTTCATAGTATGTATGTATGTAAGTTGTTGTTTTTGTTGTTGTGGGGTTTAACACCATTTTTCAGCACATGATAGGCATTACATGGCGGCCAGTATTAATGGTTGAGGAAGAACCTAGGAAAACCCCAGAAAGAACCACTGACCCACGAGAAGCTACTGGCAAGCTTTCTCACATACCCACATTGGCTGAATCCGAGACTCGAACCGACGCAAACAGACGTGAGATGGCAGTGATCCGTAACGGAGAGTGCTTTAGACCACTCGGCCAATGTATGTATGTGTATATATGTACGTATGCATGCATGCATGCATGCATACACATACATATGTATGTATGTATGTATGCATGCGTACATTTTTTTTATGGCACCTCAGCTAAACAGTGATAAATATAAAAATTAACTTTATACAAATTTAGGAATTTAAACCTTTATAAAAACTTGAATTCAATTGAAAATCAAGATATACAAATTGCAAAGAAGATGGCTCTAAACAGATCAAAACAATTTTAATACATTTTATGTTATTTGCATGTTACTGAAAATCAAAAAATTTTGAAATAATACTTCCATCTGATACACAATTATGTACAGTTTTGTAACTTCAATCTTTTTATAGATGTTTATTATTTGTTTTATTTGACTCTGTTTTGTAATTTTGCCTTTTACAAAGACTTAATGAGAGATGGAAGCAATTTGGCTTGATTAAAAAGACAGTTTTGCACTGTAATATTTTTACAATTATTACCTTTGAAGGGACAAGTGCCGTATTGATACTCCTTATTGCCTCTTCAAAATTCTCTTCATCTTCCAATACACCCTCCTCATTTCTATGCATACCTGAAAATATTTCAAGTCCAAAAGCATCAATAAGATATAATTCCAGTTAACAACATGGCTTGTAATTAACTACCCTATCATTTCATAGTGTAAGGTCATCATGATAGATAAGAATGATTTAATCTGTTCATCACATTAAAAATATGTGAAAACCATTCATACATCAACTGGAAACAACAAAAAAAACAGTTGGCACAAAAGGAAATATTTTTAATTTCTGCAGTGCAAAATACATATCCAAGTAATTTTACTCTGACTGTTTCAAGAACCTTTCAAACTTTATAAACCATACATTTTAGAGGCTATATTAAATTCAAGGTCACTAAGCCATTAACAATGAGAGGAGAATGAACTGAGAGGGCAATTAATGGTAGCAGATGACATGGGTTTAGTTAAGGCAAATTAACAAGTAATTCTGAAAGAGAATCAAATTACTTTTAATAGCATATCCAGCTGTCAGACATATTTATCAGAAACTTCAAAGGTGCTGCCAGAAACTTTCTTGAGAGAGGAAGGTCCCCATTTCCACCTTCAGGAAAGGTGGATCCGATCATCAGGAGGTGGGGCAGGGTAGGGACATCAGTAAACTATGCCAAATGGTAGCTGGTATGTTACAACATTAATAAATGGTTTAGAAACACGTAACTTAAAAAAAGCATTTAATGACTTTGTATCACTTCTTTGACAATAAATTGTACAATGTATCTGAAAACTGAAAATCATTTATTGGTCAATACAGACACATATATCTGTATCATCATCAGTTTATTTACAGTTTCAGATGTTGGTCCACAGACCTTTGAAATTCTATCAATGTAGTAAGAAAATGTCAGAATATCTTTTTTTATAAAATATATATTATAAAACTGTTTATAAATATATACAATAATCCAAATTATATGTCCGTGTAGGATTTTGTTCCATTTTTTTCTGATAATGTGACATTTTCTTACTACAGCCATAGAGTTTCAAAGGCCTGTTGTTAGCCTATTCCTCGATGTAATGTGAACTTTGCTTTGCGAACTGAATCCCCTTTTACACATCAGCTTTTTAAAAGGCCAAACCACTGCAATTATGGCAAGTCTGAATAGATTCGGAAACTGGTTTTCAAGATATAAATAAAAAACAAAATTTTCAACAATTCATGCATATTATTCTTTGCTTATTTCTGTTGATGTATCTGATTATCAGGAGGGCCTAAACCAAAGTAAACAACATCATGCGGGTATTACTGTATTTATTATAGTTATTACTGTATTTATTACAGTTGTTACTGTATACTGCTTTCTATACCATGTTCAATTAGCAGCAAATCATCAAATATTTCATTCTCCTTAATTTTGTCCTTAACAGATTATCTTTAATCCTCCTTAATTTTGTCCATAACAGATTATCTTTAAAAATAATTAACTGAATGAGCAGATCAAACATGAGCAGGAAGTGAGTTCCATATTTGAGCCCCTGAATTATGTAGGCTTCCTTTGAATTGTTCAATGAGAGGTTTTGGTAATTCTAAATTGCTGTTAAAATTTGAGCTTTGATTATAGAGAAAAGACATTTTGTAGAATAACATATACTCTGGAACATCTCCTTTGATACATTTAAAAAAACAGAACTGCTTTCAGAAAATTTATTATCTCATCTATTTTTAATCATTTTAATTCTGTCAATACGTCTAATGATGATGCATCCATGGCAACATTAAGAATCAGCCAAGCCGCTTGTTTTTGAAGCTTGTGAATTCTGTCTAATTGGGAACTGGTACAATTTCTCTATATTGCTGAGCAGTGGTCATTCATTGGAAGCATGTAAGATTATAGTAAAAATGTCTAGAGTCTTTTGTCGGCTACTTTTTTATTCTACTAAGCAATGAAACTTTATATATCAGGGACCAACAGACATGGTCTACTTGTTTTTCAACTACCTTATTATAAATGTAAATTGATATATCTTTCTTCTTTAACTCAGCAATTTTATGAGATGTTTCCATAAGCATGCATTCTTTCTTAGATTCACTTATTACCATCTTATTTTGTTTTGATCACTCCTCAGTTGATGTAAGGTCTGAATTTAGTAAACATTACAGGGTATAGACATTTGCTACTTAATGGAGAAATTGCTGCATCATCTGCAAACATATCCATATTTGTGTGCTAAGTAAGGAGTGGAAGGTCTTTGATAAATTAAAGAAAGATTAAATTGTGATCATGGAGAAAAGGCAAACCAGACAAAAATCAATAAAATTTGCACATTGGGTACAATAAATGAAGAGAACCACAGGTAGCTTGTGATCTTTCCCCCATTGGGTTCTAAAAATTGCAAGACAATGTATAATTTTTGCAAGAAATCTTCAATCACATGGCCTGGCAGCCTCTCTGAGACATTATTTACTTCAATTTCAAGCCAATCATTAACTTTCTTTATTTTGGAATATTTTAATCCATCTTTCTACATAATGACTGACTTCAAGGTCACTGGTGAAGGTCTTAAACCTTCATTTTCTTCTGATGATAGTTTCTAAAATAATAATGCCTCAGCCATATCAGCATTTATGATAGTTCCACTGAAAGTAATTTTAGTGCCAAGAAAATATTCTGTATTTGTCTTCATGTCTGCATTTTTCCAGATCTGTACCAGTGGCTGAGGTTGACTTTCCAGATCTGTACAGGTGGCTGAGGTTGACATTCCAGATCTGTACCAGTGGCTGAGGTTGACTTTACAGATCTGTACCAGTGTCTGAGGTTGACTTTACAGAGCATGTATTAAGCTTGTGACTCAGAGGCTGAAAGCCAAACTAGGAACATGTAAAGATGGCAACTTAACGCAGCAACTGGCAAGTAACAAAAAGGGATTATGTTGTGAATTAAACTGCATATGCCAAATATTGTTAGCGTAAAATGTGGCATATGCTTGTAATCAGAAAGTGCTGATGTCATTTTCAAGTTGCTACATTGTGATTCTAAAGGTTGACAAAGGGTGATCAGATGATAATTTCTGTGTGCCAATTCTGAATTTTTAGATAAAATTTAAGCATTTTAGTCACAACTTGAAGTGCTGTTTGACGATAGTGCTTTCATGATATAGTAATTGTCATTGTAAATCTGCTGTGTATTTTAGTTTCTTTATACTAAATATACAGATAACACAGGAGAAAATAGATGGGTCCTTTAGTCTTCTATGTTCCAATGACAGTTTAAAACATTTCTTGTGTTGAATAGGCATTATAATGGTGAGAAAAAAATAGAATGGTTGTTATTTATAACCTTTTACAATTCTCTGAAATGTTATCATAAATCTAGTCTAAACTTGGTGTTACTCTCATGCCAAGTCAACATTAAAACATTTGTTCAAAACAGCAAAGTCACTCTTCAAAAAAGAAAAAAACACAACAATCATAATGACTTTATACTACATATATAGCCATTAATGAAGGTAAAAGACTACTCAAAGGTCTGTTATTTTTATTTTGGATCATATTTTCTTAGTTATGTTGTTAAAATGCTAAATTAAGATACAGTTTTACAGTGATCTATAGTTTAGGGGTTGCATGAAAATATACAACTGTACCTAACAAAACATTTCATGAATAAGATAAAAAGTTGACCTGATATGATGACTTAAGCAATCTTAATCCTAATACCCACACAAAAAATTCATCCAGATCTCAGACATACAAAGATTCGTCCAGATCTCAGATATACAAAGATTCATCTCAATCTCAGACATACAAAGATTCATCCAGATCTCAGACAATATAAAGATTCATCCAGGTCTCAGACATATAATGATTCATCCCAATCTCAGACATATAAAGATTTATCCCAGTTTCAGACAATATAAAGATTCATCCAGATCTCAGACATCTAAAGATTCATCCAAATATCAGATAATATAAAGATTCAACCATATCTCAGACATATAAAGATTAATTCTGAACTCAGACATATAAAGACTCATCGAGATCTCAGACATATAAAGATTCATCCTGATCTAAGACAATATAAAAATTCATCCTGATCTCAGACAGAAAGATTCATCCTGGTCTCAGACAATATAAAGATTCATCCAAATATCAGACATCTAAAGATTCATCTTGATCTCAGACATATAAAGATTAATTCCAATCTCAGACATATAAAATTTCATCCCAATCTCAGACAATATAAAGATTCAACCAGATCTCAGACATATAGATTCATCCTGATCTCAGACAATATAAAAATTCATCCTGAACTCAGACATAAATATTCATCCTGATCTCAGACAATATAAAGATTCATCCTGATCTCATGCAATATAAAGATTCATCCAGACCTCAGACATATAAAGATTCATCCCAATCTCAGACACATAAAGATTCATCCTGATCTCAAACAATATAAAGATTCATCCTGATCTCAGAAAATATAAAGATTCATCCAGATCTCAGACATATAAAGATTCATCCTGATCTCATATATATAAAGACTCATCCAGATCTCAATCATATAAAGATTCATCCCGATCTCAAACATATAGATTCATCCTGATCTCAGATGTATAAAGATTCATTCCAATCTCAGACATGTAAAGATTCATACCAATCTCCAACAAAAGAGTACTGTTTGAGAAACAACAATGTACAGTTTGTGAAATCTAAAATAAAGGTGACAGCATCATACTCCATACTCAACACCACATTATGACTGTTGTATTAATGTAATTGATAACCACTGCTTGAGGAATGCATTTTCAGATTAATTTATATTTTGAGAATTACAATATATTCAGTAACATATGCTGAACTAACCTTTTTTCAACATTTCCTTCAGCTGGTTTCTCTCCTTGTAATCCTTCGGTGCTTCGCCATTATGCTGCAATTTATAATATTAAACCAGTCTATTAATGCAAATTCTAATCTGGTCCATAATCTTAGTTTTGAGACTGTCATTGAAACATATATATGCCTACTTATATAATGTATGTCAAGAAAACACACATCTATGACCTGTTATCTATGACATAACATGTCTTGGTTATATTTTTGTCTTTCATTTTTCAGCGATTTATTTTCACTAAAAATTCTGTTGCCCAGGATGACATTTTTGTTCTAATGTTTAAATGTCATGGAAAATTAATGAACAGGAAAAATAATGTAACAAGAGGAAGGGATGGATGCTAGCAGAAAAAAACATCCATAAATCCAAAAGAATTCCATTTGCTCTGCCCTTCTTTTAACTGCTGACTACTGAAGCCATTTCTAATATTCTCAAGAAACTCCAAATTATCAAACTGTGCAGTTAAAATAATTTTCTTACATGTCAGAATCAGCGTTATCACATGACACCTGTAAGTACAGTTAATGAATCTTTCATTATGACACCTATAAATACAGTTGATGAATCTTTCATCATGACACCTGTAAGTTGTTGTTGTTATAGGGTTTAACGCCATTTTCAGCACAAGATAGGCTATACATGGCAGCCAGTATTAATGGTGGAGGAAGAACATGGGAAAACCCCTGGACAGAACCACCGACCCACGAGAAGCTACCGGCAAGCTTTCTCACATATCCACATTCTCCGAGCCTGAGACTTGAACCCATGCAGACAGAGGTGAGATGGCAGTGATCCGTGACAGATAGTGCTTTAGACCACTCGGACACTCGGGGCCCTGACACCTGTAAGTACAGTTGCTGAATCTTTCATTATGACACCTGTAAGTATAGTTGATGAATCTTTCATTATGACACCTGTAAGTACAGCTGATGAATTTTTCATTATGACACCTGTAAGTACAGCTGATGAATCGTTCATTGACACCTGCAAGTACAGCTGATGAATCTTTCGTCATGACATGTTGATATGTCATGGAAAATTACTGAACAGAAAAAATAAGGCAACAAGAGGAAGGGATGGATGCTCTACAAGCAGGAAAGAACATCCATAAATCCAAAAGAAGTCCATTTCTTCTGCCCATCCTTTAACTGCTGACTACTGAAGCCATCTCTAATATTCTCAAGAAACTCCAATTTATCAAATTGTGCAGTTAAAATAATTTTCTTACATGTCTGAATTAGCATTATCACAAGACACCTGTAAGTATTGTTGATGAATCTTTCATTAATACACCTGTAAGTATAGTTGATGAATCTTTCATTAATACACCTGTAAGTATAGTTGATGAATCTTTCATTAATACACCTGTAAGTATAGTTGATGAATCTTTCATTAATACACCTGTAAGTATAGTTGATGAATCTTTCATTATGACACCTGTAAGAATAAGTGATGAATCTTTCATCGTGACATTTAACCTTGAATTTAATAACAGGATAGAAAATCACTGAACTTGTCTCTGAACATGTCAAGATATGCCCATGTGCAATGTTTGATTAAATCTATACCTGATATCTTTTTCAAACCCCCAAAACGTTACTTGGCATTATTCAATGTCTTCTTCAGATTTATCCACAAAGTGGGTTGAGTAAAAATCCATTTATACTTATCTCTGTTATCATGCGCACAGGTCAGTACAGTTAAAAACCCAAGTCAAGACTTCTGACCTTGAAAATAATGTCATGGTGCTGACTATCAATAAGTCTACTGAACACAAAACAAATAGTCAAAATTCACTTGGATCTGTCCCTGTGTTCATTAGCTTGACAGTATGCATCATTTGAAACAACAGACCATGATATATGACTTCATCATCTATTTATTTTTGTATTCACAATACAGCCTTACTATGTTTCAAGTCCTGTTTAGTCAACAAGATAAAAAATTGTGTCCACAACTGGAAAACATTCCAGCCTAGTCGATCTATGTCTTGATATTCTCATAGAGTCACACATTGTTTGCTGATGACCATCAAATATACAAAATCTAACTACCCAACTGAAGTTGATGCTACCATCCAAGGCTCAGAGAGGTATATTTCTGATGTGAAGAGGATGACATGTAACAAGCTGAATGATGAAAGATGATAAAACTGAAGCCATCCTGGTTGCCACACAGACTTTCTAATTCACATCCTTTACCTCAAATAATAAGTATCAGCAATAACAACCTTAAATTCAAACAGTCAATATGAAACCTAGGTGTCACTCTCCGCAGTAAGGACAACATTCTTTGGTGTACCAGAGCCCAGCTATATAGAACAAATTTCCCATTAGCTTAGACACAAGGACACTGTGATCTTATTTAAGAGTGCACTTATAACTCAGCCATTTCAACCATAAAAACTAACTCAAACACTTAATGTTTACTTCCTTAACTACTGTCAGCATGTTTTTGTTTTGCAATTTCATGGTGTTCATTTCTGTAATCTTCAGTGAAACGTAGCACAGAGAACAAATTTTGTGTTTGATTCTGGATCGAATGGATAGCCAGTGTAGGGTACAGTGCAGTGGGAGGTGTGCTCTGATCATGGTACTCTAAGTATGATCCGAGCAGCTGTGTTTTGAACTTTTTGAAGTTTCTGAAGTAGATATTGAGATGAACCAGACAGAACTGAGTTATAATAGTCCAGTCTTGAAATTACTAATGAACACACAAGTGTTTTAGTGGCATCAACTGAAAGATATTTGTGAATGGAGCTGATGCATCTCAGCTCAAGATATGCAGCCTTGCATATGTTCATGACATGTTGGTGCAACATGACAGTACAGTCCAGAGTGACAACTAGGTTTCATACTGACTGTGTGAATTTAATATTGGTGTTACTGATATTTATTGTTTGAGGTAAAGGATGTGAAAGAAATTCTTTGTGTTGTGATTAGAATGGCCTCAGTTTTATCATCATTCATCTGCAGCTTGTTACATGTCATCCATGATTTCACATCAGAAATGCACCTCTCTACACCTTGGATGGTAGCATCAACTTCAGTTGGGTGGCTAGCTTTGTATATTTGGGTGTCATCAGCGTACAGTTGGTGAGACACTGGATGATGATCTATGACACTTGAGAGCGACTGAGTGTACAGAATGAAGAGAACAGGTCCAAGAACAGACCCCTGTGGAACACCACAACATAGATTATCTGGGCTGGATTGTATTCCATTTGCAGACACAATTTGTGATCTTCTGACCAAGTAGGACTTGAACCACAGTAAGGCTGTATCATGAATGCCAAATACATGCTGGAGATGGTGAAGTAATATATCATGGTCTATTGTGTCAAATGCTGCAGACAAAACAAGGAGGGTGAGGACTGTAATCTTTCCACTATCCAAAGCATAGAGAATGTCATTAACTACTTTTCGAAGAGTAGTTTCAGTACTGTGGCAAGGGCGATATGCAGATTGTACATGGCTAAAAATACTGTTTTGAATCCAGATGAGATACAAGCTGGGATAGAACAACCTTTTCTAAGATTTTTTATATGAATGGGAGATTAGAAACTGGGCGGTAGTTCTTTAAATTGTTATGGTCGAGTGTTGGTTTTTTCATCAGAGGCTTTACAATGGCAGTTTTGACAAATGATGGGAATTCCCTGGATGAGAGAGAGGTATTAATAACATCAGTTAGTGAAGGCAATACTGGATCTAAGCACTCAAGCAGCAGTGATGTTGGAATTGGATCAAGTTGTCATGACTTTGGTGCATTCTTCATCACAACTGTACATACTAAATCCATAGAGACAGGTTCATATGCTGCTAATGGTTCTGTATCCCAACTGTACGGTGACGACGAGTCAATTGAAATTGTATTGTCAAGCTTATCTCTAATGGTTTTTACTTTACCACGGAAGAAATTTGCAAACTGGTCCGGAAGGTTGACTGGAGAGAAGGTAGTTGGAAGTGGTGTACATTTGTTCCTTGACATTAGCTTGTTAGTAATCTCAAGAACTCTTTGCAGCTGGAACTTTCCATGATCTTATTACTGTAGTGAGCTGATTTCGCTGCATGGACTATGTTTGTGATGTTCTTCTTAGCGGCTTCATAGGTTTGCTTATGAATAGTGAGACTGGTGGAAAGCTAAAGCCTCTCAGCTTTACGGCAGTCTCTTTTAGCAGTGTAAAGCTGGTCCCTAACACTGCTATACCATGAAGAACACTTCTGAATTGATACACTGCACTTGGTGGCTGGGGCATGTTTGTTGAGCAATGAACGCAGGCAGTTATCGAGTTGTTCTGCTGTTGGAGGTAGGCAAGTTGTTAGGTTTGCTTGGACGTCATGCATTAGTTTGGCATACAGAGGTTTCTCTTAGTAGCAGATAAAGGTGGAGGGTTAGGGACTGATACATCGAGATGGCATATAATGCAGAGGTGATCTGATGTAAGTTCATGGGATACCAGAGAGGACTGTAGAATGTTATCATCAGGCCTATGAAGAATCCAGTCTAAAATGTGACCATGTTTATGGGTGGGTTGGTTAACTGACTGAGGTTGAAAACATTAATGGAATCTAGGAGTTTTGATGTGTTTGGGTTTCTGGGACAGTCAAAGTGAAAGTTGAAATCTCCAAGAATAATCAGGTTGCCACCTATTGAATTTCCATACTCCAGAAGATTCGGAAACTGCTCCAAAAAAAGAGAGATTCGGTCAGCTTGTTTTTTCTACTAGGAGGAGAGCGGTATAGGCAGAAAAAATGGATTGACCTTTGTTCCAGTGTAAGTGTGGTTTGGACTAGTTACAACGATGTGTGGTAGAAATTGAAAGTTTTGGTGTGATTAAGACGTTTGATCATGGAGTTCTTTGTGATGACAGCAATTCCACCTCCGTGAGAGTGGCGGGGGAACAACTTGATGGAGTAACCAGTGGGTGTTGGTTCCGCGCACTTTGGCTCATCGCCTGATGTTTTTAGCCATGTTTCTGTCAGGAAAAAGACATCGATATTCTGATTGTTGATAAAATTAACTATTTATGTTTGCTTTTCTGGTGGTCCTACTGATTGGGCATTGAATAATCCAATACGCAGAGGTATCTCTTGGATAGTTGACACAAAAGTTGACAATTTAATAGGGATTTGAATGAGGTTATCTAAATTAATGGTTTAATTTTTAAATTGTTGAGCCGGAAAGGGCATAAGGGAGATAACTGGATATTTTTCGTCCTGTTCTACGCTGGCCAGCTGAGAAACAAGTTTTTTCTCTTTTTTTTTCCGCTTGTGTTTACATTTAAGTACTGATGAATGTAGTCCCAGTTTGTTTAGTCTAGAGCATAATGTTGTGTGGAGAGCCAAGGAGTGGTCATTTAAAGCAATTAATGAGGGTCCATCATAGCATAAACAGGTTGACTGGCGAGTATCATGTGATGGCGGTTTGTTCAACATCAAAGGAAGTTGTAGCAGTGGAGCAAGACAGCTGAGAAGAAGTCTAATTGTTCTCGTTTCCAAAACAAGAAGATGAAGAAACACATACGAATTGAACAGCCAATGCATGATGAACACAATAACGTAGATGAAGACAGGCAACAAGCACATATATCATGAAAAATGGCACAAAAAAACAAAACAGCTGCTTCATGCTGGTTAAGTGATAGCGGCCATCTTATAATGGATGTCCATGTGGCATCATTTTTATTTAAGACAAAATAGACCTTGGGGTGAATGTATTTGTAAGATTTCATTACAATTCTACAAGTAAAAGAGGAGGTAAAAATGACTGTTGATATAGACCGATAGCCAATGGATGAATGATGACAGACAAAGGATGATGGACAATGCGCCATCACATAAGCTTTTCTATGACCAAAACTAGTGCTTACAGGACAAATTTTCTGATCTTTATCAAGAAACCTTATTAATATTTTTAGGAATTATCTTCCTTTAAAGCCCACCTGTTTCTTCCATTCCTGAAGATATTTGTAGAGAATGACTAACCATGGTGTGTGGGAATGATCCTGAAAAACATGTAAGAAAAAATTAGATACATCCAGAATTCTATCAAAAGTTATAACAACAACAGCAACAATAATAATAAAAATAATAATAATAATAAAAAGAATAATTCCATATATCAGGTTATTTTAATGAGGAAGAGGTTAGTGATTGAGCAGGTCTCAGATTGAGATTGTGAAAATATTATCTGCTGACATGAAAATGGTCAAATATTTTATCATTTTGTAAAAGTATAAAAAAACTACCTTGCTCATCTAAATATTCCCATGTGCACTCCTGCATCACATCCCTACATGACTGAGTCTATAGAAAATAGTGTTTAATTCTGATGTAAATAGTGGGAGTACAGTAAAATGTTACAACTCGATGGTCTTAAACAAAGTAACATAAAAGATTGAAAACCAAAACAAGTTTTGTAAAATGAAACAAATAATTTACTTCCCGAGAATACAAAGTGAACAATTAAAAATAATCTACAGTATGGTGAACAAAATCCTAAATAGTCTTAAAAGTTCTATTACAAGCCCAAATCAGTATTTCAAATGAGTTCAGTGGTGTTTGGAATGAACTGTAATCTAATGTGCTGGTGTCCCAATAGTCTGAATAGTTCAATGTTCTAATAGTCTTGATTTTAACACAATGTACAATCCAAAATGTCTTGATATGAATTCAAACTAATTCCAACAGAGCTACATGTACTTAATAAAAAAAATTATGAGCACCTTGTAATTCCAAAGAATAATTAAAATAAACAATTTATATCCTCTCAACTGAACCCAACAAAATGACTCCACTAAGACTTATATTTAATGTGGGAATAACTAATTTTCAGGTAAACATCCCCTACAGGACAAATTAAGACACAGTTTCTTAACCAGAACATGGGTTGAATAATCATTTTCAGAATTTTCTACATGGTTCCCACACTTTTCTAAAGATAAATTTCCTGGTCATTTCCAGGGTTTTTTCCAGGTTGAAATTACTTTTTTTCAAGGTTCACGTATGACTATTAATGAATGGAACTAAAGAACATTTTAGATTATAAAACATGCATTTTCTAAATCTAAAGATGTTTCTCTTTCATGACTCTCCCAAAACATCGAAGTCAGAAAAGTTGATCATGTATAAAACCACAAAACGTATCACACAAAACATGATTATATTTCTATAAATTAGCATGTAAAGTCATTTCAATGTACAGAATACAAATTCTAACTTTATTTTGCTGCATTATGTTGCTAAGTCAGAACAACATAATAAACATAAATTATGTTTTGTTTCCTTTCAAACCTTTAATTCTTGAGAATTCTAAAGCAATACATATATGCATCTCATAGAAAGTAACATTTCCTATTACAGTATGCGAATCTTGCCTTGTAACAATTAAAGTTTAAGCATGAAATTATCTGTGCCAATAAAATCCCAAGCAAGATTTTTCAATCAACCTAATCTCCTTAAGACGATCTGGTTAAAACCCATCATTTAAAAAACATTTTCAAAAGGGTTGATTTAAATTTTGACAAAAGACCTTCAAAATTATATACTGTAGTATAAACAAAGACTGAATTTTCTGTAAAATCAACTTGTCTTTTTGTAATTTGTGAAACCAGTCCCCAAACATGGATTGATATAGGAGCTTGTATAATTTTTTAATATATACAAAGCTCTCGGGCATTTCTGTGCACCTAAGGTTTCCATCTCCAATACTGAAGTAAAACGGATACCGAATTTGACCGACTGATGAAAATAAAATACTGTAATGCTTACCATTTGAAAAGAGGCAATTGTCACCACAATATTTTGTTCAAATTAATATTAATTTTGGACACAAAGGATACCACCACCGTGTTTTCATGACTTGCAATATGTCGGCCAATTCTTCACACAGCTTTGAAAAGATGTAATGTTTATCCATCGAGCTATAGAAATGAAATACATTACTCTGGACTGTTTCTGTCAGCAGTTCAGTCGAGTAATTTGATCAGGTTTATAGCTAGCTTTAAAAAATTCAATGTAACAATGCCAATAAATGGCAAGCAATATTATGCCAACTAAACCAATCTTGTAAAATTTTAGTAAAATTCAATTTAAAAAAAAAAAAGTTATTATGTGGAAAAGAAACAACAATGAATAGGGTGTAATATGTTTACAACGTCTTGCTTCTGGGGAAAAAATACTTAAGAATTGAGAAACAGACCATATGCCAGGAAATTTTGTGAGAATCCCATCCTAGTGGCAAGCTGACATGTTGGGCAGCAGATGACTTTGTACGTGTGGGACAACTTCTTGCAAAATTGGAAACTTTGATTAAGATGCATAATTTGTTTTATGTACACATTTCCATCTTTTATAAAATGTAGTTATTTGTATGATTCTAACAGATACATAGTAAATAGGATTTTCAGGGTTACAGGTTCAAGCACAGGCGTCTGATGTTTTATCAATAAAGTAAGGTGAAATCTCTGACAACGTGAAATCACCTTATCATAATGTAAATGAACACAAGGAGTGCAAGCGTGACCACAACCCTCCGCTCGATTCTACTTTTCTCACGCATCTTTTATCACTTCAGAATCGCAAGAAGACTGGAAAACTACAAATATACATTCAAAAGACAGTGACATACCAACGCATAACTCTCGGACAACCATCGCATGACTCCAATCCAGCGAATTAACCTTTATTTTCACCATTATTTTCTCAGAAATGGCAAGTATTACAATCATTATGTTGTTAATCCGCAGTCAAACAAGATGAAACTATGGCATAGATGAAACCTGACCCAGTACTTGCCATCTGCATTACTAGTCACATGATTTCACAAATCTCAAATGAGGACATCGGAAGTCAAATATTCACGTGATATCAACAACAAACTTCTTTATAATGTTGTTGTACAGAATTCAATTATATTAAATGAAAGTCAGATACTTTTTGTAAAATCCAGCAATCTGGCCAGTCTGATTTATCAAGCAGAGATCACATGTCAACGTGGTGGTCATGTGATACAACAATACTCCAAAAGTTGTTCTTGGAATATATAAATATGGAGAATTTTATGTTCTTTCATTTTTGTATTTTTATTACAACCAGTATACAACTTTCATTTAATATTTTTAAAATTTTTTTTTTCTCTACAACATTTGAAAAGGTGGGTTGTTAGATTCGTGTACAGTACTCATGTGACTAGCAATGCAAATTGCGAGCACCAGGTCACATTTCATCATATAGTTTTATCTTGTCTTTTAGCAGATTAAAGACATAACGATTTTACTACTCACCATTTCTAAGAAAATAAGTAATTTTCATATCGATTTCATGCATGTATCATTCGATCTAGCAATGTTTTAAAATTTGCAAGGCCCTCTGGTATGCGGCTATGCTTTGCCACCACCATGTTGGCGTCTTGTAATGCTAGATTGGTTTTCATACCTTCCATGTAAGGAAAGATACGGATATCACGCTGACTTTGAAAATAAAAGTCTACGAGACAAATATAATCAACTGAGCATTTGGATTGACTCAGCATATATGTTTATTGCAAGCAACGAAATAATCCATACTGCACCCTCTGAATATTCTGGTTAGAACTCAATAAATTTAACTCATGATCAGTTTAGTTTCGACTCAATTACATGATTGTTTCGGGTGTCAAGTGGTGGCAGAAAATTCCCGGGTTTTCCCAGACTTTTATCAATATTTGCGAAATTCCAGGACTTTTCATGGTCTGGAAAAAAATCAACATTTCTCACAACTTTTTCCAAATTTCCCGGTAGCGTGGCAACCCTGTTTCAACTTGTCAACAAGCTCAGAGAAATTAGGTCAGCTGGTTTTCCAAGATGGAATCACATGAATCAAATTAGTCAAAAATATTTCTTTTACAGTATCCATGGTGAAAAGGTCATAATAACATGTAATACTCAACCGAAATGACCTCATCTTAAAGTACAAACCCAGCTATGTAATGTGTTCAAAAATAATCCTTACAATACATAATCATGAAAATTAACACACATAAGATAGACATAAATAACAGAATTGACAACATGTATATTTATTTATGATGCCCATATCATGTACCAGGTTTCAGAAAACAATCCACAAAAACTGCTGGAGTAGTTACATTGACAAAGTTCTGTCATAGGTAGCATCCAGATGTAGATCAGCAAGGGAAATAACTCTCACAAAAATCATGATAGCACAAAGAGCTGTCAGTATGTGTAGGTAATGACGATAATATTTACATTTTCACATCAATCTTTAAAAAAAGCTGGAAGACAAGATCCATGACTAGATTGTGTCATATACTACATTAAGCTAACAAACAAAAATGGTTGCAACACCAATAAAAACGGGTAGCAAGTGATTTGTCTACATGCATATCTTCAGGTGATGACCAAAATAATGCAAGGCAATCTATCAACAGGAGGCCCAAGTGCAAGTTTGTGAAAGAAAACTCATACTTGTATTTATCTGCCATATTGTCTATTAATTCAATAAAAATAATATGTATGTTTCTGGCTTAATACTAAAAAATATCGGATTGGTTGTCTGGAAAAAGATTTCTTTTTTTACTCATTTTTGGTTGAGCTGAGTCATCTTATAGTATTTGGCCAACAAGGCTCTCGGTCATTGTTGACTTCTGAAATGGTCCTTCACTACGTACAGAAACCAAAGCAAAAGATTAATTTGTTGTGAAGAGAAACCTTCATTTGTAACAAAACTTGAAAGATTGTCACGCCAAAATGATCTGTTTCAAATCATGTCAAAATCTGTACAGTGGTTTATGAGGAGTTTAACAGAATTTTTGAAGGACATAATGAATGATGAAAAAAAATGACTGGGTCATGCCATAAGCTATACTTTCCTACCAGATAGGGCAGCTAAAACCTGCAGGACTAATTGTGCTAACAAGGCTTTTAATATACAAGACAAAATGGCCAATAACTTGGAACAAAACCATGGCAGCTTTGTGATATGTTGAAATGCACATGTTCAGATCATGACCCTACCAAGTTTCATGGCACAGAATAAAAAATTCCAGCACTAGTTGCTACAGGTGGGTAACATGAAAAATTTTGTATTTCTGAACATAGAGATGTGTATTATCATATCTCTACGAATATTCAGATTAAAGAAACTAATATCCTCCAATATGTGGAATATTCTTCATGTCATCCCATGTCATGTAAAAATGGTATAACATATAGCCAGGCTAAAAGATACCGACGCATTATTTCAGACGACTGTCAATTACAAAATTTGTTGAAATAATTACAAACATATTTCCAAAATAGAAATTATCCTACACAAATAATTGATTCTGCACTGAACAAAACCCATAATCTTACTCAACATAAGGCCTTAAACACAGCAAAATGTAAAATAGAGAAAAATATAATTCCTTTCACAATACAATATAGTCCTTCATTACCTAATATAGGTCGTATAATTAATAAATATTATAGTCTCCTAAATTTATCAAATAAAACCAGTATAAAATCACTTTACAAAAATAAACCAATTCTCGCTTATAGAAAACCCAAGAATTTGCAACAGACAGAAAATAAAAAAAGACAATTTTTGTCATCTAAATGTAATAGACACTGGTGTTCTCAATGTGTAAATATAAGAGAAAGTACTTTTTTCAGTAGTGCTAATACAAAAGAGGTATTTTCTCTACGTGCATATCAACTGATGTGATTTATTTGATAACCTGTCCAAAATGTAGCATGCAATATGTTGGACAAACACTTCAACAAGTTTCTAAGAGAATGAATAATCATTGCTTTCATATAAAAAATTATAGAGATCTTCCGTTTTCCTCTAATATTTCAACACACTTTAACCCCAATAATCACTCTCTACTAGAGTATAAAATTGTTATGACAATGCATATAATTTACGACGCTACGTAATGAAGTAATTGTTATTTTAAAATAAGTGACGTCATTAGTTTCTTTCACAACATTTCGTGCCTGAAGAAGCACAAATGCAAAACTAGTTGCACAGAATTTTAAATGTTTGTGTTCTTTTTTATCCCAATTCTGAACATAGTGAGATACATTCCACAGTATTCTGCAATTATAATAGGAGCCAACAGTTTAATGTTCTATGTTAAGGAAAAGTTCCATCTGTCTAAAGCTGGAAAAATATATCATGCTCTGATTTATACCAAATTATATCATCTGAAAAAAAAATAATAGTTGTTAATAGTTGTATAACTTGCAATCTAACAACAGTAACTAAAGCGAGTTTTTTAAGCTTACACCCTGTACAAACATTATGCTGACTTCAGTGAGCTTATTAATAAAAATAGGAAATCCTGACACAGAGACTACAATTTACAAGCCACAATATTGATATGATTTACAGGAAAACTTTGAGTGGGATGCCAATAACCAGGCAAGATATTTATCAGAGAGGACCAGTAAACATAAAACAAACTAACAGAACAAATGAGAACATATTTAGGACTTAAAATCATTCGCTGTCTTACAAAGGAATATATGTCCTTAACACATTAACATACACCAGTAAATATCTACAAAATAGTGACATTATTTTTTAATCTGAAAAAATGTGAATTTGAACCAAATATATTTCACAAATCCCATTTGGCCACCATGTTGGCATATGTGGCTCATATCAAACATGTGATTAAAGGCTCATGAATATAATTATATTTGTAATATTCAAAATTAATTGGTGACAAATACAATTGCTGCATAAAAATATAATAGTAATTTCTTGAATTATTTTGAAACATGTTAAGAGCATTAAATCTGTAACAAGATTACTCCGGAATTTCCATACATTCAACTACTTCAATACTAGTGCAATGAAAAAGTACTGTGGTATGTACCACTGGAAAAAAATAACATGGTAAAGCAATATACTGAAAATACCACCACAAGACCAAATGGGAAATAACTAACAAAACAAAGAAGCAAATTTATTTGTAAATATTTGCATCTTCAAGTGATGACTGAAATATTTACCACGTTCATGGCAATCCATCATAAACTGCAGTACCAGCTGCATGAGTGCATGATGGAAGGTGGATGGACAAGATGTTTACTCTATATACCAAACTCTACAGAATCAGGGATATAAAAAGCATGTGGGGACAGTCCTCTATTTCGTTCAGTAAGAAAGCTTCAGTAGTCTAGGAGACAGTCCTCTATTTCATTCAGTGAGAAGGCTTCAGTAGTCTAGGAGACAGTCCTCTATTTCACTCAGTGAGAATGCTTCAGTAGTCTAGGAGACAGTTCTCTATTTCATTCGGTGAGAGTGCTTCAGTAGTCAAGGAGACAGCCTTCTATGTCACTCAGTGAAAACGTTCAATAGTCTATGTTTTAAGTAGGCATAGTTAAAATGACTCCACAAAGGCTATAGATAGTAAAATGTTTCATGCTTCCTGATACAGGCAATCTCTGATACAACTGGATTATAAATAAACTCAAGAGTTCTTGATCATTAAGTAGAATTCCGTAACTAGACACAACCATAAACTATTTCACTGCTATCAAGTATTAACGAGCACACGATAAACCCCAGCAAATGATCCAGATTAAATAAACAGCACAGAAGGTATAATTTTCTCTAATGCAGCTGAATGGTGTGTCAATGGCATAATCCAATTTCATGATTAGTCCTTTGTTTTTTTTGCTCAATGAATGGTGAAGAATTTATTTTCCATCTGTCCTAAAGATAGTGTTGTGCAGTCCAGCATTATTCTGCATACACTAAAAAGACAATTTTTGCCAGGGACTGGGCAATAGTGTAAACTGAATGAAAGGTAAAAAGTGGCCCTTCTCTCTTCCTTTAATATGAATTTCATTTTTATCCACAACTGCTATTAATAAATGAAAGCAACCATTAAAAACAGTTTTCTCCTCTGCTGTGGCACCTGTTTTTATGGATTACAGATATTGATAAAAAGCCTCTAGCACATTTATTGCAGAAAAAAATAAATATCCTAATTCAAATATTTGCACACAAAATGCGTATCAGTCAATGATAAGCTGTATCAAACTTGATTTTTATTTTTCAAAAATTATTAATAAATGACGTGAATATTTCCACTAAGTTCAGCAGATTAATTATGACACCGCTTTCTTTTTTCATTTAACAATTGATAATTTATATATTTCTCAAAAAATAGACATTTTATATATCCTTAATGATTTTCTTCACAAAAATTACAATCAAATAATCTGACTTCAGTAATAGCAAAATGTTGCTACAATGTAAAGAGAAGAATCAAAAATGTTCAGAACATCAGCAACCAAAGTTGTTTTATGAATGTATCATTCTGGAGAAAAGATCACTTCGTTGTTAATAATTCAATAAAATTGAAAAGTATTATCCTAAAATTTGAGAATTTTAAAAATATTTTATGAGTACAAACACTTTAAAACATACAGCATGTAAGGCACCTGTGCCGTATACATGTATACAGGACTGTTTTATTCCTTCCCCAACCAAATTTTGATATAATTCATTTTCAAGACAATGAGTGAACAGGTTCTGGTTTCTTGCTTGATATATCAGCCTCCAGAATGTAGGGAATTTTAAAACATAAAAATAAAAACCCAGAGTAGGAAAAATTAATACAAATGTATCTGTTCCTGTATGCACTGACCTGTACCCCCTGAAAATTTGTACCATCAATGTCATTACTGTGATATAACTAATTAGAACTCAACATTATCTCACTGAATTTTTTAAAAAAATACTTAGTATTTATCCATTATACTTCTATATATTAAGTGTTTAATATAATCAAAGAATAATACAAGATTGTTTTTTGGAAAAGTTAGAGCTAAATTTATGCATTTATTTCCCAAGTTTTTAAATTTTATATCAAGATTTGGAAATTAAGAATGGCCAATTATGAATATCCTGATATATAACAGATCAATTTCTCTTTCTAGCATGTAGTTTATACTTCAAAACCTTTGTACTAAATATAATGTCAAATGGAACTGAATTTCAAACCGACAGGGTAATATTTGTAAGCATGTGAACATAACTAAACCTTGAATAGATGTGCACCTTTTAACAATGCTAGAATAAACCAATAAACAGGGAAATCAGCAACATTTCAGGTGTGAAAAATGTCAAAAATATCTTACATGTGCACCAATATGGAGTAAATGTACATAACAAGAATTTATATACATTTATCCATTTGGATACATGCCTGGATGGGCACACACATATATGTACACGCACAAATATAAAACATACAGATCCTGCGATATTGGGACTTTTTTGAAAGAAACTGTTTAATCAAAGATAAGGAGAATTTTGTACCATCGCTGAGGACAGCAATCAATCTAATCATTTACAATTTGAAAAAAAATGTAGTAGCTGTGGTCAACCATCATGCCCGATTCTGCTGATCCATAAGAACATATGAAACATGAATGTACAGTTTAAGATTTAAGAAAAAAGTAAATGTGTATATGACATTTCAAATCCAGCAGCTGAACACAGGCAGAGATGCGAAGGAACAGCTCCAAAAGGCACCACTGCCTCCAATTTTTTTCTCTGTAAGGCCATTCTTAAAGCTTTTCTCTGTTTGCTCTCTCTCTCTCTAGTAAAAAAAACTACTAATAAACTTTAGTAAACAGTGGAATGATAAACAAGAACTGAGCTAGATAATGATAAATGTAAGCAATCATCTGAAATAACAGTATTTAAAAATTAATTGGTTTCAGGGTTATTTTGAAGCCAATTCAGATCTTTTGGATATATAACAATGTAAGTTATTCATCAAAAACTGTCACAGAAGGAAAAAAGAAAGAAAAAAAGAAATTCAAGAAACAAATATGAATGACTGAAGGAAAAACTAAAATGAACTTATTTACATGAATTAAGGATATTCAAGTTAGCCTCCAACTGCTGCTTTAATATTTAATGGTGACTGGCAGATGAGCATTACACCTATTCATCATGGTGGCCATTACACCTATTCACCATGGTGGCCAGGTAATGCAGTGAGACTTCTCTAAACTGAATCTTCTGTAGCATGCCCCCTTCTATTGACTGGGCACATAGTTTGTTTCCAATAAGACCATTCTAATGCTAAATATATATCTGTAGCAGGACCGCTCCGGTGGCCTAGTGGTTAAAGCGTCCGCCTCGGAAGTGGGAGGTCGTGGGTTCAAACCTCAGCAGAGTCATACCAAAGACTTACAAAAATGGTACTAACAGCTGCCTCGCTAGGCACTCAGCATTAAGAGGTTAGTGTTAGGACTGGTTGGACTGGTGTCAGGATAATGTGACTGGGTGGGACATCATGCTACATGTCTGCAGCATGATGCCCCCGTGCTAATGCTACATGTCTGCGGCATGATGCCCCAGTGCTAGACATCACTATAAACTGCCACACTGCAGACATCATAGCAATATGACTGAAAAACTGTTAAAGCTACATTAAAAATCCTAATCACACACACATATATATATCTATAGCATGCCCTCTTCTGTAGACTGGGCATGTAGTTTGTTCCCAATATGGCCAGTCTAATGCTAAATACGCATCTGTAACATGCCGCTTTCGATAGACTGGGGCATGTAGTTTGTTCCCAATATGGCCAGTCTAATGCTAAATACACATCTGTAACATGCCGCTTTCGATAGACTGGGGCATGTAGTTTGTTCCCAATATGGCCAGTCTAATGCTGTAAAGCTTTATACAACAGCCAAAACATGTCAAGTTTAGAAACATTTTACTGCATATATCCATAGTACGAACTTCAATGGATACTGAATTCATAAGAAAAAGGCAGATTTCATCAAGAATACCCCAAGTTGTAGGATTGCATATATATGGCTTACTTTACTGTTCATAGTTTCCAGATGAAGTGAGTCACAGTATTGGACAAGAGCTGGAAATGGTCGATCCAGGCGAAGATCTTCATGTGTGTTGTCTGGATGAGATTCAACAACTGAAGTAGAATTCAAAAAAGAAAAATGTAACTGATGAGGGAAGAATATTTGTTCACCATAATAATGACCAGATTTACATAAAATGTCTAAATCTCAAAAAAAATTTGATTCAAATATACTGACCAATAAATAAAATTGATAACTTTATAGGTATATTTTTAATTCAGATTTGGCCTTTTCTGTCTGTAGAATTTTCATCCTGAAATTGCTACAGAATTTCTTGCCCAAAAGCTACATGGAAGTTCAACAAGATTTAAAAAGGCCCAACAGCTGAAAAATTGATTTCATGGCAAGAAAGAATAGAAAGTTCATCTACATATATACAAAAATATGCCATGTCTGTCTACATATACATAAGTTCAAAAATATGCCATGGTTGTCTACATCTGGTGGTCTTTGTGCATAATTGCACTAACAAGTCATGTATGAAAAATAACTTCAAGTCCTAAATGTTAAAAAAAGTATTTGAAAAAATTACTGCAATGGCATAAAATTGAATCTGGTCATTTTTAGAGGCATATAAACATGTCTATCGAATTTCATTTAATATGCAGTTGGTGCAGTTGTGCTGAAGTTTCTCAGGTCTGAAGGATGTGTGAGAAGTGAGCTAAAGGTTTCCTACCTGCTGTAATCTGCACAATTTATCAGCTTACTATCAAATTTGGTCAAATTCTGCTTACTTGTTTTTGGAAGAAAAAATTATCATGGATTTTTTTTTAGCAATGGAGGCCAAATTTGATAGTGAATCAGCATCATTTGAACAAAGTTGAAAGTCTTTATGCCACAATGCTTTTTCTAAATTTGATCAAATTCTGTTATGCGCATTTGAGATCTTTTAAATGCTTTCCTATTTTTATATGTTCAATGGTTTTGGAGAAGTCATTTCAAGTTTCTATGCAGAATTTCGCTTTTCTCCTGACATGAATCTGATTTTCCTCGATATGGACATTTTTTTAACATCTTCTCCAAAACATTTTTTTTTATAATGCTCTATTCAGTCCCATTCCGCAATGAGCTTTCTAATAAGTATTTGTTCTGTATATTATGTAACAGATGATTGCTGTAAAGAGCTCTTTGATTAGTCAATGGTCAAAAGTTTGTACTTGCCCAATGAATCATCGCATGATGGAAACTGACGGGACTGAGCATGAATGCTAAACATATAAAGATTCATCCTGATCTCAGACAATATAAAAATCCATCCTGATCTCCTTGACATAGACCCATACACCTAGATCAAGCCATTGGCCACATAGTAACATGAGAACTGACACAGACCCATATACCTAGATCAAGTCATTGGCCACATAGTAACATGAGAATTGACATAGACCCATACACCTAGATCAAGTCATTGGCCACAAAGTAACATGAGAATTGACATAGACCCATATACCTAGATAAAGTCATTGGCCACACAGTAACATGAGAACTGACATAGATCCATATACCTTGATCAAGTCATTGGCCACATAGTAACATGAGAACTGACAAAGACCCATATACCTAGACCAAGTCATTGGCCACATAGTAACATGAGAATTGACATAGACCCATATACCTAGATCAAGTCATTGACCACATAGTAACAAGAGAATTGACATAGACCCATATACTTAGATCAAGTCATTGGCCACATAGTAACATGTGAACTGACACTGACCCATATACCTAGATCAAGTCATTGGCCACATAGTAACATGAGAATCGACATAGACCGATACACCTAGATCAAGTCATTGGCCACACACTAATATGAGAACTGACACAGACCCATATACCTTGATCAAGTCATTGGCCGCATAGCAACATGAGAACTGACACAGACCCATATACCTTGATCAGGTCATTGGCCACATAGTAACATGAGAACTGACACAGACCCATATACCTTGATCAAGTCATTGGCCACATAGTAACATGAGACTTGACATAGACCCATATGCCTTGATCAAGTTATTGGCCACATAGTAACATGAGACTTGACATAGACCCATATACCTAGATCAAGTCATTGACCACATAGTAACATGAGACTTGACATAGACCCATATACCTAGATCAAGTCATTGGCCACATAGTAACATGAGACTTGACATAGACCCATATACCTAGATCAAGTCACTGACCACATAGTAACATGAGACTTGACATAGACCCATATACCTTGATCAAGTCATTGGCCACATAGTAACATGAGACTTGACATAGACCCATATACCTAGATCAAGTCATTGGCCACATAGTAACATGAGAATTGACATAGACCCATATACCTAGATCAAGTCATTGGCCACATAGTAACATGAGACTTGACATAGACCCATATACCTAGATCAAGTCATTGACCACATAGTAACATGAGAATTGACATAGACCCATATACCTAGAGCAAGCCATTGGCCACATAGTAACACGAGAATTGACATAGACCCATATACCTAGATAAAGTCAATGACCACATAGCAAGATGAGACTTGACAGAGACCCATATACCTAGATCAAGTCATTGGCCACATAGTAACATGAGAACTGACACAGACCCATATGCCTTGATCAAGACAATGGCCACAAAGTAACATGAGACTTGACACAGACCCATATGCCTTGATCAAGTCATTGGCCACATAGTAACATGAGAATTGACACAGACCCATATACCTAGATCATGTCATTTGCCACATAGTAACATGAGAACTGACACAGACCCATATACCTAGATCAAGTCATTGGCCACATAGTAACATGAGAATTGACACAGACCCATATACCTAGATCAAGTCATTGGCCACCTAGTAACATGAGAACTGTCATAGACCCATACACCTAAATCAAGTCATTGGCCACACAGTAACATGAGAATTACCATAGACCCATATACCTAGATCAAGTCATTGGCCACATAGTAACATGAGAATTGCCATAGACCCATACACCTAGATCAAGCCATTGGCCACATAGTAACATGAGAATTGACATAGACCCATACACCTAGATCAAGTCATTGGCCACACAGTAACATGAGAATTGACATAGACCCATACACCTAGATCAAGTCATTGGCCACATAGCAACATGAGAACTGACATAGACCCATATACCTAGATCAAGTCATTGGCCACATAGTAACATGAGAATTGACATAGACCCATACACCTAGATCAAGCCATTGGCCACATAGTAAAAAGAGACTTGACATAGACCTATATACCTAGATTAAGTCACTGGCCACAGAGCAAGATGAGACTTGACAGAGACCCATATACCTAGATAAAGTTAATGGCCACAATGATAACTAGATAAAGATGAGTACATACTGAAGCTATATTCCAAATCCCAAAAGTGTGGGATAAAATGAAATTGAACAAAGAGGAAAGAAACAAATTTTAACACTGAAGTTAATCTAGGGTGTTGACATACATTTTGATCTACATACAGACAGATGGCAATGGACACTGATACTAAAGTAATTGTAATGTTAAAGTTCTTCAACGTTAGCTCAAGAATAAATGTAACTTACTTTCAATTATGAGATGGGCTTTTACCTGTATGTTCCTTGATGAATAATCTCATGTAGCCAATGAAACCATAGCAACGGCATACAAGAAGTGGTATATTTTTGCTCCAAAGGTGATTCGATAACTTTGATAATGCTCTGAAATATGAAAACATAAATGAATGGTTGAGCACCTGATCTGACTATACAAAGCTTGAAAAAAATGTTTTTTTTTTTTCTAGCTATCTGACAACTTTAACTGAACATACGATTGCATTCGTAACTTAACCAGCCTAATCATGGACATGGCAACCAGCTATCTGACAACTTTAACTGAACATACAGGTGCATTTGTAACTTAACCAGCCTAATCATGGACATGGCAACCAGCCATCTGACAACTTTAACTGAACATACAGGTGCATTTGTAACTTAACCAGCCTAATCATGGACACAGCAACCAGCTATCTGACAACTTTAACTGAACATACAGGTGCATATGTAACTTAACCAGGCTAATCATGGACAGGGCAACCAGCCATCTGACAACTTTAACTGAACATACAGGTGCATTTGTAACATTTGTAGGCTAATCATGGACAGGGCAACCAGCCATCTGACAACTTTAACTGAACATACAGGTGCATCTGTAACTTAACCAGCCTAATCATGAACACAGCAACCAGCTATCTGACAACTTTAACTGAACATACAGGTGCATATGTAACTTAACCAGGCTAATCATGGAAACAGCAACCAGCTATCTGACAACTTTAACTGAACATACAGGTGCATTTGTAACATTTGTAGGCTAATCATGGACAGGGCAACCAGCCATCTGACAACTTTAACTGAACATACAGGTGCATTTGTAACTTAACCAGCCTAATCATGGACACAGCAACCAGCTATCTGACAACTTTAACTGAACATACAGGTGCATATGTAACTTAACCAGGCTAATCATGGACAGGGCAACCAGCCATCTGACAACTTTAACTGAACATACACGTGCATTTGTAACATTTGTAGGCTAATCATGGACAGGGCAACCAGCCATCTGACAACTTTAACTGAACATACAGGTGCATTTGTAACATTTGTAGGCTAATCATGGACAGGGCAACCAGCCATCTGACAACTTTGACTGAACATACAGGTGCATTTGTAACATTTGTAGGCTAATCATGGAGAGGGCAACCAGCCATCTGACAACTTTAACTGAACATACAGGTGCATTTGTAACATTTGTAGGCTAATCATGGACAGGGCAACCAGCCATCTGACAACTTTAACTGAACATACAGGTGCATTTGTAACTTAACCAGCCTAATCATGAACACAGCAACCAGCCATCTGACAACTTTAACTGAACATACAGGTGCATTTGTAACATTTGTAGGCTAATCATGGACAGGGCAACCAGCCATCTGACAACTTTAACTGAACATACAGGTGCATTTGTAACTTAACCAGCCTAATCATAGACACAGCAACCAGCTGACAACTTTAACTGAACATACAATTGCATTTGTAACTTAACCAGCCTAATCATGGACATGGCAACCAGCTATCTGATGACTTTAACTGAACATACAATTGCATTTGTAACATTTGTAGGCTAATCATGGACAGGGCAACCAGCCATCTGACAACTTTAACTGAACATACAGGTGCATTTGTAACTTAACCAGCCTAATCATGGACAGGGCAACCAGCCATCTGACAACTTTAACTGAACATACAGGTGCATTTGTAACTTAACTAGCCTAATCATGGACATGGCAACCAGCCATCTGACAACTTTAACTGAACATACAGGTGCATTTGTAACTTAACCAGCCTAATCATGGACACAGCAACCTTCATAGTCTACTTCAACATGGTCTAATGATGTAATCTTCCCATTTTACAAAATAATTCTTCAACAAATGAAAAATGACTTCTTACCTGGATAACACAAAATATTCAGTTATTTTGAGCAGTTAAATGAATGTCAGTTTCACAAGTAAAGTAAATAGCAGATGAAAACAGATGCAGGAATTCCTGTGCTGATTGTCTATTTTTGCCAGTCACTATGGGTAATTTTCTGCAATAACTGGTAGGTTTTCCTTTACAAAATGTGTTATTGATATAGGTGGTGAACTAGTAAAAGTATAACTGTACCAATTTAACCAATAATGCCTTGCAGAAATGACCCAAAATGACTTGCAATAACAGCAAATGTTTACAGGAATTTCCATGTCTACTGCCATCTGCTATAAATTAGACTTCAAACAGAAACTGACATTCATGTACCTGCTCAAAACAACATGTTGCTGGTAAAGCAAGCCATTCAGCCATAAATTTTTATATCCCCGAGTCTCCACTCAGGACTTACGGTTTAAACAGTGTTCCAGGTACAACAAAGAGTCCATATTCCCTATGAAAATGTTACTGTTGACCCCAACTGCCTCCTCTCCTGGGGATAAACATTAAATAAAGTTCTACAGTAAATTATCAATGATTACACCTTTCAGCAGGCCCCATTAACCAGTGTAAACATTAATCATCATTCCAAAATTAAGACTAAAATGATCCTGATAATGAAATGTTAGAAGTTTTGTAATTAATGGGTTTGTTTTGCAAATTTTTTCATTACATTTTAACTTTTAATCTTCTTTAAATTAATAAGTTTAACTTTCAACTGGAACTATATAGCCAGTATTGTGCTGACGTGCCATCTAACCAACCTGCACATTTATTCTAATAGGGAATAAAAGACATAAAGCAAATTTTATTATGGTTTTTAATCACTGTTCTTAAAAGCTGCTTAAGTAGATATTATAATCACTATCCACTTCTAGAATTCATATTTTACTGGATGAAATTCACTATCCACTCCTGGAATTCATATTTTACTGGATGAAATTCACTATCCACTCCTAGATTTCATATTTTACTGGATGAAATTCACTATCCACTCCTAGAATTCATATCTTACTGGATGAAATTCACTATCCACTCCTAGAATTCATAACTTACTGGATGAAATTCACTATCCACTCCTAGAATTCATATTTTACTGGATGGAATTCACTGTCTACTCCTAGAATTCCGATTTGATTGGGTGAACATTTATCCCTAGAATTCAGATTCAACTGGGTGAAATTTACAGGTTTTGAGTAAGCCTGGAGTGTCAGGCAGAAGTACAAGTATAGTTCATGCATCAATAATTTGCTTGATTAGCCAGTACTGATAAGGCCTCACATGAAAATCAAATTCCTATACTCATTCGCATGCACAATACAGAGTGATGGTAACTTATCGTAATTAAGGCTACAATGTCCACGCACAACGAAAACAATGCTGTTTAACCAAAATGATCAGAAACTCAAGCTTAACCCCGACCTGTACATTAGACTTAGAGCTGATGCAAGTGATGACTGTTTACATGTAAACCATTCTGCATACATACAAATGTTTCATTTGTTGTATGTCATTTACCTCTTATTTTGACAAGATTGAGTTTTTAAGACCTGACCTTGTTAAATTTATGTAAAACATCTGCAGGTTCATCATGATACTTTCTGATACTTCATCATATATGTGCATGGTAAAAAACCATCACGCAATCAGATGACACTGTGCAGACATGTGCATGATATGCTTTTGTAGAATCTACCATGATTATAAAACAATGCAGAGGCTCATAAACTATAAATCCTGTTTCTTTAAAAATAAAATGTTACTCATCAAAAGTTATGTTAATGAACATGTTTTGCAGTGGTTAAAATAAATGATTCAAAGAAAATTTTGTCAGGAAAGTAAATCAACTTAAGTTTAATGTGCGGTTCAACCAATTTGCGTCAAGTTCAGCTTTTCCTAGAAATGCAACATTCAATATGATCCTAATCCAATTTTAAGAAAAGACCAGACAAATCTTACAAAACAGTCCTCTTAAGCAGAAATGTAGACATATATTAATTAATTGTAACTGACAATTACTGCATCACTGACAGCCATGTCTGTGTATGTTTACACAGTTACCAATTTTGTAACCTAAACTGTTTATATTTGTAAATGTTGCTGACTTGATCACAATATACCATGTAGAGTCATTAATTTGGAACATGTGCCAACTAATAAATACATTTATTCCAACTTCCAACTACAACTACAGATTCCAAGTAGGCTAGAATGTACATAGAATGAAAGCATAACATGGAGTGCACAGTGACAGTCCTTGGTTGTAAAGGTATAGTACTAACAGAAATGCATCCAACAGTCAAGATTTATGATCAGAACATGAAAAGAACCAAAAAAATGAATTTTATAAACAAAGTCTGTTAAGCATGAAACAACGGACACATTACTTTTTGCAACAGGGATGTAGAACCTATAAAAATGCATCCACTCACAAAGCTTCATCATTCTAAGTAAGGTGGATGTAGAACCTATTAAAATGCATCCACTCACTAGCTTCATCATTCTAAGGTGGATGTTGAACCTATCCAAAATGCATCCACTCACTAAGCTGCATCATTCTAAGTAAGGTGGATGTTAAACCTATCAAAATGCATCCACTCACCAAGCTTCATCATTCTAAGTAAGGTGGATGCAGAACCTATCAAAAATGCATCCACTCAGCTAGCTTCACAATTCTAGGTAGGATGGATGTAGAACCTATCAAAAAGCATCCACTCACCAAGTTTCATCATAAGCAATAGGACAGAATGTATAGAGCATGCCAAAAACTTGGTTGGTCAGGAGCTAAATGCAAATACTTAAAAAAGCCAGAAAAAGATTAAATATAGGTCACAATGAGCTTCTTTTGTTATAAGATTGTGGAAGAAAATATGCATATCAGCATCAATTTCATGATGTTAGTATTAAAAGTTTTAAAGAAATAAACATAAAACACAGAATGTAAACCCAGTCAGTAATGCATAAAATATGAGCCAAACAGATCTACAACTGAAATAAAGAATTGCTCATATCAGGATGCATTCCCTCACCAAGCATCATGTTTCTTAAACTGGTTAGTACAATATGTATGTAGCATGCAGGACACATATATGGTTATGACTTGAGTGCCAAACCATAAATTGTGCCATTAAAATGTGAAATGAGACTGCTAATGTTTTGTATGTGTGTAGTACTAAAACAAATGTATGCAACTGTGATGTTTAATGATTCAAGCATGAAAAAATAAAACACAAAATTTAACTTAAGTCACTGAAACTTAATTGTTGGTCACAGTGACCTACTTTTAAGGTGAGAGTTTAGGACTGATCAAATGCATCTTCTCACTAAGTTTCACGACTCCAGGTATAACAGTATTATATAGGAGGCAAAAGATCTATCAAATCATGAGCTAAAACTAACTTAAACCAGACAAATGTTAAAAGTAGGTCACAGTGACCTTTTGTTGCATGGGAGTGGTACTAATAGAGATGCATAAAGTAATCTACTTCAATGACTCATTAACAGAGCTTGAGAACTATATACTTAAAACACCAAATTTAACAAGTAGTGAAGCATGAAATATGTGTCAAAGTGACCAAACTTTGTAACAAAGTGTAGCACTCATTAGGATGCATCCCCTTACCAAATGTCATGAGTATATGTATATATACAAAGAAAAAAACAATAATGGGTAATGAGAAAAATGCAAAAACTAAGCCAGTAAATTGTAAAATATAAGTCAAAGTGGCATTCTTTTGTTGCAAACATGTAGTACTAATAGAAGTACATATAATCATCTAGTTTGGTGATTCTAGCATGAATAGACAGCTTGAAACTAAATTTAAACACAACATTTAGACAATCATATAGGCATTAAAGATCAATCACAGTGACCAAATTTTGTGATGAGTGTGTAGTACACATCAAGATGCACCAAGCTGAATCATATAGGTATTCATAAATCTGGTGTAATTCCAGCATTCTGCAGTAAAGTTGTGACAAAGCTGGGAGGATGGGCAACCAGGGGCCTTATCTCCTCTAAATGGTGGTCTGAAATGCCTTAAATTATACTTGGCCTGAAATGTCTTAAATTATACTTGGTCTGAAATGCCTTAAATTATACTTGGTCTGAAATGCCTTAAATTAAATTATACTTGGTCTAAAATGCCTTAAATTATACTTGGTCTGAAATGCCTTAAATTATACTTGGAGAATTCTCACAAATATAAAGCTGCAAGATGAATTTTTGATAGCAATCCAACAATGCTTGTTAAACTAATGCTTCAGAGACAAAATTCAGGAGACCCATCGGGGCCACAACTTATGTACATGACACTGTGGAGTGCTAAAAATGAAACTCATTCAAGCTCTCAACAACATAAAAGTACATGATTAAAGTCCCCTGAAAATGTATGTGTCAGAAAACAAAATCAGGAGGATGTGCAATCAGGGGACATAACTCATACAAATCATGTCATGGAAGGCAGAAAAGCAAACTTATTAAAGACGCCATCAAAATGCCACATTTGGCTGAAGTAAAAAAAAATCTAAGTAAAGTTATGCTACATAAACCAAAGTATGTAGGATGGGAAATTATGTGCCATAACTACTGTAATCAGGGCAAAAGCCATAAAAGGCACAACTGAGTTAACATTAAATTGAATTAGAACATGTTGAATGGATTATGAGCTATGCCAATTACGAGTCACAGCCTAAACAAAGATTTTAATCAACAAGGGCTATAATTCTATCCAACATGCAGATGGGACAAAACGCATGAATAGCACATCTAGGTACAATGTTCTTATCAAATTCCATCCAAATATGTTGAATGATTATGAACTATATTGATTTCCAACATCACATTATAATCCGCTGTTAAGTTACAAGTAAGACCTAATGATTCTCTGAGTTATGCCAGTTGAGGTTCATGTATATCATTGCCGCCATGGTAGCCAGATTGGTCTTAGTATAAAGGGATGAAAATGTAGACAAGATACTCTTTTACTTACTTCTGCCTTTCCTATCATTACTATTCTACCTGTCCCATCACTACCTTCCTTCCAATATTCTTGACCACATGCCACCCATGGTTTATCAGTCAAGTTTGACCATGTCAATATATTTATAGATATAGAGATAGATTACAAGCAACATCCAATGTAAAGCTATGAAATTAATTGTCCTAACTATCTCCAGCAATGAAGTTAAAAGTCATGACTGGCATATTTAGGTCTCAAAGAAAATGTATGTACGAAATTGCATCAAATATGATGAATGGCTCCGTAACTACATCTGATGTAATAGAGATTTAAAACTGATAGAAGTTAGGCAATAACTCTCACTGTCAAAATTGGACCTAAAAAGACCAAATATCATCCACTTAGTATTGCAGAGCTATTATGGTTAAAAGAAGTTTGAATGGTTGGAATGACAGATGGACAGAAAGATGGAGAGAAAAGTTGATTATTATAGCTTATTATAGCAACTTGATGCAAGGCCATAATAATGCCATGGCAGAAAAATAGGCTTGAAAGTTACACTACTCGTTTTAGAATATATGTGCAAACTATCCAGATGTGATTTATGTAAATAAAGTGATTCAAAACATGAAATTTTTTGTAATGTATGGGTTAAAAGAGTTTTTCACAAGGATCCAAGAAATAAGTTATGAATTTCTAAACGAAGCAAATACCTTTCACACAAGTTGGTGGCCACAACTATAGAAAACTGAGAGAAGAAATCTGGGTTGGAATCAAGCAATTTCTCAGCATCCTGGAAAAGACATCATGCTGATGAATATTTAATTGTCAACTATGGCTGATTTACAAGCAACTACCCTATAACCATAAATACACTTACTGGACAGATAAATTTATAAATGAAACTGACATTGACCCTCGTGGTAACCCCTAACTCCAGGACTTGACCCATGGGGCATAACTTAGAAAATATTGAGATACCCCCATATAACCATACATATACTTACTGGACATGAAGATTCAAATTCATACATACAATCAACTTTGACCTTTAGGACCATCTCTACTCGAGAAGACTTTGCCTCTTGGTCCTACCTTGGTAACTACTGAAACCCCACCTGATAACCATACATATACTTACTGGACATGAAAATTCAAATTCATACATACAATCAACTTTGACCGTTAGGACCATCTCTACTTGAGAAGACTTTGCCTCTTGGTCCTACCTTGGTAACTACTGAAACTCCACCTGATAACCATATATATACTTACTGGACATGAAAAAATAAATTTTTATTAATGCAACTACTGTTGACTCCAGGGTACATCCTTACCCCAAAGGAACTTAACCATATCTTTAAAACTTTCCATATCCCCACCAAATAACCATGAACAGAGCAACCAACCTTAGTGATTGTCTTTATACACTAGTCACCTGGCCCTGGTTTCACTAAAATTCTCAATGTTTTTCCTCGAATTGAGATTTTATTTTGCTTATTATTCTCCAGATAACGCCTGTATTTTATGTCTGAGGAATATATAGTGAAAGTCAAATTGCCTTTTTAATTTTAGAACTTAAGACAGAGAAATCTTGTTAACCTTGAAAAAAGAGTTCAGGAAATTATCACATTTTATAGAAATCTAAAATATTTCCTCAAAAATATGACAAGAGGACAATTAACGGTTATATGAGGGTAACTTAATTCCCACATTGACAACCACATTCAACACAAATGATAGGTGGTAAATGTGCACCTTTAATAAGACCTGGACAACCAAGACACCTTCCTTGAGTCCTTAACAACCACATTCAACACAACTGTGACTAGCACAGCCAAGACAACCAAGACACCTTCCTTGAGTCCTTAACAACCACATTCAACACAACTGTGACTAGCACAGCTAGCGAAACCATTGGCTGAAGAAGGGCAAAAGGAATCGTGAAGGAGCTAGAAAATACAGAGAGATAAACAACATGATCAGGAAAAGCATGAAAACGGCAAAGGAATCCTGCATAGAAAGACAATGCTGCAAAACTGAAGACAGTCTGAGTAGAAATGACAGCAAAGTGGCCTATCAACTGGTGAAAGATCTCACAACCCATAAACAAGGGAAAACTACCACCATCCAAGACAAATCAGGAAAATGCCTCAAAGAAGATCAAGAGATTCTCAAACGATGGACAGAATACTGCTCTGAATTGTACAATCATAAGACCCAAGGAGATCCAGCAGTACTAAATTGCCCTCAGGCAGAAGAACATGATGACAACCTCATTCTTCATGAAGTAGAAATTGCAGTTAGGTCACTGAAGAATGGAAAGTCAGCCGGTGTTGACAACATACCAGCAGAGCTCATTCAAGCAGGAGGAGAAGAGATAGTCACAGTCCTGACAACAATCTGCAACAAGATATGGCAAACAGGAGAATGGCCCACCACATGGATTCAATCCTTGGTCATTGTACTTCCCAAGAAAGAAAACTTACAGCTATGTCAAAACTAATGAACCATCAGTCTGATCAGTCGACAGAACAAAGTCAAGTTGAAGATAATTCTCAACAGACAAAAGCCTCAGGCAGAGAAAATTATTGCTGAAGAGCAGGCAGGCTTCCAAGCAGGAAGGAGCACCAGAAAACAAATCTTCAATCTCAGATTCCTTTGCAAGAAATACCTTCAGCATCAGCAGAATCTATACCATGACTTTATAGATTTCAAAAAGGCCTTTGATAGGGTATGGCATGCAGCCGTATGGGCAGCTATGAGGAAGTAAAACATCAGCTCAAACCTGGTGCAGGTTGTTGAGCACCTCTATGACAAAGTCACAAGTGATGTCCTCATCAATGGCAGCAGAGGAGATTGGTTTCGAACAACAGTTGAAGTCAGACAGGGATCTATACTGTCACCTACACTCTTCAACATTTTCCTGGAAAGGATCATGGAGGATGCCTTGCATGACCACAAGGGTACTGTCAGCATTGGAGGAAGAACAATCACCTACCCTCGCTTTGCAGATGATATTGATGGTTTAGCAGGAGATGAAAAGAACTGGATGACATGACTGAGTGCCTCAACACAACCTCCACAGCATATGGTATGGAGACTAGAGCAGAGAAAACCAAACTATTGACAAACAATACCAACAGCATCAGTGCAGAATAAAAGGTCAGTGGACAGAAGCTGGAAACAGTCACAAGCTTCAAGTACTTGGGATCCATTACCACAGATGAGGGCTCCAAAACAGAACTACTTTGCAGGATTGCCAGACAACAGCAGGATTGCCCTGACAACAGCAGCAATAACAAGGTTGAGACCAATATGGAAAGATACCAACATTCCCATAATCATAGGGCAGTAGAGAATAGCGAAAGATGTAAAGTCAACTGTGGTGCCCCAACGACCTCTTGGGTTAAGGGATTGATGATGATGAAGATGAACTTAATTCCAGATACAAACTGAATGTTCTGTGCAAAAAGCATTGTTGACAAACTTATAAATAAGAAAGATTAAACAAAATAATCTCAATTCAAGGAAGAAATTTTGAGAGGTTAAGTGAAACCTGCCTGGGCTCCATAGCCATTCCTATCTCACCCTGTGATAATTTTCTTGTCATTAGTCATGAATTAAATGGTCACCTGCTTTTGTGGTCAATAGCAAGATGTATCCTGCAAAAAAGTAAGCCCTTCCTATGTACTAATGTTCATTATACTAAATATCAAATTCAGTTTTCAACACTGTTTATGGCTGTTGTGTTGCTTGTTTTAATGTCACTTTTAACAGACTAATGGCTACATCAGGAAATGGGGGTTTAGTGACCTTCCCAAAGACCCATGGAGGTAGACAATCTGGGATAGCTTGGGGAGGTATCTGACCTGTGACCTTTGGATTATGAGTTTGATGATCTACCAACTGTGCTACTGCTGTTCTTCATTTCTTTCTTTAAGTGGACAGGAATTATTATAAGTCAAAAACAAGAGACCCAAATGAGCTTAATATCACTCACCTAGGTAAGTAAGAAATGAATACTTGCGAAACCAAATTTAAACATGTAGTGAAACTGTGGGGTGAGAAAAAAATGATTGGAGGACTTAATTGCTATATTCTCTGTTAGGAACATTGGATTGATTAATGTTTAAAACTAATTTTCCTCCTCCATTAACCTAAACTGAATCATAATTACGTGACCCAATTTTATTTCTTTGTAAAAATAACTTACCAGTATTACTCAATAACATGAAGTTTTTTGATAGTTAGACATACACACACCCTCTATATAATTACTTAAATAACCTACTATCAATTTCAACCAACCATGATTAGCAAATGGTATGCAAAGTAGCCATTATAAAATCATGTTTACAGGAGTCTGTGTTCAAGAGGCACCAAAATTAGTGGGCAAAAAGTGAAAATCAACACATGCATCATCTCTATTACTGTTATCTATAAATGAATTAAATGTGGTATGGTCAAAATGTTTAAAAAATCTTACATTTGTTTCTTAGCTGTTTTTTTAAATTCTGATTCATGGTCAGAAAATGTATAGGGTTGGCATCTAGGATATTGCAGAATCTGTCAATTTAGGTTAATTACTGTAATTTGGAAGTAATTCTGGAGACAAGCACATAATAATATGCTTGACTAATTATATGTAAAATATGAATGCAATAAAATATGAAATGTACTTGTGACAGCAGAAAAACAACAAGTATTTCTGACATCTTAACATAGCAATACCATTGTAGGGTGCTAGTGACTTTTAAGTCTTGATGGGCAATGTGGTTACTGGTGTTAATCAGAAACACACAAACATTACTTACCTGGTTTTTAAACATAACACATCAAATTAATTCCTTATATCTATTAGTTTACTTATGATTTCTTTTTTTTTTAGTTTTATGTTATAAGCAAATTAATTTCCAATGATATATATAAAAAATTAGTCAACTTAAAACAATCTAATTTTTTAATTATTTATTTTACATATATGTTTTTATTTCATGTATTTTCTTCATCTTCAAATTATAGATTATTCAATTTAATCCCTGAGGTGTATTGGTTTGCTAATTTTTTTAATTTAACATTATTTTTTTAAATTTTAAATGCTTTCAATGTAAAACCTCGACAAATAGTAACTGAGTAATAGGTGCATCCCATTGTCGGTCATAGCTAGTTACCCATATTTCATGATGTACACAGGCGTTTTACCCTTGGGTCTTGTACAACTGTTTAGTACTTATAGGAAGCATATGCTAGGTGTGGGCACGGTAATCTCAAGAGCTGATCAGGTAGTGTCTACTTTTGACAATTTATTACAGCTATAAGGTTGAGTACAATAATCCCAAGATCTGATCAGGTAGTGTCTACTTTTGACAATTTATTACAGCTATAAGGTTGAGTACAATAATCCCCAGACCGTATCAGGTAGTGTCTACTTTAGACAATTTACTACAGCCATAGGGGTGAGTACAGTAATCCCAAGATCTTATCAGGTAATGTCTATTTTAGACAATTTACTACAGCCACAGGGGTGAGTACAGTAATCTCAAGATCTTATCAGGTAGTGACTACTTTAGACAATTTACTACAGCCATAGGGGTGAGTACAACAATCCCAAGATCTTATCAGGTAGTGTCTACTTTAGACAATTTACTACAGCCATAGGGGTGAGTACAGTAATCTCAAGATCTGATCAGGTAGTGTCTACTTTAGACAATTTACTACAGCCATAGGGCTGAGTAGTAGTTTACTTTACAAACTTTTATTTTTAATTGTATCCTTACTTTAAATGTCCTATGGGGATGTACATTTTTTCTTTTATTCTTCATTAAAAAATTCAGAACACTGTGTGTTTGGGTATGAAGAATAGTCACTTTCATGTATTTTATCATTAAGGTCTTTTTTGTGAAATAGAAAATAAAGGTAGCATTTTAATGGCTTTTGGAATAATTACAAGTCTATTTTTATATGCTCTTCATGACTCATGGGATTTATATATTTTATTATTAAAGATATTTATTAATATAATAAATAAGCCAGTTTGGTCTATTTGTAGCTAATAGGACTGGCAACCTGGCAGCACAGGGCTGGCAGTATAATAGGGCAAGCAGTGTGGCACCACAGGGTTGGCAGTATGATAGGGCTGGCAGTGTGGCAGCAAAGAGCTAGAAGGATGATAGGGCAAGTAATGTTACAGCAAAGGGCTGACAGTGTGGCAGAACAAGGCTGGCAGTTTGATAGGGTTGGCAGTGTGGCAGCATAGTTGTTAGTGTAGCAGCATAGCTGGCAGTAAGACAGCATATATGGCAGCATGGTAGCTTAGATGGTTGCATATAGCCTCATAGCTAATAGAAGAATAACTCTATGGCATCATGGATGTGAATTTTGAACTGTGTAATAAGACCTTGAATTGTGACTTTGAATTTTCAGTTCATATGGTTCTATAAACCATTCTCATTTTTATAATAACAGCATATGATTATATGAACCATACTAATTGTTTGTTTAATAAAATATTCACAGTATAGTGATATCGTTTGATGAATGTGTTTATGAGAGAGTCTAGCTTCATCTTTTGAATTGTGTCATAGTAAGGCAGTTCATTATTGAGTAAATGTGTTTGTTGTGTATTTTTCTCCATTTCATCAGTTATTCAAGTCAGCTTTTATAATGGTAGTTTAGCCCACTAAACTGTGGCATAATCTGAACTATTTTCTCTGAATATAGTAACAGATAATATTTGGAATACTCTATACTTCTGGACTTACGACAGAACTTATAGAACTATTTGGGATTTAATTCATGATAAACTCTTTTTAAATTTTCACTTTGTATTCTAGGGAAACAAATTATTGTTGAATTTTATTAAACTTGCTGGTTATCAATCTTTTGTGTTACTTAGTTTAAGACCATGGAGTCGTTATAGCACATTTTCCACATCTTATCAAAATCAGTGCAGAAGTATGACATTTTTAAGTAGTAAGAAGATTAACCATTCAGATGCTATTTCACCTCATTAATATGCATGGATCATTATCATTATGAAACTCATCATATACACCCACATTCTAAGTTTGATAGAAAGAAGATCAGAAACATGGACTCCAGAGTAGTAACAAGCAACTGTTTGACAGACTGCTACACAATAATCTTAGTGCCATAACAAAAGCTCACTTGGCCTTATGCCAAAAAAACTGATTAAGGATTATAATAGCATGCAAAAGTCAGCATATATAAATACAGTTTGTGCAAAACATATTATGCCCCTAGTAAAAACAGAGTCACAAAGTACATACCAGATCTGAATGAAATATCCATCCATATTTGAGAAGAACATTTTATCATCAAGTTATTCTTTTTACTCCAATAATCGATAATGGACCAACATTACAGTGAATATTTCATATAGGATCTTATCTTAGTTAAAAGTTTCAAGTAATGATATGCCATTTTCTGCAAGAACATAAAACTTAGGACAAAAACTCATGCATATTTGATGACAAATATATGATGAGAACAGTGTTTCAACTTGAAAAGCATCACAAGTCTTTAAACAAAGGTGACCCTGTCAGTCATTGGGTTGACACATCCTATAGTTCGAATTTGTTAATTTTGAGGCAGCCAACTCCAGCTGCAATATTATATGCAACCAAGATAGGTAACTCCTGGAGTCCAAAACATACTACATGAAAACTAACTCCTGGAGTACATAACATACTACATGAAAAATAGAGCTAATGCCTGGAGTCAAAAACATACATGAAAAATAGAGCTAACTCCGGAAGTAAAAAATATACTACATGAAAAACAGAGATAACACATGGAGTCCAAAACATACTGCATGAAAGATAGAGCTAATGCCTGGAGTCAAGAACATACATGAAAAATAGAGCTAACTCCTGGAGTCCTAAACATACTAAATGAAAAACAGTGCTAACTCCTGGAGTCTAGAACATACTACATGAAAACTAGAACTACTGCCTCGAGTCCAAAGCATACTACATGAAATCTAGGACTAATGCCTGGAGTCCAAAACATACTACATGAAAACTAGAACTAATGCCTGGAGTCCAAAACATACTACATGAAAACTAGAACTAATGCCTGGAGTCCAAAACATACTACATGAAAACTAGAACTAATGCCTGGAGTCCAAAACATACTAAATGAAAAGTAGAACTAATACCTGGAGAAAAAAGCATACTACATGAAAACTAGAACTAATGCCTGGAGTCCAAAATATACTACATGAAAACTAGAACTAATGCCTGGAGTCCAAAACATACTACAAGAAAACTACAACTAATGCCTGGAGTCCAAAACATACTACATGAAAACTAGAACTAATGCCTGGAGTCCAAAACATACTAAATGAAAACTAGAACTAATGCCTGGAGTCCAAAATATACTACATGAAAACTAGAACTAACGCCTGGACAAAAAAACATACTACATGCAATCTACAACTAATGCCTGAGTCCAAAACATACTACATGAAAGCTAAAACTAATGCATGGAGTCCAAAACATACTAAATGAAAACTAGAACTAATGCCTGGAGTCCAAAATATACTACATGAAAACTAGAACTAATGCCTGGAGAAAAAAACATACTACATGCAATCTACAACTAATGCCTGGAGAAAAAAACATACTACATGCAATCTACAACTAATGCCTGAGTCCAAAACATACTACATGAAAACTAAAACTAATGCATGGAGACCAAAACATACTATATGAAAAATAAAGTTAATGCCTGGACTCCAAAACATACATGAAATCTAGAACTAATGCCTGTAGTCCAAAACATCCTACATGAAAAATAAAGCTAATGTCTGGAGTCCAAACCAAACTACATGAAAAATAAAGCTAATGCCTGGACTCCAAATCATACATGAAATCTAGAACTAATGCCTGTAGTCCAAAACATACTACATGAAAACTAGAACTAAGGCCTGAAGTCCAAAACATACATGAAAACTAGCCAGAGAATAAGTTTGAAAAAAAAATATATCAATGAAATCTTTTTCCACCAGAATTTATCAATAAATGAATTCTTAAAATAGGAAGTTATGTCAATTGCCTGAATAATTTTTTTAATAACAATGATAATAATGGTAGTCCACACAAGTTATTCATTCAAGAGCCAAGTTTGAAAGACAAACTTGCATTTAGAGGTCACCTGTGTATGAAGGCCAGTTGAGCCTTTTCCCATAAGTAGCTGTTCTTGACAAGTTTGCTGGGTATGAAAAATCAAATGCATATACCCAGTTGACCTTTGACCCTCGGGCAGCAAAAAGACTCAAACTTTGGGATCAAAATAAAGAAGCATGCTGATACATTTTAGACTAACAAAGAACTCTCAAGTTTTACATAAATTTTCCCACATAAACCCTCAGTGACTATAACCAATTTTTATTTTATGATCTATTTAGTGAGTATATAACAGATTACATTGGTCCTTAACTATAAGCCAGAGTAAAAAAATTTGTGTTAACTCAACAAAGACATAGGATGCACTCTTTGTTTCCATCCATGTGTCAATCCAATTGGGGATGCATCAACCTTCTCCTTGTTTCTATCAATGTGTTAATCCAAATGGGGATTTATCAACCTTCTCTTTGTTTCCATCCATGTGTAAATCTGATTGGGGATGCATCAACTTTCTCTCTGTTTCGATCCATGTGTTAATTTGATTGGGGATGCATCAACCTTCTCTTTGTTTCCATCCATGTGTTAATCCGATTGGTCTCAAAGAAGTTATGCTGAGCTTTGGATCAATCATTTCACAGCCAGATGCTACTTATTAATAGTCAATAGCTCAGGAACACACTTCAATCCATACATTGTCTCAGAACAAGCTACCACGAGTTATGGATCAATCATACCATACTCACTGCCTGCTGAACCTGAGATTACTCTTCAACAGTCAATAGCTTAGAAAGCTGAATAAAGGATTTACTCCGTTCACTTCCTGATAATAAATAAGACTGCATACTTGATAACTGATGTCTGCTTGCTGATAAAAGCCCCAATCTAAGCAGCCAATATATGTGTGTGTGTGTGTGTGTGTGTGTGGATGGATGGATGGATGGATGTGTGTGTGTGAACAGAAGCTACAAGTCCTATATTTAACGACTGGAGGATGAATTTAGTGTACCAAAAATATTCCCATGGAGTTGAATTTATCTGCTTTATAAAACATCTAACCAATTTAGTATTTCATCAGATGTCCAATAACTTAATTCATGGTTGTACACAAATATAAAATGAGCTTGCATTATGGACACGGAAATTGAAAATTCCAGTATTATTGTGCAAATGCAGAGACATTTTTCTCCCATATCTTGCTGAAATCTATACCAAAGATTATTTTACTCTCTCTATGTATGGCATGTCAGTTTGAAATACTGTGATACAATAAACTGGAAGATATTATTTCTCTCTCTCTCTTTTTTCTTTGGTCAAGTTTGCACTCTATCATAAGTAACTATATTGTGAACACAGTGAAAAATAGCTGCATTCCTCTATTATTAATTAAATTTAATCCAACTTTAAAATCTCACTCAATCTCTTGAACAACAACAATGAACAAACAACGAAACTATTAGAGGCAAAAATGAGCATGAGCTGAGACTATAACATTACATCATCCAGGTATGGTACTATCTCTGGTGACAGGATGTAGACATTCACATAAAAAGCAATCATATTTCCTATGTATTTGTGTTTCTTTTCTAATGATATTTTAAAAAACAGACTGAAGAAAGCAGTTTTCACATTATGTTTTGAAGTAGCAATGTCAATTTCACTGTTTATGTGCAGTAATTATATTAACTATATGATAATTACAAACTTAACTGTTTATGTGCAGTAATTATATTAACTATATGATAATTACAAACTTAACTGTTTATGTGCAGTAATTATATTAACTATATGATAATTACAAACTTAACTGTTTATGTGCAGTAATTATATTAACTATATGATAATTACAAACTTAACTGTTTATGTGCAGTAATTATATTAACCATATGATAATTACAAACTTAACTGTCAATACTCACAGAAAGTGAAAATTTTGTGTATCTGAGCTTGCCTGGATTCTACATTTATTTTGATTATAGCACCAAAATGGTCAAGTCCTTCAGCTACTCAGTTATAAAGTACAACTGTGGAAATATATAGAGTACTTATCTTTGCAACATTTGGTCTTAGATATTATAGTAACACAATTTCGACCAAACCAATTCTTTCTTAAATTTAATCATTGTGTACACTGTAGTGAGGAGAAAGCAGTCACATTGAGAAAATCTACAAGAGGGTGGAGACTGGCACAACAGACATTGTGTGCAATGAATAAATGAGAAGGTTGACATATCTCGGCTCATTGATGGATGCTTGATAGCAAAATTAACACTATTTCAATCAAGGTATAAAAGCCTTCAGTTCAGCAAATACTTCATAATAATGTAGGTGTAGTCATTGATTCAATTAAAGTGTTTAGTCTGTACCTCAAAATAATGTAGGTATAGTTATGGATCCAATTAAAGTGTTTATTGTATACCTCCGAATAATGCAGGTATTGTCATGGAATCAATTAAAGTGTTTATTGTATACCTCAAAATAATGTGGGTATAGTCATGGAACCAATTAAAACGTTTACTGTATGCCTCAAAATAATGTAGGTATAGTCATTGATCCAATTAAAAAGTTTATTGCATACCTCAAAATAATGTGGGTATAGTCATGGAACCAAATAAAATGCTTTAATTTGCTTAATAATTGCTGTTCATTTAATTTACTATTTGTGATACTGTGTACATCCCATTATAACAAAGTTTTGTTTATAACATAACTCTGGATAAGATGGCATCCCTGTACATAACACTCCCTCATTATAACACTGTCCATCTTATAAAAGGATGTGTCATAATTAAGGCTACAATCGTTACATGTGTAAATGGCCAAATTTAGTTTACTGCCTGTAAACGTTTACAAAGTCAGTAAACATGCAAACATGCATGTGGTTGTCAGTGATGCAGAAACTATCCCTTTTAATTAAATAATATTTCCAAATCTCTTTTTAAAAGCATTGTTTGATACGATTTATCTGTTACTTCCTTTCTTGTGGCAAGTATGATTTTCACATCTAATGTGGCATTACTAGGAAAACCCAATGAGAATTGGTTGTAACACACATTACACAGCATTGTATTTTCTGATATCGTCGATAAAATTTTCCTTTTACTATGTTATGTTTTATCAAAGAACATTTGATTTGCAACATTTTATTTATAAGAAACACTATTTCAAGTTTTTAAGCCACTGCACAGTTTCATTGTTAATCCTATAAAGGCCTCCAATGCAAACATCAACATGGTATGTCTGGCTCCACCATCCTATAAAGGCCTCCAATGCAAACATCCACATGGTATGTCTGGCTCCAACATCCTATAAAGGCCTCCAATGCACACATCCACATGGTACACCTGGCTCCACCATCCTATAAAGGCCTCCAATGCAAACATCCACATGGTATGTCTGGCTCCACCATCCTATAAAGGCCTCCAATGCAAACATCCACATGGTATGTCTGGCTCCACCATCCTATAAAGGCCTCCAATGCAAACATCCACATGGTATGTCTGGCTCCACCATCCTAGAAAAGCCTTCCATGCACACATCCACATGGTATGTCTGGCTCCACCATCCTAGAAAAGCCTTCCATGTACACATTCACATGGTATATCTGGCTCCACCATCCTAGAAAAGTCTTCCATGTACACATCCACATGGTATGTCTGGCTCCAACATCCTAGAAAAGCCTTCCATGCACACATCCACATGGTATGTCTGGCTCCACCATCCTATAAAGGCCTCCAATGCAAACATCCACATGGTATGTCTGGCTCCACCATCCTATAAAGGCCTCCAATGCACACATCCACATGGTATGTCTGGCTCCACCATCCTAGAAAAACCTTCCATGCACACATCCACATGGTATGTCTGGCTCCACCATCCTAGAAAAGCCTTCCATGCACACATCCACATGGTATGTCTGGTTCCACCATCCTAGAAAAGCCTTCCATGTACACATCCACATGGTATGTCTGGCTCCACCATCCTAGAAAAGTCTTCCTTGTACACATCCACATTGTATGTCTGGCTCTACCATCCTAGAAAAGCCTTCCATGCACACATCCACATGGTATGTCTGGCTCCACCATCCTATAAAGGCCTCCAATGCAAACATCCATATGGTATGTCTGGCTCCACCATCCTAGAAAAGTCTTCCATGTACACATCCACATGGTATGTCTGGCTCCACCATCCTAGAAAAACCTTCCATGCACACATCCACATGGTATGTCTGGCTCCACCATCTTAGAAAAGCCTTCCATGCACACATCCACATGGTATGTCTGGCTCCACCATCCTAGAAAAGCCTTCCATGTACACATCCACATGGTATGTCTGGCTCCACCATCCTAGAAAAGTCTTCCATGTACACATCCACATGGTATGTCTGGCTCTACCATCCTAGAAAAGCCTTCCATGCACACATCCACATGGTATGTCTGGCTCCACCATCCTATAAAAGCCTCCAATGCAAACATCCACATGGTATGTCTGGCTCCACCATCCTAGAAAAGTCTTCCATGCACACATCCACATGGTATGTCTGGCTCCATCAATTTATTTTCATTATCTAACTATATATATATATATATATATATATATATATATATATATATATATATATATATATATATATATAAATAAGTAGAAATCAATACCACAACAATGCGAGGCATGTCTGACATAATTTGTCAGACATATATATTAAAGACTTGTCTCATAAACTGGCTTCTGTCATAATAAGAGGTAAAAGACAAAAGAAATCAAAGAATTGCATGTTGTGTGAGACCAGCTGTTCAGTACGCCTAATGGGGGGGAATTAGTCTTTAATCATGTCGATTAAATGGCTCTATTCTGGTTACTGATGATCATGTACACATTTAGAAATTTTGTTAAATGTTGTAACCTAAGTTACAATAAAGAATCCAATACTGAGGGAGTGATGTATATGTATTTGCAAATTCATCTATACAAGATAAGCCTAAATTGGGTTTGTGTAAAGGCCATGATAAATGTCATCTACAACATTTCCTTGTAATCTCATAAACTGTTCATGGGCATACCCTTCCAAATGGTAATTTCATTTCTTACCTCTTCTAGAAAGTCACCGTTTACATCTTCATTAAGCTCAGCTAATAAATCTGTAGCTACCTTGGCTCGAGACTAAAATAAATTAATAAAATATACATACATTGTTACAACTCCTGTGGTATTAAACTAAATAACAGAGAAAGCATAACCAACAAATTTAGACAAATTCAACAAATAATTTCACTAGAATACAAAGTGAAAATTTAAAAGGAACTTAAAGTACTGTGAATTTAATTCCCAAATAGTCCTATAAGTTCCATCACATGACCAAAAGTATAGTGTCCCAAATGAATTCTAGTATTGAATGTTTTGATGTGCCAATAGTCTAGCTGTTTCATAATGACATAATCCAGAATGTCTCTGAATGAATACACAATAATCCCCAAATAGTGTTTTAGTCCAAAAGTCAATAAAAACTTTGTAATTCCAATGAATAATTTAAATAAATAAATCCTCTCACATTATAACTCAACACAACTAAGAGACTGATTCCACTAGATTGATAATATAATCTGAATGACTCATTTTGACGTAAATAACGTAATATAGAGAACTAAGTCACAATAAGGTGACCAGGATGTGGGTCAAAAGTTTGTTTCCAAGAAAGTCTAGATTGTAAACAAGATCAGGTCTTTAACTTAAATTTTAATTTAAAAAAACATGGCGACCATCCAGTAGGCCATTGTTTTTCACATGGAAAAACCAATGTCCTGAACTCAAATCCAAGTAAACAAGTTATTTACAAATGATCAATAGCTTAAAATATAATCTACAATCATGGGCAAAAGTTACCTACATAATGCTATATGCAAATAACCATTACAATCTACATCATGGACGAAAAGTTAAGCGCACAATGTATACAGAATTACCAACATACCGAAGTTAATAAAAATAATTTCCAAATTCTTAATGACCGACTGAGTACAAACACCAAACTCTTAATGTTTGACAGAGTACAAACACCAAACTCTTAATGTCTGACAGAGTACAAACACTTAAATTCTAATGTCTAACAGAGTACAAACACTTAACTTCTATTGCCTGATAAGAGTACACACACTTAACTCCTAATGACTGACGGAGTACAAACACCTAACTCTTAATGTCTGACAAGTTACAAACACTTAACTCCTAATGACTGAATGAGTACAAACACTAAACTCTTAATGTCTGACAGAATACAAACACTGAACTCTTAATGTCTGACAGAGTACAAACACTTAACAACTAAAGATTATATAATTAACAACGAAAAACACATTCATTGTTTGCTACTTTCCAAACCCAACCACCCCAATACATTTTTTGGTATTCAAACATATTACACAACTGAAAGACAGGGTGGTCTTTCTATAAAAATTAATCTTGGAAACACTTTGAAAGATCCAAATTTGTTGCAATGGACATATTACCATGGCTTCATCTCCTAGCAAACATTATTTAGCTGCAAGAAAATGTTCATTGTTCAATAGATAACAAATCTAGTAATCCCCATGTTATTTTAGAAAGTGCTGGGAGGTTGTCATACACACCATCAATCTGTCCATTACACTTTCTCCTTCTAATCTACCAAGTTGAATTTCACCAACTTGGTATATTGCTTGCCTATAACTGAATTCCACCAACTTGGCATACTGCTTGCCCATAATTGAATTTCACCAATTTGTTAGACTGCTTGCCCATATTTGAATTTTACCAACTTCCTATACCACCTGTCCATAAATGAATTTCACCAACTTGGTATATTGCTTGCCCATAATTGAATTATACCAACTTGGTATATTGCTTGCCCATAATTGAATTTCACCAACTTGCAATACTACTTGCCCATAATTGAATTTCATGAACTTGGTATATCACTTGTCCATGATTGAATTTCACCAACTTGCTGTATCACTTGTCTATAATTGAATTTCACCAACTTGGTATATTGCTTGCCCATAATTGAATTTCACCAACTTGCTATAGTACTTGCCCATAATTGAATTTCACCAACTTGGTATATCACTTGCCCATAATTGAATTTCACTAACTTGCTGTATCACTTGTCCATAATTGAATTTCAACAACTTCGTATATTGCTTGCCCATAATTGAATTTTACCAACTTACTGTATCACTTGTCCATAACTGAATTTCAACAACTTGGTATATTGCTTGCCCACAACTGAATTCCACCAACTTGGTATATTGCTTGCCCACAACTGAATTTTAGCAATCTGGTATATTACTTGTCCATAACTGAATTTCACCAATTTGGTATATTGCTTGCCCATAATTGAATTTTACCAACTTGGTATATCACTTGCCCATGACCGAATTTCACCAACTTGCTATAATACTTGACTTGAAATTAATCATCTACAAGAGAGTGTATTTATTTTTGGCACCCGTAACCGGATCCCTATATGGAGTCAAAAGTTCAGGTGTTTTTTCTATTAAATTATACTGCTTTTTAAACGTTTTGTGCAAAACTTTATAGATAATCAAACACGACATTAAGTCCCATTATTTATGTGACAGATTCTGTGAAGAAACGAGCAGGTCATGGTTCAGGGCTTCAGGGGTTGGGCAAGATGTTCTAGGTTGAGTTTAATCAAGTTCAAACTTACCTTTCCTATTGAATCTTTTGTTAAAAAGAAGCTGAAAAAGAAAAAGGGAAAAAAAATCAGAGTTTTAGGGGCATAAGGATAGGGATGATATATTTTGTTTTAATTGATGTGATCTGTGAAAAACATTCTAAATGTTTTAAAATGTAAAATGAAGCATAAAATCATTAAATCAAAAAAAAAAATATGCCAGAAAAATATATAGTATATACTGATAGAAGATTAGCCTGTTCTATAGTACTCACTAAACAACACTTCTATGTAAACCCCACAATACCCAATATATTCTATAGTACTCACTAAACACTACCTCTATGTAACCCCCACAATACTCAATATTCTACAGTACTCACTAAAAACTACCTCTATGTAAACCCCAGAATACTCAATATAATATTCTACAGTACTCACTAAACACCGCCTCTATGTAAACCCCATAATACTCAATATATTTGATAGTACTCATTAAACACTACCTCTATGTAAACCCCACAATACTAAATATAATATTATACAGTACTCACTAAACACCACCTCTATGTAAACCCCATAATACTCAATATAATATTTGATAGTACTCATTAAACACTAACTCTATGTAAACCCCACAATACTCAATGTAATATTCTATAGTGCACACTAAACACTGCCTCTATGTAAACTCCACAATGCTCAATATAATATTCTACAGTACTTGGTAAACACTGCTGCTATAAACCCCACAGTGCTCAATGTGACATAAAGAGGAAGTTAATATTTTCAACCACAACAGTGAAAAATTGTTCATGAGATTTATTTTAAAAGACCACAAGGACCTGATGGTGTTCACCTAGTTACATATCTTAACAGTTGATGGTATTCACCTATCTTACACATCTATACAGTTGATGGTGTTCACCTAGCTTACATATCTTAACAGTTGATGGTGTTCACCTGGTTACACATCTGAACAGTTGATGGTGTTAACCAAGCTTACACATCTTAACAGTTGATGGTGTTCACCTAGTTATGTATCTGAACAGTTGATGGTGTTCACCTAGTTATATATCTTACCAGTTGATGGTGTTCACCTAACTTACATAGCTTAACAGTTGATGGTGTTCACCTAGCTTACATATCTTAACAGTTGATGGTGTTCACCTGGTTACATATCTGAACAGTTTATGATTTCACTAAGTTGACTTATGTAGCACTTAGCACTGAAAAATACATTCTACATCTATAACACTATATCACATCAAACAAATTTTACTATAGTCAGAAAAAATTCTTTCCAAAGCTACAAGCATAGTTATTATGTATAGTCAGTATTCATCCAAAATTGTGACAATTATAAACCTGTTTGCCATGTGTACCCAAAACAGATTAAAAATAAAGTCTCTAAATCATGAGTGAGGCCAATCTCAGCTAATCAGTTACAAGATTAGGTAATAAATAATTTCCTCCCACATCAGGCAATAAAGATTATTCAACAAGATCTGTCAAAATCTGGTAATAAATAAAGTTAATAGTGTTGATAAGCTCAGCCACTCAAATACAATATAACATCATTAATATGTATGGCTGTCCCTCATAAGTATACTCAACAGAATCCTGATGACCAAATACAAGATCACATCATTAATATCTATGGCTGTCCCTCATAAGTATACTCAACAGAATCCTGATGACCAAATACAAGATCACATCATTAATATGTATGGCTGTCCCTCATAAGTATACTCAACAGAATCCTGATGACCAAATACAGATCACATCATTAACATGCATGGCTGTCCCTCATAAGTATACTCAACAGAATCCTGATGACCAAATACAAGATCACATCATTAACATCTATCGCTGTCCCTCATTAGTATACTTAACAGAATCCTGATGACCAAATACAAGATCACATCATTAACATGTAAGGCTGTCCCTCATAAGTATACTCAACAGAATCCTGATGACCAAATACAAGATCACATCATTAACATCTATCGCTGTCCCTCATAAGTATACTCAACAGAATCCTGACAACCAAATACAAGATCGCATCATTAATATCTATGGCTGTCCCTCATAAGTATACTCAACAGAATCCTGATGACCAAATACAAGATCACAACATTAACATCTATGGCTGTCCCTCATAAGTATACTCAACAGAATCCTGATGACCAAATACAAGATCACATCATTAATATGTATGGCTGTCCCTCATAAGTATACTCAACAGAATCCTGATGACCAAATACAAGATCACATCATTAATATCTATGGCTGTCCCTCATAAGTATACTCAACAGAATCCTGATGACCAAATACAAGATCACATCATTAATATGTATGGCTGTCCCTCATAAGTATACTCAATAGAATCCTGATGACACAAGACTATTCACTAAGCATAATCAGTCTTCTTAATATAAAAAAACTGATCAAATGCAAGATCAGCTCATAAATATTCATAAATCTCGCTCAGAATAAAAATCAGTTAACATCTTGATGATATTAAACCATTTACCAAAACTGTTAAACAAATCGGATCAGAAATTGATCAAGTAAACCCAAGTTCCAAGTTTTATCAAAACCAGATCAGAATTATAGTCTTCATTGTGGTAACAATCTCAGCCAATTACACACAAAATCACCCTATTAATACGCATGGATCATATTTATTATCAGACTCATGCAAGATTTTCATCATATAAGCCTATATTCCAAGCCTGGATCAGAAACACAGCATTCAGACTGACTGCATGCTTAGCCAATCAGGACAAGATTACTTCATGGCTCATGTTCCGAGTTCATGCAAAATCTCGATCATATAGGCCTATGTTCCAAACTTGATTACAACCAAATCAGAAATATGGCATTCAGCATGAAAACAAGCTAAATCAAACATATGCAAGATCACTTCATTATGATGCATGGATCTCGACAATATTCAAACTTGTCTGACATACTGACAATATAAACCTATATTCCACATTTGATCAAAACTGAATCAGACACATGGCCTCCAGAGTGATAACTTGGAAATGTTGAATGATGTACAACACAGAGAAGATGGATGACAGATGCAGTACCATACTACAAGTCCACTTGGCTTACAAAGATGTACTAAACAGATGATGGATGACACATGCAGTACCATACTACAAGCCCACTTGGCTTACAAAGATGTACTAGACAGATGATGATGACAGATGCAGTACCATACTACAAGTCCACTTGGCTTACAAAGATGTACTAGACAGATGATGATGACAGATGCAGTACCATACTACAAGTCCACTTGGCTTACAAAGATGTACTAAACAGATGATGGCTGACAGATGCAGTACCATACAACAAGCTCACTTGGCTTACAAGGATGTACAACACAGAAGATGGCTGACAGATGCAGTACCATACTACAAGTCCACTTGGCTTACAAAGATGTACTAAACAGATGATGATGACAGATGCAGTACCATACTACAAGCTCACTTGGCTTACAAGGATGTACAACACAGAAGATGGCTGACAGATGCAGTACCATACTACAAGTCCACTTGGCTTACAAAGATGTACTAAACAGATGATGATGACAGATGCAGTACTATACAACAAGCTCACTTGGCTTACAAGGATGTACAACACAGAAGATGGCTGACAGATGCAGTACCATACTACAAGTCCACATGGCTTACAAAGATGTACTAAACAGATGATGGATGACAGATGCAGTACCATACAACAAGCTCACTTGGCTTACAAGGATGTACAACACAGAAGATGGCTGACAGATGCAGTACCATACAACAAGCTCACTTGGCTTACAAGGATGTACAACACAGAAGATGGCTGACAGATGCAGTACCATACTACAAGTCCACTTGGCTTACAAAGATGTACTAGACAGATGATGATGACACATGCAGTACCATACTACAAGCCCACTTGGCTTACAAAGATGTACTAAACAGATGATGGATGACAGATGCAGTACCATACTACAAGCCCACTTGGCTTACAAAGATGTACTAGACAGATGATGATGACAGATGCAGTACCATACTACAAGTCCACTTGGCTTACAAAGATGTACTAAACAGATGATGGATGACAGATGCAGTACCATACTACAAGCCCACTTGGCTTACAAAGATGTACTAGACAGATGATGATGACAGATGCAGTACCATACTACAAGTCCACTTGGCTTACAAAGATGTACTAAACAGATGATGGATGACAGATGCAGTACCATACTACAAGCCCACTTGGCTTACAAAGATGTACAACACAGAAGATGGATGACAGATGCAGTACCATACTAGAAGCTGACTTTGCTTACAAGGATGTATAACACAGAGATAATGGATGACAGATACAGTACCATACAACAAGCCCACTTGGCTTACTAGGATGTACAACACAGAGATGATGAATAGATTTACCATATTTCTCCCATGATATGGCCAGATGGTTGTAAATTTTTAACAAATTGAGGGATGAACTTAAAAATTGGCAAAGCTTTTGTAAAAATTTGCTTTCGGTTTGCTAAATTTAGGGATAGGCTTAATAAGAGAAATGTGGTTATCATAAAGACAACTGTGGAACTTAATAGTTGCAAAATTGTCTCAAAATTATCTCATGGTAAGTATAATGATGAATAAGGACTCAATAATGGATTCCCGTTTGCTTACTTGTTCCCAGCATCTTCCCCCAAAACTTTGTTACCATCCACAACTGTGAAAGACCCAATACCTGTGAAGGAATAAAAAAAATTATAACATCAATCTTTTGACATGCAAAGAATGCTATTTTTCCTTTTACTGGACAGCTGATCATGTCTCAGTGTATTCAGTCACTTGTACTACTTACTGTAATCTCTGGGTACTCAGTCATTTGTAATATTTACTGTAATCTCTGGATATTCAGTCACTTGTACAATTGACTAATCTCTAGGTATTCAGTCACTTGTACTATTTACCATAATCTCTAGGTATTCAGTCACTTGTTCTATTTACTGCAATCTCTAAGCATTTAGTAACTTATACTATTTACTGTAATCTCTGGGTATTCAGTCACTTGTACAATTGACTGTAATCTCTAGGTATTCAGTCACTTGTACTATTTACTGCAATCTCTGGGTACTCAGTCATTTGTACTATTTACTGTAACCTCTGGGTATTCTTTCACTTGTACTATTTACTGTAACCTCTGGGTATTCAGTCACTTGTACTATTTACTGTAATCTCTGGGTATTCTTTCACTTGTATTATTTACTGTAATCTCTAGGTATTTAGTCACTTGTATTATTTACTGGGTTCTTCCTTCACATTATACTGGCCACCATGTATAGCCTATATTGTGCTGAAAAATGGCGTTAAACCCTAGAACAACAACAACAACAAAATTATTTACTGTAAGCTCTGGGCACTCATTCACTTGTATTATTAACTGTAACTGGGACATTATTTTTTTTATCCTATTGTCTTGTCCTTGTTTCTGGAAATCTCTGATAAATAAAAACCTACTAGATTTTCATCCAGATGCCACAATATATATTCATCTTGGAGATTCATCTATATTTTAATGCTAACACACAGGATTTTACAATTGTGACTACTGTATCTTTGTAATAATTATTAATAGTATTTATTTAAGAAGGATCAACAAATAACAAAAGTAGTAAAAAAAAAAAAAATCTAAATAAGACCAAAACATTTAAACTAGGGGTGAAATGACACACCTCTGTTCACAAGACACAGCCAAAGACAATATCCATTATCGATACACATATCAACTTGAAGGTCTATTCATGTTTTTAAGGTATCTCAAGTTGTAGAGTAAGGCCATTTTAAGTGTTTACATATTAGCTGTATATCTTGTATGCATATTACAGACTAACATTGATTTAGTATCTATTCATATGCCATTCTCATCCTTGTCAAGATAAAAAAAAATGACACTGACTACCTGTTAGATGTCAGTGATTTTTATTCAACCTTTAAGGCCATTTCAGGCTTCTCCATTTGATCAGATGCAGGGCTTATCTTGGTCACCATGTCCTTTGTTTTGCACTGCAGGAATACTTTCAAAACACTTTATTACCAATTTCATGTCTTCACTTAAATTTATAAGGCATTATGATGTTATCTTCAAAACAAAACAAATAGTTCAATTTCCTCATGCAAGGAAAATCTTATCTAGAACAAGGTCAAGTATAGGAGTGGAGATGACTAACAACCATATCCTTCACACTGCACTTAACCAATTCAAATAAATGCTGCCAACACAAACACTCATCTCTGTGAGTGAAAATGGAAATTATTAAAAGTACCCACACCCCTTTTACAAATTAACAAGGCGACTGCAACTCATATGGTTTGGAATCTGCCCTCTTGCCGATTTCATGCTAATATTGTAAAATCCTGAAGGCACAGTTGCTAATTAATTATATCCACATAAAGGAAACATCTTAGATTTGTTTCCCATGTAAACACTTTAACAGATCATTTAACAGTTACAAAGTTTCCATGTTGCTTTGTATCTAGTTTTATTGGGTTCCTATGCCAATACTTCTGGGGTGTCAAACAGTGAATAAGCTACAGTTAGTTCTGACTGGTGGTTATAGTTTTTCTCTGGACTTGAACAAACAACAGCCACCAACCAGACTCGAATGTAATATGTGTGACATACCGTAAGTGAAACCCTCATATTCAATAAAAAGTAAACAAAATGTGAAACAACAGTGTAGCTTCACATTTTGTAAAAGTGGCTATTAAATGATCTGAAAAGTACTTAAATTATATATGATAAGCAAATCTGGAATTTTGCCTTTATGTTGACATGCTATCAATGGCTGAGCATACTGATGGGATAAAATAATTGGCATGGAATTGGAGAGGAGGCTGGTCGATTTCAAACTATGTGAATTAACCACCTTGTATTTACCAGTTTGTTGTGTTATGACTCTCTGATCTTAAACCAAGTGACATAAAAGAGCAAAAACCAACAAGATTTGTACTGCGGCGGTTCGAGTCTAAGATTCAGCCAATGTGGGTATGTGAGAAAGCTTGCCAGTAGCTTCTCGTGGGTCGGTGGTTCTTTCCGGGGTTTTCCCGGGTTCTTCCTCCATCATTAATACTGGCCGCCATGTATAGCCTATCGTGTGCTGAAAAATGGCGTTAAACCCCACAACAACAACAACAACAACAACAAGATTTGTACAATTCAGCAAATAATTTATTTTCCAAGAATATAAAGTGAAAATTAAAAAAGAACTTACATTATTGTGAATTAAATCCCAAACAGTCCTAAATGTTAACATGTCCATATGTATGAAGTTCCAAATGAATTCCAGTGGTATTCCAAATAAGTCCAATATTGAATGTGTTGTGTGTGTATAGTCTTTAATGTGTTAATGTGCCAGTGGCCTGGCTTGTGATGATGTACTAACAGTCTTTGGATCTTATCACAATAGTTTAATCCAAAAATAACCTTGCCTGAATGAATTCACTATAACTCCAATTTAATGTTCCAGTCCAAAAATATTATTTAGCACTTTGTAATTCCAGTGAATAAAAATCTGAATAAATTAATCCACTCAAACGAAAAACTGAACACTACAATAAGATTGATTCTGCTTCGCATGCTAAGGCAACAATGAGTAATGTTTAGATAAATAAAATCATATACCCTTTTACTTGACTCAAGGTCTCAATTACAATTTTCGGAAAAATACTGTCACAATGGAATTTTCCATTCTAGAAGATTTTAAGGTCAGAATCAAGACTGTACCTTTAACTCAAATCAAAATAAACATGTTTATATTAATAATGATCTGAATATTGAATCCATAATCATAGAGAACATTTTAGTTATGTATTCTATTGTTTACAAAATAAGTGTCACTGGTCAAGTACACTATGTACTTGATTTTGGGCAAGGTGAAGTACAAAATACAAATGTATATAAATGATAATTTATTAAATTTTAGTTTATGCACAACTTGATGAGCTTGAGTTATTGTAGGTACACAATGCCAGTGCTGCAATGGAGTTTGTCTGATAATGACCATTAAGGGATGAATTGTTTGTGTAGTAAGATGAGGTAATGTCGAAATATAAGGCTTAATCAGTGGCTAACACTTAGATAGGGGTGTTGTCCATGTACTGTACCTTGAAATTGAGAGGCAGACAGGGAATTATGCAATAGACTGTTATTAGCCTCTTACTTGCTGTCTTCATGGGGCTTGTTGGAGGATCACATGGGGGGAGGCATGAGCAGAACTATTCCTATTGGTTGGCACTGGCAGCAGAATTCAAAGAGCCAACCAAATTAAATAATCTTATGTAATATTGCATGATCATATAGAGTACCATCTGATCAGTCACTTCTCTGGTTTTTCAAAGGTACAGACAATGAATGTAGAGTTTCACCTCTCTGGCTTTTCAAAGGTACAGACATGCCTAGATTCACTCACAATGCCATCTGTGTGGCTCTATTTAAGTCCAAGTTTCTCCGGGCACTTCATGCATTCTTGCAGTAAGGGGAAATTTTAGACAACCTGCTTCAGTTCTCATGCATTCAGATCAGTGACGCTGGTTTAGTTGTTGAGTTTACACATTACAAACACTCCAAGGGTACCCGTTTTGCCTAAGTGTCATGCCCAAAAAGTACAAGACCAGTGTCCTGTCCATGCACTGTGTACTATTTACAACTACTGGGGTGGCTTTTGGATTCTCCTATAACTAGGCAGGCGTTCAACCAAGCCTTTCACACATCGTTCTTGCTATGTGCTTTTAATCCTTGTTTATTCCAAACTCATACTTTTAGGATTGGGGCTGACTCAGGGTGCTAAGCACTGACTATCAGACAGTAATATTTGGGTATATGGGTACATGCAAGACATGACCATCTTACAACACGTCATTCTTCCACTGGCGGGGCCCCAAGTGGCCGAGTGGTCTAAAGCGCTCTCCGTAACGGATCACTGCCATCTCACCTCTGTCTGCGTGAGTTTGAGTCTAGGATTCGGCTAATGTGGGTATGTGAGAAAGCTTGCCAGTAGCTTCTCGTGGGTCGGTGGTTTTTCCTGGGGTTTTCCCAGGTTCTTCCTCCATCATTAATACTGGCCGCCATGCATAGTCTATCGTGTGCTGAAAAATGGCGTTAAACCCCACAACAACAACAACAACAACAAAAATCTTCCATTGGCATTCTGTGACAGGGAAATACAAGCATGTTTTGGATAGTGTGTTCAAAGCTCAGCAGTCTCGTGCGTGCAGACTGATACAGCCGTCTACATCATATGACACTGCTCTTCCTACAGATTTAATGAAGAGCACTTCATATGGGTTCATTGAAGGCGTGACCATCTTACATCATTCTTTTACTGTATTTCAGTGGCATTAAATATAAAGATTTCTGGATATTGTGAGCCATTTTGGCACATGTCCAGGACTGGTGGTGTTAATGGGGAAATCAGTGGACCAAGAAAAGAATTCTGGTGAACTGTGACAATTCTGCAACTGCTGAAATCATTAACAAAGGCCAATCCACAATACCTCTTATAATAAAATTTGTTCGAAGACTAATATGGTGTACTGCCAAAGGACAATTAGTTATTCAGGCTCGCCATATACCTGGTAGGGATAATGTTACAGCTGATGGTATTTCTCGATTTCAGAATGAGAAGTTCCAACACTTGGTTCCCCAAGCAGATCAAACTCCAGCTGTGTGCCCCCAGCTACAGAGTTGATGCTATTTTGACACAATGTGTGCAGGACTTGTGGTGTTTATCTGTGTCCAATAATACTAGGTCAGTGTACAGAAATGGCTTCCATCGTTTGGTGAATTTTTCGGCCATGTCTGGTGTTGTTGCACATGCTTACTCTTTGCCCGTACTTTCAGAAAATGTCTTGATTTATTTCGTCATAAACTGTCACACCATACTGCAACTGCAGTATTCCACAATTAAGCTATGGGGTCCTGAGTGGCTGAGTGGTTTAAAGCGCTCACCTTTCCAGATCACTGCCATCTCACCACTGCATGGGTTCGAGTCCAAGGCTCGGCTAGCATGGGTACATGGGAAAGCCTGCCAGTAGCTTCTTGTGGGTCGGTGGTTATTCCCTGGATTTTCCAGGGTTCTTCCTCCACCAGTTATACTGGCCGCCATGTATGGCCTATCTTGTGCTGAAAAATGGCATTAAACCCTAGAACAACAACAATTAAGCTGTACCTTGCAGGGTTTGGATTCTATTACCTACAGGCAGGGTATAGTATCCCTTTCCATGAGTCCAACAGGCTGCAGTGTATAATTCGTGGGATAAAAAGGAACAACATTTTAAATAGTAGGCAGAGATTTCCTATTACATACAGGATGGTGGTGCAGTTTTCGGCTATGTTAAGCGAGGAAGTATTTTCACCAAACATGGAATTGTCCTTTGTCGCTGCAGTGCATGTGTCTGGTGGCTTTTTTTTAAAATTCTTGTGATATGGCAAATTCAGTTTGATCATTGCAGAGCATTTCTTCAGGCAAGTACCAGAGAGATTTGAGATGTGACATTTTCAACACATAAATCTGTTTTCACTGACCTTGCCATCTTCAAAAATGGACACATTTTGTGCTGGTGTAGCAGCAGGGAGGGCGAATCATACAAGTTTTTTCCGCCTGAAATCATCTCTATCAATCCATTTACAAAAAATAAGTCTTATTTTGGAAAACAAACCCTTATTTTGGCAACAATGACAATAAAGGTGTCTATTTACCAAAATAACAGGTTTAAACGTGTAATCTAGTCTTGGAAACGTTATTGCTGCACCGGTTACATAATAAAACCAACTTGGGTTAGCGCCCTCCCTGCTGCTGTTAACAAAATAACGTATCAAGTCCAACTCGATATCGTGTCCTGGGGTAGTGTAAATTTATCGTCACAAACCCGTGTGGTTTTCGTTGAGCATGACTAAAGAAATTTTTTAATTTATTTAGATCCATATCTTCGCTGCACCAAGTCTGATGGATATTTCGTAGCGTGTGCACATCAACTCCGTTGAACACCGCGAGAACGTTACAGTTATCTCTGATCACTTTTGGAATTTGTGTGTAACGTTGAGTTACATAAATCACATCTGTGTTTTTATGACGCCCAAGAGAAAATATTCTTGCAGGGTTTACTTGCTTATCCAGCATAACATCATCGTACACAACTAAGTTGTTAATTGATCCATCAATGCTATCAATGCCAGGTGCATCATTGATATCAGATATAAAATCAACTATGTCGTCGTCGTTTCCAATGGCCGCTTTTGCACTCTCATTGAAATCTTTTATCACGTCGTAGCATCGCTGATCGTCCACAGATGGTGCTACCAAATATAGTTTATCCCATATCATCCACCTCATTATCAGATTCAACAACAGCTGTGTTTTACCCGACCCAGATGGACCTATGATAATCATTCTGATTGAATTTGGTAACACACTATTATGCTTTACCGGTTCTTTTGTCTTCGTTGCGGAAAAGTCAGTAACTTCCATTTGTATACAAATGAATAATATTATGGATTTATATTGTGTGAAGTGCAAGGCACGAACCCCAACAAACGACTTAACAACAATTACGACAAAAAACAATCGCCAGGTGCTCACAGGAATATGTGCTCGATGTGGCACAAAAAAATTTAGATTTCAAACAAAATGTTTAGCGGAGGCGACATCGCAGCCCAACTTGGAAAACTCCCTGGAGCTCCCTGGGCAAAGTATCCCGGGGAAAAACATCTTCCTGGATACAACTACTGCGGTCCTGGAACCAGACTTGACATAAGACTTGACAGTGACAATCAGCCCAACCCTGGTGAGTATCCGATAAATGCTATCGATGCAGCTTGTCATATTCATGATGTAGCTTATAAAAACCCTGATTTGCAACAACGACATATCGCAGACGTAAAATTAATTCATTCACTAAACGCCATCAAAAATAAATCCCTCAGAGAATCACTCGCTAACTGGTTAATAAAATCCGCAATGAAATCTAAACTAGTATTAGGCGCTAGTAATTAATAACAATGCAAGCATCTCCAATGGAGACGATTTATTATTCCCCGATCGGATACTGGAGAGGTAACGCGGCAATCAGTAAACTCGCTAGCGCAGCAGGAGTTACGGCGGTTACTGCTAAAAATTGGCTATCGAAACAGGCAATATGGCAAATTTATCTACCACCGCCCAGCCAAATCAACTTTGCACATTTTGATGTTAGTGTGCCCAACGAAGTTCATCAGGCCGACATACTATTCCTGCCTCACGATGTTGTTCGTCAGAAAACGTACAAATACGCGTTAACAGTAGTTGATGTTGCAAGCAGATACAAGGAAGCAACGCCGTTGACAACTAAAACGGCGTCTGAAGTAGCCGATGCATTTAAACGAATTTATCAGCGAGGACCTCTACGATGGCCACATCTGCTACAAGTTGATTCTGGCAAAGAATTTCAAGGTGCAGTATCATCACTGATGAAGCAACATAACGTTACCATACGACGAGGACACACTGAAATTCATCGTGATCAGGCAATCGTTGAGAGATTTAATCAAACACTCGCCGAAAGATTATTTGGATATCAATACACGAAAGAATTCATTCAAGATGCGAGATTGCGCGAATGGGTTGCAAGATTACCAAGTGTGATAACTGCGCTAAATAACGAGATCGCCTGAGCCACCAACGTGAAACCTTCCATCGCGATCACGAAAACACAAGGTGTTTTTCAAAAATATATACAAATACAACGAAATAATATTTCAACACAGCCAATGTTGGGTAATGTTGCAGTTAGATCTTTATACGAACCAGGCGAACTTGAAGGTGGTAAACGAAGAGCGACTGATCCCATTTGGAGTGTTACCACACATAAGATATCCACCGTGACAAGATCCACTGGCAGACCAGCAATCTATATATTAGATTCAACTGCTCCTCAACGCGGATTCACCCGTGAGCAACTTCAGGTGATTCCTGATGATACACAATTACCACCCAAATCACTGAATTGATCCACACTTAAATAGCTGCAGCGGCTCCCCTGCGTCTATTACACTCAAGACAGGTCAACATAATATTTTCACGTGTGTGGCCAAGGTTGCTATTTTTTCTGTCTAACGTAAACTGTCTTGGGTCATTTTTCGGATATCTCCATAACATTACACAATTGCAATTCACGCAGTGATTATGTTGTTGTCGTCGCAGCTCGACTACAAATTCAACATCCAAACTTTGTTTGGGATCAAACTCCCGATTATTTTTTTTGTCGCTGTGTTTGCAATTGGTTAATTTTTTTCTTATAGTGTCGATCAACACTGACTTATCGGCGGCCGATGCCGTTGACGTATCTAACACAATTCTTCCCAGCTGTGATATTCTTCGCACTCTTGACACAGCCAAGTAAACTAAATTTGACCACTCGATGCGATCATCAACGATCCAGACTTTTGTGTCTTCGATGGTTAATCCCTGCGCAGAATGAACTGTCATAGCGTATCCTAACATCCATGGGGTTTTATTCGCGGCAAGTGCAGCGTCGACAACATCGATATCAACTAACACAATATCATTTAACACTAACTGTTGCTTCGTTGATTTCCCGGGGATATCAACATCGATATTTTGTAGTCGTGTATCTGTTGGTCTATAACATAACAGTACCGGCAGCGTTGGGAATTTTTCTTTGTGCAGCTGAAGTAATCGCTGCTGAAGTGTGTCTCTGACTACTTTTCTACTTGCCACTATGAGATCACTTGGGGTCCACGTTTCCAGGAAGTCTTTCATTGATGTCCTCGGAATCACCTTGCGCATAACCACGCACTGAGTTTTATTATTCTGCAACCTAATCAGCTTTTTAAACTTCTTTAGTCGATCATCAAGTGCTCTGATGTCGTCATCGATTTCTTCGTAATAATCAACAAAATTCTTCAACCAATCATGTGGAGATTCGCCTGTGAACGGCGGTGGTTGGCCGTGGTCACCACATAGAATAACCGCAGTATTTTTTGTCAACAACCACTCAAGGAACCTTTTTAGTGTATCCAGCGGTACAGTGTCTGCTTCATCCCACATAATTTTCTCAGGAATATATTTTGTGCCCATACGCTCAGGAGTCCACTCGCCGCCACTGTATTTGAAAAAGCTGTGATAAGTACAGGCGTTAACTCCGCGCTGTTTCATTTCCCTGGCAAGTCTATGTGTGGGCGTTAACACTATCATGTCAGAGTTTCGAAATAACTCAATCACTCGAGTTGTCTTACCACAGCCACCTGGTCCATTCAGATAAACAGTTCTGTGTCTTGTAACAGGATCGTATACCGACGGTAACGTTGACGCTGTCGAAGGTATTTCAGTCATATCACGATGAGTGTCTTTAATTTCAACATCAGCTGATTCACAGTATTCGTGTAATCTTTCATTTTTCACTCTCCAGCACCCCCACGATGTTGATTCTGGTATGATGCTATTTACCAATGGTAGGTATTTTCTTGCTATATAAAATGAGTCCGTCGCAACTCTCACTGCGGTGCTGGGAAATCTGTTTACCATCGACAGCAAATTCACAGAAACATAAGACAACATCGATGATCTCAAGTGTGTAAACTGGCGTGATTCCCCGTCGAGGTAACTAACAATTGTTCCCAATTTTTTCCTGTTCGACAACATCGCGTCTTCGCGGTGACAAAATATATTTCTTGCGGCGGCGTCAGCTATTATAAAATTCAATTCGGCATCATCAAGGATTAATCTGCTGTGATGTATTTTGTGATCAAATGCTGCGCCCTGAGTAAACTTCCCTATTAACCTTCATCCGAGATCTTTCGCTGCACTCTCTCTGCAGCTAATATAGTCCTTGATCATTTTGGGAGTCCACCCCGTCATGAGCTCCTCATCAATAATTGGCGTTGGTAACCAAACTGTAGTTTGCCGGTGATAGCATATGATTGCTTCGCCGACAGTCAGCGATGTTAGTATGCCACTGTCAAGCATATATCGTAACAACACAATAACAGAAAAATTGGAAAATTGCCAGGACCAAAAAACGCTGTCAACGAAAATGTGTCGGAGAATATTGTGCTTCTCATAATCAAAATTTCAAGCGAGGGTCTAACGGCGGGGTTACCTGCGCGGTGTGCAACGTTGCAGTCCGCGGAAAAACAAAATTGTGCTCAAGTTGCAGTGGTAAAAGATTTCGCGAGCTCGCCCGATATTATCGGCGCAAACACAATCGCGTATTTACGGAACAAGAGTATATCAACAACCACCCAATCTACTATTTAGACAAACAAATGCCATCTAGTATAGACAAATGGAATTCAGAAGACATCCCATCTACGATAACTACGAAGCCTCAGCAGACGGAGCAGTTAGAAACTGTAAACTAAAAATTCCACTCGGAAATATTGATAAACATGGTTATAAACAAATTAGGGTCTATAAACCTGGCGAAGGAAAAACTTATCGTATTCATAGGTTTGTTTTCGAGTGCCATTACGGTCCGATTCCTGCGGGATTAGTTATCGACCACATTAACAGAGATAAATTGGATAATCGCATAGAAAACTTGAGAGCAGTTACTCAGAGTGAAAATAACCGTAACTCAACAAGAGCTACTCAAAGGATTCCTTCAAAACCGGTCGTTGCCATCATGGACTCAGATGAAATAGAATTCCCGTCGATGAATTCCGCCGCTAAATATTTTGAGATAAAACCGGCATCAATCCACCGTAATATTAATCTTATAACAAAATTTGTATACTCGAAAAAGTATGATGCGCTTATATCTTTTTATGAGCCTGTTTAAGTTTGACATTATATTAGAGAGACAAAGCCGCTTTAGGTATAATGAACGAGGAAACAGTTGCAACACTCACCGAAGAAATCAACGCCGTAAGGAAATTCACAACATCGAGCGAAATTTTTAATTCAGCGTGGCTGCAGGATCAGTACGATAGCATTTCAGAAGCTCGCGCACAAGGTTATAAAACTCATAAGTGAGAATACAGAACTGTAAAGCTACTAAATGATGAACTCAGATACAAAATTATCTGTCAACACCGAGACCAAATTAAGACCTTTGTGCCGGTAGCTCGGACTATAAAAAGGATCCTTGACGACATCGGAAAGATCTTCGAGCAAGAAAAACTCTCAAAGGTTCTTTCTGATAAACTCGATAAATTACTCATCGACGAGTAATAATAATTATTATTTCGATAATTTTCACAGTAAAATTTTTTTTACGGTCCGTCGAAACCCACGGTAAAAAAAAAGATTGCCCGGAAACACAAGGGATTAACTTGATAACACGATTATCATAATTCGTTCAATAAATTTAAGCGCTTCAATGCCGTGTATCGGTTGTCCGCGGGTGTTGTATTCGTGGTAGTCTTCATGGGATCTATGGCGGCTATTGTACCCGTACATGATTTTGAAGAAGAAAATTTTTTTACGATCTTTATACTCTTCTAGAAGACCATCGCAGTAAAACTTCAGCGGCAACGACAGCGGAGATACACGAAGTTGTGGAAAAATATCCCAAATGGGGTGATGAAGAGGGGAATATTTAATATTTTCAAACACCGACAAGTATTTGGTTCCAATATCAAATATCGTTTTGTTGCTGCGATATCGGGTCGGACAGCGATCGTCTATGAAACGTGAAAATCTCATCACGCTATATTTGCCTGAATATATGTGTTTAAATGTGATATCAAGGAATATTTCCGCCCGCGAGAACGTCAACTAACTGCTCCCTGGTCAAACAAGAATGTGCATAGTTCAAAATTTCGTCATCGCTGAAGAACACATAAATGTAATCGCTGTCACGCAGTCGCTCGATATCGTCACTGCTCAGCAATATTTTATCGGTGCCAGCATTTCCCACCCGTATCCGGGTATCTTTCAGCTGGTATCGATCATTTTCATTTCGCGTAAATGCGGCTCTGATCGCATCGGCAAGTTCTTTTTGGTCAAGTATGTGCACGCGAACATGCTGGTAAAATCTTTCAGTCATTATATTTATTGTGTTTATTTAACATAATTTATCACGACATTGCTGTTGTTGATTGAAATGTTAGCGTTTCCGACCGGGCTATCATCGGAATCGCTGATATCACTGGAATCGCTGGAATCACTGAAATCGCTGAAATCACGAAGTGATTCAGATTCGGATTCAGATTCGAATTCAGATTCGAATTCAGATTCAGTTTCACTAACAATAAAATCACTGTCGGTGAAATCACTGCACGATGTTATTATGTTATGGATATCGCTAATTGAAAAAATCGAAGATTTTTCACGATTTCACTAGCAAGTTTACGCTAATTGTTTCCCCACGCAGGTCCAACAGTCGCTGTTGCTGGTCGGTGACTTTAAAATTTATCCTTGTCAGCGTCGGATTCAAACACCGCAGAAATACTGGATTAATTGGCTCTTGCACAATCAAAAATCCAGGTGGTTGTGTAGGAGTAAACGAATACAATATAAACCCTTGCTGGGCCTGATCCGATGTTGTCGTGGTTATGCTGTAACTGCCATCGATGACATCACATACAAGATTGACCGCGACGACATCGGTTATATTTACTATTCCCGGAGAGATGTGCCGGCCATCACCGCTGGTGGAATTATTGTGTGCCAAGATAACGGGTTCTGGTAGTATTCGTTTGTGTTGTGCAAGTATGTCATCGAAGTATTCATCAACGATATCAGTGACGAATTTTCACAGCGTGGCCGGGGAAACATATCCTGGTAATTTAAAATTCGGCAGTTCAGCTTCGGTCAGCGAGTACTTATCCAAAAATTGTTGTTTTAATGATGGAGCTACTGTTAGTTACTATCTGAATCATTCGTTGGTTAATATATTCCATATCTGCGGCAATCTGATTTAATATTTCGACTTGCTTAATAATTTCTCCACGTGAACCTGTTACATCAGAAAGATGTTCTTGGAAGCGTTGCCGTAGATGCGCTAGTTGCGTGCGGTGCGCCACATTAATAGTTTTAAAAAATTCAGTAATTTCGCTCAGATAAACACGAAATCCTAATCCTCCCACCCCCGTTGAATATGTTGCACGAGTAAAAGTCAACACAATATCGCCGCCGTCACTAAGAGGCGGGATCCACCTATCCACCGTTGCACCTTTTATATCATCCAGATGCGGCCTATAACCGGGTGTAATTCCGTGATATGACTTCGCGTCAGTGATATAATCGGATTTTTCGGGTGCAGGGGGTGGTATCGGTGGCGCCGGTGGTGGATTTCGAGGCCATCCTAATATTGTTCTGATTGAACTGTTATAGATATCAATGGTGTAACCCGGCGTTGAGATTTCGATGACCGTTGACAACGTTGGCTTGTGTGCAGTGATTGATATTTTTGCTTCCTTTCCGGTGATACGTTTTATTTGACGCTGTATTTCTTTGTTGATTTCCTCTATCTGATAACTCCCAGTGGGAAGTGTAATAGTATTCCAATCTGGGGTTCCATCAGCGTTATTCTGATATGAAAATACAAATGAGTTATTCGGCGATTGTCTGTGAAATGATGTCGACCTGATATTGGGCCAACTGTGATATACTCGTAATTGTGCCAACGCGATTTCGGTAACTGGAATTGCAGTTGGAAAATTAATGCTGAACTCTGGTTGCGTCGACGATATTGATATCATTGTGGTCCTTACCGGAGTTGTATTCACGGCTATGTCGAGCAACGCTTGGCGCTGAATTATCTCCATCGTTATTGTTATTGTTGGTTTTCAAATGAAAACCGTTTGCGGTTTCAGTATTTACCGCGCGCTCATAGTCGTTATATATACCGGACATCAGCGTGAATTCAGAATCTGATATGTTGTTGTCGTCTACGCTGGATGATATCAATGAGGACAATTTCAAGTAGGCGCTGTTGGCCGCGTTGGCTAGTTGTTGATACTCGTGTAATTTTGTTGTCGCGCACGAGGATATTTTTTTGCGATGATGTTGGCGTCTCCCTCAATCGTCGTTGAGGCAGAAATTGTGATTGTGATAGCGATTGCGGTCATTACCGGAGTTAACGCAGACAATAGCACACCCGTGGATGCAACCACCGCGGATACCGAATACACTGTTATGTCCAGCGCGGTCACGCAGCGTTTGTATTTTTTTTTTTTTGTTGCGCATCTGTCAATGGTGTTTTTCAACGTTGATTGCCATTCGCGTACCTGATCATATCGATATTGTTGAGCGCTTAATGACAGTGTTGTCGTTGATGATGATTTCATTATTCAATTACGCGGTAACCAATTGAGGCATTTCTGCGACGAATTCCAAACACCACCAGTAAGATGTTGCGGTTAATTTCTTGTCTGCAGCTTCAAGTATAAATATTTCTTCGGTTCCGCTGTTTAGTATTACAGTTACAACCCCGGAAAACCTGTCGGTGGAATGTCTCCAGGGATATGTTGTGAAGATTTCAAATTTAGCAGCTGAAAACACAGACAACCTGTACATGCCAGTGGCTGTTGCTGTGTATTTAATAGTATTATTTTGTCGGGACCATGTTGCGAATCCAGATGATACCGTATATACGATGTTGGTGATATGCCCGGGGGTAACTCCAGTGGGGACTTTAATCAGACTGGTTTTGTTAACGATCTCAGGAATACCCAATACGATATCCTGCTGTGTTTGTTTGATCGTGTCAATGTTGGTTTTGATTTCAGAAAGCTTCATATCGACGACCAAAGGAGCTCCAAAGAACTTATCCAAGGTCTAGTCGGTTTTTTGATAATTTCTGCGAAATCTTGTAAACGCGCCCACGTGAACATCATACTCTGCCCGCAACGTGGCTAGTTTACCGTCAACGGTGTCTACGTATTGTTTGTTTGCGGCATCTTCGGGACCTTCCGGATTTTTTAGAACGGTTATTTTGTTGCTGTTCATGCTGAGTTCACCTGTCATTGTGTCACCGGATTTTGCTACACGCGTCGCTGCGACTTTTCGTGCATCATCTCGCAGCATCGCAATTGATATCGACGAATCTCTGATTCTGCCGCTGTCAGTGAATACAACGATGTTGTCCGTGACAGCTCCAATAACCCTGCGAATTATGTCATTCCACTTAATGTTACTGGTTCTTAGCTTGCCGTGCCTGTCCTGAAAAATAACGACCTCATCTGGGTCTATCCCGGTCAGATTTAAAAGATCATCAATTTCATCTTTGGTCGCATACTTCGACAAATCGACGTCTTCGCGGCGCTCCTTGGATCTGCTTGATCTTCCGTAAATATCAACCATTATCTGTTATGGGGTTGTTTAAATTTGGAAATCATTGATGGTTTTTCAACGTGTATTCGTGCACGACTTTGTGAGGAGGAATCACTGATTTTGAGATCGCATCAAGAACATTCAATACCTGCTGACCACATATCGGAGGATCGGTTAGTGTTTGTGTTGGTAACGTTGACTGCCAAACTGGAATTGAAAATCTTTGGACGTACCTGAGAAATTCAACTGGCGGTGCTAGCCCGTACGAATCGAAATAGATAATTCTGCGTGGATCGATCGCGTAAGCAACCCAGTGAGTTCCAGGGCCTTCCTTGTTGTCGAGATTAATAATTCCTGTTTCTGTGCTGTTTGGTCGTGCTGGTAATTCATCTCGCATAAATACACCTCTGAAGGATTTTATGCGTAATTGTTTAGCAGCATTAAGTAAATCAAAATTAGAAGCTGGAAGCTTCAATGCTGGAAGTGTTTTCAAAACCTTTTTGGGTACCATGACGCCGGAGTTCCCGGTAGTCTTAGACCGGATCCCTTTTTTTTGTATCCTTTCCCGGTGGCATTCTTTAGTGCCATTCCAGCAGCGGTTCCTACTGCTCCTAACGCGGCTGCCTTTGCGACTGTGGGAGCAGCAGCAGCTATCAGTGCTGGTATTGCTGCAAGAAGAGGAAATATACCTCCCTTTTTAACCATATCTTTGACCGCGGCCGGAGAGAGATCAAGTCGAACTCCAGTCGTGCCCTGCTTCGCGCTATTGAAATGTTTTAGCTGAGTTTTGGTCAATGACAGTTTGTTTGGACCGCCTGCTAGCTGATCATGTTTTAACGTTATTGATGTCCCACATGTGCTCGCGTTTTTCGATTGTAATTTCTTCGTCTGACCAGGAGTCAGAGTGACATTAACATAACTGTATGACATTTTATTTAATACGATATTGATCTAATTGTTTACAAGTTTTCCACTGGTGCATCGATGACTCTCATTCGGCCGCCAACACCCTCAAGCAACACTGCCTTATCGGAAAGTATGACAGCGATCACTCTAAAACCACCAGCTAGTATAGGACCGCCTATACGAGCTTTGAAATGTAAATCAACAACAGATTGTTTAACAAGATCAAGATGTTCCAACGAAAAGTAATATATCGGATACAACGTTGTAAAATCTTTTTGTGATATTTGCAGACCAGTATCCACGTTAAGGTAGCGTCCCATAAATGACATTAAACGATGATACGCACGCGCAACACGATTACCATCGTAATCTATTAATATATCCTCGGATGGTTCTTGATGTCCATTTATTCTCAACGAGACTTCAGAGACATTAAGATTGTCAAATACCATCAGATTTTCTTGCTGACTGTTTAATCTATTATTATTCTGAAATGCGATAAAGATATGTCGTGGTGCTGCTAATCCACGTTGCGATGAAATATGCCACGTGAACGATCCAGTATTATCGCCCTGAAGAGTGTCTGTGGTTGTCGTTTTCCAGGACAGTAGTGTTTTACCACCTGTATCCATAAAAGAAAGTAGTCGTTGTTCTTCAGCGATTGATGGAGACATCACTGGCATCCACAGCGATAATTTAGTTAACGTCACTTTACCAGCGTCAGCAACACCAGCATTTCGCCAGATAGCATCATCATCACCACCTTTTCGTACAAGTACAACTGTGTGTTTGGAGCCGAATATAACCTTACGGACATCTCTGCAAAATCCAAATATATGAGACAGTGGAATCACACATGAGAACTGACCAGCAACATTTAGCATAGCTTTATGCGCTGCAAATCCTAGATTATGATTCGGGTTTGGAAAATATAAATCTTCAACATCAGCATCGGCGACTCCAAGATTGTTGCGTGGTTGTCTAAAAATATAAGGACTTTGATCAGGAACGTCCCTGGCATCCTTTGCAAACATCATTGACGGTCCAGCTGATCTAGTATAATCATCTGAATATCTTGCTAAACCGATAATTGTTGTGGCAACGTCGATATTATCATGAATTGTTTCAATTTCTTTTCCATCTATCACGTATATGGCGCTTTTAAATAACGCCATGATGCCGTTGTTAACAAAACCAACTTTATCAGCTGTGTCATAAAGGGTGTTATCATTTTTTGTTAATCTACCTTCGACTTCTATGAAAGCCTCACCGGGTAAGAAATATCTACTTGTATCCTGGACTTGCAGTTCAATTCGCCCACGCTGATCAGGAGTACGAGCATCATAAGAATAATATTGAAAATCACGTAAAGAATCATCCTTAAGTACTGGTTTGGACATATCAAACGCGTCATTGGATTTGTGTGCAAACATTTTATTATGAATACAACGGTCTAAATAAAAAATGTTGTCATCGTCGGAAACCACTACCGGCTATCAAATTAGCGGTTAAACTATCTTGCAGCGCTTTGGAGGTAATTCCCGTTGTTGCGAGCTCAGTTAATTTCTGATTTACAGCCTTATTTACTATGCTACTAACATTTGCCGGCATAGCTTCGGTGGATGGTAGTTTTACTGGCGGTCGAACCACACGTGGTTTTCTTCGTATCAGTTGTGCTATTCTATCTTTGATTGATTGAAATGCTTTCCCGGCAAGATTACCAACAGCGCCAATGGATTTATCCTTGACAACATCAACAGCTTTCATTGCGAATTGTTTTGCTAACGGTCCTGCCTTTGGAGCAATCCTTGTGACTAAATCTCTGACAACATCACCGACTCCATCTCCGTAAACAACCTCGTATTCTGGTAATCGTGAGTTTACTACTCTAACCATTCTTGGTCTGCGAAAAGAATCGTGTAGTATCATTTTATTTAATTATTGTTTCTCTAACTAAAATTATTAGTCGCTGTAATAACCGTCTGCGAGTTCGTTAATAACTTCTCGATAGATGTGAGAATCCATGATGCCGCCGCGAAATAGTCGCTGACAGATATCAGCAGCTTCATTAATTATTTCCGGAGAGTTATTTCCGGCACGTTTTCCTCCGATGAGAACTTCCAACCGAGATACATCATTGATGATATTATCAGGACAAGTAATGTGACCACTAAGACCACTACCAGTAGTTTTCTTTGCTTGCTTAAGTAAATCCTCAGTCCTTTCAAGTTCCGAAAACAACCTTTGCTGCGGTGAAGGAAACCGTTGTTGTTCTATCTGTTGCGGGAATTCTAGTTGTTTTACATGTTCGTTATAAGCTTCTCTTACTTCTTCAAGGAGACCTCTGTATTCTAAATCATCATCTCTGGCTTGTTTTTTGTTTTTATATATACGATATATCCATTTAATAAAATTATCATCATTCACGGTTTCAAAACCGGGTTTTAAGATACTAGATTTATTAAACATACCAATTAATATTTTTCTGGGCAATTCTCTTCTTGGAGTATTTCTAATATCTTCAACAAACCCTTCTCTAAATTTTGCAATCAGTCCAGCATTTTCCGCTATTTTGGTTTGGACGCGAGTTCAGTACGAATTTCCCCAATACCTTCAAGTATTTCTCCGACGGCGGATGGAGGTTGAGTTGTTGGATCTCGTAAAATCTTTTTTATTTGTTTGGTTCTTCTAGCAATTTTTTCAGTTCACGCAGCAGTTTGTTTTATCGTTGGAAGAATACCTTGTTTTCGTTGTTCTTCTTGTTTTCGCAGCCTCCGCTCCCGTTCCACAACATCCGCCACCTCTTCAAAAGTCTTGGGTTCTCCCAGTAAAGCTCGCTCAGTGGCCACCGCAGCTTTTTCAGTGGCTGTTGTAACGGGTTTAAATAATTGTTCTGCACCTGTTGCAAATTCAACTTGTGCTAGCTGTCGTTGTTGTAATTTTTCTCTGACACTATCACAAACAGGAAGAAATTTTTTTATTGCTTCTAATCGCTCTCGAGCTAGTCTAGCGGAATGTGCTTCTCCGATGTTGGCCATTATTGTTAACCCGAATTTTTTATTCCACTGATACGTTATTTTGTTAAGAGCAGCTGGGAGGGCGCTAACCCAAGTTGGTTTTATTATGTAATCTGTGCAGCAATAACGTTTCCAAGACTAGATTAAACGTTTAAACCTGTTATTTTAATGATTAGACATCTTTATTGTCGTGTTTGCTAAAATAAGGGTTTGTTTTCCAAAATAAGAGTTAGTTTTGTAAAAATTATTGATAGAAAGGTTTTTTTGCCTGAAAACTTTGTATGATTCGCCCTCCCTGCTGCTGGTGTCAAGATTTCATTCTTTTGGAACTCGCGGTTGTGCCATGTCTCCTGCATGGAGCAGTATTTGAGTCAACAGTGGCAAGGTGCTTTAGCTGAATACTTCTTTATTTGTGGATTCCATGGGCCGTCCTTTTAGTAGGGAACTTTTTCTGTCATACTTAAAGCTCCTGCTGGTATTCATGGGCTATGATGAGCACAACTTTTCTGGTCATTCGTTTCGTATTTGAGCAGCCATAACTGCAGCTGCAGTTGGTATGGAGGACCATCTAATTAGAACTTCTAATCAGAAGTTTAGGACACTAGTCATCGTCGTGTTATACACGCTACATCAGAGTTCACCCTAACTGACTTCTTTCTGCCCAGGAATAGTTGTGTATGTACATTTAATATCATGTGCTTTGGGCACCTGTCCATCCAAATGGTTTTTTACATTCCAAACTGGCATCCTCTTGGGGGCTGTCATTTGATATATTTAATATCAAATTCAATTTGGCATTTTTCCCCAATCGGATACTCATAAGCTGTACTAATAATGTAAAAGTCATGCCCACTAAATACATTTCTTTTACGGTTTTAAATAGTTAAAAATATAAGAACATTTTCTTCATGCTAGGATCAGCCTAGCTCTATTCTACGAATCTGGGATCAACCCAGAATACTCTCTTATGTGTGATAAGCCCAGAATACATTAGTATGCTGAGATCAGCCTTGCACATTGTCTACTTAAGCTGGGATCAGCCCAGAATACACTTGAATGCTGGGATAAGCCTAGCAGATTTTACTTGAGCTGGGATCAGCCTAGCACACTGTCCACTTAAGCTGGGATCAGCCCAGATTAAACTTTAATGCTAGGATCAGCTTAGTACCAACTATTCTTGAGCTGGGATCAGTCCAGAATACACAATAATGCTGGGATCAGCCTAGCATAGATTTACTTGAAGATGGGATAGCCCAGAATATACTTGAATGCTGGGATCAGCCTAGCACAGATTTTACTTGAGTTGGGATCAGCCTAGCACTGATTCTACTTGAGCTGGAATCAGCTCAGAATACACTGTAATGCTAGGATCAGCCCAGCAACAATTGGGAATCAATCTTTTTCATTAAGCTGGGACTTGAATGCTGGGATCAGCCTAACACAGATTTTACCTGTGCTGGGATCAGCCTAGCACAGTATATGGAAGCTGGGATCAGCCCAGATTACACTTTAATGCTGGGATCAGCCTAGCACCAATTATCCTTGAGCTGGGATCAGCCCAGAATACACATAAATGCTGGGATCAGCCTAGCACAGATTTACTTGAAGATGGGATCAGCCCAGAATATACTTGAATGCTGGGATCAGCCTAGCACAGATTTTACTTGAGCTGAGATCAGCCTAGCGCCAATTTTACTTGAGCTGGAATCAGCCCAGAATACAATGTAATGCTGGGATCAGCCCAGCACTGATTGGAAATCAGTCCTTTACATTCAGATTCTAGCCCGTGAGTAGCCCCCACAGAGACAGCCAAATATTTTTAAATATTTAAATTAAGTATTGATGTTATTTTTGTTATGAGTTTGATGCTGTAGAACATTGGTAATAATGAACAATGGCATGTTTGCGAGAAAAGGAGAGTGAGTGAGTGAGAGATAAATGTATATACTATATTTCTTACAATGCGTGTATTAAATCATTTCTTGTACAATTCAGTATTATTTTGTTGTGCATAAACATATAATCACTAAGAAAGGCCAACAAATTATACAAATTAAATATACCTAATAGCAGAAGGTGAGTGGAATTATCAATAATTTGTCTTTGTTACTAACATAAATATATGTGTGTGCCTACCAACACTGTTTCAGGTGAATTCTCAATGTAATGAATTGAAAAGCAAATGACTCACAATTATTTGCAACTGACTAAAGATTAAAGCAACTTATATAGGGTAAATATTGTTTTGTATTGATTCTTCACCTCTTGTATCAATATGAGCATTGATACAGACAAACATATTCATATATCTATTAATTATTTCACCCCTAATTTACACATCATTTACATAAAAACAATTGTAGTACAGACAGGCAGCCTGACATAAAATCAGATGATCTATCCAGGATAACCCTACAACATTATATGAATTATGAGGGATCAAGACTCTGGGGAAGGGTACATAATGCAAATAAAAATTCTATATTTGACTAAACAAAGAAATTACTTATTCATATTGTTAATTAAGATAACTCATACATTTTATATGATACCTTATCAAGAAAGGATACATGTATCTTTCAGAGCTAACGTACATTTTTTTGAATATATCAAATAAAGATAAATATATCTTATAGAACTAACTCCAATAACTTTGAAGTTATATTAAATAGCTTATAAATTTATAACATATCTAAATTAAAATTGCACATTTCTTACAAAGTCAATAAATTATCTAATAAGGTTTATAAAATATATTTTTTATACACTAAAGAATTGTATAAGATATCTTATAAAATTTATTAAATATCTCATAAAAACTTAGAATATATCTTATGAAATGTATTAAATATTTTATAAAACATACAAGATCTCTTACATAGTTTATGCAATATCTAGCATCTTTTAAATAAATATTAATTCAGGTTGCCACATAAAAGAGCTGTTTTAAGCTACCATTAATAAATTTTTACCACTCTTCCCCAATGATTTCTCCCCATTTTCCCACCACTTAACTCTGTACAATAACCACTGTTAGCCCAATGACTTTTCCCTATTTTCCCAACAATTAACTGTACAATAACCACTGTTTGCCCAATGATTTCTCCCTATTTCCCACCCATTAACTGTACAATAACCACTGTTTGCCCAATGATTTCTCCCTATTTTCACCTCTTAACTCTGTACAATAACCACTCTTTGCCCAATGATTTCTCCCTATTTTCCCACCAATTAACCCTGTACAATAACCACTGTTTGCCCAATGACTTTTCCCTATTTTCCCACCAATTAACTGTACAATAACCACTGTTTGCCCAATGATTTCTCCCTATTTTCCCACCAATTAACTCTGTACAATAACCGCTCTTTGCCCAGTAACTTTTCCCTATTTTCCCACCAATTAACTCTGTAGCATTAAAGAAGAGCAATAGCCCAAAACATCAAGTTTAACATGGACCCTGATACAAACAATTTTATGCAGATCTGCAAAAAAATTAAAGTGACAAAACTGCTTTAATTCACAGTATATCCCATTTTATATTCCAGTGTGAATAATGAAGTACCTATTACCTGGCAGTATTAAGTTCTTCATTATTTCTGTGCCTGTGGCTGTAGCATTGATGAGACAAACTCTGGCTATTTCCAGTGCTGCTTGTCCATGGTCACCCCACAACCTAAAAATACAAAACAAGACTAAACTATAAAATAATTACTTTATTTCAGGGTTCTGGAAAACTATGTAATGTGAACTTTTTTTCTTAACACTGTAATCCATTTGTTCTGAGGGTCAAATCTCTGCTTCCATGACCTTTTCTTAATTTCTCACTTAAGTTTTTTCAAAAGATTTCCCTTATTAGCCCACACACACACATTCCGAAATGCTTGTAGAAAAAAAGATATCCTATAACAGTGCCTTCAATCTGAGGATCCACATGAAAATTTATGGGACACCTCTAAAAAATTTAAAATAGAGACTTTGTATGTTAACACATGACTGAGATGGTCTCTAAACATTTGAACACTTATGGTCTTTCCAATAGAGTAAGTACTAAGGACCAAGGTAATGCGATGTTATGACAGATGCTTGAGTAAGGACCAGTGTTTATTGATGGTATGGCAGACACCAGAGTAAGGACCAAGATACAGTTATGTCCAATGTGGCAGCTACACTGGAGGTCCAAGAAGCAGCATTTTCAATTGGAATCAAGAACAAGATGGGATGAATGTGTGTGTAAAAAGTTTTATGCCAATCCTCCAAATAGTTCTAAAAAGTAATGATAACAGAGCTGTGCTAGTGGGTGGACAGACAATGGAGAGATGACCCTCAATCCCATAAGCTCTTCTGGTGTTTCAAAGTATAATAAACAAACAAATAAATAAATACTGTTATTGATATAACTGAATCTTAGATTATTTATATTATCTACTGAAATACTTATTTCAAGGATGACTTGAGGGAATCTTTGAACCATTTCCTCTGACCATCCTGAGATTGCTTTCCTTCCTTCAGCTACTTAAAAAAGATCTTCTCTGGCAGTTGCTCTTTTTGACATCATAGTGATTTGACCTGCCCATCTCAACTGTGAATACATCAGCAGAGTCTGGATGCTTGGAATGCCTGTCTGTGTGAGAACCTCAGTGTCTGGGACCCTGTCCTGCCATCTTATTCTGTTCACTGTCCTCCGGCAGCCCATGTGAAAATGGTTCAGCTTCTTGGCATGGCGTCTGTACATAATCCAGGTTTTGCATGCATACAGCAGTGTCAGCAACACAACAGCTTTGTAAATCTGAAGTTTTGTTTCCAGACTAATTCGTCTCAGCTCCCAAACGTTTGTGCATAGTCTGCCAAAGGCCACACAAGCTTTAGAAATTCTGGCATTGGTATCATCGACGTGGTCTGCACATAACAGTGTACTGCCAAGATCGGTGAACCAGTTTGCTGCCAGATGGGTTTGGCCAATTACTGTGATTGTAGGGTCAATGCAGGGCTGTCCTGGTACCTTTCTTCTTGATTCCATTTGTGAGACCGATATTGTCAGAAGCTGAAGACAAATGAGTCATAATCTGTTGCATGTCAGCAAATTGGAGATCATGAACAGTCACTTCCTGTAACTTCGTCTTTACCTGTAGCCTACTCAGATTGAAGATCTTACTGTCAGTCTGCCATCTGATGTCTACCCCAGTGTCGTAGTCACAGAAGGCATCTGTAAGCATGGCAAAGAAAATCATACTGAAGAGGGTTGGGACCAATATACAGCCCTGCTTGACAAAACTGGTGACTGGGAATGGTTCAGATGATTCGACACATCATCTAAGTCATGAATGAGCATGCCATCATGGAATTGCCAAACTATCAATTTTTCTGGGCAACCAAATTTTACCATGATCTTCCAAAGACCTCCATGGCTGACTATGTCAAAGGCTTTTGTCAGCTCGATGAATGTTATGTATGGATTTGAGTTCTGTTCCTCGCATTTCTCCTGGAGTTGATGAGCTGCACACACCATCTCTGTGGTACCTTGTCCTTTCCCGACGCCAGGCTAAATCTCGGGCTGGAGCCCTTGATCAATGTTATGCACAAACTGATTCAGAAGAATTCTGGCAAGGATTTTGTCAAATATTGACAGTTAGGATATTCGCCATTGGTTGTCTCAGGATTGCCTGTTGCCTTTCCACTTGTACAAGTGGACAATGGATGCATCCTTGTACTCCTAAGATATAGTTGCCCAAGTCCATACTGACTGGAAGAGTTCAGTCAGTTTCTGTGCCATGTGTGAGCTTCCAGCTTTGTAGTTTTAAGTCAGAATAAAAATTTTCACTATAACAGTCGGTATCATTAGCTAGATCAAATTGTTCTTCTGGAAATTTCCAGTAGATAATCCAATTACCAACATAATGCTCTGTTTAAATATGCACCTATTTCATCCAGTCAATTACTCCAACATTTTTCAGCAGTCATATGTTTTACACATGAATGTCTTCATTCACTTTCAAAAATTTATCTCTCTCATAATATGTGCTGAAGTTTAGCAAAATTTAACAAATATTTTAACAAATACAATGTGAAAATTTAAAGGAACTTACAGCATTGTGAATTAAATCCCAAATGATCCTAAAAGTTCTATCACAAGTCCGAAAGTAAAGTGTTCCGAATGAATTGCAGGTTTTGAATGTGCTGATGAACCAATTGACTCGATTGGGCTAATGTTCCAACAGTCTTGATGTATCACCATGATATCATCCACAATGAGTCCTCAATAATCCCAAACTAATGTCGTAGTCCAGAAGGTTAATGTGCACTTTCTAATTCCAATGAATAATATGAATAAATAATTCCTCTCAAATTATAACTGAACACAACTAAATGTGATTCTATTAGACCGGTGTAAATATAGGAATTAATAATTTGATGTAAACAATCGTATATACATCCTAACTTGACCTGTTCATAATATCCTTTTCTGAAAAAAACTCCATGGTCTTAATGGAGAATTACCCCAAACTGTGAACAAACTCATTTCCAGGTTCTCCTAAGGTCATAACAAAGGCTGGGTATTGAACTCGAGCCCAAGTATTGTTCAGAGCACAAACTGGCACATATATGGAAGGGTTTATTTTTTAACATATCTGTGCAACTTTTCATCTTTACATTTTTTAGCTTATTTTGCCTTAAGTTGGCACCATACAGTACCATTGTGCTAAGGTACAATAAAACACTACTGTAATACATATATCTACTGTTGACATTACCCACTGATCAAGATTTTACATCTATTTATCTTTGTACCAACGTCTAAAAAATAGTTTCATTATTACTTCAACACAGTGTGGCTTTATATTTCTGTGTTCATCTTGTTTACTTAACAAGTTTGGCAGCATTTTCAACTATGAAATGCTGAATTAGTTTTCAAAAGGAGCAACTTCAAACCAATCGCATGACAAGTAACCATAATGTCCAAATTCTGAATTGTCATATTGCTCCAATTTATTGTCATTCAGACACTCATGAAAACATAATGTTCAATATTCAAGTTGATTAAAATCATGACACAGAACAAAAATGTCAATGTCAAGAAAACCTTTTCATGGCATAGAACAATATGTAAATGTAAAGAAAGACTTTACATGGCATAGAACAATATGTAAATGTAAAGAAAAACTTTACATGGCATAGAACAATATGTAAATGTAAAGAAAAACTTTACATGGCATAGAACAATATGTAAATGTAAAGAAAAACTTTACATGGCATAGAACAATATGTCAATGTAAAGAAAAACTTTACATGGCATAGAACAATATGTCAATGTTAAGAAAAACTTCACATATCACTCACCATGAGTTCAAACAAAATTTGCAAACTTATGTCAGACATTTATTCCAGAAGAAGCAATCAATCCTGCATATTAATAATATCAACATGCATATCCCATCATCTGACACGGAAAGTTCACTCCAATGTATTCCCATCCTAAGCCTAACCCTATGCCCTATGCCATCAGGTAACATTAAAAAATCAACTCCAGTGTATTCCCATCGTAACCCTAAACCCACCCCATCATCTTATATTGTAAAGGTAACTCCAATCTATTTCCATCCTAACCCCATCCCATCATCTGCCATTGGAAAGTTAACTCCAATGTATTCCATCCTATCCCTAACCAACATTCCAGCATCTTGTATTAAAAAGTTAATTCCAATGCATTCCCATCCTAACCCTAAACCCATCCCATCATCTTATACTGGAAGAGTCAACTCCAATGTATTCTCATCCCAACCCTTACCCCATCCCATAATTTACCACTGGAAAGTTAACTCCAGTGTATTCCCATCCTTAGAACCCTAACCCATCCCATGATCTGACATTAAAAGTTAACTCTAATGTATTCCCATCCAAATTCTATCTCCTTTCCCATCAAGCTACCTTAAAAAGTTAATCTAATGTATTCCCATGTGAACCTTCAACCCCATCCCACCAACTTACATTAAAAAAGTTAACTCCAATGTATTCCCATCTCAACCCTAATCCCTACCCATCATCTGACATTGGAAAGTTAACTCCAATTTATCTCCACATTTAATCTTTGATTCAAGTTTTGAAGTTTTAAAACAGCCTTGGAATTAACAATATACTTCAAATCTGAAAGAATCCTTCTACCCTTTAAAGTTAGTATTGCAAATGTCAGCTTCCTATTACTAACATGTTCAGCTGACACGACTCAGGAACAGAACCATTGAAGTTGAAGGGGTGAATGAATTTATTCTTTACAGAAATGCTATCTACTCTGCTTTACATGTGCATTTAGTACAATGTCATATCAACCCATATTTTACTCTATACTGGGGAAAAAAAAAAGATTGTATGCCAAGTTTAAATATGAGCTTCTTAAAGATTAGAAGAGTAGAAGTCTAAGAATATGAGGACACTTACAAACCAGCCTAAATGGTCCCAGCCTTTTTATTTCAAGGTACATACACCTACCTGTGAGACTGATGAGCGAGGTTCAACTTAAGACCATGATAGTTAGATTTTGTCTCCCCTCCCATTACATTTAGTGGCTCATGTGACAATAAGAAGATGGTTGCCAGGTTGGGAATGCGGTTAAACTGCTATTGAGAGGTAAATCTGGGCAACTTCGAAAATGACTGTCCAAGTAAAGTAGGAGGAACTACACGAAGCCACCTACTGGCTGGTCTGAACCTTATTTGAATCTAGTGGTATGTTTGCCCGACTGTGATACAAACTAGTTGTCTGACCACGATAGTTCCAATATGTCTCCCCTCCTGTGTTACAGAGGAAACTCCCATTGTCCAATTTAGGCATTTTATAATTGGTCAAAACGTCACACATATCCAGCATATATTATATATTACAAATTCTGAAGATCTGGAATCAACATACATAACTGTAATAAACTTAATTTAGCCACATGTGTGAGTGATTATTTTCGTGAACAAATAACTTTCCATATAAATTTGTTAGATAGTTCCCATATCTTGCTGAACATGTAATCAAGTGTCTGCCCTTCTCTACCTAAAGCCTATATTCAGCACCAGATGAATATTTATGTACATACTGAGTTTGAAAAGAAACAGGGACAATAACTCCTACATTCAACTGATATTTAGTCTGAATCCAAAACAAAACATTTACTCAAGACCCCTAAAATATAATTTAACTAGATGAAGCTTGGCAGGGAGTGAAGGGTGTCATTATTTATCAAATTATATTTTTAAACCCCAAAAAATTGGATTGATCTGCTAGCTTTATTAACATCAACAAATATTATCAGTATGCATGGTCTTTCAGTAAACTTCTTTCAAATTACCATCTCCTCCCCCTCCACATCTTAAATGCCATGCTCTTACATATGTCAACAGTCAGATGTATTTGTTTCATTTTTTAAAATCAGATGATGAGACATTACTCCATTACTCATTTTTGTGTACTCAAACATGCTTCTACATAAATTTAAGAACTGTTCATTGAAAATCAAATTAAATTATTCAAATCTAATTGCTGCACAATGTATTGTGCTCCTCTGTGGACTCACTTTATTGAGTGTATGAAAAGAAAACTAGTTATTGGTTATAATAATAGTCTTTATTTTCTATTAGGCCTTTCAAGACGGAACAGTGCCTCCAACATGTTTGTAAATTATAATGTATTTAGTTTTGATGAAGTAATGAGAAAGTATGTATTTTCAATGATGACAAGAATATCTAATTGTAAGAACTGTATATCGAAATCTCTGTGGAACAATGACATTTGTTTAAATTCTCATAATTATTAGTACACGGAAAAATTTTCCTGCCTAATTCCATTCTTAACAATGCAGGACACAGTCCATTGTTGTAGATGTGTCTGCATACTTGTATATATATATGAATATGATCTTTAATGTTAGGAATACTTTTACCTTATATCTATATTTAATTTAGATTGTAATCTGAAATAAAGAATTCTTATCTTATTTTATTAAAATCCTCTCCGAGTCTGAAAACTGGTACTCATTTCTGTTCTACGACATAAGCTCTTGTTTTTTTGGGCATGGCTATGTACTTTGACATGGCTATTATGTACTTTGACATGGCTATTATGTACTTTGAAAATGAAATTTTGGCAACAACTGGACGTCTCTGCCAGGACACATTGAGAGTTTACATCAGCTGCCGCGTAAATCCAGCTGCAGCAGCAATAGGTTTATTTCTTCTAGATTATATGCAATATTTCTAATACTAGCAGACAAAAGTGCTCTTCGCACTTCAATGCTTAACTTTCTTACTACCATGAACCGTCTGCCTACGACGACCGGCAACGAATGTAAAAATGGTGTGGTGCCTCTAGGCCTAATTTTCTTTTTTTTAAATTGGGGATTCGATGCGGGATTTCATTTTTTCAACTATTAGCAAAACTTTAATCACCTAATTAAATTTTGTGGTGTCACGTCTAATGTTTAAACCATACCAAGGATCAAGATAGATGTAGATGAAATATTTCGCGTGGAATTTTAAATTACACGGTGCTTTCATCGTTTCCCTGCACGTTCGAATCACCCACCCTCTTTTGCACTAATAGACCATAGCAGACCATGTTAATATAATTTTCACTATTTATTTAGTAATAAATGCAGTATTTTCTCCACCCATTGAAAAACTAAAGCCATTAATACCTTAACTGCCTATCGTATTTGTTGTTTTTGTCAACATTAGTTTTGCCTTTTCCTTCCATAGTGTTTACAGATTCAAGGGACGTAACCCTAAACTGTCCGAGTTTCTACTCTTCATGTTACGTTACAACATGAATAACAACACTGATAATTGTTGTACTTATTTGTTAAAATCAGTATTAATATGTCATTATTACATCAAAAGTCTACACAATACGTGAAGAATATAGTAAACACAATAAAAACAACATTTAATGCACAGAGGACATTTAAGATGATGAACCTAAAAAAGACTGACCATTTACTTTGGGGGGAGGGGGAATCACGTGAGACCCGACTCCTAAATAAAAATTCAACAAATAATTTAGTTCTCATGAATGAAAGTAAAATTATTCGTTGAAGTTTACAAAACTTGTTGGTTTTCGTTCTTTTCTATTACTTTGTTTACGACAGTAGAGTAGTAATAATAGAATTCACTATAATTTAAAGTTAATGCTTCTGTCCAAAGAAATAATGAAGAGCACTGTGTATTTCCAGTGAATAATAATTTTAATAAATAATTACACCCAAATTAAATGCTGAACACAACAATGAGACTCATTCTCATACAAGTTGTTAAAGTAAGAATGAATAATTTTTCAAATAAACAAGATTATATTTTTAATAAAACTAAGACACGAAAGAAAAGCAAACCTCTGGGCCCAAAGTTCATGACTAGAAAATTCAAAGTTGTAAACAGATAAAATATGTTGCTAAAATTAAAATAAAGAATATTATAATAAAGAATGCGGTAAACATCAGGTACAACAGGTTCTTCATGGGGAATTCCAATAACCTACACCCAGACCCAGACTCAAATAACATGTTTACCTCTATTGATAATGATACTAATATTTATCCCACTCTCATAGAGAAATATTAACTATGTATTATTTGTTTACCAAAATCAAAACGACCTAGTCAGTCACACCGTGAACTTTATTTTGAACAATGTCAATTCCAAAATACAATATTAGATATTATATAATCATGGAGAACAAAACTAACAAACAACACAAAATAAATATAGATATCAATCTAAAAGACGGCTTTCAAAGTGTATTTGTAGATTTATAAGCTCCCTCTCCATCTTAAGTGCCACGGGCCAGCTAAAGCCTTAATCTGGTACTTGGTTTACATTTGATGACACTTAAGAGTTCTATACAAAATCGTATGTCAAAAATCTCCATAGGTTTAACATTAAAATGAAACTTGAATGCTTGCGGGACATGTAATGTTAAATTGTAAAGTATTATAGGCCATTTCCAGGTTGAAAAATGATACGGCTATGACAATGTAGGTGAAGTGGGCATTAGTATATAAAGAGGATTTATTAAACAATTATTTATTCCTATTTCATATCAATATTTAAGAATCTGTGATCAGAGTTTGCACATGTTTTTAGATATAAATTTAGAGGAATTATTTGTTTAAATTATTCATTGGAATTGCAAAGTATTCTTTGGCTTTTTTTATAAACTTAAACACAACTTTGGGATTATTGATAAATCATTCAAACACATTATGTGTAATATCACTTTGATACGTACATCAGGGCATTCGAGACTGTTCGAATTCATTCGGAACATTCTATACTTTTGGACTTGTGATAGGACATCTAGGATTATTTGGAATTTACTACAAGTCTTTTATATGTTTTTTTTTTATTTATTTTCACTTTGTTTTCTAGCGAATAAATTATTGTTGAATTTTACATACATTGTTAGTTTCACTTCTTATCTTTCACATAGTTTAAGACCATAAAGTGGTAACTGAAATTGGGGGCTCGTCCGGAATATGAATTTTTAAAAAATATTTCAGAGACATCAAAAATTGTTTTCAAAATTTTAATTCATTTCAATTTCATACATCTAATAAATCTTTAGTTAAATAAACAAACATTCACAATGTTGTCTAATTTTGAGAACTTTGTTTCAAATCCTATCCAGAAGTTGTTCGAGCCTATGAAAAGGACGAGTTGTGTGAGCTTGTTAGACATTATGACATTTTGGAAGAAAAAGCATCTTTAACATAGCTGGAAATTTAAAGACCATTTTGGTACGGTATTTGGTGGGCAATAACATTTTGAATGTTAGTGCTTTGGGTTTGATTAGTAAGTCAGTTTCTTGTTTTGATAGGAAATTAAAGGAATTATGGTTAACAAACCAGATAGAATTGGAATTAACAAAACTTCAGCTTCAGAAAGAAAATAAAATTTAGAAAAAGGAAAAGGAGAGGCAAATGCAGAGAGAGAGAGAGAGAGAGAAAAGGTGGTGGTGTTCAGATTCAGAGAGATGAAAGGGATAGACAGATGCAGAGAGAAACGGATGAGAGGGAAATAAAAATTCAAATGTGGGAATAAGAAAGGATAATACAATATATATTAAATGAATTAGATCTGGCAGGCGAAGCACACACACCCCTTACAATTCCAGGTACATTAATATAATGTTATTGCCCTCTTTAAAAAAGAAGTAGATTAATACTTTCCTCGTTAGATTGCTGAAAGGTTGAAATGACCAAAGGAGTATTGGATTTTGAAATTACAAAAAGCTTGCGAATTCTACACGTTTGTTTCAGTACAACAAATTGCTGATTGTGATGTGGTTAAGGACTGTAACTTAGAGGATTATGAGTTGGTATCCGAGGCATATCGACAAAGGTTAATAGTTGTAGAAAAAAAAAATGGACAAACTCATGTCGAATTTTCAATGGACAAGAACAACTGTTTGGCAGGATGTTGCTCAGTCACAAAAGTTGATGAACATTACGATCATTTCGGGGAGATCTTAATAGCTAGAGTTCTCAGATTCTATCCATACTGACGTTAAGGCCTATCCGAATGAGCAAGAGGTCAAAACTTTAGAAAGTGTTGCTTGTATAGCTGATAATTATTCCTCGACTCACAAAGTTTAATTTATCGGTAATCCTTCCTCTCACCAGGTTTTTTGGGTACAAAATCATCTCAGTCGCATACAAGTACTTCCAAATCTCAGTCTGGAACAACTTTTAGGAATCAGGCGTGAGATAAGACTGATTAGAAGTCCTTCTCTCTTCCTACTTGTACCTATAGTAAGAAGAACGGTCACATACTTTTTATAGCTACATATTGAAAAATAAGCAAAAGAACCAATACAGAGTTATTCCAAATGCTCTTATATTAAAGCGGTCCATGTCATGGTTTTGTATTGAAATCAATACTGTGCCTCATTCAAGCAGACCCCAGTCTGATTCTATTTTGGAGAATTATGAAAGAATCACGTTGAAAGGTTCTTTATCACTTGTTGTTGATTCTGCCAAGCATATTCCTATTCAATATTAAGCGACACAGGAGCTTCTGAGAGTCTTTTGTTATCAGGTGCATTGTCTTTATCTGAGAGGTCTTCTTCTAGTAAAAATGTTATTCTTCAGGGAGTAGATTGCGACTTTGGTAATGTTCCTCTCCCAAGTGTCATCAGACCTAGTCTCTGAACCCGTGATAACTGGAGCGATGAATTCTTTACCTGTTGGTGGTAATTATTTATTACTAGGCAAGGACTTAGCTGGATAGAGTTTTGTGGTTAATTATATTGTAACTGTTGATCCTGTAGTTATTGAAATCCCTGATTTGTATCCTGCATGTGCATTTACCAGAGCTACCACAAAAGAGCTCTTGAAAATTATCTTAATGAGAAAATTATTGCTTTAGCTGACACGTTTGTCGGTCAATCTTTTGATGAGGTCACGTCTGCTCCTATTCGTGATCAACTAATAGATATTAATCACAGTGCACCTCTAATAACTTCTCATTCCCTTCTACTCTAATCATGGTGACAAACGACAATCACTCATTGTCGAACAGGAACAAGATCTTGAGATTTCTTTCTAGTTTCAGAGTGCTATTAGCAAAATTGAAACCATACAAGTACCAATTTGTTATTTTGCGAGAAATGGGGTCCTGATGAGAAAACAGAGACCACCAAGGTACCTGCTGGTGACGAGTGGTCAGTGAGCTATCAGATTTTCGTCTTCAGGTCATATCGACAGGAATTCTGTGTTTAGCCCATGAAACTTACTTGGCTGGTCATTTAGGAGTCAATAAAATTTATCACAAGATCTTGAAAGATTTTTATTTTCCACAAATCAAATATGATGTTTGTCAATACTGTAAATCTTTTTATACTTGTCAAATGATAGGAAAACCTAATAAGAAGATACCCAAGGCTCATCTGCATTTGAAGAACCAGGTAGTGGAATAATTTTAAACTATGTCGGTCCTTTACGTAAGATCAAATCGGGCAACCAATACTTGTTGGCCATAATGTGATTTCCAGAGGTGAGAAATATTAAAACTTAAACCATACTAAAAGCTTTATAAAGATATTTTGTTGTTGTTGTTTTTTTTTAAAACACTTTTTAGCCTTGCCAAATCTGTCCAGACTGTTATGGTTCAAATTTGATGTCTGGAATTTCTAACAAAGAATGCATGAATTAGGCATCCAACAGTTTAAATCTTCTGCTTATCATCCTTAAAAACACATGCCTCTAGAAAGATTTAAAAAAAAAAAACATTGAGGAATATGATTCGGCCATATTGCTTTGATACAGGAAATGATTGGGATTAATGTATTCATACGCTGTTGTTTAATGTTAGGGAATCAGTTCAAGAATGATTAGGTTTTAGTCCTTAGCTTTTGGATATACTGTCAGTGGATCATTGAAGTTATTAAAAGATAAACTTCTTACAAATGAAGATTCCAAGACTAATCTTCTTGACCATCTCTCTGATTTCAAATACAGGTTGTCAAAGGCTTATGATGTAGCAGGAACCAATCTTCATTCTACTCCGTGAAAAATGAAATTAAGTTAGGACAGAAATACAAAGGAAATGAGTTTTCAGCCTGGTGATAAATCTTACCATCCTCTTCGGACCAAAATGTATGGTCCTTATAGAGTTGAAAAGAAAGTAAATTTGATAAAATTGTTTGAGAAAAGCATTTTTATGTAAGATTTGTGATATTAAACAGAATGTGAAATGTATGGTCTTGGAAGCCTTTAGGTGCAGAAAGGAAATTAGAAAATACATTTCTTTTGGAGATGCTAAATGTATTTCATAGATTTTTTGTCCGTCTTTAATTTATTCGGTACATATTATGGCTTTATCTGGTATACTGCTCGAGATGGTGCCATGGGATGTTGCAAGTTTCCGTTTTCTCGAAACGACTATACATATGTGCGTAGGGTCACAACAGGAGTTCTGATTTCATTGAATTCATTGTGAATAAGGAGAGGAATTGTTGATGAATTTTTTAATGGTAAAGATCTAATATTATTTGGGGCTTTTGATAACCACGGTGGTGATTTTGGAACAGATAATTTTGCAGTATTTCCAAAATTGATTGTTCTATTTCTAAGTGAAGATTCATTTTTATACCATACTCCGAGTATTTGAACGTATAGATATGTGTCATGAGACTGGTGCTATATAAATCCTAGAAGCCACTGAATACTGATGTCAACTGTTTATTTATATTTCAGCTGGAAGAGATCGTGATGAAGATCGATTTCTCTATTGCTGTAAAACCACAAAAAAAAAAAACATGTTTACACGATCAAGATAATAAAAACAGCAACTTCTAATATTGTTCCACCGTAAAACTTTTTTTTCAGAACTAAATGTTATGTAATCTGATTTAGTCTAATCCTAAATTAGACGTTTCTATATTTATTCATGAAATTTTTTGTTTCAGCATTGAGTAATTGTTTACAGAGCTCTTCCATGTTAACGCCAAATGTTGTTTCGTACTCAGTAAGCATGTAATGCTTTAGAGTAAATGTTGTGTTGTACTCAGTAAGCATGTAATGCTGTAGAGTAAGTGTTGTGTTGTACTCAGTAAGCATGTAATGCTGTAGAGTAAATGTTTTGTCGTACTCAGTAAGTATGTAATGCTTTAGAGTAAATGTTGTGTCGTATTCAGTAAGCATGCAGTGCTGTAGAGTAAAGGTTGTGTCGTACTCAGCAAGCATGTAATGCTCTAGAGTGAATTTGTCATACTAAGTAAGCATGTAGTGTTGTAGAGTAAATGTTGTGTTGTACGCAGTAAGCATGCAACGCTGTAGAGTAAATGTTTGGACATTTGCTTTTGCCATGAACACCATTTGGACATTTGCTTTTGCCATGTAAACACCGTTTGGACCTTTGCTTTTGCAGTGTAAACACCGTTTGGACATTTGCTTTGGCCGTGTAGACACCGTGTGGACCTTTGCTTTGGCCGCGTAAACATTGTTTGGACCTTTGCATTTGCCGTGTAAACACCATTTTGAACTTCGCTTTGACCATGTAAAACACCGTTTGGACCTTTGCTTTTGCCGCGTAAACATCGTCTGGACATTTGCTTTTGCTGTGTCTGCACTTTTTGGACATTTGCTTTTGCCGTGTAAGTACCGTTTGAACATTTTTCTGGTGTTATTTTTTTTCTCCGGTATTGTAAAAAGTAGCAATAAATGCATACATGTCTTGAAACATTTGATACACAAATTATTGCTACAACATACAAACGTATATTTACTGTCACTAGAAAGCCGAACTTCGGCATGGCTGGTCATTTTTCACGCCCTTCACAAATACTTTATTCCACTTTTCAGTGCATAATGCATAGGAGCGAAATGATGACTAAAGAACACATTTCACTATTTTAAACTAACTTCCTTGCCGTTTCTTAAAGAGAACACATTTCAAAAGTCATTCTTAACTTTTGATTGACATTTTAAAGTGGTTGTGAAGGGTCTCACTAAATTTCAAGTAGTTAGCTCGGACAAAACATCAAACTGTCGCATTACCTCCACAAGTGTGATTCAATTTTAGAGAACGTTTGTAGGAGACACGGTACTAATTCAACTCCCATAGTAAACATATGGAAACACCATCATATTAGAAATTCAATGACTTAAAATTTCTGGGTGCTGATGATTAGACTTATATTTCTCCGTGCACAACTATCCTTGGTGCAAGCTTCTGTGTGGAGAACACCATATGACCCGCGGCATTTTTTTAATCTACATGTTCATGAAGCACATGTTATTGATTCTGCACCAAATGAATCAGGTGATACTTTCATTACTGAGTACTCCTAAGTCAAGCCTGTAAAAATACTAAAATTGCATCAATAGAATTTTGTCTATATTTTTAAAAAAAAATTACTGATAGGATAAGCTCTCAAAAGATATTTTTGCTAAAATTTTAATTTTCATTATTAACCAACTATGGACCACCAAACCCGTATATACTCTATTATTTGTTATTTCTAGACTGATTCACAGTTCTTCAGTATAATTAGTACCGTGTGTCCAGTACACAACTACGATAGAGTGACTGTTCAAGTCTTCATTGGTGTTGTTCACTTCTGCTTTAAGCTTCTTCCTATCCGCGAGATGAGGTATGCATCTTTTTTTTTTTCTGCAGAAGTCTTTGTGACAGTTTCCATTTCAGATGAAAAACACTATAATTAGTTGCAGAGTATTTATTTGTGTTGGTACATGTAGTATATCATTAGCTACTACTGCGATAGAGAGGGGCTGAGCCAGTATACACATGTAACTTAACGATGTCCTACTTAAAGGTGAAGGCTGAAATTATAAATCTCTCTAAAAAAATATAGCAAACTCATTATTTTAACACTTCTCTCTCGTTACTTTTCCTGAATTGCATTAACAGCAGATTCTTTGACATGAAAGAGGAACGACATAAATGTAAATTTCGGGAATACTATTTTCGTTGACTAAGTATTCGAAGATTGTTGTTGTTGTTGTTGTTGTTGTTATTGTAGGGTTTAAAGCCATTTTTCAGCACACGATAGGCTATACATGGCGGCCAGTATTAATGGTGGAGGAAGAACCCAGGAAAACCCCGAAAAGAACCACCGACCCAGGAGAAGCTACTGGCAAGCTTTCTCACATACCCACATTGGCTAAATCCGAGACTCGAACCCACGCAGACAGTGGTGAGATGGCAGTGATCCGTAACGGCCCCCAAGTATTCGAAGATAACATCTGAAATAATTTGGTAAATTTAAAGCCAGACCTTTGGAAGTTTTCGCCATTTATCAAAATGTTGCGTAAACCGTTGTTTGCCACCCCGCCCCCTTCTCTGTGATAAGAAGTTACATGAGAATCCATTCTCGACAAGGGGTGGATGAGTTAAAAGTTATTAATTATTAATCAATTATGTAATAGTAAATTAATTACTGATTATTTATCAGTGTCTTAATTTAAATCAGTATATATTCCTTAGCTATAGTTAATGCTCGGTTTTCTTGTTTTATTTGCCTGTTGAATTTCCTCTATATGCACATGAAATCATTGTAGTCTGTCCTTTGTGACACGTACATTCACCACGACTGACATGGAATGCTTGCCGTCTTAGTTTTCTTAACGTATGTACGATACTCCACCGATGATATGCTATCTCACGTCGAGATAGCAAAGAGGTCGTATGGTTAATTGTATGTGTCCATGTGCCTCTACCATCACTATTGATAATTTAGAAATTTTTCTGAAATCTACATTATTGGAAGACGAAGTGTTGAGAGAGAGAGAGAGAGAGAGAGAATGATTTACGGAGTGTAATACAAATAGAACGAATGCTGCAATTGAGCATTTGTGTATCAGGTCGATTCGATTTCTGACTCGATTGCGCAGTGATAAAGTCATTGTTTTGCACCTATGCGGTCTCGAGTTCAAACACGGCTTCCAGCAGTTACAACAGTTACAAGAGAATGTGGTCGAATATTTAAAGTTTAAAATTATTTTAATTCTGGTAGCAGATGCATCAGTGAAATTTAAGTTAGCCTATATGTTTGGTTAACCTTTTATGGAAGGGGCAGAGTCCACTAAATCTGTAAGGCATATTTTTATTTCTTTCTTCCAGCCGCCATTGGAATCCCGCCATGTCCGTGCTGGACAAGGGTGTAAATGGCCTTCATGTTAACGACGTTTCTCTTGACTCGAGAGTGACGTCATCACGATACAATGGTTATGATACGGAACCGTTGGTACCACCCATCCAAATCTCCTCCACTTACAAGATCAAAGGTGTGGATGATTACAAACGCATTCTTCAGGAGGTACTTACATCCAACGTTTTACAAAGAGGATGTTCTTTAGTTATCCAATAAAATTACTTAATTACCCGAATTGTTGTTTGCTCCCCTTACTCTCGCATTCTGCGGCCCTTGAAAACGACTCTAACGACGGTTTCGTTCCCTCTCCAAAGGGCTTACTTGTTCAGAACAGCTATAGAACCATTCTGTTTTACCTTATTAGAAACATTTTACCGTAACATATTATGTTTGCATAGTGTTAACAAAGTGTAACGACATGAGGAAGAAAGGATTCTTGAAATACAACCAACATCGCCAACTGAAAATGTGTTCTTTAGCTTTTCTGATCTCGTGCGTTGTTAATTAATTCCACGGTAATGTTGTTGGATTATTAGTTACACGGTAATGTTATTGTAGTATTATCAGTCGCGAGAAACACTTGTTTGTTTTAATTTTAAGCACTGTTGTTGTTGTTGTTCAGTAAGCCCTGTGTAAGATGAATCGCGTGAGAATTTCTTTTGCCACTGATGACATCTCTTGGGGGGGGGGGGCACCAGACAGATGCCCCCCCCCCCCAATTTCCCCCCAAAAATAAGTGTTTTTATGTGTTTGTGTTTCCCCCGAAGGTGCGTGTGTTTGTATTCTTTTATATGAAAGAAGTTTTACCAAAAATTTATTTATCAGCAAATATTTGGATGGGGTATTTTTTTCCCCCTTGTGTTCTGTAATGGATTCTTCGTCCGATCTAAGTTTACCCTATTCGGAGCCTCTTCCCTTGTTTGGTAGTAGTGACCTTTGCCAAGGGTCCCCTACGTTCTGTGTATGCTATGCGAATATTTTCTATATTGTATGTGTGCTATAGATAATATGTTTGGACAGCATCTGAGTCAAATCTCTTCTCAAATTTTCATCTATATTCAGTTTATTGAAAAAAGGAGTTTTTGTTGAGTTATTTATGTTAGAGTTTGGAATCTTGAATTTTGAAATCAATGAGTTCTAAAGAGAATCGATACTTTATATAGAAAATAAATAAAACCTATTGTTTTTATGTATGCACTTATGATGTGACGATTCTCTTTTAATAAAACCTATTGTTTTTATGTATGCACTTATGATGTGACGATTCTCTTTTTCCTCTTGATTAAAATTTTGAAGTTACACGGATATATTCTATAAGAAGCCACATTGTCTTTATTTCTTTATGCATGCTTCTCTTATCGTAGAACATAGCCTTGTATTTACTACCACAATCAGCATATTTCTCTTCCAAAGGTAAAGACATAACGTTTGTAATACATGATTAGTACATCTAGTCTATTGTTTGTTATTGGCCAGATATATCAGGGCTCTATTTGCCCTTTAAATTACAGTAGATACCCTATGGTACTTTTTATTTTTTATTTTTTTCTTTTCCCTATTTCCCAATCGTGTGTTATGTTTGTCCATTTCCTGCATGTTGGATTTTCTGAGGCTCTTTCGCAGGCCTGGCCACTTCGCGTGGCGCCTTGTGGTATAGCCCTGCGACGTCTGTGTCTCTTATTTCTCCAACATGCAGGTCCCTGTATCCCTATATCTTTCCTTTAAAAAAACTGGATTGGGAAGTCGAGAAGAAGAAGAAGAAGAAAAAAACAGAAAAAAGACAGGGGGAAATATTTTATATAAAAACCGTTTATTGTTCAAAAGCGGGTTTATATGATATTATCCATTATTTTATCGGGTGACCACTTAGTTTTCCAAATTTAAACTTTTTCTTCTTCTTTTATTCAAAGTTTTTCAGTATAATCTCTAACGCAAAAGAGCCAACCAAAAAACCCCCCAACCCTCAGGGACATCCATAAGACCCTGTAAGTTATTTCAGAAATAATTTTGGTAATCTGTGTTTCTCGGGTTGGGGGGATGAGAGTATGGCTATTTTTTTCCCTCTATTTTTCCCTTTCTTTTTTTGTTTTGTTTGTCCGTTCATTTTGTTTGACAGTTTCCATGATATGAGATGAGACCGAGGTTCCAGCCCATACTTAACGGTGCACACCCCTACGCAGGCGGTAAACCGGAGCCACCTACCCATCTCCCCTTCCCTTGTATAGTGTCATACTATGTCATGTTATTTATCTAAGTATTTAAAACACATTGTTTTGTAATACATATAATTTAGTTTAATTTTTTTTAATAACTTCCATGAGGTGAGCGATGAAATTGAGGTTCCAGCCCGTGCTTAACGGTACACACCCCTACGTGGGCGGTAAACCGGAGCCTCCTCCCCATCTCTCCCCCCTGGTTTGGTGTTTAATAGAGAATTTATATTAATTATTTAATGTTTTAAGACATCTGTAAGAACCATTAAAGAAAACCATATTTATTTTTTAATTCTTATTACCTGGCCACAGGATAGCATAACTGTGGTAATATAGTCTATTATTTTTAAAACTACCTTATTTACGAAATTTACACCTATGTATAAAATATTATTTCTGTGATATTTATACTTTTTATATATTTCTATTATCAACATAAGTCTATTATTTTTGGTTTTGTCACATTGGGTAATCATATGGAGTTTTGTAACATTTGCTGCTTTACATAAAAGGCATTTCGGTATTATTCTAACCATACGACGTCTAACAGCTTCTATGCATGCGAGTCAGGCGTTGTGCAGATATTTAAAAATTATACTTTGAATTTTGACAGATCTTATTTTTCCCCAGTTTTTCCAAGTTCTTTCCCAGTTTATCCCCCAGTTCTTCTGTTCTACTTTACATTTTATTCTTTTTGTTACATCCTCTCTTAACCACTCATACGTGTTTCCTATATCTAGTTGCCATAGCTCTGTTTTATCTCTATATTTTAGAAGTATTTCCTTTATATTTCTAAATTTCCTTGGCACTTCAAGTTTCTTCATAAGTTTATTATTTCTATATATCTCTGGTCGGTTCTTCATGGTGAAGCCGAACCAGTAGATATATAGTGCCTCCCATGCTGTCCCTGTACAGGGTTGCACTTTTTTCATTTTCTTTATTATGTCTGATTATTTTAGTAGATGGGGACTTGGCAGTCCCAATCCCCCTCTACTTTTTGCTCTATACAGAGTCTCTTTTATTATATTATGGGTCTTGTAATTCCATATATAGTCAATAATTTCATTATCTAACTTATTTAAAATTTTGTTTTCCATATCACTGGATCTAATTATGTAATTTATATTAGAATACAAGTATGTTTTAGCCACTTGGGCCCGCTCCATTATACATAGTGGCGTTAGGGCCCAGATGTGTGCATTTTCTCTGATTTTTTGGATTATGTGTTTGTAGTTTTCTATGATGTCTTTTTTCCCAAAGTATACCCCTAGAGATTTCACTGTATCTTTTAGTAGGTGGGGAGGTAACCGAGGATGGTTCCCTCTCCAGTTTCTTATTTTTAGAACTTTGGTCTTATCTTGATTTATTTTTGAGCCTGACGCTTTCCCAAAATTTTCAAATTCTTTCTCTAAGTGTGTAAAAGATTTTGCATCTCTTATAAAGTTCGTACAATCATCAGCATTCTGGATTATTTTAAATTCCTCTTTTAGGTTTGGAATTTGTATACCTTGTATTACTGTTTTTTTTTTCTTTCTTATTTTGTGGCTTAGAATTTCAATTGCTATTACGTATAATAACATTGATAGTGGGCAACCTTGCCTCACAGATAGTTATAAATCAAATTCTTTCGTGCATTTCCCATTTACCTGTGCACATGCGGTTATTCCTGTGTATAGGATTTCAGCCCATTTTCGGAAGTTTTCTCCGAAACTAAATTATTCTAATACTTTTTGTATATAGCTGTGTTCTAATCGGTCAAAGGCTTTTTCTTGGTCAAAGAGTATCATAGCCCCCTTCGTACCTGTTTCATTAATATAGTCTATTACAGTTTTTATATTTAAAATATTACTTTCACATCTCAGGCAGGACGTAAGAAGATCTGACAGGCAAGAAACACAAATTAATGAACAAGAAAATCTGCGCACTTGTACGCTTTATATGTTCTGCTGTTTTAGGGTGGCTATATTTACTCCCGCCTGGGTCACATGAATTCCGATGCAGTGGAGGCAGCTATTAACGCCATCGAACAAGGGGCGGGAACACTTGTCTTCCCGGCGGGAATGTCGGCTGTCAGCGCCGCCATGATTGGACTACTTAAAGCAGGAGATCACGTGGTATGTTAATCCAAGAGATAGACATTCTGCGAATTGCCAGTCTCCGCAAACTGTCATTGTCGTCAAATATCAAATAATTGTTGCTAATAAAAGCTAGTTAAGGAATGCTAGCCATGGTGAAATACAATTTCCAATAAATAAAGTCGATTTACAGCGTGGTGAATTACAGCGGGGATCGAATTACAGAGTGATGAATTGCAGTAGGGATTGCATCAAATTTCCAATAAATAAAGTCTAACTTTTGCAAGTCGCTAAAATGATTTACTCCCAAAAAAATTTATACAGATATCAATGATATGATTGACATTTCAAAACTGTTCATTATGGCCATCATTATTTCAAAACTACTTGCTTGTTTATCTTTCACATATCTTGATATATATCCATGTTTGTAGAACAAGAAACAAATATACCCAACTAATTACGTGTCGTTTTGCATGCATGCGAGAGCCGAATAAGTAGTTCAGCACATATGATAGAAATTTATTCTTCCTGAAATGCCCTATTGTTCATCCAGCATTTTAAAATTTGCAAAGACACAGCAACGTTTTGTTTAGTGAAGTTGATTAACATTAATACTGTGTATATTTTAATAATATTACGAACAAGTATAATTTAATATTTCATGTCGACGACGATATTTGTTAATGTTATATTAATCCGTTACAACTTTATCTTTTGTCACAAAGGTTGTTTGCTATCCTTGCTTTAGTGCCGCTTTTGATCTCTTTGACAAAATAATGACCAAGTTTGGAGTGGAGGTTTCGTGGGTACCCTCTGGATGTTCGGTCGAGGAGTACAGGAAAAGCGTCAAAGAAAATACAAGGGTAGGAATCTCTTTTTCACTCCAGTGGAGTACATAAGTAGATAAGCCGCAGCTTGGTTTAGATTGGTACTGTCCTTTTTGGGTGGACTTCACTCACTAGCAACGAATGGAAGACAAAATGAATACATTGTTAAATCGTATTCAAGCCTTGGCTGTGTGTATTTACACTAGCACAGATACCGAGCTAGCACTGTTGCAGATTTTAAATTAGTACGATTCTTTTCTCGTGGACCATCACCTACCCACAAAAAATAAAAAAATAAATGATTACATTATAAATGCTAGTTCCCGGGTTATTTATATCTATCTACTCTATCACAACTGTAGAGTTTTCACATTTATAAAATTTTAAATTTAGTACGATCGCTTTCCCAATAAAAATGATCACAGAAATTCTAGGTCAAACATACTATGACTCATCATTAATGCACGTTATTGCTTTGTGATCATTCATACACATCCCATGTAATAACTGTATAGCTCTAGGACCAAAAGTGACTTTCATTACAGCTGCAAGTTGTATTTTGCATAGGCTTTGCCCACGCCCAAGAAATGAAATGACCACACTGAGAAGTGAAATGACCACAATGAAAAATGAATTTAAGTACTGTCCTTGCAGCCATTACTATCGTAGTGTTGCAGTCGTACTAATAAATTAATTAAAGCTGAAAAACCGCAGATACACAATAAGAACTAAAAAAAATTAAAAGTATTAAATTTGACAGGTTATTAGTGCTAGAACAGTTCAGCAAGAAAGAAAAAAAAAAGGATTTTCAAACGCTGCATTTCAAGACCAGGAAATATCCGTTTGACTTTTGCTATCGTATGAATTTTTGTAAATATTCTTTATAATTAAATAAAGTATGACAGAGTAATTGTATCATAGGTATTGAGCCAACGAAGCGTGACACGAGATCTCTGCAAAGTATTTTAGTTGATAATACTTCAGATTACACAGCTTAAAATGTCTGGAGAGGTTCTACATGCCATCAAATCTAAAGTGATTCGGCGATACCCCTGTCGATTTGACTTTATTTTAAAAAACAAACAAAGCGACAACTCTCCAAATGCACTATAAGAAAGAGTGATGGGTCTAACCCCTGGGAAGGGCCAGGTGGACAAAAAGTCCAGAGTTGGCTGCCCCCATGAATTGATGCATTAGAGAATGCAGATGTGCTTTTGCGAAAATGTAAAACAAAGGTTAAATACACAATATTTTCTTCACAAATCCAAAATATTTACAGTTATATATTGAAATATTTATATTTAAATAAATCAAAATGAAGATTTCTCTACGAAATAAACCAATAAGAAACAAGTTAGAAAATAATTACAACTACCATTAATACGTATGAAAAGTAGAAAAGATTTACTGACCGTAAATAGACACAGTTTAAATATATATATTTAACTGAACGACTTCGAGATCCAATTTAATAGCAAGGTAAATGCTTATAGATTTTACGATGGCAAAAATGAAAATATGTCTGAAATTTTCAGTGACAGTGGACCGTACTTGAGAATCATCAATCGAGTCATCTTGCACCTTTTCCATATAAAAAAAAATCCAGCTGTATCGCTGTCGCAGCAATTTTGAAATTCATTCTTGAGAACGAATCTGTGACGTGATGGAATCAGGTGACCAATAATATACATCACTGTGTGTATTAAAACTAAAGTACTGATTCATTAAAAAATATTTAAAAGTTATTTAAATATCAATACGACCCAAAGAAAAGTTTTATTTTGGTTTAAGTGATTAAAATTTATCATACAGTGGCGTCACTCGGGTTGGTGTCACCCAATGCGGTTATGTTATGTTATATTTTTAAAATTTTAGGAATACTCGTATTAGTAATTACAAAGGAGACCCCTGTTCTATATTTTAGTATACTAGGACTAGGTCATGATGCATGATTAAAGATATCTGGTTTATAACGTTTGAAAGACTTCCATATGTTCTCTATGATTAAGACTTTATTAGGGGTAAATTAGCATGACGCTGCAGAGATACGGCAAATCACCTATACGACTAGGACAATGATGGTAAAGTGAAATGCAATGTTGAGTTACAAAGGTCGAAATCAAGGTCATTCGTCATATACCGGCATTACACAAACCATTACGAATGGTACGCGAGTCAATCCATGCTGGAAAAAATATGGACACCTAATGAACAGAAAATTTGTTTTGAAATACCATATGACTTTGATACTGGTTGCATTTTAAAAGTGAACTTGGAGATTCCATGCGTGGCCATTTCAAAGACTATCCATGAGGTGCAAGAGAATTTAATTTCAGATGAAGATGATTTATCTCCCTTGCAAAAGAAGTTGATAAATGATTACAGGGTACTGTGATGCTATAAATGAGCTATAAATGAGCTTAAACTGTGTGCGTGTGTGTGTGTGTGTGATTTGAATTTTTAACGTAGCTTTAACAATTTTCCAGTCATATCGCTACGATGTCTGCTGTGTGTCAGTTTATAGTGATGTCTAGCACTTGGCCATCATGCCGCAGACATGTAGCATGATGTCCCACCCGGTCACATTATCCTGACATCAGGCCGACAAGCCCTAACACTAACCTCTCAATGCTGAGCGCCAAGCGAGGCAGCTGTTAGTATCATTTTTATAAGTCTTTAGTATAACTCGTCCGTGGATCGAACCCACGACCTTCCGCATCCGAGGCGGGGGTACAAAACTAAATGTTCCAATATATATATATATATATATATATATATATATATATATATATATATATATATATATATATATATATATATATATATATATATATATAGACATGCAAAACAAATAGGTAATTAACTACACAAAATTAAACTTTGCATACAGTTACATTTATAACAAAAAATATACACATAATTGTCTTGATTGAACAAAAGAAAGGATCACGATCTTTATATAGAGCTAACTACTAACCTGAGACTAAAAGCAAACAATGTTTTCGAGAAAACCAGGTTCAGATTGATGAATAATGTTGTAATAGGCACACAAACCAGGTTCAGATTGATGAATAATGTTGTAATAGGCACACAAACCAGGTTCAGATTGATGAATAATGTTGTAATAGGCACACAGATTGGATATCTCAAGAACAGAACAAAAGTAAAAAATATATGTAGACGAAAATGCATTTTTCAAGTGTCAGACAGATCTATCATTTATGACGACGACTTAGCACTGGTTAGATAAACAGGAAAATTTAATTAACTAAACCAATTTAAGGTGAATTTATGTCGTGAGTTCAGCAAGAGGTTGATGTACGAGTTATATTACAAGCTCAGCCAAGAAACTGAATGATAGAATAAGTCCTCTAATATTACACTGATAGATATCCTTTATGATTCCATGTTGAGACATAAAACATATACACTGACATGAAAGATAACTTTATTTCTGTGACACCAATGACTATCAAAATGACAGCGTATCCCACTAATGAACGAGAAAGTTACATGGCCTTTGAAGGATAAATTAAATGCTGCTGCAGTTAGAGAGTTCCGTTAGTTAATTTCAAAACATTATTCATCCAGGACTGATTAGAAGAAAAAGCAAAAATTATGGTAAGGGGAATAAGATCGTATGCAAAAAGGATGTACAAAAATTGAATTTGCGTGGGTCTTATAAGTACGAATGACATAAATTACTATAGGTCTTATCAGTACGAATAACTAAATTACCATAGGTCTTAATCAGTACGAATAACTAAATTACCATAGGTCTTATCAGTACGAATAACATAAGTTACTATAGGTCTTATCAGTACGAAGTGCATAACATCAAAATGAAGATGGTAGTATTTTCTATGTATGACGGTAAGTATTCTTGGTTGACAATGTAACCTCAACATATTATCTCATTGACACGTGGACACTATATAACCAAACGGATACTTAAGCGAGACATTCTAAGTTAATTCCTTATTTTCTGTTTCAATATTTTTACAATTCCTCCTTTCCCTGATATAAAGTAATTTACGTTACAAATGCTCTGTACTCTTGTTGCCTCAATAGCAGAACATAACAGTAATCTTAACAGTGTCATGGAAGCCCCAAACGGTTGCATTATATAAGCCTAATGGTGTCATGGTAACCCCAAACGGCTGTATTATATAAGCCTAATGGTGTCACGGAAGCCACAAACGTTTGTATTATATAGCCTAATGGTGTCACTCAAGCCCCAAACGGTTGCATTATATAAGCCTACTGGTGTCATGGAAGCCCCAAACGGTTGTATTATATAAGCCTAATGGTGTCACGGAAGCCCCAAACGGCTGTATTATATAAGCCTAATGGTGTCACGGAAGCCACAAATGGTTGCATTATATAAGCCTAATGGTGTCACGGAAGCCACTAACGTTTTTTATATATAAGCCTAATGGTGTCACGCAAGCCCCAAACGGTTACATTATATAAGCCTACTGGTGTCATGGAAACCCCAAACGGTTGTATTATATAAGCCTAATGGTGTCACGGAAGCCCCAAACGGCTGTATTATATAAGCCTAATGGTGTCACGGAAGCCACAAACGGTTGCATTATATAAGCCTATTGGTGTCACGGAAGCTACAAACTGTTGTATTATATAAGCCTAACGTTTTCATGATATACAAAAATATGCAACAAATTAAAAGCTACTTTAGTAAGGTTAGCAGCTTTCGCTTTTGCGTCATCAACATTGCTGCAGTCATCTATCAGAAACATTTATACCTTTATAGATGTCAGCTCAAACCACTTATCTAATTTATAATCACGATCTACAACGATCTTAATTATCCTATGTTGAAGAAATGTCATAAGTCTTATTGAACAGAAAAGTGGAACAGATGATAATGACGTAGTAAAAATGTTTCTGTATTTAGTCTAAAACATTTAGTGCAGGTACGGTTTAGTAAATCCACAAATTATCATGTTATTATGTTCCCTTCATTAAATTTATTAAAACATAATTGATTCGAGTTAATTGTTTGTAATATTTACCTGACTATGTTAAGTGAAATAAATATACATTTTGTAAGCATCTGCATTTTCTTTTCTGTTGATTCGAAACTGAATTCCTTGTTACACGTTAGCTAAGGTAAGGCTGCTTCCCTGTAATCTGTTATGAAATGTACATCTTAAATCAAGCCAGATTCAGTTTGTTTCCTTATAAGCAGCAGTATTAAAACTTGCGTTAATAACTTGTGTGACTTTTGTATGCTTGCATTGTTCATCAAAGAAATAGTGCCTTTTTGCAACTGTTGTATCAATTAAAAACACTGCTGGTTTACCATATGCAACTGTTGTATCAATGAAAACACTGGTTGTATACAATGTGCAACCGTCGTATCTATTGAAAACACTGCGGATATACCATGTTTGGCAGTTCTTGTGTAGCCACTCGGATTTTTTATATTGCTAGGTTGCAAACATTCTGGATTACTTTACGTAACTTTTTTTCCACAAATTATCAAAATATCCTTCAAGATCATTAAAATAGAATCAGTTGTGAAATTCGGTAAAGGTCTATTTAGCTACGGTTTCGTTAAAAAGACCAATTTCATTTCTCTAGTCGTTATTTATCGATTGAGAGATTCTTCAGGGTGTGATCTTATCGTACTGGAGACGAAAGTTTTCCTGTTCGTGGTTCTCATCTTCTAGTACAGCAGCGTTTTTTTTTTGTTTTTTGCAAGCGTTATGTTCAATCTAAAATGTCGTGGAAGAGAACATCTATAATTAACAGGGGAAATTGAAATACAATGGACACTGACACCAATAACTTGGAAAATTTAAATACCGTGCAAAATACTGATAACAGGAAAAATTGAAATACAGTGCAAAATACTGATAACAGGGAAAATTGAAATACAGTGCAAAATACTGATAACAGGGAAAATTGAAATACAGTGCAAAACACCGATAACAGTGGCAATTGGTATCGAAGAATCGGAAAGTTCAATGGTTTTCTAAATTATCTTCTCAAACACAATAATCTATAGCTCAGGAACTTGTATACCATCGGTTATTGCATCTCCAATATTGCTGCTGCTGTAGCAATTGTTGTAGGTATAATCCAGATTTGAAACCGTTGCCAGTTTTCATTTGTATATTGGAGTATACTTAGTAGGCCATGTTATAAACTTTATGCTCATTAATAAACACTTTTCTCTGTTAGTATGTATGTGGTTGATTTACATTGCTAAGTTTATCGACACATTCGTTTTTAAAGCCCAGCGAATAAATAAGACGTTGGTTGTTTACCTATAATCGTATGAATGAAATCTATAATTTCGGCAGGAAAAGATCGTAATGAATATCTACTTAAGCTAAAACATGGTGCATAAATGTGAGTTTCTTAACGTGATAGGTCATATAAGTATTAAGCATCTATTGTACGTAACCTGGATGCAATCAAAGGTGATAGGTCATATTGGCATGGAACATTTATTGTACGTAACTCGGATGCAGTCAAAGGTGATAGGGCATATCGGTATGAAACATCTATGGTACATAACCCGGATGCAGTCAAAGGTGATAGGTCATATTGGCATGGAACATCTATTGTACGCAACCTGGATGCAATCAAAGGTGATAGGTCATATTGGCATGGAACATCTATTGTACTTCACCTGGATGCAATCAAACGTGATAGAGCTTAGTAGAAACTGGTAACTTTTATGTAATGTACGGATCGTAGTTTCATACTTATAAATATCTGGCAATCATTTTAATTCTTGAAATTCTTCATCCAGTTTGATCGTTACAGTGTTACCAATAATATCAATTAAAACATTAAAACAATACCGTCATCATTACAGTGTTATCAATAATATCAATTAAAATAATACTGTCATCATTACAGTGTTATCAGTAATATCAATTAAAATATTAACACGATACCGTCATCATTACAGTGTTATCAATAATATCAATACAAATATTAAAACAATACAGTCATCATTACAGTGTTATCAATAATATCAATTAAAATGTTAAAACACTACAGTCATCATTACAGTGTTATCAATAATATCAATTAAAACATTAAAACAATACAGTCTTCATTACAGTGTTATCAATAATATCCTTTAAAACATTAAAACAATACCGTCATTCATCATTACAGTGTTATCAATAATATCAATTAAAACATTAAACAATACCGTCATGATCACAGTGTTGTCAATAATATCAATTAAAACACTTAAACAATACAGTCATTCATCATTACAATGTTATCAATAATATCAATTAAAACATTAAAGCAATGCCATCATCATTACAGTGTTATCGATAATATCAATTAAAACAATAACGTCATCATTATAGTGTTATCAATAATATCAATTAAAACATTAAAACAATACCATCATCATTACAGTGTTATCAAAAATATTATTTAAAACAATAAAACAATACCGTCATCATTAGAGTGTTATCAAAAATATCAATTAAAACATTAAAACAATACTGTCATGATGACAGTGTTGTCAATAATATCAACTAAAACAGTACCGTCATCATTACAATGTTATCCATAATATAATTTAAAACATTAAACAATACCGTCATCCTTACAGTGTTATCAATAATATCAATTAAAACAATACTGTCATCATTACAGTGTTATCAATAATATAATTTAAAACAATGCCGTCATCATTACAATGTTATCAATAATGTCAATTAAAACAATGCCGTCATCATTACAAAGTTATTAATAATATAAATTAAAACAATACCATCATCATCACAGTGTTATCAATAATATCAATTAAAACATTAAAACAATGCCGTCATCATTATGATGTTATCAATAATATCAATTATAACAATACTATCATCATTATAGTGTCATCAGTAATATCAATTAAAACATTAAAATAATACCGTCATGGTTACAGTGTTATCAATAATATCAACTAAAACAATACCGTCATGATTACAGTGTTATCAAAACTATCATTTAAAACATTAAAATAATACCGTGATCATTACAATATTATCAGTAATATCAATTAAAACAATACCATGAGAGTACTCCTTATCCTTAAATTACTCAGAACAATGAGAAAATCATAAGGCATTTAGAATCCAGGCATTTGTTTTTTCTTCTTCAAACAGAAATTTGAATTTATAAATTTCCTTTTTTAATATTATGATACAATAGGATGATGCAATATTATTTGCATCCATTTATGTGTTCAATTAATTTTGACAGTATCTATGCTTTTATATTTTTTGGTTTTAACTGCATATAAGGTACCACCTAATGTGGCAGTTCTTGGTCTGCCTCCTTTTCGAATACATTATCTCCATCGTACAACTTCCATTTTGAATAAAAATCTCTATGGTACAACTTCCATTTCGAATACATGTCTCCATTGTACAAATTCTGTTTCGAATACATGTCTCCATCGTACAACTTCCGTTTCGAACACATGTCTTCATCGTACACTCTTGTTATCAATCATTCCATTCATTTTCAAAACTACATCTTTTTTTCCAAGACGCCATATTAATTATTAACTTATCGGTTAACATATATTATTTCTGCTTTTGATTATTCAACTACTGAGTGTAATTTTTTGCAAAATTCAGTTATGTGCAACAACCGAGTGTAAGTTGTAAAAGTCGGTATGCGTAACCACAGAGTGAAATTTATTGCAAAATTCGGTATGTGTAACCACCAAGTGCAATTTGTTGCAAAATTCTATATGTGTAACATCTGCTACTGTTTTGATCTTACCGTTCAAATATGCATATCTAATCCTGAGTTATTTCCTTAGATCAAACCCTACTTTAACTAATACTTATATTTTAGTCGTCGTCTCTCCTTTTAATTACATCTGTTAGGAAATTAATTTTTTGTCGTCTCTCCTTTCTATTACATCTGTTAGGACATTTCTTTGTCATCTCTCCTTTTGATTACATATGCTAGGACATTTCTTTTTCGTCTTTCCTTTTGATTACATCTGTTAAGACATTTCTTTGTCGTCTTTCCTTTTGATTACATGTTAAGACATTTCTTTTTCATCTCTCCTTTTAAATATATCTATTAGGACATTTCTTTTGTCGTCTCTCCTTTTGATTACATCTGTTAGGACATTTCTTTGTCATCTCTCCTTTTGATTACATATGTTAGGCCATTTCTTTGTCGTCTCTCCTTTTGATTACATCTGTTAAGACAATTTTTTGTCGTCTCTCCTTTTGATTACATCTGTTAAAACATTTCTGTGTCCTCTTTCCTTTTGATTACACATGTTAGGACAGTTCTTTATCGTCTCTCCTATTGATTACATCTGTTAAGACATTTGTCGTCTCTCCTTTTGATTACATCAGTTAAAACATTTCTTTGTCGTCTCTCCTTTTGATTATATCAATTAGGCCATTTCTTTGTAGTCTCTCCTTTAAATTTCATCTAAGACATTTCTTTGTCATCTCTCCTTTTGATTACATCTGTTAAGACATTTCTTTATTGTCTCTCCTTTGATCATATCTGTTAGGACATTTCTTTGTCGTCTCTCCTTTTGATTACATCTATTAAGACAATTCTTTGTCGTCTCTCCTTTTGGTTACATCTGTTAAGACATTTCTTTGTCCTCCTTCCTTTTGATTACACCTGTTAGGACATTTCTTTGTCATCTCTCCTTTTGATTACACATGTTAAGACATTTCTTTGTCGTCTCTTCTTTTGATTACATCTGTTAAGACATTTCTTTGTCATCTCTCCTTTTGATTACATCTGTTAAGAAATTTCTTCGTCGTCTCTCCTTTTGATTACATCTGTTAAGATATTTCTTTGTCGTCTCTCCTTTTGATCACATCTGTTAAGACACTTCTTTGTCGTCTTTCCTTTTGATTACACCTGTTAGGACAATTCTTTGTCATCTCTCCTTTTGATTACCTCTGTTAAGACATTATTTTTTTGTCTCTCCTTTGATCATATCTGTTAGGACATTTCTTTGTCGTCTCTCCTTTTCATTACATCTGTTAGGACATTTCTTTGTCATCTCTCCTTTTGATTACATATGCTAAGACATTTCTTTTTCGTCTTTCCTTTTGATTACATCTGTTAAGACATTTCTTTGTCATCTCTCCTTTTGATTACATCTACTAAGACATTTCTTTCTCATCTTTCCTTTTGATTACATCTGTTAAGACATTTCTTTTTTGTCTCTCCTTTTGATTATATCTGTTAGGACATTTCTGTTAAGACACTTCTTTGTCGTCTTTCCTTTTGATTACACCTGTTAGGACAATTCTTTGTCATCTCTCCTTTTGATTACCTCTGTTAAGACATTATTTTTTTGTCTCTCCTTTGATCATATCTGTTAGGACATTTCTTTGTCGTCTCTCCTTTTCATTACATCTGTTAGGACATTTCTTTGTCATCTCTCCTTTTGATTACATATGCTAAGACATTTCTTTTTCGTCTTTCCTTTTGATTACATCTGTTAAGACATTTCTTTGTCATCTCTCCTTTTGATTACATCTACTAAGACATTTCTTTCTCATCTTTCCTTTTGATTACATCTGTTAAGACATTTCTTTTTTGTCTCTCCTTTTGATTATATCTGTTAGGACATTTCTTTCTCGTTTCTCCTTTTGATTACATATGTTAGGACATTTCTTCGTTCTCTCTCCTTTTGATTACATCTGTTTGCATCGATTTGTTTGATTTTCTTTATTCAAGTGTCTTTAATTAGTTTTGACTAGACTTATGAATATCATAACCCTCATATGACTTGTTCCTCGTCCATGTCATTTTCTAAAGCTTCTATTCCAGTAGTTATCCTCTGCTGAATAGTTTGTAAATACTGTTGGGTGTTTAGTCTCTCTCCAGGTTTTTCTTTTGCTATTCATATGGATTGAGTAACAGTAGACAAGGTACCGAATCTCTGTCTAAACTAGGCTGATAAATCAGCCCCTCACCCGTGATGATGTTGATTTTCGGGTTAGGGGCTGATATCACCTAATCATTGAAAGCCTCAATTATTCGCAGTCACTTTTGTCTGCACACATTGGTGTACATTTTATACACTTACCTGTATGTCTCATGTCTGTGGAGCTACCATCGGCTGAAGGTTTCTTTTGGTGACATGTACATTATATTTCCAGAGAAAATTATATGTTTGGTGACTTGAAAATCGACATGGGATAGTACAACCATCCGTCCTGTGGCCATTTTAAATTTCACGCTAGATATGGCTGTTGCCAATTACCGGTATGTGTCTAAAATGTATGCAGGATTGTTCCGGAATGATTTGCATGCAGCAACATTGCATATTTTAATGAACTGGTGACATCAGACCCACATATCGTCCATCAGTATCAACACAGATTGGGGGGTTGATTTATCGGACTATGTCTAAACAAGCTACCAGCTTTTAGAATCATACCCTGTTCTCATCAGTCTTCCATTATAGTTTTAGATTTTATATTAATACTCTCTTCAGTAGCATTTCATTTCTTGTCCCTGTTTTCTCTGAGTCTTTTGATATCCTCCAAAGTTATTTTCTGTTTAGTTTACTTTAGATATGCTAGATTGATTGATTCTGGTGGAATATTCAAACTCCTGTTCACGATGTAGTAGATGCACAGAACATTGAAACTCGTGTTCACAATGCAGTAGACTCACTGGATATTGAAACAATTTAGGAGACGCACAGGATACTAAAACTCCTAGGTCATCCATCTACAACCGGTAGTTTTACGTCAACTGGTGTCATGGATAAGCCAACAGGACACCCATCTACATCTGGTAGATTTATTGTCACTTGGTGTCATCAATAAGACAATAAGCCAACAGGATATCAATCTATAACGGGTAGTTTTATCTCGTATGGTGTCGTCAATAAGCCAACAGGACATCCATCTACAACCGATAGATTTATGTCATATGATGTCATCAATAAGCCAACATGACATCCATTTTTATGTCGCATGATGTTGTCAGTAAGCCAGCAGGATATCCATCTACAACCATTAGTTTTATGCTGCATGGTGTTATCAGTAGGACAACAAGACATCCATCTACGAACCGGTAGTTTTATGTTGTATGGTGTCATCAACAAGCCAAAAGGACATCCATCTACAACTGGTAGATTTATGTTATATGGTGTTGTCAATAAGCCAACAGGACATGCATCTACAGCTGGTAGTTTTATGTTGTATGGTGTTGTCAACACTTCGAGAGGACATCCATCTACAGCCAGTCGTTTAATTGTCACATGGTGTCGTGAATAAGGCAATAAGCCAAGAGGACATCCATATACAGCCGGTAGATTTATGTCTTATTGTGTCATCCATAAGCAAACAGGACATCCATCTACAATCGATAGTTTTATTGTCAACAATTTGCAAGTTATTATCAACACTTTCTAGTATATGAATGATTTCAGATCTAGTTCAAATTCTGCTATCCCTATGAATGATTCTTCCATATGCCATATCCACTATTGCCATGCTGTTCCTTTGATTGACTGCCAAATGCTATATCCAGTATCACCAGGCCATCCCTATGACTGACTCTGCCATATGCCATATCCTGTATCACCATACTGCCCGTATGATTGACTCCCAAATGTCATATACAGTATCACCATGCTGTCTCTATGATTGACTCTGCCATATGCCATATACAGTATTGCCATGTGTCTCTATGATTGACTGCCAAATGCCACATCCAGTTTCACCATACTGTCTCTATGACTGACTGCCAAATGCAATATCTAGTATCAACATGCCGTCTTTATGATTGACTTTGCCAAATACCAAATCCAGTATCACCATGCCGTCTCTGTGATTGACTTTGCCAAATGCTATATCCAGTATCACCAAGCCATTTTTATGATTAACTTTGCCAAATGCTATATCCAGTATCACCAAGCCATCTTTATGATTGACTGCCAAATGCCATATCCAGTATCACCATGCCGTCTTTATGATTCACTTTGCCAAAGGTGCTTCATATCCCGAACGCCTTGTGCTGCTTAAAAAATAGATCGTTATTTTGCATAACTCTGTCATATACCATATCCAGTATCACCATGACGTCTTTATGATTGACTTTGACAAATGTCATATCCAGTATCACCATGCCGTCTTTATGACTGACTTTGACAAATGTCATATCCACTGTCACCATGCCATCTTTAATGACTTTGCCAATTGCTGTATCTAGTATCACCATGCCGTCTTTATGATTTACTGCAAAATGATATATCCAGTATCACCATGCCATCTTTACGATTCACTTTGCTTAATATCATATCCAGTATCACCATGTCGTCTTTATGATTGACTGCTAAATGCTATATCCAGTGCCACCATGCCATCTTTATGATTGACTTTGCCAAATGCTATATCCAGTGTCACCATGCCGTCATTATGATTGACTGCAAAATGATGTATCCAGTATGACCATGCCGTCTTTATGATTTACTGCAAAATGATATATCTAGTATCACCATGCCGTTTTTATGATTGACTGATAAATGTTATATCCAGTGCCACCATGCCATCTTTATGATTGACTTTGCCAAATGCCATATCCAGTATCACCATGCCATCTTTATGATTGACTGCAAAATAATATACCCGGTATCACCATGGCGTCTTTATGATTGACTGTGCCAAAGGTGCTTCATATCCCGAACGCCTTGTACTGCTTAAAATAGATCTTTACTTTGCGTAACTCTGCCATATGCCATATCCAGTATCGCCATGCCGTCTTTATGATTGACTTTGCCAAATGCCATATCGAGTGTCACCATGCCATCTTTAAGACTGATTTTGCCAAATGCCATATCTAGTATCACCATGCCATCTTTATGATTGACTTTGCCAGATGATATATCCAGTATCACCATGCCGTCTTTATGATTGACGTTGCCAAATGCCATATCAAGTATAACCCTGCCGTCTTTATGATTGACTTTGCCAAATTGTATGTCCAGTATCGGGGTCCCGAGTGGCCGAGTGGTCTAAAGCGCTCTCCGTTACGGATCACTGCCATCTCACCTCTGTCTGCGTAGGTTTGAGTCTCGGATTCGGCCAATGTGGGTATGTGAGAAAGCTTTCCAGTAGCTTCTCGAGGGTCGGTGGTTCTTTCCAGGGATTTCCCGGGTTCTTCCTCCACCATTAATACTGGCCGCCATGTATAGCCTATCGTGTGCTGAAAAATGGCGTTAAACCCTACAACAACAACAACAACAACATATCCAGTATCACCATGCTGTCTTTATGATTGACTTTGCCAAATTATATATCCAGTATCACTATGCCGTCTTTATGATTGACTTTGCCATTTGCCGTATCCATTATCACCATGCCATCTTTATGATTGACTTTGCCAAGTGCCATATCCAGTATCACCATGCCATCTTTATTATTGACTTTGCCAAGTGCCATATCCAGTATCACCATGCCATCTTTATGATTGACTTTGCCATGTGCCATATTCAGTAACACCATGCCATCTTTATGATTGACTTTGCCAAGTGCCATATCCAGTATCACCATGCCATCTTTATGATTGACTTTGCCATGTGCCATATCCAGTATCACCATGCCATCTTTATGACTGACTTTGCCATGTGCCTTATCCAGTATCACCATGCCATCTTTATGATTGTGCCAAAGGTGCATCATATTCTGAATCACCTTGTGCTGCTTAAAACAGATCTTTGTTTTGCATAACTTCTACTTCTGGTTTCGTCCAATCGTTATAGATTGATCTTGCAAATTTACTAGATCTTTAAATTGTACGATCAATTCAGCGATGTATACATACATACATACATACATACATACATACATACATACACACACATACACATACACATACATACACACATACATACATACACACATGCATACATGCATACACACATACACACATATATACATACATACATACATATATACATACATAGTTTACAATCCTACATACATACATACATACATGCATACACACACATACATACACACACATACATGCATACGTACATACATACATACATAGTTTACATACATACATACATACATGCATACATACATACATTTATACACACACATACATACATACATACATACATACATACATACATATATACATACATACATACATACATACATACACACACATACATACATGCATACACACATACACACATATATACATACATACATAGTTTACATTCCTACATACATACATACATACATACATACATACACACACATACATACATAGATACATGCATACATACACACACATACATACACACACATACATGCATACGTACATACATACATAGTTTACATACATACATACATGCATACATACATACATACATTTATACACACACATACATACATACATGCATACATACATACATACATAAATACACACACATACACACATACATATATACAAACATACACACATACATACATACACACACATACATACGTACATACATACATACATACATACATACATACAGCAGACATACATACATACATGCATGCATACATACATACATAGAACATACATACAAACATACACACGCATAGAACATACATGCAAACATACACACACATAGAACATACATACATACACACACATACATACATATACACACACATACATACGTACATAATACATACATACATACATACATACACACATACACACATGTATACAAACATACACACATACATACATAGATACACATACATACATCCATACATACATACATACATGCATACATACATACATGCATGCATGCACGCACGCACGCACGCATGCACACACATGCACATACATACATACATACATACATACTTTTTAGTGCACTATTTTCCTCTTTGTTATCATGGTTGGTGCTGCTTATTTCATTGCATTCATTGTTAAGTAGAATTTGTAACTCTGCATTTTGTCTAAAACATCTTAGGACATAATTGTATGTGGAACTTAAAAAGTTCAAGAGATTCGTTTTCAAATATGTTATTTGTAACACAATTAGTTTGGTCCACAGCTTTATCCTATTACTTTCTTCTCTCTAAAACAGTTGATTTTATCACAACATATCTTTGTGCCATTATTTATGATGTATAACAAATGGTTCATTTTATTTTAAGTTTGCTGCACTTTTGCTCCGCTCGATACTCAGCAGCTGTTCTAGAGTAGACAAATATAGATATAGATAGAATTAGAATTTCTAAGTGTAAATGTATCATGCTAAAGTAAATTGTACAAGTGTTAAAGCTTTGTAACAATTATACCATATATATATATATATATATATATATATATATATATATATATATATATATATATATATATATATGGAGATGGAATTATAATTTATAAGTGTGTTTATATTGTTTTTCATGTACTGTGCGTGAGTGAAGCCGACGAAAATTTTTTATTAATTTAAAGCTTATGACCTTGCTACATTCAACAATATCAATCTACTCAAGAGGATTTATTGAATATTCAATGTACACATCTGAATTGTAAAGTTTCGTCAATTTAGTTAGTTGCTGTTCTAATGGATATATGGTATCTACATTTGATAAAATTGCACTTTTAAGTTTGAAGAGTAGTCTTGCATTTCTGCATTTTTTCCAATTGAAAAGAAATACAATTATATGCAAGTAACATTATTGGCATCAGTTTAGATCATATTTACTTTCTGAAATGTGGATTGCAAGCATGAACTAAGAATCTAGTTTGAAGGTATCGATGTCTGACAAAAACATGACACAAATCTTTGAAATGAAAATGACTGCTTTATGCAATGGATTTTTCCAGATTTGAGAGACCTTGTTTCTATTGCTATAATGAGACACCTTGTTTCTGTTGTTATATTGAGAGACCTTGCTTATATTGCTGTAAAAAGAGACCTTGTTTCAATTGTTATAATGAGAGACCTTGTTTCTGTTGTAATAATGAGACCTTGTTTCCATTGTTATAACGAGAGACCATATTTCCATTGTTATAATGAGATACCTTGTTTCCATTGTTATAATGAGAGATGCTGTTTCTAGTGTTGTAATGAAAGACATTGTTTCTATTGTTATAATTAGACCGTGTTTCCATTGCTATAATGAGATACATTGTTTCCATTGCTATAAAGAGATCTTGTATCCATTGCTATAATGAGATACCTTGTTTCTATTGCTATAATGAGATACCTTGTTTCTATTCCTATAATGAGATACCTTGTTTCTATTCCTATAATGAGAGACCTAATCTTTCCATTGTTATAATGAGAGACCTTGTTTCCATTGCTACAATGAGAGACCATTGCTGGATCCGTTGCTCACTTGAAAGGACCATTACTTCTTATATGGTCGGTCTTTTTGGATGTCTGTCTTTCTGCTCTCTCTGTATATATATATATATATATATATATATATATATATATATATATATATATATATATATATATATATATATATATATATATGTGTGTGTGTGTGTGTGTGTGTGTTTCAACACATATCCTTTGGTGTATCCATTTATGTTATTCTATATATTTGTTTCACACAGTTGCTATACGGGGAGACCCCCTGTAATCCAACCATGGCTATTTTAGACCTGGAAGAGTTTGGAAAGCTGGGAAAATCCCTTGGGGACAATGTCCTAACTATGGTGGATGGCACTTTTGCAAGTCCATATCTGCAGCAAGCCATGAAATATGGCATTGACATCTCCTTTAATAGCTGGTAATGATACTATATTTTACGACATATTTTCATTCCAGTTTACCTTTAGTACCTGGTAATGATACTGTATTTTACGATAGATTTTCTTTCCAGTTAAGTTAAAATAAATACTCACCTAGAAATTTGAATTTCTTTACAGTTTCTCTTTAAATCAATAGTCACTTAGAAATTTTGATTTTCTTTCCAGTTTCCCTTTAAATCAATGGTCACTTAGAAATTTGATTTTCTTTCCAGTTTGCCTTTAAATCAATAGTCACCTAAAAAAATTGACTTTGGCCATATACGTTTTTTTAATTATGTTTAGGCTTGAGAGATTTCTCTTATTTCATTCCACATATACATATTGTTTTACCTGCCGTTCATGTATTTGCAATTTTTTTCTTTTGTTTCTTTTTGACCGGTGTCAGAGCAGAGTGTTTTTATTATTATTTTTTAAATTTCTACAGATTTCTCGATGACTGATGACTGGTTATGTAAACTAGTTGTGCATGATTTAATTCGATATTCAAATCAGCAAACATAACTTAGAAACACCAATAGGGCTTCATCATCATTATCGTATTTTATTATATCCATTATGTGCTTGAAAACCTTTCTAAGTCTGGTAAATGCAGTGCAAAAAATCAGTAAAAAAGACACCATAGATTTAAATAATTCCAGGTTCACTAACGGACACATGTCAAGATTAACAAAACAATATCTGTACCAAATCAGTTCAAATGTATGTTATAGTGTTGTACCCATCACCACCACCTCCACCACCACTTTAAAAAAAAATCGAGTAACATTTTCTGGTATTCAAACAGACTTAGTATTTACAAATTTTGTCTTTTATTTCTGCTGAACATAATGTTGTCATTAAAGGCTCTAAGAACATTTTTTGAATGTCACGAATATATTTTTTTAATAATTGACTTTGAACCCTTCAAGTGAATGTACTTGGAAAACTGCCAATGAGACTCGCAAAGATGGATAAAGAGACTAAGATACACATGGTCCAAATTTTTTTTACATAAGGTCACCTATCTCGTCCACTGATCCAGGGGTTGGCCACCTACGGCACGCATGCCACAAGGTGTCACTTCAAGAAGTTTTGTGTGGACATGAAAATCAGGCAAAAATATCGATTTTAACAGTGTTACTCTCATACTGGTGGCACCCGCTCGTTCATTTTGTCATTAATCCGGAACAAGTGGCACGCTATGTAAAACAGGTTGCCGACCCCCGCACTGATCTATCCTTCCCATATTATCCTTACATAGTTGTGTTATCCATCTTTCCCGTATTATTCTAACCTCTTTGTGTTATCCATCCTTCTCCTATTGTACTCACATATTTCTGTTCTCCGTCCTTCCTGTATTATCCTTACATAATTGAGTTGTCCATCATGCCCCTATTATCCTAACATATTTGTGTTATCCATCCTACCTGAGTTATCCTTATATATTTATGTTATCCATCCTATTATTATAACATTTATGTTATCCATCCAACTCGTATTATCCTAAAATATTTGTATTATCCATCCTATCTATTATCCTTATATATTTATGTTACCTATTATACCCCTATGATTCTTTTATATCCTATCCTACACATATCCTTGAATACATGTGTTATATCATGTTGAAAATGATTATGTTGGCTGTGCCATATCTAATTAAAGAACTTGAAGACAAAACGTTTTATTCTTTTTATTTGTAGTACAAAGTATTTAGGCGGTCACAGTGACCTTACGGCGGGATCTCTGACCTTCAGCACGGTGTCTCTATGGAAACATATGAAGAGATACCAAACATCGCTTGGTGTGCAGCTGGTAAACTTTAACATAATATATAAGAGGAACAAGTAATGGCAAGACACACTAATACCATATATATTATATCATCCAACATTAATTAGAAATACGAATGAAGTATGAGGATTAGCAAAACAGTCTCAAGAATATCAAATTATGGCTTGGACATTTTGATTTAGCAACCATTTATAACAGTAATTATACAATTTTTCTAATTTGGTTTTATGTGAGGCAAAACAATAATTTTGTCTTTCTAATTACTCAGCAGTACAAAATCTACACCATAAAGGATGCATTGTTTTACATGCACACTTTTGTCATCTGACCTTTTTTATATTATTTTCATATTGCAGTCGCCACACGACGCAAGTCTTTTATTGCGAGGCATCAAGACCCTACATGTTAGGATGGAGAGACACTCGTCCAATGCCATGAAGGTGGCCGAATTCCTGGAGCAACACCCTAAGGTATATTTCTAACATTTATGTATGTGTGTTACAGCCTGGATACCTTTCTAACATTCTGTAGCCAGGGTACCATTCTAACATATATGTATGTGTGTTAAATCCTGATTACTAAGGTACCTTTCTAGCATTCATTTATGTGTTACAGCCTGGGTACCTTTCTAACATGTATGTGTGTTACAGCCTGGATACCTTTCTAACATGTATGTGTGTTACAGCCTGACTACTAAGGTACCTTTCTAATATTCATGTATGTGTGTTACATCATGGGTACCTTTCTAATATTAATTTATGTGTATTACTGCCTATATACCTTTCTAACATTCATGTATATGTGTTACAGACTGACTACTAAGGTATACTTTCTAACATTCATGTATCTATGTTACAGTCTGGTTACCTTTCTAATATTCATGTATGTGTGTTACAGCCTGGGCACCTTTCTAACATGTTTGCATGTATGTTACTGCCTGACTAGTAAGGTACCTTTCTAACATGCATTTGTGTGTGTTACAGCTTGACCAATAAGGTACCTTTCTGACATTCATTTATGTGTGTTACAGCCTGGGTACCTTTCTAACATTCATGTGTTTGTGTGTTGCAGCCTGACTACTAAGTCAATTTTCTAACATTATTTATGTGTGTTACAACTTGGGTACCTTTCTAATATTCATTTATGTGTGTTACAGCCTGGGTACCTTTCTAACATGTATGTGTGTTACAGCCTGACTGAAAGTGGCCGAATTCCTGAAGCAACACCCTAAGGTATATTTCTAACATTTATGTATGTGTGTTACAGCCTGTATACCTTTCTAACATTTTGCAGCCAGTGTACCATTCTAACATATATGTATGTGTGTTAAAGCCTGATTACTAAGGTACCTTACTAATATTCATTTATGTGTGTTACAGCCTGGGTACCTTTCTAACATGTATGTGTGGTACAGCCTGAATGCTAAGGTACCCTTCTAATATTCATGTATGTGTGTTACATCCTGTGTACCTTTCTAACATGTATGTGTGTTACAGCCTGACTACTAAGGTAATTTTCTAACATTATGTATGTGTGTTACAACTTGGGTACCTTTCTAATATTCATTTATGTGTGTTACAGCCTGGGTACTTTTCTAACATGTATGTGTGTTACAGCCTGACTGAAGGTGGCCGAATTCCTGGAGCAACACCCTAAGGTATATTTCTAACATTTATGTATGTGTGTTACAGCCTGGGTACCTTTTTAACATTTTGCAGCCTGGGCACCTTTCTAACATGTATGAATGTATGTTACTGCCTAACTATTAAGGTACCTTTCTAACATGCATTTGTGTGTGTTACAGCTTGACTGATAAGGTACCTTTCTAACATTCATTTATGTGTGTTACAGCCTGGGTACCTTTCTAACATTCATGTGTTTGTGTGTTGCAGCCTGACTGCTAAGGTAATTTTCTAACATTATGTATGTGTGTTACAACTTGGGTACCTTTCTAATATTCATTTATGTGTGTTACAGCCTGGGTACCTTTCTAACATGTATGTGTGTTACAGCCTGACTACTAAGGTACCTTTCTAATATTCATGTATGTGTGTTACATCCTGGGTACCTTTCAAATATTAATTTATGTGTAATACTGCCTATGTACCTTTCTAATATTCATGTATGTGTGTTTCAGCCTGGGTACCTTTCGAACATTCATGTATGTGTTGCAGCCTGGGTACCTTTCTAATATTTATGTATGTGTGTTACAGCCGGACTATTTATCAACTTACTTTCACACTGTAACAATTTTCATCATATTTGCAGAAACGTGGACAAATTACTCGAAAGTGCATAAATTTTGGTTGAATAACAAATACTACAAAAATGATAAGTACCTGAATCCTTTGTGATACTTAGATTTCCTTACTGATTTTCTTTAAACGTGGATTGTCTTCCATAACTGTGGACAAAAGTAAGGATTTTTATGCAAAATATGTGTGTCACTGCGATGTAATAATACAGTGTTTATGTCTTTCATGTAAGGATTAACTTCTCAAATGGTTTAATTAATTGTTGTCTTTATGACATTAGTAAACGACTTTTACACTGACCATTAACTCAGAACCATTGGCATTACGTTCTATCAACAACCCTGGAAGTTTGATTCTCTTAGCTATTTGAATAAGGCTGATTAGGTCTATGAAATTAATTTACCCATGAAAGCTAGATTAGATTGAAATAACTGACACAACTGGACAGAGTCTGAATCAAAGCACGAGTGGTTGTAGTTGAAACATATATAAGGCAATTATTCTTTTTGCATGAACTGTGCAAACTACTTGAAATGTTACTATTTCAGATAAAGAAGGTGATGTATCCAGGTCTGAAATCTCATCCTCAGCACGAGATCGCCAAGAAGCAGATGAGAAGTTTTAGTGGGATGATCTCAGTGGAGGTCAAGGGTGGGATTGAGGGAGGAAAGGCATTGGTTGAGGTGTGTATGACTTTGATATTCCATATCCTCTTATCTGCTAGACCTCAATATTGAACCCAGTAAAAACTTACTCGTTGAGGTGTTACTGATGCCTGGGTCGGATCAGGTCAAGTGTTGTGGTGGGGATTTGGTTCCAAAATTTCAAAAGGTCATGACTTTCTTCAAAAGGGCACCAGAGGAAAAGTCTATGGGTATGTTTAGTCAAAGTCTGCATAATACCCAAAAAGCGTGTGCAAGAATAAAATGATGGTCAAATTTCAAGTGACAAGTGGCTGTACACTTGTGTGTGTGTACATTTTGCTTACCCTGAGGGGAGTCCAGAAACCCTGGCACATACACCCCTCATCCTGTCCTACAGGTTTCAATTAAGCAGCACTTTTTCTGCAGTAATAATGTACAAAATGGAAGCTTTTAACTACACATGATAACACCGGGAATCAGGAAAACATCAAGTCTCATTAAATAATTTCTGTGAACTTATACAATCCGTACGACTCTACTTAAGAATGTTATAAACTTTGGTATTGTTCATTTTTGATAATCCTTTTTATATCTTTTAAACGAAATTGAAAGAGGAAAAGACTTGTGGGATATCCCAATGAAATATATGATAATAACTGTACATGAGTGAAAATATTGAGCATGACACAACATTAATATCCATACAGGAGACCAAACAACAAGAAAGAAAATGAATACGTGAGACAGAGGAGAATATATGAGATACAGACAAACATACAGGGACAGAAACAGTGACAGAATTAACTATATTGATATCAATTAATTTTAAGATTACTTTTTTAAACATACGATTTGTTATCTAATACACTTGCAGATTTTAGATCATGAATTGGCTATCATGTGTATGTATGTATGTATGTATGGACAGATGGATGGATGTATGGATGTAGATAACATTATGAACTATATTTTAAAACAGTTTCGTAAAGATGGTAGTATCTTCAGATTTCATCGAAGTGCATGAAAAAGGGGGAAAATAAAAAAGAGAACACTAAAATCAAAACAAATCTTATGTCACTTGTCTAGGTTCGATTAAACAGTAACACAAGAAAGAGTGAAACCAACAAGCTTTGAAAAAATGCAATAATTTATTTCCCTGGAAAACTTCTGTATAAATGAAAAAAATATGAACTTACGGTTTTATAGAATCAAATCCAAAAATAATCCAAGAATAATCCAAAAATAAAATTGTATTAGTCCTAATAACAAAATGTTCTACTGATTTCATGTTCGAATCCCGACGAAGAATCCAAGATGGAAGATGATGACGTATGCTGCAATCCGTAGAGTTGAAGTCTACAGTTCCTTCTAGAAACAAGAATTATCACTCTGATTTCTGATATCTGAATAAATTTTTATAAAAATCTGTTCTTTTTCCACAATATTGCATGAGCATACATATTTTCCAGAATACATATATATGAAAATTGTAGTGCAATTGCGATAGCGAGAGTTAGACTGTTTCAGTCATAAACAAAACTTAACTCAGATTTTACGCTGAAAATACTTGGTCTTCCATCAATTGATTTTTATCACAAATGGTCAAATACACAAATCTTAAAAATGTGTAGACACATTTTGTGTAAATTTAAAAGGTCTTCATAGGAAAAATCTTAGTGCAAGATTTTTTGAAAATGTTTTATGCCATCTAAAGTTTTCTAAAGTTTAGATAACTAACAGCATCATTTGTATAGAAATTTGTATGGTCTTGATGTCAAGATGGTCTATGATAAATGATGGCCAATTGTGTGAAGCAGTTTTTGAGAAGAATTATGATTGCAATATTTGAAAGGAGATCAGCATTGTTTCTATCAACATAAAAAGAGGATCAGCATTGTTTGTATCAAAATAAAACAGGATTGGCATTGTTTGTATCAACATAAGAGGATTGGCATTGTTTGTATCAACATAAAAGAGGATCAACATTGTTTGTATGAATATAAAAGAGGATCAGCATTGTTTGTATCAACATAATAGAGGATTGTCATTGTTTATATTAACAGAAGATAGGATTGGCATTGTTTGTATTAACATAAAAGGGATCAGCATTGGTTTGTTTCAACATAAAAGACAATCAACATTGTTTGTATCAACATAAAAGAAGATTGGCATTGTTTGTATCAACCTAAATGAGGATTGGCATTGTTTGTATCAACATATAAGAGAATCAACACTGTTTGTATCAACATAGAGAATCAACACTGTTTGTATCAACATAAAAGAGGATCAGCATTCTTTGTATCAACATAACAGAGGATCAGCATTCTTTGTATCAGCATTCTTTGTATCAGCATTCTTTGTATCAGCACAAAGGAGGATTGGCATTGTTTGTATCAATGTAAAAGAAGATCAGCATTGTTTGTATCAGCAGAAAAGAGGATCAGTATTCTCTGTATCAGTGCAAAAGAGGATCAGCATAATTGTATCAGATAAAAGATGATCAACATTGTATCAATATAAAAGAGAATCAGTGTTGTTTGTATCAACATAAAAGAGAATCAGTATTGTTTGTATCAACATAAAAGATGATTGACATTATTTGTATCAACATAAAAGAGGATCAGCATTGTTTGTATCAAAATAAACGATGATCAACATTGTTCATGTCAACATGAAAGACGATCAACATTGTTTGCATCAACATACAAGAAGATTGGCATTGTTTGTATCAACACAAAAGAGAATCAACATTTTTTGTATCAACATAAAAGAGGATCAATATTGTTTATATCAACATAAAAGAGGGCCAACATTGTTTATATTAACATAAAAGAGGATTGGCATTGCTTGTATCAACATAAAAGAGGATTAACATTGTTTGTGTCAACATAAAAGAGTATCAGCATTGTTTGTATCAATATAAAGGAGGATCAACATTGTTTATATTAACATAAAAGAAGATAAGCATTGTTTACATCAACATAAAAAGGATCAACATTGTTTGTATCAACATAAATGAGGATTGTGTATTGTTTATATTAACATAAAAGAGGATCAACATTGTTTATATTAAGATAAAAGAGGATCAACATTGTTTGTAACAACACAAAAGAGGATCAATATTGCTTGTGTCAACATAAAAGAGGATCTACATTGTTTGTATCAACATAAAAGAGGCTCAATATTGCTTATATTAATATAAAAGAGGATCAGCATTATTTGTATCAACATTAAAGAGGATTAGCATTGTTTGTGTCAACATAAAAGAGGATCAGCATTGTTTGTATCAACATAAATGAGGATCAATATTGTTTGCATCAGCATAAAAGAGGATCAACATTGTTTATATCAAGATAAAAGAGGATCAATATTGTTTGTATCAACATTAAAGAAGATTGGAATTGTTTGTAACAATGCAAAAGATCATCAGCATTGTTTGTATCCGTATAAAGAGGATCTGCATTGTTTGCATGAACATAAAAGAGGATAAACATTGTTTGTATTAACATAAAAGAGGATCAGCATTGTTTGTGTCAACATAAAAGAGGATCAGTATTCTCTGTATCAGTGCAAAAGAGGATCAGCATAATTGTATCAGATAAAAGAGGATCAACATTGTATCAATATAAAAGAGAATCAGTATTGTTTGTATCAACATAAAAGAAGATTGGCATTGTTTGTATCAACATAAAAGAGGATCAACATTGTTTGTATCAACATAAAAGAGTATCGACATTGTTTGTATCAATATAAAAGACCTTGCAACAGTAGGCTTTCTAACACATTTGGTCAAACTGTGTTGAGCAGATTTTGCAAAGTTGCATAAAGTTTTCTAATTTTAGTAACAACGGCCATATTTGATGGCTGATCAGCATTATCTATATAAATTTGAACAGATGTGATGCCAGAATGCACCCTGCCATTTGGTTGAAATTGGTAAGTTAAAAATAGCTACAGTTTAGTGACTGTTGATTTATGAACAAAATGGATGCAGGGACATACCACAAATTCATTTGACTTTATGGTCATTCTAGCTAAAAAGTCATTTTATAGGGAAATTATGCATGCCACTATACAATAATGTATGCCACTATACATGATGTGTGTATGCCACTTTAGAATGACTTGTGTATGCCACTATACATTGACTTATGTATGCCACTATAGACTTTTATATACCACCATACACTATTACGTATATTTGCTTTATTTATATCTGATCTAATATATATTTATTTCAATTTAATTGTTTGTTTGTCAGTTATAATTTTTTTTATATTTTTCATTACATGCTATTGCAATGTAAATTTATTCAATAGAGATGATACCTTTTCCAGAAAATAGTTTGACCTTGGCTGTAAATAATAGTAAACACCAGGTGTTGATCTAGATCCTGACCATGATTAAAAAAATTAGTAGCAACCACGTAAATAAGTTCTATTTTTATTTTAAAATGATTGGTTATTGTCGAAGTCATGATGGGACTGTGTTTAAGATGTAAGCAATTTTTCAAAAAAATTATTTCTTCGAGTAAAATGGTTGGTTTTCATCAAGGCCACACTGGGTGCACATGATCTTTAACAAGTAAATAATTTCGACGAGGTTCTGGAACATGATCACGTGACCCCCTTTTTGTGTTTTAGAATATGGTATAACCTTTGTTTTGGACAGATATTCTCATTAGTTGGGCTTCTTTACACTGGAAGATGTATGTTGTGCTGTTTGGAGTTATTTCAAATTACTTAGATTCAAAAGGATTAATTCTTTTGTCCTAGAAAATATGTGTGCTCATATGAAATTGTTGAACAAAGACAGCTTTTATAAATATTTATTCATATTTCCAAAACTGGAGTGATATTTCTTGTTTGTTCAAGAAACTGTAGACTTTAACACTACAGATTACAGCATACATCATCGCTTCCATCCTGGATTATTCATCAGGACTCAAACTTGAAATCAGTAGAACATTTTGTTATTAGGATTTCAAAATTTTTATTCATGGATTATTCTTGGATTATTTTTGGATTTGATTCTTAAAACATTAAGTTCATATTTTTTTATTTTTACAGAATTTTCCCAGGGAAATAAAGTTGATAAATTAAACAAGACTTACCAAGTCGAAGTTTGATTGTAATTTCATGAACCCCATAAGTGCCTTAGTGATCACATGAGATGAGATGACGCTGGTCACGTGGTTGGTCAGTCTTGAGAGCAAAAGAAATGGAAGCCTCAATGTGTTATTGGGTGGGAAGTATTAAGGGTGGGCATGTGATCACTAAGGCACTTATGGGGTTCATGAAATTACAATCAAACTTCGACTTGGTAAGTCTTGTTTAATTTATCAATTTCACTTCCCCCATAAGTGCCTCGTGATCCCATGAGATTTCAGAGCGAGGCTTCCATTTATGGAATTGATTAACAACAAGTAAAACCCGAAAAAGAAGAAATTTTATATGTTGATATCAAAGCAGACAACCCAAAATTAAGATGTACATTTCATTACCATTATACAATTCTGGATGCAGACAAAACCTTTGTACTGAATTCAGTCTGGTCTGTAACAGGCTTCTTATAAAATTTCCTGAAAGTACAGGCACTAGCCCAGCCAGCTGCCTTCAAAATTGTACCCAATGGTACCCCTTTTTCACAGGCTGCAGAAACAGATGCAGCCCTTGTGCTATGAGCCTGGAAAACTGTGGTATCAATACCAGACTTTCTCATAACAGTCTTTATCCAGTTTGATATTGTGCTTTTGGCAACTTTTTTATGTGGAGATTGTGTGCTGATAAATAACTGTGTTTCAGAATTTCTCAAAAGCTTAGTCCGTTGCAAATAACACTGTAAACAAGAAACAACACACAATTTTTTGTCAAAAGGATAAGATTCAAAAACAAAAGGTTCCAGGTGTTTACCTGGTTTAGATTGTTTCAGCAATGAAGAAATGTGTATTTGTACACTGTTTACACCAAATTTAATGCCATTTGTCTGCATAAGGTGAAGTGTCTGACATCTCTGTCCTGTCAACAAAGCAAGCAGCATGACTAACTTCATAGTAAGTTCCTGTAACGATAATTGGTCATTGCCTTGTAAAGAGAGAAAATAGTTAAACACAAGCCGCACATCCCACACAAAAGTGTATTTTGGAAATGAAGGCTTTGCAATGAACACTCCTCTCATAAATCTCTTAAGTAAAATATTCTTGCCGAGTCTGGATTTAGAAGTAAGACTAACTAATGATGAAATTGCAGATCTAGCTGTATTTACAGAACTATAACCTAAACCTCTATCTACTAATTCTGTTAAAAACTCTATAACAATAGTCACAGGTGGGTCAAATGGATTAATCTGTCGCTGATTTGAAAATAGCATCCACTTTTGGAGATGACCCCAATACTGTTTTTTAGTTGATGTTCTCCATGAATTGATGATGAGGCAGGCAGCCCTCTCTGATAATCCTTGACTTTTGAGTGCTGTCCTGATAAGTGAAAAACACCCATCTTCAATTTTTGGAGGGGGTGTCGTCGTTGTGGATTGTGTGCCAAGTGTAGAATGTCTTGTGGACGTGGCAGTAGAAAACAAGGACCGACTACAGCATGCAGGAGACTCGGAAACCAGGGTTGCGTTGTCCATAGTGGTGCCACCAAAATAACATCTGCTTCGTCTTGGGCCATTTTTTGCAGCACTGCTCCCAACATACTGAAAGGTGGAAAACAATAATGACGATTGTAATTCCATTTTAAAGAAAAAGCATCAACTGCTATAGCTTTTGGGTCAGGTCGGTATGAAACATAACTCGGAACTTGGTGATTTAGCCTGGAAGCAAATAAATCCACATCTATGTGCCCATACACTTTAATGATTGCATTGAAGACTGTAGCACTTAACTTCCATTCAGAATCATCATTTATGTTTCTAGACAATCTATCTGCATCACAATTTAGTGTTCCCGGCAAATGAGAAACACTTAACCAGATACCCCTAACTGTACACCACAGCCAGATATCACGTGATAATTTATGCAGTTTAGAAATGCGGCCCCCCATTTTTTTCACATATGAAACTGCTACAGAGTTATCCATGTAGATGCGCACATGTGTGTTCGTCACTTTGGAACAAAAAGATTGTAATGTCAAAAAACATGCTTTCAGTTCCAAGAAATTAATATGATACAGTTGTTCCTCTTGATCCCAATGACCACCTGTTTCAGCTTTGGTTGTATGATTTACTCCCCCCCAACCAACAAGGGAGCTGTCACTGGTCAAGACAACTTGTGGTTCACCATGTGAAACCACTTTATAACTGGCGGACACATTAGATATCCACCAAGATATACACTGTCGGCTCTCTTCCGAAAGAGACAAATAAGCATCGAAATTACCTTTATGTATCTTTAAGTATTTATCTTTTTCATGTTCTAGATCTTTATAATATAAAGGTGCATACTCTACGCCTGGTTCGCAAGCAACAAGCATTCCCACAAGTTGAGCTAATTCACGAATAGTGATGTTCCGTTTCCGCAATATGTCAGAACAATGAGCAACGATACTGTCTGCTTTATCTTGAGTTAGTCGGACAGTCATTGTGACAGAGTCTAGCAAAAATCCAACAAATACTATTTTTTGGGTGGGTTCAAACACAGATTTTCTGGGGTGAACGGTTAAGCCCAAGCCATCAAATGTACGAACTGTTTCCATAACATTTTGCCTACACTGATCATAAGATGCCCCTAACAAACAACTATCGTCAATGTATGCCACATTTGTGAACCCTTTTTGTCTCAATGATGCAAAAACTGGCTTCAGTAGCTTGGTGAAAACGCGTGGTGCAGATGCCAAACCATTTGGCAAACAGGTAAATTCATATATATTCCCAAACCACTGAAAACGCAAATATTTCCTATGTATCTGAGCCACAGGAACAGAATAGTAGGCATCCTTCAAATCAACAGATGCAAAGAAACAATTTTTTCTCATGGCATTAACAGCTGTTTTCAAAGTTTCCATTTTAAAATGTATCTTCTCAACATTTGTATTGAATTGTTTTAAATTCAAAATAAGTCTCATAGACCCATCTTTTTTAGGTCTAATAAAAATGTTTGAAAAATACTGTCCAGGTTTTGAATAAACTTTACGAATAATACCTTTTGCAAGAAAATTATTAATTTCAGCATTTATCAGTTTCTCTTCAGTTATTGAGACTTTAAGTTGGTTAGGTATACACGTTTGCACAGGTTGCTGTTCAAACTCTATTTCATAGCCTTTCACAGTATTCAGAATCCAAGGATCTGAAGTAATATTCTGCCATGCATCAAACCATGCTGAAATTTTCCCAGCAACAAAATTGTCAGGTGTATTGATCATACAAGAAACATATGTACTTACATGAGGCTGCATACAAATAGCCTGGGAAGATCTTACTGATCCTTCCGATGTTTGAGAAATCCAGTTCCTTGTTTCTGGACTTTTTTGAAACCCTGTCTCCAGCGATGATTTTGCTGCCCCTGATAATTTCGGTGCCGGAGGTGTCCGGTCCGTGAATAAGAACGTCCTAAAAAAGGTACATTGCTTTTAAAATTTGATGCCACCTGACGTTTTGCTGCTTCTTGTTGCTTTTTTCCCAGCAGCTGAGTCCCAGCCTTCTGGGATTCATTTAGCTTAGTTACCTGCCCATTCAGGTTATCTCCAAAAAGCCAGTCTGTGATGGGATTCGATGCAGCACAGATGGGCTGATACATGTCGGTTAGCTCAGGTTTTATTAAGTCACGACGCTTAAAACTGAAGTCGCTGAACAAAAACGATGACATTTTAAAAGTATCCATGACAAGGTCCCTAACTGAATCTAACGGCAATTCTCGAAGATTGTTTCTATGCTTTTTGAACAATTCCAATGCCCTTAAGGTAGGGACCAAAATTTGCCCTAACTGAGTTTGCAACTTTTGCAGTAGTATATCCACACTCTTTGCCTGTTTTGACATTGCATTCCAGACCTCAATATTGACTCTTGGCACCTTTAAATTGTCACAATTGCCTGGTCTGGGATACTTCTCCTGCAAGGGTTTTAGCTTGTCGGAGGTTAACACAGAACGTAGTCCTTTATTGAGGACTTCCGCTAATTTGTCATCCACATTTGGACCAGCTTTTTGATGTTCCAGGACAAAACTTTCCAAGTCCGTAAACAAATCATCATCATCATTTGCACTGACCTCTGAATCTGCATCTGGCATAATTAAACCTGCAACATCCACATCCGAGTCGACGTCCCCTTTATCGTGCACAGTGTCCAAATCCTTTTCAAACTGCCCTAGGTGTGCCGATCCTGCAGAAACCGCAGTTGATGTGTTTGGCATTTGGGTTTGATTAGAAACACTCGCCAAGATCTGTTCCATTTTTGTCATGCGCGCATGCATTTTGGACACAACATCCGCGTTTTGTGTCCACAACTGACATTGCATGGCCAATTCTTTATCCAGGGTAGCCATATTGATTGTTTGGGCGGAAATCACGTGACTTGCGCCAGTATCAGACAATGACGTCATGTCTTCTTGTCGTAATGGTCGACTTAATGTAGCTTTCCCCAGCTGCCCAACATGTGCCCCACTAGACCTCATACCTATGGTGGCAGTTGCTGATGGCGAATGCATTCGTTTCCCCATCAGACCCGTACCGGAAACCGTACTCACATCATCTGTGACGTTTCCTTTGCGTTTGCGACAATTTTTGAGTATTTCACTCATTAAGCCTGTCCCCTCTGGGAACTGCCTTGGGTGGTCCGCACCCTCCATTTTCTTGACACTGAAGTTCACTGAAAACTCGCAAAAGTTGGGAAACTATCTGCAACACTTTGCCTCTGCAAAGGTGCAACCCAGTTTGCGGAAATTAGTGCTTCGGAATGCACAAACCCGATGACTGCCAAACTTTTCTCCCGCAGTCGTATATTACGCTGTTAATTTTTGGTGTTTTCTTCTTTAATTTGCTCCCAAACTGTACTCTTCATGCAACCGTTGTTCTCTGACCAACCACGTGACCAGCGTCATCTCATCTCATGGGATCACGAGGCACTTATGGGGGAAGTGAAATAATATATTTTTCAAAGCTTGTTGTTTTCACTCTTTCTTGTGTTACTGTTTATTCGCACCTAAACACATAACATAACAACAATGACTTGTGTATGTCCCTATTCACTGTTTTATGTATGCCACTATACACTGATGTATGTATGTCACTATATACTGACATGTGCATACCACTATACATTGACTTGTGTATTCCACTATACACTGGCTTATGTATGCCACTATATACTGACTTATGCCTGCCACTATACACTGATTTAAGCCTGCCACTATATACTGACTTATGCCTGCCACTATTCAGTGACTTGTGCATACCACTATACACTGTCTTATGCATGTCATGGTTTGTATATATCATAAATAGTTTATTGTAACCAACTTAAATACATGTACAATCATTACATATACCAGTAGTTTATCAATATTAGTATCATTACATATAGCCCAAATTTCATACCTTGGAATGACTCTATTCTTCAACTATAATACTTAGAATTTTCAATTCCAATGTATTAATGACATCTGCATTCCCAGAATGTGAGACTGATTCAGCTAGCTGTGTCCCTGGGAGGTGTAGAGAGCCTGATAGAACACCCAGCCACAATGACCCATGGACCTATGATAATGTCAGATGAGGAGAGGAAGAAAGGCCATATAACTGATGGCTTGGTTAGAATCAGGTAAATGGATACATCAAGACAGAATTACATATCTCTTTGAAAGACTGTAAGACAGACAAAAATATTATCAATTTATGTTCACAGTGACAAATAGTCAATAATTTCTTGGTCATGTTATGACTTACTGGATCAACAACAATGAAAGTAAAATAAAATGTATCAGACATGATGAAAATTAAATCTGTGTCATTATGACCAAGCAATATTGAAGAGTTGAAGAAAAAAACTTCAATAGGCTTGGGAAAGTTTCTAATAGAAGCAGAGTCATAGATCAATCACATTTAGTTAGAAAATTTTCAAAAATGAATTTTCCAATGTCTTTTAAAGAAATTACTTTAGCAGATTTAGTTTCAGTCATTGAAGTCCTTAAAATATTCTTCCACAGAAAAAATAAATTTGTAATGGGTAGATAAACAAGGTGGGATGTGTCAGGACAGGAAGGATGGACACAGAAAATGATATATACCCACTCCGTTGAATATGACATTATCATTGAAAAACAAACTAATTTTTGGTTTAACATATGACAAGGTACACATGAGAAGGCATGATTATTAATAAGTGATAGAATATGGGATGATAATTGCTCAGTGAGTATCCAGTAACATGAATGTAAAGTACTAGTAATCAGCTGATTTTACTTTCCCATATTAATAGAAAAGGCTTGAGTAAAACCACTTGCAACTACTTTTTACTTACAATGGACACTGAGTAAAGCCACTAGCAAGCACTCTTCCCTTGCAACAGACAGTGAGTAAAACCATTAGGAAATATTCTCTCCTTACAACAGACATTGAGCAAAACCAAAAGCAAGTACCATAGATAATGAGTAAAACCACTAGCAAGTACTCTTCCCTTGCAATAGACATTGAGTAAAACCAATAGGAAGTACTCTACCTTTAAAACAGACATTGAGCAAAACCAATAGTAAGTACTCTTCCCTTACAATAGACATGGAGAAAAACCACTAGCAAGTTCTCTTGCCTTACAATAGACATTGAGCAAAACCAATAGCAAGTGCTCTTCCCTTGCAACAGACATTGAGCAAAACCAAATAGCACGTACTCTTTCTTTGCAATAGAAATTGAGTAAAACCAATAGCAAACACTCTTCCCTTACAACAGACAGTAAAAGTATAAGTATTTCTTCCATGTTTATACCAACTTAAAATTTACTTACATGTTTATTTTTGGTTCGTCTATGCTCTTGTTCTGTGGCATTCTATAGTTTAGAAAATAATTAATTTCTGTTCATGTAATGGTAGGTCTCAGGAACTAAACTATTTAGAATTGGTCAGTTTCTTCTTCTGGTCAATGGTTGAAAATTGGCCATTTTCTTCTCCTGCTCAACTATTGAGAACTGGTCAGTTTCTTCTTCAGGTCAACTGTTGAAGTTTGGTCGTTTTCTTCTTCTGCTCAACTATCAAAATCTGTGAAAACCTTGTTTTGTAAGGGGTCCAAACCGACATTATGTGAAAACCTTGTTTTGTAAGGGGTCCAAACTGACATTATGTGAAACCCTTGTTTTGTAAGAGGTCCAAACTGACATTATGTGAAAACCTTGTTTTGTAAGGGGTCCAAACCAACATTTTGTGAAAACCTTGTTTTTAAGGGGTCCAAACTAGCATTATGTGAAAACTGGGTTCCATATATTGAGTTTTACTTTTAATTGCTGTGATTTGGTTTCAACATGTTTAGAAAGTGGCTTGTACACATGCAGCCTATAATCACATTCCTGACTGTAGTCACAGTGATATTATCCTACCTTACAGACATACCACATTACTTGATATCCTCATTGATATTGCTATTCATGCCACATTACCCAATATCCTCATTTATTTTTCTATACATACCACATTACTTGATATCCTCATTTTATAATTATATACATACATTACTTGATATCCTCATTTATATTTCTTTGCATACCACATTACCTGATATCCTCATTTATATTTCTATACATACCACATTACTTGATATCCTCATTTATATGTCTATACATACCACATAACTTGATATCCTCATTTATATTTCTATGCATACCACATTACCTGATATCCTCATTTATATTTCTATACATACCACATTACTTAATATCCTCATTTATATTTCTATGCATACCACATTACCTGATATCCTCATTTATATTTCTTTGCATACCACATTACCTGATATCCTCATTTATATTTCTATACATACCACATTACTTGATATCCTCATTTATATTTCTATACATACCACATAGCTTGATATCCTCATTTATATTTGTATGCATACCACATTACCTGATATCCTCATTTATATTTCTATACATACCACATTACTTGATATCCTCATTTATACTTCTATACTTTCAGCATAGGACTAGAGGATCCTGATGATCTCATTAAAGACCTTGCACAAGCACTGGAAAAAGTCCAAGTGGATCAGGAATAATTGTTATCCAAAATGGGCACATATTATTTTCCAAATAGTAGGCCAAAGAAAAAGTCATGTTAATCTTGTGCCAAAAGCTCAAATCTGGAATATTGGACTTTCAAAGTTCAAAATATTTTCAACAAAATGTAGAGAAAATCAATTTTAAAATGATTTTATGTTCTAGATATTACACATGGGAAATAAAGTTTGAGTGGATTTTATATTCTAGATTTTATGCATGGGAAATAAAATTTTAGTGGATTTTATATTCTAAATTTTATACATGGGAAATAAAGTTTGAGTGGATATTATATTCTAGATTTTATACATGGGAAATAAAGTTTGAGTGGAATTTATATTCTAGATATTATACATGGGAAATAACATTTACTTGGAGTTTATATTCTCGATATTACATATAGGATATAAAGTTTACATGGATTTTTTTATTCGAGATAAAATATAGAGAAAATAAAGTCCATGCACATCCATATATTTACCTTCTTTAAACCAGACATTTGAAAAAATTAACACACTATAGTACAAGTCACACTGGTCGTGTAGGCATTCAACGTCGACTATTTCAGTAATGTGTGTCATTTTTTAGAATTTTATTCTACATACCTTTAAGTGGCAAGTATTCAGTTCATTTGGATTTGTATACATCCACATTCCTATGGAAGGTAATTATTTAGATGCCCTGAGAGGTACATATGGTAAAATCAGTGTTAAAATACATAGACATTTTTGACGAAATGAACCTAAAGGTATGATCCAGTACAATCTGGATGGAATGTTGTGCGCTGTGATGTCAAAATGAAAGCTACGCATATTGATAAACAAATTCGTACCACCCTGAATTGTGATGATTCCACTCGATGCACTCTTATTTTGACCAAAGTTAAGTACATGACCACCATTGTAAAGGATTGTTGAGATCGATAATTTATGTCGGGAAGTTTCTTGATGATAGGTAAGGTGCAGACCATTAGAAAACCAGGATTGAATAGACTTCGGTTAAAGATAATTAGTGTTGAATTTTAAAAGAACAATTTATATTTAATTTAAAATGAGTAAATACACATCCATGACCCACGTGACTTGTACTATAGTATATATTACTTATTTACTTGTCCTTTAATTTAAGACATTCTGTTCCGAAACTGAGATAACTGATTCCCATTCAGAATGCAATTGTCATAACATAAAATGTTCAGTGTTGACTTTAACGTGTAATGGCCTTTATTACAGATCTGCTCTATATCCGTTTCACATAAATGCACACATGTAAATCCTAACCTTCCATGCTTTTTTAATATATTCCATTCCTTATTAACACATGTAAGTTCTAACTTCCATGCTTTTCTAATATATTCCATTCCTTATTAACACATGTAAATTCTAACCTTCCATGCTTTTCTAATTTATTCCATTCCTTATTCACACATGTAAATTCTAACCTTCCATGCTTTTCTAATTTATTCCATTCCTTAATCACACATGTAAATCCTAACCTTCCATGCTTTCCTAATATATTCCATTCATTATTCACACATGTAAATCCTAACCTTCCATGCTTTTCTAATTTATTAAATTCATTATTCACACATGTAAATTCTAACCTTCTATGCCTTTCTAATTTATTCCATATTCCATTCCATATTCACACATGTAAATTCTAACCTTCCATGCTTTTCTAATTTATCTCATTCCTTATTCATACATGTAAATCCTAACCTTCCACGCTTTTCTAACATATTCCATTCCTTATTCATAATGTATATCGGTCTGTTGGACATTGGGAAAATGTCACTGGAAATACCAGTGTGGATTTTGAGCCCAAAATTGATGTTAAGTGCGAGTCCGATGTACGAGTTGGATGGACAATATGCCGGTTATATTTATTCAAGATACCATTTATTTAAGATACCCATGTCTGAAGAAGCAGACTATGGGAATGTTGGACTCAAAACCCTAATACAGCATTATAGCAGAGAAAAAATCGGGTATAAGAGGCAGCAAAGCACCGATACAAGGAAGTAAATCTTTGCCAGAGTTCATGTTAGTGAAAACTCAAGAGGTCTTGGAAATACTCAATCACAAGTATTTTGTTGCCAATTATTTTTATTGGGGACGCAGAAGATCACGTAGGCGAGAGTCCTTCGTATGCATGTAATAGGTGGGCGGCAAAATTCAAAGACTTGCCAGTCCTGCTTCAGCAACCTGCTTAGTGGGAAAATGTGTAGATCAATTAGCTGTGCTGATATTTACAACAACAGAATTTAGTGGCTGAAAGTCCCCCCCTCCCATGTACATGTCACCATTATGAGTACATCAAAGGAACATGCTGCAATATTGCTGGGCGGCAAGAGCAAAGGCTTTGACTGGAAGCTGGGTGGGAAAATCTACTGATATTTACAGTGCTTGAATTCAGAGGCAGAAAGACCCAGATATGTACATGTGGTCATTTATAACAGTACGTCAAATAAACAACATTAACTTAAATTATTGTGTTAATTTCCGAGTGTAGCGGAATAAGCAGTGCAAATAACCTCGGAATCATGACATGTTGAGACTTAGAGTTGAATGAGTATTTTGGGGTTCAACGGCAAACTGACGAAGATTGTAAAGAGATTCAGGAGAGTGTTAAAGTTGCTAGAACTGATAGTTTGGATGTGACAGTAGCCACGTGTAAGAAAGTGTGTGATGCCTAGCTTATTGCTTTGAATAAGACCTTCCTTGGATTGACAAAATTCAGACTCACTCTGATGGACAAACAAAAGCTATGTCAGTGTTATAAAGAATGTAGAAATTAAACTCAATGGCAACGAATAGTTCTTATAATCTGCATAGTTTTCTGGGAGGGGACTGCAACTTTTGCTAGTGGGACTCCTATTTTAACCAAAATGGGAGTCCTGGACTCCTAGTTTTAAAATCCTAGCGAGACCTCTGGAAAACTTTTCGTTTTGGAACAGAGATATCCAAGAGAGAATACCCATGGGGCCATACCTGTGAGATGTTGAAAATCGCACAACCATAAAGAACAGTAACTTGTTCAAGCTAGTTATGCATATGTGTTTCAGACAGTAGGCAATGAAAGGAGTTCTCAGCACAGAATAATATTCATACACAGAGGAGGCGGATCATATTAAATTCAGAAACAATTAACAGATTAATGCTCATAGGGAACATCAGAGAATCCCCATACAACATAATTACATATGTGTAGATCTCTAGTTGGCAGAACCCCTGTGGCAACAAAAGAATAACGTGACAAACTTTTATATCATGCAGATGTATTACCAAATGAAGTACATGCTCTCTATGTGCAAAAATGAAATGACATTACACATAAGAGACTGACTGATCTGTGTAAACTCAAAGCAAGATGGATAAAATTTGTCCTGTTTGTGTTCAGTTCTAACTTCTTCCTATGTATATTTTGATCATGGTGATATTTTCTGCAGACCTTTTGGCACTTAGTTCCAAGCCATCATTTGGTATTTGTATTAAAATTGGATTACTATTATTTAGTACACAACATTTTGAAGCAATGTCATCATTAATGATGAAATTGATGAAAAAATACTTGATGTCATTTTCATATATGGATTCTTTACTACACTACTAATCTGTTCATCCTGATTCTTTTTTACCATCTCCTTTAGTTTTACTGGTACCAGTACTTTTAATAAAATTGTAACTTCTATTTTCTTGCAATCTAAATATTTGTAATCGTGTATTATTGTCAAAAGGTAAAATGTGCTTAGTTTTGTTGTAAAATCTAAAACTATTAATTAGCAAGGGACTAAAGTAAAAATTGGGTCAACTTTATGTGTGTAGAAATTATTGCCATATTACAGTGTTGTTAGAAACAAAAGAATATTTGTACAAGATGTATTTTGCAAAATTGTAGAACCAGCACTCGTATTGTCACCACATATTCCATTTAAATAATAATATTATTTCTGCATATTCCTATCAGTATTTTCCCATTGGTATTAATTTTTCTGATCTGATGTTGTACTTTTCTTGTGCAATTTTTACACATCAAGAAGTTTCACAGTATCATTAAAAAAACAATGTAATCTGCACCAAATTGAGTTGTTTGAGAAGAAATTCATTTTTCTAACTCAAAAATCACTGAAGCTATGAGTTCTAGCATTAAAGTCTCACATTAAATAACATTTGAGGTAGCCACGATAGTAATTTAGAATGCAACTGTACTAATGTCATCTTTGGTATATTCAAATCTTGAATGTAATGGAGGAACATGGCTCCAGAATAAACACATCCATTTTAGAACCTGTCCATCGACTATGAATCAAGTATATAATCCGAGTCCAACTGAATTGTTAGAGTTTTTTAAATTCTTTTGATAGCATCTTAATTAGCTGTCAAATATGGAGTAAGCCTCTGGTCTTTCTGCCACCCCAACCAAGACCCCACCACAACCACGTGACCTTGCCCAATGACATCACAGTAATAATTGCTATACAACTAGGGATGACATCTCTTTGAGTATTTTGATTTCAGTAGAGCCTTAACAGAGTGGAACAGTAAGAAAGAGTGACAGATATTTAAGTGCTAGGGAGATATTTAACAATGGCTATTCCTCCCGCCACCACTTCCTCATTGGAGATCACACACACACACAAAACTTCCTGAAATCCTGGCAGCATCCCTGCAGGGTAGATAACTTTTATTTGATTCTATTGGTCTCTGGTTATCCCATGGTATTTCTGTTACTTGAACATTATCTTAAAGTGTGTCCAGTCAGCATGGTTGAAAAAGGCTTGCAACCATTGAGAGTCGTTGAAGGACTCGCATTACTACAGATATGAAAGAACGAGAACCATACTATAAATCGGTGAAGATAAAATAGAGTAAATATGAGTTTGACTGTCCCTGATTGGTTGATAAAGTAAGATTTTAGTAAAAAGAATCTTGTCCTACTTGTAACTGAAAAAAGTGAGGGACATTGTTTTATTAACATAATTTCCGTCCCTTTACAGACCTGAGTTTGGAAGACTCTTTACCAAAATCAGCAGCTGGCTCTTGGTGCAGTATTGAAAGCACACATTTCATTTTGGATTTAGTTTCCCCGTTGCATTTCACATTGATATGCATATTCTCAAACATTTGGTATAGTAGTAGGAAAAGTAATTGACAAATTTAGATGCATATCATAAACAAGACAGTGTTGTGTGTGTGTGTGTGTGGTGGGGGACAAGATCAGAAGAACAGGCTGGAATGGAGAAGAATAATAAAAACAATAATGAGTAGAAGTGTGCCTCTTTTTTGATGTGTGCAACATTATTTTCTCAGCTTCAGTAAGAAATTACATCAAAGGGAAGACAATAAAGGGTGTACAGTTAACTAAACCAATGTGAATTTTGTTACTTAAAAGATGTATCAAATCAATTTTGACCTTCTGGTTATATCTGCTCTGGTCTGTTTCTGTCCATTCTGGTGATTATGTCCATCGAATCAGTATGGTTGGAAATGTTTTTGGCAAATTTGGCAGAATATGATTACCGGTATACACTGTACTTCTGCCTGAGAGATGTGAATAATTTTATTTCTTGGTTTGTTGATTCTGGTTGTTGCTCAATTCAAATGCAACATTGAAAATCACTGATGCATTCTCATACTTTCTTACAAATATTTATTACAGATACGTATCTCCAGATATTGGTGAATATAGCTTGAATAAGTTATAACCGTTCTAGTTGGAACAATGGACATTGTTAGAGAAACTTTAAGTGAGCTAAAATGTAAACTTTTCAGCAGCACATGATGCAGGATTGCTTAAGACTTCTCATATGCTCACCAAGAAAAATCCATTTGTACAAACTGATGATGACTTTTTGGTAACTGTCAGAAAGGCATAACTAATGATATCCCAAGGTCTACAGAAATTACTAGAGTCAAAATTTATAAACACATACAGCTGTGGCAAAAATGATGGACTAGTATCTTTACTGCTGTTGCCACAGTTGATTAGTTGGTTGATTTAGTTTGGTTTGGTTTGGGGTTTTTTTTGGGTGGTGGTGGTGGTGGGGGGTAACAATATATTGGGTGGAGGAAGAACCCCGAAAGACCACCAACCCAAATTGGTTGATCTGTGACAAAAACTCACTCTGTGAGATGTGCAAGTGATGTAAAAGCAAGCACCTTAGTACACTTAGGAACATGGAGTCTCTGTTGATTTGATGTTTATCTCCAACAGCCGAAGTCATTTAGACATGAGATCTCAGGTTTCGGTAGATCATTATGGCCTTTACACCATTTTCAGATGAAGAGACTATATATGGCAGCCAGTTTTACTGCTGAAGAAAATCCAAGTACTTTTGAGACACCAAACACCACTTATGTAGAACCACTGACCTTCCACAAGTAACTGACAACATTCTCATTTACACATTGGAGGCAAGTAATCACATGACAAGCATCTTGTACTACTCGGTCAGGGAAGTCCTTCAGATCTGTATCACAAGACAAGCATCTAATACCACTCTGCCATGAAAGCCCCTCAGGCCATAGGTATAATTCTCATATGAAAGACTAGAAGTGGGAGATAGAACCTGTGACAACTGGATTGAAAGTGTAGAATGTTACTGCTAGGCCATCAATGATGATGATGATGCTGTTGACAATACAGTTAACTGCAATGACATTGATTTTATAAGTACTCTGGGGAAAATGATTCCTTGACTTTCATCCATTTTTAAAAATCTAATTAATGATATAAAAATGTTTGACTTGCTATATTTCTTTAGTTTTTTTAAACTTTATATTAGTCTTGCAACAAGCATAAAAATAAGACATCAGTAACTGAAATATATGTTCTTACAAGAAACGAAGAAATGATATAGTGTAAAAGTAGGCAGAAATAATGCAACATCACTTCCACAGGCATTAATGGTTTTCTTTCTTCTGACAAATCATGAAATATAAATTTACCAAAACATTTATTGAAAAACATAATAACAAGGAATCATAGCATCTGACAATACAGTTAAAGCAATACAAGATTTAACTATTATTCAAATGAAAAGCAGCATGCCTGAGAACAAAGAAAAATAGCAAAATATAGTGATCACTTTAGAAAACACAGAGTTTAGTATGGATACAAATTCATGATTTCTGTATTAGAAATCTCTATTACAAAATCTATATTCATGGACGTTAAATTAGTAGGCATTAAGAAACTGATCAATGACATATACAAATAATAAGCCACCATGAAAATTTGTGATTTCACAGTATCAGAGACATACACGGCTGACAGACAAACAAACAAAAGATTGATTATAATGAATGAATACAAATAAAAATGTGCAGTAGATTATATGATCTATAAGTATTCAGTAGATTACCTCCAGCTGCCTGTCATTTAAATCGCTTCTGTCTCCAACCCAATATTAAAATCGCTTCTACTGCCCATTAACCCATAGCCAGAAATTACAGTATGCTAAATAAATATGCTTCTGTAGTGGGCAGTGTTTTTCGATTAAAACATTTGACGGTGGATCATAATTTTTTTAAACTGCTTCTGTTGTGGGTTGGTTGAATTTGAAAGTGCCTTGCCCCCGGGGGCTATATGTTTTACTGGAACAGCCCTAATTTATTCCATTCCTAATTCACACATGTAAATCCTAACTTTCCTAATTTATTCAATTCCTGAGTCACACATGTAAATCCCAACCTTCCATACTTTCTTAATTTATTAAATTCTTTAGTCACACATGTAAATCCTAACCTTCCATGCTTTCCTAATTTATTCAGTTCCTTATTCACACATGTAAATTCCAAACTTCCATGCTTTCCTAATTTATTCATAAGACATAAACTTGTACATTTCACTTGTTTTGTGTTAGTATCATTGTAGTGCTCCTTCTTTACAACAACATACACTGAAGCCACAAAGTGATGTGTTGTAGATGAAGCACATTGCTCTAGTGATGTATTTTGGTGTTCGTGTGTTGATGTGCAGTGTTCACACTTTTTAATTGTATTCACTGGAACAACAAAACCGACATGTGGTAAAGACAGGGCTAATGTGTAATCAGCTATGCTAGTTTATAAACACACAAATGTATATAAAGTGAATCCACATTATAATCTTGTTGTCAACTGCCAAAAACTAATAAATCAGGTGAAAAAAGCTGTTACAATAATAGAAGTCTAACCAACAGATTAGGAATTCAAGACTATCAGCTTTATGAGAGACACAGCAGTATCTGGAGTGACTTTAGTACTGAGTCTGTAGCATTGTCTTTCTATCCAGCTGTCCATTACTATATCTACTCCTAAATCTCATAGCAAAACATTCAGTAAACTTGGTAGACTTCTTGTCCTTTAATGACCATGTCAATTGTGGGCCATTAGGACAGGCTAGTCTTCTAGTCCTATAATGACCATGTCAATGTGGGCTATTAGGATTGGCTAGTCTTCTTGTCCTATAATGGTCATGTCAATGTGGGCTATTAGGATTGGCTAGTCTTCTAGTCCTAAAATGACCAGGTCAATGTGAGCTATTAGGATTGACTAGTCTTATTGTCCTATAATGACCATGTCAGTGTGGTCTGTTAGGATTAACTAGTCTTCTAGTCCTATAATGACCATGTCTGTGTGGTCTGTTAGGAGTGGCTAGTCGTCTTGTCCTGTAATGATCATGTCAAAATGTGCTATTAGGATTGGCTAGTCTTCTTGTCCTATGATGACCATGTCAATGTGTACTATTAGGATTAGCTAGTCTTCTTGTCCTATAATGACCATGTCAATGTGGGCTATTAGGATTTGCTAGTCTTCTTGTCCTATAATGACCATGTCATTGTGGTCTTTTAGGATTGACTAGTCTTCTAGTCCTATAATGACCATGTCAATGTGTACTATTAGGATTGTGGCTAGTCTTCTTGTCCTGTAATGACCATGTCAATGTGGTCTTTTAGGATTAACTAGTCTTCTGGTCCTATAATGACCATGTCATTGTGGGCTATTAGGATTGGCTAGTCTTCTAGTCCTCTAATGACCATCTCAGTTTGATCTTTTAGGATTAACTAGTCTTCCAGTCCTATAATGACCATGTCAATGTGGTCTATTAGGATTGGCTAGTCTTCTTGTCCTATAATGGCCATATCAATGTATGCTAGTAGGATTGGCTAGTCTTCCAGTCCTGTAATGACCATGTCAATGTGGTCTTTTAGGACTAACTAGTCTTCTAGCCCTATAATGACCATGTCAGTGTGGGCTATTAGGATTGGCTAGTCTTCTTGTCCTATAATGGTCATGTCAATGTGGGCTATTAGGATTGGCTAGTCTTCTAGTCCTATAATGACCAGGTCATTGTGAGCTATTAGGATTGACTAGTCTTCTAGTCCTATAATGACCATGTCAGTGTGGTCTGTTAGGATTAACTAGTCTTCTAGTCCTATAATGACCATGTCTGTGTGGTCTATTAGGATTGGCTAGTCATCTTGTCCTGTAATGACCATGTCAATGTGTACTATTATGATTGGCTAGTTTTCTTGTCCTATAATGACAACATCAATGTGGGCTATTAGGATTTGCTAGTCTTCTTGTCCTATAATGACCATGTCATTGTGGTCTTTTAGGATTAACTAGTCTTTTAGTCCTATAATGACCATGTCAATGTGTACTATTAGGATTGGCTGGTCTTCTTGTCCTGTAATGACCATGTCAATGTGGTCTTTTAGGATTAACTAGTCTTCTGGTCCTATAATGACCATGTCATTGTGGGCTATTAGGATTGGCTAGTCTTCTTGTCCAGTAATGACCATGTCAGCATGTGCTATTAAGATTGACTAGTCTTGTCCTATAATGACCATATCAATGTATACTAGTAGGATTGGCTAGTCTTATTGTCCTGTAATGACCATGTCAATGTGGTCTTTTAGGATTAACTAGTCTTCTAGTCCTATAATGGCCATGTCAATGTGGTCTATTAGGATTGGCTAGTCTTCTTGTCCTATAATGACCATATCAATGTATACTAGTAGGATATGCGAGTCTTATTGTCCTGTAATAATCATGTCAATGTGGGCTATCAGGATTGGCTAGTCTTCTTGTCCTATAATGACAACATCAATGTGGGCTATTAGGATTGACTAGTCTTATTGTCCTATAATGGCCATGTCAATGAGAGCTATTAGGATTTGCTAGTCTTCTTGTCCTATAATGATCATGTCAATGTGGACTATTAGGATTGGCTAGTCTTCTTGTCCTGTAATGACCATGTCAATGTGGGCTATTAGGACTGGCTAGTCTTCTTGTCCTATAATGGCCATGTCAATGTGGACTATTAGGATTGGCTAGTCTTATTGTCCTATAATGACCATATCAATGCATACTAGTAGGATTGGCTAGTCTTATTGTCCTGTAATAATCATGTCAATGTGGGCTATTAGCATTCGCCAGTCTTCTTGTCCTATAATGACAACATCAATGTGGGCTATTAGGATTGACTAATCTTATTGTCCTATAAAGGCCATGTCAATGTGGGCTATTAGGATTGGCTAGTCTTCTTGTCCTATAATGGCCATGTCAATGTGGGCTGTTAGGATTGGCTTGTCTTCTTGTCCTATAATGACCAGGTCAATGTGGGCTATTAGGATTGACTAGTCTTATTGTCCTATGATAACCATGTCAATGTGTACTATCAGGATTGGTTAGTCTTCTTGTCCTATAATGACTATGTCAATGTGCGCTATTAGGATTGGCTAGTCTTCTTGTCCTATAATGGCCATGTCAATGTGGGCTATTAGGATTGGCTAGTCTTCTTGTCCTATAATGATAACATCAATGTGGGCTATTAGGATTGACTAGTCTTATTGTCCTATAATGGTCATGTCAATGTGGACTATTAGGATTCGCTAGTCTTCTTGTCCTATAATGATCATGTCAATGTAGACTATTAGGATTGGCTAGTCTTCTTGTCCTATAATGACCAGGTCAATATGGTCTTTTAGGATTAACTAGTCTTCTGGTCCTATAATACCATGTCATTGTGGGCTATTAGGATTGGCTAGTCTTCTAATCCTGTAATGACCATGTCAATGTGACCTTTTAGGATTAACTATTCTAGTCCTATAATGACCATGTCAATGTGGTCTATTAGGATTGGCTAGTCTTCTTGTCCAGCAATGACCATGTCAGCATGTGCTATTAAGATTGGCTAGTCTTCTTGTCCTATAATGACCATATCAATGTATACTAGTAGGATTTACTAGTCTTATTGTCCTGTAATGACCATGTCAATGTAGTCTTTTAGTATTAACTAGTCTTCTAGTCCTATAATGGCCATGTCAGTGTGGTCTGTTAGGATTGGCTAGTCTTCTTGTCCTATAATGACCATATCAATGTATACTGGTAGGATTGGCTAGTCTTCTAGTCCTGTAATGACTATGTCAATGTGGTCTTTTAGGATTAACTAGTCTTCTAGTCCTATAATGACCATGTCAATGTGGGCTATTAGGATTGGCTAGTCTTCTTGTCCTATAATGACAACATCAATGTGGGCTATTAGGATTGACTAGTCTTATTGTCCTATAATGGTCATGTCAATGTGGGCTATTAGGATTCGCTAGTCTTCTTGTCCTATAATGATCATGTCAATGTAGACTATTAGGATTGGCTAGTCTTCTTGTCCTGTAATGACCATGTCAATGTGGGCTATTAGGATTGACTAGTCTTCTTGTCCTATAATGACCATGTCAATGTGGGCTATTAGGATTGACTAGTCTTCTTGTCCTATAATGACCAGGTCAATGTGGGCTAGTAGGATTGACTAGTCTTCTTGTCCTATAATGACCAGGTCAATGAGAATACGGTCGATGCTTGACATAAATTAGATGTACGTATGGCTAGGGTCGATGCATAACGTGAATTTGATGTATGTATGGCTAGGGTCGATGCTGGACATGAATTAGATGTACGTGTGGCTAGGGTCGATGCTGGATGTGAATTAGACTTGGGTATCGCTATAGTCTCTGCTGAACTTGAATTAGACTGATGTATGGCTATGGTCTATGCTAGACTAGAATTAAACATAAAGTTATGGTCTATGCTGGAAATGAATTTATGGACTTGAATTAAACCTATGGCCATGATCTAGGCTAGACTCAATTGAATCTATGTATGGCCATGGTCTATGGTCTAAGCTAGACTCAATTAAACCTATGCATGGCCATGATCTATGCTAGGCTCAATTAAACCTATGTATGGCCATGGTCTATGGTCTATGCTCGACTCAAATAAACCTATGTATGGCCATGATCTATGCTAGACTCAATTAAACCTATGTATGGCCATGGTCTATGGTGTATGCTAGACTCAATTAAACCTATGGCCATGGTCTATGGTGTATACTAGACTCAATTAAACCTATGCATGGCCATGATCTATGCTAGGCTCAATTAAACCTATGTATGGCCATGGTCTATGGTCTATGCTCGACTCAAATAAACCTATGTATGGCCATGATCTATGCTAGACTCAATTAACCCTATGTATGGCCATGGTCTATGGTGTATGCTAGACTCAATTAAACCTATGGCCATGGTCTATGGTGTATACTAGACTCAATTAAACCTGTGTATGGCCATGATCTATGCTAGACTCAATTAATCCTATGTATGGCCATGGTCTAGGGTCTATGCTAGACTCAATTAAACCTATGTATCGCCATGGTCTATAGTCTATGCTAGACTCAATTGAATCTATGTATGGCCATGGTCTATGGTCTAAGCTAGACTCAATTAATCCTATGTATGGCCATGGTCTATGGTGTATGCTAGACTCAGTTAAACCCATGTATGGCCATGATCTATTCTAGGCTCAATTAAACCTATGTATGGCCATGGTCTAGGGTCTATGCTGGACTCAAATAAGCCTATGTATGGCCATGATCTAAGCTAGACTCAATTAAGCCTATGTATGGCCATGATCTAAGCTAGACTCAATTAAGCCCATGTATGGCCATGATATATGCTAGGCTCAATTAAACATACATATGGCCATGGTCTAGGGTCTATGCTGAACTCAGCTAAACATTTATATGGCCAAGGTCTATTGTCTATGCTTGACTCAATTAATCCTATGTATGGCCATGGTCTATGCTAGGCTCAATTAAACCTACGTATGTCCATGATCTATGCTAGGCTTAATTGAACCTATGTATGGCCATGGTCTATGGTCTATGCTAGACTCAATTAAACCTATGTATGGCCATGGTCTAGGGTTTATGCTAGACTCAATTAAACCTATGTATGGCCATGATCTATGCTAGGCTCAATTAAACCTACGTATGGTCAAGGTCTAGGGTCTATGCTAGACTCAATTAAACCTATGTATGGCCATGATCTATGCAAGGTTCAGTTAAAACCATGTATGGCCATGGTCTAGGGTTTATGCTAGACTCAATTAAATCTAAGTATGGCCATGATCTATGCTAGATTCAATTAAACCTATGTATGGCCATGATCTATGCAAGGTTCAGTTAAACCCATGTATGGCCAAGGTCTAGGGTTTATGCTAGATTCAATTAAACCTATGTATCGCCATGATCTATGCTAGGCTCAATTAAATCTATGTATGGCCAAGGTTTATGGACTATGCTAGACTCAATTAAACCTATCTATGGCCATGGTCTACGCTAGACTCAATTAAACCTATGTATGGCCATGGTCTATACTGGATGTGAATTAACCCTAAAGTTATGGTCTATACTGGATGTGAATTAAACCCAAAGTCATGGTCTATACTGGATTGAATTAACCCTAAAATTATAGTCTATACTGGATTGAATTAACCCTACAGTTATGGTCTATACTGAATGTGAATTAAACCCTAAAGTTATGGTCTATACTGGATGTGAATTAAGCCTAAAGTTATGGTCTATACTGGATGTGAATTAACCCTAAAGTTATGGTCTATACTGGATGTGAATTAACCCTAAAGTTATGGTCTATACTGAATGTGAATTAACCCTAAAGTTATGGTCTATACTGGATGTGAATTAAACCCTAAAGTTATGGTCTATACTGGATGTGAATTAATCCTAAAGTTATGGTCTATGTTTAAACCTATGTATGGCTGTGGTCTATGCTGGACTTGAATTTTAGGGTGAAGTGACTTAACTCTGCCAATAAGAACATATCAAAGTCATAGGAAGATAGGGAGATCTGGGTGTAGTGTGGTAAAATTGTAGAATGTTCAAAATAGTTTCTAAAAACAGATATTTTACTCAAACCTTTCAGCCACATAACAAAAAAAAATGCACAGTAAACCTTATGAGGATATTTATATTTTTCTCAGATGATTTGGCAAAACTGTTGTATGACTTAACTTCTGTAAAAGAGAGTAACCTTGAAAATAGGCTGCAACCATAAAAAGGCATGGGTCTCATTTTCTTTCTTTTACAAGAAGAAATATGAAACAAATTTGGTTACCTTTACATGCAATCAGCTCTATAAATCTCCTGAGAATAAAATTTGCTACTGATTTTGGTTACAAAATGAACAAAATTTCACTTTAAGCTTCATGTATAAATGTTTAGTGGCAATATCGTGGATTGAATTGTCGTTGCAGACATAATAATTATATCAACATAAAAGTTGATAAAAAATAGCATACAATATTCTCTACAACTTTTTTTGCACTATTTTACACTATGTTTTGACGACAACAAAAAAAAAAAGAGTTGGTAATATAATCTGAATTCTAAAGCATTCAATGGCCAAGGGTGTATGTATGTGATGGCATCTATTCTAAAGCATTCAATCGCCAAGGGTGTTATGTGATGGTATCCATTCTAATGCAATTAATGGCCAAATGTGTATGTGATGGCATCCATTCTAAAATATTCCATGGCCAAGGGTGTATGTATGTGATAGCATACATTATAAAGCATTCAATGGCCAAAGATGTATGTGATGGCATCTGTTCTAAAGCATCCAGTGGCCAAATGTGTACATGATGGCATCCATTATAAAGCATTCAGTGGTCAAGGGTGTATGTGATGGCATCCATTATAAAGCATTCAATGGCCCAAGACATATGTGATGGCATCCAGTCTAAAGCATTCAATGGCCAAAGACATATGTGATGGCATCCAGTCTAAAGCATTCAATGGCCAAAGACATATGTGATGGCATCCAGTCTAAAGCATTCAATGGCCAAAGACATATGTGATGGCATCCAGTCTAAAGCATTCAATGGCCCAAGATGTATGTGATGGCATCCATTGTAAAGCATTCAATGGCCACTTAGTAATAACTCTCTCAAACACACATATACAAAAAAGTACAAATTCCCATATGAATCTTTTAATAATATGAGGAATGCAATAGCAGCCAAAATAATAGTACATGATCACACAATAAACAAAAGTCTAGGTGTGAAAGATCGCTCCACAAACACCATGATTAGACAAAATAATAGTTCATGATAACACAAACAGAACAAGTCTAGATATGAAAGACTGCTCCCCACACAGCATGAATAGACAAAATTTTCATTGATACAATAGAATATTGCCAGAACATGATTAAATGTTGCAAGGTACTAATTTTATGGCACCATAAAGTTAGATGGACCATATATATTTACAAAAAAAAGAACAGGCAAAGGGCAAATAAATTGATGTGGCAACAAAAATGCATAAAATAATGTGAGCTAGACAAGAAGGTAAATAATGATTACTGCAAAATAATTACAACCAAGTAATGAAATTATTGTACTGAGTTTGAAAAGGTACTAAGTTTACACACATATTAAATATTATGAAATGAAAATTATCTCAAACAAGAACCTTGAGTACTAGATCAAACTTCTGGTTACATATCTAATAGCCAAATGCAAGATCATACAGGCTACTGGGTGCTTTCTTTACAAATTTCTTCAAATTCTGTTATCTCAGAAAAAGTCATTTCAATCTTGTTCCATTTTAATTCTCTAGTCTTATATTAAATGGCAGATCCATATTTATTTAAAATTAATATGCCTTTATATCGAGTGTTTTCTACCAAATTGGAACAAAAGGTATTATTTGTGAGGGATTTATTTACATTTCTGAGAACAGACTAGTCAAACATGAAGGCCAATCTAATATACTAATCATCACTTTCTTTACAATGTGTGAAGTCTAAATTGAAATTCTCACAATAATCTTGATTTTCACTGGAAAGAAAAATCATCTCACTTCTAAAACATGTATGGTGGTATTTCAGAAATTAAGATAAAATGGAATGTGGAACATCTCCATCAACCAGAGTACAATAACTGGCACACTGCATGCTCACTGTGTTCATCATTCCTATAAGTAGGCACTAGTAGTGCATTGCTTACTCTGGACATTACTGACCCTGAAGTATCAATGACCCTGACCTTTGATACAGAAACTGTTATTCCTCTTTCAGTTACATTGACCCTGACCTTCTGACCTCATGATCAATAGATGTCATTCTTTCTGCAAGAAGAACTTGCCTTTAGAGATAGGTGCTGGAGAAATGAAGTCATTGTGCAGTAAAGGAAAAGCAGACAGTGTTGTAGCATAATATGCTCTATCAAACATGGGGCAAATAATAAATATCAAACATGCAAGATAAATTTGGACAGGTGTCACAGAACCCATTACCTACTTACAAAGACAAGCAGATGATACAGTTCATGTCATTTTTTTTTATCATCTTTTTGCAAATTATAAATAATAACAAAATTGACACACTGTATCACACCTACAAATGGAACTGTAACAAAAGCAATTTGTTTCTTAAGAAAATACAGCTATAAAGCATTATGTATTTTCTTGAAAAACTTGATTTTATGTCACAATGTACCCCATGTATAAATAGTTTTCTATGTAGGTACTACTTTAGCAAGGCTGAGTCTTCAAATACAGACCAACAGGTCTCAACATCCTGGACCTTTGCTAAGGGTATGAAGTCTTGAACTTAATTTTAATGTAGAAACTATTATTTTCTTATTAGATTTACTTTAAGCTTTTGACGAATAATCAAAGGTTGGTTTATTCCCTAAGCACAAGCCATCCATAAAGTTGGGTGAAAGAACTAACTCTAGAACAGAAATTAATTTCCCAAATCCATTTTTCTTTGAGTCACAATGACCACGATCTCACAATCAACAGTCCTCATCAAATGTTCTGCGCAATCTCTCCAAAATTTGGTCAAGGTATATGGTCTAAAAATAAAGTTATTATGCAAAACACTTTTCTGCTTTCAGTCACTAACCTGAACCTGAAGCTAAATAGTCTTCTTTCTTACCCAACATGCAACCACTCTGGCGGCCTGGTGGTTAGAACATCTGCCTCGGATGCAGGAGGTCGTGGGATCGATCTATGGCTGAGTCATATCAAAGACTTACAAAAATGGTACTAACAGCTGCCTCGCTTGGCACTCAGCATTGAGAGGTTAGTGTTAGGACTGGTCAGCCTGGTGTCAAATAATGTGACTGGGTGGGACAAGAATGCTACATGTCTGCAGCATGATGACCCAGTGCTAGACATCACTATAAACTGCTACACTGCAGTCATCCTAGTGATATGACTGAAAAATTGTTAAAGCTACGTTACAAATCCAAATCACACACACATGCCCAACATGCAAGTCATCCAGAAACCTTGAACACCAACTATAAAATCAATAAGCTTCTTCCCTCCCCCTAAGCACATGCCATTTATAATGCTTGGTAAATGAAGACTGTAGCAAAGTCAAGTTATAGCAAAGAAATGAAACTGGGAACAGCTGGCCAGCTAGTATCAAAACAAAAATGAAAAGCTAAAATTAGAAGAATGTATACAGATAAACAGTCCCACTAATCACTTAAATAGGGACAGGACAACAGTGACAAGAGATAAAAGTTTGTATCGTAAACTTTCTTTTATCCTTTACATTACACACACTTACTTATGTTTCTACATAAAGAACCAATGGCTCACGTGTCTTTATTTCCCATGAATGTTCATTTCACATACAGGCTTATTTTTTGTAATACATGCTTATTTCCCATACGTGCTTATTTTCTATGCATGCTTATGTTTCATGTATTTGCTTATTATCCAGATTTTACAGTACTATATAATGTGTGTGTGTGTCTATGATTTACATTTTAAACGTAGCTTAACAATTTTCCAGTCATATTGCTAAAATGTCTGCAGTGTGGCAGTTTAAAGTGATGTCTAGCACTAAGGTATCATGCTGCAGACTTGAAGCATGATGTCCCACCAAGTCACATTATCCTGACACCAGGCCGACCAGTTCTAACCCTAACCTCTTAATGCTGAGCACCTAGTGAGGCAGCTGTTAGTACCATTTTTAGATGTCTTTGGTATGACTCGACCGGGGTTCAAACCCACGACCTCCCGCATCCATGGCAGATGCTATAACTACTAGACCACTTGAGTGGTCAGTACTGTATAATAAAAAAGGACAATAGTACCATGAATTGTAAGAAAACAGTACCATTAATAGATTATTCTAAGATAGTAGTACCATGAATGGTTCATCACAAGACAAGAGTATCATGAATGGTTTATTAGAAGACAATGGTACCATGAATGGTTCATAAGACAAGAGTAGCATGAATGGTTCATCATAAGACAATAGTACCATGAATGGTTCATTATAAGAAAATAGTACCATGAATGGTTCATCATAAGACAAGAGTACCATGAATGGTTCATTATAAGACAATAGTACTATGAATGGTTCATCATAAGACAAGAGTACCATGAATGGTTTATCATAAGACAATAGTACCTTCAATGGTTCCTTATAAAAGAGTACCATGAATGGTTCATTATAAGACAATAGTACCATGAATGGTTCATTATATGACAACAGTAACATGAATGCTTCATCATAAGACAAGAGTATCATGAATGGTTTATCCGAAGACAATAGTATCTTCAATGGTTCCTTATAAAAGAGTACCACGAATGGTTCATTATAAGACAACAGTACCATGAATTGTTCATTGTAAGACAAGAGTACCATGAATGGTTTATCATAAGACAATAGTACCATGAATGGTTCATTGTAAGATGATAGTACCATGAAGGGTTCACATCCCAAGTTTAATTGGCCTCTAATATGACAGCAAGCACCTCCAAAACAGGCAAACATTATGTGTCTAAGTTTGAGCTTTAATGATTTCAAATCACTCTTACCTCCAGAGAAGGTAAATCAAGCTTTTGTTGAACTGAAACAGGATTATTTCATTAGCAAACAAACCCTTAGTATTGCACAGTTGACTCTTGAGATTAGTGACCTACAGAACTTATTGACCTTGACCCTTAGTCTTCAAATGAACTTATGTATGGAAACCATTATTTTCTTAGTAGATTCACCATGACCTTCAAACCCCAAAGGGTAAAAGTTTCTTTCTAACCCAGAGTGTAAGACATATCAAAGTTTAGTCATATAATGTTCTCTGGAACAATATTAATGTTTGTACAAAACATTTTTTTCTTTCAGTCACAATGGCCTTGAACATTTGACCCCAAGATTAATAGGCCTCCTCCATACCTTATCTGCAAACTTTCCTCACACTTTGGTCAAGATATGTGAAAACTAATGTTAATATGTGAAAATCATTTATCTTCTTTCACTCACAGGTACTCTGATATCAGACCCCAAAATCACTACACTTCTTTCTTACCCAAAGTACAAGTTATTAATAGTACAGGTTTACAATGCACTAATGATAACACTGTACAGAAACCATTTTTCTTCTATTTCATCACAATGACCTTGACCTTTGACATTTTGACCCAAAAATTCATAGGTTTCTTCATTACCCCAAGTGCAAGCCATCCACAAAGTTTGGTAAATGTAGATGAACCAAAGTTAATGTATGAAAAAGGATAGCAGACAGACAGATGAACAGGATACAATTATCCAATTACTCCATGGTACACTTATTTCATAAGCAGAAAGACGAATACATCAATAATATTCTTACAATATGAAAGGCGAAGATAAAAGTTGTCAAATTTGAAAACAACAATTTTACTGGTGTCTTGAAATAAAATGTTTTAGACCTCATTTCCATCATATCCATATCACTACAAAGAATAAAATATCAAATTAGTATGCAGCCTCTTCCAATGGTGGATTTTCAAGTATCTAACACTAAACTTGCATCATATATATATATATATATATATATATATATATATATATATATATATATATATATATATATATATATATATATGCTTATTGACAATTAAAAAGAATAAAGTATTTAATTATAATGCAATCTCTTGCAGTGTTGGATTTTCAAGTATCTAACACTAAACTTGCATCATATATATGCTTATCCACAATTTAAAATTCCAAATCATCATATATATTAGAAAATCTTCCACATTTTCTAATTCTGTGTACTAATATGTAAATAAATATAAAAAACAAATAACAAATTTTAGATAAATGGAAGTTTCTGATTATACAATGAACAAGCATTTAGTACAAACATTTTTAGTGATAAACAGAACCAATGTTTGAAGAACATTTTATGTGCATCGTCTTTTCTCCGTCGTCAGAGATTGAAATAATTCTGGCCATCCGAGTAAGTTCAATCCACATTTAACAACATTCACCGGAAAATCTGGACCTTTTCATAACTGATCAACATCTATTTCTATTTATGTTCAGTTTTTTTTATATGACCCTGTTAATACAAAATCATCGGTATTGGTGGCGTATAATCAGACGAACAAGAGCTTATTATAAAGAACAGCTTGTAAAATACAACATAAAAATGTTAGAATACACTAAGCTAGCACACTGCTGTGGATGCCATTTCAGTCTGATCAAAGACGTTATCTTGATGTGACTGTCGGCTGACTGCCTGGTGACTGGGACTCTTCAGTGATGGCACTGGAATGGAAAAAAAAGGTGACCTATTAAAATCATTCTGAAACTCTTATTCCAATTTTCATTTCCAATTTGATTGTTTGTTTTTTTTAATAAAAATATATAAGGATCATATTCAAACACTTTTAAATTTCAGTTACTAATACACACATATATGAATTCAACTTCATCCTTCTTTTGAGATCAACTAAAAGATTGAGCATAGAGAAATGAAAATAAGTGATGTAACATGATGAAAACATGAATGTGTAGTTAAAGGTTATGTTCAGCAATAAGTTAATTGTAGACTATTAATTGCCATTTTCTCAGCTGAAAAGGACAATATCTTATCCAAAGTCAGCAACATTGTTAACCATAATTAGCTATTTTCTCAGCATAAATAGACAATATACTATCCAAATCAGCAACATTGTAAACTATAATTAGCTATTTTCTCAGTAGAAATGGACAACATCCTATACAAAGTCAGCACTACAATGTTATCAGTAATATCAATTAAAACATTAAAACAATAGTCATCATTACAATGTTATCAATAATATCACTTCAAACATTAAAACAATACAGTCATCATTACAGTGTTATCAATAATATCAATTAAAACATTAAAATAATATCATCATCATTACAGTGTTATCAGTAATATCAATTAAAACAATGCTGTCATCATTATAGTGTTATCAATAATATCAATTAAAACAATGCCATCATCATTACAGTGTTATCAATAATATCAATTAAAACAATAAAACAATACAGTCATCATTACAGTGTTATCGATAATATCAATTAAAACATTAAAACAATACAGTCATCATTACAATGTTATCAGTAATATCAATTATAACAATACTGTGATCATTACAGTGTCATCAGTAATATCAATTAAAACATTAAAATAATACCGTCATGATTACAGTGTTGTCAATAATATCATTTAAATCATTAAAATAATACTGCCATCATTACAATGTTATCAGCAATATCATTTAAAACATTAAAACAATACTGTCATCATTACAATGTTATCAGTAATATCAATTAAAACAATACTGTCATCAGTACAATGTTATCAGTAATATTAATTAAAACAATACCGTCATCAATACAATGTTATCAGTAATATCAATTAAAACAATACCATCATCAATACAATGTTATCAGTAATATCATTTAAAACAATACCATCATCATTATAGTGTTATCAATAATATCAATTAAAATAATACTGTCATTATTACAATGTTGTCGTAATATCAGTTAAAACATTAAAACAATACCATCATCATTACAATGTTATCAGTAATATCAATTAAAACAATACCATCATCATTACAGTGTTATCAATAATATCAATTAAAATAATACCGTCATCATTACAATGTTATCAATAATATCAATTAAAACATTAAAATAATACTTTTGTTATTACAGTGTTATCAATAATATCAATTAAACATTAAAATAATACCATCATCATTACAATGTTATCAACAATATCAATTAAAACAATACCATGATAGTTATCCTTAAATTACTCCGAGCAATGAGAAAATCATCAGGCATAAAGAATCCCGGCATTTGTTTTTTCTTTTTTCAAACACAATTTTGAATTTATAAATTTCTTTATTTAATATTATGATTCAATATGATAACGCAATATTATTTACATCCATTTATGTGTTCAATTAATTTTGAGTGTATCTATGCTTTTATATATTTTGGTTTTAACTGCATATAAGGTACCACTTATTGTGGCAATTTTTTGTCTACTTCCATTTCGAATACATGTCTCTATCGTACAACTTTCATTTAGAATAAATGTCTCTATGGTACAACTTCCATTTCGAATACATGTCTCTATCGTACAACTTCCATTTTGAACACGTCACCATCGTACACTCTTGTTACCAATCATTCCATTCCTTGTCAAAACTACATCTTTTTCTCCAAGATGCCATATTAATTATTAACTTATCGGTTAACATATACTATTTCTGCTTTTGATTATTCAACTACTGAGTGTCATTTTTTGTAAAATTCGGTGATGTGCAACAACTGAGTGTAAGTTGTAAAAGTCGGTATGAGTGAAATTGTTGCAGTCCAAACACTAACTTCTTAATGCTGAACACCAAGCAAGGCAGCTGTTAGTACCATTTTTGTAAGTCTCTGGTATGACTCGGCCGGGGATCGAACGGCGGATGCTCTAACCACTAGGCCACCGGAGCGGTCCATTGCTATAATGAGAGACCACTGCTGGATACATTGCACCGCTACTTCTTATATGGTCAGTCTGTTTGTATATCTGTCTTTCTGCTGTGTGTGTGTGTGTGTATGTGTGTGTGTGTGTGTGTGTGATTCAACACATATCCTTTGGTGTATCCATTTATGTTATTCTATATATTTATTTCACACAGTTGCTATATGGGGAGACCCCCTGTAATCCAACCATGGCTATTTTAGACCTGGAAGAGTTTGGAAAGCTGGGAAAATCCCTAGGGGACAATGTCCTAACTATGGTGGATGGCACGTTTGCAAGTCCATATCTGCAGCAAGCCATGAAATATGGCATTGACATCTCCTTTAATAGCTGGTAATGATACTATATTTTATGATAGATTTTCATTCCAGTTTACCTTAAGTACCTGGTAATGATACTGTATTTTACGAAAGATTTTCTTTCCAGTTAAGTTTAAATAAATACTCACCTAGAAATTTGAATTTCTTTCCAGTTTCTCTTTAAATCAGCAGTCACTTAGAAATTTGATTTTCTTTCCAGTTTGCCTTTAAATCAATAGTCGCCTAAAAAATTTGACTTTGGCCATATATGCATTTTTTATTTTGTTTTGGCTTGAGAGATTTCTATTATTTCATTCCACATATACATGTGTTTTACCTGCTGTTCATGTATTTGCAATGTTTTCTTTTTTTTTTCTTTTTGACCGGTGTCAGAGCAGAGTGTTTTTATTATTTTTTAAAAAATTTCTACAGATTTCTCGATGAATGATGACTGGTTATGTAAACTAGTTGTGCATGATTTACTTCGATATTCAAATCAGCAAACATAACTTAGAAACACCAATAGGGCTTCATCAGCATTATCATATTTTATTCTATCCATTATGTGCTTGAATGCCTTTCTAAGTCTGGTAAATGCAGTGCAAAAAATCAATAAAAAAGACACCATAGATTTAAATGTAATTCCAGGTTCACTAACGGACAAAGATTAACAAAACAATATCTGTATCAAATTTCAGTTCAAATGTATGTTATAGTGTTGTACCCATCACCACCACCTCCACCACCACTTTAAACAAAAAATCAAGTAACCTTTTCTGGTATTCAGATAGACTTAGTAATAAAACATTTTCTCTAAAGAATATGATGTTGCCATTTCTGCCATTATCTAACCACTTTCTACATACTCAGGATTTTGCTTCTTGTATCTTTTATTTCTGCTGAACATAATGTTGTCATTAAAGGTACAAGAACATTTTTTGAATGTCATGAAAATATTTTTTTAGTAATTGACTTTGAACCCTTCAAGTGAATATGCTTAGAAAACTGCCAATGAGACTCGCAAAGATGGATAAAGAGACTAAGATACACATGGTCCGAATATTTTTTACATAAGGTTACCTATCTTGTACACTGATCCAGGGGTTGGCCACCTACGGCATGCATGCCACAAGGTGTCACTTCAAGAGGTTTTGTGTGGCACATGAAAATCAGCAAAAACATTGATTTTACAAGTGTTACTCTCTCTCTCTTACTGGTGGCACCCGCTCGTTCATTTTGTCATTAATCCAGAAAAAAGTGTCATGCTATGTAAAACAGGTTGCCGACCCCCACACTGATCTACCCTTCCCATATTATCCTTACATACTTGTGTTATCCATCTTTCCCATATTATCCTAACCTCTTTGTGTTATCCATCCTTCTCCTATTGTGCTCACATATTTCTGTTCTCCGTCCTTCCTGTATTATCCTTACATAATTGAGTTGTCCATCATGCCCCTATTATCCTAACATATTTGTGTTATCCATCCTACCTGCATTATCCTTATATATTTATGTTATCCATCCTATTATTGTAACATTTATGTTATCCATCCAGCTCATATTATCCTAACATATTTGTATTATCCATCTTATCTGATATCCTTATATATTTATGTTACCTATTATACCCCTATGATTCTTTTATATCCTATCCTACACATATCCTTGAATACATGTGTTATACCATGTTGAAAATGATTATGTTGGCTGTGCCATAATCTGATTAAAGAACTTGAGGACAAAGCGTTTTATTCTTTTTATTTGTAGTACAAAGTATTTAGGCGGTCACAGTGACCTAACGGCGGGATCTCTGACCTTCAGCACGGTGTCTCTATGGAAACATATGAAGAGATACCAAACATCGCTTGGTGTGCAGCTGGTAAACTTTAACTTAATATATAAGAGGAACAAGTAATGGCAGGACACACTAATACCATATATATTTTATCATCCAACATTAATTAGAAATATGAATGAAGTATGAGGATTAGCAAAACAGTCTCAAGAATATCAAATTATGGCTAGAATTTTTTGATTTAGCAACCATTTTCAACAGTAATTATACAATTTTTCTAAAAAAATTTATGTGAGGCAAAACAATAATTTTGTCTTTCTAATTACTTGGCATTACATAATCTACACCCTAAAGTGATGCATTGTTCCACATGCACACTTTTGTCATCTGACCTTTTTTTAAATGTTATTTTCATATTGCAGTCACCACATGATGCAAGCCTTTTATTGCGAGGCATCAAGACCCTACATGTTAGGATGGAGAGACACTCATCCAACGCCATGAAGGTGGCTGCATTCCTGGAGCAACACCCTAAGGTATATTTCTAACATTCATGTATGTGTGTTACAGCCTGGGTACCTTTCTAACATTTTGCAGCCAGGGTACCATTTTAACATATATGTATGTGTGTTAAATCCTGATTAATAAGGTACCTTTCTAGCATTCATTTATGTGTTACAGCCTGTGTACCTTTCTAACATTCATGTATGTGTGTTACAGCCTGACTACTAAGGTACACTTATAACGTTTATGTATCTACGTTACAGTCTGGTTACCTTTCAAATATTCGTGTATGTGTGTTACAGCCTGGGCACCTTTATGACAAGTATGCTTATATGTTACTGCCTGACTAGTAAGGTACCTTTCTAACATGCATTTGTGTGTGTTACAGCTTGACCAATAATGTACCTTTCTATCATTCATTTATGTGTGTTACAGCCTGGGTACCTTTCTAACATTCATGTGTTTGTGTGTTGCAGCCTGACTACTGAGGTAATTTTCTAACATTACGTCTGTGTATTACAACTTGGGTACCTTTCTAATATTCATTTTTGTGTGTTACAGCCTGGGTACCTTTCTAACATGTATGTGTGTTACAGCCTGACTACTAAGGTACCTTTCTAATATTCATGTATGTGTGTTACAGCCTGGGTACCTTTCTAACATTTATGTATGTGTTACAGTCTGGGTACCTTTCTCATATTTATGTATGTGTGTTACAGCCAGACTATTTATCAACATACTTTCACATTGTACAATTTTCATCATATTTGCAGAAACATGGACAAATTATTTGAAAGTGCATAAATTTTGGTTGAATAACAAATACTACGAAAATGATAAGTACCTGAATCCTTTGTGATACTTAGATTTCCTTATTGATTTTCTTTAAACGTGGATTATCTTCCATAACTGTGGACAAAAGTAAGGATTTTTATGCAAAATATGTGTGCCACTGCGATGTAATAATACAATGTTTATGTGTTTCATGTAAGGATTAATTTCTCAGATGGTTTAATTAACTGTTGTCTTTATGACATAAGTAAACGACTTTTACACTGACCATTATCTCATAATCATTGGCATTATGTTCTATCAACAACCCTGGAAGTTTGATTCACTTAGCTATTTAAATAAGGCTCATTAGTTCTATGAAGTTAATTTACCCATGAAAGCTAGATTAGATTGAAATAACTGACACAACTGGACAGAGTCTGAATCAAAGAATGAGTGGTTGTAGTTGAAACATATATAAGGTAATTATCATTTTTGCATGAACTGTGCAAACTACTTGACATTTTACTATTTCAGATAAAGAAGGTGATGTATCCAGGTCTGAAATCTCATCCTCAGCACGAGATCGCCAAGAAGCAGATGAGAAGTTTTAGTGGGATGATCTCAGTGGAGGTCAAGGGTGGGATTGAGGGAGGAAAGGCGTTGGTTGAGGTGTGTATGACTTTGATATTCCATATCCTTTAATCTGCTAGACCTCAATATTGAACCCAGTAAAAACTTACTCGTTGAAGTGTTACTGATGTCTGGGTCAGATCAGGTCAAGTGTTGTGGCAGGGATTTGGTTTGAAAATTTCAAAAGGTCATGACTTTCCTCAAAAGGGCACCAGAGGAAAAGTCTATGGGTCTGTTTACTCAAAGTCTGCATTATAAATAACAATAAATGTGTGCAAGAATAAAACGATGATCAAATTTCAGGTGACAAGTGACTGTATGCTTGTGTGTGTGTACATTTTGTTTACTCTGGGGGGTCTGGAAACCCTGGCACATACACCCCTCATCCTGTCCCAGAGGCTTGAATTAAGCAGTACTTAAGTCTCATTAAATAATTTCTGTAAACTTATACAATCTGTGTAACTCTACTAAAGAATGTTATAAACTTTAGTATTGTTCCTTTTTGAAAATCCTTTTAATATCTAATAAACGAAATTGAAAGAGGAAAACACTTGTGGGATATGCCAATGGAATATATGATAATAACTGTACATGTGTGAAAATATTGAACAGGACACAACATCAATATCCTTACAGGAGACTAAACAACAAGAAAGAAAATGAATATGTGAGACAGGGGAAAATATATGAGATATGGACAAACATACAGGGACAGAAACAGTGACAGAATTAACTATATTGATATCACTTAATTTTAAGATTACCTTTTTAAACATACAATTTGTTATCTAATACACTTGCAGATTTTAGATCATGAATTGGCTATTATGTGTATGTATGTATGGATGGATGGGTGTATAGATGTAGATAACATTATGAACTATATTTTAAAACAATTTTGTAAAGATGGTAGTATCTTCAGATTTCATCGAAGTGCATGAAAAATAGGGAAAATAAAAAAAAGAGAACACTATGCATGTACTAAATACAAGGAGATGCAATCAAAACAGAGAACACTATAATAAATACAAAGAGATGAAATCAAAACAGAGAACACTATAATAAATAAAATGAGATGAAATCAAAACAGATCTTATGTCATTTGTTTAGACTTGAATAAACAGTAACACAAGAAAGAGTGAAAACAATAGGCTTTGATAAAATACAATAATTTATTTCCTTAGAAAAATTCTGTAAAAATGAAAAAATATGAACTTAAGGTTTTACAGAATCAAATCCAAAAATAATCCAAGAATAGTTCAAGAATAAAATTTTAGTAGTCCTAATAACAAAATATTCTACTTGTTTCACGTTCGAATCCCAATGAAGAATCCAAGATGGAAGACGATGATGTATGCTGCATCCATAGTGTTGAAGTCTACATTTCCTTGTAGAAACAGGAATTATCACTCCAGTTTCTGATAGCTGAATAAAGTTTAAAAAAAAACTGTTCTTGTTCCACAATATTACATGAGCACATGTATTTTCCAGAAAAATAACAGAATTAATCCTTTTGAATCCAAGTAATTTGAAATAACTCCAAACCATGTACTCTGAAATAACTCCAAACAGCACAACATACAACTAACAGTTTAACAGCCCAGCTTCTACTGAGATTAAAACATGGGTTATATGGTCTTTCTAAAACATAAACAAGGGGTCACATGATCATCTTCTCGAAGGGTATAGAAGCAAGTACTTGTTACAGATCACGTTTACCCAGTGTGATCCTGACAAAAACCAATCATTTTAAATAAAAATTAAAAAAATTGTTTACATCTTAAAGACAAAGTCCCATCATGTCCTTGAAAACAACCAATCGTTTTAAAATAAAATAGAACTTGTTTTTGAAGGTTGCTACTAATTCTGAAACAAGGTCAGGATTTAGATCAACACCCGGTGTTTATAAACTAACAGTCAAGGTCAAACTATTTTCTGAAAAAAGTATCATCTCTAGGGAATAAATTTACATTACAATATCATGTAATGAAAAATAAAATTTTTAAAACTGACAAACAATTAAATTAAAAGAATATATATTAAATCAGATACAAGTAAATCAAATATACATAACACAGAGAACGCTATACTAAATACATATATATGAAAAATATAGTGCGAATGTGATAGTGAGAGAATGTTTCAGTCATAAACAAAACTTAAGTCACATTTTACATTGAAAATACTTGGTCTTCCAGCAAATAACATTTAGCACATTGGTTAAAGTCACAAATCTTAAACAATTGTGAACACATTTTGTATAAATTTAAAAGATCTTCATAAGAAAAATCTTAGTGCAAAATTTGTTGAAAATGTTTTATGCCATCAAAAGTTTTCTAAAGTTTAGATAACTAACAGCATAATTTGTACAGAAATTTGAATGCTCTTGATGTCAAGATGGTCTCTGATAAATGATGGCCAATTGTGTGAAGCAGTTTTTGAGAAGGATTATAATTTCTTTGTTTGAAAGGAGATAGACATTGTTTATATCAACATAAAAGAGGATTGGCATTGTTTGTATCAACATAAAAGAGGATTGGCATTGTTTGTATCAACATAAAAGAGGATCAGCATTGTTTGTGTCAACATAAAAGAGGATTGGCATTGTTTGTATCAACATAAAAGAGGATTGGCATTGTTTGTATCAACATAAAAGAGGATTGGCATTGTTTGTGTCAACATAAAAGAGGATTGGCATTGTTTATATCAACATAAAAGAGGAGCAGCATTGTTTGTGTCAACATAAAAGAGGATCAGCATTGTTTGTATCAACATAAAAGAGGATCAGCATTGTTTGTGTCAACATAAAAGAGGATCAGCATTGTTTGTATCAACATAAAAGAGGATCAGCATTGTTTGTATCAAAATAAAACAGGATTGGCATTGTTTGTATCAACATAAGAGGATTGGCATTGTTTGTATCAACATAAAAGAGGATCAACATTGTTTGTATGAATATAAAAGAGGATCAGCATTGTTTGTATCAACATAAAAGAGGATTGTCATTGTTTATATTAACAGAAGATAGGATTGGCATTGTTTGTATTAACATAAAAGGGATTGGGATTGTTTGTATCATCATAAAAGATGACTGGCATTATTTGTATTAGCATAAAAGAGGATCAGCATTGTTTGTATCAGCATAAAAGAGGATCAGCATTGTTTGTATCAACATAAGAGAAGATTGGCATTGTTTGTATCAACATAAAAGGGATTGGGATTGTTTGTATCATCATCAAAGATGGCTGGCATTATTTGTATCAGCATAAAAGAGGATCAGCATTGTTTGTATCAGCATAAAAGAGGATCAGCATTGTTTATATTAGCATAAAAGAGGATCAGCATTGTTTGTATCAACATAAAAGAGGATTGTCATTGTTTATATTAACAGAAGATAGGATTGGCATTGTTTGTATTAACATAAAAGGGATTGGGATTGTTTGTATCATTATAAAAGATGACTGGCATTATTTGTATCAGCATAAAAGAGGATCAGCATTGTTTGTATCAGCATAAAAGAGGATCAGCATTGTTTGTATCAACATAAAAGAAGATTGGCATTGTTTGTATCAACATAAAAGGGATTGGGATTGTTTGTATCATCATAAAAGATGACTGGCATTATTTGTATCAGCATAAAAGAGGATCAGCATTGTTTATATCAGCATAAAAGAGGATTAGCATTGTTTGTATCAACATAAAAGAAGATTGGCATTGATTGTATCAACATAAAAGAGGATCAGCATTGTTTGTAACCACATAAAAGAAAATCATCATTGTTTGTATCAACATAAAAGAGGATCAGCATTGGTTTGTTTCAACATAAAAGACAATCAACATTGTTTGTATCAACATAAAAGAAGATTGGCATTGTTTGTATCAACCTAACTGAGGATTGGCATTGTTTGTATCAACATATAAGAGAATCAACACTGTTTGTATCAACATAGAAAATCAACACTGTTTGTATCAACATAAAAGAAGATCAGCATTCTTTGTATCAACATAACAGAGGATCAGCATTCTTTGTATCAGCATTGTTTGTATCAGCACAAAAGAGGATTGGCATTGTTTGTATCAACGTAAAAGAAGATCAGCATTGTTTGTATCAGCAGAAAATAGGATCAGCATTCTCTGTATCAGTGCAAAAAGAGGATCAGCATAATTGTATCAGATAAAAGATGATCAACATTGTATCAATATAAAAGAGAATCAGTATTGTTTGTATCAACATAAAAGAGAATCAGTATTGTTTGTATCAACATAAAAGATTGGCATTGTTTGTATCAACATAAAAGAGGATCAACATTGTTTGTATCAACATAAAAGAGTATCGACATTGTTTGTATTAACATAAAAGACCTTGCAACAGTAGGCTTTCTAACTACAAATTCATTTGACTTTATAGTCATCCTAGCTAAAAAGTCATTTTGTAGGAAAATTATGCATGCCACTATACACTAACTTGTGTATGCCACTTTAGACTGACTTGCGTATGTCACTATACACTGACTTTTATATGCCACTATACACTGATGTATGTATGTCACTATACACTGACTTGTGTATGCCACTAACACTGACTTGTGTATGCCACTATACACTAACTTGTGTATGCCACTTTAGACTGACTTGTGTATGCCACTTTAGACTGACTTGTGTATGCCACTATACACTGACTTTTATATGCCACTGTACACTGACTTGTGTGTCACTATACACTGACTTGTGTATGCCACTAAACACTGACTTGTGTATGCCACTATACACTAACTTGTGTATGCCACTTTAGACTAACTTGTGTATGCCACTTTAGACTGATTTGTGTATGTCACTATACACTGACTTTTATATGCCACTGTACACTGACTTGTGTGTCACTATACACTGACTTGCGTATGCCACTAAACACTGACTTGTGTATGCCACTATACACTGATGTATGTATGTCACTATATACTGACATGTGCATGCCACTATGCATTGACTTGTGTATTCCACTATACACTGGCTTATGTATGCCATTATACACTGACTTATGCCTGCCACTATACACTGATTTAAGTCTGCCACTATGCACCGACTTATGCCGCAACTATACACTGACTTATGCCTGCCACTATACACTGACTTAAGCACGTCATGGCTTGTTTGTATTATAAATAGTTTATTGTAACCAACTTAAATACAATCATTACATATACCAGTAGTTTATCAATATTATTATCATTACATATAGCCCAAATTTCGTACCTTGGAATGGCTCTATTTTTCAACTGTAATATTTAGAATTTTCAATTCCAATGTATTAATGATATCTGCATTCCCAGAATGTGAGACTGATTCAGCTAGCTGTGTCCCTGGGAGGTGTAGAGAGCCTGATAGAGCACCCAGCCACAATGACCCATGGACCTATGATAATGTCAGATGAGGAGAGGAAGAAAGGCCATATAACTGATGGCTTGGTTAGAATCAGGTAAATAGACACATCAAGACAGAATTACATATCTCTTTGAAAGATTGTAAGACAGACAAAAATATTATCAATTTATGTTCTCAGGGACAAATAGTCAATAATTTCTTGGTCATGTTATGACTTACTGGATCAAAACAACAATGAAAGTAAAATGACAAAATGTATCAGACATGATGAAAACTAAATCTGTGTCATTATGACCAACCAATATTGAGGAGTTGAAGAAAAAAAACTTCAATAGGCTTGGGAAAGTTTTTAATAGAAGCAGAGTCATAGATCAATCACATTTAGTTAGAAAATTTAGAAAATTTTCAAAACTGAATTTTCCAATGTCTTTTAAAGAAATTCCTTTAGCAGATTTAGTTTCAGTAATTTAAGTCCTTAAAATGTTCTTCCACAGAAAAAATAAATTTGTAATGGGTAGATAAACAAGGTGGGATGTGTCAGGACAGAAAGGATGGACACAGAAAATGATATATACCTACTCCATTGAATATGACATTATCATTAAAAAACAAACTAATTTTTGGTTTAACATATGACAAGGTACACATGAGAAGGTATGATTATTATCAAGTGATAGAGTATGGGATGATACCTGCTCAGTGAGTATCCAGTAACATAAATGTAAAGTATTAGTAATCAGCTGATTTTACTTTCCCATATTAATAGGAAAGGTTTGAGTAAAACCATTAGAAACTACTCTTTCCTTACAATGGACACTGGTAAAACCACTAGCAACTACTCTTTCCTTACAATGGACAATGAGTAAAACTACTAGCAAGTACTCTTCCGTAACAACAGACAGTGAGTAAAACCTATAGGAAGTGCTCTCTCTCCTTACAACAGACATTGAGCAAAACCAATAGCAAGTACCAAAGATATTGAGTAAAATCACTATGAAGTACTCTTCCCTTGCAAAAGACATGGAGTAAAATCATTAGGAAATACTCTCTCTTTACAACAGACATTGAGCAAAACCAAAAGCAAGTACCACATTGAGTAAAACCAATAGGAAGTACTCTCCCCTTAAAACAGACATTGAGTAAAACCAGTAGTAAGTGCTCTTCTCTTACAACAGACATTGAGCAAAACCAAATAGCAAGTACTCTTTCTTTGCACTAGGCATTGAGTAAAACCAATAGCAAACACTCTTCCCTTACAACAGACAGTAAAAGTATAAGTATTGCTTCCATGTTTATATCAACTTACAATTTACTTACATGTTTATTTTTGGTTTGTCTATGCTCTTATTCTGTGGGATTCAAGAAAATAATTAATTTCTGTTCATGTGATGGTTGGTCTCAGGAACTAAACTATTTAGAATTGGCCATTTTCTTCTTCTGGTCAATGGTTGAAAATCGGCCATTTTCTTCTCCTGCTCAACTATTGAAAACTGGTCATTTTCTTCTTCTGCTCAACTATCAAAATCTGTGAAAACCTTGTTTTGTAAGATGTCCAGACTGATATGTGAGAACTTTGTTTTGTAAGGGGTCCAAACTGACATTATGTGAAAACCTTGTTTTGCAAGGGGTCCAAACCGACATTATCTGAAAACTGGGTTCAATATATTGATTTTTACCTTTAATTGCTGTGATTTGGTTTCAGCATGTTTAGAAAGTGGCTTGTACAGATGCAGCCTATAATCACGTTCCTAACTGTAGTCACAGTGATATTATCCTACCTTACAGATATACCACATTACCTGATATCCTCATTGATATTTCTATTCATGCCACATTACCCAATATCCTCATTTATATTTCTATACATACCACATTACTTGATATCCTCATTTATATTTCTATACACACCACATTACTTGATATCCTCATTTATATTTATATGCATACCACATTACCTGATATCCTCATTTATATTTCTATACATACCACTTTACTTGATATCCCCATTTATAATTCTAGACATACATTACTTGATATCCTCATTTATATTTCTATACATACCACATAACTTGATATCCTCATTTATATTTCTATGCATACCACATTACCTGATATCCTCATTTATATTTCTGTACAAACCACATTACTTGATATCCTCATTTATACTTCTATACTTTCAGCATAGGTCTAGAGGATCCTGATGATCTCATTAAAGACCTTGCACAAGCACTGGAAAAAGTCCAAGTGGATCAGGAATAATTGTTATCCAAAATTGGCACATAATATTTTCCAAATAATTTTTTTTAACAAATGTGAAAGACATGACATGCAAAATAGTAGGCCAAAGAAAAAGTCATGTTAATCTTGTGCCAGAACTGAATCTGGAATATTGGAATTTGAAAAATCAAAATATTTTCAACAAAATGTGGAGAAAATCAATTTTAAAATGATTTTGTATCTAAATATTACACATGGGAAATAAAGTTTGAGTGGATTTTATATTCTAGATTTTATGCATGGGAAATAAAGTTTGAGTGGATTTTATATTCTAGATTTTATACATGGGAAATAACATTTACGTGGAGTTTATATTCTAGATATTACACATGGGATATAAAGTTTACATGGAGTTTATTTTCAATACAATATGCATGGGAAATAAAGTTTACATGGATATTTTATTCAAGATCAAATATAGAGAAAATAAAGTCCATGCACATCCATGTTTTTATCTTCTTTAAACCAGACATTTGAAAAAATTAACACACTATAGTACAAGTCACATGGGTTGTGTAGGCATTCAACACCAACTATTTCAGTAATGTGTGTCATTTTTTAGAATATTAATCTACATACATTTAAATGGCAAGTATTCAGTTCATTTGGATTTGTATACATCCACATTCCTATGGAAGGTAATTATTTAGATGCCCCAAGAGGTGCATATGGCAAAATCAGTGTTAAAATACATAGACATTTTTGACGAAATGAACCTAAAGGTATGATCCAGTACAATCTGGATGGAATGTTGTACGCTGTGATGTCAAAATGAAAGCTACGCATATTGATAAACAAATTCATACCACCCTGAATTGTGATGATTCCACTCGATGCACTCTTATTTTGACCCAAGTTAAGTACATGACCACCATTGTAAAAGACCATAGAGATCGATAATTTATGTCTGGAAGTTTCTTGATGACAGTTAAAGTGCAGATCATTAAAAAACCAGGATTGAATGGACTTCGGTTAAAGAAATTACCGTAGTGTTGAATTTTAAAAGAACAATTTATATTTAATTTAAAATGAGTAAATACACATCCATGACCCACGTGACTTGTACTATAGTATATATTACTTATTTACTTGTCCTTTAAGACATTCTGTTCCGAAACTGAGATAACTGATTCCCATTCAGAATGCAATTGTCATAATATAAAATGTTCAGTGTTGACTTTAACGTGTAATGGCCTTTGTTACAGATCTGCTCTATATCCGTTTCACATAAATGCACACATGTAAATTCTAACCTTCCATGCTTTCCTAATATATTCCATTCCTTATTCACACATGTAAATTCTAACCTTCCATGCTTTCCTAATATATTCCATTCCTTATTCACACATGTAAATTCTAACCTTCCATGCTTTCCTAATATATTCCATTCCTTATTCACACATGTAAATCCTAACCTTCCATACTTTTCTAATTTATTCCATTCCTTATTCATACATGTAAATCCCAACCTTCCATGCTTTTCTAATTTATTCCATTCCTTATTCACACATGTAAATCCTAACCTTCCTTGCTTTCCTAATATATTCCATTCCTTATTAACACATGTAAATTCTAACTTTCCATGCTTTCCTAATATATTCCATTCCTTATTCACACATGTAAATTCTAACTTTCCATGCTTTCCTAATATATTCCATTCCTTATTAACACATGTAAATTCTAACTTTCCATGCTTTTCTAATTTATTCCATTCCTTATTCACACATGTAAATTCTAACTTTCCATGCTTTCCTAATTTATTCCATTCCTTATTCACACATGTAAATCCTAACCTTCCATGCTTTCCTAATATATTCCATTCCTTATTCACACATGTAAATTCTAACCTTCCATGCTTTCCTAATATATTCCATTCCTTTTTCACACATGTAAATCCTAACCATGCTTTTCTAATTTACTCCATTCCTAATTCACACATGTAAATCTTAACTTTCCTAATTTATTCAATTCCCGAGTCACACATGTAAATCCTAACTTTCCATACTTTCCATGCTTTCCTATTAAATTCTTTATTCACACATTTATTAAATTCTTTATTCACACATGTAAATCCTAACTTTCCATGCTTTCTAATTTATTCAATTTTTTAGACACACATGTAAATTCCTAACTTCCCATGCTTTCTTAATTTAATTCTTGAGTCACACATGTAAATCCCAACCTTCCATACTTTCTTAATTTATTAAATTCTTTAGTCACACATGTAAATCCCAACCTTCCATGCTTTCCTAATTTATTCAGTTCCTTATTCACACATGTAAATTCCAAACTTTCCTAATTTATTCATAAGACAAACTTGTACATTTCACTTATTTTGTGTTAGTATCAATGTAGTGCTCCTTCTTTACAACAACATACACTGAAGCCACAAAGTGATGTGTTGTTGATGAGGCACATTACTCTAATGATGTATTTTGGTGTTCGTGTGTTGATGTGCAGTGTTCCAACGTTTTAATGGTATTCACTGGAACAACAAAACCGACTTGTGGTAAAGACAGGGCTAATGTGTAATCAGCTATGCTAGTTTATAAACACACAAATGTATATAAAGTGAATCCACATTATAATCTTGTTGTCAACTGCCAAAAACTAATAAATCAGGTGAAAAAAGTTGTTACAATAATATTAGTCTAACCAACAGATTAGGAATTCAAGACTATCAGCTTTATGAGAGACACAGCAGTATCTGGAGTGTCTTTAGTACTGAGTCTGTAGCATCGTCTTTCTATCCAGCTGTCCATTACTATATCTACTCCTAAATCTCATAGCAAAACATTCAGTAAACTTGGTAGTCTTCTTGTCCTTTAATGACCACGTCAATGTGGGCTATTAGGATTGGCTAGTCTTCTTGTTGTATAATGACCATGTCAATGTGGGCTATTAGGATTGGCTAGTCTTCTAGTCCTATAATGACCATGTCAATGTGGGCTATTAGGATTGGCTAGTCTTCTAGTCCTATAATGACCATGTCAATGTGGGCTATTAGGATTGACTAGTCTTCTTGTCCTATAATGACCATGTCAATGTGGGCTATTAGGATTGGCTAGTCTTCTTGTCGTATAATGACCATGTCAATGTGGGCTATTAGGATTGGCTAGTCTTTTTGTCCTAAAATGACCATGTAAATGCGGGCTGTTAGGATTGGCTAGTCTTCTTGTCCTATAATGACCATGTCAATGTGGGCGATTAGGATTGGCTAGTCTTCTAGTCCTATAATGACCATGTCAATGTGAGCGATTAGGACTGGCTAGTCTTCTTGTCCTTTAATGACTATGTCAATGTGGGCTATTAGGATTGGCTAGTCTTCTTGTCCTATAACGACCATGTCAATATGGTCTATTAGGATTAACTAGTCTTCTAGTCCTATAATGACCATGTCAATGTGGTTTATTAGAATTAGCTAATCTTCTCGTCCTGTAATGACCATGTCAACATGTGCTCTTAGGATTGGCTAGTCTTCTTGTCCTGTAAAGACCATGTCAATGTGGGCGAGTAGGATTGGCTAGTCTTGTCCTGTAATGGCCATGTCAATGTGGGCAAGTAAAAGAGAGTAACCTTGAAAAGAGGTTGCAACCATAAAAAGGCATAGGCCTCATTTTCTTTCCTTTACATGAAGAAATATGAAATAAACTTGCTTACCTTTACAAGCGATCAGTTTTATAGACCTCCTGGGATTAAAATTTGCTACTGATTTTGGTTACAAAATGAACAAAATTTCACTTTAAGCTTCATGTATAAATGTTTGGTGGCAATATCATGGATTGTATTGTTGTTGCAGACATAATTATTTTATCAACATAAAAGTTGATAAAAAAAATAGCATAAAATATTCTCTTCAACTTTTTTTGCACTATTTAACACTGTGTTTTGACTACAAAAAAAGACTTGAGTTGGTAATATAATCTGAATTCTAAAGCATTCAATGGCCAAGGGTGTATGAATGTATGTGATTGCATCTATTCTAAAGCATTCAATCACCAAGGGTGTTATGTGATGGTATCCATTCTAATGCAATTAATGGCCAAATGTGTATGTGATGGCATCCATTCTAAAATATTCCATGGCCAAGGGTGTATGTATGTGATAGCATACATTATAAAGCATTCAATGGCCAAAGATGTATGTGATGGCATCCATTCTAAAGCATCCAGTGGCCAAGGGTGTATGTGACGGCATCCATTCTAACACATTCAATGGCCAAATGTGTACATGATGGCATCCATTATAAAGCATTCAGTGTTCAAGGGTGTATGTGATGGCATCCAGTCTAAAGCATTCAATGGCCCAAGATATATGTGATGGCATCCATTGTAAAGCATTCAATGGCCAAAGACGTATGTGATGGCATCTGTTCTAAACATTCATTGGCCAAGGGTGTATGTATGTGATGGCATCCATTCTAAAATATTCAATGGCCACTTAGTAATAACTCTCTCAAACACACATATACAAAAAAGTACAAATTCCCATATGAATCTTTTAATAATATGAGGAATGCAATAGCAGCCAAAATAATAGTACATGATCACACAATAAACAAAAGTCTAGGTGTGAAAGATGGCTCCATAAACACCATGATTAGACAAAATTAATAGTTCATCATAACACAAACAGAACAAGTCTAGATATGAAAGACTGCTCCCCACACAGCATGAAAAGACAAAGTTTTCATTGATACAATAGAATATTGCCAGAACATGAATAAATGTTGCAAGGTACTAATTTTATGGCATCATAAAGTTAGATGGACCATACATATTTACAAAAAAGAACAGGCAAAGGACAAATAAAATGATGTGGCAACAAAAATGCATAAAATAATGTGAGCTAGGCAAGAAGGTAAATAATGATTACTGCAAAAAAAATTACAACCATGTGATGAAATTATTGTTCTGAGTTTGAAAAGGTAAAGTTTACATACATATTAAATATTATGAAATGAAAATTATCTCAAACAAGAACCTTGAGTATTGGATCAAACTTCTGGTTACATGTCTAATAGCCAAACGCAAGAGCAATTGGCATGTCATACGGGCTACTAGGGTGCTTTCTTTACAAATTTCTTCAAATTCTGTTATCTCAGAAAAAGTCATTTCAATCTTGTTCCATTTTAATTCTCTAGTCTTATATTAAATGGCAGATCCATATTTATTTAAAATTAATATGCCTTTATATCTAGTGTTTTCTACCAAATTAAAGGAAAATGGATGTTAAGTTTGGAACAAAAGGTATTATTTGTGAGGGATTTATTTACATTTCTGAGAACAGACTAGTCAAACATGAAGGCCAATCTAATAAACTAATCATCACTTTCTTTACAATGTGTGAAGTCTAAATTGAAATTCTCACAATAATCTTAATTTTCATTGGAATGAAAAATCATCTCACTTCTAAAACATGTATGGTGGTATTTCAGAAATTAAGATAAAATGGAATGTTTAACATCTCCATCAACCACTGGCACATTGCATGATCACTGCGTTCATCATTCATATATGTAGGCACTAGTAGTGCATTGCTTACTCTGGACATTACTGACCCTGAAGTATCAATGACCCTGACCTTTGATACAGACTCTGTTATTCCTCTTTCAGTTACATTGATCCTGACCTTCTGACCTCAAGATCAATAGCTGTCATTCTTTCTGCAAGAAGAACTTGCCTTTAAAGATATGTGCTGCAGAAATGAAGTCATTGTGCAGTAAAGGAAACGCAGACAGTGTTGTAGCATAATATGCTCTATCAAATAAGAGGCAAATAATAAATATCAAACATGCAAGATAAATTTTGACAGGTGTCACAGAACCCATTACCTACTTACAAAGACAAGCAGATGATACAGTTCATGTCATTTTTATCTTATTGCAAATTTCAAATAATAACAAAATTGGCACATTGTATCACACCTACAAATGGAACTGTAACAAAAGCAATTTGTTTCTTAAGAAAATACAACAATAAATCATTGTATTTTCTTGAAAAACTTGATTTTATGTCAAAATGTACCCCATGTATAAATAGTTTTCTATGTAGGCACTACTTTGGCAAGGCTGAGTCTTCAAATATTGACCGACAGGTCTCAATAGCCTGGACCTTTGCTCAAGGTATGAAGTCTTGAACTAAACTTGACTGTAGAAACCATTATTTCTTTATTAGATTTACTTTAAGCTTTTGACCAATAATTAAAGGTTGGTTTATTCCCCTAAGCACAAACCATCCACAAAGCTGGGTGAAAGACCTAACTCTAGAACAGAAATTAATTTCCCAGATCCATTTTTCTTTGAGTCACAATGACCTTGATCTCACAATCAACAGTCCTCATCAAATGTTCTGTGCAATCTCTCCAAAATTTGGTCAAGGTATGTGGTCTACAAATGAAGTTATTATGCAAAAACATTTTTCTGCTTTCAGTCAGTAACCTGAACCTTAAACTAAATAGTCTTCTTTCTTACCCAACATGCAACTGCTCCAGCGGCCTGGTGGTTAGAACATCCGCCTCAGATGCGGAAGGTCATGGGATTGATCCCTGGCCAAGTCATATCAAAGACTTACAAAAATGGTACTAACAGGTGCCTTGCTTGGCACTCAGCATTGAGAGGTTAGTGTTAGGACTGGTCAGCCTGGTGTCAGTTAATGTGACTGGGTGGGACAAGAATGCTACATGTCTGCAGCATGATGACCCAGTGCTAGACATCACTATAAACTGCGACACTGCAGACATCCTAGTGATATGACTGAAAAATTGTTAAAGCTACGTTACAAATCCAAATCACACACACATGCCCAACATGCAAGTCATCCAGAAACCTTGAACACTGACTATAAAATCAATAAGCTTCTTCCCTCCCCCTAAGCACATGCCATTTATAATGCCTGGTAAATGAAGATGGTAGCAAACTCAAGTTATAGCAAAGAAATGAAACTGGGAACAGCTGGCCAGATAGTATCAAAACAAAAATGAAAAGCTAAAATTATAAGAATGTATACAGATAAACAGTCCCACTAATCACTTAAATAGGGACAGGACAACAGTGACGAGAGATAAAAGTTTATATCATAAACTTTCTTTTATCCTTTACATTACACACACTTACTTATGTTTCTACATAAAGAACCAATGGCTCATGAGTCTTTATTTCCCATGAATGCTTATTTTCCATACAGGCTTATTTTTTTTATATGTGCTTATTTTCTATGCATGCTTATGTTTCATGTATTTGCTTATTATCCAGATTTTACAGTACTGTATAATGTGTGTGTGTATGTCTATTATTTACATTTTAAACGTAGCTTAACAATTTTCCAGTCATATTGCAAAAATTTCTGCAGTGTGGCAGTTTAAAGTGATGTCTAGCACTAAGGCATCATGCCACAGACATGAATCATGATGTCCCACCCAGTCACGTTATCCGGACACCAGGCCAACCAGTCTTAACACTAACCTCTTAATGCTGAGCGCCTAGCGAGGCAGCTGTTAGTACCATTTTTAGATGTCTTTGGTATGACTTGGCTGGGGTTCGAACCCATGATCTCCTGCATCCAGGGCAGATGCTCTAACCACTAGGCCACTGGAGCGGTCAGTACTGTATAATAAAAAAGGACAATAGTACCATGAATTGTAAGACAATAGTACCATTAGAAGTTTATTCTAAGATAATAGTACCATGAATGGTTCATCATAAGACAAGAGTAGCATGAATGGTTCATTATAAGACAATAGTAAAATGAATGGTTCATAAGACAAGAGTAGCATGAATGGTTCATCATAAGCCAAGAGTACCATGAATGGTTCATTATAAGACAATAGTACTATGAATGGTTCATCATAAGAGTACCATGAATGGTTTATAAGACAATAGTACCTTCAATGGTTCCTTATAAAAGAGTACCATGAATGGTTCTTTATAAGACAAGAGTACCATGAATGGTTTATCATAAGACAATAGTACCATCAATGGTTACTTATAAGATGAATGTACCATGAATGGTTCATTGTAAGATGATAGTACCATGAAGGGTTCATATCCCTAGTTTAATTGGCCTTGGCCTCTAATATGACAGCAAGCACCTCCAAAACAGGCAAACATTATGTGTCTAAGTTTGGGCTTTAATGATTTCAAATCGCTCTTACCGCCAGAAAAGGTAAATCATGCTTTTGTTGAACTGAAACAGGATTATTTCATTAGCAAACAAACCTTAGTATTGCACAGTTGACTCTTGAGATTATTGACCTACAGGACTTATTGACCTTGACCCTTAGTCTTAAAATGAACTTATGTATGGAAACCATTATTTTCTTAGCAGATTCACCATGACCTTCAAACCCCAAAGGGTAAAAATTTCTTTCTAACCCAGAGTGTAAGATATCAAAGTTTAGTCATATAATGTTCTCTGGAACAATATTATTATTTGTACAAAACATATTTTTCTTTCAGTCACAATGGCCTTGACCATCTGACCCCAAGATTAATAGGCCTCCTCCATACCTTATCTGCAAACTTTCCACAAACTTTGGTCAAGGTATGTGAAAACTAATGTTCATATGCGAAAATCATTTATCTTCTTTCACTCACAGGTACTCTGATATCAGATCCCAATATCACTACACTTCTTTCTTACCCAATGTACAAGTTATTCATAATACAGGTTTACAATGCACTAATGATAAGACTGTATAGAAACCATTTTTCTTCTTTTAAATCACAATGACCTTGACCTTTGACATATTGACCCAAAAATTCATAGGCTTCTTCATTATCCCAAGTGCAAGCCATCCACAAAGTTTGGTAAATGTAGATGAACCAAAAGTTAATGTATGAAAAAGGATAGCAGACAGACAGATGAACAGGATACAAGTATCCAATTACTCCATGGTACACTTATTTCATAAGCAGAAATACAAATACATCAACAATATTATTACAATATTAAAGGCAAAGATAAAAGTTGTTAAATTTGAAAACAACAATTTTACTGGTGTCTTGAAATAAAATGTTTTAGACCACATTTCCATCACGTCCATATCACTACAAAGAATAAAATATCAAATTAGTATGCAGTCTCTTCCAACGGTGGATTTTCAAGTATCTAACACTAAGCTTGCATCATATATATATATATATATATATATATATATATATATATATATATATATATATATATATATATATATTGTGCGCATTGACAATTAAAAAGAGTAAAGTATTTAATTAGTAAGCAATCTCTTCCAGTGTTGGATTTTCAAGTATCTAACACTAAACTTGCATCATATATATGCTTATCCACAATTTAAAATTCCAAATCATCATATATATTAGAAAATCTTCCACAATTTCTAATTCTGTGTACTAATATGTAAATAAATATAAAAAACAAATAACAAAATTTAGATAAATGGAAGTTTCTGATTATACAATGAACAAGTGTTTAGTACAAACATTTTTAGTGATAAACAGAACCAATGTTTGAAGAACATTTTATGTGCATCGTCTTTTCTCCGTCGTCAGAGATTGAAATAATTCTGGCCATCCGAGTAAGTTCAATCCACATTTAACAACATTCACCGGAAAATCTGGACCTTTTCATAACTGATCAACATCTATTTCTATTTATGTTCAGTTTTTTTTTATATGACCCTGTTAATACAAAATCATCGGTATTGGTGGCACATAATCAGATGAACGAGAGCTTATTATAAAGAACAGCTTGTAAAATACAACATAAAAATGTTAGAATACACTAAGCTAGCACACTGCTGTGGATGCCATTTCAGTCTGATCAAAGACGTTATCTTGATGTGACTGTCGGCTGACTGCCTGGTGACTGGGACTCTTCAGTGATGGCACTGGAATGGAAAAAAAAGGTGACCTATTAAAATCATTCTGAAACTCTTATTCCAATTTTCATTTCCAATTTGATTGTTTGTTTTTTTTAATAAAAATATATAAGGATCATATTCAAACACTTTTAAATTTCAGTTACTAATACACACATATATGAATTCAACTTCATCCTTCTTTTGAGATCAACTAAAAGATTGAGCATAGAGAAATGAAAATAAGTGATGTAACATGATGAAAACATGAATGTGTAGTTAAAGGTTATGTTCAGCAATAAGTTAATTGTAGACTATTAATTGCCATTTTCTCAGCTGAAAAGGACAATATCTTATCCAAAGTCAGCAACATTGTTAACCATAATTAGCTATTTTCTCAGCATAAATAGACAATATACTATCCAAATCAGCAACATTGTAAACTATAATTAGCTATTTTCTCAGTAGAAATGGACAACATCCTATACAAAGTCAGCAACATTGTAAACTGTAATTAGCTATTTTCTCAGTGAAAAGGACAATATCCTATACAGTCAGCAACATTGTAAACTATAATTAGCTATTTTATCAGTAACAATGGACAATAACCTATACAAAGTCAGCAACATTGTACACTATAATTAGCTATTTTCTCAGCTGAAAAGGACAATATCATATACAAAGTCAGCAACATTGTAAACTATAATTAGCAATTTTCTCAGTTGAAATGAACAATATCCTATACAGTCAGCAACATTGTAAACTATAATTAGCTGTTCTCTCAGCTGAAAAGGACAATGTAATATACAAAGTCAGCAACATTACAAAATATGATTTACTATTTTCTCAGCAGAAATGGTCATTATCCTATACAAGGTCAGCAATAATAAAACTACATTTACTGATGGGTTTTCTAAGAAATGGCAATATATATATATATATATATGCTTATCAATGGATTGTTAAAGTGTTTACACTCTGACATGCAATATAACTAGTAAAAATAAATATGTTATCTTAATAATGGTGTACAGGTACATATTAAAAAAATGCTGACACAAAGATCCAAAAGAATGAATTATAAGCCTTTGTTGTGAATTCAGGCTTGAGTGAACTATCACACCTGTAAATCAGATCTCATTCTGATCAGAATGGTAAAACTGTCACAGCTGTACAGTGATTCATATTTCATTCCAATCAGAATGGTAAACTATCACAGCTAATTCATATTCCATTCCTATCAGATTTGAAAACTATCAAAGCTAATTCATATTTCATTCTGATCAGAATGGTAACACTATCACAGCTGTAACTCATATCTCATTCCAATCAGAATGGTAACATTATCATAGCTGTCATTAAAAACTATCACAGCTGTAATTTACATCTCATTCAAATCAAAATGGTAAACTATCACAGCTGTCAGTCATATCTCAATCCAATCTGAAGAAGTAAAACTGTCATCTGTAAAGATAGAAAACAAAGTTTTGCACGAAAATAAGCAGCAAGTTAAACTAGTTTTCCAGAAAATTCTCAGCAGGAGGCATAGATCTTAACTGCTGACAGATCAGGTTGTGGCTCACATGGGAATCTGGAAGTGTTACAGAATATAAAGTGCAAAAATTACAGAAGTTTCACCTCATGAATCACATCTATGTCTGCTTTGATTTTCATGTGAAGATGAATAGGGTATTGGTTAAAAAGTATTCTGACCTGACAGTAATGCAGCCATTATTGCCATGTGCAACGGAGGGAAGAATGTGAAACCAACCTTTAAAAATCTTTGCAATGTCCCCCGAAAAAATATAATTTTACTTCCACCATCATATATTTATTAAATATTCCAAATGCATATAAAAATGAAGTAAACTTTTTCAAAAAAACATAACAATCTTTGCGCAAGAAGAATGAGTAAACATTTTAAAAAATCATTATATTTGAGTATGGCTGATGTCACAAAATGGCAGATGTAAAATTGGCCAAAAACCTACCTGATCATGTATACACTAAATACTGTACATGGAATCAACTGTAATCAGATTTAGAAGACTAGAATATGCTGTATAAATTTTCATAAGGACTGGAGGGCAGAAAATGGAAAAGTATGATAATCAGATTAGGGATTTGACTTGGTGATAATGTCTTGAGTGCTTTTTGGTGTCACTGTTAAAGGAAGGAATAAGTCCTATATGTTGCTAGTAGTCTCTGCATATCAGTGTTGGCTATAGCTGTTTCTAATCTTACATGTGTAATACTTTGGCCATAGTTATGTTTCTAAACTTGCATATATGATACATTGGCCATAGATATGTTTCTAATCTTACATGTATGATACATTGGCTACAGCTATGTTTCTAATCTTGCATGTGTGATACATTGGCCATAGCTATGTTTCTAATCTTACATGTATGATACATTGGCTACAGCTATGTTTCTAATCTTGCATGTGTGATACATTGGCCATAGCTATGTTTCTAATCTTACATGTGTGATACATTGGCCACAGCTATGTTTCTAATCTTGCATGTGTGATACATTGGCCATAGCTATGTTTCTAATCTTGCATATGTGATACATTGGCCATAGCTCTGTTTCTAATCTCGCATGTGTGATACGTTGGCCATAGCTATGTTTCTAATCTTGCATATATATGTTAGCCATAGCTATGTTTCTAATCTTGCATGTGTGATATGTTGGCCATAGCTCTGTTTCTAATCTCGCATGTGTGATATGTTGGCCACTGCTCTGTTTCTAATCTTGCATGTGTGATACGTTTGCCATAGCTCTGTTTCTAATCTTGCATGTGCGATACATTGGCCATAGCTATGTTTCTAATCTTACATGTGTGATATGCTGGCCAGAGCTATGTTTTTAATCTTACATGTGTGATATATTGGCCATAGCTATGTTTCTAATCTTGCATATGTGATACATTGGCCATAGCTCTGTTTCTAATCTCGCATGTGTGATACGTTGGCCATAGCTATGTTTCTAATCTTGCATATATATGTTAGCCATAGCTATGTTTCTAATCTTGCATGTGTGATATGTTGGCCATAGCTCTGTTTCTAATCTCGCATGTGTGATATGTTGGCCACTGCTCTGTTTCTAATCTTGCATGTGTGATACGTTTGCCATAGCTCTGTTTCTAATCTTGCATGTGCGATACATTGGCCATAGCTATGTTTCTAATCTTACATGTGTGATATGCTGGCCATAGCTATGTTTTTAATCTTACATGTGTGATATATTGGCCATAGCTATGTTTCTAATCTTGCATGTATGCATGGTCGCCCGCAGGATTTTTTGCAGGGTGGGGTCAGTCAGTCATGGCCGGGAGAGTTAGTTGCGTAGTTCTGTGCGTAAGTGGTCTGAAACTAAAGCTAATATTTACTAAGTGTTTAAACACAATCTTGTGACATATTTTCAGCTTCATTTGCATGATTAAACTTGTCGGAATTTTTATATATATATTTGCAGTATGATTTCCAGGGGGGTCACGTGACCCCCCCCCCCGACCTATGCTGCAGGTGCCCATGCATGTATGATGCTGAATACTTTGTATTTTTACTTTGCATAAGACATATTAAAGCAAATGTCAGAAGAAAGTTTATTGTTATGTTGTTTGTTATTTTCTATCTTTCCAATTTCGTCAGGAAATAAAGCATTCATCTATCAAATAATAAATCTTCTTTAATATAAAAATATTTCTTGATCACACCTACGTAAAATAAGTTGTGTTGGCTTGGGCTGATTTTTAACATGGTCACAATTATGAAAAATAAGTCATGTTCGCTTGGTTTGGTGTTTAACTTGGTCACAGGGATATAGTTGCCCAAGTCCATACTGACTGGAAGAGTTCAGTCAGTTTCTGTGCCATTTGTGAGCTTCCAGCTTTGTAGTTTTAAGTCGGAATAAAATTTTTCTCTATAACAGTTAGTATCATTAGCTAGATGAAATTGTTCTTCTGGAAATTTCCAGTAGAAAATCCAATTACCAACATAATGCTCTGTTTAAATATGCAATTATTTCATCCAGTCAATTACTCCAACATTTTTCAGCAGGCATTTGTTTTACACGTGAATGTTTTCATTCACTTTCAAAAATGTATCTCTCTCTTAATATGTGTTGAAGTTTAGCAAAATTTAACAAATATTTTATTTTCCTAGAATACAAAATGAAAATTTAAAAGGAACTTACAGCATTGTGAATTAAATCCCATATAATCCTAAAAGTTCTATCACAAGTCCAAAAGTACAGTGTTCCAAATGAATTCCAGGTTTTGAATGTGCTGATGAACCAACAGACTCAACTGTACCAATGTTCCAACAGTCTTGATGTATCACCATGATATTATCCACAATGAGTCCTCAATAATCCCAAACTAATGTCTTCATTCAGAAGGTTAATGAGCACTTTCTAATTCCAATGAATAATTTGAATCAATAATTCCTCTCAAATTATAACTGAACACAACTAAATGTGATTCTATTAGGCAGGTGTAAATATAGGAATGAATAATTTTGATGTAAATAACCATACATACATCCTAACTTGACCTATTCATAATAACCTTTTCTGAAAAAAACTCCATGGTCTTAATGGAGAATTACCCCAAACTGTGAACAACTCATTTCCAGATTCTCCTAAGGTCATAACAAAGGCTGGGTCTTGAACTCGAACACAAGTATTGTTCAGAGCACAAACTGGCACATATCTGGAAGGGTTTATTTTTTAACATATCTGTGCAACTTTTCTTCTTTACATTTTTTAACTTTTTTTGCCTTAAGTTGGCACCATATAGTACCATTGTGCTGAGGTGCTATAAAACACTACTGTAATACATATATCTACTGTTGACATTACCCGCTGATCAAGAATTTACATCTATTCATCTTTCCACCAACTTCTAAAAAATAGTTTCATTATTACTTCAACACAGTGTGGCTTTATATTTCTGTGTTCATCTTGTTTACCTAACAAGTTTGGCAGCATTTTCAACTATGAAATGCTGAATTAGTTTTCAAAAGGAACAACTTCAAACCTGTCATATGACAAGCAATCATAATGTCAAAATTCTGAATTGTCATATTGCTCCAAATTATTGTCATTCAGACACCCATGAAAACATAATTTTCAATATTCAAGCTGATTAAAATCATGACACAGAACAATATGTAAATGTAAAGAAAAAAGAACAATATTTAACTGTAAAGAAAAACTTTACATGGCACAGAACAATATGTCAATGTCAAGAAAACCTTTACATGGCATAGAACAATATGTAAATGTAAAGAAAAACTTTACATGGCATAGAACAATATGTCAATGTCAAGAAAAACTTCACATGGCACAGAACAATATGTAAATGTAAAGAAAGACTTTACATGGCATAGAACAATATGTCAATGTTAAGAAAAACTTTACATGGCATAGAACAATATGTCAATGTTAAGAAAAACTTTACGTATCACTCACCAAGAGTTCAAACAAAATTTGCAAACCTGTGTCAGACATTTATTCCAGAAGAAGCAGTCAATCCTGCATATTAATAATATCAACATGCCATAACTCCAATGTATTCCCATACTAACCCTAATCCTATGCCCTATGCCATCAGGTAACATTAAAAAATCAACTCCAGTGTATTCCCATCGTGACCCTAAACCTACCCCATCATCTTATATTATAAAGGTAACTCCAATCTATTTCCATCCTAACCCCATCCCATCATCTGTCATTGGAAAGTTAACTCCAGTGTATTCCAGCGTCTTATATTAAAAAGTTAATTCCAATGTATTCAAATCCTAACCTTAAACCCACCCCATCATCTTATACTGGAAAAGTCAACTCCAATGTATTCTCATCCCAACCCTTACCCCTATCCCATAATTTACCATTGGAAAGTTAACTCCAATGTATTCCCATCCTTAGAACCCTAACCCATCCCATGATCTGACATTAAAAGTTAACTCTAATGTATTCCCATCCTAATCCTATCTCCTTTCCCATCAAGCTACCTTAAAAAGTTAATCCAATGTATTCCCATCTGAACCTTCAACCCCATCCCACCAACTTACATTAAAAAAGTTACTGGTAACTCCAATGTATTCCCATCCCAACCCTAACCCCTACCCATCATCTGACATTGGAAAGTTAACTCCAATGTTTTTCCACATTTAATCTTTACTTCAAGTTTTGAAGTTGTAAAACAGCCTTGGAATTACCAATATGCTTCAAATCAAAAAATCCTTCTACCCTTTAATGTTAGTATTGCAAATGTCAGCTTCCTATTACTAAGGGGGCAGGGGCCAGTTTTTATGTACAAATTTAATGCCGCAATCAGCGACCTAGTACAAAAAATCATAAAAAATCAAATACACAAGTAAGGTCAAAAAGGTCCATATTTTTAGATACCTATATTAAAACAAAGCATAAGAATAGTATTCACTTGAGCAGAGAAGTTAATGGCAGTTCATAACAAAAGAAGTTTATGAACCCCAACCCCTATTTTATACATGCATTTTTCACATCCAAATGCCATTTTTGACAGCATGTGGTGCTCACAGTGGAAACGCAAGCTCTTTCCCTGGATGAAAATTTTGAAAAACTTTGTCTACTAAATAGTCTGATGCAATTCAGAATAGTTGTCATCCAAGCCGTTTTTGAGATACTCTACTTGCCTTGAACCCACCTGTCTACTGCTATGGGAGGCTAGCTCTTCTTCCTAGCCAACTACTGGTATTTCACTATCAACATACTGCAGAGTAACTATGGAAGGTGTACATGCCTGATATCAATTTCAAGAACAACACAAGCCCGAAACACCCAGTTCACATATATATCCATAACTATAAATAGTAAACAATAATAGCTGCAAAAGTCACACCATAGCCTTAAGTTAAGAAATTTGCCAGGGGCCAATTTACGAAACTGGACCCTGCCACCTAAAGAATTTGGCTGAAAATGGTTTATGTCAAAAGTTGTATACATATCACATATTTAGACATTATCTAGTACAATGGTATAAAGGAAAGCTTTTTGTGCACAAAACTAAAAATGGTATTATGCTTTTAAAAAAGTTACCTCTTTCTGGCAAAAAGCACTGCATTATTTATATTGTGAATTATGACTGACTGCATTTCTTGAAAGATTTCATATTGTTTGCAACCTACAATGCTTTTGGTCTTTGTTTACCACCACAGCATCAGTACAAAATCAAAATTCCTTTACAATGTTTCATGAATGTCAAGAAGAGATCTGGAAGTTATAATTTTAGGAGGGAATGACAGAAATGATATGTTACTTGTCAGTGACAGAAGTGAAAAGTTTCTATAAACACTTCTAGCAAACTTAAAGAAATCACACATTTAAGTAAATCATGTGCTTTAGAAGTACTCTTAGACTGATATGAAAGAAGCGGTTCCTAACTTTTCATTATCATTCTGGAGATGCTAATAGCAGCATCAGTGTTGTGTCAGTGTGTGTTGTGGGGGGAGGGGGGGTAATCGCAACACAAGTCTAGCTAGTCTGGAAAAGTCAAAGTTTAATCAATTAACACTAGACAATGCTGGAATATTGATATACTGATGTGTGGGACCCTAAAACTTACAAAGTGACATATCAGATAAATTCATTGATACATAGACAATGAAATTGACCATACATATACAAATTACTCAATACAATTTAATATAGAAATTTCTTCTCAGACACCAATTTACTTACAATTGACTTTAATGTTTTCTGGAGTTTACAAAATCACAGTAAATAATAAGATACGGTATAGAACAAATATTTACAGTGGAAAATTCAGTTCAAGGTAAAAAGCATTTCACCAGCTTGGCCTTTGATAAGCATATACCATAAAACAACTCCTGCAGAAGCTAAATTTGTCTGTCAAAGTCACTCTCTTGTACACTTAGATCAGAATGAGTATCTGGATGAGATTGAAGCTATTGTTTCCTTCAGCATGACTAACCGATTAATCCTAATCTCTTAACATGCAAACTGAGACCTCCAAAAAGAAAAGAAACAATTGATATTGATGTACTTTTAACATTCAGTGAAAACATAAGACTTTCAGAGGAGAAACTGTATGTGTATTGTCAAATGCATGAAGCTGCCACTTAATTTTAAGCTTTTCCCCCTTTGTTAACTGAACCTAGAAATTTCAAAATATATAGATAACATTGAAACATTTTCTATTATCACCCAAGAGTGAGATATGAATCTCTTATGTCAACGTCAGAGTGGGGTCATGAAGGTAGAAACTATGTTGGTGTGCTAAAACTTTCATTCTTCTCACCAAAATATAGCAATCAATATGCCATATGCATCATTATTTCTAAGACCGTTCCACTGGTGACATTCAATATTCACAACAGTATGTTTATGTATGATTCCTCTGAATTCTATCTGCTCCTGTGGAGTTAAATTACTTTAAAGAATGCATGTTGACATGCTATGCAATTGTTTAGGTGTGCTGTATTGAAATGTGAATATTATTCATAAAAATAGGGGTGCAAACCTTGACAGCTACAGAAAGTGCAAGACAATATATTATGGTTACCATTTTGTTCCCATATTTAGTAAGTTAAAGTCCAAAATATGCTACTTTGTCATGATGTAAACAGTTCTCACATGGAGGTACAAAACACAGTTACCTCCCTCTCCAAAGAGCATTACATACAACACTATGTGATATATGGAAAATGGAAGGAAATATAATGAATCTAATGCATAAAAATTACTTAAATATACACAAAGAAACAGAAAAGTATAATAGATGTGGCTGACTGCACCATCAAAAAATTATCAATTTTCCTTAAGGGGGCAGGGGCCCCTTTAAATTGAGCTTCTTAAAGATTAGAAGTGTAGAAATCTAAGAATATGAGGACACTTACAAACCAGCCTAAATGGTCCTGGCCTTTTTATTTCAAGGTACATACACCTACCTGTGAGACTGATGAACGAGGTTCGACTTAAGACCATGATAGTTAGATTTTGTCTCCCCTCCCATTACATTTAGTGGGTCATGTGACTCAAGAAGCTGGTTGCCAGGTTGGGAATGCGGTTAAAGTGCTATTGAGATGTAAATCTGGGCAACTTCCAAAATGACTGTCCAAGTAAAGTAGGAGGAGTTACATGAGGCCACCTACTGGCTGGTCTGAACCTTCTTTGAGTCTAGTGGTATGTCTGCCCGGGTGTGATACAAACTAGGTGTCTGACCATGATAGTTCCAATATGTCTCTCCTCCTGTGTTACAGAGGAAACTCCCATTGTCCAATTTGGGCATTTTATAATTGGTCAAAATGTCAGTCACACATATCCAGCATATATTACAAATTCTGAAGATCTGGAATCAACATACACAACTGTAATGAACTTAATTTAGCCACATGTGTGAGTGATTATTTTTGTGAACAAATAACTTTCCACATAAATTTTTTAGATAGTTCCCATATTTAGCTGAACATGTAATCAAGTGTCTGCCCTTCTTTGCCTAAAGCCTATATTCAGCACCAGATGAATATTTATGTACATACTGAGTTTGAAAAGAAACTGAGACAATAACTCCTACATTTAACTGACATTTTGTCTGAATCCAAAATAAAAATATTTACTCAAGACCCCTAAAATATCCTTTAACTAGATGAAGCTTGGCAGGGAGTGAAGGGTATCATTAAGCACCAAATTATATTTTTAAACAACAAAAAAAAGGATTAATCTGCTAGCTTTATTAACATCAACAAATATTATCAGTATGCATGGTCTTTCAGTAAACGTCTTTCAAATTACCATCTCCTCCCCCTGTATTCATTCAGTAAACGTCTTTCAAATTACCATCTCCTCCCCCTGTATTCATTCAGTAAACGTCTTTCAAATTACCATCTCCTCCCCCTGTATTCATTCAGTAAACGTCTTTCAAATTACCATCTCCTCCCCCTGTATTCATTCAGTAAACGTCTTTCAAATTACCATCTCCTCCCCCTGTATTCATTCAGTAAACTTCTTTCAAATTACCATCTCCTCCCCCGTATTCTTTCTGTAAACGTCTTTCAAATTACCATCTCCTCCCCCTGTATTCATTCAGTAAACGTCTTTCAAATTACCATCTCCTCCCCCTGTATTCATTCAGTAAACGTCTTTCAAATTACCATCTCCTCCCCCTGTATTCATTCAGTAAACGTCTTTCAAATTACCATCTCCTCCCCCTGTATTCATTCAGTAAACGTCTTTCAAATTACCATCTCCTCCCCCTGTATTCATTCAGTAAACGTCTTTCAAATTACCATCTCCTCCCCCTGTATTCATTCAGTAAACGTCTTTCAAATTACCATCTCCTCCCCCTGTATTCATTCAGTAAACGTCTTTCAAATTACCATCTCCTCCCCCTGTATTCATTCAGTAAACTTCTTTCAAATTACCATCTCCTCCCCCGTATTCTTTCTGTAAACGTCTTTCAAATTACCATCTCCTCCCCCTGTATTCATTCAGTAAACGTCTTTCAAATTACCATCTCCTCCCCCTGTATTCATTCAGTAAACGTCTTTCAAATTACCATCTCCTCCCCCTGTATTCATTCAGTAAACGTCTTTCAAATTACCATCTCCTCCCCCTGTATTCATTCAGTAAACGTCTTTCAAATTACCATCTCCTCCCCCTGTATTCATTCAGTAAACGTCTTTCAAATTACCATCTCCTCCCCCTGTATTCATTCAGTAAACGTCTTTCAAATTACCATCTCCTCCCCCTGTATTCATTCAGTAAACGTCTTTCAAATTACCATCTCCTCCCCCTGTATTCATTCAGTAAACTTCTTTCAAATTACCATCTCCTCCCCCGTATTCTTTCTGTAAACGTCTTTCAAATTACCATCTCCTCCCCCTGTATTCATTCAGTAAACGTCTTTCAAATTACCATCTCCTCCCCCTGTATTCATTCAGTAAACGTCTTTCAAATTACCATCTCCTCCCCCTGTATTCATTCAGTAAACGTCTTTCAAATTACCATCTCCTCCCCCTGTATTCATTCAGTAAACTTCTTTCAAATTACCATCTCCTCCCCCGTATTCTTTCTGTAAACGTCTTTCAAATTACCATCTCCTCCCCCTGTATTCATTCAGTAAACGTCTTTCAAATTACCATCTCCTCCCCCTGTATTCATTCAGTAAACGTCTTTCAAATTACCATCTCCTCCCCCTGTATTCATTCAGTAAACGTCTTTCAAATTACCATCTCCTCCCCCTGTATTCATTCAGTAAACGTCTTTCAAATTACCATCTCCTCCCCCTGTATTCATTCAGTAAACGTCTTTCAAATTACCATCTCCTCCCCCTGTATTCATTCAGTAAACGTCTTTCAAATTACCATCTCCTCCCCCTGTATTCATTCAGTAAACTTCTTTCAAATTACCATCTCCTCCCCCGTATTCTTTCTGTAAACGTCTTTCAAATTACCATCTCCTCCCCCTGTACATCTTATGCTTCTACATAAATTTAAGAATTGTTCATTGAAAATCAAAATTAAATTATTCAAATCTTATTGCTGCACAATGTATTGTGCTCCTCTGTGGACAAACTTTAGTGAATGTATGAAAAGAAAACTAATAATTGGTTATAATAATAGTCTTCATTTTCTATTAGGCCTTTCAAGACGGAACAGTGGGGGGCCCCGAGTGGCTGAGTGGTCTAAAGTGCTCACCATTCCAGATCACTGCCATCTCACCTCTGTCTGCGTGTGTTCGAGTCCAAGGCTCGGCTAGCGTGGGTACGTGGGAAAGCCTGCCAGTAGCTTCTCGTGGGTCGGTGGTTCTTCCCTGGGTTTTCCAGGGTTCTTCCTCCACCAGTTATACTGGCTGCCATGTATAGCCTATCTTGTGCTGAAAAATGGCGCTAAACCCTAGAACAACAACAACAACAATGGAACAGTGCCTCCAGCATGTTTGTACATTATAATGTATTTAGTTTTGATGAAGTAATGAGAAAGTATGTATTCTCAATGATGACAAAAATATCTAATTGTATATTGAAATCTCTGTGGAACTATGACATTTGTTTGAATTCTCATAATTATTAGCAGATGGAAAACTTTGCTGCCTAATTTCATTCTTAAAAATGTAGAACATGTAGATGTGTCTGCATACTTGTACATAATATATATATATATATATATATATATATATATATATATATATATATATATATATATGATCTTTTATGTTAGCAATACTTTTACCTTATATCTATATTTAATTTAGATGTATGGACTTTGTAGTCTGAAATAAAGAATTCTTATCTTATTTTATTAAAATCCTCTCCGAGTCTGAAAATTGGTGCTCATTTCTGTTCTGCTACATAAGCTCTTGTTTTTCTGGGCATGGCTATTACGTACTTTGACATGGCTATTATGTACTTTGAAAATAAATTTTTTGCAACAACTGGACGTCTCTGTCAGGACACATTGAAAGTTTACAGAAGTTGCCGCATGAATCCAGCTGCAGCAGCAATAGGTTTATTTCTTCTATATTATATGCAATATTTCTAATACTAGCAGACAAAAGTTTTCTTCACACTTCAATGCTTAACTTTCTTACTACCGCGAACCGTCTGCCTACGACGAACAGCAACGAATGTAAAAATGGTGTGGTGCCTCTACACCTAATTTTTTTTTAATTGGGGGTTGGAGGTGGGATTTCATCTTTACAAATATTAGCAAAACTTTAATCACCTAATGACATTTTGTGGTGTCACGCGTAATGTTTAAACCATATAGAGGATCAAGATAGATGTAGATGAAATAGTTCGCGTGGGATTTTAAATGACACAGTGCTTTTATCGTTTCCCTGCACGTTCGAATCACCCAACCTCATTTGCACTAATAGACCATAGCAGACTATTTTAATATAATTTTTCACTATTTATTTAGTAATAAATGCATTATTTTCTCCACCCAATGAAAAACTAAAGCCATTAATACCTTAACTGCCTATCGTATTTGTTGTTTTTGTCAACATTAGTTTTGCCTTTCCCTTCCATAGTGTTCAAAGATTCAAGGGACGTAACCCTAACCTGTCCGAGTTTCTACTCTTCGTGTTACGTTACAACATGGATAACAATAGTTATAATTGTTGTACTAATTTGTTAAAATCAGTATTAATATGTCATTATTACATCAAAAGTCTACACAATACGTGAAGCATATAGTAAACACCATTAAAAAAAAGCATTTCAGGCACAGGAAACATTTAAAATAATGCACCTAAAAAAGACTGACCATTTAATTTTCGGGGAGGGGGGAGGAATCACGTGAGATCCGACTCCTAAATAATAATTTAACAAATAATTTAATTCTCATGAATGAAAGTAAAATTATTCGCTGAAGTTTTTTTTTTTTAATTTTCACTTTGTTTTCTAGCGAACAAATTATTGTTGAATTTTATTTACATTGTTAGTTTCACTTCTTATCTTTTACATAGTTTAGGACCATAGAGTGGTAACTGAAATTGGGGGCTCGTCCGGAATACGAATTTTTAAAAATATCTCAGAGACATAAAAAATTATTTTCGAAATTTAAATCCATTTCAATTTCACACATCGAATAAATCTTTGGTTAAATAAACAAACATTCACAATGTCGTCTAATTTCGAGAACTTCGTTTCAGATCCTATCCAGAAGGGGTTCGAGTCTATGAAAAGGACGAGTTGTGTGAGCTTGTTAGACATTATGATATTTTGGAAGAAAAAGCATCTTTAACATAGCTGGAAATTTAAAGATCATTTTGGTACAGTATTTGGTGGGCAATAACATTTTGAATGATAGTGCTTTGGGTTTGATTAGTAAGTCTGTTTTTTGTTTTGATAGAAAATTAAAGGAATTATGGTTAATAAACCAGATGGAATTGGAATTAACAAAACTTCAGCTTCAGAAAGAAAATCAAATTTAGAAAGAGGAAAAAGAGAGGCAAATGCAGAGAGAGAGAGAGAGAGAGAGAGAGAGAGAGAGAGAGATGAAAGGGAGACGCAGATGCAGATAGAACGGATGAGAGGGAAATAAAAATACAAATGTGGGGATAAGAAAGGATAATACAATATATATGAAATGAATTAAACCTGGAAGGCGAATCACACACACACACACACACACACACACACACACACCTTACAATTTCAGGTACATTAATATAATGTTATTGCCCTCTTAAAAAAAGAAGTAGATTAATACTTTCCTCATTAGATTGCTGAAAGCTTGAAATGACCAAGGGAGTATTGGATTTTGAAATTACAGAAAGCTTGCGAATTCTACATGTTTGTTTCAGTACAACAAATTGCTGATTGTGATGTGGTTAAGGACTGTAACTTAGAAGATTATGAGTTGGTATCCGAGGTATATCGACAAAGGTTAAGAGTTGTAGAAAAAATGGACAAACTCATGTCAGTAGTGAAGTGGGTCACCCTAGCGTCAATGGGAATTAGCATTACAGACCCCCCCCCCCCCCGGGTCACTCTAGCGTCAAGGGAAAATTAACATGGAGAAAAATCGTGGGTCACTCTAGCGTCAAGGGGAATTTAACATGGAGAAAAAACCCTGGGTCACTCTAGCGTCAAGAGGAATTGAATATGGAGAAAAAATCTTGGGACTGTCTAGCGTCAAGGGAAATTGAATATGGGATTTTTTTTTTTTCAAAAATAAAAATTTTTTTTTTAAAAAAAGGGGTAGGCAATTGAAAGTCATTCTCTTTTCGATAAATATGGGTCGCCCTGAAAAGGGCCTTTGGTTTTTCTTCTTCTTCTGCTTCTAATTTCTTCTTTTTCTCAACCAACTTCTTATTTTCTCTCCTACACTCTTTCTCTTCTTTTCTTTCTCCTCCTCTTCTTTCTTCTTCTCTTCCTCCTCTTCTTTCTTCCTCTTCTCATTTTCTTCTTCTTTTTCAATTTTTTCATTCCATTCTCTTATCCTTATCCTTTCCTCTTCATCCTCCTTCTCCTCCTTTATCTCTTTCATGACACCACTTATTATGTCCTTTACTTTTCTTAAATTATTGATCTCCATCTTTACTCGATGGGGACTATAGGAATAGTGGACTTCATTGAGTCTCACTAACATCTGCTCCATCATTCCTAAATTGTCCAAAACGTCTTGTAATTTTTGCATTTTGTCAAGGTGGTTCGAAGCCATCTTCTTTTTTATTCTTTGTAGAATGGTTTGAACGACGAATACTGTGTGTTCTTATACGAAAAGCGCGGACGTGAAGGAAAACATCCCCCAAAACATAAAATTGATATTACCTAGATCATGACCAAACAACGCGCGGACGTGAAGGAAAACATCCCCCTACTTTCTCATTTCATATAATAAAACCCAAACTATACTCTCCACATACGCTAAGAAACATTAAACTAACCCATAATCTACTATTCACACAAACTTACGTGAGTAGTTACAAACACAAACACACAAACACATACACTCACATTATTAAAAAAGAGTCAGTGTTTATATTCACACTACTCTACCTACACACATTGGCAAATTGAATGTTATTTCTTTTCTAGAGTATTGGGTAGCCCTGAAAAGGGCTGTTTTTTTGGAACTTCATGGACACCTGGTTAATGATGACACCTTCCAGGCCTGGCGCCACATACACATCTTGTTCTCCAGTTGCTTTTTACTTTTTTTGGGGAGAGAGCAGAGGGAGGATAAATAGCTTCAGAATCCCAATTTTCTGTTTCTGGGATTCTGAAATTTCTTCTCTCCTTTTCCTCCTCTTCTTTGTTTCTTCTCTCCTCTTCCTCTTCTTTGTATCTTCTCTCCACCTCTTCTTTGTATCTTCTCTCCTCCTCTTCTTTGTTTCTTCTTCCCTCCTCCTCTCTCATCCTTCCCTCTTCGACAATGGCCTCCGCGGCCAGTTCGTTCAACAGGCGCCTGGCATATTCCAGATGCACATGAAGTTCCAACAGTTTCGTTAGTCTGGTGTTCATTCTCGTGTTGATCAATCAACAAGGGTAGCTGGACTGCCGAACGAGTTTCAATTTATAGTGAAAGCGCGGACGTGAAGGAAAACATCCCCCTAAAAACATAAAATTGATCTTACCTAGATCATGGCCAAAAAACAACGCGCGGACCTAAAAGAAACACTCACTCACTTTTTTTTATACTTCCCATCACTATTCTAAATTTTTTTCATTAATCACTTCAATATACTATCCACATACGCAAAGTAATCTAACCTTAAATCTACTCTCCCCACACCTCAAACACCAAAAGAAAGACATGATCTTAATCTACTATCCACACCAACGTACGTGAGCACTTACTAACGCACAATCCTATACACAAACACATACCCTCACACTATAAAAAAGAGTTAGTGTTTATATTCACACTACTCTACCTACACACATTGGCAAATTAATGGTTATTTCTTTTCTTGAGTATTGGGTAGCCCTGAAAAGGGCTGGGTATTTTTTTGTTTGCTATGGCAATCTTTTAGTTTCTAAGAATGCGATGTCCTCTGAGGATAGACTTTCTGGCGATAGGTCTGCTTCTTCGGAAAGAGAAGAAGAACTCTTTGGTGTCGATACGACAATCGACAAAGCCTCTGTCAGGTTCAGGTTCCTGCTGCTGATGCTGTTGTTGTTGTTGCTGTTGCTGCTGTCTCTGAAGTCTGTACTTCTCTGTCCATTCTTCTTTCTCCCTGTTAACTTTTTCTCTGAAGAGCTCTTCTATTAGGTCTTCAGTGACTTTTAACATTCTCACATTCTCTATCTCTTCAGCTTTCGGTATCAGACTGTGTCTGACCCTATGCAAATTCACGTAGGCTTCGTTGAGCTTAGCTAGTTTGGAGCACATCTTCGTAGGAGGATGAGTCGACAATGGATGGTTAGACTGGAAACTTCCCCGGTTCTTAAAGTCAAAGCGCGGACGTGAAGGAAAACATCCCTCCACGGTTTTCGAGCCGGAACGTTCAATGAGTGACATGAGAGGGATAGTAAGAAGTCAAAGAGCATGAATCAACATTCTTATAGCCAAACAAACGACAAAGGCATTTTTTCAAAACACAACATTTTTTATTCAAAAATCACTTAACACTAACCAACAACTCTAACATTTTTAACAATAATCCAACAATATAACATCAAACATTTTTTTTCAAATCACAAACATTTTTTTTCTAATCACAAACATTTTTTTTCAATTCACACTCTACTTTAAACAGGGTTGACAACGTTGTGAATGAAATTGTGATTTCCACTGTTGGAAGTCATTAGGCCATTGATGGACACTACGTTTCCTAGCTTGAGACAAAAGATAAGCATAATGGTCACAGAACCATCGATCTACTTTCACATCATTTCTTGAAGAAGAACGAGGATCAAAATGAGTCACTAAATGTTCTAAGGAATAGCCCAGGCTGCGATGATGCAGAAAATACACGCAATATTGTCCACACACCAAGGAATCTGTACCTTGTAATTTCACATTATTGAATCGGGTGGTCTGAGCATTTCTTCTCATAAAGTCGATGATATCGTCTTCCAAAGGGGGCAATCCGTACGAATCGAAATATTCCACACATCCTTCTTGAGGAAAGTAGACGGCTACCCAGTGGGTTCCTGGGAGATGACTGTCGTCCGTGTTGATCACGTAAGCCAGATGGTCTTGAGGTTTGCGATCAGGGAGTTCATCTTTAGCACAGACGACAGGATTCCAAGAAGCCGTATACGAACTGTGGTTCAAAAGGTAATAAAGTTCCCAGGTATCCATGTTTTGTGTGGTTTTTTTTCTTCTTCACAGGTAATAATAAGTCATCAATTCGATCCTGACTTTTTGCTTGAAAATGTCTGACAAATAACCGTTTCTTCGTGTCGTCTCCTCACTCTGATTCAGGAGAGCTTCGATGCGATCGATCTCTTGAGTGGTTAATGGTGGACAAGAATGTTCACGCAAGTCTTTATACCACTGATGCAACACGTCTTCGTCCGAGTTGAGACTTCAAGCATCGTCCAGATACTCGTCCAATTTTTCTTCTTGACTCAGCATCAGGCATTTATCGTGTTGAATTTGACTGGGATGATCGTTATGACATCCATAGCAATCTTTCTTGATCAATTCCGTCATTTTTTCGACCAAGTGTTTGGCAAAACAGGAGACTAAATGGGCTTCTTGTTCTGACCATCTTGACTTCATCATGATCACTTCTTCTTTTTCCATGGTCTTCTCACATTCCATCTCCAAAGTTTCTCCACTAGGTAAAGAGGGATAACAGTCTTCCATAGCTTCTAATAGTCTAGAATGACTTCTCTCAAACTGTTGATTTCTATGGTATTATCGAATTCTGCATACAGGATGACGTTCACTGTCTCGTCCAGTGGCTTTGCAAACTGAAGTTCCACACGAATCTGGCCAGATTTTATAGGGTGGAAATGTCACTCGTCGCTGCCTTGGTCTGGAGTGAAATCGAAAGCCCACAAAGCGTAGCCTCCTGCATAATCCTCGTACGTAATGCCGTCACTGGTGTTGGTTCCTAACTGTCCCGTGGCTTCGTACAGCGACAAGTACGACCTCAAGTAATTCTTCTTGTCAAAGTTAGGTTCGAAAGGTCGGGTACACAAGGTCTTGCCATCGCGACTGACTTCGATCTTGGACACGCCAAAGTGTTGAAAGTAGAAAGGATTTTTAGCGATAGCTCTGTTGAAGGCTGTATTCTCGACCATACCAACGATTAAACGTTTGGGTAACTGTCCTTGGAACAGATGATCTTCGATCATGGATCGCTGTCCCCTAGGAATGGTGAAGGTTTTCACTTCCACACGTCGGATCGGATACTTGGCGGTCGCTCTGCTCAACGTCTGAGTGATGTCGTTTCCCACTTTAGGTAACACTTCCACACGGCGTACGTAGAGTCTGGCTTCTTGGATTTTGGTTTTGTAATTATCGTCACTATCAGCTATTAAATGGAAAGCGGTACTGCTGCGATTCAGTCTCAGGCGGACATCCACCCCGTTCAGCAAATACTTTTCTTGCAACCACATGTCCAAATGCAAACGATCCATCAGTTCTAAACTGTGTCCGTCTTTGATTCTGTCTCTTCGTTCTACAAATCCCGCATTGTGGTCTTTGGCTGTATCAGTTTTGAATGTTTCAAATTCGCCTGCATCGTCAGCTTCCCATACCACACAGGCATTAAGATGAGTGTTCTTGGCGTCTATTCCGTACGTCAAGAGATTTTCCAGGTAGGCACGATAAGGGTAAGTATCCATGCTGCTACTGACTAGTTTGTTATTCAAGTACAAGTCCACTCCGCTAAACAAGGAATGCATGAAATTGTTGACGGGAGCTACTGGCTCAGTGTCTATAGCATTTCCATCCTTATCTTGAACTTTGACTTTCAAGTACAAGTAACTGCTATTCAGATCGATGTAATCTTAGGGCTGTCCTTTGATTTCAAACTCGATGGGAGCGGAATCGGTCAATGAGGAGACGGGATGAAATTCCACCCACTGGGATTCTTGCATGGTCATCATCTTGGGGGGCATGGCAAACAGATCCAGTTCCGACTTGGAACAAGCGCAAGACTCTCGGTGCATCATTTTTTTCTCTTTCTAAATAATCGAAAACGTCTAAGTCTCGAACGGTTCTTCTTTTCTTTGTCTTTCTAGCTTTAGACGTGTGAAGTCTGGTGAAAGGGTGTTTTCTTCGTCGTCTCTTTCTGCCTTGTCCTTGCTGAATGCCTGGCTCGGTAGCGTGCAGGGCATTTATAGGTGTTTCTCGGCGGCCCAAAATGTCTTTGCCCGTTTGCAGCAAGACATTTTTGCCTGCCGTCATGAAGGCTTCTTTAGGGTTTTGTTTGTCGATAATGACATTTTGGAGAAATTCTTTGCCTTGCGTCAGTGCCGCATCTTTCAAGGCGTGCAATCCGCGTGTCACCATCGGTTTCAAGACTGGGGCCACCGAACGAAATTCCGATTTTAACATATCTCCTAAACCGTGTCCGCGCTGCCGAGCAACCCCTCGATACACTGGATTCATGATTTACGAGTCGTGAGAGAACCGTTTTCGAAAATGGAGTTTCACCGTGACTTTTCCTTTGGTGAATGGAATATTTTGTCCTAGATCTCCTTTTATAGCAATGTTGACCGTGTCCAAATAAGACTTACTGACGGGCAAATAGTGAGGGTGTACAAATTCGCGGTGGACATGATAAGTGTTCCCACCTTCCTGGTCACTGGTCGTGGTACTATCCACTTTGAAAGGAATGACACGCAGTAACGGCACAGAGGTGTGTCCCACCACGTTATACTCCACCACATCGGAGTACACGAACATCAAATTCAGTCCTTGGTTCAGTTCTACAGGGAATCGAAAAAACTTGTAAAATTCCGTATTGCTGTTGATCTTCGGTTTAAAATTTGGAGCCATTTTTGTGTCTCCACCTAAAATGTCAAACAAGTCACGATTAAAACTGATGGACAACATTTGGGTATCCTGAAATTTCATCAGTAAGCGACGAGACACTTTATGGTACTCCAGGGTGACACTTTTTTTGATTCTGTTCAGGGCTTTGCCAAAGGCTAACTCCAACCTGGAAGCAATGGTGTCCACCAAATGTTGGCCACTAAAATAAAACCCTGCCGGAATTTTCAAGGTGTAGATATTGAAGGGTGAATTGATGGATGGTCTTGTGTCCCCTGAAAACCCCATTTCATTCATGGTTTCTTGCAATTGTCGGTTCAGGATTTCGACCTCAAAAGTGTTTTGCTTTTCAGTGATGTTTTGGATTTGTGTAGGGTGAATCATTTCCACTAAAGCCACTTCCCAATGGGCTTCGTGATCTAACTGGATGGCCTGAGGTAATTTGGCCGTGTAACAGCACAACATGTTGTTGGGAAACACCTCCATGGAACTGTCACTGGGTAAGGTTAAGTAAAATTGGTTTTGGTGACTCATGATTCCAGAGTTCTGTGGCTGTCCGAGGGGTTACTAGATGTCAGAGGCGTGTCTCCGCCCAAAATGGGGTTGTTGTTGTTATTGGAGTGGTGACTGGCACTAGCACTGGACACAAGGTTCCCGTGGTTCCCGTTGGAAGAGAATTTCAGGGAGGGATTGGGAAGCAGGTAACCGATGCAACTGCTCAATAAAATGGTCCACAATTGTTTGTCTCCTTGTTGCAAACTCAAATTGGCAATGGCTGCTCCGATGACACAATACACCACGAAGATTTGGCAGAAAAAGACGATTTGCGTTTTAGGCACACGTTCTCCACACCACACCCACAAGGGTTGTTTTTGTAAATCTTGCACAGAAGAACTAGGTGAAGGAGTGGTCGACGTAGCTGCGTCTGTGTGAAAGGGCATGATGGTCACTTCTTTTTATAGTCGATGACTTGCGAAGCGTCGATCCAAGAATCAAAACTGGGTGGATATCCTTTCCAACGTACTTTGACTTCTTTGACACGTCGTTTGCCCACTTTACGGGTTCTGCGTTCGAGAATGCTTTCGATGTCGTACACGTCGTCTTCTTTTTTGGTGACACGTTGTAACTCGGGCAAATAAAACGTTCCTTTGAGCACTTCTCCGTTCATGTCTTCCAATTTATAGACGGCAGGATGACGGCCATGCACTCGTCCAGTGACGCGAAACAATTCGGTCGTCCAGTTAGGTAAGTAACCTTTGTCAAAAGTGCGTTTGGTTTTGCCAATGCGCACCCAATCTCCTACGGTCAACTCTCCACTTTTCTTGGGGACAGCCCTCGTCGGGGACGCACCAAACAGACGCTCAAACACCAGCACTTCGTTGTCGGGAGTCACTTCTTGCGGGGCACGTCCGATGCTTCGATGGTAAGATTGGTTGTACGCTTGCACCAGGTGCGGTAAGATGTCGATGTACTTCAGAGTGTGGTGATGCGTAAAATATTTCCACATGCGTTCTTTCAAAGTGCGTTGAAAACGTTCCACGATGCTGGCTTTGGTTTCAGGATTCTCGGTGGTAAAATAATGAATGTCACGTTTCTTTAATTCTTTTTGGAAAGCTTGGTTCAGAAATTCGGTGCCTTTGTCCGTTTGCCATCGAAGAGGGTTACGACCGCCTTGTTTCAACACCCGTTGCAGGGGTCGCACTAACTCGCTGCTCGATTTGGAAGTCAAGGGTACGACCCAGGCAAATTTGGAAAAGACGTCGATGACACAAAACAAATATTTGTAGCCACGATTGTAGCTGGCCAAATGAGAGACATCGGCTAAATCGGCTTGCCATTGATGATCGATGCCTTCCACTCGGGTGCGACTTCTGGAAAACTTGCGTCGAATGGGTTTGTGTAAAGTGTAGGTAGCTTGTTCTTGTAACCATCGTTGCACTTGAGGTAAACGAGACTTTTCAGTCGAGTTTTGGCAGCACGATACAATTTTTGAACTCCTGCGTAACCTGCAGGATGGGAGGGATCGTAGTAAATGCTGGCTAACACTTTTTCCATTTTTTTGGTGTTCGTATGTTAATAAGACACGCACTCTTGGAGGATGCTACTCTTTTTCTCTTGGGGTACTTTCTTGGACTGCAATGCTTTGCGTGTGCGACCGGCAATAGGTGTTGAAGAGGAGGATGTCTGAGAGGGGTATATCGGTTCTTGTTTCACTTCTGTCTTCACTTCTGTCTTCACTTTCTTTTTCTCTTGTGATGAAGAAGGGGTGGCCATCATCTTTTTAATCCATCCAATTCTGGATGTAGGTGGTGTTGTTAACTTGCGTACTTTTTCTGGTGGAGTTTGAAACCCTTCTTCTTCTTCTCCTTTTTCTGTCTTGGTCACTGGTACTGGTGGTACTGGTACTGGTACTGGTACTGGTGCTGGACTTTTCATCAAGGTCTTAAAATCTTTCAGAGTGGGTAGAGCTGTTTCGTCTAAAGCTTTCTGGTGAAAGAGTTGCAGTCGTTGCAAGAGTTGACCGTACTTTTGCGATTTTTCTGTTTCGGACAAATCTTGGCGATCCATCAAGGACTGCAATTCGTGTTGTAACTGGGACATCTCGCTCAAATTGGGATTGGGAGGTAAATGCGGGGTGCGTTGTTCTTGCCAACGATGGTATTCCATCCATCGTTTGTAAGGCACTAAAGCTAGTTTTCGTCCTTCCATGGGGTTGTCAGGGGTCGATTCTGAGATCTTGGGACTTCCGAGGGTCTTTTTATCTTGCTCCCACCAGTCCTCCCAACATGGTTCCCAAGACTCCTTTCAGTAAGGGGCCTAACAAGAGAGGTAAAATGCCTCCACGTTGGACCAACATCTTCTTCTTTTGACGAATGGGAATTTTCTTTTGAACCATTTGGCGAAGAACGTGACGATGTTTGCCTAAGCATTGTTTCTGGTGTTTGGACAAAGGGATCGTGCCTTTCAAGACGTTCAAACAACATTCGCACACGGTATCGATGACCTCTTTGGAGGCCGATTGAATGAGTTTTTTTCCTAGAGGTGGAGAAGCTTTGGACAGGACAGATAACATGTCCCCATGATGACTAAACGTGGTGGTAGTCCTTTCCTTTTCTTTCCTTGGGGTTTTCTGGAGGGTGACATCTTTGAGTCTTCAGGAGCACCAAAAACACTGATACCCAGACTTGGTCACAGGCCTTTTTTTATACTGGAACGCGTCGCCACTGATTGTCTTTACGTCGTATTAGTTTGAGGACAGGCATGACACGTCGTGCAGGGGTACGTAACGGACTAAATCGAGCCAGTTCTTGCTTGGACAAATCCAGTAAACTTTGTAACATGCCCGATCTTTCTTGGACTTTGATTTTGGGAGAAGGTACTTTGTGAGCAGCAGCCACTGCCACTAAATTGGAGGGTCCTGCCACTGGGGAAGTTCTTTTTGGGGTCATCAACGGAGAAGTTCTTGGTGTGATCAACGTCTCCAAGTACTCTTCAGTTCTTGGTGTCATCAAAGGAGAAGTGGATGAACTTGAGGCTGCCGGAGACGCAGTCACCGCCGTGGCAAGTCGTGGTTTGCGAGTGTAAGGTTGCGTCCTGGCCGAAGTGCCTCTCTTGCGACTAGTTTTCTTCTGTGGGCTTTTCTTTTTCTTGGGACTTTCTCTCTGTTTCTTTTTCTGGGGGCTTCTTTTCTTTTTCCGGGGTGGTGTCTGGTAAGAGGAGGGTCCCGCCACTGGAGAAGTTATTCTTCTTGGGGACCTGGTCTTTTTCTTCTTCTTGGGGCTTCGTTTGACATTTTTCTTGGGGAGAAGTTTGGGGGCATTAGGATCCCATCATAAGAGAGAGCGAATGATGACCCCTCCTAGAGTACCGCACCCTCCAGGTTTCAAAATGATTTGTTTTTTGGTTTGAGTGTCGATGCGGGGATCGGCCAGTTGGACCAAATCGACTTTGTTTCGATCAAAAAAGCGTTTGGTTTGATGAGGAATCTGAATGATTCATTGGAGTAATTGACGTGCCGTCACCGTGAACCATCGTAAGACTTCTTTGAGACTAGCTTCTTAGACACGAGCTCGTATTTGTGGATTTTTTTCTCGACTGATGCCATACAAGGCACGAATCAATTTGACGGGAAGATGCGACTGAAGGGACGTCATGTTCAAAATGTGTGTGAGACAGACGAAAAGGGTCTGAGGTTTTTATAGATTTTTTTATGTGGAGTGAAATTAAGTCGAGGACGGAGACGTGTACAGGACAGGCCCTCCGTCTTGGCACCAGTGGTGAAACAAGTGGGTACGAAATCGCAAATCCTCGGGGGTTGTAGGTTTCAAATCGACGAGTAAATAGGCGTGTGGAGTTTGAGTGGCATCGTCGTACGCCGGAGTCAGCCAAGGCGTTCCTAACTGTTTGGCTAAGACTTGCACTTGCGATTTATCTCGAGGACTTTTAAACAAGACCACGTAATGCGCATTGAGACTGATGGTGCGATGGGCTTTACTTTGTTGAAACAAATTTTGGGTGATGTATTCGACACTGGCATTACGGTGATGCCCTTTGCGCGTGAACCACAGTTTAATTTCTTCTTCGTCTTCTCCTAACATGTCGTCAAAAATGACCAAATGGGTTTGACGGGAGTCAGAGACGATGCCATCGTCTTCTTTAGGAATGCCTTCCACAAACACGATGGAATCGCCTTGACTTTCTCGCAAGAGGCTGTACGCCGATTGCCACTCTTTGTAACACCACACGATCCGCTGAGGTGGCCGATCGATCAAATGATGTTTATGTTCGATCAAACGTTTGACGAATTCGATTTTGCCTGAACCGCTAGGTCCAGCAATGAGCATGTTAAAGGGATGGCGAAGATACAAAACCTCCCAACTGGCACGATCTAAGTGTTCGTCGATGACTTTGACAGTAGAGGAAGAGGGAGCAGAGACAGCAGAGGTAGCCATAGTGTGAGAAATGTCACTTGTGACACGAAAACAAACAAGACAAGAGTTTATATACTTTTTTCAGAACACGTTTATTGAATGTTTCAAACATGAATACGAAAGACAAAAATACATAAAAGCCAAAGGCTTAAGTACAAGGATAAAAGGCACATGATAACCATGAACGTGGAATAAACATAAGTGTCTGTACAACATGTTTTGGGTAATGTTCTAACCAGTTCTATAGTAGGGGGTAAGGTCACACAAGTGTCCTCCCGAAAGGGTCTTTCAGGCCTGTCCACGACAGTCCCGTCCTGGGTGACGGGTTCTTCTGGCACCGTCACTAACACGGGTTGAAAAGTAACTTTTTTCCTTGAAAAACTCTCGTGCATACTGGGCCACTTCTTAGGTCCAAGCCTCAAAATCCCATTCTTTCCAGGCACGGACATCTGTCCAATGGGGATGTAAGTCACAAGCTACACACACATCGTCATACACGTCTTGGGTAGCTAAATGTTGACGAATCTTTTTTTCCTGTTGAGGTCGAGGAGTATCCAGATGAAAACGGAAGGCTTTGAGCAAAAGGAGTTTTTCGTGACCATTTAAGGCCATTGAGGTGGTAAGTACTGATCGTAAAGAGTCCACAAAGAATTGGCTGGTAAACGAAATCCCAGAAAACAAGTCACTAAGACACACACCACTTGTCGACCCAAATTGAATGGATACAGTTCTTGTAATAATCAATGGTAATGATCCACGGTTTGAATATGGTCATTGAGTTCCTTCCACGGAATCTGTTCAATGACATGTGACATAAGCCGTGGCATGGCAGCCTGTTTTTATATTCTCTTTTTTTCGGATGCAATACACGTACTTTCTAGCCAGAGATCTTCGTTCTCCAGTAGGGAATCTAAATCTTGCATACTGTAACCGAAACGTCAGAGTTCGTTTAGAAGTTTCCTCTTCCGCTAAGTATATTCCACGTAACAAATGTTGGTAATCCTTTAACTTGTCTTCCTCAATGCGTTGCACTAGGTGAATCTCGAAGTAACCATAATTATGAACATGTCGATTATTAGCGACCTCAAAGTTTTGAACAATGTCTGACCATTGAAACAATTTCTGACGAATCAGTTCTCTTATACCATTCAGGTACCAGTGGTTAAAGATCTGGTGACGTAACGGATGCAATTGTTCTTTACGTTTGACTTGTATTTTCACCAGCTCTCGGTAAATCCTTTCTCTCAACTCCTCAGGCAAGCCCTAAATTTTCTCTTGTAAAGTATCCATAAGTATATACACTGTTTTTGGAATCCTTGAGTGGAGGCCAATAGCCTCGTTTACCTTTGTGCCTGATGTAATATCCACTCATAATCAGTCTTCTTATACTTTGGAACAGAGCATAATTTAAAAACGGTTCAATAACTTTGCGTTTGCGTTTCACTTGTATTTTGATCAGTTCTCGGTAAATGCGTTCTCTCAACTCCACAGGCAAGGCACGAATGTTCTCTAGCAAAGTATCCATGAATAGGTCATACTAAATCCTCTTTTGTCTGACACAAGAAATGTACCGTTTGCACAGACATGGTTTTACTTCAGTGTCGAATTTAAATCGTTTAGTTTCTAATTTACACATTACAATTCGTTCAGAAGTTTCCTCTTTCACTAAGTTGACATTGTGAACAAGATGTCGGTAATTCGTTAACTCTTCCTCTGGAATTCGATGCAGTACGTTTACAATGTAGTAGATAGAATCATCCAGAGCAAACCAATCCTTTTTCAAACTAGGGGATCGTTGATCAATGTCTGTCCAATGGAACACTTTCAACTGAATCAGTCCTTTTATAGCATTCAAGTACCAGTGGTTCAAACACCGGTGACGTAACGGATGCAATTGTTCTTTACGTTTCACTTGTATTTTGACCAGCTCGCGGTAAATGCGTTCTCTCAACTCCACAGGCAAAGCACGAATGTTCTCGTGTAAAGTATTCATGAACAGATTATAGTAAGTTACTTCAATGTCTCGGTCCCACTAAGGGTAAGTAATAACAATTCGGTGACCATCGAGCATGTGCTACGTAGGCTGAATCTTGCGGTTCCCAGTGGTGAAGTGACACACCGCAACTGAAGCACTTGACTTTATCTCCTTCGCCCAAGTAGAAAAATCCGGCTCTGGCTAATTCTTCGGGGGTCGGTCCTCCCAGATACTTAGGCGATTTTCCTTTGAACGATTGAAGACGATTTTCAAAGTCGCAGTATTCCGACAAACGCATAGGGAACGAATATTCGTCTTTCACAGGTTCGTTTCGATGAGGGATGAGTGACATGGGCAGGAGTTTGCTCAGGGCTGGATGACATCCGTAGGGGGGTAGACGTGAAGGTGAACATTCCCCTTTAAAACGAAACCCAGTAAAATGTCCAAGAGGACGAGCGGCATCACTTTCGCATCCCTCAGGTTTGACAAGCACAGCATCACTTTCCATGATAGGGGTAGTGACACTAAAGTTCCCATGATGCTTTACGGCATCGCTAAGGTCACAACGTACAGCATCGTACCCATCGCAAGGCTCACAATCGCATTCCACTTCAGAAGCCCCACACTTGAATTGTGCCTTTCAAAACAACTTGTTTTGTGTTTCTCTGAAAGTATTCATCTTGTTCGCTCGGTCTTGGTAGTCACAATGAACTATCGATCTTGACCATAGCCCCTTTTTATACTAGTCGCAATGCAGTCTCCAGCTTGTACATCTTTCCTTTTTTATGTTTTTTATGTCTTGTTTTGGAAGGTACCGTCTCTAAGGTACCGTCATAATTGTACCGTAGTGTGATGGGTGGAAAGGCCATAGAAAGGTAAGGGCAGTGCGGAGACCATCGAGTATGTTCCAGAATAGCTGAATCTTTATAGATACATAGATCCATTCGTAACTTCAGTCCGCAAGCGAAACACTGTACCTCGTATCCCAATCCTGACTCAGGTCCCAAGTAGACAAATCCTGTTCTAGCTAAAACATGCGAAGAAGGTAATCCTTCCCTATCCGTAGGCCATTTCTGAAACGTGTCCAATCGACGGGCACAATCACAATAGTCAGGTAAGAAGACTGGAAAATGGTAAGGTTTGAACTTGGAGTTCTCATCGGGTTTCTCACTCGATTCTTGCTGTGGCGAAGTCATCCTTCTAGCGGGTGACTATCCTCTTACAACCAATGTTTTATACCAACGTGTCCATACGGTAAGGTGAAATGATTGGGAAGTCGAACTCGCTTCTGGTACACGATTTGATAGACTTTTTCCAAGGGCCGACTGACGATGTGGTGAGTGGGTAAACGTACAATCTTGTTCGGTTGATAGGTGGTCACTTTAAAGTGTTCATCCTCTCCCGATTGCAAGGCTTCTTTCAATACCCCAAAGTTCACCACACGACTGGTACGATAATTCAGAGTCAGTCCTTTCACTTTGCACGTCGTGTGCACTTCTCCTTGTTTGTCCCGGGATTCGTAGCCGTAATTTTTGGGACCGCCACTGACGAAACTTAGAATCTTGTCGTCGGGATGCTCGTCTGTCCAGGCTCCTAAACGGTCTCCTTCGATGTTAGGGTGCTGTTGACTCGGGTGATCGATGTAAATGCAACTGTCCGTGTCAAAGTACAGGACGCGTTCCCCTAACAGTTCTAAAGCTTCGTACAATTTTAAGCGAGCATGGGCTGTCACGTAAGCCGCAATGATGACATTTCCAAAAGGGTCGTCTTGTACAAAGTCCAGATCTTCTTCGTAATTGACCAAGATCAAATCCTCACGAACGACGTCCACGTGTTTCATGTATTTGGTTTTGTCGTGAATCATCTGGAAGTAGCGGGAAGGTTCTGTCAAATACTCCGTCTTGGGTAAACACGGTCGTTGTGCCATTTTACCCCACAAGCAATTTAACATCACTTTGGCAAACGATCGCCTGCCTCCGTTTTTCTCGATGTGGTCTAAAGAGATGCCTTCTTGTTCATAGTATTTCTCTTTGAATTGTATTTGGTCTTCGGGAGTGTGACACCAGGAAGGATAGCTGCTGGCTTCTTGTTTCAGTTTCAAAAAGGCATCCACGTAGTCGGCGAAAATGCCTTTCTGACTGGGATCACTCTTGTGGTATTGTTGTGTCTTGGGAAAGTGGCAAATTTCGTACACTTCTAACAGTTGGTATCCCATGTCCAGAGCTTTGAACAATTCTACGCTGACCCAGGCTCCCGTCAAGGCCCGTTCTTCCTGGCTGTGCTGACAAGGCTGATCTTGGTTGCACGTTTCGGCACAAGTACGGCAGAAGGGAAACATCAGTTTGCCTTGACAATGGTGAGGTAAGACGGGATGGTATAGGTTCGTGGGAGGCAAAACTTTACACTTGATCAAGCCTTCGTATTGTCGAATGTTTTTCAGGTCGATGTGTTCCGTTAACAATTGCGGGTGCCCTACAGGAAAGCGACAATATTTGCACACGTAGGGATACAGCGAACACACGTCCAAGTATTTGATTTCTTCTCCTTTCTCTTCGTCGGCTTGGTACAGCAAACAGGTGGCATTGGTCCTTCCTCCGTACAAACTATCCCTCGGGTTCAGCGGGTCCATGAACTGGTAACTTTCCACGAGGCGTTTAAACTCGGGATCGGTTTTCATACGGTGATCGTACTCGTGTTCCCACATTTCCACCACTTGGTATCCTTCCTGTTCCAACTTTAGGCGCCGCTGACAAGTGTCCTGGTACAAGTCTTCCATGGTTCGTTGTAAAAACTGATTTTTAGTGCTACGATCAGGGTAACAGACGGGACATCCGTGAAATAAGCAACCGTTAAGCTCGTACACGATCTTTGGGTTTTCTAAGTCCCAGCCATCTACCGAATACGTTCCGATGGTCTTTTCACCCCCTCCGTTGCGGGCATGCTGAATCCATTTGTCTTCCTTGTCGCACAAGTAATGTAACCAACGTAGGGCTTTGACCGAGTATTGACGTTTGACAAAGTGGGTCGTTTGAAGGCTGATGACAGCTACGGTGTTTTCAGGCATGAATCGTTGCCGGTACACTAAGGAACACGCTTTCGCAATGGTGCAAGCTTCTTTCAAAGGATCGACCCTTCCGTGTTCCATGAACAGTTCTCGAAATTTTCCACAGCAACGCCGTAAAATGTCCACGTCGGAACGACAATACTTTAGCATTTCTTCCTGAAAGTCGAAAGGGTCCGAGGCGTGAGCCTGGTACCAAGCGTAGAAAGCTTCTCGTTGTTCGGTACGCATGTTGTCGGGGTCGTAATAGTGAGCCTCAGGTAATGGGGTAGAACGGCGTGTTGATTGGCTTCCGTATTGAAAAAGTGTGGAAAGTACCCTTTAGCCATTTCTGTCATTCCAAACGTTTTAGGCATTCGACTCAAAGGCATGGCCAAGTAACTCATCGAATCTTTAAACTGTACTTGTCCCACTTGCATGAAAACGATTTTGGCTCCGTTCAAAGTCACTTTAGGACGTTCGGTGCCTTGTTCCGTATAGTATCTCAAAAGAAACTGTCTATCGTATCCGGAGAAATTGTGAGCCATCACCGTGGCATGACGATGACAATCTCCGTAACGTTCGATGTCCTCTTGGCTCCACGTCTTGTCGACGGGGTCTAAGACCCATTGGGCAAAATCGGCTAGTGTGTTCGGTCCCCGAAAGATTTTTTCACGCCCTCCAGGAATCTTGCTGCAGTGAGGGCAATGACTGAAGATAGGTTCTTGAATGCACTTCTCGCACGCTCGATGAGCCACGCAGAAATTAGGAATATGAATGCCGGTCTCTTGCATGCATTCGAAATCGAAAAAGATGAAATTGCCTTTCTTCTTGTGACCGTCCTCTTTCTCTGGTTGGGGTTGGTATTTTTGCACGTAGCATTGGTGTTCCAAGTCCACGATGTGGTGACAAATGTGACACTTTTTCTTTCCTCGACATACGTGTGCCTTGGCATTATTGGTAAGTATGCCTTGTCGACACGTAGGGCACAATCTCAGGAGTTGACAAGCACATTTCTTCTGTGAACCTTGCGTCTTCAAATGCTGTTGGTAACAGGTAGGGCTGACAAACGTGCGCAGACAAGTTGAACAAGGCACTGGTCTTTCGCTCAGACAGGGTGGAGAGGCCAAACATCCTGGGCATTTCGATCCACAATGTTTGTGTTGCTCTCGATTATTATAACCACGGTCACATTTCTCACAATAATAAACATATCCCAGGAATCCGGTAATGGTGGTAATGGTATCGAAATGGTCATCGTGATAATAAACATGAATGTATTTTCCATCCTTAAAATCTTGGCCTCGAAACAACAGAGGCCCACGCATTTCTTGAGGGTGCACTTTCAAGGTGTAGCGAGGAGCTAGGACATCTTGCAATTTTTCATCTCAGGAATGCCACAGGGTGTGTTTTTGGACAGTCCGGCTTGTTGTAACAGGAGTTCTGCTTCGTTTCGTTGTTTGGCTCGGTCGGATTGTTGAATAGTTCTCCAGGTTCTTTTCCATTCTACCGTGTCGTTCTTGTTGGCATAGGTTCGTCCCACCACGATGGCACGGGCTAAACACATCTGGTCATGAGGGTTGTTAATTCGGACGAGACTTGTTTTGGTGTTGCGAAGGTCGTCCACCAATAACATCTTTTTGCGTCCGGTCCCTTGAGGAGGAGAGACGTGGGTCATGTCCAGTGTGGCTTTTCCATCGGTGATGTCAAACTGGTCATTAGATTGTTGTACGTGTTGAATCTTGTCCATGACTTTGGAAGCGGTCAATTCTGCAGGGGTGCTAAACTCGATCCAAACAGGGGATTTCAAACCGTCGTGTTGTATGGAAAGTCTCAAGCGATCGTCTTCTTTGGGTTGACATTGTCGCTTGAGTGTGGTGAGCAAAGAATCCCACACCCCAGTGATGAACACTTCTGCTTTCTCTAACGGCACTTCAGCCTTGAAATCTTTAAACTTCACCGTGTATTTGTAAGCCGTGGTTCTAAATTTTCTAGAGGAGCGCTTTTCCGTCTCTCGAATGGAATAGTATTTTTCAGGGTTGACTAAGGGTGGCAAACTTGGTTTAGAGGGTTCGGATTCTGGTTCACTCATGTCCTCTTCGAAATCACTGGCATGAATTTGTGCCAAGATTTCAGCCCTGGTACGAGGCGATAGATCACGTTTCTGCCTCTTACTTTCTTCTTCTTTCTTCTCGAATGAATAGGATCGTTTCATCTTGAGTGAAAAACGTCAAATGACTCAAGTTTAAACACCATAGACTAATTTATAGTCATGGCAGACCAGCGTATATAAAAGGGTGTGTGTCTTGTCCTTTCACTATTCATTTCACTCTCAAGCCGAGCACAACGATGGAAGAGACTAGCCAAATCGAACGTTTCGTCAGAGCTTTGCGAGGGGTCATTAGAAAATTCTCTTCAGACCAGCCCACGGACTATTCTCCTTCCTTTCGAGATAAAAGTCAAGATACTTGCTATATCTGTCAGAAGAAAGGGCATTGGTCTTCAGAGTGTCCAGACCGTCAAAAAAGAAAAAAAAAGGGCTAAAAAAGACAGAAATCAAGATACCTGTTATTATTGTAAAGAAAAAGGACATTGGTCTCCAGATTGCCCAAAAAAGAAACAAGAGGAGTCAGAAGAAGAGAGGGATTCTTCAGAAGAAGAGAGGGATTCTTCAGAGGAAGAGAGGGTTTCTTCAGAGGAAGAAGAGGAAGAAAGAAGACAATTCTATTTACAAGAGGCAAAGAAACAGGAGAAGAAAAGAAGAAGGGAAGAAAATGAGGAGAAAGAAGAGGAAAAGACGGTGAAGAAATTAAAAAAAACAGAGACTGAACAAGGAGAAAGAAGAAGTAAATGAACTTTATATTAAAGTGTTCTGTTGTGAATTGTGAATTGGATTGTAACAATGGATAAAAGAATAAATTAATTATATAAGGTAAGTGTCTTTGAGTTTTGATTTTAAAATAAGAACGTACACTCACGCGCTCATACAAAAGCACGTACTATAGGGGTAAAATGGGTTGTTTTTTTTTTTTAGTTATTGGCAATTGAAAGTGTATCTCTTTTCGAGAGACGTGGGTGGCCCTGAAAAGGGCCTTTTTTGGTGTAGGGGTGAGTTTAAGCAATCAACTTTAACTGCCTTAAGCCTTTGCCACGGCCAAGGCCTACTTCTGGACTGCGTAATGTTGATGATGATTGGGTTGAAATCACTAAGGATGGTACGGTAGGCTTAGTCACAGGGTTAACGTGTTTAGCTCGGGAAGGTCGTATTCTCTTCGGTCGTAATAAAGAAGTCTGATACATTTGTTTCAGACTTCTTAACTCCGCTAAAATGTCCAACAGTACCGTAACCGTTTGATTTTCACCCTCTTGTTTCTTTGCTGCTACTTCTTCTTGCTGTTGTTGCTGTTGTTTTTTTCTTACCTCTTCTTCTTGCTGCTGCTGTAGGAGAAAAGCTTGTTCCGCTTCCTTTTGTCGTTGTATAAATTTCTCCAATTCTTCTTTCTGTCTCTGTCTAAAATTCTCCACTTGCGGTAATGAAAAAGGTAACGAAGGTTCCGGAACAAATTCTTGCGAGGTAAGAAAATCCACAAAATCCCAATTCACCTCTTCTGAAAGTAAGTCCGGGTTCCCTTGGGCGGTCTCCCCTGCTGGTGCACCCCAATGGATCGTTTTCTGAGTTTCCGTCATGTTGAATCACTGTCGTATAGATTGACTGTACACAAGCGCTAGCGAATCTATATAGACCACGTGACGTCACAGACTGCTCTCTTCGGATTGGATGCGGGCTGACTGAATTTTGTCACGCGTGTTCGGATTGGTGAATGAACTCAATCCGTTTCAATCCTTCCTCTACCTATAAATAAGCGCAGTTCAGTGCATTGATTCACCTGTTCTCGTCGCTTCAAGACGTGGACCACAGTCGAATCATCCACCCTTGTGTCTTCCATGATGTTTAGGACGGACATGCTTATGTATGTCCGGTCCAAGTGGACCGTTGTCGACAAGTCAGACACCAGTCTGTGGATACGAAGAGTGTACGTAGAAAGACAAGGTTGCCTCAAGAGGACACTGATTTATGGCCTTCGAGTAAGACGCAGCTTGAGGACTAGAAGATGCCGCAGATGCCCTTTATGTTAATGGATACATTAACATAAACCCAAAGGCCCTTTTCAGGGCCACCCATATTTATCGAAAAGAGAATGACTTTCAATTGCCTACCCCTTTTTTTTTTAAAAAATTTTTATTTTTTAAAAAAAAATAAATCCCATATTCAATTTCCCTTGACGCTAGACAGTCCCAAGATTTTTTCTCCATATTCAATTCCTCTTGACGCTAGAGTGACCCAGGGTTTTTTCTCCATGTTAAATTCCCCTTGACGCTAGAGTGACCCACGATTTTTCTCCATGTTAATTTTCCCTTGACGCTAGAGTGACCCGGGGGGGGGGGTCTGTAATGCTAATTCCCATTAAACATTACGATCATTTCTGGAAGATCTTATTAGCTAGAGTTCTTAAATTATATCAATACTGACGTCAAGACCTATCTGAATGAGCAAGAGGTCAAAACCTTAGAAAGTGTTGCTTGTATAGCTGATAATTATTCCTCGACTCACAAAGTTTAATTTGTCGGTAATCCTTCCTCTCAGCAGGTTTTTTGGGTACAAAATCATCTCTAAGTTGCATACAAGTACTTCCAAATCTCAGTCTGGAACAACTTTTAGAAATCAGGCGTGAGATAAGACTGACAAGAAATCCTTATCTCTTCCTACCTGTACCTATTGTAAGAAGAAAGGTCACGTAATTTCTGATTGCTACAGATTGAAAAATGAGCAACAGAACCAATACAGAGTTATTCCAAATGCTCTTATATTAAAGCGATGAAAGTCAGGGTTTTGTATTGAAATCAATACTTTGCCTCATTTAAGCAGACCCCAGTCTGGTTCTATTTTGGAGAATTATGACAGAATCAAGTTGAAAGGTTCTATATCGCTTGTTGGTGATTCTGCCAAGCATATTCCTATTCAAATATTAAGCGACACAGGGGCTTCTCAGAGTATTTTGTTATCAGGTGCATCGTCTTTATCTGAGAGGTCTTCTTCTAGTAAAAATGTTATTCTTCAGGGAGTAGATTGCGACTTTGGTCATTTTCCTCTTCCATGTGTCATCAGACCTAGTCTCTGAACCCGTGATAATTGGAGCAATGAATTCTTTACCTGTTGGTGGTAATTATTTATTACTAGGCAAGGACTTAGCTGGATAGAGTTTTTTGGTTAATTCTATTGCAACTGTTAATCCTGTTGAGATTGAAATCCCTTATTTGTATCCTGCTTGTGCATTTACCACAGCTACCACAAAAAAGGGCTCTTCGGGCCAAAATCGTTGGTCCTTATAGAATTGAAAAGAAAGTAAATTTGATAAAATTGTTTGAGAAAAACTTATTTATGTACGATTTGTGATATTAAACAGAATGTGAAGTCTATGGTCTTGGAAGCCTTTCGGTGCAGAAAGGAAATTAGAAAATATACTTCTTTTGAAGATACTAAATGTATTTCGTAGATTTTTTGTCCGTCTTTAATTTATTCGGTACATATTGGGGCTTTATCTGATATACGGCTCGAGATGGTGCCATGGGATGTTGCAAGTTTCCAGTTCCTCGAAATGACCATATATATGTGCGTAGGGTCACAACAGGAGTTCTGATTTCATTGAATTCATTCTGAATAAGGAGAGGAATTGTTGATGAATTTTTTAATGGTAAAGATCTAATATATTTGGGGCTTTTGATAACCACGGTGGTGATTTTGGAACAGATAATTTTGCAGTATTTCCAAAATTGATTGTTCAATTTCTAAGTGAAGACTCATTTTTATACCATACTCCGAGTATTTGAACGTATAGATATGTGTCATGAGACTGGTGCTATATAAATCCTAGAAGCCACTGAATACTGATGTCAACTGTTTATTTATATTTCAGCTGGAAGAGATCGTGATGAAGATCGATTTCTCTATTGCTGTAAAACCACCAAAAAAAAAAAAAGTTTACACGATCAAGATAATAAAAACAACAGCTTCTAATATTGTTCCACCGTATAACCTTTTTTCAGAATTAAAAGTTATGTAATCTGATTTAGTCAAATCCTAAATTAGACGTTTTTATATTTATTCATGAAATTTTTTGTTTCAGCATTGAGTAATTGTTTATAGAGCTCTTCCATCTTAACGCAAAATGTTGTTTCGTACTCAGTAAGCATGAAATGGTTTAGAGTAAATGTTGTGTTGTACTCAGTAAGCAAGCAATGCTGTATAGTAACTGTCATACTCAATAATCACTTTATGTTAAAGAGTAAATGTTGCTGAACTCAGTAATCATACAATGCTGTAGAGTAAATGTTTAATGCTCAGTAAGCATGTAATGCTGTAGATAAAATGTCATACTCAGTAATCACTTTGTGCTGTAGAGTAAATGTGTTGTACTCAGTAACCATGTAATGCTTTAAAGTAAATGTGTCGTATTCGGTAAGCATGCAGTGCTGTAGAGTAAAGTTTGTGTTGTACTCAGTAAGCATGTAATGCTCTAGAGTAAATTTGTCATACTAAGTAAGCATGTAATGTTGTAGAGTAAATGTTGTGATGTACGCAAAAAGCACGCAGCTCTGTAGAGTAAATGTTTGGACATTTGTTTTTGCCATGAACACCATTTGGACATTTGCTTCTGCCATGTAAACACCGTTTGGACCTTTGCTTTTGCAGTGTAAACACCGTTTGGACATTTGCTTTTGCCGTGTAAACACCGTTTTGACCTTTGCTTTTGTGATGTAAACACCGTTTGGACATTTGCTTTGGCCGTGTAGACATCGTGTGGACCTTTGCTTTGGCCGCGTAAACATTGTTTAGACCTTTGTATTTGCCGTGCAAACACCGTTTGGAACTTTGCTTTGACCATGTAAAACACCTTTTGGACCTTTACTTTTGTTGCTTAAAAATCGTTTGGACATTTGCTTTTGCTGTGTCTGCACTGTTTGGACATTTGCTTTTGCCGTGTAAGTACCGTTTGAACATTTTTCTGGTGATATTTGTTTTCTCAGGTATTGTAAAAAGGAGCAATAAATGCATACATGTCGTGAATCATTTGACCCACATTTTATTGCTACTACATGTAAGCATATATTTACTGTCACTAGAAAGCCGAACTTCTGCATGGCTGGTCATTTTTCACACCCTTCATAAATACTTTATTCCACTTTTCAGTGCATATTGCATAGGAGCGAATTGATGACTAATGAACACATTTCACTAACTATTTTAAACTAACTTCCTTGCCATTTCTTAAAGAGAACACATTTCAAAAGCCATTCTTAACTTTTGATTGACATTTTAAAGTGGTTGTGAAGGGTCTCACTAAATTTCAAGTAGTTAGCTCGGACAAAACATCAAGCTGTTTTATTACCTCCACAAGTGTGATTCAATTTTACAGAACGTTTGTACACGTCTGCCATAGAGTGAATTTTCAAGTCTTCGTTGGCGTTGTTCACTTCTGCTTCAAGCTTCTTCCTATCCGCAAGATGAGGTATGCATCATTTTTTTTTGGGTGTGTTTTTTTAGCAGAAGTTTTTGTGACAGTTTCCATTTCTGATGGAAAACACTATAATTAGTTGCAGAGTATTTATTTGTGTTGGTACATGCAGTATATCACCAGCTATTACTGCGATAGAGAGGGGCTGAGCCAGTATACACATGTAACTTAACCATGTCCAACTTAAAGGTGAAGGCTGAAATTATAAATCTCTCTAAAATTAGAGTCTGTACGTTTATGATATTCTAAAAAATATAGCAAACTCATTATTTTAACACTTCTCTCTCGTTACTTTTCCTGAATTGCACTAACAGCAGATTCTTTGACATGAAAGGGGAACGATGTAAATGTAAATTTCGGGAATACTATTTTCGTTGACTAAGTACTTGAAGATAACATTTGAAATAATTTGGTAAATTTGAAGCCAGACCTTTGGAAGTTTTCGCCATTTATCAAAATGTTGCGTAAGCCGTTGGTCGCCCCCCCGCCCCCTTCTCTGTGATAAGCTACATGAGAATCCATTCTCGACAAGGGGTGGATGAGTTACAAGTTATTAATTATTAATCAATTATGTAATAGTAAATTAATTACTGATTATTTATCAGTGTCTTAATTTAAATCAGTATATAATCCTTAGCTATAGTTATTGCTTGGTTTTCTTGATTTATTTGCCTGTTGAGTTTCCTCTATATACACGTGAAATCATTGTAGTCTGTCCTTTATGACATGTACATTCATCACGACTGACATGGAATGCTTTAAATCTTAGCTTTCTTAACGTATGTACGATACTCCACCGATGATATGCTATCTCACGTCGAGATAGCAAAGAGGTCGTATGGTTAATTGTATGTGTCCATGTGCCTCTACCGTCTCCATTGACAATTTAGAAATTTTTCTGAATCTACATTATTGGAAGACGAAGTGTTGAGAGAGAGAGAGAGAGAGAGAGAGAGAATGATTTACGCCGAGTAATACAAATAGAACGAATGCTGCAATTGAGCATTTGTGTATCAGGGTCGATTCGATTTCTGACTAGATTGCTCAGTGATAAAGTCATTGTTTTGCACCTATGCGGTCTCGAGTTCAAACACCGCTTCCAGCAATTACAACGGAATGTGGTCGCACATTTAAAGTTGAAAATTATTTTAATTCTGATAGCAGATGCATCAGTGAAATTTAATTTAGCCTATTTGTTTGGTTAACCTTTTATAGAAGAGACACTCCACTAAATCTGTAAGGCATATTTTTCTTTCTTTCTTCCAGCCGCCATTGGAATCCCGCCATGTCCGTGCTGGACAAGGGTGTAGATGGCCTTCATGTTAACGACGTTTCTCTTGACTCGAGAGTGACGTCATCACGACACATTGGTTATGATACGGAACCGCTGGTACCACCCATCCAAATCTCCTCCACTTACAAGATCAAAAGTGTGGATGATTACATACGCATTCTTCAAGAGGTACTTACATCCAAAGTTTTACAAAAAGGATGTTCTTTAGTTATCTAATAAAATTACTTAATTACCCGAATTGTTGTTTGCTCCCCTTACTCTCGCATTCTGCGGCCCTTGAAAACGACTCTAACGACGGTTTCGTTCCCTCTCCAAAGGGCTTACTTGTTCAGAACAGCTATAGAACGATTCTGTTTTACATTATTAGAAACATTTTACCGTAACATATTATATTTGCAAAGTGTTAACAAATTGTAATGATATGAGGAAGAAAGGATTCTTGAAATACAACCAACATCGCCAACTTAAAATGTGTTCTTTAGCTTTTCTGTTGTTGTTGTTGTTGTTGTAGGGTTTAACGCCATTTTTCAGCACAAGATAGGCTATACATGGCGGCCAGTGTAATTGGTGGAGGAAGAACCCTGGAAGACCCCGGGAAGAACCACCGACCCACGAGAATCTACTGGCAGGCTTTCTCACATACCCACGTTAGACGAGCCTGAGACTCGAACTCACGCAGACAGCGGTGAGATGGCAATGATCCGTAACGGTGAGCGCTTTAGACCACTCGGCCACTCGGGGCCCCTAGCTTTTCTGTTCTCGTGCGTTGTTAATTAATTACACGGTAATGTTGTTGGATTATCAGTCACACGGTAATGTTGTTGTAGTATTATCAGTCGCGAGAATCACTTGTTTGTTTTATTATTAAGCATTGTTGTTGTTGTTCAGTAAACCCTGTGTAAGATGAATCGCTTGAGAATTTCTTTTGCCACTGATGACATCTCTTGGGGGGGGGGAGGGCACCAGACAGATGCCCCCCCCCCCAACCAAAAAAGTGTTTTTATGTATTTGTGTTTTCCCCGAAGGTGCCTGTGTTTGTATTCTTTTACATAAAACAATTTTTACCAAAAATTTATTTATCAGCAAATTTTTGATAGGGTATTTTTTTCTTCCTTAGTGTTCTCTAAAGGGTTGTTCGTCCGATCTAAGTTTAGCCTGGTCGTAGTCTCTTCCCTTGATTAGTAGTAGTGACCTTTGCCAAGGGTCCCCTACGTTCTGTGTATGCTATGCGAATATTTTCTATATTGTATGTGTGCTATAGATATATATGTTTGGACAACATCTGAGTCAAATCTCTTCTCAAGTTTCCATCTATATTCAGTTTATTGAGAAAAGGAGTTTTTGTTGAGTTATTTATTTATGTTAGAGTTTGGAATCTTGAATTTTGAAATCAATGAGTTCTAAAGAGAATCGGTACTTTATATAGAAAATAAATAAAACCTATTGTTTTTATGTATGCACTTATGATGTGACGATTCTCTTTTTCCTCTTGATTAAAATTTTGAAGTTACACGGATATATTCTATAAGAAGCCACATGGTCTTTATTTCTTTATGCATGCTTCTCTTATCGTAGAACATAGCCTTGTATTTACTACCACAATCGGTATATTTCTCTTCCAAAGGTAAAGACATAAAGTTTGTAATACATGATTAGTACATCTAGTCTATTGTTTGTTATTGGCTAGATATATCAGGGCTGTATTTGCCCTTTACATTACAGTAGATACCCCATGGCACTTTTTTCTTTTCTTTTTTTTCTCCCTATTTCCCATTGGTGTGTTATGTTTGTCCACTTCCTGCATATTGGATTTTCTGAGGTTCTTTCACAGGCCTGGCCACTTCGCGTGACGCCTTGTGGTATAGACCTGCGACGTCTGCGTCTCTTACTTCTCCAACATGCAGGTCCCTGTATCCCTATATCTTTCCTATATAAAAAAAAAAAACTTGAAGGGGGAAGTCGAGAAGAAGAAGAAAAAATAAATAAAAATGGGGGAAATATTTTATATAAAAACCGTTTATTGTTCAAAAGCAGATTTTTATAATATTATCCATTATTTTATTGGGTATCCACTTAGTTCTCCAAATTTCAATTTTTTCGTCTTTTTTTCAAAGTTTTTCAGTGAAATCTCTATATAAAAAAAATAAAAAAAATAAGGGAGATCCATAAGACAATATAAGATTTTTCAGATAGAATTTTGGTAATCTGTGTTTCTCGGGTTGGGGGATGAGAGGATGGCTGGGGTTTATTCTTCCTCTTTTTTGCCCTTTCTTTTTTTATGTTTCGTTTGTCCGTTCGTTTTGTTTGATAGTGTCCATGAGATGAGAGATGACACCAAGGCTCCAGCCCGTACTTGACGATACACACCCCTACGCAGGCGGTAAACCGGAGCCACCTCCCCATCTCCCCCTCCCCTGGTATAGTGTCATACTATGTCATGTTGTTTGTCTAAGTATTTAAAACACATTGTTTTATAATAAAAATAATTTAGTTTAATTTTTTGTAACTTCCATGAGGTGAGAGATGAAATTGAGGTTCCAGCCCGTGCTTGACGGTACACCCCCCTACGTGGACGGTAAACCGGGGCCTCCTCCCCATCTCTCCCCCCTGCTTTGGTGTTATATAGAAAATTTATATTAATTATGTAATGTTTTAATACATCCGTAAGAACCATAAAAAAAACATATTTATCTTTTAATTTCTATTACCTGGCCACAGGATAGCATAACTGTGGTAATATAGTATATTATTTTTAAAACTACCTTATTTTCGAAATTTACATCTATGTATAAAATATTGTTTGTGTGATAATTATACTTCTTACATATTTCCATTATCAACATAAGTCTATTGTTTTTGGTTTTGTCACATTGGGCAATCGTATGGAGTTTTATAACCTTTGCTGCTTTACATAAAAGGGCATTTCGGCGTTATTCTAACCATACGAACTCTAACAGCTTCTTCACGTGTGAGCCCGGCGTTGTGCAGATATTTAAAAATTATACTTTGAATTTTGACAGATCTTATTTTTTCCCAGCTTTTCCAAGTTCTTTCCCAGTTTATCCCCCAGTTCTTCTGTTCTACTTTACATTTTATTCTTTTTGTTACATCTTCTCTTAACCACTCATACGTGTTTCCTATATCTAGTTGCCATAGCTCTGTTTTATCTCTATATTTTAGAAGTATTTCATTTATATTTCTAAATTTCCTTGGCACTACAAGTTTCTTCATAAGTTTATTATTTTTATATATCTCTGGTCGGTTCTTCATGGTGAAGCCGAACCAGTAGATATATAGTGCATTCCATGCTGTCCCCGCACAGAGTTGCACGTTTTTCATTCTATTTATTATGTTTGATAATTTTAGTAGTAGGGGGCTTGGCAGTCCCAATCCCCCTCTCCTTTTTGCTCTACACAGAGTCTCTTTTATTATATAATGGGTCTTGTAATTCCATATATAGTCAATAATTGTATTATCTAACTTACTTAAAATTTTGTTTTCCATATCATTGGATCTAATTATGTAATTTATATTAGAATACAAATAGGTTTTAGCCACTTGGGCCGCTCCATTATACATAGTGGCGTTAGGGCCCAGATGTGTGCATTTTCTCTGATTTTTTGGATTATGTGTTTGTAGTTTTCTATGATGTCTTTTTTTCCAAAGTATACCCCTCGAGCTTTCACTGTATCTTTTAGTAGGTGGGAAGGTAACCCAGGATGGTTCCCTCTCCAGTTTCCTATTTTTAGAATTTCGGCCTTATCATGATTTATTTTTGAGCCTGACGCTTTCCCGAAATTTTCAAATTATTTCTATAAGTGTGTAATGAATTTTGCATCTCTTATAAAGTTCGTACAATCATCAGCATGCCGGAGCATATTAAATTCCTCTTTTAGGTTTGGAATTTGTATACCTTGTATTCCTGCGTTTTTTCTTATTTTGTGACTTAGAATTTCAATTGCTATTACGTATAATAACATTGATAGTGGACAACCTTGCCTCACAGATCGTTGTATATACAATTCTTTCGTACATTTCCCATTACCTGTACACATGAGGTTATTCCTGTGTATAGGATTTCAGTCCATTTTCGGAAGTTTTCTCCGAAACTAAATTTTTCTAATACTTTTTGTATATAGTTGTGTTCTAATCGGTCAGAGGCTTTTTCTTGGTCGAAGAGTATCATAGCCCCCTTCGTACCTATTTCATTAATATAGTCTATTACAGTTTTTATATTTAAAATATTACTTTGACATCTCAAGCAGGACGTAATAAGGCCTAACAGGCAAGAAACACAAATTAATGAACAAGAAAATCTGCGCACTTGTAAGCTTTATCTGTTCTGCCGTTTTAGGGTGGCTATATTTACTCCCGCCTGGGTCACATGAATTCCGATGCAGTGGAGACAGCTATTAACGCCATCGAACAAGGGGCGGGAACACTTGTCTTCTCGGCGGGAATGTCGGCTGTCAGCGCCGCCATGACTGGACTACTTAAAGCAGGAGATCACGTGGTATGTTAATCCAAGAGAAAGACATTCTACGAATTGCCAGTCTCCGCAACCTGTCATTGTGGTCAAATAATTGTTGCTAATAAAAGCTAGTTAAGGAATGCTAGCCATAGTGAAATACAATTTCCAATAAATGAAGTCGATTTACAGCGTGGTGAATTACAGCGGGGATCGAATTACAAAGTGATGAATTGCAGTAGGGATTGCATCAAATTTCCAATAAATAAAGTCTAACTTTTGCAAGTCGCTAAAATGGTTTACTCCCAAATTTTTATATACAGATATCAATGATATGATTGACATTTCAAAACTGTTCATTATGGCCATCATTATTTCAAAACTACGTGCTTGTTTATCTTTCACATATCTTGATATATATCCGTGTTTGTAGAACAAGAAACAAATATTCCCAACTAATTACATGTCGTTTTGCATGCCTGCGAGAGCCGAATAAATATTTCAACACGTATGATAGAAATGTATTCTTCCTGAAATGCCCTATTGTTCATCCAACATTATAAAATTTGCAAAGAAGCAACAACGTTTTGATTAGTGAAGTTGATTAACATTAATGCTATGTATATTTGAATAATATTACGAACGAGTATAATTTAATATTTCATGTCGACGACGATATTTGTTAATGTTATATTAATCCGTTACAACTTTATCTTTTGTCGCAAAGGTTGTTTGCTATCCTTGCTATAGTGCCGCGTTTGATCTCTTCGACAAAATAATGACCAAGTTTGGAGTGGAGGTTTCGTGGGTACCCTCTGGATGTTCGGTCGAGGAGTACAGGAAAAGCGTCAAAGAAAATACAAGGGTAGGAATATCTTTTTTCACCCCAGATAGGGTACATAAGTAGATAAGCCGCAGCTTGATTTAGATTAGTACTGTCTTTTTTGGGTGGACTTCACTCACTAGCAACGAATGGAAGACAAAATGAATACATTGTTAAATCGTATTCAAGCCATGGCTGTGTGTATTTACACTAGCACAGATACCGAGCTAGCACTGTTGCAGACTTTAAATTAGTACGATTCTTTTCTCGTGGGCCATCACCTACCCACAAAAAATAAAAAAATAAATGATTACATTATAAATGCTAGTTCCAACATTATTTATATCTATCTACTCTATCAAAACTGTAAAGTTTTCACATTCCTAAAATTTAAAATTAGTATGATCGCTTTCCCAATAAAAATGATCACAGAAATTCTAGGTCAAACATACTATGACTCATCATTAATGCACGTTATTGCTGTGTGATCATTCATACACATCCCATGTATTACATCAAATAATTGCTAAGTCTAATTGGTTGTTTTTTGCTATTAGTAATAACTGTATAACTCTAGGACCAAAAGTGACTTTCATTACAGCTGCAAGATGTATTTTGCATAGGCTTTGCCCACTCCAAAGAAATGAAATGACCACACTGAGAAATGAAATGACCACACAGAGAAATGAAATGACCACACTGAGAAATGAATTAAAGTACTGTCCTTGCAGCCATTACTATCGTAGTGTTGCAGTTGGACTAGTAAATTAATTCGAGCCGAAAAAGAGCAGGTACACAATAAGAACTAAAAAAAATTAAAGTTGACAGGTTATTAGTGCTAGAACAGTGAAACAAAAAAAAAAAAAAGAATTTTCAAACGCTGCATTTCAAGACCAGGAAACATCCGTTTGACTTTTGCTATCGTATGAATTTTTAAGAAATATTCTTTACAATTAAATAAAGTATGACAGAGTAATTGTATCATAGGTATTGAGCCAACGAAGCGTGACATGAGATCTCTGCAAAGTATTTTAGTTGATGATACTTCAGATTACACAGCTTAAAATGTCTGGAGAGGTTCTACATGCCATGAAACCTAAAGTGTTTCAGCGATACCCCTGTCAATTTGACTTTAAAACAAAAAAACAAAAAAAAGGAAAACAACAATGCGACAACTCTCCAAATGCACTGTAAGAAAGAGCGATGGGTCTAACCCCTGGGAAGGGTCAGGTGGACAAAAAGTCCAGAGTTGGCTGCCCCCATGAATTGATACATTAGAGAATGTAGATGTGCTTTTGCACAAATGTAAAACAAAGGTTAAATACACAATATTTTCTTCACAAATCCAAAATATTTACAGCTATATATTGAAATATTTAAATAAATCAAAATGAAGATTTCTCTACGAAATAAACCAATAAGAAACAAGTTAGAAAATAATTACAACTACCATTAAGAAGTATGAAAAGTAGAAATGATTTACTGACCGTAAATAGACACAGTTTAAATATATATATTTAACTGAACGACTTTGAGATCCATTGAAGAGCAAGGTAAATGCCTGAATGTTTCAGTGACAGTGGACCGTACTTGAGGATCATCAATCATGTCAGCTTGCGCCTTTTCCATATAAAAAAATTCAGCTGTATCGCTGTCGCAGCAATTTTGAATTTCATTCTTGAGAACGAATCTGTGACGTGATGGAATCAGGTGACCACTAATATATCACCGTGTATATTAAAACTAAAGTACTGATTCATTAAAAAATATTTAAAAGTTATTTAAATATCAATATGACCCAAAGAAAAGTTTTATTTTAGTTTAAGTGATTAAAATTATCATACAGTGGCGTCACTCGGGTTGGTGTCACCCAGTGCGGTTATGTTATGTTATATTTTTAAAATTTTAGGAATGCTCGTATTAGTAATTACAAAGTGGACCCCTGTTCTCTATTTTAGTGGACTAGGACTAGGTCATGATGCATGATTCAAGATATCTGGTTTATAACGTTTGAAAGACTTCCATATGTTCTCTATGATTAAGACTTAATTAGGGGTAAATTAGCATGACACTGCATAGATACACCAAATAAACTATACTACTAGGACAATGATGGTAAAGTGAAATGCAATGTTGAGTTGCAAAGGTCGAAATCAAGGTCATTCGTCATATACCGGCATTACACAAACCATTACGAATGGTACGTGAGTCAATGCATGCTGGAAAAAATATGGACATCTAATGAGCAGAAAATTTGTTTTGAAATACCATATGACTTTGATACTGGTTGCATTTTAAAAGTGAACTTGGAGATTCCATTGCATATGCGTGGCCATTTCAAGGACTATCCATGAGTCGCAAGAGAATTTAATTCCAGATGAAGATGATTTATCTCCCTTGCAAAAGAAGTTGATAAATGATTACAGGGTACAAAAGTGTGTGTGTGTGTGTGTGTGTGTGTGTGTGTGTGTGTGTGTGTGTGTGTGTGATCTGAATTTTTAACGTAGTTTTTACAATTTTCCAGTCGTATAGCTACGATGTCTGCAGTGTGGCAGTTTATAGTGATGTCTAGCACTGGGGCATCATCATGTAGCATGATGTCCCACCCGGTCACATTATTCTGAAACTAGGCCGACCAGTCCTAACACTAACCTCTTAATGCTGAGCGCCAAGCGAGGCAGCTGTTAGTACCATTTGTATAAGTCTTTAGTATTAGTCGGCCGGGGATCGGACCCACGACCTTCCGCATCCGAGGCGGGGGGTACAAAACTAAATGCTCCTATATATATATATATATATATATATATATATATATATATATATATATATATATATATATATATATATATATATATATATCGACATACAAAAACAAATAGCAATTCACTACACAAAATTTAAACTTTGCATACAGTTATATTTATAACAAAAAATAGACACATAATTGTCTTGATTGAACAAAAGAAAGGATCACGATCTTTATATAGAACTAAATACTCACCAGACACAAAAAGAAAACAATGTTTTCGAGAAAACCAGGTTCAGATTGATGAATAATGTTGTAATAGGCACACATATTGGAGATCTCAAGAACAGAACAAAAGTAAAAAATATATGTAGATGAAAATGCATTTTACAAGTGTCAGGCAGATCTATCATTTATGACGACGACTTAACATTGGTTAGATAAACAAGAAAATATAATTAACTAAACCAATTTAAGGTGAATTTACTGTCGTGAGTTCAGCAAGAAGTTGATGTACGAATTATATTACAGGCTCAGACAAGAAATTGAATGATAGAATAAGACCTCTAATATTACACTGATAGATATCCTTTATGATTCCATGTTGAGACATAAAACATATACACGAGAAAATTCCACGGCTTTTGAAGGATAAGTTAAATGGTGCTGCAGTTAGAGAGTTCCGTTAGTTAATTTCAAAACATTATTCATCCAGGACTGATTAGAAGAAAAAGCAAAAATTATGGTAAGGGGAATAAGATCGTATGCAAAAAGTATGTACAAAAATTGAATTTGCGTGGGTCTTATAAGTACGAATAACATAAGTTACTATGTCTTATAAGTACGAAATGCATAACATCAAAATGAAGATGGCAGTATTGTCTATGTATGACGGTAAGTATTTTTGGTTGACAATGTAACCTCAACATATTATCTCATTGACACGTGGACACTATATAGCCAAACGGATACTTAAGCGAGACAATCTTAGTTAATTCCTTATTTTCTGTTTCAATATTTTTACAATTCCTCCTTTCCCTGATATAAAGTAATTTTACGTTACAAATGCTCTGTACTCTTGTTGCCTCAATAGCAGAACATAACAGTAATCTTAATAGAGTCAAGGAAGCCCCAAACAGTTGCATTATATAAGCCTAATGGTGTCACGGAAGCCCCAAACAGTTGCATTATATAGGCCTAATGGTGTCACGGAAGCCCCAAACAGGTGCATTATATAGGCCTAATGGTGTCACAGAAGCCACAAACAGTTGCATTATATAAGCCTAATGGTGTCACGGAAGCCACAAACGGTTGTATTATATAAGCCTAATTGTGTCACGAAAGCCCCAAACAGTTACATTATATAGGCCTAATGGTGTCACGGAAGCCCCAAACGGTTGTATTATATAAGCCTAATGGTGTCACGGAAGCCACAAACGGTTGTATTATATAGGCCTAATGGTGGCACGGAAGCCGCAAACGGTTGCATTATTCAAGCCTAATGGTGTCACGGAAGCCACAAACGGTTGTATTATATAAGCCTAATTGTGTCACGGAAGCCCCAAACAGTTGCATTATATAGGCCTAATGGTGTCACAGAAGCCCCAAACGGTTGTATTATATAAGCCTAATGGTGTCACGGAAGCCACAAACGGTTGTATTATATAAGCCTAATGGTGTCACAGAAGCCCCAAACAGTTGCATTATATAGGACTAATTGTGTCACGGAAGCCCCAAACGGTTGTATTATATAAGTCTAATGGTGTCACGGAAGCCCCAAACGGTTGTATTATAAAAGCCTAATGGTGTCACGGAAGCCCCAAACGGTTGCATTATATGAGCCTAATTGTGTCACGAAGCCACAAACGGTTACATTATATGAGCCTAATGGTGTCACGGAAGCCCCAAACGGTTGCATTATATAAGAGTAGTAAATGGGGCCACCCTAGGGACAATGGGACTTAGCATTAAAAACACCCCTGGGCCACTCTAGGGACAATGGAAATTTAACATGGAGAAAAACGCTGGGCCACTCTAGGGACAATGGGAATTTAACATAGAGTTTGGGCTTGTCTAGGGACAAGGGGAATTGAACATGGGAATAGAGTTTGGGTTTGTCTAGGGACAAGGGGAATTGAATATGGGATTATTTTTTTTAAAAAAAAGTTTTTTTAAATTTAAATTTAAATTTAAATTTAAAAAAGGGTAGGCAATGGAAAGGCTATCTCTTTTCGAGAAATATGGCTGGCCCTGAAAAGGGCCTTTGGGTTTATGTTAATGTATCCATTAACATAAAGGGTACCGCATTGGTCTTCTTCTTGTCCTTAGGCTACGTTTCACTGTAGGACCGTAAATCAGGACTCTTTTCAGGCATCCTTGTCTTTCTACGTAGATCCTACGTATCCACAGACTGGTGTTTGTCCTGTGGACAACGGTCCACTTGGATCGGACATACATGGGTATGTCCGTCCGGAACATCATGGAAGACACAAGCGTAGAAGATTGCACATCGGTCCACATCTTGAAGCGACGAGAACAGGTGAATCAATGCACTGAACTGCGCTTATTTATAGGTAGAGGTAGGATTGAAACGGATTGAGTTCATTCTCCAATCCAAACACGCGTTACAAAATTCAGTCAGCCCGCATCCAATCCGAAGAGATTAGTCTGTGACGTCAGTTGGTCTATATAGATTCGCTAGCGCTTGTGTGCAGTCAATCTATGCGACAGCGATTCAACATGACGGAAATTCAGAAAACGATCCATTGTGGTGCACCAGCAGGGGAGACCGCCCCAGGGAACCCGGACTTACTTTCAGAAGAGGTACATTGGGATTTTGTGGATTTTCTTACCTCGCAAGAATTTGTTCCGGAACCTTCGTTACCTTTTTCATTACCGCAAGTGGAGAATTTTAGACAGAGACAGAAAGAAGAATTGGAGAAATTTATGCAACGACAAAAGGAAGCGGAACAAGCTTTTCTCCTACAGCAACAGCAACAGCAACAAGAAGAGGTAAGAAAAAAACAACAGCAACAACAGCAAGAAGAAGTAGCAGCAAAGAAACAAGAGGGTGAAAATCAAACGGCTACGGTACTGTTGGACATTTTAGCGGAGTTAAGAAGTCTGAAACAAATGTATCAGACTTCTTTATCACGACCGAAGAGAATACGACCTTCCCGAGCTAAACACGCCAACCCTGTGACTAAGCCTGTCGCACCACCCTTAGTGATTTCAACCCAATCATCAGAAGTAGGCCTTGGCCGTGGCAAAGGCTTAAGGCAGTTAAAGTTGATTGGTTAAACTCACTCCTACACCATAAAGAAAAAAGGCCCTTTTCAGGGCCACCCACATTTCTCGAAAAGAAATACAATTTCAATTTGCCAATAACTCAAAAAAAAAAAAAAAAAAAAAAAAAACCCACCCATTTTACCCTTATAGTACGTGTCTGTGTATGAGTGCGTGAGTGTAGCTTCTTATTTTAAAATCAAAACTCAAAGACACTTACCTTATATCATTCATGTATTCTTTTATCCATTTTTTACAATCCAATTCACAATTCACCACAGAACACTTTAAAAAGTTCGTACACTTCTTCTTTCTCATTATTTAGTCTCTCTGTTTTTTGAAAATCTTCACCGTTTTTTCCTCATTTTCTTCCCTTCTTCTTTTCTTCTCCTGTTTCTTTGCCTCTTTTAAATAGAATTGTCTTCTTTCTTCCTCTTCTTCCTCTGAAGAATCCCTCTCCTCTTTCGAAGAATCCCTCTCTTCTTCCGAAGAATCCCTCTCTTCTTCTGAAGAATCCTTCTTTTCTTCTGACTCCTCTTGTTTCTTTTTTGGGCAATCTGGAGACCAATGTCCTTTTTCTTTACAATAATAACAGGTATCTTGACTTTTGTCTTTTTTAGCCCCTGTTTTTTTTCTTTTTTGACGGTCTGGACACTCTGAAGACCAATGCCCTTTCTTCTGACAGATATAGCAAGTATCCTGACTTTTGTCTCGAAAGGAAGGAGAGTAGTCCGTAGGCAGGTCTGAAGAGAATTTTCTAATGACCCCTCGCAAAGCTCTGACGAAACGTTCCATCTGGGTAGTCTCTTCCATCGTTTTGCTCGGTTTGAGAGTGAAATGAATAGTGAAAGGACAAGACACACACCCTTTTATATACGCTGGTTTGTCAGGACTATAAATTAGTCTATGGTGTTTAAACTTGAGTCATTTGACGTTTTGCACTCAAGATGAAACGATCCTATTCATTCGAGAAGAAAGAAGACGAAGAAGAAAGTAAGAGGCAGAAACGTGATCTATCGCCTCGTACCAGGGCTGAAATCTTGGCACAAATTCATGCCAGTGATTTTGAAGAGGACATGAGTGAACCAGAATCCGAACCCTCTAAACCAAGTTCACCACCCTTAGTCAACCCTGAAAAGTACTATTCCATTCGAGAGACGGAAAAGCGCTCCTCTAGAAAATTTAGAACCACGGCTTACACCTACACGGTGAAGTTTAAAGATTTCAAGGCCGACGTACCCTTGGAGAAAGCAGAAGGGTTTATCACCGAGATGTGGGATTCTTTGCTCACCTCACTCAAGCGACAATGTCAACCCAAAGAAGACGATCGCTTGACACTATCCATAGATCACGACGGTTTGAAATCCCCTGTTTGGATCGAGTTTAGCAGACCCGCAGAACTAACCCCTTCCAAAGTCATGGACAAGATTCAACACGTACAACAATCTAATGACCAGTTTGACATCACCGATGGTAAAGCCACACTGAAAATGGCTCACGTCTCTCTTCCTCAAGGGACAGGACGCAAAAAGATGTTATTGGTGGACGACCTTCGCAACACCAAAACAAGTCTCGTCCGAATTAACAACCCTCATGACCAGATGTGCTTAGCCCGTGCCATCGTGGTGGGACGAACCTATGCCAACAAGATCGACACGGTAGAATGGAAAAGAACCTGGGAGAACATTCGAAAATCGAACCGAACCAAGCAACGAAACGAAGCAGAACTCCTGTTGCAACAAGCTGGCCTGTCCAAAGACACACCCTGTGGCATTCCTGAGATGCAAAAATTGCAAGATGCCCTAGCTCCACGCTACACCTTGAAAGTACACCCTCAAGAAATGTGCGGACCTCTGTTGTTTCGAGGCCAAGACTTTAAGGACGGAAAATACATTCATGTTTATCATCACGATGACCATTTCGATACCATTACCAGTATCACCGGATTCCTGGGATACAGATATTACTGTGAGAAATGTGACTATGGTTATAATAATCGAGAGCAACACAAGCATTGTGGATGGAAATGCCCAGGATGTTTGGCCTCTCCACCCTGTCTGAGCGAAGAACCAGTGCCTTGTTCGACTTGTCTGCGCACGTTTGTCAGCCCTACCTGTTATCAACAACATTTGAAAACACAAGGTTCACAGAAGAAATGTGCTTGTCAACTCCTGAGATTGTGCCCTACGTGTAGACAAGGCATACGTACCAACAGTACCAAGGCACACGTATGTCGAGGAAAGAAAAAATGTCACATTTGTCACCACATCGTGGACTTGGAACACGAATGCTACGTGCAAAAATACCAACCCCAACCAGAGAAAGAGGACGGTCACAAGAAGAAAGGCAATTTCATCTTTTTCGATTTCGAATGCATGCAAGAGACCGGCATTCACATTCCTAATTTCTGCGTGGCTCATAGAGCGTGCGAGAAGTGCATTCAAGAACCTATCTTCAGTCATTGCCCTCACTGCAGCAAGATTCCTGGAGGACGTGAAAAAATCTTTCGGGGACCGAACACGTTAGCCGATTTTGCCCAATGGGTCTTAGACCCCATCGACAAGACGTGGAGCCAAGAGGACATCGAACGTTACGGAGATTGTCATCGTCATGCCACAGTGATGGCTCACAATTTCTCCGGATACGATGGACAGTTTCTTTTGAGATACTATACGGAACAAGGCACCGAACGTCCTAAAGTGACTTTGAACGGAGCCAAAATCATTTTCATGCAAGTGGGACAAGTACAGTTTAAAGATTCGATGAGTTACTTGGCCATGCCTTTGAGTCGAATGCCTAAAACGTTTGGAATGACAGAAATGGCTAAAGGGTACTTTCCACACTTTTTCAATATGGAAGCCAATCAACACGCCGTTCTACCCCATTTGCCTGAGGCTCACTATTACGACCCCGACAACATGCGTACCGAACAACGAGAAGCTTTCTACGCTTGGTACCAGGCTCACGCCTCGGACCCTTTCGACTTTCAGGAAGAAATGCTAAAGTATTGTCGTTCCGACGTGGACATTTTACGACGTTGCTGTGGAAAATTTCGAGAACTGTTCATGGAACACGTAGGGGTCGATTCTTTGAAAGAAGCTTGCACCATTGCCAAAGCGTGTTCCTTAGTGTATCGACAACGATTCATGCCTGAAAACACCGTAGCTGTCATCAGCCCTCAAACGACCCACTATGTCAAGCGTCAATACTCGGTCAAAGCCCTACGCTGGTTACATTACTTGTGCGACAAGGAAGACAAATGGATTCAGCATGCCCGCAACGGAGGGGGTGAAAAGACCATCGGAACGTATTCGGTCGATGGCTGGGACTTAGAAAACCCCAAGATCGTGTACGAGTTTAACGGCTGCTTATTTCACGGATGTCCCGTCTGTTACCCTGACCGTAGCACTAAAAATCAGTTTTTACAACGAACCATGGAAGACTTGTACCAGGACACTTGTCAGCGACGCCTAAAGTTAGAACAGCAAGGATACCAAGTGGTGGAAATGTGGGAACACGAGTACGATCACCGTATGAAAACTGATCCCGAGTTTAAACGCCTCGTGGAAAGTTACCAGTTCATGGACCCCCTGAACCCGAGGGATAGTTTGTACGGAGGAAGGACCAATGCCACCTGTTTGCTGTACCAAGCCGACGAAGAGAAAGGAGAAGAAATCAAATACTTGGATGTGTGTTCGCTGTATCCCTACGTGTGCAAATATTGTCGCTTTCCTGTAGGGCACCCGCGATTGCTGACGGAACACATCGACCTGAAAAACATTCGACAATACGAAGGCTTGATCAAGTGTAAAGTTTTGCCTCCCACGAACCTATACCATCCCGTCTTACCTCACCATTGTCAAGGCAAACTGATGTTTCCCTTGTGCCGTACTTGTGCCGAAACGTGCAACCAGGACCAACCTTGCCATCACAGCCAGGAAGAACGGGCCTTGACGGGAACCTGGGTCAGCGTGGAATTGTTCAAAGCTCTGGACATGGGATACCAACTGTTAGAAGTGTACGAAATTTGCCACTTTCCCAAGACACAACAGTACCACAAGGGTGACCCTACTCAGAAAGGCATTTTCGCCGACTACGTGGATGCCTTTTTGAAACTGAAACAAGAAGCCAGCGGCTATCCTTCCTGGTGTCACACTCCCGAAGACCAAATACAATTCAAAGAGAAATACTACGAACAAGAAGGCATCTCTTTAGACCACATCGAAAAAAACGAAGGCAGGCGATCGTTTGCCAAAGTGATGTTAAATTGCTTGTGGGGTAAAATGGCACAACGACCGTGTTTACCCAAGACGGAATATTTGACAGAACCTTCCCGCTACTTCCAGATGATTCACGACAAAACCAAATACATGAAACACGTGGACGTCGTTCGAGAGGATTTGGTCTTGGTCAATTACGAAGAAGATCTGGACTTTGTACAAGACGACCCTTTTGGAAATGTCATCATTGCGGCTTACGTGACAGCCCATGCTCGCTTAAAATTGTACGAAGCTTTAGAACTGTTAGAAGAACGCGTCCTGTACTTTGACACGGACAGTTGCATTTACATCCATCACCCGATTCAACATCACCCTGACATCGAAGGAGACCGTTTAGGAGCCTGGACAGACGAGCATCCCGACGACAAGATTCTAAGTTTCGTCAGTGGCGGTCCCAAAAATTACGGCTACGAATACCGGGACAAACAAGGAGAAGTGCACGCGACGTGCAAAGTGAAAGGACTGACTCTGAATCATCGTACCAGTCGAGTGGTCAACTTTGGGGTATTGAAAGAAGCCTTGCAATCGGGAGAGGATGGAAACTTTAAAGTGACCACCTATCAACCGAACAAGATTGTACGTTTACCCACTCACCACATCGTCAGTCGACCCTTGGAAAAAGTCTATCAAATTGTATACCAGAAGCGACTGCGACTTCCCAATCACTTTACGTTGCCGTACGGTCACGTCGGTATTGGTCTGTATATAAAAAGGAACCCTAGGCAAGATCGATAGTTCATTGTTCATTGAAGTAACTTACCATGTCGTTGACGAAGAAGAAACCAGATTGGTTAGGAGTCAAATGTTGGACATCACCGAGACCAGGGTTTTGAGGCTTGGACACAAGAGGTGGCCCAGTATGCACGAGAGTTATTCAAGGAAAAAAGTTACTTTTCAACCTGTGTTAGTGACGGTGCCAGAAGAACCCGTCACCCAGGACAGGACTGTCGTGGACAGGCCTGAAAGACCCTTTCGGGAGGACACTTGTGTGACCTTACCCCCTACTATAGAACTGGTTAGAACTTTACCCAAAACATGTGGTTGTTGTACAGACACTTGTTTTTATTCCACGTTCATGGTTATCATGTGCCTTTTATTCTTGTACTTAAGCCTTTGGCTTTATGTATTTTTGTCTTTCGTATTCATGTTTGAAACATTCAATAAACGTGTTCTGAAAAAGTATATAAACTCTTGTCTTGTTTGTTTTCGTGTCACAAGTGACATTTCTCACACTATGGCTACCTCTGCTGTCTCTGCTCCCTCTTCCTCTACTGTCAAAGTCATCGACGAACACTCAGATCGTGCCAGTTGGGAGGCTTTGTATCTTCGCCATCCCTTTAACATGCTCATTGCTGGACCTAGCGGTTCAGGCAAAACCGAATTCGTCAAACGTTTGATCGAACATAAACATCATTTGATCGATCGGCCACCTCAACGGATCGTGTGGTGTTACAAAGAGTGGCAATCGGCGTACAGCCTCTTGCGAGAAAGTCAAGGCGATTCCATCGTGTTTGTGGAAGGCATTCCTAAAGAAGACGACGGTATCGTCTCTGACTCCCGTCAAACCCATTTGGTCATTTTCGACGACATGTTAGGAGAAGACGAAGAAGAAATTAAACTGTGGTTTACGCGCAAAGGGCATCACCGTAATGCCAGTGTCGTTTACATCACCCAAAATTTGTTTCAACAAAGTAAAGCCCATCGCACCATCAGTCTCAATGCGCATTACGTGGTCTTGTTTAAAAGCCCTCGAGATAAATCGCAAGTGCAAGTCTTAGCCAAACAGTTAGGAACGCCTTGGCTGACTCAGGCGTACGACGATGCCACTCAAACGCCACACGCCTATTTACTCGTCGATTTGAAACCTACGACTCCCGAGGATTTGCGATTTCGTACCCACTTGTTTCACCACTGGTGCCAAGACGGAGGGCCTGTCCTGTACACGTCTCCGTCCTCGACTTCATTTCACTCCCCATAAAAAATCTATAAAAAACCTCAGACCCTTTTCGTCTGTCTCACACAGTGTGAACATGACGTCCCTTCAGTCGCATCTTCCCGTCAAATTGATTCGTGCCTTGTATGGCATCAGTCGAGAAAAAGATCCACAAACACGAGCTCGTGTCTTAGAAGCTAGTCTCAAAGAAGTCTTACGATGGTTCACGGTGACGGCACGTCAATTACTCCAAGGAATCATTCAGATTCCTCATCAAACCAAACGCTTTTTTGATCGAAACAAAGTCGCTTTGGTCCAACTGGCCGATCCCCGCATCGACACTCAAACCAAAAAACAAATCATTTTGAAACCTGGAGGGAGCGGTACTCTAGGAGGGGTCATCATTCGCTCACTCTTAAGATGGGATCCTAATGCCCCCAAAGTTATACCCAAGACAAAAGTCCAACGAAGCCCCAAGAAGAAAAAGACCAGGTCCCCAAGGAGAACTTCTCCAGTGGCAGGACCCTCCTCTGACCAGACACCACCACCCCGGAAAAAGAAAAGAAGCCCCCAGAAAAAGAAACAGAGAAAAAGTCCCCAGAAAAAGAAAAGTCCACAGAAGAAAACTAGTCGCAAGAGAGGCACTTCGGCCAGGACGCAACCTTACACTCGCAAACCACGATCTGCCACGGCAGTGACTGCGTCTCCGGCATCCTCACGTTTATCCACTTCTCCGTTGATGACACCAGGAACTGAAGAGTACTTGGAGACGTTGATCACACCAAGAACTTCTCCGTTAATGACCCCCAAAAGAACTTCCCCAGTGGCAGGACCCTCCAATTTAGTGGCAGTGGCTGCTGCTCACAAAGTACCTTCTCCCAAAATCAAAGTCCATGAAAGATCGGGCATGTTACAAAGTTTACTGGATTTGTCCAAGCAAGAACTGGCTCGATTTAGTCCGTTGCGTACCCCTGCACGACGTGTCATGCCTGTCCTCAAACTGATACGACGTAAAGACAATCAGTGGCGACGCGTTCCAGTATAAAAAAGACCTGTGACCAAGTAGGGTATCAATGTTTTTTTGGTGCTCCTGAAGACTCAAAGATGTCACCCTCCAGAAAACCCCAAGGAAAGAAAAGGAAAGGACTGCCACCACGTTTAGCCAAACATGGGGACATGTTATCTGTCCTGTCCAAAGCTTCTCCACCCCTACGAAAAAAACTCATTCAAACAGCCTCCAAAGAGATCATCGATACCGTGTGCGAATGTTGTTTGAACGTTTTGAAAGGCACGATCCCTTTGTCCAAACACCAGAAACAATGCTTAAGCAAGCATCGTCACGTTCTTCGCCAAATGGTTCGAAAGAAAATTCCCATTCGTCAAAAAAAGAAGATGTTGGTCCAACGTGGAGGCATTTTACCTCTCTTGTTAGGTCCCATACTGAAAGGAGTCTTGGGAACCATGTTGGGAGGACTGGTGGGAGCAAGATAAAAAGGCCTCGGAAGTCCCAAGATCTCAGAATCGACCCCTGACAACCCCATGGAAGGACGAAAACTAGCTTTAGTGCCTTACAAACGATGGATGGAATACCATCGGTGGCAAGAACAACGCACCCCGCATTTACCTCCCAATCCCAATTTGAGCGAGATGTCCCAGTTACAACACGAATTGCAGTCCTTGATGGATCGCCAAGATTTGTCCGAAACAGAAAAATCGCAAAAGTACGGTCAACTCTTGCAACGACTGCAACTCTTTCACCAGAAAGCTTTAGACGAAACAGCTCTACCCACTCTGAAAGATTTTAAGACCTTGATGAAAAGTCCAGCACCATCACCAGTACCAGTACCAGTACCACCAGTACCAGTGACCAAGACAGAAAAAGGAGAAGAAGAAGAGGAAGGGTTTCAAACTCCACCAGAAAAAGTACGCAAGTTAACAACACCACCTACCTCCATAATTGGATGGATTAAAAAGATGATGGCCACCCCTTCTTCATCACAAGAGAAAAAGAAAGTGAAGACAGAAGTGAAGACAGAAGTGAAACAAGAACCGATATCCCCCGCTCAGACATCCTTCTCTTCGACACCTATTGCCGGTCGCACACGCAAAGCATTGCAATCCAAGAAAGTACCCCAAGAGAAAAAGAGTAGCATCCTCCAAGAGTGGGTGTCTTATTAACACAAAAAATAAAAATGGAAAAAGTGTTAGCCAGCATTTACTACGATCCCTCCCATCCTGCAGGTTACGCAGGAGTTCAAAAATTGTATCGTGCTGCCAAAACTCGACTGAAAAGTCTCCGTTTACCTCAAGTGCAACGATGGTTACAAGAACAAGCTACCTACACTTTACACAAACCCATTCGACGCAAGTTTTCCAGAAGTCGCACCCGAGTGGAAGGCATCGATCATCAATGGCAAGCCGATTTAGCCGATGTATCTCATTTGGCCAGCTACAATCGTGGCTACAAATATTTGTTTTGTGTCATCGACGTCTTTTCCAAATTTGCCTGGGTCGTGCCCTTGACTTCCAAATCGAGCAGCGAGTTAGTGCGAGCCCTGCAACGGGTGTTGAAACAAAGTGGTCGTAACCCTCTTCGATGGCAAACGGACAAAGGCACCGAATTTCTGAACCAAGCTTTCCAAAAAGAATTAAAGAAACGTGACATTAATTTTTTTGCCACCGAGAATCCCGAAACCAAAGCCAGCATCGTGGAACGTTTTCAACGCACTTTGAAAGAACGCATGTGGAAATATTTTACGCATTACCACACTCTGAAGTACATCGACATCTTACCACACCTGGTGCAAGCGTACAACCAATCTTACCATCGAAGCATGGGACGTGCCCCGCAAGACGTGACTCCCGACAACGAAGTGCTGGTGTTTGAGCGTCTGTTTGGTACGTCCCCGACGAGGGCTGTCCCCGAGAAAAGTGGAATGTTGGCCGTAGGAGATTGGGTGCGCATTGGCAAAACCAAACGCACTTTCGACAAAGGTTACTTACCTAACTGGACGACCGAATTGTTTCGCGTCACTGGACGAGTGCATGGCCGTCATCCTGCCGTCTATAAATTGGAAGACATGAACGGAGAAGTGCTCAAAGGAACGTTTTATTTGCCCGAGTTACAACGTGTCACCAAAAAAGAAGACGACGTGTACTACATCGAAAGCATTCTCGAACGCAGAACCCGTAAAGTGGGCAAACGACGTGTCAAAGAAGTCAAAGTACGTTGGAAAGGATATCCACCCAGTTTTGATTCTTGGATCGACGCTTCGCAAGTCATCGACTATAAAAAGAAGTGACCATCATGCCTTTTCACACAGACGCAGCTACGTCGACCACTCCTCCTTCACCCAGTTCTTCTGTGCAAGATTTACAAAAACAACCCTTGTGGGTGTGGTGTGGAGAACGTGTGCCTAAAACGCAAATCGTCTTTTTCTGCCAAATCTTCGTGGTGTATTGTGTCATCGGGGCAGCCATCGCCAATTTGAGTTTGCAACAAGGAGACAAACAATTGTGGACCATTTTATTGAGCAGTTGCATCGGTTACCTGCTTCCTAATCCCTCCCTGAAATTCACCTCGAACGGGAACCACGGGAACCTTGTGTCCAGTGCCAGTGCCAGTCACCACTCCAACCACAACCAGAACCCCATTTTGGGCGGAGACACGCCTCTGACGTCCACTAACCCCTCGGACAGCCACAGAACTCTGGAATTATGAGTCACCAAAACCAATTTTACTTAACCTTACCCAGTGACAGTTCCATGGAGGTGTTTCCCAAGAACACGTTGTGCTGTTACACGGCCAAATTACCTCAAGCCATCCCCTTAGATCACGAAGCCCATTGGGAAGTGGCTTTAGTAGAAATGATTCACCCGACCCAAGTCCTCAATGTCCTTCCCAATCAAATTTTTTTTGATGTGGAAGTTCATGACAAACAATTGCAACAGTGGATGGATAGCAATGTCAAATATGACAAGAAAACCCGTACACAAAAGTACACCACCTATCACTTGTTCATTTCCCCAGGCTATTATTTTAGTGGTCAACATTTGGTCAGCACCATAGCCTCCAGGTTTAATGCCGTGTTTCTGAAAGCTTTGGAGCATGTTAACAAAAGTGTCACCATGGAGTACCACAAAACAGCTCGTCGCTTCTTGACGAAATTTGAACGGAGTAAAATCCTGTCCATTTTATTTTGTCCTGAATTGTATGACATGTTGGGCGGAGACATGAACCTGAGAATGAGCATGATGAAGAAAAGCGAATTACCCATCGTTTACGACAACGAGTCTTTTAGCAAGTTATTTCGTGCCCCGGTAGAACTGAACCAAGGACTGAATTTGATGTTTGTGTACTCCGATGTGGTGGAGTATAACGTGGTGGGACACACCTCCGTACCGTTACTGCGTGTCATTCCTTTCAAAGTGGATTCTGCCACGAACACTGACGAGGAAGGTGGAAACACTTACCACGTCCACCGCGAATTTGTACATCCTCACTATTTGCCTGTCAGTAAGTCCTATTTGGACACGGTCAACATTACTATAAAAGGAGATTTGGGACAAAATATTCCATTCACCAAAGGAAAAGTCACGGTGAAACTCCATTTTCGAAAACGGTTTTCTCACGATTTGTAAGTCATGTATCCAGTGTACCGAGGGGTTGCTCGACAGCGAGGACACGGTTTAGGAGATATGTTAAAATCGGCCTTTCGTTCGGTGGCCCCGGTGTTGAAACCGATGGTGACACGCGGATTGCACGCATTGAAAGATGCGGCACTGACGCAAGGCAAAGAATTTCTCCAAAATGTCATCATCGACAAACAAAACTCTAAAGAAGCCTTCATGAGGGCAGGCAAAAATGTCTTGCTGCAAACGGGCAAAGACATTTTGGGTCACCGAGAAACACCTATAAATGCCCTGCACGCTACCGAGCCAGGCATTCAGCAAGGACAAGGCAGAAAGAGACGACGAAGAAAACACCCTTTCACCAGACTTCAAGCTATAAAGGCCAAGAAAAGAAGAACCGTTCGAGACTTAGACGTTTTCGATTATTGAGAAAAGAGACAAAAAAATGATGCACCGAGAATCTTGCGCTTGTTCCAAGACGGAACTGTATCTGTTTGCCATGCCCCCCACGATGATGACGATGCAAGAATCCCAGTGGGTGGAATTTCACCCCGTCTCCTCACTGACCGATTCCGCTCCCATCGAGTTTGAAATCAAAGGACAGCCCGAAGATTACATCGATCTGAATAGCAGTTACTTGTACCTGAAAGTCAAAATTCTAGATAAGACTGGAGGTGCTATAGACGATAAAGCAGTAGCTCCCGTCAACAATTTCATGCATTCCTTGTTCAGTGGAGTGGACTTGTACTTGAATAACAAACTGGTCAGTAGCAGCATGGATACTTACCCTTATCGTGCCTACCTGGAAAATCTCTTGACGTACGGAATAGATGCCAAGAACACTCATCTCAATGCCTGTGTGGTATGGGAAGCTGACGAACTACCAAGTTTGAAATATTGGAAACTGATGAAAAGAAAGACAACAATGATGGATTTCTAGAACGAAGAAAGAGAATCACGGGAGCCGACACAAGTTTAGAACTGATGGATCGTTTGCATTTGGACATGTGGTTGCAAGAAAAGTATTTGCTGAACGGGGTGGATGTCCGCCTGAGACTGAATCGTAGCAGTGCCGCTTTCCATTTGATGGCTGATAGTGACGGTTACAAAACCAAAATCCTAGAAGCCAGACTCTACGTACGCCGTGTGGAAGTGTTACCTAAAGTGGGAAACGACATCAGTCAGACGTTGAGCAGAACGACCGCCAAGTATCCCATACGACGCGTGGAAGTGAAAACCTTCACCATTCCCAAGGGACAGCGATCCATGATCGAAGATCATCTGTTCCAAGGACAGTTACCCAAACGTTTGATCGTTGGTATCGTCGAGAATACAGCCTTCAACGGAGCTGCCGAAAAAAATCCTTTCTACTTTCAACACTTTGACGTGTCCAAAATCGAAGTCAGTCGCGATGGCAAGACCTTGTGTACCCGACCTTTCGAACCTGACTTTACCAAGAAGAATTACTTGAGATCGTACTTGTCCCTGTACGAAGCCACCGGACAGTTAGGAACCAATACCAGTCACGGTATTACGTACGAGGATTATGCAGGAGGCTACGCTTTGTGGGCTTTCGATTTCACTCCAGACCAAGGCAGCGACGAGGGACATTTCCACCCTATAAAATCCGGCCAGATTCGTGTGGAAATTCAGTTTAAAGACCGAGACCCTGATGAAACGGTGAACGTCATCCTGTATGCAGACTTCGATAATACCATAGAAATCAACAGTTTGAGAGAAGTCATCCTAGATTACTAGAAACCATGGAAGACTGTTATCCCTCTTTACCTAGTGGAGAAACTTTTAGTGTTGGATTATTGTTAAAAAATGTTAGAGTTGTTGTTGTTTAGTGTTAAGTGATTTTTGAATAAAAAATGTTGTGTTTTGAAAAAATTGTTTGATGTTATATTGTTGGATTATTGTTAAAAATGTTAGAGTTGTTGTTTAGTGTTAAGTGATTTTTGAATAAAAAATGTTGTGTTTTGAAAAAAATGCCTTTGTGGTATGTTTAGCTATAAGAATGTTGGATTGATGCTCTTTCATTTCTTACTATCCCTCTCATGACACTCACTAAACGTTGCGACTCAAAAACCGTGTGGGGGATGTTTTCCTTCACGTCCGCGCCTTGACTTTAAGAACCGGGGTTGTTTCCAGTCTAACCATCCATTGTTGACTCATCCTCCTACGAAGATGTGTTCCAAACTAGCTAAGCTCAACGAAACCTACGTGAATTTGCATAGGGTCAGACACAGTCTGATACCGAAGCCAGAAGAAATAGAGAATGTGAGAATGTTAAAAATCACTGAAGACCTGATAGAAGAGCTCTTCAGAGAAGAAATGAACAGGGAAAAAGAAGAATGGACAGAGAAGTACAGACTTCAGAGACAGCAGCAACAGCAGCAACAACAACAACAGCATCAGCAACCTGAAGCTGACAGAGGCTTTGTCGATTGTCGTATCGACACCAAAGAGTTCTTCTTCTCTTTTCGAAGAAGCAGACCTATCGCCAGAAAGTCTATCCTCAGAGGACATCGCATTCTTAGAAACTAAAAAAGAATGCCATAGCAAACAAAAAAACAGCCCTTTTCAGGGCTACCCAATACTCTAGAAAAGAAATAACAATCCATTTGCCAATGTGTGTAGGTAGAGTAGTGTGAAAATAAACACTAACTCTTTTTTAAAAAAATGTGAGGGTATGTGTTTGTGTTTGTAAGTGGTTAAGTAAGTTGGTATGGATAGTAGATTAAAATGATGTCTTTTTTTTTTTGGTGTTTGAGGTGTAAATTTGGGGTTAGATTGGATTGCTTTGCGTATGTGGATAGTCTATTGAAGTGATTTATAAAAAAAAAATTTTAAAATAGTGATGGGTAGCATAAAAAAGTGAGTGAGTGTTTCTTTTAGGTCCGCGCGTTGTTGTTTTTGGTTATGATCTAGGTAAGATCAATTTTATGTTTTAGGGGGATGTTTTCCATCATGTCCGCGCTTTCACTATAAATTGAAACTCGCTGGGCAGTCTAGCTACCCTTGTTGATTGATCAACACAAGAATGAATAGCAGAATAAGCAAACTTCTTGAACTCCAGATACATCTGGAATATGTCAGGCGCCTGTTAAATGAACTGGCCGCGGAGGCTATAGTAGAAGAGGAAAGAATGAAGAACGAAGAGGAGGAGAGAAGACAGAGGGAAGAGGAGGAAAAGAAACTAGAAGAGAGGATGTCGTACAATATTCCCGAGACAGAGGATTGGGGTGTTGAAGCGAATCATCCTCCCTCTGCGCTCCCCAGAAGAAAGGTGAAAGGAGACTGGGGAAGAAGATGCGTGTGTGGCGCCAGGCCAGGAAGGTGCAACCATTAGATAGGTGCATCTGGAGTTCAAAAAAAAAAACAGCCCTTTTAAGGGCTACCCAATACTCTAGAAAAGAAATAACTATCGATTTGCCAATGTGTGTGTGTGTGTGTTTGTGTGTGTAGGTAGAGTAGTGTGATTATAAACACTAACTCTTTTTTCATAGTGCGAGGGTATGTGTTTGTGTGTTTGTGTTTGTAACTGCTCACGTACGATTGTGTGGATAGTAGATCATGGATTTTGTTTATTGTTTCTTAGCGTATGTGGAGAGTATAGTTTGGGTTTTGTAACCGCTCACGTACGATTGTGTGGATAGTAGATTATGGATTTTGTTTATTGTTTCTTAGCGTATGTGGAGAGTATAGTTTGGGTTTTGTAACAGATCACGTACGATTGTGTGGATAGTAGATTATGGATTTTGTTTATTGTTTCTTAGCGTATGTGGAGAGTATAGTTTGGGTTTTGTAACAGATCACGTACGATTGTGTGGATAGTAGATTATGGATTTTGTTTATTGTTTCTTAGCGTATGTGGAGAGTATAGTTTGGGTTTTGTAACCGATCACGTACGATTGTGTGGATAGTAGATTATGGATTTTGTTTATTGTTTCTTAGCGTATGTGGAGAGTATAGTTTGGGTTTTGTAACCGATCACGTACGATTGTGTGGATAGTAGATTATGGATTTTGTTTATTGTTTCTTAGCGTATGTGGAGAGTATAGTTTGGGTTTTATTATATGAAATGAGAAAAGTAGGGGGATGTTTTCCTTCACGTCCGCGCTTTCACTATAAGAACCCACAGTATTCGTCGTTCAAACCATTCTACAAAGAAGATGGCTTCTAACCAAATGGACAAAATACAAACATTGCAAGACGTTTTAGACAACTTAGGAATGATGGAACAGATGTTAATAAGACTCGTTGAAGACCATTATTCCTATAGTCCCCATCGTGTAAAGATGGAAATTAATAACTTGAGAAAGGTAAAGGACAAGATAAGTGGTGTAATGAAAGAGATAAAGGAGGAGAAGGAGGATGAAGAGGAAAGGATAAGGATGAGAGCATGGAATGAAAAAATTGAAAAAGAAGAAAATGAAAAGAGGAAGAAAGAAGAGGAGGAAGAGAAGAAGAAAGAAGAGGAGAAGAAAAAAAAGAAAGAAAAGAAGAGAAAGAGTGTTGGAGATAAAATAAGAAGTTGGTGGAGAAAAAGAAGAAATTAGAAGCAGATAAAGAAGAAGAAAACCCAAAGGCCCTTTTCAGGGCCAGCCATATTTCTCGAAAAGAGATAGCCTTTCCATTGCCTACCCTTTTTTAAATTTAAATTTAAATTTAAATTTAAAAAAACTTTTTAAAAAAAATAAATCCCATATTCAATTCCCCTTGTCCCTAGACAAACCCAAACTCTATTCCCATGTTCAATTCCCCTTGTCCCTAGACAAGCCCAAACTCTATGTTAAATTCCCATTGTCCCTAGAGTGGCCCAGCGTTTTTCTCCATGTTAAATTTCCATTGTCCCTAGAGTGGCCCAGGGGTGTTTTTAATGCTAAGTCCCATTGTCCCTAGGGTGGCCCCATTTACTACTTATAAGCCTAATGGTGTCATGGAAACCCTAAACAGTTGTATTATACGAGCCTAACGTTTTCATGATATACAAAATGACGCAAATTAAAAGCTACTTTAGTAAGGTTAGTTGCTTTCGCTTTTGCGTCATCAACATTGCTGCAGTCATCTATCAGAAACATTTATACCTTTATAGATGTCAGTTCAAATCACTTATCTAATTTATACTCACGACCTACAACGATCTTAATTATCCTATGTTGAAGAAATGTCATAAGTCTTATTGAACAGAAAAGTTGAACAGCTGATAACGACGTATTAAAAGGAATCTTCCCTGTAATCTGTTATGAAATGTACATCTTAAATCAAGCCAGATTCAGTTTGTTTCCTTATAAAGAGTATTAAAACTTGCGATAATAACTTGTGGGACTTTTGTGTGCTTGCGTTGTTCATCAAAGAAATACTTAGTGTCTTTTTGCAACTGTTGTATCAATTAAAAACACTGGCTGTATACAATGTGCAACTGTTGTATCAATGAAAACACTGGCTGTATACAATGTGCAACCGTCGTATCTATTGAAAACACTGCGGATATGCCATGTTTGGCAGTTCTTCTGTAGTCACTCGGATTTTTGCTATTGCTAGGTTGTAAAACATTCTGGATTACTTTACGTATTTTTTTTTTGGTCACAAATTATCAAAATATAATTCAAGATCATTCAAATAGAATCAGTTGTGAAATTCGGTAAAGATCTATAAAAAGAGCAATTTCATTTCTCTAGTCGTTATTTATCGATTGATTCTTCAGGGTGTAATCGTATCGTACTGGAGACGAAAGTTTTCGAGTTCGTTTTTTTATCTTCTAGCACAGCAGCGTTTTGTTTTGCAAGCGTTATGTTCGATCTAAAATGTCATGGAAGAGAACACGTATAATTAACAGGGGGAAATTGAAATACCGTGGACACTGACACAAATAACTGGGAAATTTTAAATACCGTGCAAAATACTGATAACAGGGAAAATTTAAATACCGTGCAAAACACCGATAACAGTGGCAATTGGTATCGAAGAATCGGAAAGTTCAATGGTGTTCTAAACTATCTTATCATACACAATAATCTATAGCTCAGGAACTTGTATACCATCGGTTATTGCATCTCCAATATTGCTGCTGCTGTAGCAATTGTTGTAGGTATAATCCAGATTTGAAACCGTTGCCAGTTTTCATTTGTATATTGGAGTATAGTTAGTAGGCCATGTTATAAACTTCATGCTCATTAATAAACACTTTTCTCTGTTAGATAGTATGTATGTGGTCGATTTACATTGCTAAGTTTATCGACACATTCGTTTTTAAAGCCCAGCGAATAAATAAGACGTTGGTTGTTTACCTATAATCGTATGAATGAAATCTATAATTTCGGCTGGAAAAAATCGTAATGAAAATCTACTTAAGCTAAAACATGGTGCATAAATGTGAGTTTCTTAACGTGATAGGTAATAAAAGTATTAAGCATCTATTGTACGTAACCTGGATGCAATCAAAGGTAATAGGGCATATCTATATGAAATATCTATGGTATATAACCCGGATGCAGTCAAACGTGATAGGTCATATTCGTATGAAACATCTATTGTATGTAACCTGAATGCAATCAAAGGTGATAGGTCATATTGGCATGGAACATCTATTGTACGTAACCTGGATGCAGTCAAAGGTGATAGGGCATATCGGTATGAAACATCTATGGTATATAACCCGGATGCAGTCAAACGTGATAGGTCACATTCGTATGAAACATCTATTGTACGCAACTCGGATGCAGTCAAACGTAATAGAGCTTAGTAGAAACTGGTAACTTTTATGTAATGTGCGGATCGTAGTTTCATACTTATAAATATCTAACAATCATTTTAGTTCTTGAAATTCTTCATCCAGTTTGATCATTACAGTGTTACCAATAATATCAATTAAAACATTAAAACAATACCGTCATCTTTACAGTGCTATCAATATTATCAATTAAACATTAAAACAATACCGTCATCATCACAGTGTTGTCAATAATATCAATTAAAACATTACAACAATACCGTCATCATGACAGTGTTATCAATAATATCAATTTAAACATTAAAACAGTACAGTCATCATGACAGTGTTATCAATAATATCAATTAAAACATTCAACCAATACAGTCATCATTACAATCTTATCAATAATATCAATTAAAACATTAAAACAATACAGTCATCATTACAATCTTATCAATAATATCATATAAACAATACCATAATCATTAGTGTTATCAATAATATCAATTAAAGCATTAAAACATTACAGTCATCATTACAATGTTATCAATAATATCAATTAAAACATTAAAACAATACCGTCATTCATCGTTACAGTGTTGTCGGTAATATTAATTAAAACATTAAAATAATCCAGTGATTATTACATTGTTATCAATAATATCAATTAAAACATTAAAACAATACAGTCATCATTACAATGTTATCAATAATATCATTTAAAACATTAAAACAATACAGTCATCATTACAATGTTATCAATAATATCACTTCAAACATTAAAACAATACCGTCATTCATCATTACAGTGTTGTCAGTAATATTAATTAAAACATTAAAACAATACAGTGATTATTACAATGTTATCAATAATATCAATTAAAACATTAAAACAATACAGTCATCATTACAATGTTATCAATAATATCACTTCAAACTTTAAAACAATACAGTCATCATTACAGTGTTATCAATAATATCAATTAAAACATTAAAATAATACAGTAATCATTACAGTGTTATCAATAATATCAATTAAAACATTAAAATAATACAGTAATCATTACAGTGTTATCAATAATATCAATTAAAACAATACTGTCATCATTATAGTGTTATCAATAATATCAATTAAAACAATGCCATCATCATTACAGTGTTATCGATAATATCAGTTAAAACAATAAAACAATACAGTCATCATTACAGTGTTATCGATAATATCAATTAAAACATTAAAACAATACAGTCATCATTACAATGTTATCAATAATATCAATTATAACAATACTGTCATCATTACAGTGTCATCAGTAATATCAATTAAAACATTAAAACAATGCCGTCATGATTACAATGTTATCAATAATATCAATTATAACAATACTGTCATCATTACAGTGTCATCAGTAATATCAATTAAAACATTAAAACAATACCGTCATCATTACAATGTTATCAGTAATATCAATTAAAACATTAAAATAATAACATCATCATTACAGAGTTATCAATAATATCAATTAAAACAATACTGTCATCATTATAGTGTTATCAATAATATCAATTAAAACAATGCCATCATCATTACAGTGTTATCAATAATATCAGTTAAAACAACAAAACAATACAGTCATCATTACAGTGTTATCGATAATATCAATTAAAACATTAAAACAATACAGTCATCATTACAATGTTATCAATAATATCAATTATAACAATACTGTCATCATTACAGTGTCATCAGTAATATCAATTAAAACATTAAAACAATACCGTCATCATTACAATGTTATCAATAATATCAATTATAACAATACTGTCATCATTACAGTGTCATCAGTAATATCAAGTAAAACATTAAAATAATACTGTCATGATTACAGTGTTATCAGTAATATCAACTAAAACAGTACCATCATGATTACAGTGTTATCAAAAATATCATTTAAATCATTAAAATAATACTGCCATCATTACAATGTTATCAGCAATATCATTTAAAACATTAAAACAATACCGTCATCATTACAATGTTATCAGTAATATCAATTAAAACAATACTGTCATCAATACAATGTTATCAGTAATATTAATTAAAACAATACCGTCATCAATACAATGTTATCAGTAATATCAATTAAAACAATACCGTCATCAATACAATGTTATCAGTAATATCATTTAAAACAATGCCATCATCATTACAGTGTTATTAATAATATCAATTAAAATAATACTGTCATTATTACAATGTTGTCAGTAATATCAGTTAAAACATTAAAACAATACCATCATCATTACAATGTTATCAGTAATATCAATTAAAACAATACCATCATCATTACAGTGTTATCAATAATATCAATTAAAATAATACCGTCATCATTACAATGTTATCAATAATATCAATTAAACATTAAAATAATACCATCATCATTACAATGTTATCAATAATATCAATTAAAACAATGCCATGATAGTACTCCTCATCCTTAAATTGCTCCGAGCAATGAGAAAATCATAAGGCATAAAGAATCCCAGCATTTGTTTTTTCTTCTTTCAAACACAGTTTTGAATTTATAAATTTCCTTATTTAATATTATGATTTAATATGATAACGCAATATTATTTGCATCCATTTATGTGTTCAATTAGTTTTGACTGTATCTATGCTTTTATATATTTTGGTTTTAACTGCATATAAGGTACCACTTATTGTGGCAATTTTTTGTCTACTTCCGTTTCGAATACATGTCTCCATTGTACAACTTTCATTTAGAATAAATGTCTCTATGGTACAACTTCCATTTCGAATACATGTCTCTATCGTACAACTTCCATTTCGAATACATGTCTCCATTGTACAACTTCCATTTTGAACACGTCTCCGTCGTACACTCTTGTTACCAATCATTCCATTCCTTGTCAAAACTACATCTTTTTCTCCAAGACGCCATATTAATTATTAACTTATCGGTTAACATATATTATTTCTGCTTTTGATTATTCAACTACTGAGTGTCATTTTTTGTAAAATTCGGTGATGTGCAACAACCGAGTGTAAGTTGTAAAAGTCGGTATGAGTGAAATTGTTGCAGTCCAAACACTAACTTCTTAATGCTGAACACCAAGCAAGGCAGCTGTTAGTACCATTTTTGTAAATCTCTGGTATGACTCGGCTGGGGATCGAACGGCGGATGCTCTAACCACTAGGCCACCGGAGCGGTCCATTGCTATAATGAGAGACCACTGCTGGATCCGTTGCACACTTGAAAGGACTGATACTTCTTATATGGTCGGTCTGTTTGTATATCTGTCTTTCTGCTGTGTGTGTGTGTGTGTATGTGTGTGTGTGTGTGTGATTCAACACATATCCTTTGGTGTATCCATTTATGTTATTCTATATATTTTTTTCACACAGTTGCTATATGGGGAGACCCCCTGTAATCCAACCATGGCTATTTTAGACCTGGAAGAGTTTGGAAAGCTGGGAAAATCCCTAGGGGACAATGTCCTAACTATGGTGGATGGCACTTTTGCAAGTCCATATCTGCAGCAAGCCATGAAATATGGCATTGACATCTCCTTTAATAGCTGGTAATGATACTATATTTTACGATAGATTTTCATTCCAGTTTACCTTTAGTACCTGGTAATGATACTGCATTTTACGTTAGATTTTCTTTCCAGTTAAGTTTAAATAAATACTCACCTAGAAATTTGAATTTCTTTCCAGTTTCTCTTTAAATCAGTAGTCACTTAGAAATTTTGATTTTCTTTCCAGCTTGCCTTTAAATCAATAGTCACCTAAAAAATTTGACTTTGGCCATATATGCATTTTTTATTTTGTTTTGGCTTGAGAGATTTCTATTATTTCATTCCACATATACATGTTGTTTTACCTGCCGTTCATGTATTTGCAATTTTTTCTTTTTTTATTCTCTTTGACTGGTGTCAGAGCAGAGTGTTTTTATTATTTTTTTAAAAATTTCTACAGATTTCTCGATGACTGATGACTGGTTATGTAAACTAGTTGTGCATGATTTAATTCGATATTCAAATCAACAAACATAACTTAGAAACACCAATAGGGCTTCATCAGCATTATCGTATTTTATTCTATCCATTATGTGCTTGAATGCCTTTCTAAGTCTGGTAAATGCAGTGCAAAAAATCAGTAAAAAAGACACCATAGATTTAAATGTAATTCCAGGTTCACTAACGGACACATGTCAAGATTAACAAAACAATATCTGTATCAAATTTCAGTTCAGATGTATGTTATAGTGTTGTACCCATCACCACCACCTCCACCACCACTTTAAACAAAAAATCAAGTAACCTTTTCTGGTATTCAGATAGACTTAGTAATAAAACATTTTCTCTAAAGAATATGATGTTGCTATTTCTGCCATTATCTAACCACTTTCTACATACTCAGGATTTTGCTTCTTGTATCTTTTATTTCTGCTGAACATAATGTTGTCATTAAAGGTACAAGAACATTTTTTGAATGTCATGAAAATATTTTTTTAATAATTGACTTTGAACCCTTCAAGTGAATATGCTTAGAAAACTGCCAATGAGACTCGCAAAGATGGATAAAGAGACTAAGATACACATGGTCCGAATATTTTTTACATAAGGTTACCTATCTTGTACACTGATCCAGGGGTTGGCCACCTACGGCATGCATGCCACAAGGTGTCACTTCAAGAGGTTTTGTGTGGCACATGAAAATCAGCAAAAATATTGATTTTAAAAGTGTTACTCTCTCTCTTACTGGTGGCACCTGCTCGTTCATTTTGTCATTAATCCAGAAAAAAGTGGCATGCTATGTAAAACAGGTTGCCGACCCCCACACTGATCTATCCTTCCCATATTATCCTTACATACTTGTGTTATCCATCTTTCACATATTATCCTAACCTTTTTGTGTTATCCATCCTTCTCCTATTGTACTCACATATTTCTGTTCTCCGTCCTTCCCGTATTATCCTTACATAATTGAGTTGTCCATCATGCCCCTATTATCCTAACATATTTGTGTTATCCATCCTACCTGCATTATCCTTATATATTTATGTTATCCATCCTATTATCATAACATTTATGTTATTCATCCAGCTCATATTATCCTAACATATTTGTAATATCCATCTTATCTATTATCCTTATATATTTATGTTACCTATTATACCCCTATGATTCTTTTATATCCTATCCTGCACATATCCTTGAATACATGTGTTATACCATGTTGAAAATGATTATGTTGGCTGTGCCATAATCTGATTAAAGAACTTGAAGACAAAGCGTTTTATTCTTTTTATTTGTAGTACGAAGTATTTAGGCGGTCACAGCGACCTAACGGCGGGATCTCTGACCTTCAGCACGGTGTCTCTATGGAAACATATGAAGAGATACCAAACATCGCTTGGTGTGCAGCTGGTAAACTTTAACATAATATATAAGAGGAACAAGTAATGGCAGGACACACTAATACCATATATATTATATCATCCAACATTAATTAGAAATACGAATGAAGTATGAGGATTAGCAAAACAGTCTCAAGAATATCAAATTATGGCTTGGACTTTTTGATTTAGCAACCATTTTCAACAGTAATTATACAATTTTTCTAAAAAAATTTATGTGAGGCAAAACAATAATGTTGTCTTTCTAATTACTTGGCATTACATAATCTACACCCTAAAGTGATGCATTGTTCTACATGCACACTTTTGTCATCTGACCTTTTTTTAAATGTTATTTTCATATTGCAGTCACCACATGATGCAAGCCTTTTATTGCGAGGCATCAAGACCCTACATGTTAGGATGGAGAGACACTCATCCAACGCCATGAAGGTGGCTGCATTCCTGGAGCAACACCCTAAGGTATATTTCTAACATTCATGTATGTGTGTTACAGCCTCGGTACCTTTCTAACATTTTGCAGCCAGGGTACCATTTTAACATATATGTATGTGTGTTAAATCCTGATTAATAAGGTACCTTTTCTAGCATTCATTTATGTGTTACAGCCTGTGTACCTTTCTAACATTCATGTATGTGTGTTACAGCCTGACTACTAAGGTACACTTATAACGTTTATGTATCTACGTTACAGTCTGGTTACCTTTCTAATATTCGTGTATGTGTGTTACAGCCTGGGCACCTTTATGACAAGTATGCTTATATGTTACTGCCTGACTACTAAGAGGGGCCCCGAGTGGCCGAGTGGTCTAAAGCGCTCACCGTTCCGGATCACTGCCATCTCACCTCTGTCTGCGTGGGTTCGAGTCCAAGGCTCGGCTAGCGTGGGTACGTGGGAAAGCCTGCCAGTAGCTTCTCGTGGGTCGGTGGTTCTTACCTGGGTTTTCCAGGGTTCTTCCTCCACCAGTAATACTGGCCGCCATGTATAGCCTATCTTGTGCTGAAAAATGGCGTTAAACCCTAGAACAACTGACTACTAAGGTACCTTTCTAACATGCATTTGTGTGTGTTACAGCTTGACCAATAATGTACCTTTCTATCATTCATTTATGTGTGTTACAGCCTGGGTACCTTTCTAACATTCATGTGTTTGTGTGTTGCAGCCTGACTACTGAGGTAATTTTCTAACATTACGTCTGTGTATTACAACTTGGGTACCTTTCTAATATTCATTTTTGTGTGTTACAGCCTGGGTACCTTTCTAACATGTATGTGTGTTACAGCCTGACTACTAAGGTACCTTTCTAATATTCATGTATGTGTGTTACAGCCTGGGTACCTTTCTAACATTTATGTATGTGTTACAGTCTGGGTACCTTTCTCATATTTATGTATGTGTGTTACAGCCAGACTATTTATCAACATACTTTCACATTGTACAATTTTCATCATATTTGCAGAAACATGGACAAATTATTTGAAAGTGCATAAATTTTGGTTGAATAACAAATACTACGAAAATGATAAGTACCTGAATCCTTTGTGATACTTAGATTTCCTTATTGATTTTCTTTAAACGTGGATTATCTTCCATAACTGTGGACAAAAGTAAGGATTTTTATGCAAAATATGTGTGCCACTGCGATGTAATAATACAATGTTTATGTGTTTCATGTAAGGATTAATTTCTCAGATGGTTTAATTAACTGTTGTCTTTATGACATAAGTAAACGACTTTTACACTGACCATTATCTCATAATCATTGGCATTATGTTCTATCAACAACCCTGGAAGTTTGATTCACTTAGCTATTTAAATAAGGCTCATTAGTTCTATGAAGTTAATTTACCCATGAAAGCTAGATTAGATTGAAATAACTGACACAACTGGACAGAGTCTGAATCAAAGAATGAGTGGTTGTAGTTGAAACATATATAAGGTAATTATCCTTTTTGCATGAACTGTGCAAACTACTTGACATTTTACTATTTCAGATAAAGAAGGTGATGTATCCAGGTCTGAAATCTCATCCTCAGCACGAGATCGCCAAGAAGCAGATGAGAAGTTTTAGTGGGATGATCTCAGTGGAGGTCAAGGGTGGGATTGAGGGAGGAAAGGCGTTGGTTGAGGTGTGTATGACTTTGATATTCCATATCCTTTAATCTGCTAGACCTCAATATTGAACCCAGTAAAAACTTACTTGTTGAGGTGTTACTGATGTCTGGGTCGGATCAGGTCGAGTGTTGTGGCAGGGATTTGGTTTGAAAATTTCAAAAGGTCATGACTTTCCTCAAAAGGGCACCAGAGGAAAAGTCTATGGGTCTGTTTACTCAAAGTCTGCATTATAAATAATAATAAATGTATGCAAGAATAAAACGATGATCAAATTTCAGGTGACAAGTGACTGTATGCTTGTGTGTGTGTACATTTTGCTTACTCTGGGGGGTCTGGAAACCCTGGCACATACACCCCTCATCCTGTCCCAGAGGTTTGAATTAAGCAGTACTTAAGTCTCATTAAATAATTTCTGTAAACTTATACAATCTGTGCATCTCTACTAAAGAATGTTATAAACTTTAGTATTGTTCCTTTTTGAAAATCCTTTTAATATCTAATAAACGAAATTGAAAGAGAAAAACACTTGTGGGATATGCCAATGAAATATATGATAATAACTGTACATGAGTGAAAATATTGAGCATGACACAACATTAATATCCATACAGGAGACTAAACAACAAGAAAGAAAATGAATACATGAGACAGGGGAAAATATATGAGATACAGACAAACATACAGGGACAGAAACAGTGACAGAATTAACTATATTGATATCAATTAATTTTAAGATTACTTTTTTAAACATACGATTTGTTATCTAATACACTTGCAGATTTTAGATCATGAATTGGCTATCATGTGTATGTATGTATGTATGTATGGACAGATGGATGGATGTATGGATGTAGATAACATTATGAACTATATTTTAAAACAATTTTGTAAAGATGGTAGTATCTTCAGATTTCATCGAAGTGCATGAAAAATAGGGAAAATAAAAAAAGAGAACACTATACATGTACTAAATACAAAGAGATGCAATCAAAACAGAGAACACTATAATAAATACAAAGAGATGCAATCAAAACAGAGAACACTATAATAAATACAAAGAGATGAAATCAAAACAGAGAACACTATAATAAATAAAATGAGATGAAATCAAAACAGATCTTATGTCATTTGTTTAGACTTGAATAAACAGTAACACAAGAAAGAGTGAAAACAATAAGCTTTGATAAAATACAATAATTTATTTCCCTAGAAAAATTCTGTAAAAATGAAAAAATATGAACTTAAGGTTTTACAGAATCAAATCCAAAAATAATCCAAGAATGGCCCAAGAATAAAATTTTAGTAGTCCTAATAACAAAATGTTCTACTTGTTTCACGTTCGAATCCCAACAAAGAATCCAAGATGGAAGACGATGATGTATGCTGCATCAGTAGTGTTGAAGTCTACAGTTCCTTGTAGAAACAGGAATTATCACTCCAGTTTCTGATAGCTGAATAAAGTTTTAAAAAAAACTTTTCTTGTTCCACAATATTACATGAGCACATGTATTTTCCAGAAAAATAACAGAATGAATCCTTTTGAATCCAAGTAATTTGAAATAACTCCAAACCATGTACTCTGAAATAACTCCAAACAGCACAACATACAACTAACAGTTTAACAGCCCAGCTTCTACTGAGATTAAAACATGGGTTATATGGTCTTTCTAAAACATAAACAAGGGGTCACGTGATCATCTTCTCGAAGGGTATAGAAGCAAGTACTTGTTACAGATCACGTTTACCCAGTGTGATCCTGACAAAAACCAATCATTTTAAATAAAAATTAAAAAAATTGTTTACATCTTAAAGACAAAGTCCCATCATGACCTTGAAAACAACCAATCATTTTAAAATAAAATAGAACTTGTTTTTGAAGGTTGCTACTAATTCTGAAACAAGGTCAGGATTTAGATCAACACCCGGTGTTTATAAACTAACAGTCAAGGTCAAACTATTTTCTAAAAAAGTATCATCTCTAGGGAATAAATTTACATTACAATATCATGTAATGAAAAATAAAATTTTAAAACTGACAAACAATTAAATTAAAAGAATATATATTAAATCAGATACAAGTAAATCAAATATACATAACACAGAGAACACTATACTAAATACATATATATGAAAAATATAGTGCGAATGTGATAGCGAGAGCTAGAATGTTTCAGTCATAAACAAAACTTAAGTCAGATTTTACATTGAAAATACTTCGTCTTCCAACAAATAACATTTAGCACATTGGTTAAAGACATAAATCTTAAACAATTGTGAACACAATTTGTATAAATTTAAAAGATCTTCATAGGAAAAATCTAAGTGGAAAATTTGTTGAAAATGTTTTATGCCATCGAAAGTTTTCTAAAGTTTAGATAACTAACAGCATCATTTGTACAGAAATTTGAATGGTCTTGATGTCAAGATGGTCTCTGATAAATGATGGCCAATTGTGTGAAGCAGTTTTTGAGAAGGATTATAATTGCTTTGTTTGAAAGGAGATAAGCATTGTTTATCTCAACATAAAAGAGGATTGGCATTGTTTGTATCAACATAAAAGAGGATTGGCATTGTTTGTGTCAACATAAAAGAGGATTGGCATTGTTTGTATCAACATAAAAGAGGATCAGCATTCTTTGTATCAACATAACAGAGGATCAGTATTCTTTGTATCAGCATTGTTTGTATCAGCACAAAAGAGGATTGGCATTGTTTGTATCAACGTAAAAGAAGATCAGCATTGTTTGTATCAGCAGAAAAGAGGATCAGCATTCTCTGTATCAGCGCAAAAGAGGATCAGCATAATTGTATCAGATAAAAGATGATCAACATTGTATCAATATAAAAGAGGATCATCATTGTTTGTATCAACATAAAACAGGATCAACATTGTTTATCTCAACATAAAAGAGGATCAGAATTGTTTGTATCAACATAAAAGAAGATTGGCATTGTTTGTATCAACATAAAAGAGGATCAACATTGTTTGTGTCAACATAAAAGAGGATTGGCATTTTTGTGTCAACATAAAAGAGGATCAGCATTGTTTGTGTCAACATAAAAGAGGATTGGCATTGTGTGTATCAGCATAAAAGAGGATCAGCATTGCTTGTATCAACATAAAAGAGGATCGGCATTGTTTGTATCAACATAAAAGAGGATCAGCATTGTTTGTATCAACATAAAAGAGGATCGGCATTGTTTGTATCAACATAAAAGAGGATCAGCATTGTTTGTGTCAACTTAAAAGAGGATCAGCATTGTTTGTATCAACATAAAAGAGGATCAGCATTGTTTGTATCAAAATAAAACAGGATTGGCATTGTTTGTATCAACATAAGAGGATTGGCATTGTTTGTATCAACATAAAAGAGGATCAACATTGTTTGTATGAATATAAAAGAGGATCAGCATTGTTTGTATCAACATAAAAGAGGATTGTCATTGTTTATATTAACAGAAGATAGGATTGGCATTGTTTGTATTAACATAAAAGGGATTGGGATTGTTTGTATCATCATAAAAGATGACTGGCGTTATTTGTATCAGCATAAAAGAGGATCAGCATTGTTTGTATCAGCATAAAAGAGGATCAGCATTGTTTGTATCAACATAAAAGAAGACTGGCATTGTTTGTATCAACATAAAAGGGATTGGGATTATTTGTATCATCATAAAAGATAACTGGCATTATTTGTATCAGCATAAAAGAGGATCAGCATTGTTTGTATCAGCATCAAAGAGGATCAGCATTGTTTATATCAGCATAAAAGAGGATAAGCATTGTTTGTATCAACATAAAAGAAGATTGGCATTGTTTGTATCAACATAAAAGAGGATCAGCATTGTTTGTATCCACATAAAAGAAAATCAACATTGTTTGTATCAACATAAAAGGGGATCAGCATTGGTTTGTTTCAACATAAAAGACAATCAACATTGTTTGTATCAACATAAAAGACAATCAACATTGTTTGTATCAACATAAAAGAAGATTGGCATTGTTTGTATCAACCTAAATGAGGATTGGCATTGTTTGTATCAACATATAAGAGAATCAACACTGTTTGTATCAACATAGAGAATCAACACTGTTTGTATCAACATAAAAGAGGATCAGCATTCTTTGTATCAACATAACAGAGGATCAGCATTCTTTGTATCAGCATTGTTTGTATCAGCACAAAAGAGGATTGGCATTGTTTGTATCAACATAAAAGAAGATTGGCATTGTTTGTATCAACATAAAAGAGGATCAACATTGTTTGTATCAACATAAAAGAGTATCGACATTGTTTGTATCAACATAAAAGACCTTGCAACAGTAGGCTTTCTAACACATTTGGTCAAACTGTGTTGAGCAGATTTTGCAAAGTTGCATAAAGTTTTCTAATTTTAGTAACAGTGGCCATATTTGATGGATGATCAGCATTATTTATACAAATTTGAACAGAATTGATGCCAGAATGCACCCTGCCATTTGGTTGAAATTGGTAAGTTAAAAATAGCTACAGTTTAGGGACCGATGACTTATGACACACAATGGATGCAGGGACATACTACAAATTCATTTGACTTTATAGTCATCCTAGCTAAAAAGTCATTTTGTAGGAAAATTATGCATGCCACTATACACTAACTTGTGTATGCCACTTTAGACTGACTTGTGTATGCCACTTTAGACTGACTTGTGTATGCCACTATACACTGACTTTTATATGCCACTGTACACTGACTTGTGTGTCACAATACACTGACTTGTGTATGCCACTAAACACTGACTTGTGTATGCCACTATACACTGATGTATGTATGTCACTATATACTGACATGTGCATGCCACTATACATTGACTTGTGTATTCCACTATACACTGGCTTATGTATGCCATTATACACTGACTTATGCCTGCCAGTATACACTGATTTAAGCCTGCCACTATACACCGACTTATGCCTGCAACTATACACTGACTTATGCCTGCCATTATACACTGACTTATGCCTGCAACTATACACTGGCTTATGTATGCCATTATACATTGACTTATGCCTGCCACTATACACTGATTTAAGCCTGCCACTATACACCGACTTATGCCTGCAACTATACACTGACTTATGCCTGCCATTATACACTGACTTATGCCTGCCACTATACGCTGACTTATGCATGTCATGGCTTGTTTATATTATAAATATTTTATTGTAACCAACTTAAATACAATCATTACATATACCAGTAGTTTATCAATATTATTTTCATTACATATAGCCCAAATTTCATACCTTGGAATGGCTCTATTTTTCAACTATAATATTTAGAATTTTCAATTCCAATTTATTAATGACATCTGCATTCCCAGAATGTGAGACTGATTCAGCTAGCTGTGTCCCTGGGAGGTGTAGAGAGCCTGATAGAGCACCCAGCCACAATGACCCATGGACCTATGATAATGTCAGATGAGGAGAGAAAGAAAGGCCATATAACTGATGGCTTGGTTAGAATCAGGTAAATAGATACATCAAGACAGAATTACATATCTCTTTGAAAGATTGTAAGATAGACAAAAATATTATCAATTTATGTTCACGGTGACAAATAGTCAATAATTTCTTGGTCATGTTATGACTTACTGGATCAAAACAACAATGAAAGTAAAATAAAATGTATCAGACATGATGAAAATTAAATCTGTGTCATTATGACCAAGCAATATTGAAGAGTTGAAGAAAAAAACTTCAATAGGCTTGGGAAAGTTTTTAATAGAAGCAGAGTCATAGATCAATCACATTTAGTTAGAAAATTTAGAAAATTTTCAAAACTGAATTTTCCAATGCCTTTTAAAGAAATTCCTTTAGCAGATTTAGTTTCAGTAATTGAAGTCCTTAAAATGTTCTTCCACAGAAAAAACACACATTTGTAATGGGTAGATAAACAAGGTGGGATGTGTCAGGACAGGAAGGATGGACACAGAAAATGATATATACCCACTCCATTGAATATGACATTATCATTAAAAAACAAACTAATTTTTGGTTTAACATATGACAAGGTACACATGAGAAGGTATGATTATTATCAAGTGATAGAGTATGGGATGATAACTGCTCAGTGAGTATCCAGTAACATGAATGTAAAGTACTAGTAATCAGCTGATTTTACTTCCCCATATTAATAGGAAAGGCTTGAGTAAAACCACTAGAAACCACTCTTTCCTTACAATGGACACTGGTAAAACCACTAGCAACTACTCTTTCCTTACAATGAACAATGAGTAAAACCCACTAGCAAGTACTCTTCCCTTGCAACAGACATTGAGTAAAACCAATAGGAAGTACTCTCCCCTTAAAACAGACATTGAGTAAAACCAGTAGTAAGTGCTCTTCCCTTGCAACAGACATTGAGCAAAACCAAATAGCATGTACTCTTTCTTTGCAATAGAAATTGAGTAAAACCAATAGCAAACACTCTTCCCTTACAACAGACAGTAAAAGTATAAGTATTGCTTCCATGTCTATATCAACTTAAAATTTACTTACATGTTTATTTTTGGTTCGTCTATGCTCTTGTTCTGTGGCATTCAAGAAAATAATTAATTTCTGTTCATGTGATGGTTGGTCTCAGGAACTAAACTATTTAGAATTGGACATTTTCTTCTTCTGGTCAATGGTTGAAAATCGGCCATTTTCTTCTCCTGCTCAACTGTTGAAAACTGGTCATTTTCTTCTTCTGCTCAACTATCAAAATCTGTGAAAACCTTGTTTTGTAAGAAGTCCAGACTGATATGTGAGAACCTTGTTTTGTAAGGGGTCCAAACTGACATTATGTGAAAACCTTGTTTTGCAAGGGGTCCAAACCGACATTATCTGAAAACTGGGTTCAATATATTGATTTTTACCTTTAATTGCTGTGATTTGGTTTCAACATGTTTAGAAAGTGGCTTGTACACATGCAGCCTATAATCACGTTCCTAACTGTAGTCACAGTGATATTATCCTACCTTACAGACATATCACATTACCTGATATCCTCATTGATATTTCTATTCATGCCACATTACCCAATATCCTCATTTATATTTCTATACATACCACATTACTTGATATCCTCATTTATATTTCTATACATACCACATTACTTGATATCCTCATTTATATTTCTATGCATACCACATTACCTGATGTCCTCATTTATATTTCTGTACAAACCACATTACTTGATATCCTCATTTATACTTCTATACTTTCAGCATAGGTCTAGAGGATCCTGATGATCTCATTAAAGACCTTGCACAAGCACTGGAAAAAGTCCAAGTGGATCAGGAATAATTGTTATCCAAAATTGGCACATAATATTTTCCAAATAATTTTTTTTAACAAATGTGAAAGACATGACATGCAAAATAGATGGCCAAAAAAAAAGTCATGTTAATCTTGTGCCAGAACTGAATCTGGAATATTGGAATTTGAAAAATCAAAATATTTTCAACAAAATGTGGAGAAAATCAATTTTAAAATGATTTTGTATCTAAATATTACACATGGGAAATAAAGTTTGAGTGGATTTTATATTCTAGATTTTATGCATGGGAAATAAAGTTTGAGTGGATTTTATATTCTAGATTTTATACATGGGAAATAACATTTACGTGGAGTTTATATTCTAGATATTACACATGGGATATAAAGTTTACATGGAGTTTATTTTCAGTACAATATGCATGGGAAATAAAGTTTACATGGATATTTTATTCGAGATCAAATATAGAGAAAATAAAGTCCATGCACATCCATGTTTTTATCTTCTTTAAACCAGACATTTGAAAAAATTAACACACTATAGTACAAGTCACATGGGTCATGTAGGCATTCAACACCAACTATTTCAGTAATGTGTGTCATTTTTTAGAATATTATTCTACATACATTTAAATGGCAAGTATTCAGTTCATTTGGATTTGTATACATCCACATTCCTATGGAAGGTAATTATTTAGATGCCCCAAGAGGTGCATATGGCAAAATCAGTGTTAAAATACATAGACATTTTTGACGAAATGAACCTAAAGGTATGATCCAGTACAATCCGGATGGAATGTTGTATGCTGTGATGTCAAAATGAAAGCTACACATATTGATAAACAAATTCATACCACCCTGAATTGTGATGATTCCACTCGATGCACTCTTATTTTGACCCAAGTTAAGTACATGACCACCATTGTAAAAGACCATAGAGATTGATAATTTATGTCTGGAAGTTTCTTGATGACAGTTAAAGTGCAGATCATTAAAAAACCAGGATTGAATGGACTTCGGTTAAAGAAATTACCGTAGTGTTAAATTTTAAAAGAACAATTTATATTTAATTTAAAATGAGTAAATATGCATCCATGACCCATGTGATTTGTACTATAGTATATATTACTTATTTACTTGTCCTTTAATTTAAGACATTCTGTTCCGAAACTGAGATAACTGATTCCCATTCAGAATGCAATTGTCATGATATAAAATGTTCAGTGTTGATTTTTTGACATGTAATGGCATTTGTTACAGATCTGCTCTATATCCGTTTCACATAAATGCACACATGTAAATTCTAACCTTCCATGCTTTTCTAATTTATTCCATTCCTTATTCACACATGTAAATTCTAACCTTCCATGCTTTCCTAATATATTCCATTCCTTATTCACACATGTAAATCCTAACCTTCCATGCTTTTCTAATTTATTCCATTAATTATTCATACATGTAAATCCTAACTTTCCATGCTTTCCTAATATATTCCATTCCTTATTAACACATGTAAATCCTAACCTTCCTTGCTTTCCTAATATATTCCATTCCTTATTCACGCATGTAAATTCTAACCTTCCATGCTTTCCTAATATATTCCATTCATTATTCACACATGTAAATCCTAACCTTCCATGCTTTTCTAATTTATTCCATTCCTTATTCACACATGTAAATCCTAACCTTCCTTGCTTTCCTAATATATTCCATTCCTTATTCATACATGTAAATTCTAACCTTCCATGCTTTCCTAATATATTCCAATCCTTATTCACACATGTAAATCCTAACCTTCCATGCTTTTCTAATTTATTCCATTCCTTATTCATACATGTAAATCCTAACTTTCCATGCTTTCCTAATTTATTCCATTCCTTATTCACACATGTAAATTCTAACTTCCATGCTTTTCTAATTTATTCCATTCCTTATTCACACATGTAAATCCTAACCTTCCTTGCTTTCCTAATATATTCAATTCCTTATTCACACATGTAAATCCTAACCTTCCATGCTTTTCTAATTTATTCCATTCCTTATTCACACATGTAAATCCTAACCTTCCTTGCTTTCCTAATATATTTCATTCCTTATTCACACATGTAAATCCTAACCTTCCATGCTTTTCTAATTTATTCCATTCCTTATTCATACATGTAAATCCTAACCTTCCATGCTTTTCTAATTTATTCCATTCCTTATTCACACATGTAAATCCTAACCTTCCTTGCTTTCCTAATATATTCCATTCCTTATTCACACATGTAAATCCTAACCTTCCAAGCTTTTCTAATTTATTCCATTCCTTATTCACACATGTAAATCCTAACCTTCCTTGCTTTCCTAATATATTCCATTCCTTATTCAAACATGTAAATCCTAACCTTCCATGCTTTTCTAATTTATTCCATTCCTTATTCATACATGTAAATCTCAACCTTCCATGCTTTTCTAATTTATTCCATTCCTTATTCACACATGTAAATCCTAACCTTCCATGCTTTTCTAATTTATTCCATTCCTTATTCACACATGTAAATTCTAACCTTCCACGCCTTTCTAATATATTCCATTCCTTATTCACACATGTAAATTCTAACTTCCATGCTTCTCTAATTTATTCCATTCCTTATTCACACATGTAAATTCTAACTTCCATGCTTTACTAATTTATTCCATTCCTTATTCACACATGTAAATCCTAACCTTCCTTGCTTTCCTAATATATTCAATTCCTTATTCACACATGTAAATCCTAACCTTCCATGCTTTTCTAATTTACTCCATTCTTTATTCACACATGTAAATTCTAACCTTCCATGCTTTTCTAATTTATTCCATTCCTTATTCACACATGTAAATCCTAACCTTCCATGCTTTTCTAATTTACTCCATTCCTTATTCATACATGTAAATCCCAACCTTCCATGCTTTTCTAATTTATTCCATTCCTTATTCACACATGTAAATCCTAACCTTCCATGCTTTTCTAATTTATTCCATTCCTTATTCACACATGTAAATTCTAACCTTCCATGCTTTTCTAATATATTCCATTCCTTATTCACACATGTAAATCCTAACCTTCCATGCTTTTCTAATTTACTCCATTCCTTATTCATACATGTAAATTCTAACCTTCCATGCTTTTCTAATTTATTCCATTCCTTATTAACACATGTAAATTCTAACCTTCCATGCTTTTCTAATATATTCCATTCCTTATTCACACATGTAAATCCTAACCTTCCATGCTTTTCTAATTTACTCCATTCCTTATTCACACATGTAAATTCTAACCTTCCATGCTTTTCTAATTTATTCCATTCCTTATTCACACATGTAAATCCTAACCTTCCTTGCTTTCCTAATATATTCCATTCCTTATTCAAACATGTAAATCCTAACCTTCCATGCTTTTCTAATTTATTCCATTCCTTATTCATACATGTAAATCCTAACCTTCCATGCTTTTCTAATTTATTCCATTCCTTATTCACACATGTAAATCCTAACCTTCCATGCTTTTCTAATTTATTCCATTCCTTATTCACACATGTAAATTCTAACCTTCCATGCTTTTCTAATTTATTCCATTCCTTATTCACACATGTAAATCCTAACCTTCCATGCTTTTCTAATTTACTCCATTCCTTATTCACACATGTAAATTCTAACCTTCCATGCTTTTCTAATTTATTCCATTCCTTATTCACACATGTAAATCCTAACCTTCCATGCTTTTCTAATTTACTCCATTCCTTATTCATACATGTAAATCCCAACCTTCCATGCTTTTCTAATTTATTCCATTCCTTATTCACACATGTAAATTCTAACCTTCCATGCTTTTCTAATTTATTCCATTCCTTATTCATACATGTAAATCCTAACCTTCCATGCTTTTCTAATTTATTCCATTAATTATTCATACATGTAAATCCTAACTTTCCATGCTTTCCTAATATATTCCATTCCTTATTAACACATGTAAATCCTAACCTTCCTTGCTTTCCTAATATATTCCATTCCTTATTCACGCATGTAAATTCTAACCTTCCATGCTTTCCTAATATATTCCATTCATTATTCACACATGTAAATCCTAACCTTCCATGCTTTTCTAATTTATTCCATTCCTTATTCACACATGTAAATCCTAACCTTCCTTGCTTTCCTAATATATTCCATTCCTTATTCATACATGTAAATTCTAACCTTCCATGCTTTCCTAATATATTCCAATCCTTATTCACACATGTAAATCCTAACCTTCCATGCTTTTCTAATTTATTCCATTCCTTATTCATACATGTAAATCCTAACCTTCCATGCTTTTCTAATTTATTCCATTCCTTATTCACACATGTAAATCCTAACCTTCCTTGCTTTCCTAATATATTCCATTCCTTATTCACACATGTAAATCCTAACCTTCCATGCTTTTCTAATTTATTCCATTCCTTATTCACACATGTAAATCCTAACCTTCCTTGCTTTCCTAATATATTCCATTCCTTATTCAAACATGTAAATCCTAACCTTCCATACTTTTCTAATTTATTCCATTCCTTATTCATACATGTAAATCCCAACCTTCCATGCTTTTCTAATTTATTCCATTCCTTATTCACACATGTAAATCCTAACCTTCCATGCTTTTCTAATTTATTCCATTCCTTATTCACACATGTAAATTCTAAGCTTCCACGCTTTTCTAATATATTCCATTCCTTATTCACACATGTAAATTCTAACTTCCATGCTTTTCTAATTTATTCCATTCCTTATTCACACATGTAAATCCTAACCTTCCTTGCTTTCCTAATATATTCAATTCCTTATTCACACATGTAAATCCTAACCTTCCATGCTTTTCTAATTTACTCCATTCTTTATTCACACATGTAAATTCTAACCTTCCATGCTTTTCTAATTTATTCCATTCCTTATTCACACATGTAAATCCTAACCTTCCATGCTTTTCTAATTTACTCCATTCCTTATTCATACATGTAAATCCCAACCTTCCATGCTTTTCTAATTTATTCCATTCCTTATTCACACATGTAAATCCTAACCTTCCATGCTTTTCTAATTTATTCCATTACTTATTCACACATGTAAATTCTAACCTTCCATACTTTTCTAATATATTCCATTCCTTATTCACACATGTAAATCCTAACCTTCCATGCTTTTCTAATTTACTCCATTCCTTATTCACACATGTAAATTCTAACCTTCCATGCTTTTCTAATTTATTCCATTCCTTATTAACACATGTAAATTCTAACCTTCCATGCCTTTCTAATATATTCCATTCCTTATTCACACATGTAAATCCTAACCTTCCATGCTTTTCTAATTTACTCCATTCCTTATTCACACATGTAAATTCTAACCTTCCATGCTTTTCTAATTTATTCCATTCCTTATTCACACATGTAAATCCTAACCTTCCTTGCTTTCCTAATAGATTCCATTCCTTATTCACACATGTAAATCCTAACCTTCCATGCTTTTTTAATTTATTCCATTCCTTATTCATACATGTAAATCCTAACCTTCCATGCTTTTCTAATTTATTCCATTCCTTATTCACACATGTAAATCCTAACCTTCCATGCTTTTCTAATTTATTCCATTCCTTATTCACACATGTAAATTCTAACCTTCCATGCTTTTCTAATTTATTCCATTCCTTATTCACACATGTAAATCCTAACCTTCCATGCTTTTCTAATTTACTCCATTCCTTATTCACACATGTAAATTCTAACCTTCCATGCTTTTCTAATTTATTCCATTCCTTATTCACACATGTAAATCCTAACCTTCCATGCTTTTCTAATTTACTCCATTCCTTATTCATACATGTAAATCCCAACCTTCCATGCTTTTCTAATTTATTCCATTCCTTATTCACACATGTAAATCCTAACCTTCCATGCTTTTCTAATTTATTCCATTCCTTATTCACACATGTAAATTCTAACCTTCCATGCTTTTCTAATATATTCCATTCCTTATTCACACATGTAAATCCTAACCTTCCATGCTTTTCTAATTTACTCCATTCCTTATTCACACATGTAAATTCTAACCTTCCATGCTTTTCTAATTTATTCCATTCCTTATTAACACATGTAAATCCTAACCTTCCATGCTTTTCTAATATATTCCATTCCTTATTCACACATGTAAATCCTAACCTTCCATGCTTTTCTAATTTATTCCATTCCTTATTCACACATGTAAATTCTAACCTTCCATGCTTTTCTAATTTATTCCATTCCTTATTCACACATGTAAATTCTAACCTTCCATGCTTTTCTAATTTATTCCATTCCTTATTCATACATGTAAATCCTAACCTTCCATGCTTTTCTAATTTATTCCATTCCTTATTCACACATGTAAATTCTAACCTTCCACGCTTTTCTAATATATTCCATTCCTTATTCACACATGTAAATCCTAACCTTCCATGCTTTCCTAATATATTCCATTCCTTATTCACACATGTAAATCCTAACCTTCCATGCTTTTTTAATATATTCCATTCCTTATTCACACATGTAAATTCTAACCTTCCATGCTTTCCTAATATATTCCATTCCTTATTCACACATGTAAATCCTAACCTTCCATGCTTTCCTAATATATTCCATTCCTTATTCACACATGTAAATCCTAACCTTCCATGCTTTTCTAATTTACTCCATTCCTTATTCACACATGTAAATCCTAACCTTCCATGCTTTTCTAATTTATTCCATTCCTTATTCACACATGTAAATCCTAACCTTCCATGCTTTCCTAATATATTCCATTCCTTATTCACACATGTAAATCCTAACCTTCCATGTTTTTCTAATTTACTCCATTCCTTATTCACACATGTAAATCCTAACCTTCCATGCTTTTCTAATTTATTCCATTCCTTATTCACACATGTAAATCCTAACCTTCCATGCTTTTCTAATTTATTCCATTCCTTATTCACACATGTAAATCCTAACCTTCCATGCTTTTTTAGTATATTCCATTCCTTATTCATACATGTAAATCCTAACCTTCCATGCTTTTCTAATTTATTCCATTCCTTATTCACACATGTAAATCCTAACCTTCCATGCTTTTTTAATATATTCCATTCCTTATTCATACATGTAAATCCTAACCTTCCATGCTTTTCTAATTTATTCCATTCCTTATTCACACATGTAAATTCTAACCTTCCATGCTTTTCTAATTTATTCCATTCCTTATTCACACATGTAAATTCTAACCTTCCATGCTTTTCTAATTTATTCCATTCCTTATTCACACATGTAAATCCTAACCTTCCATGCTTTTCTAATTTACTCCATTCCTTATTCACACATGTAAATTCTAACCTTCCATGCTTTTCTAATTTATTCCATTCCTTATTCACACATGTAAATCCTAACCTTCCATGCTTTTCTAATTTATTCCATTCCTTATTCACACATGTAAATCCTAACCTTCCATGCTTTTTTAATATATTCCATTCCTTATTCATACATGTAAATCCTAACCTTCCATGCTTTTCTAATTTATTCCATTCCTTATTCACACATGTAAATTCTAACCTTCCATGCTTTTCTAATTTATTCCATTCCTTATTCACACATGTAAATTCTAACCTTCCATGCTTTTCTAATATATTCCATTCCTTATTCACACATGTAAATCCTAACCTTCCATGCTTTTCTAATTTACTCCATTCCTTATTCACACATGTAAATTCTAACCTTCCATGCTTTTCTAATTTATTCCATTCCTTATTAACACATGTAAATCCTAACCTTCCATGCTTTTCTAATATATTCCATTCCTTATTCACACATGTAAATCCAAACCTTCCATGCTTTTCTAATTTATTCCATTCCTTATTCACACATGTAAATTCTAACCTTCCATGCTTTTCTAATTTATTCCATTCCTTATTCACACATGTAAATTCTAACCTTCCATGCTTTTCTAATTTATTCCATTCCTTATTCATACATGTAAATCCTAACCTTCCATGCTTTTCTAATTTATTCCATTCCTTATTCACACATGTAAATTCTAACCTTCCACGCTTTTCTAATATATTCCATTCCTTATTCACACATGTAAATCCTAACCTTCCATGCTTTCCTAATATATTCCATTCCTTATTCACACATGTAAATCCTAACCTTCCATGCTTTTTTAATATATTCCATTCCTTATTCACACATGTAAATTCTAACCTTCCATGCTTTCCTAATATATTCCATTCCTTATTCACACATGTAAATCCTAACCTTCCATGCTTTCCTAATATATTCCATTCCTTATTCACACATGTAAATCCTAACCTTCCATGCTTTTCTAATTTACTCCATTCCTTATTCACACATGTAAATCCTAACCTTCCATGCTTTTCTAATTTATTCCATTCCTTATTCACACATGTAAATCCTAACCTTCCATGCTTTCCTAATATATTCCATTCCTTATTCACACATGTAAATCCTAACCTTCCATGTTTTTCTAATTTACTCCATTCCTTATTCACACATGTAAATCCTAACCTTCCATGCTTTTCTAATTTATTCCATTCCTTATTCACACATGTAAATTCTAACCTTCCATGCTTTTCTAATTTATTCCATTCCTTATTCACACATGTAAATCCTAACCTTCCATGCTTTTTTAGTATATTCCATTCCTTATTCATACATGTAAATCCTAACCTTCCATGCTTTTCTAATTTATTCCATTCCTTATTCATACATGTAAATTCTAACCTTCCATGCTTTTCTAATTTATTCCATTCCTTATTCACACATGTAAATCCTAACCTTCCATGCTTTTTTAATATATTCCATTCCTTATTCATACATGTAAATCCTAACCTTCCATGCTTTTCTAATTTATTCCATTCCTTATTCACACATGTAAATTCTAACCTTCCATGCTTTTCTAATTTATTCCATTCCTTATTCACACATGTAAATTCTAACCTTCCATGCTTTTCTAATTTATTCCATTCCTTATTCACACATGTAAATTCTAACCTTCCATGCTTTTCTAATTTATTCCATTCCTTATTCACACATGTAAATTCTAACCTTCCATGCTTTTCTAATATATTCCATTCGTTATTCACACATGTAAATTCTAACCTTCCATGCTTTTCTAATTTATTCCATTCCTTATTCACACATGTAAATTCTAACCTTCCATGCTTTTCTAATTTATTCCATTCCTTATTCATACATGTAAATCCCAACCTTCCATGCTTTTCTAATTTATTCCATTCCTTATTCACACATGTAAATCCTAACCTTCCTTGCTTTCCTAATATATTCCATTCCTTATTCACACATGTAAATCCTAACCTTCCATGCTTTTCTAATTTATTCCATTCCTTATTCACACATGTAAATCCTAACCTTCCATGCTTTCCTAATATGTTCCATTCCTTATTCACACATGTAAATCCTAACCTTCCATGCTTTTTTAATTTATTCCATTCCTTATTCACACATGTAAATTCTAACCTTCCATGCTTTTCTAATTTATTCCATTCCTTATTCATACATGTAAATCCCAACCTTCCATGCTTTTCTAATTTATTCCATTCCTTATTCACACATGTAAATCCTAACCTTCCTTGTTTTCCTAATATATTCCATTCCTTATTCACACATGTAAATCCTAACCTTCCATGCTTTTCTAATTTATTCCATTCCTTATTCACACATGTAAATCCTAACCTTCCATGCTTTCCTAATATATTCCATTCCTTATTCACACATGTAAATCCTAACCTTCCATGCTTTTTTAATATATTCCATTCCTTATTCATACATGTAAATTCTAACCTTCCATGCTTTTCTAATTTATTCCATTCCTTATTCACACATGTAAATCCTAACCTTCCATGCTTTTCTAATTTATTCCATTCCTTATTCATACATGTAAATTCTAACTTTCCATGCTTTCCTAATATATTCCATTCCTTATTAACACATGTAAATTCTAACTTTCCATGCTTTCCTAATATATTCCATTCCTTATTAACACATGTAAATTCTAACTTTCCATGCTTTTCTAATTTATTCCATTCCTTATTAACACATGTAAATTCTAACTTTCCATGCTTTCCTAATATATTCCATTCCTTATTCACACATGTAAATCCTAACCTTCCATGCTTTTTTAATATATTCCATTCCTTATTCATACATGGAAATCCTAACCTTCCATGCTTTTCTAATTTATTCCATTCCTTATTCACACATGTAAATCCTAACCTTCCATGCTTTCCTAATATATTCCATTCCTTATTCACACATGTAAATTCTAACCTTCCATGCTTTTCTAATATATTCCATTCCTTATTCACACATGTAAATCCTAACCTTCCATGCTTTTCTAATTTGTTCCATTCCTTATTCACACATGTAAATCCCAACCTTCCTTGCTTTCCTAATATATTCCATTCCTTGTTGACACATGTAAATCCTAACCTTCCATGCTTTCCTAATATATTCCATTCCTTTTTCACACATGTAAATCCTAACCTTCCATGCTTTTCTAATTTACTCCATTCCTAATTCACACATGTAAATCTTAACTTTCCTAATTTATTCAATTCCTGAGTCACACATGTAAATCCTAACTTTCCATGCTTTCCTAATTTATTAAATTCTTTATTCACACATTTATTAAATTCTTTATTCACACATGTAAATCCTAACTTTCCATGCTTTTCTAATTTATTCAATTTTTTAGATACACATGTAAATTCCTAACTTCCCATGCTTTCTTAATTTATTTAATTCTTTAGTCACACATGTAAATCCCAACCTTCCATACTTTCTTAATTTATTAAATTCTTTAGTCACACATGTAAATCCCAACTTTCCATGCTTTCCTAATTTATTCAGTTCCTTATTCACACATGTAAATTCTAACCTTCCATGCTTTTCTAATATATTCCATTCCTTATTCACACATGTAAATCCTAACCTTCCATGCTTTTCTAATTTGTTCCATTCCTTATTCACACATGTAAATCCCAACCTTCCTTGCTTTCCTAATATATTCCATTCCTTGTTGACACATGTAAATCCTAACCTTCCATGCTTTCCTAATATATTCCATTCCTTTTTCACACATGTAAATCCTAACCTTCCATGCTTTTCTAATTTACTCCATTCCTAATTCACACATGTAAATCTTAACTTTCCTAATTTATTCAATTCCTGAGTCACACATGTAAATCCTAACTTTCCATGCTTTCCTAATTTATTAAATTCTTTATTCACACATTTGTTAAATTCTTTATTCACACATGTAAATCCTAACTTTCCATGCTTTTCTAATTTATTCAATTTTTTAGACACACATGTAAATTCCTAACTTCCCATGCTTTCTTAATTTATTTAATTCTTTAGTCACACATGTAAATCCCAACCTTCCATACTTTCTTAATTTATTAAATTCTTTAGTCACACATGTAAATCCCAACTTTCCATGCTTTCCTAATTTATTCAGTTCCTTATTCAGACATGTAAATTCCAAACTTTCCTAATTTATTCATAAAACAAAATTGTACATTTCACTTATTTTGTGTTAGTATCAATGTAGTGCTCCTTCTTTACAACAACATACACTGAAGCCACAAAGTGATGTGTTGTAGATGAAGCACATTGCTCTAGTGATGTATTTTGGTGTTTGTGTGTTGATGTGCAGTGTTCACACTTTTTAATGGTATTCACTGGAACAACAAAACTGACATGTGGTAAAGACAGGGCTAATGTGTAATCAGCTATGCTAGTTTATAAACACACAAATGTATATAAAGTGAATCCACATTATAATCTTGTTGTCAACTGCCAAAAAACTAATAAATCAGGTGAAAAAAGCTGTTACAATAACAGAATATGTCTAACCAACAGATTAGGAATTCAAGACTATCAGCTTTATGAGAGACACAGCAGTATCTGGAGTGTCTTTAGTACTGAGTCTGTAGCATCGTCTTTCTATCCAGCTGTCCATTACTATATCTACACCTAAATCTCATAGCAAAACATTCAGTAAACTTGGTAGTCTTCTTGTCCTTTAATGACCACGTCAATGTGGGCTATTAGGATTGGCTAGTCTTATTGTCCTATAATGACCATGTCAATGTGGGCTATTAGGATTGGCTAGTCTTCTAGTCCTATAATGACCATGTCAATGTGGGCTATTAGGATTGACTAGTCTTCTTGTCCTATAATGACCATGTCAATGTGGGCTATTAGGATTGGCTAGTCTTCTTGTCGTATAATGACCATGTCAATGTGGGCTATTAGGATTGGCTAGTCTTTTTGGCCTAAAATGACCATGTCAATGCGGGCTGTTAGGATTGGCTAGTCTTCTTGTCCTATAATGACCATGTCAATGTGGGCGATTAGGATTGGCTAGTCTTCTAGTCCTATAATGACCATGTCAATGTGAGCGATTAGGATTGGCCAGTCTTCTTGTCCTTTAATGACTATGTCAATGTGGGCTATTAGGATTGGCTAGTCTTCTTGTCCTATAACGACCATGTCAATGTGGTCTACATGTATTAGGATTAACTAGTCTTCTAGTCCTATAATGACCATGTCAATGTGGTTTATTAGAATTAGCTAATCTTCTCGTCCTGTAATGACCATGTCAACATGTGCCCTTAGGATTGGCTAGTCTTCTTGTCCTATAATGACCATGTCAATGTGAGCGAGTAGGATTGGCTAGTCTTGTCCTGTAATGGCCATGTCAATGTGGGCAAGTAAAAGAGAGTAAACTTGAAAAGAGGTTGCAACCATAAAAAGGCATAGGCCTCATTTTCTTTCCTTTACATGAAGAAATATGAAATAAACTTGCTTACCTTTACAAGCGATCAGTTTTATAGACCTCCTGGGATTAAAATTTGCTACTGATTTTGGTTACAAAATGAACAAAATTTCACTTTAAGCTTCATGTATAAATGTTTGGTGGCAATATCGTGGATTGTATTGTTGTTGCAGACATAACTATTTTATCAACATAAAAGTTGATAAAAAAAAATAGCATAAAATATTCTCTTCAACTTTTTTTGCACTATTTAGCTGTGTTTTGACTACAAAAAAAGACTCGAGTTGGTAATATAATCTGAATTCTAAAGCGTTCAATGGCCAAGGGTGTATGAATTCAATCACCAAGGGTGTTATGTGATGGTATCCATTCTAATGCAATTAATCGCCAAGGGTGTCATGTGATGGTATCCATTCTAATGCAATTAATGGCCAAATGTGTATGTGATGGCATCCATTCTAAAATATTCCATGGCCAAGGGTGTATGTATGTGATAGCATACATTATAAAGCATTCAATGGCCAAAGATGTATGTGATGGCATACATTATAAAGCATTCAATGGCCAAAGATGTATGTGATGGCATCTGTTCTAAACATTCAATGGCCAAGGGTGTATGTATGTGATGGCATCCATTCTAAAGCACCCAGTGGCCAAGGATGTACATGATGGCATCCATTCTAACACATTCAATGGCCAAATGTGTACATGATGGCATCCATTATAAAGCATTCAGTGGTCAAGGGTGTATGTGATTTCATCCATTATAAAGCATTCAATGGCCCAAGATATATGTGATGGCATCCATTGTAAAGCATTCAATGGCCAAAGACGTATGTGATGGCATCTGTTCTAAACATTCATTGGCCAAGGGTGTATGTATGTGATGGCATCCACTGTAAAGCATTCAATGGCCAAAGACGTATGTGATGGCATCTGTTCTAAACATTCAATGGCCAAGGGTGTACATGATGGCATCCATTCTAAAGCACCCAGTGGCCAAGGATGTACATGATGGCATCCATTCTAACACATTCAATGGCCAAATGTGTACATGATGGCATCCATTATAAAGCATTCAGTGGTCAAGGGTGTATGTATGTGATTTCATCCATTATAAAGCATTCAATGGCCCAAGATATATGTGATGGCATCCATTGTAAAGCATTCAATGGCCAAAGATGTATGTGATGGCATCTATTCTAAAGCATTCATTGGCCAAGGGTGTATGTATGTGATGGCATCCATTGTAAAGCATTCAATGGCCACTTAGTAATAACTCTCTCAAACACACATATACAAAAAAGTACAAATTCCCATATGAATCTTTTAATAATATGAGGAATGCAATAGCAGCCAAAATAATAGTACATGATCACACAATAAACAAAAGTCTAGGTGTGAAAGATGGCTCCATAAACACCATGATTAGACAAAATTAATAGTTCATCATAACACAAACAGAACAAGTCTAGATATGAAAGACTGCTCCCCACACAGCATGAAAAGACAAAGTTTTCATTGATACAATAGAATATTGCCAGAACATGAATAAATGTTGCAAGGTACTAATTTTATGGCATCATAAAGTTAGATGGACCATACATATTTACAAAAAAAGAAGAGGCAAAGGACAAATAAATTGATGTGGCAACAAAAATGCATAAAATAATGTGAGCTAGGCAAGAAGGTAAATAATGATTACTGCAAAAAAAATTACAACCAAGTGATGAAATTATTGTTCTGAGTTTGAAAAGGTAAAGTTTACATACATATTAAATATTATGAAATGAAAATTATCTCAAACAAGAACCTTGAGTATTGGATCAAACTTCTGGTTACATGTCTAATAGCCAAACGCAAGAGCAATTGGCATGTCATATGGGCTACTAGGGTGCTTTCTTTACAAATTTCTTCAAATTCTGTTATCTCAGAAAAAGTCATTTCAATCTTGTTCCATTTTAATTCTCTAGTCTTATATTAAATGGCAGATCCATATTTATTTAAAATTAATATGCCTTTATATCTAGTGTTTTCTACCAAATTAAAGGAAAATGGATGTTAAGTTTGGAACAAAAGGTATTATTTGTGAGGGATTCATTTACATTTCTGAGAACAGACTAGTCAAACATGAAGGCCAATCTAATAAACTAATCATCACTTTCTTTACAATGTGTGAAGTCTAAATTGAAATTCTCACAATAATCTTGATTTTCACTGGAATGAAAAATCATCTCACTTCTAAAACATGTATGGTGGTATTTCAGAAATTAAGATAAAATGGAATGTTTAACATCTCCATCAACCACTGGCACATTGCATGATCACTGCGTTCATCATTCATATATGTAGGTACTAGTAGTGCATTGCTTACTCTGGACATTACTGACCCTGAAGTATCAATGACCCTGACCTTTGATACAGACACTGTTATTCCTCTTTCAGTTACATTGACCCTGACCTTCTGACCTCAAGATCAATAGCTGTCATTCTTTCTGCAAGAAGAACTTGCCTTTAGAGATAGGTGCTGGAGAAATGTAGTCATTGTGCAGTAAAGGAAACGCAGACAGTGTTGTAGCATAATATGCTCTATCAAACATGGGGCAAATAATAAATATCAAACAAGCAAGATAAATTTGGACAGGTGTCACAGAACCCATTACCTACTTACAAAGACAAGCAGATGATACAGTTCATGTCATTTTTATCCTATTGCAAATTTCAAATAATAACAAAATTGGCACATTGTATCACACCTACAAATGGAACTGTAACAAAAGCAATTTGTTTCTTAAGAAAATACAGCAATAAAGCATTGTATTTTCTTGAAAAACTTGATTTTATGTCAAAATGTACCCCATGTATAAATAGTTTTCTATGTAGGCACTACTTTGGCAAGGGTGAGTCTTCAAATATTGACCAACAGGTCTCAAAAGCCTGGACCTTTGCTCAAGGTATGAAGTCTTGAACTAAACTTGACTGTAGAAACCATTATTTCCTTATTAGATTTACTTTAAGCTTTTGACCAATAATTAAAGGTTGGTTTATTCCCCTAAGCACAAACCATCCACAAAGCTGGGTGAAAGAACTAACTCTAGAACAGAAATTAATTTCCCAGATCCATTTTTCTTTGAGTCACAATGACCTTGATCTCACAATCAACAGTCCTCATCAAATGTTCTGTGCAATTTCTCCAAAATTTGGTCAAGGTATGTGGTCTACAAATGAAGTTATTATGCAAAAACATTTTTCTGCTTTCAGTCAGTAGCCTGAACCTTAAACTAAATAGTCTTCTTTCTTACCCAACATGCAACTGCTCCAGCATCCTAGTGGTTAGAACATCCACCTCAGATGTGGAAGGTCGTGGGATTGATCCCTGGCCAAGTCATATCAAAGACTTACAAAAATGGTACTAACAGGTGCCTTGCTTGGCACTCAGCATTGAGAGGTTAGTGTTAGGACTGGTCAGCCTGGTGTCAGATAATGTGACTGGGTGGGACAAGAATGCTATATGTCTGTAGCATGATGACCCAGTGCTAGACATCACTATAAACTGCTACACTGTAGACATCCTAGTGATATGACTGAAAAATTGTTAAAGCTACGTTACAAATCCAAATCACACACACATGCCCAACATGCAAGTCATCCAGAAACCTTGAACACCAACTATAAAATCAATAAGCTTCTTCCCTCCCCCTAAGCACATGCCATTTATAATGCTTGGTAAATGAAGATGGTAGCAAACTCAAGTTATAGCAAAGAAATGAAACTGGGAACAGCTGGCCAGATAGTATCAAAACAAAAATGAAAAGCTAAAATTAGAAGAATGTATACAGATAAACAGTCCCACTAATCACTTAAATAGGGACAGGACAACAGTGACAAGAGATAAAAGTTTATATCATAAACTTTCTTTTATCCTTTACATTACACACACTTACTTATGTTTCTACATAAAGAACCAATGGCTCATGGGTCTTTATTTCCCATGAATGCTTATTTTCCATACAGGCTTATTTTTTTTTATACATGCTTATTTCCCATACGTGCTTATTTTCTATGCATGCTTATGTTTCATGTATTTGCTTATTATCCAGATTTTACAGTACTGTATAATGTGTGTGTGTATGTCTATTATTTACATTTTAAAACGTAGCTTAACAATTTTCCAGTCATATTGCAAAAATGTCTGCAGTGTGGCAGTTTAAAGTGGTGTCTAGCACTAAGGCATCATGCCACAGACATGAATCATGATGTCCCACCCAGTCACATTATCCGGACACCAGGCCAACCAGTCCTAACACTAACTTCTTAATGCTGAGCGCCTAGCGAGGCAGCTGTTAGTACCATTTTTAGATGTCTTTGGTATGACTTGGCCGGGGTTCGAACCCATGATCTCCTGCATCCAGGGCATATGCTCTAACCACTAGGCCACTGGAGCGGTCAGTACTGTATAATAAAAAAGTACAATAGTACCATGAATTGTAAGACAACAGTACCATTAGAAGTTTATTCTAAGATAATAGTACCATGAATGGTTCATCATAACACAAGAGTATCATGAATGGTTCATTATAAGACAATAGTAAAATGAATGGTTCATAAGACAAGAGTAGCATGAATGGTTCATCATAAGAAAATAGTACCATGAATGGTTCATTATAAGACAATAGTACTATGAATGGTTCATCATAAGAGTACCATGAATGGTTTATAAGACAATAGTACCTTCAATGGTTCCTTATAAAAGAGTACCATGAATGGTTCTTTATAAGACAAGAGTACCATGAATGGTTTATCATAAGACAATAGTACCATCAATGGTTACTTATAAGATGAATGTACCATGAATGGTTCATTGTAAGATGATAGTACCATGAAGGGTTCATATCCCTAGTTTAATTGGCCTTGGCCTCTAATATCACAGCAAGCACCTCCAAAACAGGCAAACATTATGTGTCTAAGTTTGGGCTTTAATGATTTCAAATTGCTCTTACCGCCAGAAAAGGTAAATCATGCTTTTGTTGAACTGAAACAGGATTATTTCATTAGCAAACAAACCTTAGTATTGCACAGTTGACTCTTGAGATTATTGACCTACAGGACTTATTGACCTTGACCCTTAGTCTTAAAATGAACTTATGTATGGAAACCATTATTTTCTTAGCAGATTCACCATGACTTTCAAACCCCAAAGGGTAAAAATTTCTTTCTAACCCAGAGTGTAAGATATCAAAGTTTAGTCATATAATGTTCTCTGGAACAATATTATTGTTTGTACAAAACATATTTTTCTTTCAGTCACAATGGCCTTGACCATTTGACCCCAAGATTAATAGGCCTCCTCCATACCTTATCTGCAAACTTTCCACAAACTTTGGTCAAGGTATGTGAAAACTAATGTTAATATGTGAAAATCATTTATCTTCTTTCACTCACAGGTACTCTGATATCAGATCCCAATATCACTACACTTCTTTCTTACCCAATGTACAAGTTATTCATAATACAGGTTTACAATGCACTAATGATAAGACTGTATAGAAACCATTTTTCTTCTTTTAAATCACAATGACCTTGACCTTTCACATATTGACCCAATAATTCATAGGCTTCTTCATTATCCCAAGTGCAAGCCATCCACAAAGTTTGGTAAATGTAGATGAACCAAAAGTTAATGTATGAAAAAGGATAGCAGACAGACAGATGAACAGGATACAAGTATCCAATTACTCCATGGTACACTTATTTCATAAGCAGAAATACAAATACATCAACAATATTATTACAATATTAAAGGCGAAGATAAAAGTTGTCAAATTTGAAAACAACAATTTTACTGGTGTCTTGAAATAAAATGTTTTAGACCTCATTTCCATCATGTCCATATCACTACAAAGAATAAAATATCAAATTAGTATGCAGCCTCTTCCAATGGTGGATTTTCAAGTATCTAACACTAAACTTGCATCATATATATATATATATATATATATATATATGCTTATTGACAATTAAAAAGAATAAAGTATTTAATTATAATGCAATCTCTTGCAGTGTTGGATTTTCAAGTATCTAACACTAAACTTGCATCATATATATGCTTATCCACAATTTAAAATTCCAAGTCATCATCATATATATTAGAAAATCTTCCACATTTTCTAATTCTGTGTCCTAAGATGTAAATATCAAAAACAAATAACAAAATTTAGATAAATGGAATTTTCTGATTATACAATGAACAAGCATTTAGTACAAACATTTTTAGTGATAAACAGAAACAATGTTTGAAGAACATTTTATGTGCATCGTCTTTTCTCCGTCGTCAGAGATTGAAATAATTCTGGCCATCCGAGTAAGTTCAATCCACATTTAACAACATTCACCGGAAAATCTGGACCTTTTTATTACTGATCAACATCTATTTCTATTTATGTTCAGTTTTTTATATAGGATCCTGTTAATACAAAATCATCGGTATTGGTGGCGTATAATCAGACGAACAAGAGCTTATTATAAAGAACAGCTTGTAAAATACAACATAAAAATGTTAGAATACACTAAGCTAGCACACTGCTGTGGATGCCATTTCAGTCTGATCAAAGACGTTATCTTGATGTGACTGTCGGCTGACTGCCTGGTGACTGGGACCCCTCAGTGATGGCACTGGAATGGAAAAAAGGTGACCTATTAAAATCATTCTGAAACTCTTATTCCAATTTTCATTTCCAATTTGATTGTTTTTTTAAAACAAATATATAAGGATCACATTCAAACACTTTTAAATTTCAGTTACTAATACACACATATATGAATACAACTACATCCTTCTTTTGAGATCAAATAAAAGATTGAGCATAAAGAAATGAAAATAAGTGATGTAACATGATGAAAACATTAATGTGTAATTAAGGTTATGTTCAGCAATAAGTTAATTGTAGACTATAATTAGCTGTGTTCTCAGCTGAAAAGGACAATATCTTACCCAAAGTCAGCAACATTGTAAACTATAATTAGCTATTTTGTCAGCAGAAATGAACAATATCCTATCCAAATCAGCAATATTGTAAACTATAATCAGCTATTTTCTTAGCAGAAATGGACAATATACTATACAAAGTCAGCAACATTGTAAACTATAATTAGCTATTTCTCAGCAGAAATGGACAATATCCTATCCAAATCAGCAATATTGTTAACTACATTTTGCTATTTTCTCAGCTGAAAAGGACAATATCCTATGCAAAGTCAACAATATTGTAAACTATAATTAGCTATTATCTCAGTTGAAAGGACAATGTAATATACAAAGTCAGCAACATTATAAAATAAAATTTACAATTTTCTCAGCAGAAATGGACAATATCCTATACAAGGTCAGCAATAATAAAACTATATCCATTTACTGATGGGTTTTCTAAGAAATGGCAATATATATATATATATATATATATATATATATATATATATATATATATATATGCTTATCAATGGATTGTTAAAGTGTTTACACTCTGACATGCAATATAACTAGTTAAAATAAATAAGTTATCTTAATAATGATGTACAGGTACATATTAAAAAATGCTGACACAAAGATCCAAAAGAATGAATTATAAGCCTTTGTTGTGAATTCAGGCTTGAGTGAACTATCACACCTGTAAATCAGATCTTATTCTGATCAGAATGGTAAAACTGTCACAGCTGTAGTGATTCATATTTCATTCCAATCAGACTGGTAAACTATCACAGCTAATTCATATCCCATTCCTATCAGATTTGAAAACTATCAAAGCTAATTCATATTTCATTCTGATCAGAATGGTAACACTATCACAGCTGTAACTCGTATTTCATTCTGTTCAAAATGGTAACACTATCACAGCTGTAACACATATCTCATTCCGATCAGAATGGTAACACTATCACAGCTGTCATTAAAAACTATCACAGCCGTAATTCACATCTCATTTGAATCAAAATGGTAAACTATCACAGCTGTCATTCATATCTCAATCCAATCTGCCCAACAAATATCATTTTACTTCCACCATCAATTATTTAGTAAATATTCCAAATGCATACAAAAATGAAGTGTTCTTTTTCAGAAAAAGATAACAATCTTTGCTCAAGAAGAATGAGTAATCATTATATTTGAGTATGGCTAATGTCACAAAATGGCAGACGTAAAACTGGCCAAAAACCTACCTGATCATGTATTCACTAAATACTGTACATGGAATCAAATGTAATCAGATTTAGAAGACTAGAATATGCTGTATAATTTTTCATAAGGAATGGAGGGCAGAAAATGGAAAAGTATGATAAAGCAGATTAGGGATCTGACTCGGTGATAATGTCTTGAGTGCTTTTTGGTGTCACTGTTAAAGGAAGGAATAAGTCCCATATGTTGCTAGTAGTCTCTGCAAATCAACATTGGCCATAGCTGTTTCTAATCTTACATGTGTGATACATTGGCCATATTTGCTTCTAATTTCACATGTATGATACATTGGCATAGCTATGTTTCTAATCTTGCATGTGTGATACGTTAGCCATAGCTGTTTCTAATCTTATATGTAAGATACATTGGCCATAGCTATGTTTATAATCTTACATGTGTGATACATTGGCCATAGCAATGTTTCTAATCTTGCATGTATGATACATTGGCCATAGCTATGTTTCTAATCTTGCATGTGTGATATGTTAGCCATAGCTGTTTCTAATCTTACATGTAAGATACATTGGCCATAGCTATGTTTCTAATCTTGCAAATGTGATACATTGGCCATAGCTATGTTTCTAATCTTGCATGTGTGATACATTGGCCATAGCTATGTTTATAATCTTCCATGTGTGATACGTTGGCCATAGCTATGTTTCTAATCTTGCATGTATGCATGGGCGTACGCAGGATTTTTTGCAGGGTGGGGTCAGTCAGTCATGGCTGGGAGAGTTAGTTGCATAGTTCTATGCATAAGCAGTCTGAAACTAAAGCTAATATTTACTAAGTGTTTTGAACAGAATCTTGCGACATATTTTCAGCTTCATTTGCATGTTTAAACTTGTCAGCATTTATATATATATTTGCAGTATGATTTCTGGGGGGGGTCACACCCCCCCCATGACCTATGCTGTGGGCACCCATTCATGTACGATGCTGAATACTTTGTATTTTTACTTTGCATAAGACATATGAAAGCAAATGTCAAAAGAAAGTTTATTGTTATGTTATTTGTTATTTTCCATCTTTCCAATTTCGTCAAGAAAAAAGCATTCATCTATCAAATAACAAATCTTCTTTGATATAAAAATATTTCTTGATCACACCTATGTAAAATAAGTTATGCTGGCTTGGACTGACTTTTATCTTGGTCACAATTGTGAAAATAAGTCATGTTCGGTTGGTTTGGTGTTTAACTTGGTCACAACTGTGGAAAGTAAGTTTTATTGGTATAGGTTGGTGTTTAGCTCGATCACAGCTATGGAAAATGTGTTGTGTTGGCTCGGGTGGGTGTTTAACCTGATCACAACTATGAAAAATATGTTGTGTTGGCTTGGGCTGGTGTTTAAATGGGTCACAACTAAGGGAAATATGTTGTATTGGCTCCATATTAGCAGACAGACTGGTAGACAACATCAACACATCTTTATGAGCCACTATTACTACATTAAAGGCTATAGAAAATGGCAACACCATCCTTATGTGCCACCGTGTCTCCATTTTAACAGACAGACTGGTAGAAAACATCAGCACATCCTTATGAGATACCATGCCTCTATTATAGCAGAAACACTGGTACATAACATCAACACATCTTTAACATATGCATCACCAAACACACTCTTTGATATCACTTTCCTTTTTGGAGGAGCAATGATAACAAGAATTTTAAGATGGATGCACCAATGGCCCGATTTGATATCAGATTAGCACCATTTCTATTTAGTACCAACCAGACATCATAAGAAGTCTTTAGTTAAAGCACACTGTCGATATGACCAGCTGTCTAGAATTAGTAATAACAACATTTTCAAAATGGCTACAGGTGGCAGTCATATCAGAAGAAAGATTGGGAATTGGTACCATTCATCTATAACATACTAGACATCATAAGATGTCTTTCTGAGAACATCCATGCTGATATGACCATTCATTCATGAGATAAAGTGATAAGATTTTAAAGATAGCGACAGAGGCAGGCATACTGAATATCTGATATAGCACCACTAAGACCAACCAGACAGCATACAAAGTTGTTTAGTAAAAACACCATATTGATATGGCCATCCATTCTAGGGGATTAGTGATAACAATATTTTCAAGATGGCCACAATGGTGGCCAAACTGGACATCAGATTGATACCATTTTCATTTTAACCAACTACCGTATTTGCCAGCCACTAAGTCAATGTGGAGTATAAGTCGAATGAGCAAATTTGGCAAATTTTCCATCCTTCATCCATATATAAGTCGATGCTGAGTATACAACAAGGCCAGATTGATACCTTGGCAATGTCTTTTTCACTTTGTTCCTCACAGCATCGCAAATTTTATCCTATCTGTAACTCAATAACCTTTCCCGTCTGGATCAATAAATGTTAACTAAAAGCACCTAATTGGTTTCACAAGAAGCATTTTAAATATATTATGTACTTTTAGCTATATATAATGACGATGATCTGAACATTAATTGAGTTACAGATAGGATAAAATTCGCGATGCTGTGTGGAATTAAACTCAAATAACTTCAGATTTCATAAATATTAAAAGTTTCACTATATGCTATTTCAGATTACCAGCAATATGGAAATTGCATCATTGATGCTAAAATGCTTTTTCCAAATTTTTCTTTTTGGGTGGGAAAGAGAGATACAGAGAGAGATGCGTATTTATTCCCTCACATTTTTCTTCTTGCACTCATGATCAAAATAAAATATGGCCCAATATATATATAAGAGAGGGAGAGATTCCAGGTCTTTGTGGGGGTTTTCTTCACCTTATTGCCCCTGTTTAGCTAAAACTTTTGTCAAAGAGAGAAAATATAAAAATAGTAAATGTAAACTATGAAAATACATACCATGCTCCTTCAGGGTTTGAATATTCACAGTAGTTATATCCATATAGACTCCATTTACTAGGTTAAAACCCAAGAATGATCATTTTGCATGATGTCTAATTTTCTTTGCAAGTATTATAACTTCTCTATTCCCAACAAAAAAGATTATTTTTTCAAGTGCATGTACTCTTCCTGTACTTAGGCAGCAATTGTTTTTGATCTTTGCTCATGTTATATGTTACTTTAAATTGCTGTCAGTCCTATCAGCAAGTTCAAAAGATGTCATGGTTGAGAAATTTACAATAGTAACACCTGCCATTTCCTTTTATTATGTGGTACCATATTCATAATACCCATGGTTAGCCTCATTTCCCTATTGGTAGCCTCACTAATCTGATCTAGTGTGCAAAATCTTGACCTCAACTCTGGAAAACCTGACAACAGATGTAGCATATTTAATTAGCATCTTCATACCACTACAAAGCCACGTGATTTGTGACCAATGGAGACAAGAACTAAAACTAGAAGGAATTGCTTACCTAGTGGTATCAATTGATAATGGAATATGGTACTGCACTTTTGTACATGAGTATGATCACAGTCATCAAGTAAGTGAACAATAAAAGATTACCGTACAATTGTAAATACATCTCTCTCTCTCTCATAATGGGGCATAATTTTTATTTGATCATAAGGGGCAGAAAGAAAATTGTGATGCAATATCTGTCTCTGTCATGGTTATTCATCTTCTAACTTTTCAATTCTGATGCACCTGTATCAAATTTAAACAACGTATATAACAAATAACATATATTACTAATACTAGTCTTTAAGTGAAACCTCCCTGTTGATTCCATTCGGATGGCATAATAATAACAAGGCTTTCAAGATGGCCATACAGGTCACCAGAGCAGCAGCATTGTCATTTAGGACTAAGTAGTCATTATTAGAAGTCCTATAGTGAAAACCCCCTAGCCATATGACTTTACATAAAGGAACAGTAGTGATAACAGGTTTCCAAGATGGTCACTGTAGTGGCCACACTGGCCATCATACTGTTACGTTTTCATTTGTACAAACTATATGCCATCAAAAATCTTTTAATGAGAACCCCATGTTTCTATGACCATCCATTCAGGTGGAGCAGCAATAAAAGATTTCAAAGATGGCTACATACTGGACAACATATTTGCCCCATTTTCATTAGGGACCAAGTAAACATCATAAAAAGTCTTCTTGTGAGTACAACAAGTGTTAACATGACTTTCGCTTCAGTAACATTTTGAGAGAGAGAGTAACCTATCACAATACACAATGTACAGGCTTTAATATGGGAAGTTTTTACAATTAAATAACGATATTTATTCTTACTTTCAACTGTATGGTTCAGAAAGGGTCTTCTGCTTTGGTTAGAATATATAAAGCATGCAAGAAATCTAAGTGATCACGGCATATAATATAAATCTTTAATTATGCAAAAATCTATGAAGTCATTGGGTAAATACAAATATTTAAATTATGTTACTAAAACGTGAAATGCAGGTGTGCAACATACATTTATTAAAAGAGTGTGGAATTAACAGAGATACATGTCATCCTCAAACTTTATAATTCTAGCATGAACCGTTCTCGCACAAAATTTAACCAAACTGAAGCATAAAATATGTGCCATTAAGACCTATTATTACAATAAATGATGTAGTTATCATTCATTCACCAATTTTCATTATTCTGGGATGGATAGTATGTACACTGCATGCAAAAAAACCCCAAATTTTTTTCTAGTAAAATAGATTTTTTCGCAAATACTTAGCCAATCATAATACCTTAGGAAAACTATACCTGCCTTGCAAATCTAGTCCTCCCTAGTTAAAAACTTTCAGATGAAAGGCTAACAATTATCTGTCCACCTAAGTGGCAGTTGGGCTGAGTGATATTCCCTTGCTACAGGGATTGGTGCCAAATCTCATGAATATATCAGTTAGAACTGAATTAGAAGGCATGCTCTCTATATGGATGTAACTGCAGGAGGCTGGGAGGGTATTTATCATGACTGGGTAATTATTCACGAATAAAAACATTTTATTAAAAACAATTAGTTTCTGCTTTTGAATACATTACCCAACTTAATACTTTATGAGAATACATAAAAAGTGGAGGGAGGGTGCATCCCCTTACCCAGAAATGCCACCTCTGGTCCCCTAAGGTAAGTGAGACAGCTTCTAGGTAACCTAACAGGAGAATAATCCATCTGTCATGGAGCAGCTTCCAAAAGTGAAACATTTTCTTCCTGCAAATCCAGCAGAAGTCGTGAAGCCATATTTTATGAAACTGTCGAATGACCTGGAAAGGTGACCTATTGTACCATGGCTACAGACACCAGCAGATCAAACTGAGACCTTTGGGATGAAGGATCTCGGAGGCAAAAACTGGAGAATGTGAACTAAAATCTCCATTCCCAGGCATAGATAATGTCAGAGAACAGTTCTGGTCAAAGTCTATGCTTGTTCCAATTGCTCTAACCTTGTGAGAAAAAATGCACAACTAATTCATTGATCTGGAGTCTCTATAGAGTGAATAATCCACTTAATCCAGGACAGAAGGGTCTGTGCTGTTATATGATCCTGTCCCTGTCTGAGAGGTAAAAATAAACATGATTCCCTCAATGCAACAACTCATTTAAAGATACAACTTCAAAGCTCATACTGGATTTTGTAGGTGGTCTTGTGCTTAAGTGTCTGCAACAGACAGTGATTTCATTACAAAAGTCTCGATAAACATGGATGGGAGCCTGTTCTTCGCAAAGAATGATGGTACTCTCCTGAGTGAAACTGACCCACTGTGTCAGAACTGATTGTTATATGGGTCAATAGATATGTATTTTGCTGGTCTGCCTGCCATCACTAATGCAAATTAGGAAGCAGGTCCTGTATGAAAGGTGAGACAATGATGCCATTGCCAGTTGGGAGTTCCATCATGTTGGAACTGTAAGAAGAGAGGTACACCAAGAAATGCGCTGCTGACTTTTCCTGCAGACTCCCAAAGTAGTGAGAAGGCATGACTTGTATGATAGGTGAACTAATTTAGCTCTAGAGAGCAGTTCAATTAATGTATTATTTAGCAAGGTTATCCCCATGAAAAGTCCAACTGGGCAAAGGTCTAGTGCCACTGACCAGATGAAAATTAAATGAACAGAAGACCAGACAGGTCTACTTGTGCAATATCTTCTTTTCTATGATAGCACTGTGTGCTAGTGATGGTGGAATATTATGTTTAAATGTGATGGGTGCTAACTGCAGAGCCTAGAAAGTAGGTGGGAAGGCTGGATTTTGCAAAGTAGTTGCAGTTCTTCTAAGGTATTATGCCTGGGTAATGTATTTAAAGAACAACATATGTTGTCATGAACTATATACAAAAACTTTCGCCAGTAAAATGTTGAAGGTCATTCACAGTGACCTTTTTATTGTAAGTGTGTGGTACTAATAGAGATGAAGGATCTTCCCTGCTCTGAAAACTAGAGTCCTTCTGATGGGCCATTAGTCCACATTCTTCTTTAAAGCAATACAAAAGTAATGAAAAAACCCCGATTGTTTGAAAATTGCAGGGGCAACCAAGAAAATCTAATGTGTCCTATTTGAACTGATCATACAGAAGCCCATTAAAAATTGAACTTATATTAGCTGTATCTGTTAAACTTGTACATGCAAATTGCTTCTGATCCATCCCGAGGTGATTCCTTTCTAAAAATGGAAATTTTCATCTAGTTTAATGATTCTAATATGAAAAGCATGCTAGTAAAATGTGAAGTGTTGGTCAGAGTGATCTCCTTTAGTTGTAAAGGTTTCGTACTTATACAGATGCATACAATCATTTAGTTTATTGATTCTTAGGAAATAAACTTAAAATTTAACTAAAGTCAGTCAAGTATAAAATATGGGCTATTGTGACATATTTTTACAATAAGGATGCAGATGTTTTAGACCAATTTGTTTCTGCAAGTGTTCCCAATTGGTCGCATTCCTTTACAATATGATGCATGCAGGCCTGATTCCCAGAAAAACCTAAGTATAGTACTTATCAGTCAAGATGCATACCCACACATACTAGGTGGTCATCAACTGAACACTTAACATCATCAAGTAAAATAAGAAATCTAACTCACACTTATCTTCCTCTGCAGTACGTGTTTGGCAATAATATTGATGCATACAATTATCTGGCTACAGAGTAGCCAAAACACTGAATGCAATATGAACTTAAAACCAAAATAAATAAGTTAGAAAAGCATGAAATGTGTGTCACAGCAACCTACTTTTATGATGAGGATGCATAACATCAAGATGTATTCTCTAAGTTCCATGATTTCTATCATAACAATATGCATACATGGCACAAAAATGCAATGTGGTTATAAAACAGACACAAAAACTAAAAACAATGTACAAATAACGTATATATAAAGTTAGCGCCCTGGACCCTCTCCAAAAGGGGTTAGAACATATTGACCACTTATACCTTGGACCAAGAAAGAAAGAACAGCTGATATGCAGTGAGGCTGTGCATGTGTACAATTTAATATTTTTATAAGTGATGACTTCATGATGGTGATAAAAAGTGACTCAACAAGTTTTTAAGTGGGAATGCAAAGAACCAAAGTCATAAATATACTGTTCTCAAGAAAAGGACACAATATACTGTCAAAGTAATATTCATTGATAAATTCTATGGCACCAATTTCTAGAAATGACTGATAAATAGAAGTTGGTGCATTTTTGTCACCCAGCCTTTTTCTTGTCCTCCTTGTGAAGCAGCTGTAATGGTTCTGGACAGATGCATGGAAATTAACTATATTTCATGGCCCTATTTCAACAGGCAATAAAGAGAACTGAAATGGGGGAATAAATGTATCATTGACTTTGACCTTCAAGAAACATCCCTCTACTGTGATACATGAAATGTCATCAAATTAAAAAGCAAAAGTGTACCATGGTTCACCATTCATTGCCTATGATACCTTTATTTACAATATAAAGGAGAAAGAAAAGAACCCTAAGAACATTAGCAACATGTGCCTTTGGGAATAGACCCCAAATGTGGAATAAAACTTCTAGTAATGATATGCTTCATCTATTTATCTTAGAAATCTCCGAAGCTATAATGCTGATGGGACAAGATGTATGAAACATAAATACTAAAGTGGCCCTGATCTTGAAGATTTGACCTTGAAGGTAGTATGCAACATTCCATCTAGCAATGATTTACAAGTTTCGTCTTGTAATCTCAAACAGTTCTGAAGTTATAGAAGTAGAAATTAAAGTGTGATAAAAAATTTAAAATACTGAGCTGTGACACTAACTCTGATGATAGGATTCCCAATGTTAAACACCACACACTTGCTATTGGTGATATGTAAGTATACCAGGCTGCATCTTTTAATCTCAAACAACTCTAAAGTTACTGAGTGGAAAGCATAGTCTAACAGAAAACTTAAATATTGAGCTTATCATCGAAGACATGATGCCAAAAGTCACATGACATACATGTTCACGATCATGCCCAATGTCACATACCTGTTCACTACGAAGTATAAGTACACCAAGTTCAATCCTTAATCTCAAATGCCTCTTTAGTTAAGGAGAGGAAAAGAAAGTGACAACACATTTAAACCAAGACAGTGACCCTGAAGATAGGACTCCAATATAGTACATGACACACCTTCTAGTGATGATTTACAAGCATACATTGTTCCATCTCTTAATGTCAAACAGCTTTTAAAGTTTTAAAGAAAAAGGGAAAGTAATTGGGAATTCTTAAAATAGTGAAGTGTGACCTTGATTGACCTGCAATGGGAAATGCAACACACATTCAAAAGATGGAGTATCTGTGTAAAAAGTTTCATTCCTTAAACAGCTTGGAAGCTACAGAGTGGAAAGGAAAATGTAATGGAAAACTTTAAATACTGAGCAATGGCCTTGATCTTTAAAAAGTATCTCCAGCGCAGTATGTAACACACCTTCTAATGATCATGTTTAAGGATACCATGTATCATTGCTTATTCTCAAATGGCTTGAAAGTATTGAACAAAAAGTAACATTAGGCACAGACAGAAATGTGTATACCACACTCCTCACTTTTCATGAAAAGGCTGGGAACAATATTGAAAGGTATGCAAAGAGAACAATCAAACAGATTTAAAAAAAAAAAAAGACCAGAGAACAGACACTGTGCTACTTACTCTACTGGTACAATGAGGAACTGCGGAGTGGCATAGATAAGAGGAAAGGATAAGAAAATAAATGAAAGATTCTTTTTCCTGTAAAAGGTCCATTTCTTTCCTGTTCAATTATCTTGCAAGAAACAGATATTTTATGAAAGTACTGTCATTGACTCAAATATACAGACGTTAAAAAAAGAATTACTTCTCCCGATTTCCAGACAACTGATTTCCAGGAATATTTTGTCAAGAAAATTAATATCTCAATTGTCAGGAATGTTTTCAATGTTGTCTGGATGTGTGTCAATGTAAAGATACCAAAGGGTAGCCGGTTACTTGGGTACCTGCCCACTGATAATAACCTGGGTACAAAAATGGACAACTGGGTACCCCTTAAAAAAAAGTGTTTCCAAGTTCAGATCAAGACAGAGAATAATGATTACAGTTTGAGGCTCATCTCATGTGCGCATTTAAAAGCTTCCACTTTTTTTGAAGCCAGCCTCAGATTCAATAACTTTACAAAGTAATGAGCAAAAGGTAAGCACTTTTCAAGGTAAAAAGCAAAATGCAAGCGCTTTACAAGGTAACAAGCAAAATGTAAGCACTTTTCAAGATTATGCAAACCCCTGAATTTAAACTAATTACAGAAATCAAATTTAAATAAAATATCTCATTTTAGTAGCAGTGAAAGTGACCTTGACCCTTACGTTATTGACCCTCAAATCTATAGGATTCTTCCTTGGCTGAGATAATACATGTTCAAGTTTGATTCAAATCTATAGGATTCTTCCTTGGCTGAGATAATACATGTTCAAGTTTGATTCAAATCTATAGGATTCTTCCTTGGCTGAGATAATACATGTTCAAGTTTGATTCAAATCTATAGGATTCTTCCTTGGCTGAGATAATACATGTTCAAGTTTGATTCAAATCTATAGGATTCTTCCTTGGCTGAGATAATACATGTTCAAGTTTGATTCAAATCTATAGGATTCTTCCTTGGCTGAGATAATACATGTTCAAGTTTGATTCAAATCTATAGGATTCTTCCTTGGCTGAGATAATACATGTTCAAGTTTGATTCAAATCCATCTTCTAGACGTTAATTTAAAGTGAGGAAACCAAACTAATCACCTGCCAACTCTCCCTTTTAACTGTTTGGACATGTAGCAGTAAACCATACCACTTCATAACTGAGGATGGAGAGATATAAATAACCACCAGTAACAGTCAGATTCATCCTCATAGTTATCAAGCAGAGAATCAAGTTTTTTCCAAACTGACACTAAACACAACAAATTTAATATAAAAATATTTAAGTTTTGTTAGGTGTTCTTATTTTGTTAACTTTTCTCAATGCAGGAAGGGGTATACATTAGTGTGACTAGAAAAAGTCAACTTGCCTTGTTGCTAACACATAATAATGCAGCAAAATATCTCAAAAGATAATGCAGGTTATATTTACAATATACGAAGGTTGGTATGGATAAAACTTCATCAGGCTATGTATCATACTTACCATAGCCCATTCCTTGTAAGAAGAGTCGGAATGCCTCACACACTTTTCCTGGCTGCTCTTCCAGAGGCATTCCACCACAATCCTGGATCTAGAAAAGAAGGAAGAAAGAAAAAAAAAATCAAAAATCTATCTTTTGTGCTGTTCATTATAAACTATGAATTCCTCATTTTTTGTGGATTTTGACATTTGGGCAGACAATAAATTTAAAGATGCAAAGCGACCCTTTTGTGGGAGGAAAGGAACCTTCTCTAACCTACAAAATTAAGTCATCACTAAAACATTATTTTTCATAAAATCATGAAAATTTGAACCAAGAAATTTAAATGAATTAAAAAAATATATGTCTGTGTCTGTTTCATTGTAACAAAAATTATCATTATCACGATTACATTCATTTATTCACTATATATATATATATATATATATATATGAAAACCTGTATTTTCAATTGAGTGGAAAGATACTTTAAGTTAAAGGACCAATTAAATCAGCCTAGAAAATCTTCTGTTAGTTGGCAGAATATTTTGGTATGGATTAACAAAAACAGGCATACATATCTTGCTCTTGCAGGAAACAAGACTATTACAGGTTAACCTCCACGTTACTCAGGAATTCCCTATAGAGTTTTCTAGCAAGATTCACCTTCTTTGAAAAAACAAAACATAGCATTTATTTTTTGGTGTTTTTTTTAAAAAAAGTCTGCTATCAATATTTTCATTTTATTACTATGAAAGGAAAACTATTCAATGTATTGAATTGTGCAAATAAGTTTTATTTCCTTTGAAAACAAATGTTGAATCCACTATTGTTGCTGTGTTGTTATCTGTTGACAGGCTTGCCCATATATATTTATAGTTACACTGAAGACCTACATAGGGGACTATCATGAAAATCAAGAATACATTTCTTGCATAAATCAAATCAGTGAGATAAATACATTAAGTATACAGCAAACATACAGAGTTGTCTGCCCAGTTGTCTCTATATAGGTATATGCAATAAGTACTGGTCTCTCCATGTGTCTATAATGACACTAAAACAAATATACCTCTACTGTCACCATGCCTACTGAGAAAAAAGATGTCCTGTTTTTGAAGACTCAATTATAACTCCATTCCATACAGAACATATCTTAAAGTCTCAATGGCAGATCACCCTATAGCTTTATAAGATACATATGCCATTCTCAGGTTGTTCAGAAGATGCGTTAGAAATACAGTGTTTCAGTATCTAAGGCAGGCTGTATGCATGTGTATATGTATATGCATGTTTGTTGCCTTCATAAAATCTGTCTCCTGTGGGTCCATACGACCATTCATGTTCACTACATCATCTATGTGAGGTGAGTCATCTCCAACCAGAACAAGCGTGCGGCAACTACAAAATAAGATAAACTGAGGATTTTACATGAGTGTTATTTAATATGAAATTTGTTAAACTGACTGAATAAATAATGTGTCATGAACTGCCTATAGCAAATGGTATAATGTATTATTCAAAAGTTTTATAAATTTCATGTGCAAAAATGTATAATTTAACAAGATTTATAAATTTCATGTGCAACTGACACAAGCTGAAACTGCTCTGGTGGCCTAGTGGTTAAAGCATCCACCTCGGAAGTGGAAGGTCATGGGTTTGATTCCCGGCTGAGTCACACCAAAGACTTACAAAAATGGTACAAACAGCTGCCTCGCTTGGTGGTCAGCATTAAGAGGTTAGTATTAGGACTGGTCAGCCTGGTGTCAGGATAATGTGACTGGGTGGGACATCATGCTACATGTCTGCGGCATGATGCAACAATGCTAGACATCACTATAAACTGTCACACTTCAGACATCGTACAATATGACTGAAAAATTGTTAAAGCTATGTTAAAAATATAAATCACACACACACACAAGCTGAATAATCTGTGCAGCATATAAAGTTACAGATAACTCATTGACAGTGATATGTGCAATTGGTTGGTGGTGTAGCATATAAAGGATTACCCATTCAAAGTGATATGTGCAATTGGTTGGTGGTGTAGCATATAAAGTTAAGGATTACTCATCGACTGCTACATGCAACTGGTTGGTGGTGAAGCATATAAAGTTAAGGATTACTCATTGACAGTGCCATGTGCAATTGGTTGGTGGTGTAGCATATAAAGGATTACTCATTGACAGTGCTATATGCAACTGGTTGGTGGTGTAGCATATAAAGTCAAGGATTACTCATTGGCAGTGCCATGAGCAATTGCTTAGTGTTATGTCACAGTGTGATTTTCATGATGTCAGCTCATGACACTAACAAAGGTGAATATTATGTCATAATATTATTTAAGAAAAGTTGTACTAAAATATGAAACTAAAGAATATAAAGAGTTCTTCAGATTTAAGTAATAGAAGTCAAAAAGCCTCAGGTGCAGGGCAAACTCAGATGTACATGTCACAGTGTCTCTCAGTGAAACAAAATCCTTGGTCTGCTACCTACTGATGGGTGGACCAGGGGTGATCTGATTTCTAGAATCTTCTGGTTCACTCAACTGGGAGGATGAAATCTCATTATGTCTTGGTATTTTCTGGCTGGAAAAGTACCAGCAATGTGAAAGTAACAGGTTCTGTATTACTGATATTAAAATATGGTGATTGGCAGCATGTTACAACCAAATTTCAGATTTGGGCAACCTAGCTTCACAAAACTTCTGCCTCACCAGACAATCAGAACCAACCTGAGGATGAAGAACATTTTTTTTATTATTCATCACGATGACTTTCTTGTTTGAAAGTCCTCAATGCCAGAATCCTTTCTGCCATATCTGTATCAGTTCTGCTGTGGTACCTTTGAGAGAATAAGTTAAAGGTTTTTCTGTATTTAGTAAGTGTGTTCACATTTTATAACAGATAGGCATCAACTGTGTAGAACTGAGAGAAATCTATGTGTTGATGCTTTATGTTGACCACAAGCACCTGGAGGATAAAATTTGTCTAAAGCACTTCATGCCAGGATCATCTCTGCTATATTAAGTTCAAAATCTGTCAAGTGGTTTTTCATCAAAAGTTAAAAAAAGCAAATGTTCACTGATGCATCACAGCGATTCACAATGGATGCAAGGACATACTGTAAGCTCACTTGGCCCATTGAGCTAAAAACGTAACCAGGTAAGGCAAAGGCATGAACCCAGGTGCATTTCTAATTAATTAGTAGCATCCCATATTTAGTCAATAAACAAAACAGCAAATTCACCCCACCAAAGACTTGGTCAACCTCTTTTTGAAATATTTTGATACTTTTCAGGTGAAGGCAAGACTGCAAAACACTGAGCAAATCATCTATGACTTCATGTCTTACTGACCTGCTGATATATCACATCACAAACAATAAACATTGAAAATGCAAGAAATTTGTCAGGAGTTGGGTATTAAGGTATTTTCCTTCCATCAGTGTTGACAAGAGAATTTAAGTGACCAATGGATTCTTAAGCTGTGCTTCAAACTGTCATACATAGCGTTATGCTTTCTGTTGTACATTTTACAAATATGTACATTAATTAATCTGTATAAACATTTTAAAACAGAGACAGAATGTTAGAGAATGTCCATTTACTTTATAGTTCTTGCAGATTTCTTCTTGATTGGATCCAGCTCACGGACAATAGTCAGATCAGTTCGCCTAGAAAAAGATATAATAATAAGAAACTAAATTATCTTACCCAATTCACAATGATAACAGAATAAAATGTCATCTTTATTTATATCAATAACCTTACTTTAACATGCAAACAACTATCTGGCCTCCAGAGAGGTACCATTGGTCTAGTTTAGTCTTTTAGGATTTAATGCCATTTTTCAGCACATGATAGGCTACCCAGGAAGTTACTGGCAAATGTTCTCACACACACATTGACTGGTAGAGCTGAGACTCAACTCACACAGAGATGTGATGTGTGAGTGATCTGTAAAGGCAAGTACATTAGAACACTTGACCCCCAGCCCACACACCCACAGTGGTAGTAAGATAAGCCAAAGAGATGCAAAATAATCTCATTAATATGCATCAATCTTGAAGGTGAGCCAATTAGATGCAAAATTATCTCATTAATATGCATGAATCTTGAAGGCAAGCCAATCAGATGCAAAATTATCTCATTAATATGCATGAATCTTGAAGGTAAGCCAATCAGATGCAAAATTATCTCATTAATATGCATGATTCTTGCTTATTATCAAAGGCATTCAAGAAATAAATGATATAAACTCATATTTCAAGTTGGATCAAACTCCAATCAGAAATATGGCTTCCACAGCAGTAACCAGCTCAATCAGCCACATGATCATCATGTGATAAACTGATCTTGAACTTGTTGAAGGACTTAATGATATAAACATACATCTTAAGCTTGATAAAAATCAGATCCAAAATATGGCCTCCAGCGTAGTAACAAGGAAAACCAAATCAATGCAAGCTCACCTTATTAATGTCATTATTAAACTCATCCAAGATTTTGATAATATAAACCCAGTGGGTGGACACAATTGTTGATGGATGGCTTCATGATGCACAATGCATGATGGATGCTGCTTGACAGACACAGGGCCATACCATAAGCACACTTGAAAGTCATTGCCAGGTGAGGTAAAAATACAGAAAAATTAGAGATTTGCTAAACCATTTTCAGGTGATTACCATAATATTTACCAAATCTGACAGCAATCCATGAAAAATTGCAGGACTAGTGGCAAAAACAAGTTCCAGATGGAAGAATAGATAGAAGAAATGAGGGATGCATGTGAGGTGGGTGTAAAAAATATCGTATGTTTTATGTGTACTTAAAACATAAACTCTGACTTAAAGGGAAACTAGTAAGGAAATCTGTACAATGAAATCAAGGGATCAATAATTTGTATGATATTTCTTATATTTCTTCCCACTAGCTCATAATAGTTTCAAAACTTTTTGACATTTTAAATAGAAAATTAAATGGTAGATGAAGGGTTCAAAAGACATGTTAAATTTATACATTTAAATTTCAACCACTTTTCCGTCATCTGTTCATACATCTGCATCCATGACTAAAATATTTATAATTATTATGTAACATCAGAAGATTCAAGACTACTGCAATTCATTAAGAACAGTCTATATATTTGGAATGTAAAGACATTAAAGATTATTTAAGGTTTAATTCACAATACTGAAAGTGTCTCTTAAATTTGCACTTTTTATTAAAGAAAAATAAACTGTTTGTTGATTTTACTTAAAAATGTTGGTTTCACTTTCTTTCTGTTAAATAATTTAAGACCTAGATTTGTAACACTGTAGTAAGCGACCATCTGCAGAATGTGACCAGTGACCATGATTTTTAGACAAAAAATATGTTTTAACACTATGACTGAACACATAACAGAAACTGATATAAACACCACTGAAAATGATTTACTCCTTTGTAAACATGAATGTAAACCAGACCAAATTACATGTCACTAGTTGCCCTAGTAATCTGTAATGCCTGGGATGAATTAGGTCTTTGTCTATAATACTAGCAAGTGATATTTGTTTTCTGGATTTGGTTGTCATTATTAAATAATGGTGATAGTGATAATGATGATGCCAACAAAGGTGTCTGAAAATTAGCTTAAAGTTACAAAGGGTGTAATGGAATATTGTATGAGTTTGTGCCACATGTGGAGAATACTACTGATATTAAGACGATATGGATGCAGGCAGTACCAATAGTTAGCTGTTCTGGCAGGAATTCAGCAATTTCAATCTACCCATAGGCACAATCTAAATTTCTTGGTGGATGCAGTAAATTTGTACTAACATTGCCACATTCAAATGTAGACAGTGAAAGGATATTTTCCAATCTGAGGAAAATTCAGGCTGACTGCAGAGGAATCAAGGATCCAGTAACACAGTACATCATCCAAGTGTTAAGATCAACAAAGATGAGAACTGCCACAAACATAATCCTGGCGACGATCTCCTATGAAATGCTAAAAATGCTTATGGTACAAATACAGAGAGTATAAAACGTTACCATGAAATGACTGATTTGATGAGATGAAGTACATATTTTAATATTTAAAAAATGTAAATAGTTGTAATTTTTGTCCATATGCAAGCAAAAAATTGGGTCTTTGAAAATATTCCTTCTTTTCAGGTCAAAAACTCCTGACCAAAGTTCAAAAGTCTCCTGATCTGTCCTGTCATTTTAGTCACGTGCATTTTTTCAATTATTGGAAAAATGGCAACAGCAATAAAAGAAGGATGCATCAGCTTCTTACTTGAGATAGGACTCAATGAAGAGTGAGAGATTCTGGGGGTTGATTGCCTTGATGTACTCCTGGTAGACTGTGATCAGATCATGGTTGTCCCAACGAGTTTTCTGAAGGATAATAAGTATTTATCTCAGTATATTAACCTGCAAACAAATTATTATCTGCTAGTAAATCAAGTGTCGATGCTGTATGCTTGATGTATTGTGAATTCACTATTTTTGTTGGAGTTAACATTTTCCAGAATTTGTTGTTTGTTGCAAATCACAAATTGAAAGAAAAAATTAATGAGATCACTTTCAAGGCATGCCATACAAAATCTCCCCACTTTTAATGCCCAAAATCCAATATAAATACAACATATACCCCAACCCATGACTGAGAGCTTATTACTCAAAACACCATTACATGTAATTTATGTTCCCATACTCCGGACCAATACCCAGAGTTTATGACCCAAAACTCATTACGTATTCCCCAACACCTGACCAGTGTCCAGAAGCTGTAACCCAAAAAAATCTGTTAAATATTCCTGAACCATTAACGAGTACCCAGATGATGTAACCCAAAACCCATTACATATTCTCCAAACCCATGACCAATATCCAGATGCTGTAACCCAACACCCATTACATATTCTCCAACCTCTGACCAAATCCCAGAGGATCTAACCCAAAACCCATTACATATTCTCCAAACCCATGACCAATATCCAGATGCTGTAACCCAAAACCCATTATGTATTCCCCAACCTCTGACCAAATAGCAGAGGATGTAACCCAAAACCCATTACATATTCTCCAAACCCATGACCAATATCCAGATGCTGTAACCCAAAACCCATTACATATTCCCCAACCTCTAACCTGTACTCAGTGGATGTAACCCAAAAGCTGTTAACATATTTCCCAACCCCTAATGAATACTCAGCTTTTATAACACCAAACACATTACATATTCCCCAAACCCTTAATCAATACCCAGCTTTAAAGACACTAAACCCATTTCATATTCCCCAAAACCTTGACCCATCCCCAGAGGTTGTAACCCCAAATCCATTACATATTCCACAACCTCTGACCAGAACTTACTACTCCAGAACCTATTATATATTCTGCAGTTTGTGACCAGTACCCAGTGGTTATTACCCAAAACCTATTATATATTCCCCAACCCATGACCAGTACCCAGTGGTTATTACCCAAAATCCATTATATATTCCCCAACCCATGACCAGTACCCAGTGGTTATTACCCAAAATCCATTATATATTCCCCAACCCATGACCAGTACCCAGTGGTTATTACCCTAAATCCATTATATATTCCCAACCCATGACCAGTACCCAGTGGTTATTACCCAAAATCCATTATATATTCCCAACCCATGACCAGTAAGCAGTGGTTATTACCCAAAATCCATTATATATTCCCCAACCCATGACCAGTACCCAGTGGTTATTACCCAAAATCCATTATATATTCCCCAACCCATGACCAGTACCCAGTGGTTATTACCCAAAATCCATTATATATTCCCAACCCATGACCAGTACCCAGTGGTTATTACCCAAAATCCATTATATATTCCCCAACCCATGACCAGTACCCAGTGGTTATTACTCAAAATCCATTATATATTCCCCAACCCATGACCAGTACCCAGTGGTTATTACCCAAAATCCATTATATATTCCCAACCCATGACCAGTACCCAGCAGTTATTACCCAAAATCCATTATATATTCCCCAACCCATGACCATTACCCAGTGGTTATTACCCAAAATCCATTACCTATGTTATGTATCCCTGTGTTATGATTCAAATTTTATCAACCATGATCAGACAGTAAGAATGAGCTTACAGAATACCCTTCCTTCCTGAAGTAATAAATGGAGAAAATCGATATATTTTGAGTAAATACAGTGTGACCCTGCTAACACAGGGGTTGGGGTCCATAGAACCTGACTGTGTTATAGACCAAACTGTCTATGAGTAGGTGGGGGTGTAATAAAAGCTTGCGCAAAAATGTGTGCTTTTGATTAAATGAAGATAAACTAGTCTTGAAAAATACCCATATATTGACAACTTATATATGTGAAGTACAAACCATCATCCATACATGTACATGTATATAATAAATCCATGAATTCATTTATAGATCACATCTTATAAAATTAATGTATGACTCACATCCCATTAGAAAACACAAATAACACCTGTATAAAAACAATTGGTAGTCCTCATTTTGATCTATACCATTTGTCACTAAACAATTCACTAGATCTGTCACAAATAGCACATTGCTATAGTTGTTTACATGCTACATGTACATGTACTTAATTTGGCCTAGATTTTGATCAGATGGAGAGAGCTATCATCTTGCCGAGGTTACCCTAGGGATGAAATAATTCATAAGGAAATGAAAACATGTGCACAAATTAAAAAGCTGAACAAGCACCTTTGCAAGATACCCTTTCCTGAACTAACTTGATGCCCAGATATCTATAGTTCCAAAACCTTGGAAATTTAATTTGCATTTTATGCCGCCATTGGTAGCGACTGAAAGCATACATTTTTTCTCCAAAAATGAAACTTTTCACAGCATAATAAATGTGTTCCAGTCACTTTGGAAAATGCAACAATCCATCAGATTCCATTGATTTTATTTAAATTTGGTGCTGGCTTCCTCTGATGAAAGGTTCTTTGTTGTTACTAAAGATTGGAATCGGCTTTCTGTGATGATGTGATGTGATTTGGATTTTTAACGTAGCTTTAACAATTTTTCAGTCATATTGCTAAGATGTCTGCAATGTGGCAGTTTATAGTGATGTCTAGCACTAGGGCATCATGCTGCAGACATGTAGCATGATGTCCCACCTAGTCACATTATCCTAACACCAGGCCAACCAGTCCTAACACTAACCTCTCAATGCTGAGCGCCAAGCAAGGCTTTTTTGTTGTTGTTGTTGTAGGGTTTAACGCCATTTTTCAGCACATGATAGGCTATACATGGCGGCCAGTATTAATGGTGGAGGAAGAACCCGGAAAAACCCGGAAAGAACCACCGACCCACGAGAAGCTACCGGCAAGCTTTCTCACATATCCACATTAGCCGAATCCGAGACTCGAACACACGCAGACAGAGGTGAGATGGCAGTGATCCGTAACGGAGAGCGCTTTAGACCACTCGGCCACTCGGGGCCCCGCCAAGCAAGGCAACTGTTAGTACCATTTTTGTAAGTCTTTGGTATGACTCAGCCGGGGATCAAACCCATGACCTCCCGTATCCAAGGCAGATGCTCTAACCATGTTTTCGTTGGCTTGGTATCTACACAGAATGATTGGTGCTTCAAAGGTAATCAGTTTCCTTTGAAGTTTCTGCAAAACTATTTTTTCTAATTAGCCATGATTTGGTTAATTGTAACTTTGTTTTTTTTGTGTGTTTTTGTTTCTTATTAGTTTTTATCTACGTAACTGGTAACAGAGTGATGCTACCTTCCACACATGCATCAGAAATTTAAAAAAAAAAAAAGGCCAACAGGTGCTCTGTTCTGACACAGATTACAACTGAAAATGTTTATTCTGAAGGATTTAATTCTGTGAGTGAAAAGAAGAGGAATTTTACTTACCAACCACTTATAAAGGTCAGTCTAAATAAATATATTAAATTACTAGCGAGTGGCCAATAGTCTGACAATATTTCTTCCAAAAGATCTATTATGAAATATTGCCTGGTATGGTTGATCTCTGCTACCAGAAATGTCAAAAGAAAAAAAAAAGAACGGAAATCTCACAGCATACAGTACTCAGGCCAGATGTCAGAATAGGCGGATTATTATATAACAATGCATCATTAAGATGGTTTGTCATTTATGAACAAAGAATTTGTTTATGTAATAATAAATAAAATCCACTGCATTTTATATCAATTTTGCAGCTCCTTTCTTTCATGGTGCCTCTGAATGTCATTACTCCAAACCCAAGGTTGTATGTACAAGTTTAAATGTCCAACAATGTCAAAAAACTTGCCAGATGATATATTTTGTTGCCAGCAAGGAAAATAAATCTAAATTTGTGAAGCCAGCATGACACCTGAATAAACATTTTATATATTATGTTCATACTTTTAAGAAGATAAAACTTTTTCTGTGAACGAGAAAAATATATGCGTAGGAAACTGTATGGACCATGCCACAGTTTTCTTGTATCAGAATTCATGCATGATGTCTTCCCCAAAATGATAATAAACTTTTCACACATTACCTTTCGTACTTTTAAGAAAGAAAAACATTTCTTCTATGATAAAAATACATGTGTATTAAATTTCTGGAGCCAAGCCATAGTTCCAAAACATTGGAAATTTAATTTGCATTTTATGCCGCCAAAATAGTGTTACATCGGAATTTGTACGTTATAGCATAGCCACATTGTATAAGGAAATAATGCATGAGTGAAGTGGAAACACTGTACTGTCATTAGTGGTGAAGCCACAAGTGACACAAAAAATGCTTCCACTTTATCAGCGAAAGGTTTCCTTATATCTACTTTTTTTTAAGTACATTTTTTCATAAAAATTTGGTTTTTAAGACAAATTATTTTAATGGACGCATTTCTCCATTCAGTGTCAATGCTAATAATGGCTGCACCAATAAAAAGAAGATCCAAAATTTTACAGTAATGCAAGGACTATGACTTTCTGCAAATTTAGCCTGTACATATAATGCTTAAAAGTGTCTATTTTGTCAAATTAATGACTGTCTTCATATAAAAATGAACAGATTTGTATTTTCATTAACACATTTGCATTCTTCCATTGATTCATACAGTGAACATTGTTAGAGTGGAGGTACTGTAGAAACAATGTTAGAGTGGAGGTACTGTAGAAACATTGTTAGAGTGGAGGTACTGTAGAAACATTGTTAGAGTGGAGGTACTGTAGAAACATTGTTAGAGTGGAGGTACTGTAGAAACATTGTTAGAGTGGAGGTACTGTAGAAACACTGTTAGAGTGGAGGTACTGTAGCAACATCACAGAGCGGCCTATATGCAACAAACTTCAGAGTGTAATATCTTTAAACATAAGATCTGACCAAATGTTATTTTACTTATAAGGATTTTCATTATTTGTTTATTTTTACATTCAAATGTGTATTTTCATGTGGCCCTGGCAAGCTTTCAGTCTAGTTCAGCAACAGATGCTGCACCCAAATTGTCACCTAATTTCAGTTTGTAATCAACACACATTGATGCCCAGGTTCTCCATTGTGAAACAGTTAAAACTGCTACTGCTTTATTCAACTAACACTGTTTCCTAAAAATGTCTCCCACCTTCACCGAGTGTAATAGGTATACAATACTGTGTGAGTGACACAGAACATCCAGTAACAATAGGTCATGTAATTTTGATCACTGACAATTTGCATAATTCATGTGGAAAACTAATTAAAAAATAATACATGTTTTCAGTTGTTTAAAGTTTGTTTTTAGTCACATCTTGAAGGCAAGTCATCACAAATGTAAACTAGTGGCCTAAGTCTTGACATATTTAGAATCTGTTCATCTTGATGGGGGAAGAGACTGGAATGGAAAGAGAAAGGAAGAAACAGAATACAAATTAAATAGGCCTAAATACAGAAATAAAGGCCTGAATAACATAGATAAGGGCAGATGTATTTCCTAGATAAGAAACAGATATCAAACTGCCTTCATCAGCAACTACTGTGGATCACCAGACCTCTAATGATCATGTGATACGAGAAGACAGCTGTAGATGGGTGGTAATTCAAGCCCCTCATCCCAGTTTAGTGTTGGCATCCGCTGTCATATTCTGATTGCCTCCTTCACCCTCCTTTTCAATCACCTTGTGATCATCTTGATTTTAGAGGGGGTGATGGAATGGCCCATACTTCTACAATGTTCATGTATGACCAGTTTCCTTGTATCATGTGACCATTATTGGTCACATGATCAACATCAGTCACTGATGAAGGCAGTGTGATATTGCCAAAAATTTCTAACTCTGAAGATATTTATGCTATGAGTATGGGAAATTACTAATGGTCATGAATTATCTAGAACAAGGAGGCAACCCTTTCATTTGTTTGATCCACTAAAGTTGGATTATAGTGGTGTCTTCAATAACACATGCACCTTCATTAAAGGAGGCAACTACAATCTTCAATAGAAACAAAGCACCTTTCATCAAAGGAAGTCTTGTCCAAACTTAAATAAAAGCAACTGAATTTGATGGATTGTTGCATTTTCGAAAGTGACTGGAACACATTTATTGTACTGTGAAAGTTTCCTTTTTGCAGGAAAAAAGTTTATGTCTACGATCACTAGCAACAGCTGCATAAAACGCAAATAAAATTTCCGATGTTTTAAAATCAGAGATATATGGCAATCAGGTTAATTGAAGGTGGGGAATCTCACAAAAAGGTATGTAAAATCTTTTTAATTTGTTCACCTTTTCAGTTTTCCTATGAATAGCCTCATCCGATGGGAAGTCTTGGCAAGACAGCTCTCTCCAGATGACTAAACCAATTTAACCAACTATGGCCACATACAACAGGTGACAATGAATATCATAATGAATTGTTAAGTGACATGTTAGTTGACAATAGCATATAGATCCAACGACACTGCCATTTTATATATCTGTGTTATTTTTGTTTTCTAACAGGATGTGACTGATACATGAATTTTATAACATGTAATGTATACTCAAATTCATGGATTTTTCATATACATGTACAGTACTTAACACATTATGGACTGTACCACAAAAATGTAAGTTGTCAATATACAACTGTATTTCAGACTAGTTTTCTCTTCATCTAATCAAAAGCATTTATTTTTGTTTTCACTTTCATTACTTCCCTCTGTGACCACCAATAATTTTATTTGACATGTTTCATTAACTTCAGGTAACTGACCTGGCTGGTTATAACATGGTTCAGTACATAACACTACTGGGTTCTATGGACCCCAACTATTGTGTTATAATATATATATCTGACAATACAATTACATACCAATATGATTATCCTCTTTGGTAATATTTGCAAGATCTGTTATGAATACTATTTATGATTATCATTCATTTACACATTTCTACTTTCAAGCCAAAATAATGATCATTAACATACTATACTATACCAGACAGTACTTGTCCAAATGAGCTTTTAAAGACAAACAACATACTCTACTATGCCAGGCAATACTTGTCCAAATGAGCTCAGGGAATGACAAATAACACCCTCTACTATGCCAGGCAATACTTGTCTAAATGAGCTCTGTGAATGACAAACAATATACTCTACTATGCCATGCAATACTTGTCTAAATGAGTTTTTAAAGACAAATAACATACTCTACTATGCCAGGCAATACTTGTCCAAATGAGCTATGCGAATGACAAACAATATACTCTACTATGCCATGCAATACTTGTCTAAATGAGTTTTTAAAGACAAATAACATACTCTAATATGCCAGGCAATAATTGTCTAAATGATCTTTTAAAAACAATCAACAATCTCTACTATGCCAAACAGTACTTGCCAAATGAGCTTTCAAAGACAAACATATTTTATAAATACCAGATAGCTCTTGTACACATCAGTTTTTAAAAACAATCAATATACTCTTCTATAATGAATAGCATTTGTCCACATGAGCTTTTGAAGACAAACACCACAGTCTACTATGCCACACATTATATACCAGACAGTACTTGTCCAAGTCAGCATTTAAAGACAAACATACTCTACTAAAGTGAGCTTTTAAAGACAAACAACATCTCTATTAACACCAGACAGTACTTGTTCACAGGAGCTTTTAAAGATGAACATCTTTATAATACCAGATAATACTTGTCCACAGGAGCTTTTAAAGAGAAACAACAAACCTTAACTTTGATGGCTTCCTGAAAATTTCAAGTAAGAAAGTTTATTTATCTACAACACATGCTTAATATTTTATTTTCAAGGAAGACATGTTGGACATTCTACAACATTAATAAACAAAAAATCCTACCGATCCAAACCAATGCCAAAGGAGGTATTCCTCTGTAAAATTGGTGACCTGGCCACTCCACAAATACCAGGAGTTCATCTGAAATAAAGTGTTGATAATGATCCTTAGTAAAATTAATAATCCCTATCCAAACAGTGATAAATGGACTCGAGACAACGACTTTAAATGACATTTTAAATGACTTAATTGACATTATATCAATATCCAAATAGTGATAAATGGATCCAAGACAGTGGCATTTAATGTCAGTATAAACTAGTGCATTTCATTAGAAATTACAGGTTATTTTTTGAATATATCATTGCAATTTCCACAGAACAATCTATTTATCAGACAAAGACAACTGTTATTGAAGGCTTTAACTATAGGGTTTACTCCCTCAACCACCACTCATGATTTGGCATGGCAATTGTATTCCCTGTGATTTTAAAAAAATACAAGCAGCAAGGATGTAAAAAAGAATGAACAAAACTTTTCATTTCACTAATTTATAATTTCTAACCAGATTGTACAAGCAGATCCCTAACTATGACATCTTGTTCAGGTTTCATACCAAAATGGGAGTTTTCAGTGTTAAGAAGAGGTGGGATTTCATACTCAAATAGGAGTTTTCAGAGCAAATAAGGGTTGGGATTTTATACAAAAACAGGAGTTTTCAGTGTAAAGAAATGGTCGGATTTCATACACAAGCGGGAGTGTTCAGTGTAAAGAAGATGTGGGATTTCATACCCAAATGGGAGTTTTCAGTGCAGATAAGGGTTGGAATTTCATACCAAAACAGGAGTTGTCCGTGCAAAGATGAGGTAGTATTTTATACCCAAATGGGAGTTTTCTGTGTAAAGAAGGGGTGGAATTCATGAACTACATATACTCTACAGCGTTTGCATCAATATTTCCAATGTCAAGTTTTAATATTTAAAAAAGAAAGAAATGAACAAAATAACAAGCAGTTTAATTCTTATGTATAAGGGTTCCAATGGATGCAAAACTCAAAGTTATGGGATTATTCAGAGCTCAATGAAGATGATGAATGACAACCCTTTCTGTTGTCTGAAAAAAACACTCATCCATGCAAATATGACAGCCATGTTAGAAAAGAAACACACATTTGGTTTGAAACATAAACAAAACAAGTGCTAGGGACTACCTGATAATAATCAGGTTAGAAATGATGAATGAATTAATTGACTACGTTTGGTGCTGTATATTGGTACATAAGATATATATTATCTTTTATCTTTAAATATTTTTGTTATATTTATATTTTCATTTAGACATATAGACTATGCAGTCTGAAATAAAGAATTCTTATCTTATTTTTTAATATCCTTAAGACTTTTCATTCATTATGTTCAAAACTAGTCAAAAATAAGTTATGTCAAATGAATCTTAGGCCCTGAAACTCATCAATATAAAACCATGTCAAAGAAAATTAGGACCTCAAACTACTCAAAACAAAGCATGACAAAAAGAATATTAAGTCCTAAAAATACTCAAAATAAATCCATGTCAAAGGAATACTAAGTCATCAAACTTGTCAAAATAAAGCTATGTCAAATGAATATTTGGCCCTAAAAATGTTTAAAATAAAGTCCTGTTAAAGATTATTAGATCATCAAACTAGTTAAATTAAAAGTAAGGCAAAGAATACTAGGGCCTCCATCTAGTCAAAATAAAGCCACGTGAAAAAATATTAGGTCCTTGAACTAGTCAGAAAAAAGCTATGTCAATGTCAAAGAATATTACATCCTCAAACTAGTCAAAATACAGCCATGTCAAAGGAATATTCTGCCCTCTAGCTAGTCAAAATAAAGTCATGTCAAAAAAATATTAGGTCCTTAGACTAGTCAAAATAAAGTCATGTCAAAGAATATTACATCCTCAAACTATTCAAAATACAGCCATGTCAAGGAATATTATGCCCTCTAATTAGTTGCTGTTGTTGTATGGTTTAATGCTATTTTTCAGCACAAGATAGGCTTTACATGGCAGCCAGTATAAATGGTGGAGGAAGAACACAGGAAAACTCCAGAAAGAACCACTGACCCACGAGAAGCTACTGGCAAGCTTTCCCACATACCCACATTGGCCGAACCTGAGATTCAAACCCATGCAGTCAGAAGTGAGATGGAATTGATCCGTAATGGTGAGCGCTTTGGACCACTCAGTCACTTTAGGCCCCCTCTCTAATTAGTTAAAATAAAGTCATGTCAAAAAGAATATTAGGTCCTCAAACTAGTAAAAATAAAGCTAGGTCAAAGTATATTAGGTTCTCAAACTAATCAAAATAAAGTCATGTCCAAGAATATTATGTTTTCAAACTAGTCAAAATACAGCCATGTCAAAGAATATTAAGTCCTCAAACTAGTCATAAACAGTCTTATCAAAGGAATATCAGGTCCTCAATCTAGTCAAAATAATCCAATGTTAAAGAACATTAGGTCCTTAAACTAGTCAAAATAAAGGTATGTCAAAGGAATATTTAGCCCACAAACTTGTCAAAATAAAGAAATCTCAAAGAATATTAAGTATCAAACTAGTCAAAATAATGCTTTGTCAACTGAATACTGGACCCTCAAGCATGTCAAAAGAATATTAAGCACTCAAACAAATCACAATAATACCAGGTCAAAGGGATATTAGGCCCTCAAGCATGTCAAAATAAGGCCATGGCAAAAGAATATTAAGCACTCAAACATATCACAATAACACCAGGTCAAAGGGATATTAGGCCATTAAGCATGTCAAAATAATGCCATGTCAAAGGAATATTAAGCACTCAAACTTGTCAAAATAAAGCCAGGTCAAAGGAATATTAGGCCCTCAAGCAAGTCAAAATAAAACCAGGTCAAAGGAATATTGGGCCCTCAAGCATAACAAAATAAAGCCAAGTCAAAGAAATATTTGGCCCTCAAACTAGTCAAAATACAGTCTGGTTAGCACATAAAGTACATTTTTTGTGTGCAAATGCTTGTTGTTATATCTATTTCATCAGTAAATATTGTCAAGATGTTAGTCATTTTACTTGGGACTAAGTTTTAGCATAACCATTTATATATCTGATAGATTTCTATATATTTCTCTTTTAATCCCCTTTAATATTAAACAATTATCAAACATTTAAAGTATGTTTATAATAGCTGTTTAGTGTGATGTGGCTCATGCAAATAATACTTTGTTATTATTCATTTCTTTATTTTTGTTAACAATTACATTATAAGCAGTTTTGCAAGTTATCCTGATCAGGGTTAATGAGGAAGTGGTGTAGTGAGCAATGAAAAATTTCAGATAAATTAATTAGGTTAGACCAAAACTACCAACTCTTCGTTAATCGTTAATATTCAAATTTTACTTTATTCCTGATATTTTTATGTCATTATAAAAAAATACATGACAAAGGTTGAGACACAACACTTCTCAGCATAATGATTAGATAGGTCCTAAAACTACAGATGGCATGTTAATAAACAATATACAATGACCAATACATACCTTCTGGTATCCCCATTCTATCCAGCCTGGTCGAGTGGATGTTGGGTTCACAAGAACAAGAGAGTCTACATGCTCTGGATGAGCAAGCTACAATAAAAAATTAGGAGTTAAATTATCTTTTCCCACATGTACAAATAAAGATAGTCACAATACATGTATTATCATATACAAACATTGTAAGAGGCCAGCTGCTATCAAAATAAAGCTGTACCAAATAAAGGTAGTCACAATACATGCATTATCATACACAAGCATTGTAAGAGGCCAGCTGCTATCAAAATAAAGCTGTACCAAATAAAGGTAGTCACAATACATGTATTATCATACACAAGCATTGTAAGAGGCCAGCTGCTATCAAAATAAAGCTGTACCAGATGAAGGTAGTCACAATACATGTATTATCACACACAAGCATTGTAAGAGGCCAGCTGCTATCAAAATAAAGCTGTACCAAATAAAGCTAGTCATAATACATGTATTATCACATACAAACACATATACCTTAAATATGGCAATGTACAGACTATTAACTACAGCCCGATATCATTCATTTGAAAAGCTGACATAGTCAGCTTGTGAAAATTAACACACATTGAAACTGTAAAGGGTAGAGAAAGCCAGAAGAATACATTGTCTATTAATGTTTGTGTGTTTCAATTTTCTTTGTTCCTAGACCATATATATATGCCTTGGGGACCAGGCACACAATTCAATTTTTAAAAAAATTCATAATCCCACCCTTAAAGTACACAATGGACTGCAGTGACCAAAGGGCTGTAGGTTTGATTCCAACCATCTGATCAGCCTGGATCCTAATATATGTGGATCCAGCTCATAACTGAACTCTGGTGAGATCCTGATGATAAAGGCTAACCCAAAATAATCTGATCAAAATCTGACCAGAAATACAGCCTTTGGAGTGTTAACTACTTCAGCCAATCCAATGAAAAATCATTTCATTAACATGCATGGATATTGCACATTGCTAACTCATCCAAGGTCCTGACAATATAAGGTTACATACTAAATCTGATAAAAAAAAATGACCTCTACAGTGTTCATAAGGTCAAACAATCAGATAGTTTCATTACGGTAATATATGTGGATGTTGCTTATAATTAAACTCACTATAATGATACTAGAAATTTGGCCCCTCAAGTATTCGCTAAACTCAGCCAATCAGATATAAGATCACCTCATTAATATTCACTGATGTTACTCAGTCAAACTCATTCAAGTTCGCAATGATATAAGCTTACACACCAAATCTGGTTAGAAATAGGGTCTATAGAGTAGTCGCAAGTCTAGCTAATCAGATCACCTCATTAATATGTGTGAATCTTGTCCATAACTGAACTCCCCTGTGATCTTGGTGAAATAATCTTAAATAGCAGATCTTAACAAAATCAGATCTGACATGAAACCAAATACATTCACAAGCAAACAGTGATGAACAGATGAATGATGCATGATAGTTAGAAAACAAAATGCCATAAGCTCACTAGGCCTTTGGACTAAAACATACAATAAAATATTCCTCCATCTTACACTGGGTCCCACTGTTTTTTCTGCAACTGGAAGTGACAAGGATGGTGATGACTTCATAGCAGTTGTTGAACCTGTAGCCAGCAAGGTCTTATATTACATAGCATGCATTAGTGTGTACCTACAAACTCTGAGTGACAAAATTGTATTTTTTTTATGAGCATTAACCTGTCACTAAAAACATATCAACAAAAAATCTCTAATTGAAAAACATATGAATGTTGACAATTTCTTTCTGGCTGGTCTATGTATACAGACACTTTCAAAGGATGGTAAAATCTGCTCATACATGCATGTCATCAATGACATGCACATAAATATAGATAAGAACATTAACATTCTCAAAAATAAACGATGAATTTGGATATAATGTTTCTTAGTTAAAGTGTCACAAAAATCCCCATCCCTGTGAAACAATATATTACTGTACATATTTATAGAACGTTCCTTACTAATATGCGTGAATATATATAAGGCTTTCTGTGGTGTCCAACTTTATTCATTTCAGACACAATGTATAATTTGATTTCAGTAAGTAAGTAAGTAAGTAAGTACCAAAACATCCTAGTACTGCATAAAGAATAAAGTCTATCAGGGATAAATTATTACTCATCTTGACAGTGGTAATAGATTTCATTTTCTGAGAAAGGATGTGATGTGATGTGATTTGGATTTTTAACGTAGCTTTAACAATTTTTCAGTCATATCGCTATGATGTCTGCAATGTGGCAGTTTATAGTGATGTCTAGCACTGGGGCATCATGCCGCAGACATGTAGCATGATGTCCCACCCAGTCACATTATCCTGACACTCGGCCGACCAGTCCTAACACTAACCTCTTAATGCTGAGCGCCAAGCGAGGCAGCTGTTAGTACCGTTTTTGTAAGTCTTTGGTATGACTCGGCCGGGGATCGAACCCATGACCTCCCGCATCCAAGGCAGACGCTCTAACCACTAGGAGAAAGGAAATGAAAGCATACGACATTTCTAACAGCTGGAGGTGCCAGAAACAATGTTTAAATTTTGTCAACTTCTACGAAATCTGCTGAATAAATAATATAGCAAACAAAAGTTTAAAGTACCTATGTGACTATCTAGAATGTATATGTATATCTCATTCCCAGATCCAAGTTAAGTCTATATATGGAATTACAGATTTGGTAGCTACATATCACTTCCGTATCCATGTAAGGCATATGAGTGGAATTACAGATTTGGTAGCTTCATATCATTTCCATACCAGTACTATTAGTTATAAATTAATAATCTCAGCAAAATTTCTTTATTACTGAATGGATTTAAATTTAAAGGAAGTTTCTTTGCATTCTACATGGCACTCAAATCAGTTCTGTGCTTTGCTACATTCTACATGGCACTCAAATTAGTTCTGTGCTTTGCTACGTTCTACATGGCACTCAAATCAGTTCTGTGCTTTGCTACATTCTACATGGCACTCAAATTAGTTCTGTGCTTTGCTACATTCTACAGGGCACTCAAATTAGTTCTGTGCTCTGTGCTTTGCTACGTTCTACATGGCACTCAAATCAGTTCTGTGCTTTGCTACATTCTACATGGCACTTAAATCAGTTCTGTGCTTTGTTACATTCTACATGGCACTTAAATCAGTTCTATGCTTTGCTACGTTCTACATGGCACTCAGGTAAGTTCTGTGCTTTGCTACGTTCTACATGGCACTCAAATCAGTTCTGTGCTTTGCTACATTCTACATGGCACTCAAATCAGTTCTGTGCTTTGCTACATTCTACATGGCACTTAAATCAGTTCTGTGCTTTGCTACGTTCTACATGGCACTCAAATCAGTTCTGTGCTTTGCTACGTTCTACATGGCACTCAAATCAGTTCTGTGCTTTGCTACGTTCTACATGGCACTCAAATTAGTTCTGTGCTTTGCTACGTTCTACATGGCACTCAAATCAGTTCTGTGCTTTGCTACGTTCTACATGGCACTCAAATCAGTTCTGTGCTTTGCTACGTTCTACATGGCACTCAAATTAGTTCTGTGCTTTGCTACGTTCTACATGGCACTCAAATCAGTTCTGTGCTTTGCTACGTTCTACATGGCACTCAAATCAGTTCTGTGCTTTGCTACGTTCTACATGGCACTCAAATCAGTTCTGTGCTTTGCTACATTCTACATGGCACTTAAATTAGTTCTGTGCTTTGGTACATTCTACATGGCACTCAAATCAGTTCTGTGCTTTGGCATGGATAGCTAAACTATTGATAATCTCCTAATATTTTACAAAGTTTAAAACAGTTCACAGAAGAAGAGTTCAATAGCAAAGTTGGACAATAACTCACCAGTTTCATCACTAATGTGTGTGGATGTTGAGCATGTCCACATGTTTGGGAGTCCAAAATTACATGTTTAGCATGACAAGCCCTGACATAGCAAATATGTAATTATTTACCTAATAGTACCAGTGATTAATGCATACACATAAAAAAAACAGCCTCAGAATTGCTGGATCCTTAACTGACCATACCTATCATAAACATAAACTTAATATAACTCTGCAATTGCATGTCTGGTGACCTTGACCTATGATCTATCAACTGCAGATTCAACACTGAGATGCCCTATCTCAAATGTATTACAACTACAATACTAATACAAAATGGCTCATGAACTTGAATTAAACTCATGATGTGGAACCCAAAATGGCAATTTTAGACCATGCTACCTTGACCTTTGATTTGGACAATCAGTATTGAGGTGCCTTTGTCCAAGTGTTGCCTATCCATGAAGTACCATGAAAACTGTTTTCAGGAAACTCAGCTTGTCATGTTAAAGGAAAAATCACATTTACAGTTTAAGTGACTTGACCTTTGACCTAGCAACACCAGAATTAACAGGCCACAGCCTGTACCCATGGATAAACTATACATCAGATTTTAGAACTAGGCAACAAAAAAATATGTTGCAGAAACTGCCTCGTCTATGGATTAATATTATTACCGCCATATCCAGCTGTACCTTTGGTGTGGCAAATAAACAGAGGAAATATTGTGTGAATAACACCGTGGTTCTAAATTTTATGTCTGTGGAAACTTACAGCAAACCTGGAAAGGATGTTTGCTCCAGCACCAACACCAAAACCTATGAATCTTTTCACACTGTAAATAGAAAGAACCATTGATTAACTATGAACATAAAATGTACAGTTCTTCAAACTTACCAAATTTCACACAAAAGAAATAGGATTACTCTGAAAAAAATTCATTACCTGAAAATAAGATAGCAAAAATTTAATCTCAATGTAAAATATACTATATGTACTCACTTATAAGTCAAGCCCAACTGCAAACAACATAGACCCTGATCTGCCATCACATAATATACCAGACCAGGGTTTATTTTGTTTGTTGTACTGATTAATCCCAATAAACAGCATAGACCAAGATCTGCTGGCACATTATACTGGGTCTGTGCAGTTTGCAGCTAGACTCAACCTACAAGCAATACAGTAACAACACCATGTTTTCTAGTTGTCTTAAATATCCCTACTCATCCAATCATAAAAAAATCTGTACTTTACACTACTGACTGCTCCACTGAAGTTAAGGTAAATCTTAATGCCACTTATGATTTCAATGCCCATCTAATAGTGATGTTATCTATGATAATAAATTCTTATGCTGAAGCAATAATTATACTGAAGAAGGTGATCACACAATTTCTTACATGGGAGCAGTATTTTGCCAGTGATTGTCCCTTGCATAAAACAATTGCCCAATAATGGTAATTTGGGATCAATAGTTCAACAAATCTTAATACAAAAAATTCAATAATACCTATTTTAAAAATTAAGAATGAAAATATAAACTGACAAATATTTCACAAAATTATTAAATCTTTTATACACTGGAAAACAGACATTTGCATTCAAATATTCTTTATTCTGTTCAAGGCTGAATTCCTGGATTTCCGTGATAATGCTACCTAATATTCTACATTCTATTAAAATGCCTGATTTTTGTGATAATTCTATCCAATATTCTTCATCCTATTAAAGTCTCAATGCCTGGATTTCTGTCATAATTCCATCCAATATTCTAATTTCAATTCTAAAATATTATCAAGACATTAATATACAGCAGTACATTTTGATGTGTCCTACTTATCGACACTCAATAGCACACACATTTTAATATATAAACATATGTACACACATTTTAATATATAAACATATGTACACACATTCAGTATATATTAACATTATGTAACATATTCTAAACATATGTACACACATTTTGTATAAACATATGTACAAACATTCTGAATATATAAACATATGTAAACACATTCTAATAATGCCAGTAGCTTCTCGTGGGTCGGTGGTTCTTTCCGGGGTTTTCCCGGGTTCTTCCTCCACCACTGATACTGGCCGCCATATATGGCCTATCGTGTGCTGAAAAATGGCGTTAAACCCTACAACAACAACAACAACATTCTAATAATAGAAACACATGTATACACATTCTGAATATATAAACATATGTACACACATTCTGAATATATAAACATATGTACACACATTCTAATAACAGAAACACATGTATACACATTCTGAATATATAAACATATGTACACACATTCTGAATATATAAATATCTGTACACACATTCTAATCATAGAAACACATGTATACACATTCAAAACATAAACATTTAACCAAAAGATTCTAAACATATGCATTTTAAACATATAAACATATGTACATACAATGCAAATGCATAAACAAATGAACACACATTCTAAACATATAAGCATATGTACATACAATGCAAATGCATAAACAAATGAACACACATTCTAAACATATAAACATATGTACATACAATGCAAATGCATAAACAAATGAACACACATTCTAAACATATAAGCATTATGTAAGACATTCTAAACATTGGTAAGCAAATTCTAAACAAATGTAAACACATTCTAAATGTATCAAGATCATGTAACACATTCTAAATGTATCAACACAAGTATATGCATTTTCTAAATATACAAACATATGTCCACACATTCCAAACATGTGACCACTATATAATGCAAAAATAAAACATTCTAAACATATGTAATTATATATAATAATAATCATTAGTAAAATGTTCATACCCAAAATATTCTACAACTGTTAACACAGATTCTGCCAGTTCATCCATAGTTGGGTAGATAAAACTGAAAAATACAAAAGGAAATCCACTGAAGCATTTCTTTTCCATAAAACAAACCAACAAGTATTGAAATGTTATTGTTCAAGGTATGAAATTAAAAAGGGTGGTGTACAATTTTCCAATTACCTAACCTAATTAGGACTGTTGGCACCCTATATTTGGGGCTAATGTATGTGTGTCTGTGTATGTGTGTGTCTCTTTGTGTGTGTGTGTGTGTGTGTCTCTGTGTGTGTGCGTGTCTTACTCAGGTTTGAGATGAAGTGATGATTCCTCCTGTCCAGGGGCATTCAGATGATAGACACAAAAATGTCGCAAAATTGGTTGCATATCCATGTAGCTAAAGAATCCTTGGAAACATGTTACATCTGAAATAGTTAATAATAATAATAATAATAATAATAATAATAATAATAATAATAAAAATAAAATAATGGCTTTATTTAGAGGGGGTAACTCAGTGAAAAGAACTAATCTAGCTTGAAGTTTTCTATTATGTAAAATAAACAGCATAATAAACGGTTCTTCAAGAGTACATCAACATAATGTTACGAGTCTATGCTCCTAAAGTAAGTTACACAAAAGAATGAAATGCAACAAGCTTTGTAAAAATCAACAACTAATTTATTTCCCTAGAATATAGAGTGAAAAAGAAAAAAAGGACTTATGGTATTGCAAATTAATTCCCAAAATAATTATAGATTTATAGACACAAGTCATAATAATTTAAAGTTCAGAATAAACTTTAGTACAAATCCAAATTAAGTCCAGTGCTGAAAGCATTGATTTGTCTGTGATGACCTTCATAATGCTAATGTGCCAACAGTCTTTTGCTGGATCATAATCATACAACCCGAGACTATATCCTTTTGTTTGTATTTCACTATAAATCTAAGTCTCTGTTTCCAAGAATGTTATCAGAGCACTTTTTTGTTTCCAGAGAAAAATCGCTTGAATAATTTGAAGAAATAAATTCCAGCCCAAATGAACTACTGGACACAACAATAATACAAATTGATTTTGATAGTTCTTAAAGCATGATTGACAGACCTTCAGAAAAATCATATGTTATATGACAAAGATGAAAAACAAAATCCCTGATGAGGGTCAAAAGCACATCATTCTAGAAGGAACAGAAAGACATTAGTTATAATCAGAAAGTCCCTCACCAAAAATGTGACAATCATCACAAATCTAGCTATAAAAAATATAATGTCCTTAACTCAGCTTAAGACAATAATCCTTACTCTGAGAAAAAGAAGAAAACAATGTTGTTTACCAAAACTTTCACTGATTTTGGACAAGGTCAGCCACTTGATAAAATGTTTCATTACCAACAGCATATAATAAAATAAAAAACTATTAAAGAAACAAACAAACAATCCAAATTAAATGTACCCAACAATCAATTAATGCATCTAAGAACACACATGCATCTGTCAAACATAAATAAATACAAAATATTATATAATAGACATGCAAGAGAAAACTGAAACAAAAACAAAGACAAAGATAAACAGGAGGATGTTACATTATTCATAATTACTTAACTTTTTAAAATTTCATCCACTTTAAGAATTTAACATGAAAAGAAAGGGAATTTTTTGTTCCATACTAAACATTTAATGTGAAAATTAGTGAGACTTGTTATTCAGTACTAATCATTTAATGTGAAAGTAAGGAGACTTGTTGCTCAATGCTAAGCATTTAGTGTGAAAGTAGAGAGACTTGTTACTCAATGCAAAGCATTTAATGTTAAAGTAAGGAGACTTGTTACTCAATGCTAAGAATTTAATGTGAAATGCAGGGGGACTGGTTCTTTCATACTAAGACAGAAAGGGGTTGGCACATATTCCCTAACAGCTTGACTGATAAAGTATTGATGGCTCATGTTTCTTGGTCCATAAAAGAGGAAGATGAGGGTGGGTTATTTGTGGGTACAGAAAAGGGGAGACAAATGTGAGCAATTTGTTGTTCCACCTCATATGCAGAAAGATATATCATTGGGCAGCCCCATAGGGTGCAAACTCTATTGAATTTGGAATGCTGGAGACCACTCTGTGAGAAGTAGTTGTCCTCTCCTTGACAATGAGTCAGCTAAAATACTGACCCATTCTGGAATGTGGCGGTATTGGGCACACCTGTGAAGTTAATCCCGTATCATGACACAAACATCCTATGATACTGTTCCTCCATGTTTTAGGAGGTATGTGACCACTACTGAAATTATCCAACAGTTTTTGGACCATAAGTGTACATGAGCATTCTAACCAATTGTTGGATCCATTAAGAATGGCTTACTTTCCAAAACGTTGATGTGAAGAGCCATATCTTGACACATCCACTTGCCAATGACTGTCGTAATGTCCAGTAGCAAGTACGCTCTTCAACCTGACATAATGGTATCTGTACAAATTGTGATATTGAGTTAATGGTTTTTGAGGGGTATTGCTACTTTAAGCCACTTCCTGTCTTGCCACTGGAGATGGAAGCTTTTGATGCGGGACAATCCTGTAATAATATGTGGCAGCATACAATAGATTTCTTCTACAGCTGCCTTAAAGCTCAATTCTGCCCATTTCACTGAATGACTGGATGGTTCACGCATTTCCCTTTTCCCCCCTTTATTTAGATGGGGATTGTCCACCCTTTGTACACCATGGGTATATGGATAGAGCATTCCATAAGGGAATGATCATGCTGTACTACATTTTTCCCATGGCAGTACTCTAGAATGCGAGGTTTGGTATGTAAAGGTGTCAACAAGTATCTGGGTACTCAGGTACCCATCTGTTCATAATTATCCAGAGAATAAAATTAGCTATAGGGTATCCATTCACAGTGCATGTTAAAAAAACCAACAAAACCATCATTATTTCCAAGTTCAGATCAAAGATTATATATGGCGCTGCCACGAGTGAGCAAGACAAAATAACAAGTACAGTTTGAGGCTCATGTCATGTAACACTGATCCATCATAGACCTCGATCTACTGATCTTCATATCATCGCCGTGTGCGACCATTTGGCTATGTACTCGAACAATTTCCTAATATTCTATTTATAGTAAATGTACATAACATGTTTTGAAGATGGGTTCTTAAATTTGAAACATTTTGTCACAGAATAATTATAGTTTGATATGTAGCATACCAGTCTATATTGAAAAAAACATGGTGCCAAATATTATCAAATGAAACAGGCTTTATTGATGTGACTCGTGGATGTTTATGACTGAAAAATGTTAGGGGAGAGGGATTTTGTTAAATTGAAGAACATATTGCATCAGGAAAAGGAAAAATTAATAGTGCTTTACGAATGTTGACAAGAATTCTACAAAATTCATAATTTGTGGACTAGACTTTACGACCTCTGAGCTAAAGTTAAACACTGATGTAGACTAATTAAAGTGAAATTTGTGTATAAATAATTTATCATTTTGTTTTGTGCCTGTATTCGCATACTAATCCACATGGATGTAGCCGATTTGTGACAAGAATTTTATGTAACTGCAGATCCAGGAAAGTAATAGAAATAAATTTATGTTTTTCATATGGTTTTCTGTAATTAACACATGGCATATATATATCACTCTTTTTATACTCAGATTACGCTTTTCCCCCCACTTATATTAGTAATAATTACGATTATACCTCTCAGGGGGCTGGCATATATGAACTTAAAAGCAGTTCAGGTTCACATTTAATGTAAGTTTTCTTTGATCAGGTACCTGGGTAACCAATCATCAGGATCGTTGGGTACCCGATTGACTTTTCTAAACTTTTGACATCTCTACTGGTATGGCCTGGTTTGATTTGGCTGGCCCGCTCAGTGAAGAAAGATAGTTCAATATAATGTGGTATTTTAATGTTTTGTCCAGACGATAGTTTCACTGTGTTCAGCATAAGCTACCACTTGTCCAAATATTTTGATGGCTGACTGGCAGGCTAACCAGTTCAAGCTGACTGTATCGTGATCACTGAAGTTGTATATATGGTGGATGATAAATGCCATGATGGTGGTCATCCATCCAGCTGTCCATCAATCTGTAAAACTCAAATTGGTAAAGCTGTCCTTATGAGACAAATTATACCTTACATCCAGCAAGAACGATGTTGTTCACAGACAGTGTATGGTATATTCATGCCTCACAGATAGATACAACTAGGTACCCTCATGTCCCATAGGCAGGGTGATAGTTGACTTCGGATGGTCACATTTTGTAGGTTGAGTTAAGGCTTATCCTCAATGGGATCCTGAAAATGTCCTGTTTCGTCATTGACATTCTCAATATTATAGCCTTATTTACTGGAGAGAGTATGCACGATTCTAACTCTGGGTTGGAATTGTCTCTCATTCCAAATGTAAGACCTTACAGTGTCTTCTAAATCTTCATGAGGATGGAAGATGCTGAGAGGCATCCCATGTGGGACTTGTGACAGATTCTTAAGTGGGATGCAGACTGAATACCTCATACGGAGAAGTGTGTGTGTGATTTAGATTTTTAACTTAGCGTTTAACAATTTTTCAGTCAAATCGCTATGACGTCTGCAGTGTGACAGCTTATAGTGATGTCTAGCACTGGGGCATCATGCAGCAGACATGTAGCATGATGTCCCACTCAGTCACATTATCCTGACACCAGGCTGACCAGTCCAAACACTAACCTCTTAACGCTGAGTGCCAAGCGAGGCAGCTGTTAGTACCATTTTTGTAAGTCTTTGGTATGATTTGGCCGGGGTTCAAACCTGCGACCTCCCACATCCAAGACGGACACTCTAACCACTAGGCCACCGGAGCGGTCTCATACTGAGAAGAAACAGATATTGCTCTTTTTTTGTGTGCAGCCCTTGAGCTATTTTCTAAGCTGCTAAATTTCTGATGCGAGAACAGATTAATTATGGCTATCAGGTACCATCATGGTCTGATCTACAAGACATGGACCCAGAAAATACCCTAAGGGCATACAAGGTTAAAACGCTTGACATGCCCAACACAGACTAGGGCTGACAATATGTTAATCTTTGCACCATACAAAAGAGTCAACTATTAATGCTAATTTAATGTATTAATCACTAAATGTTTGCAGGTAAGCCATTTGAGAAAGAGTATGTTTATCTGCTGATTATATATTGGCTGATGCTATTCATTTAGATACGAAGATCATTAGAAAATTGTTTTTTAAATTAAAAATGTTTTTTAAATTAAATATCAGTGCTTGATTAACCAGCCATACGGCCTTGCATTTGATGCCTTGCTGATAGAGACCGACATTGCAACATTCAAAATGTCAGATTCACTCAGCTGATCTGACATTAAAACAAGCCACATTAGTTACAGAACAATGCAAGAAACAACAGACAGGAGAAAATGGTTTGCTATGTGAGTCACTCATTCACTAAATGATTTGCTATGTAAGCCGCCCCGTCACTAAACAATTTGCTATGTGAGCCACCCATTCACTAAATGATCTATGCAAGCCACTCATTCACTAAACGATTGCTATGTGAGCCAGTCATTCACTAAACAATTTGCTATGTGAGCCACCCAGTCACTAAACAATTTGCTATGTGAGCCACCCATTCACTAAATGATCTATGCAAGCCACTCATTCACTAAACAATTTGCTATGTGAGCCAGTCATTCACTAAGCAGGAAAGGCTCTACTGTGTGACAAGAAAAGAATTGTTAGCTGTGCTTATTTTGTAAAAACTTTAGGCACTACCATCTATGGTTACAAATTAGAACTGGTCATATTTCTTAAGGCTGGCTTCTTAACACCAAAGATCCAGATGGTTAAATGGAAAGCTGGATTGAAACAATCCCCAATTATGACTTTGACACTGTACCCTTAGTCATAGCGATGCTGAGCAGATGCATTTATATGGTTTGAACACCCTTATGAATCTCTCAATGCTATTCTCCAAGACAGATATAAAGAAAAGGTCAGATTCTGTCACTTTTAAGATTTAGCTGGTGATCACAAACACAAAGAGAAGCAGAGAAAGTAATTTTAGATTTGTAGTGCCATCACTAATTCACCCAGACCATTTGAAACCTGTCTGTTTACCAAAGTCTGCAGATTGCTTGATGTCTACAAAACCAGAACACTTCCTTTTCATCTGCAATCAAATCAAATGGTCAAAAGATTGAACAGCAATTTTTAAATAATGCTTAGTAGCTATTCAAGCATACTTCAGTGAGATTGGGATACATATATATATCTGTTCTGCTAAGCACAAGCCAACCAGCTATACCTCAAACATGATTATGCTGGGAAGCGATGTTTCTACCCTTCTGGATATCATGTATCAAATCCCCACCTGTATGAAGCATAAGCCCGAGTGTAGCCTGGAATGGGAGCTCTGAGATCAGAAGGAAGTAGCTCATGCTCTTGAAAGGCAAAATATAAAAGGTACATTGCCACAACTAAAGCAATATCAAAACATCCATTTGCCATGGGAAGAATGCAAAACTGAATAGAGGGTGCATGTATTTTGTCCCTAACAAAAGACTGGTTTGTCCCCAAGCTTCTGACAGAACCCTGGGAGTGATTGAGGCTTTACCCAAAGTGAGTGAAGTCACATACAAGGTGAAATGTGTGAGAAAGGGAAAATGGCAACTGTACACTGTGACTGCATGCAGCTTTGCCATACTCAGCCACCAACTGGAGAATTGGGCATGAATTTCATCACAGAGGATACCAAATCATATCAAGATTTTTTGCACCATTGTAAAAAAAAACTCAGCATGACAAAACTGTACACAGTCATGAGCTAAACACAAAAGACTTGATGCCAGAATAGAGATGAAATATAAAATGCACATCATCATCAAGTTTCATAATTCTAGCATGAACAGTACCTGAGAAATTGACATAGAACACAAAATATAGCCAAGGTCGGTGAAGCATAAAATAATGTCAATAGTATCCAACTCTAGCAATCAGGATATAGTAATACTCATCAAGGTGTATCCCTTCACAAAATTTCATTATTCTAGGCAGAATAATTTGCACACAGTATGCAGAGAAAAATGTGGTCATGAGCTAATTGCATAAACTGAACCTAAGCTAATAAATGTGAAATGCAGGTAACAGTGACCTTCTTTTATTTCAAGGAAGTAGTACAAACAGAGATCAATATTAACAAGTTTCATGATTCTGGAATGAAAGTGCTTGAGAAACTAACTTTGACAACCAATTTAACCAAAGTCAATAAAGTGCAAAATAAGGCCCTGTTGCTTGCTGAGTGCCTTCAAGAACTGCTCAAGACTGGTGTTATCTGGGAAGTTTTTAAAATCAACTGAACAGGAATGGCAAAATGAATATTCAAGTCCATTTGAAATCGATTCCATAAAATGAAAAGTCCTGTTTCAATCCACTATTGAATTTCATGTTTTATTTGAGTTGTTTAGATATTGGCGTATTAGCACTGGGAGAAAGCACATGCTTGGTTATATCAACTAACTTTAAATTTTGAAGCTTAACGGACCTGTTTTACGCCAATTTAGTTTTTTTTAGTAATGACCAATTGAAATATAATCCATTAATGTCTTTAATCCTATCTGAACTACTTCTGATCATGTTTAGTATGATCCATCTCCACAAACTTTAAAGTTTAAAGCCAAACTGACCCTTCCAAAGCGGAAGCTCTAACCACTAGGCCACTGGAGCGGTCTGACTGACCCTTCCAAAAGAATCTAAGTAATGTTGGCTGGTTTATATTGCTTGGGCTCATTAGCAGTCCCATCATTTTTAATTTAACTTCTGTAACCTTTTCTAAATTACTACTGATCACACAGAGAATAATCCAGAAATTACTTTTAGGTCTTTGTCTCTTGAATTATCAATTAAAGTGCCATGCTTGAAAGGTTAGCGAGTTTGCAGTAATACAATCACAAGAAATTTTACTACTTTGAAAGCAAGGTGGGTAAAAAAAAACAAAAACAAATATGCTCCAGAATTTCTTAAATAATAATTTTTAGTAAATGGGAGATTTTAATGAGTGATGGGAGGGGCAAGAGACACTGCTCATCTCAGCAGGAAAAGCCCCCTGGTTCAAAATATATGGTTCTCATCAATTTCAAGAACTGTAGATGAGTAATATTTAAAATCAACTAAAGGCAAAATGAATCAAACCTAAACTAGAATAATTTTAATCGTTCACCAAAGTGGCCATCTTTTGTTATAAGTGTTGTTGTACTATTACAGATATATACAACCATATAGTTAAATGATTCTAGCATGTACAGTACTTGAAAACAAACTAAAACACAAACTGTAACCAGTCATTTAAGTGCAAAATGTAGGTCACAGTGAAATACTTTTGTGATAAGGTGTAATACAAATCAAGATGCATTCCCGTTACTATTTCCAACAATAACTACAGTCAAAACTTTACCAAGAATGGATAAATAATGTATATGTATGCAAAAGTTAGCATCCCTGGCCCATTCCCAAGAGGGCAGGTGTCATGAAACCAACCCAAACCATTGCCAAGAATGTAGGAAGAAAGAATAGTTTATTTTTTGTGAACCATTTTGTATGTGGATAAGGACTGATATAAGAGGCAACGACCCAAATTTTGTATTCTAAGTGTCACGTTTATCTTCCAACTTAATGGGAAAACATTTGTGTCAGATTACAAAGATTTTGTGAAGATAGAACAGATTTTGTGTTTTGGAATGTGAGGTAGACCTTAATTATGTGTAAGCTACATACGGTTCAGCCCTATATCATGGTAGGTGAAAATGGCTATCTTTGATCTGTCTCCCTGGATAGCCACATGTACAGTGCCATGTGGTGTTTCCACATCTTCCTCCTGTGAAAGAATACAAAATATTATTTTAACATATCATTCATTTTTAATAAAACAAACTAGGCTCACCTGCACCGTCAATGGCTTTAAATACACCTGCATCTTAGTCCTTAATGTAGGCACTAGTAGGGTGTGGTTTACTCTGGAGATCCCTGACCATAAAGTCCCAGTTACCTTGGACCTTGATCATGGTATGCAACCTTGAACAATTTTGCTGTGCAGAAACCATTATTTTCTTCTTAAAATAACTATGACCTTGTTCTTTCACCTTTGGCCACTAAAATCTATAGATTTCTTACTTACCCTAAATACAAGACATCCACAAAGATTGCTCAAGGAACTTAGGCCACAACAAAATCTATTTTACACATTTTATTAATTCACAATGACCTTGACCTTTTGACCCCCAAATCAACACAGCTCTTCCTTACCTTAGGTGCAAATCCTCCAAACTTTGGTCAAGATATGTTGTCTAGCACAAAAGTTATTAAGCAAAACATTTTTTTCCATCAACTCAAGTGATCTTAACCTTTGACATTGTGACTCTAAAATAATAGATTTTCTTAAGTGTAAGCCATTCACATATTTTGCTGAGGATACATGACTAAAAATACTTAAAAAATTTAAAAAGAATAAATTTGTCATTTTTCAGTCAGTGACCTTGATATTAAAACTTTTGACCTTAAAATCAACAGGCTTGTATCATACTCTAACTGCAATCAGTCCACTAAAGTTTGTGATGTTGAAGTAAAGTTATTGTGCACAAGCCATTTTTCTTCTCAGTGCCATTGGTCTTTCTCCTTCTGACCCCAAAACCAATAGGCTAGTTCCTTTCTTCATTTACATGCTATCCACAAAAATGTGGTATAGGTCTATGGGGTAGAACTAATATTAATGTGAGCAAACAATTTTCTTCTTTCATCCACAATGACATTCTTATTAATTTTGACCTTTTGAACTCCAAAACAGCAGGCTTTGTCTTTACCACAAGTGCAAGCCAGTCACATATTTTTGCTCCTGGTCTGTGATTATCTAATGTAAGTATGTGCAAGCCATTCTGTTTCTTGCAGTGACACTTTTCTTTACCTTTGACCTTTTGACCAGGAAATCAGCACTCCTCTTCCTTACCCCAAATGCAAGTATCTGCAAAACTCTGGTTATGGTAGATGGTACACAACTCAAGTTGTTGTGTAGAAACAAAATAAGGAACAGAGAGACAAATAGATATAATAACATGATACACTCAGTCAAGCATTTAAAAAGCACAATTTTAAACAATACAATAATCAAAGCTGATCAATTCAGATTTTGGAACCAATTTCTAAGGCTATCAAATTTGTGCCACCTACTCTGAGAACCTAAAACATTTACTATAGCATGATAATTAGAAATTATTTGCTACATTAACTCAAAAAGTTATCATGACATTCCAAGATGCTTCTAAGACATATACTTTTCACATCAAATCAAATTATATATCCCACTTGAATGTAAACTTTCTAAAAACTATCAAATCTCAGTCTCTTTCAACTGTCATCCTGTTATATGACTGGAACAGACTTGAGAATATCACAGGTAAGGATAATTACTGCTTTCAAAATGCATACAAATATGGCAACATCTTGTGCATTGTGGAAGTCATCAACTGTGTGAAAGAAACAGAATTATTCTTGCAAAAGTGCTAAAATGTAAATACCAAATGCTGTACATGTTGTTGTTGTGATGGTAATAAACACCATTTTTCATCACATGATAGGCTATATATGGTGCCCAGAATAACTAGTGGAAAAGAACCTGGAAAAACCCCTGGAACAACTACTGACCCATGGGACACTACTGACAAGCTTTCTCACATACCTACACTGGTCAAACCAGAGACCCAAACACATGTGGATAGAGATGAGATGGCAGCAATTGGCAAAGGCGATGACTTTAGCCCATGTAGATACTGTACATTTAATAACTGGTCTGCCACACAGTTTGTTATCCCTTAACAGCAATGCCAGAAAGAAGCATCATCAATTAGGAATTTACTGTCATTCTCCAAATCCATTGTGAAAAATAATAGGTATCTTCAGCCTAATAATATGTGCATGGAATAAAATCATATTTTACAAAATTCTTAAAATTAGGATTTTTTCAAGTCCAATGCTTTACAAAAATAGCTAATGCAGCTCCCTTATATATTATGACTGAATCTGGGTGAGCTAATGCAGTTCCCTTGTGCATTACGGCTAGTCCAGGTGAGCTAATGCAGCTCCCTTGTGTATTAGGACTGAATGCAAATGAATTAGGACTGGATCCTTAAGATATTTTAGACAAGATGATGGTTTCTCTAACATAAATGTCACAATCAAACCAAAATAAAATGTTCCTAATCTTTGATAATTTGCTTGCATTATACATGATTTTCTGACAGAAGAAAACACCTGCTAAAAACAGAAAATGATAATAGTAAAGGAGAAAATTAAATGTCATGTAAGATATTTTATTTTTGTTCTAATTAATAAACCCATTCTACACTTTTAAGAACTCTGAAGATCATATGCAAATTATCTTTCTCTGTTTTCAATTTAATACACCTGGGAATCATTTATTTTCTCTTTGATTCCATTACATGCATCTAATAAGGCCACATAATTTATTTTTGGTATGTGTCACATAGTGTACATTGTCATACAGACCTAATGGTTTACCATTTATTCTTGGTCTGTGTCACATAGTGTAGAATTTCTATACAGATGTAGGTGGTATACCATTTATTTTTGGTCTGTGTCAAAGTCTACAATTTCTATACTATCAAGCTGGTATACCACTTTTGCCAAGATTGATGGCACACACTTTGAAAATGTACATCTCACATATTCAAGATGGATTTCTTTCTTTGTATGAATCTATATCTACCAAAAAGGTTGCATTGGGTAGTATATGCCTACATGTCTTGATTGAAGAGATGGTCTTGAGTGCCAGATGCACATGCAAGGTGTGAATGGGGTGAGATGGTCCTGAGTGTCAGATGCACATGCAAGGTGTGAATGGGGTGAGATGGTCCTGAGTGTCAGATGCACATGCAAGGTGTGAATGGGGTGAGATGGTCCTGAGTGTCAGATGCACATGCAAGGTGTGAATGGGGTGAGATGGTCCTGAGTGTCAGATGCACATGCAAGGTGTGAATGGGGTGAGATGGTCCTGAGTGTCAGATGCACATGCAAGGTGTGAATGGGGTGAGATGGTCTTGAGTGTCAGATGCACATGCAAGGTGTGAATGGGGTGAGATGGTCCTGAGTGTCAGATGCACATGCAAGGTGTGAATGGTGTGAGACGGTCCTGAGCGCCAGGTGCACATGCAAGGTGTGAATGGTGTGAGATGGTCCTGAGCGCCAGGTGCACATGCAAGGTGTGAATGGGGTGGGGGGTTCATTGCTTGTTAAAATTAGCAGCCAGTATGGTGGCCAACAAAAGCCTACATCAGCAGCAAGCAAGACCAAATAAAACTAAGCCAGTGAATCTCAGTAAAGACAAGATTAAAATTAGATATAGCAGTGACCTGGTCAGGGAAGACATACCTGAATTATAATATTGGTGGCATCATTGAAGAAAGAACGATGTTTGGGTTCCTGAACCTGGATACTGGACAGCTCTATATTGGTAATCTGCTCCATTGAACTAGCACGCTGAAAATCAGTCAAATATTTATAGAATTGAACTAGCACGCTGAAAATTAGTCAAGTATTTATAGAATTGAAAATTGCACTTGTGAAATATGACAAAATATTTATCTTTCCTAAATTTTATTTGACAAGTTTGAAATGCATAGTAAATAAGACCTAGTTCAAAGAGAACAAGATCTTGCTTTTCAAATATACAATATATTTTACAACTGCCTTTGGAATTTCTCCTTGCCTCATTCAGGAATTTTTAAATGCCCATGAATGAAACATAAGCAAAATTAATCAATGGATTGTTACACAAATAGGCATTAAAATTATTCTCTTCTATATATCAGAATAAGAAATGCTTATGAAGCAAACCAAAACAGACTTATCTGATAGGTTTAAACCATGCACCACACACTGGGAAGGCACATACACTGAAATACGGGTTATATTATTATCTCAAAAGAATTCATGTAGACAAAGGGGCAAGGATAAGAAACAATGTCTGGTAAATAAAATCAGATCTGTGTGCTGAATGACAGCATGATTCTGGATTATGTGCTCCTTTATTAAGTTTGTCATGACAGCATGATTCTGGATGATGTGCTCCTTTATTAAGTCTGTCATGATAGCATGATTCTGGATGAAGTGCTATTTTATGAAGTCTGTCATGATAGCATGATTCTGGATGAAGTGCTAATTTATGAAGTCTGTCATGACAGCATGATTCTGGATGAAGTGCTATTTTATGAAGTCTGTCATGACAGCATGATTCTGGATGAAGTGCTATTTTATGAAGTCTGTCACGACAGCATGATTCTGGATGAAGTGCTATTTTATGAAGTCTGTCATGATAGCATGATTAATAAACCTGTGTGCTGTCATGAAGAAGATGGACACTTTGGGTACTGGTTCTCAGATAGGTGGTTTGGCAACACTGTGGAGGTATACAAATGGCCAATGACACAAGTAGAAACAAGCACAGGTACCTGAACAAAAAGACCTATTGTTTAAAAAATAACGCAGCTGTAATTGTCTTGAAAGTCTGATCAAGACATCTATGGTTGCTGCTCGCTTTTTCTGGCCCAAGCTTTATTATTTTCACTTGAGTTTGGTTCAAAAACATAAATCCATGTTTTCATCACCTGTGATAATCCCATTCAAGCATCTCTGGTCACTTTTTTCAGACTTGGCAAGCAGCTGTTTGGTGATTTCAAGCTGTATCTGTTTTAATAAGCTATGAACAAATGCAGGACACATCTTGCACTTAGCTCTTTGATCTTTAAATGATTCTCTAATATATTAAAAATGGCTGATGAATAAATGGAAATACCTTTCACTGTGTAAGAGCATTCTCAATAGCTTCCACTGTGTATAGCATTCTCAATAGCTTCCACTGTGTATAGCATTCTCAATAGCTTCCACTGTGTATAGCATTCTCAATAGCTTCCACTGTGTATATCAATCTCAATAGCTTCCACTGTGTATAGCATTCTCAATAGCTTCCACTGTGTATAGCATTCTCAATAGCTTCCACTGTGTACATCAATCTCAATAGCTTCCACTGTGTATAGCATTCCTAACAGCTTCCACTGTGTATAGCATTCTCAACAGCTTCCACTGTGTATAGCATTCTCAACCCACTGTGTATAGCATTCTCAACAGCTTCCACTGTGTATAGCATTCTCAAAAGCTTCCATTGTGTATAGCATTCTCAATAGCTTCCACTGTGAATAGCATTCTCAATAGCTTCCACTTTGTATAGCATTCCTAACAGCTTCCACTGTGTATAGCATTCTCAACAGCTTCCACTGTGTATAGCATTCTCAATAGCTTCTTTTACAACAGCCACTGCTAATCAACTGCAGACAATGATCTTCTAGAACATGCATCAGCTTCAATGGATTTGTGATTATCTTCAGAACAATGAAATCACCTCAAAATTGTATGATATGACGACAGTGAACAATATTAATTAACTTGATCCAAGTCAGCCTTGATATCAATCAGGCAGTAACGTATGAGTACCAACTGTACAGTATGGTCTTCATACAGTGGCATCTTTATGTCACTGTTATTTACCAATGTTATGTCACACCCATATCCATGTATCTGCAGGTGCCTTTCATGCTGCATGGCAGCTACAGATCATTTCATAAAACATTATTTTGTCTATCAATGGCCATTAAATGTAGTGCATTGAGAGGCTTGAAGAAACCAAAAATTATAACAAAATATTTTAAATACACTTGTATTTCATTCTATGCTATGCTTTCATGATGAAGATGAAGAGGTAACTTACAGATCTCCAGGATTCAAATGAGTATTGCTAAAATCAAATACTGCATAGGGAGTCAGATTGCAGGTCTCAAACCTCAATTTCTTTTTCACCATATGTTATTTCTATTTTGCAAATACTAAAATGATTAACAAATACGAGACATACTTTAGTTGCTGATATAAAACAAATTTTACTGCAAGATTTAATGAAGAATATTTTTCAATATTTACATAAAATAATGATTTAACTTTAATTCCAAACTTTTCCTTTTTTTCCATAAAATTGTTACCAATTATATCTAAGTACTTGCTTAGTTTGTCAGTATTCAGAAACAACAGGCAATCTCAAGTCTCTATCACAATCTAATCCTATTTTGATAGTTCCTACACCAATACACTGAAGGTTAATGCCTTATAAGTATAACTAAAAAAAACTGCTGCAATTTATGTTTTCATTAAAACAGAACTGTGTTCCCAAACCCAGCAACCCATGCTGAAAGGCATCCCAAGTTCTGACAAATAAACACTTTTTACAATCAAAGATTCTACATAAAGCAAAATCTTTCATTCAAAAATGTATAATTCACCTCGCTGACAAAACAAAATGTGGTAAAAACAAGTCTCTTGCTAACTGGTAGATTTACAAAACACAAACATAATCTAATATCATGATGTAAACAAACCAGTCTCCAGCAACCATTTTATTAGTATCTATCATTTAATAAATGACGGATCTAGTTTTCAGACTGAATAAGAACACAAAGAATGAGTCCCTCAAATGGACTGATGCCCTGCTCCTGAAAAAAAGTCGAGGAATCTATGGCAAGACTGTTTCTTCCTTGCAACAGCAGAGTACTAAAACTACCTCTGGCATTCTTGAGAAATCTAGCATACCAAAGTTTGGTAAGAAACAGATTTTCTTATGTGCCCAAGCTAACATGTTCACAAGATAGAGCAGTCAAAATTAATGTCATTCCACAAACTGACTTTGATATAAAATCCCTTGTATAATTGTGTTATCGTGCTCCCATGCCAGCAGATCCCAAAACTTAAGTCATGCCCTTTGACCTTAAAATTGATGTCAGAGCTCTGACTATCAACCTGCTCACTGAATTACAAGTGTGTTCTTCAGCTCAATAAAGTAAAAAAAATTAAACCAATGACCTTTGACCTGACTCCAAGGTCAATAAGGGTCTAAACTACTTCACAAAAGTGCAGATATGTTGGTGATCAGATTGGAAACATTTTCATTCATAACCTTTATACAGCAATGAGTATTTTTAGTGAAAATCCCATCATTCATGCAATAGGTATAGTGATATAATAGCATTTAAGCAAAAATAACCATGCAGATAAAACTTTTGGAGAAGTAGCCTTATAAAGATTTTGAGAATGGCCAACAAGGCAGCCATTTTAAAGGTTAGATCTGGATCAATACAGTAATAGCCATGTATTGCAAGAAAGAGCCTTTTAAAAATTTGTATATGGCCATCCATTTTGGAAAAGTAGCTATTAAAAGAATTTTTCAAATTTTGGTAGTCACAACTGTCACATTTTTGTTTCAGGCCAAGTCAAGTATACTGTATATAGTGAAAAGCGTTTCAGTGAAAACCCATGTCATTAAAGCCATCCCTCCAATAGTAGTAGACAAGATTTTCAAGATGGCCACAAATGGTCTGGATTATTTTCATTTGGGACCATGTACTGACAAAACAAAAGCAAAACAAGAAATCAACTTAGTAAGAGGTACCTACATCAAAATTCAGCAAAACCTGCCTTAAATTTGCAGCACAAACATGTGACCATCACTGTAAAAGCAAGAATTTGGATGCCATCCTACATGTAGTTAGGAAAAATTCAAAGTACAAGAGCAATTCTCCATATGCAAGTGCATATTGATATATCCCAGTCATCAACCTTAACTCTAAAAAAATCCCATCTCAAAACAGAAAATAACAACCTTAACTTGAATAAAAAAACCAAATCCAAAAATTAGAAATAACAACCTTTACTCGAATAAAAATTCTAGCCCCAGACAGCAAATAACAAGCAAATTCCATGAATTTTGTTCCATGCCTACCAAGTTACAGAATTAAATCTGACTGACTTTTGAAGTGGAACTAAAGTGTTACCAGGCAGACAATGGAAGGTAGTCAAGTTTCATCTAATCAAGCATCTGATTGAGGGAAGAAATTGATCAAGCATCTGAATGAGGGAAGAAATTGATCAATGGTCTGAATCTTGAAGATTTAGCTGTCATACATGAGATGCCATCAAATCAAGAAACCTAAATGTCCCAAGGCTGATCCCACCACTTCAAACAACTTTTGACTGAATACAGAATCTAATGAAACCTGAAACTATTGGCATGTGACCTTGAGCTTAAAGACCCCAAAAGTGTAATGCAACAATCTGATATAAGTATACTAAGTTGTATCCATTTACTTTTGACAGTTCATAAATAAATGAACAGAGAAGCTTCTGTAATAGTACCCATGACCTTGAATATAGGATCCTAAATGTAGTATACAACTCACCTGCTGATGGTGACGTATAAAATACTGACCTATGACCTTTAACTAGGAGACAGGGCCCAATGTAATATGAGCCCACCTTCTAACAATGATGATGTAAACGTATCCAAAGGTTCATCCCTTAATCTCAAATAATTGTTGCAGTAGTGAAAGTGCAAATGTGGACGACAGATGGACAAATGGTGACAGGAAATGAAAATGTGGCTGACAGATGGACTAAGGGATCAACAGAAATGAGATTACTATGGATACTGCTGTTTGTTAAAAAGGCAGGGAATAAAAAAGTACAATATAGTAAAAATTAAGCACTTGATGTGTGAGTCCTTTAATCCTGCTTGTACAATATTATAAACTCAATGGCAATCAGGTCTTGAATATCTATAAGTTATCAGTCTCTTCATAACAAAAGCACAGCATATAATGAAATAAGTAATGAATATAAAGAAAAAGAGTATAACTTGTGTAAAGGAAAATGCAAAACATGTATCAGAGTAAACAATAAGTACAATAAATAAATGATAAAACATGTCTAAAGTATGGCACACTGTATAATGATAAATCTATCACATATAATAACAACCAAAGAAGAACATATGATAAAGAAAGCATATAATGACAAAACTGCCAAATATATACCACATAAGACAGCTACATCTCATGAACTTGTATATACTTTTGGTAACACTGGTAAATGTATGAAATAAGTTTAGATCGAAACTTCTAAGTCCTACACATGTGTCATGCATGAACTGCTGGTTAATTCCTCAGATTTTAAGTCCATTATTTAACTGTCACAAATTTTCACAAATATCAACTCAATCATGAACTAGAACATATTTACTATCTGTTTATCATCAATTCTTTTACAACTTTATCAGCATGATTTTTCTAGGTTCTCTTCTTCATTAATTCAAAAGTTCTCAAAAGATGCTGCATGCCCTGCCATGCAAATCTTCATCTTACAAATGTTTATAAAAGGATATGAACCTTTTTTATTATCATGCAGCCCAAATATTTAAAGGAGTAGGGAGATAGATACTAGTTTTCCAGTCACATTAAGTTCTGTATTTTATACTGTTAAACCATTCAACATGAATTGATATTAAAGCAGAAATATCATCATCTATCCTACTACTCAGAAGTAAAGATGGTGATGTCTAACACATAAAACAATGACACTTTCATGTGGACTAAACTAAATGTCTTGCCTCCAAGGCTAAACATCCCAGCTAGCTTATTTCATCAGACTGTACTGTCAACCAGCTTTGTTAAGGGTTCTATAAATTCAGGACATTTTCAATTCAAAATTATTACAATTAGTTCATTCAGAATAGCCATACATCCTCTCAATATAAAATAATTGTTTCAAAATGAAATTGTCACTAAATGTCCCAAAAATATTTGCCATGAAAATTTTTTGATTTACAATAAAGATTAGAATCATTAATGACATTTACCAGAAACAAATTATAAGCAATATTTTGTACTCTGTCACATAAAGAAACTGGGTAAATTTAGGTTTGCCATAATGCCATGGGATTCCCAATTTATAATAATGCTAACAAGTAAGAATGACAAGCATAAATGTTATCCACAAATTGCTTCAACAGGGCAACAGCTCTGCCCAAGTCTGCTATAAATAATGTCAGGTTTAAAACTGTCACTCACGCCTAAGCACTAATTTTTGTTGCTTATGGCAACAACTGTATCATTGCTAGACATCAAGTACTATATTCATGCAAACCTGTCCATCCTGGTAACCCAAGAAAGGCTGATTCTCCATGCTGTACTGTTCACTAAGCTCAAACAGTCCTGTTGAAAAGGAATCCATAAGAAAATTAACTAAAACTGACATGCAAACACAGTAAATATATCTAAGAACGAAGTGAAAGCTAACATAAATGGATCTGGTATTCTGACAAGGACAAAGGTAAATGCAAATCAACATAAACAAAAAACAAGATGGCATGACATGTCAACTCAAAGGTAATTCAGGCCAGCCAAACATAGCCAGAAGCGTTAAAATGTAGGATACTAAATGACTATCTAGGGATATATTTCAAATATTAAAGAGCATATATATATATATATATATATATATATATATATAGGCCTGAATGTGTCCTGCTACAGGACTGAAGTTACAGGTCTGAAGACTGAGGATATGTTTGGAAAGTGGTGATCTGTTGATCTCATTTTAACATTATCATCCTAATGTGATTTTAACATCATCAACCCTGATGTGGGACTAGGAGATCAGCAGGTCATTTTTGTAATATAAAAAAATTACACAATTTCATAACATTTGTAGGTCAAGATCAGAAAGTTGGCACGCGTCATCATTAAGGACAGGAATATAACATGGTAAATTCTGTTTCTTTGTTCAATTGAAAACAATTTCATGCTGATGCAAACAATTTGACCTGAAAGCAGTATACATTGTTAGTATCTTCCGACAGCAACACAAAAAATGTCAGCTTTCATGAATAATGAATATGATCATTCAGATGAAATAACACTCCAAATACCTAGGTCTAAAAAATGGACTGAACATAAAAATTATATTATAGTTGACCAAACTAAGTAGACACTCTATAACCTTGGGTTTAAAAAATTCAGAACTTAGAAATGCAGTACAATTCAGGGATGGTCCTGGCTTTTAAAAAGTTGTCGCCAAAAAAATCGCCAACCTCAATATTTTGTCGCCAATTTTCAAAAAGTGTCGCCAAAACAAGTAGTGTACATTTTTCCAAGTGTTAATTTAGTCTATTAATGTAACAGGCAATGAAAATTACAAAAGATGTGTTAGTTAATACTTTAATTACAACAAGCATTAACAAAATGTTACAAACTGTTACATGAAGATCTGTCGCGATTTTAGAGTTGCCCACTTGTTGAATGCAGTTTCAAAGTCTAATTTTTCACATCTGTACATGTTGATTCTCATTAAATTCTCGAGAGATGAGATGCAGAGCTTATTTCTGATGTCAGTTTTTATGAAGTTCATCTTGCTGAATCCACGTTCACAGTCTACAGTGCTGACAGGTGACACCAGTAGTCTCTCAGCAGCCCCCCCCCCCCCCCCCTTAGCTAGCATCCCAATGCTTGTAGTGAATTGCTTCCTAAATCCCAAGAATGATCACTGAATGCGGTATAAATTTTCTCGACAAGGAAAATAGGATCTCCATTCCCACGAATGAAACTTACACGAGTCAACACCTGGCAATATTGGACCGTATATATAAGCATAAATTCACACCCAATTTAGGGATTCTTTCACTCCTGTATTTTGAGAAATAAATAATTATTATTAATTATGCAAAACTTTTGTTGCTTTTTTTTGCTATTTCTTGTTGCGGAGTTTAAGTCTCTGCAGCCGTAACACGGAATTGATGGCAAAAGGAAAAGATCAATGAGTAAAATGCTGCACTGGCGACAGATATAATTGTGATTGAGATTTTTTCCATTTGCTTTGTATTTATGCACAGTCGGTACTTCAAAGGTTATAAGTTTTCTATGAAGGTTTAGCAAAACTATTGTATTGGTATATGTATAAAAAAAACAACAAAAAAAAAACACAGAAGGATTAGCCATACAATTTAATTGTAACTGTTCTATTCGCGTCTCCAGAAGTCGGTCAGTTGTAGGTATAGTGCGGTAGCATGATTGACTGTATCACAGCATACAGTACTCAGCCCAGATGTCAGCATAAGCAGATTATGACGTAACAATGCACTGTAAAGATGGGGTTGTCAATACGAACAAAGGATCGTTTGTGTAACAGATTGATTCCAATGCATTGCTTAGTCAAGTTTGTGGCTTCCTTTCGTTCTCGCTTTTAATTTATCTAGTCCAAATCCATAATTGTATGTACAAATTAAATAACCAAAAAGTATGTCGCCAAAAAAATCGCCAGATGGGATATTTTTGTCGCCAATAAGGAAAAAAAATCGCAATTTGCGACATGGGCGAAGCCCAGGACGATCAATTGTCAATTGATGAGGTCATCATTAAAATGAGTTTATATCATATGCTGCTGTCTAAATTCTGAAAAGTGGATAAAATTAAGAATGAAAGTGCAATGACATAGATTTTGTCATACTTAATAATAGTCATTCAGGTTTGATAGCATCACCTGCTGTGTTCTTTGGTGTCTGTATTGAGATACTGTACTCTGATATCTATACTGAGATATTGTACTTCAATATCTGACAGTACTGAGATACACCATACCCTGAAGCCAAAATACCTAAAATATTTACAGATGCCAGCATCTAGCTTACATAGAAATCAAGCTGCAAGCACCTGGCTTACACAGAATTCACACTGTCAAATCAAATTGCAAACACCAGAATTTCTTATTAGACAAGGTCTAAGAATCTAGTTTAGCTTATTGAGCAAGAAAGAAAATTTATATTGTATAGTCTGCATAGTACATGCTCTTCTTCAAAAGTGCTGTGAATGAATTTATGGTACACTTAAAACATTACTTAAAATTAATCTCAATAACATAATTTTTTTCAATTTTTTTTCTTTGTAGCAATTTCCTTTATACTGATATATGTATCTCAGTTGTATATTTGTTGCTTTGACAGCAGCATCATAAGACTTACATATGAAGTATGTGTGGAATATTAAGTAAATATGATTTCTTCTCAAAGTGCAAATTAAATATTCTCAAACATATACTTAGAATTTACAGGTGAGATAAGGATAAAGCTGAAATAACATTCAGTTATTCTCACTACCCTCTTTGATCGGCTTTTAAAATGTATGTACATGTACTTTGTTACATTTTAGTCATGGATTACGTCTACAAACGATAGTAGGGATAAAGAACTGCATATCACTCATAACCATGCATTGTTATCCATACATCATCCATTAGCATACATACACACATGCATACCTACCTACATATGTACCTATGTACAAACATACATACTCACCTATGTACCTACCTACATAAAAACATACACACACACATATATGTATATATATATATATATATATATATATATATATATATATATATATATATATATATATATATATCTTTATTGATTTATAAGTTTAACAGTTCTATCCATACATGGATTGAGATTATTAGTTTATATTTCCCTTGCAAAGATCTTTACCCTGAGGGTTCTGGTTATGCTCTATGATATACCACCCATATCTGATCTCACATTGGCATAAACCTAATTTAAAATATCTTCAGTGGTTCAAAAGTTAAACACTTCACAAAAATACAAGTCATGGATTTATATTTTCCATTGCTCTTACCTTGACCTTAAGGCTGGGGTTATGGCCATGAGATGTGACACACCATTTATACATGATCTTAATTGACAAAAGCTTCCATTCCATCTAAATTATTATGTACATGTACCATCCATTTACTACTCTCCTCTTGTCATTCAGCAGTTGCAGTTATAGATTTTCTTCTTATGTTCAAATTTTGAGTTTAAAAAATCATAACCAGTGTCAATCATAACTTAAGCATGCTGATTACCATGGCCAACCATGTGGACCAGTAGTTCACAAACATTTCTGGCTATGACCCTAAAGAATGACCTCAACGCCCATACTAGGTCTAAAAGGGATTATTTAGAAAAAAGTCAGGTAACAAATGTACTTCCTATTTTTAAAGAAATTCAGCCACAAATTATTATCACAGGCACTGACATCAAAGATTTATTAAATTCTGCAGCAAATATTAACTTTCCCATTCTGCAATAAATATTAACTTTCCCTTTATATGGTTTGACTTCATTGTTACAGACTCAGAGTATAACATGTCCACTAAAATAACTGTCTTCACTGTTCAGAACATGGTCATTTTTAAGGACAAATAAATTGTAGTAAACCACTGACTTGACTACAACAGATTCAAATTATATAATGCTGGAACAGTTAATATTTATTGCAGTAATTAATAAATTTATGACCCGAGCACATCTAACTACTATAATCCAGTCACAAGCCTTCCATCCTGAATTCCTTATGCTCCAGTAATTACAGCCCACTATAATTTATTTTGGACATTGTTGTGCTGACATTTCCCCCTCCTAATATGCCACTTTGGAAAAAAAATGCAGCAAAGTTTTGACCGAAGATCTTTTCTTTTCTTCTTTACATTTCTATGAATGCTCACCGACCACATGGCCTCAAATCTAATCAAGATCAATAAGACATTTCTGTCAGCCAATGAAATTGACTGTATTGTGCTTCTTTGGCAAAAAAGTCCACTATATTCAGTAAGCTCACTATGTGCTTGATTCATTCGATCAGTCTAAAGTCAATGACAATGATCTATTATCTTGATTTTCTTGGGTCTTTTTATGCACCTTAAAGGTGATATGGAGTGAACTTTTTTGCACCAAAAGATAATAAATAAGGATCAAAAACAGTCTAAAATCAAACCCAAAGTACTTATAAAAATTTGTTTTTTTCTCTAAAGATCTATGTAATTATAAAATAGATTAAAACTTAAAAATATGGTGGATCCTTTATCAAGCAATACATGTATATATGAAGTATGACCATTCAATTCTTGATAGGTGTATAGAAACCAATTAGAAAATGAATAATTGCACTTTTTCAAACTGGTAAGACTTTTAACTGCCATTGGTCTGCTTCTCCGTAATTCAGATTCTTACAAATTTACTTGCTCATAAACAAAATGACTCATGAAAAATATGCCAAAAGTTACTTCTTAAAGTTTATTCAATGATGACAACCAGTTTGTGGAAAGGGTCAGTTTAGACTTAACACATACCATATAGCATCTTCACTAGCCAAGATTCCAATATGATGATCCTCTCTACCGGGTACACCTTGGCTGATCGAACATATTTATGTGCTTTGTCCTAGTGACATCTACTGGATTTCATGAGTTGCCTCCCTTAGTATGTAATGCCAACTAACCAATAGCGTGTAACAGTGGTGCATTGTACATTGGCTGAAAGTGTAGGAGGCAACTGACATAAAAATGAACTTTGTAAGCATAACATCAAAATTATCACTAGTAATATCAGAGGGAAGTCATAACTGGTATATTCGAGTAAAATGTATTTGTAAAAACATAGACTGGCAGTGGAAAAGTGATTATTTATCAGTCTATTAAAGTTGTATGCTCCCCTTGCCTCAATCATGTAGGAACAGTGTTCAAATTGGAACAACTTAATTTTGTTTCATGTGGTGGCTTGCCACCGCATCCATGAAATTCACAGACCCAAAGCACAGAAATATCTGCTTGATACACCAAGTTGTAAATAGGGTTATCATATTTGGAAGTTTGGTTAGCAAAGATGACTATATAGGGTCCAAGAAAATATGTGTTTCCAGTCAGCCGACCATCCATTCTTCATTGATGACCCAAGCACTTTTTCCCCCCAGGGTTTAAAAATAAATTTTCCAAAACTGATGTGTTCATCCAATTCAGCTGGTTTAGCCCAGTACTTGATAAACTTAGAATATTATATATATCCTAATAATTATAATATATATAATGTTGAAAAAATAATACCTAATATCTACCTAATTTTAAAACCAGTGCAATAGGAAACACGTTTTTTGCTTTTTTTGCCCAATCTGATTTAAGTCAGATCTCCAATGTCCTACATGAAGATCTGGTAGTGACCACTTAGGGGTCATGTTTAGGTGACCTATGTTATTAACATAATCACTAATTTTATCAGCCAATCAGATGCAGTCTTTATATCTTTACGTTTGGGAGACAGAGTAGTATGGCTGAAGAGCATCAATGTGTGCCAAATGATTTGATCCACTTTCAGATTTCTGAAAGCTGCATTTCCATTGGCTAATTCAATGGTCACCAGAACATGACATCTAAGCAGTCGCTGTCAGATCTTCATGTATGACAGTAGGGACCCGATTTTAATCTGATTGTTTCTTGGCCTAACTGGGATGGGCCGAACATCACCTGTGGACAGTCTTAGTCAAAGCAGCCATAGTCACAAGATATTGGGAAAATATTTAGTGATTCTTTAAGATATATAAATTTTAATATTTCATACAGAGGACTAAAACTAAAAGGTTTAAAAAAGTGAAGATGAAATAACCCTTTATAATTGATGAAAATTACAGTCAATTTACTGACCAATCTTTAATTATTCTGATTAACTGTCACACCATTAATATAAACCCAGTTATGCCAGCACATGTTGCAGTAGAGGTATACCCAAGTTATATGTTATTCCCAACTGGATAATGTGGCACACATTAGCAAGTCATTTACTAATTCTACTTTAATTTGTCCAATTACAGCTTAAAAAAAAATTCACTTTTAAGCCATTTCCCCATTCATATCTAAATCATTTATGTTACAACTGGTTTTATCCAATGCTGTAATTTAAATGAAAAGATTGTACATCAATCTTTTCTTGTTTTTAATTGAAAATGTAAAAAAATTAACGTACTGTAAAACATAATTAGGTTCAATACTACCATAGTATAGCTGTATTTAAATCAGAAGTTTTATTTTTGACTGGGACCATAAATATTTCTATTTTCCAAGAAAATGTCCTTTATATGAGGATTTAGACATTATCATAAATATATGGGATTGTTGTCCTTAATATGCAAGCTTCTGTTAATGCAGGTTTCAATGTATCACGTATCAATAATAACACAGCAGCATTTCCGGTGATGTCATTTTCTTTCTTCATATAAGCTGAAAAGTCCAAACCTTAAGCCTTTTGAAATTCACATTTTAAAAGAATGAACAGTCTGCAGAATTGTGAATATTTTCAAGTAAATTTTCCAGACACCAGGCTTAGATTATGGAGGTTTACATTTAAATGCTTGTTACAAGACAGTCATAGGCTCACAAACAAAAATCAATGTAACAGTATGTACACAACAATTATATTAGCACATATTATATGACACTTTTGACAAACCTTAATATTCATACTGAGAGCAAATAAAAACAATTCTGACAAAATTAAATACAAACTGTAAAAAAAATAGAAAGAATAAATTGTGATAAATTATTGTGAAAAAGCATTGGTTCAAGTTTGCCAAAGGTATAGCAAGTGTCATTCAGATGCAGTCTTTCAGCATACCTATAATAAATAATCTCATCTCTTATAAAAACATTATTTAACTGTTAAATCCATTCACATCATATGAAAACAATATTTAACTGCTTTATCCACTCACATCATATAAAAACATATTTAACTGTTAAATCCATTCACATCATATGAAAACAATATTTAACTGCTCTATCCACTCACATCATATGAAAACATTATTTAACTGCTCTATCCACTCACATCATATGAAAACAGTATTTAACTGTTAAATCCATTCACATCATATGAAAACAGTATTTAACTACTCTATCCACTCACCTCATATGAAAACAGTATTTAACTCTTAAATCTACTTACCTCATATGAAAACTATTTAACTGTTATATCCATCCACCCCATATGAAAATTGTAATTAACTGTTAAATCCACTAACCTCTTATGAAAACAGCATTGTTGAATCCACTCACCTCTTATAAAAACGGTGTTTAACTATTAAATCCACTAACCTCTAATGAAAACAGTATTTAACTGTTAAATCCACTCACTTTTATTGCATATATGAGTCAATACTAAAATGTTTTCTCCGTGACTCTGTTGTAATTGCATTACATATACGGACCATGTCACCAGCACACAACATACCATAAAGCTAGATTATGGCTCGGTCTACTTGTCCACACTGTCTGTGACACAACCAGAGTAGCGACTATGTGCCAAACAAAACACATGTATGTCTCTGGTCAGACACTGAAATATCTCCTACAGCCATTCACTAATTCAACACAAGACAATAGTGAGGACAGGCAGAGAACTATCATATAATGTACAACCCCCCAAAAATAAAAAACAGGAAATCTCTCACCTCCCAACATATGGCCATGACAATTAATCATTTACTGTCATTCTTTGACACTGATATGAACAGAAGGAAAGCAAAAATATATCATAGACAATACAAATTTCAATACAGAAAGTCCCTGATTTTTAAGTCCAGATTTCAGACTTCCCTCATCTGAATGAAATGGTTAAGTCAATTTAATGCAATGAATACAATTTCACTGACACAGAAAGCTTTAGCTTTGTAAAAATTAGGATATGTTAAACATGCATGTGTCTGAAAACATGCATGCCTAATATATTTTTGGTCAGGCTCTAATGAGTTGTGCTAAAAAAAATAAGTGTCAAAAATGTCAAAAAGTATTTTTAAAAAAACATGACTGGTGTAATGGGATGAAAATTGAACCTGAATAATACATAGAAATGGAAATATGTTTACCAAACTTAGTTTGTATAGTTCAAGTGCATTTTGTTTAATCAGGCTAAAAAGTTTTTAAATATAAAAAATATAGGTCTGAAAATCTAGGTTAAAAAAAAATGTATTAATCTGACAAATAAACATAAAATTTACTAAAATGACTTTAAAATCAAATCCAATCATGCAAATATTCAACCAAATTTTATTTTTCAAACCCCAGTAGTTTCTGCTTAAATGTGCTTTTAATGTTTTTGTCAAGTTTACAAATGTTTTAAAAAAAGAAAACAATAAGGTCAGTTACCAGAACCTAACAAGATCTTGGGATCAATTAGAGTTATGTAAACATTAAATTTAGCTTGGTTTTGCTCAATACATTTTTTTATGACTACAGTGTATTTTGCTTTAACGTGTATGTGATGAACATACAGTCAGACAAAAGGTCCTCCCCCACTTTGGAAGGGAGACACATCTACCTACATATTGCAACACCACTGTAAAAAAGGCCAAATACAATAGGTCCTGTTTAAACACATCTGCATATTTACCTTGTATAAAAAAAACATTTGTTCATAATGACCATTTTGTGGTAATCAAATGGGAGGCCATTATACACTGTTTTGACCATGGAGGAGGGTCCGAGCAATGAATCTTTATATTTATCATCAGAAATATATCAATAACTGTTCAGATCTAAATGTTAAGAATATTTGGCATGAAGCATGATAATAAAATTGATCAATAAAAATGCATATTTTGTAAAATGTGGATGATACGGATGCCACACCAATCTTTATGGACCAATGAAATGACCACAGGATACTCACATTATTACATATCAATGTACCACAAAATACTCACATTATTCCTTATAAATGTACCGCTAGATAAATTATTCCATATAAATGTATCATTTATCTCTGCCACAAAAGTCTACCATTATGCTAAGATTGCTAAAGACTGCAAAAAGCAAAGGATGTATGATCCCAACAATATTATTAGCCTACCCGCAATGAGAATACTTTTTCAGATATACAAAGATCATGTCTGTTTGCTCTAAAATATTTCAGTGCCTCACCCCTTTTTTTGAATACAAGCAAATTTTTTGCAAGTTGTAAGAATCAACTCTGAGGATTCAGGTGAACGCCAACCAAATATAAATGAAATACTGCTTTGTATTCCATTTGTACAGTTAACATTACAATAATCCAACTTTATTTCCAGCCATTCTGTCATAGCAATGAATCCGTCATTGTATAGATCATGTCCTTAATTTAGAGAGTTATGGACCTTGTCTTGTCACTGTCAAAACAGCAATAAAAAATAAATCTATATTCTGTATCTAATTTTATCATAAATATTTTAATATCCAGAACCTATTTCATCAGATTTGTTAAGAATTTTTTTAATATGAAATGCTTGCATAATGTCCACTGAAGTAAAATCCCATGGATTAACAAAACACTGGAATTGCTCAGCTGAATGACATATACACTGTATTACAACAGTTTTAGGCTTACAACAGTGGCAGGTATTGTATTACTGCTAACTTGCAGGTTGCTTCCTGTCAAATTTCAACAAGTTATATTGCTTGCTAAATAAATGCCTATGTAGGTATGAATTTTTGTTTGCTAAGTGGTGATGTGCTTGTTACAACACTCCACAATAACAGCAAATAAGAAAAGTAACCACGCAAACAGAATGAGTAATGCAGATCACTGGAGCATGGGCTATTGATCATAGTGAATTACCACACTAAAATGTGCACCAGTTCTCACCAAGCATTTAATACCAACATGTTAAGTGTACAAAAAAACTAAGCTAAACATAAAGGTTGATACAAGTAACAGTTTTGGGAAATATAGATCACAGTGCCCTAGTTTTGACTTCACATAGCTGTGCTCCTTATGACACATCTCTTTTCCGATATTTATACATGATTCCACTAACAACAGTATCAGAGAAACTGAGCTAAATATAAACCAAAACCTACAGAAACTGACCTTAACATAAATGGAAAAATAGAAATAACATGAAATATGACCACAGTGATCTACTTTTCAATGATGGATGAAGCAAACCCAAGATGTATTTCCAGACAACAGTGTCTGAGAGAATGTCCTAAACACTTACACTACCCTAAGTGCTAACTCCAGACAAATGGACAGACTTGATTCCCTGTGATCAATCCAAACATTTGTCTGATGTTTACCCATTATCCTCAGTGTATTTGGCAATATATCAGCATCATTGGTACTAAATTTTCAGGCCCTCTGAAAATTATAAACAATTGTTCTGAATGATTTTTGAAAAATAATTTTCAACTTTTTATATTTTTAGCAACAGAAATATTGGGCAGTAGTTCTTCATCATTTCAAAAATAAAAAAGGATTTCATACAAAGATTTTTGATAGCATTTGAAAGGTCTATAGGACATAATACTTTCTGCTACATTTGATTAAAATGTTAGGAGTTATAGCCCACCCCAAAAATCCTCTTAAAAAAAATTTCTTCTATTTGTAGCAGTGAAGGCTATATTCCATGCCTATCAGACCATATGCTGACTGATTTGCACTATGGCTGATTCAGACCAGATTAATTATGGGCTGATTTAGACCAAATGCCAGGTTGATTCAAACCATATGAAACATAAAAAAAACAATGGAACACCCATACCCGATTTATTTTAGTAGTTATTACTGCTTTCACAAATATAATAACAGAATGTAAAAGGTTGATTTTCAGCTTTCTTCATAATTTTCTAGCCAAAATTGGAACCAAATAGACATAAGCTATCACATTTAGACATTTTAACCCCATCTCCCAAAAATATTTTTAATGTTTATAATAAAAAGAAAACAAAGTTATTCTTTGAATTAATATCTGTGAAAAATACTTTGAAATTTTTTATAATACAGATCAGTTTGGTCAACTTTTAATATCAAAAGAGTAATGTTTTATAAACTGGGACATGGTTTTTATTGATTTTTTTCATATGAATCATATTTGTTTTATATCATATTTAAAGATTTGTTGATCAGTAACAGTATTAAAATATAGATTAGTGGTTGACTTCTTGAAGTAGTAAATAAACTTTATTTCATTCTAACTTTTGAAAATTTTGCAAATATTAATCAACATGTCATTTAAAGAGTAAATCTATTAGAGTCTGATTTTAGAAATGTGATTTTATTATAATACACATAATCACCCTTCCATAAAATGAGATCACAAAATTATTTAAAATCAGCATTATATTTAGTGTTCTTGAATGGTATTAAATTGACTAAATTGGAAATTTACAACTAAAGTGCTTTAATTGACCACACTTTTTTTGCAGATGGTGCAATGTTCTATTGATTATAAGATATAGATGTATTTTGTGCTTGACCTTGTCCAAAATCAAGTTCACTATGTTCTTGACTGGAGAGACCGATTATGTTTTATTTTGGTAAACAAAAAATACATAGCTAATAGTTTGTTTAGGAGTGTGGGTTTAATATTAGGATCCCTATCAATGAAAGCAAACATATTTATTAGGTTCTGGGTCATGGTTACTGGAATTCCCACATAAATATACCTAGCCAACCTGATGTTTTAATGGCATTAAACCCTACAACAACAACAACAACCTGATGTTTACCACATCCTTATTATAATTTTAGTAACAGATTTTATTGGCAAACTCAGAATCTTCTAGAATGTAAGATTCCATTAACACATTATCCCCTGGTGGCGAGTTTCATGTGGCAGGAGGTAGTAGCCTACTGCTGAACTCTGTAGCGTCAAGGTCATGTATGATACACTAAAGTGGGTGGTATTATAGAAAGGTAGACAGATGTAGCTCTACAATGATGCCAAATAATCTGGAATTTCTAGTTGCACTACAAAATACAGAGGGAAAAACCTCATTTTTTGGACCCAACTTTTTCCACCCAAAATTTGTCTATGGTCAGAATCGATTTTGTGTCCGGATTTTAGACTTTTTGGTCTCAGATCTAAGGCAGACCAGTATGAACTGTAAACAGGCCGATGAACCTTAGGAAAATAATGGGTCCGTTAAGCAAAAAAAAAAAAAAAAAAAAAAGAACTCCAACTTTTACCCTTCTGCTCATGCGCGAGCCAAACAGCCAATAAAAAACAATGATTCTAACATAACAAGGCATTAGGTTATTGGAAAATTACCTGGAAGTTGATGTATTAGGACGTATTCAGAAATAGCTTTCAAAATGTGTTTCCTACTTGAATTTCAGGCAAAAATGACAAAAACCTCCAGGGATTAATGTGTTAAGTCATAACATTTCCTGAGACTGCTAATTGTGATCTTGGTCAAGTAGAGGATATTATAATCTAGTTTACTTGAGAAATTACTTGTTCCTGCAATACCATCTGAAGCAGGAATCAGTCTTACTGTTGTGCTCCATATTTGATTTGGGTGGAATAATTTATTCAGGTTCTTATTCGCTGGAAATACAAAGTGATCTTAAATAATATTCTTGGACATAAACATTAATTTGGAACTATAGTGAATTCAGACATCCTGGATAATATTACTGTGATTAATTGGAAGATTGTTAGTACATCATCACAATTCAGACTCCTGGTACATTGAAGACTACAGACACATCAACTTTCTGGACTATTTGGGGTTTAATTTGCAATACTTAAGTTCTTTTTAAATTTTCACATTGTATTCTTAGGAAATAAATTATTTGTTCAATTTTATAAAAATTGTTCGATTGCACTCTTTCTATTATTTTGTTCAAGACCATAGTCATAATAATTTATTAATTTAAATTATTTATTGGAATCATGTACTTACAGACTTTTGAACTAAAACACTATTTCAGAATTATTGTGAATTCATTAAAAGACATTCTGGATTATATATCTGTGATACATCAAAACTGTTTGCACAGCAGCTCACTCTATTGGTACATCAGCATATTCAAGGCTTAGAATTCATTTGAAACACTATACTTTTGGACTTGTGATAGAACATTTAGGGTCATTTGGAATTTAATTCAAAATACTGTAAGTACCTTTCAAATTTTCACATTATATTCTTGGGGAATAAATTATTTGACAACTTTTACTAAATTTGTTGATTTCATGTTCTTCTATTACTTAAAGACCATAGAGACATAACAGTTATAGTACAAAAAAATCTGCCTAAATATAACAAAATCCATAACATACTCAGACCAGAATATATTGACAAAGAAACATTTACTGCATGAGCTATTTCAGGACTTTTGTTAGAGTAATATGACTTTGATATTGTATCAGTGTCATATGATACTGAATAAGTGATGTATGATATTGTATCAGTGATGTATGATACTGTATTGAATTAGATCATAGATTTGAAAGTAATTCAGTTTCATTTTTAAGATATAAGTTTTATTTAGCACTATCAAAATATAGTACAATATACGTGATAAAAATAAATTCTACATAAATCTAATAAATGCAGCAATATACTCAGACCAGTATATGATTGCTTATACCGTATTGGTCCTGTTTTCAAACAAAATATCATTGTTAATTACACTATTACATACTCAATTAAATAAAGTGAACTATTTCAATTTTGCACGAAAGTGAATAAGCAACATTAAAAATAGTTTGCTAGTCAATTGGCAAGATAAACTGTCGTACATTATTTAATTTGATTTTGTATACAGTTGTACAAGATTTCTTTCCTTGAATGCAGTTTTGAACTGCTCCATATACCTGTAAATAATGACAAATATTATGCTTGAAATAACTGTAAATGTTACATTTGAATCTAAGATGAAACCTTATATTTCACATGATCTAAATCAGCCCGTAATTTAGGCCTAGGCTAAAAAGCCTGTAATTTGGTCTGAATAAACCAAGGCCAAATTATCCTGTAATTTGGTCTGAATAGGTCTAGGCCAAATCAGCCATTACCCATCAGCATCATTTGTAAAGACCTTCAAAGGCATATTGATCTGTGAGGATTTAAATAAAGTAAATACTTGCCATATAAGGTATGTTTTATCAAATTCTAAAATAGACACCCATTCCTGAAATAGTAGGTAATAAATGCCTACATGACTTATTGGACTTGCACGACAGCTTTAGATTGAGCCACTTTCATATTGCCAAAATGTCGCCCGTAAGGCTTGTGAAAAAAAAGAGAAAAAACAAATGCTATAATATTCGTACTCCCTCCTGTTTGTTTGTTTGTACCCCAATAAAAAATTTACAAACAAAAAGAATCAGGGATAAAAAAAATTCACAAAACTTAGTCATTTAATTCAACATTTGATTGTTTCTAACCTGACTGTAACTAGGGGTACCAAACTCTGTCAACTTGTTAGTGTTTTGAATCAAACAGGAGTTTCTTTATTAACATTGCTGCCACATTTACTTGAATGAGTCTCTGTTTTCAAGCAACATTTGTGATGGTAGTTCACCATCTTTGATAATCTCAATAGTTCCATAAATTTTGAAGTTAAATTTCTTTAAAGAGTTATTCCTTTTTATTTATTTTTGGTTGTTGTAGGGTTTAATGCTATTTTTCAGCACACGATAGGCTATACATGGCGGCCATTATTAATGGTGGAGGAAGAACCCGGAAACCCCCTGGAAAGAACCACCAACCCACGAGAAGCTACTGACAAGCTTTCCACATACCCACATTGGCTGAATGGGTGACTCGAACCCACGCAGACAGAGGTGAAATGGCAGTGATCCGTAACAGAGAGCACTTTAGATCAATCGTCCACTCGGGGCCCCTTCTTCCTTTTTACTTTGTTCAATTTCTTTCAGAAATATTAAAATGAGACAATGCAAATATTGGATGCAGACAAACAGTTTTAAATGAAATGAACTGTTCTGCAAAAAAGAAACCAGTCCAGGACAATGAGCAATGTACTTGTTTACAGTGAGAGCTTCCGTTTGGTTTGAAGCGCCAAAAAGTCACAAGTGTTAGGGACCCATAGTGACAACAGTGAAAATGTAAATTGATGAAGTGACTAAATTGTGTACATTTTTTTAAAACATTATCCCCATAATAGGTTGACCACCAGGTCGAGGAACAACATCCCAAGGTTACCTTACAATTAAACGTTTCTGGTTACCAATTAACTGAAGGACAAAAAATATAATGCACAAAATAGAAATGACATGCATGCACACATGCATATAACACAATCTCTTTTTACACAAGTATACAGTGTATAGGTGACAAACTTCACAATATTACAGTACTGGTTCCTGTTTACCACATTGCACATGTTCATGATTAAGGCCCATTATTGAAGAAATTGGTCTTTCTTTTTGTTTAACTTATCAGTATATTTGTCAATGTTCTCACGCGCTTAAACTATTAACTTAAAAGCAAAAATGTAAGGATTTTGCAAGTTAAACCTTGTTTATGAAAGTTAAATGAAAGAACAAATGTGTATCATATTTAATCCTCCCTCATTCTCCAGGGCTACTAGTATATCACATTTAATTATCTCTACTTTTCCACCCCTTACAAACTTAAATAAGTTCTGATATAGTTATGCCTCAATTGTTGCTGAATATAAATGAATGAATAAACAAGAGTTTTTACAACAAATACTTTACCTACAACTAAAGGATGTCTTGGACTCCAGCTTGCCAGAATTCTTTTTGCCTTTGTTATTTTCTTTCTTTAATTAATTTCTACCATTTATTCTAAGTCTAAAGAAAAATAAATGCCAAGGAGTGTAAAGTTGGAAGAAGACCAGTTTAGTTCCATATCAGGACATATTCTTTCACTGATTTTTCTTGTTCCCAATCAAAAAAGCATTTTTTTTATATATAGATTTAGGTCCAGATAAGAGAAAAAAAGACTTGCTAGATATTCATAGTTGCTTTAATAGAATGTTGAGATCCATCAAGAAGAATAAAAGCATCATCGGGATATTGACCTAATTTACACTCACTGACATCAAAGACAAGTCTCCATAATTCACATTTTGCTTTAAAAGTATAGCTAAAATCTCAACACAGATAATAAACAAATAAAACGCAAGAGGATCCCCTTGACGACACCTTCTTCCAAGTCTAAAAAATGATGACATATTTCCATTATTTATAACACAACACTTAATCATTACAAAAGAGCTGAAACAACAATAAGCCATTTCTATTTTCATTCTCTGGTTGATCCATGATACCATATAATAGCCTGATATTTTCTCCAATAAATCTGTCTTTCATGCATCCAATAATTCATTGGTCAGCAAAGAAATCCCCCAATAATAGTCTTCCAAAAGAATTTAAAGAATTCTGCCACATGAGTCAGGACTTTTCCCATTTTCCATCTGTTTTAGAGACCTGCTCTACTCGTTACTATCAGCAGACCATCACATGATTATTTTTTAAAATAAAATCTTTTTTAATTTTCTTCAATATCATTAAGATCAGGCAGAGCAATTCCACTTATGTATAATTTGATACAGAACTATTTTTTGGCTCCTAAGATATCTATTTGGTCTGATATATTTGTCGCATCATCTAAAATGATTTCCTTTATTATCTTTCACATACTTCCTTTTTTCAAGATTTAAAAAGTATTTCATGCTATACTCTCCCATCTCATACCATTGTGCTTTGGATCTTAATATAACACCATTTATGTATTTTGTCTTAGATTCCTCTAGTTCTGCTTTCTTTTTTTCTCAATTTTCCTTAGCTTCCCCATCTATGTAATCCAACAATCCCCTGTGAATTTCTAATATTTCCTGTTCAATTTTCTTTAATTTGTCCCATTTTTCTTTTATTCTCCTAACAAAATAATCATAGTTTCAGATCCTATTTTCATTTTCAAAAGAACATTTGATCATTACAGGAAATATAAACATGAAGAGAGTCCTCTTTACTTTCCCATACATAATATGGATTTACATTGTCAGCAATATACTTTTTAATCAAGTCAATGCAATTATTATCCCTCAACAGCTGAGCATTTACTTTCCAATATCATGTTCCCCTTGGGCACTCTGAAAAAGTCACACTTAAAACAATAGTTGAATGATCAGTTCTATACCCTGGAAAGATAACTGCATCAAATGTATTCATTTAATATCATCAGATACAAGAAAGTAATCTATTTTGTTTCAAAGGAAGTTTTTGCATCAAGTTATACATCTTTAAGTTTTGATTAGAATTTCTCCACAGGTAGTTTAATTTTACTTCAGGACTTGGATTGCTGTTCTAGACTGTTGGTGTTTTGTCATGTAAAATATAAGTATCCAAATCTAGGTCTTGAACAGTATTTCGGTCTCCACACATTTTAGTTCTCTATTGCTCACATTTCTTCCTTTAGATTTCTAAAAAAAATTGGGTTATCATCATCAGAGGTTTCGGAATCAATTAATCATGCCTATTTGGACACAATTTTTTATCTGTGATGCAGAAAATCACTTATGCGGAGTCCTCTGTACACATGTAATAGGTGGGTGGAAATTTCAAAGACTTTCCAGTCCTGCTTCAGCCACCTGCTTAGTGGGAAAATGTGTTTATCAATTAGTTGTGATGATATTTACAATGACAAATTTCAGTGGCTGAATGACACATTGATGTACATGTTGCCATTATAAGAGTCCATCAAAATATTATGATGCAATAGCTGGGCTGCAAGTTCAAAGACTTTGACTGGCTGCTGGGTGGGAAAATGTGCTGATATTTAACAGTGATTGAATTCAGAGATATACATGTGATCATGTATAAGAGTAAATCAAATAAACAACTTTAGATTTCATTGTTGTGTTCATTTCCAAGTGTAGCTGATTAAGTAGTGCACATGACCTCAGAATCAAGACATGTTGAGACTTGGACAAAATGCCATTTACAAATTTGGATAAGGATTTTGGAGTTAAATGGCAATTGATGAAATTGAGAAGAGTGCTAAAGTTTCTATAACTGATAGTTTGGACGAAACAGTAGCCAAGTGTGAGAAAGTGTGTCCTGCCTGGCTTAGTTTCTGGACTAAGACCGTTCCTTTGATTGACAAAATTCAGTCTCACTCTGATTGACAAAATTCAGTCTCACTCTGATTGACAAACAAGATATGTCATTCTTATAAAGAATGTAGAAATTAAACTCAGTGGCAACCAATAGTTTTCTAATCTGCAAATTTTTCTGGAAGTTGACTGCAACTTTTGCTGGTGGGACCCCTATTTTTACCAAAACGGGAGTCATGGACTCCAAGTTTTAAAATCCTAGCGAGACCTATGATCATTATACCCATATAAATTTATGAGCATTGTTCTAATTCCATTAATTATAATATCCAACATAATAAATCTCCATTGAATGTAAGATCTTTCTCTACGGATCATAGATTCAAAAGAATTTCTAAAGAGTACTGACACTCCTGCAGTGGCTAAATATACATGTGTATCCTCATTCAGTAGCCCAGTATTTTTCATCAGTCTTTGAACTATGAGTTTCTTGCATGCATACAATAGACACATTCTCATGTTTTACAAACTGGAAAATGTCCCTTTGCTCAAAAACTAAACCTTGCATCCCTCTAACATTCATAGATAAAAAAAATTCTTTTTATTCATAAAAACATCAGAAATGTTATTTGTACATATTCTTGTGCCGGAATATATCGTATTATCATATGCATGGCACTCACACAATACAAACATCTATTCATAAAACCATCCATGGTGTTACAGTACATACCGTAGATTTGGCAGTTATATATTAATACAGTGGGCAATGGACGACAAGTGAAACAAATCCACCTTAGATCATTTGTATGCCCCTTCCAGGGATGGTCCTGGCTTTTAAAAAGCTGTCGCCAAAAAAATCGCCAACCTCAATATTTTGTCGCCAATTTTCAAAAAGTGTCGCCAAAAAAAGTAGTGTACATTTTTCCAAGTGTTAATTTAGTCTATTAATGTAACAGGCAATGAAAATTACAAAAGATGGATTAGTTAATACTTTAATTACAACAAGCATTAACAAAATGTTACAAAGTGTTACATGAAGATCCGTCGCGATTTTAGGGCTGCCCACTTGTTCAATGCAGTTTCAAAGTCTAATTTTTCACATCTGTACATGTTAATTCTCATTAAATTCTCGAGAGATGAGATGCAGAGCTTATTTCTGATGTCAGTTTTTATGAGGTTCATCTTACTGAATCCACGTTCACAGTCCTCAGTGCTGACATGTGACACCAGTAGCCTCTCAGCAGCCCCCCCCCCTTTTCATAGCTAGCTTCACAAAGCTTGTAGCAAATTGCTTCCTAAATCCCAAGAATGATCACTGAATGCTGTATCAATTTTCTCGACAAGAAAAATAGGATCTCCATTCCCACGAATGAAACTTACACGAGTCAACACCTGGCAATATTGGACCGTATATATAAGCGTAAATTCACACCCAATTTAGGGATTCTTTCACTCCTGTATTTTGAGAGATAAATAATTATTATTAATTATGCAAAACTGTGGTTTTTTTTTTTTTTTGCTATTTCTTGTTGCGGAGTTTAAGTCTCTGCAGCCGTAACACGGGACTGATGGCAAAAGGAAAAGATCAATGAGTATAATGCTGCACTGGCGACAGATGTAATTGTGATTGAGATTTTTTCCATTTGCTTTGTATTTATACACAGTAGTCGGTACTTCAAAGGTTATCAGTTTTCTATGAAGGTTCAGCAAAACTACTGTATTGGTATATGTATTAAAAAAAACAGAAGGATTAGCCATACAATTAATTGTATCTGTTCTATTCGCGTCTTCAGAAGTCGGTCAGTTGTAGGTATAGTGCGGTAGCATGATTGACTGTATCACAGCATACAGTACTCAGCCCAGATGTCAGCATAAGCAGATTATGATGTAACAATGCACTGTAAAGATAGGGTTGTCAATAAGAACAAAGGATCGTTTGTGTAACAGATTGATTCCAATGCATTGTTTAGTCAAGTTTGTGGCTTCCTTTCGTTCTGGCTTTAAATTTATTCAGTCCAAATCCATGATTGTATGTACAAATTAAATAACCAAAAAGTATGTCGCCAAAAAAATCGCCAGATGGGATATTTTTGTCGCCAATAAGGAAAAAAAAATCGCAATTTGCGACATTGGCGAAGCCCAGGACGATCCCTGCCCTTCAATAGACCCTTCCAGAGCTAAATTAATTTAGCACACCAATATGCACAGAAAATACAAGTATAAATAACAAGTGGAATAAAAGAGGAAAAACAAGAAGAAAAGGCAGATATGAATGAGTATATATGTATACGTGGATGTGGTTGAAGGGAGAAGGAATGAGCCATAGGATGGTACTGGAAATTGATTGTGGATGCGCACTTTTGAAAAAGATCAATAAATGATTAAGCAAAATACATATGAATGAAATTTGATTTATTAATTAGTGAATGTTTTGATTAAGGAAGAACATGACTGAGTGAATGAGGATATAATGGATCCATGAATTGATGACAGAGCTGATGAAGAAAATAATGAATGAATGAATTAACCAGGAAATAAATAAACTGGTAAATATATACCCCCAATGGAGAAAAAAAAAATGATTACCATGAAACAAGCAAAACTATTAATAATATTAATCAAAAATATTATGCAGCGAAATGCAACTCCCACATACCTGTCTGGGCAATTTGATAACCTCATAACATTGTAAATTACACTTACATTCTAATTTTTCATCAATTTCATCATAAATGTCAAATTTTATCCTTTTTCCTGATTTTTTTTCCTACTAAACTTGTAACCATTAAAGTACCATGCACTTTCAATCTTTGAGTGTTTGCTTAATTTATTGTCAAGTTTAATGTTCATCCTGGTCACAGTCTCCAACAGCCTAATTCCCTTGCGTGCTGCAAATCTTTCCACTTCCTGATAATTGAAATTCTACAATCCAAACCCCAGAATTTGACAATCACTAGCCAAGGCTGTCCCTGTTGACCAGAAATCCTTTTCACCGCCACTATGTCCCTGTTATCTAAATTGATCTTGGTGACTTTCACCAATTTTGAAATTCTCTTTTTCTTTTAGATTTTCATGTTCCATTGGTGCTTTTGGTTTCTAAATCAGTGCAGAGGTAGGGGTGGGGTGAGTACAAACAGCTGGGTGTGCGAATACTAAAACTCTATCCTGCTAATCTACCTAACGAACTCTGAGCTATAAGACAACATATTTTCAACCTACAAAAAATGACATTGCAAATTTTTTTATCAGCTATATAAGCAGGGCTTGTGCAAATCCATAACCGGTGGGAATGACCTTAAAAAATTACAAAATTTAGGAACCCTGATGTAAGTACACCATAAATATTCTGAATAATTTATTAAAACAAAATGCAAACAATTTCTAAGCTAACCACTCAGCCACTTATAAAACATAAAGCCTTTGCGATAATAGCTACCACAGGGGCTCGTTACAAAGAAAATCAAGGGATGGGGGTTCTAACCTGTAACAGTGTTATATTATTACAGGATAGAAACCCCATCACTTGATTTTCTTTGTAACGAGCCCGTGATAGCTACTGTAAGGCTAGGCCAAATAACCTTATTTTTTCAGTCGCTTCAAATTTAAGGTGATAAGTCTGTATGCAAACATGTTTTATCTAACGTACACTTAATTTTCAATCTCTAATACATAGTTAAAATGCTTACCCTTATAAAGGAAATTAACAACTAAAGTTATAAGGTAACTGCGAAATACTGATGCGAGGTGACTTTCATGTCAATTTATTTACTTGCAAATTTTCTATATTAACAGTAGTTTTGATTGGATATAATTTTTTCAACCCACCAATAAAACGAGGTTTAACAATCTTTCAGAAGTACCGACACTCGGAGTAATCTCTGCTATTTCTGTAAAGATCTAATAAAACCTTAGTATGGTTCCCTTCTTTGTTAAAGGGGGCGCTCACCAATTAATATGTACTTTAGAGAGAGTGACGTATATAAGGTGAAGTAGTTTGCATTAGCAGCAGAGAGGGCGAACAGACACAAGAATTCCGACAAAAAAAATAAACAAAAAAAAAAAAAAATCATCTCGTAGAAAGGTCCAGATTTTTACAAATAAACGTTTCCTTGGGATGTTTTATTTTTGTTGAAACCAACCCCATCAATAAAACCTTAGTTCGAAAAGGTAGCTGAAAAATAAAGTACTCTACGTCTTTATTTACTTTTTGTTTAATTTCCACGGACGACCAACGTTGGTAGGCGCCCTCTCTGCTGCTATTAATTAAAAAATTGTTATATCAAAATAATGATACATCCAGAATCTCATACTGCAAGAATAGCACGAGAACGATTAGAAGCAATTAAAAAAATTTTTTCCTGTCAGAGACTCATTCAGAAAAAATCTACAAGCGCAGCAAGAAGCACAAGTTGAGTACGAAGAAGATACTAAAAAACTGTTTAAACTTATTACTGCAGCTACTAAGAAAGTTTCAGCAGCTGTTGAAAAAACTATATGGGGGGATATTGCGGAGGAAGATGAGAAGAGGAAAAAGGGTATTTTTCCGGTATTAGAACAAACTGCGGCACAAACTAAAAAAATAGCAAAAAGAACTAAACAAACAAAGAAGATTTTACGAGATCTTCCAGTTGATATAGCTGCGGCTCAACCTCCACCTGTAGGTGAGGAAATACTTAAAGATATTGGAAAACTTTATACTGAAGTCACAGGCGTAGAAAAAGAACATACACCTGAACCCTGGCCAGTAAAAGAAAATATAAAATTAATTGCAAATTTCAAAGAAGGGGTTGTTGAAGAAATTAGAAATACTGAAAGAAAAAAATTACCCGAAAAAATATTAGATTATATATCTAACAAATCTGGTATTTTAAACCCCCCTTATGAAAAAACAAATAATAAAAATCTTATTAAATGGATATATCGCATATATGCAAACAAAAAACAATCTAGAAATAATGATTCGAAATACAACACTCTTCGTGAAGAAGTAGAAATACTTCATAGAGAGAGAATAAGACAACAAAAACAAGAAGAACTCTCCCAGTATCAACTTCCTCCACCTTTACAACGTAAAAAAAATTTCTGCGCCGGCAATGACATATTCACCGGTAGATTCACCACATGGATTTCGAAGAAGTGACTCACCTGACATATATCCGGTCACCACTGAAGTACTTTCTCCGGTAATGCAACCATCAGTATTTAAAACACCTCAAGATGAACCTAAAACAGGATCTGGTTTATGTCCTGATAATATTATTAATGATGTGTCACGGTTAGAAGTTCTCATGGGAGGAAAACGTGCCGGAAATAATTCACCAGAAATAATTAATGAAGCAGCTGATATTTGTCGGCGATTATTTCAAGGCGGTATTATGGATATCGGAGTTTACCGAGAGCTTATCGATGAACTTGTTGATGACTAGTTGTTAGATAAATAACAAATAAAATAAGATGATCATACATAATAATCATCGCAAACCTGTACAGGTCAGAGCGGTAAACTCACGATTACCAATCTACAGAGCTACTTACGGAGATGGACTTGGTGATGTTATACAGGGATTATTCACCAGGATAGCTCCAAAAGTAGCACCCGTTGCAAAACAATTATCAATGAAAGCTATTGATATTGTTCGTGATAGAGCTCCTGGTGCAATTGTCAAAGTTGCTGATAAGGCGTTCTCGGCGATCAAAGATAGACTAGCACGATTAATAAGACGAAAACAACAACCAGTAAAATTACCAAGTACTGAGGTGATGCCAGCAGACGTCAGTAAAATAATAAATCATGCTGCAAATCAAAAATTAGCAGAATTATCTGAAGAAGCAGAAAAAAATATAACAGCAAATTTAATAGCAGGAAGCGGTCTTCGTCGACGATGATTTAGATCATCATTTGGAAAAATGGTAATTATAATAAAATGTTCAAGCGCGAATCGGACACAGCATTTGATATGGAGGCACCTGTCCTTAAGTATGAATCGGTACGTGATTATCAGTTTTATTCCTATGATGCAATACAACCAAATCAGCGGGGGAGAATAGAATTACAGGTTCAGGATACAAGTAGATATTTCTTGACCGCTGAGGCGTTTATTGAAGTAGAAGGTAGACTTGTAAAGGGGAATGATACGCCATATGGTGACAATTTGCGTGTTGGTTTTGTCAACAACGGGATTATGGCGTTGTTTGATAGCGCCACATATATGATTGACGGAAAAAATATTGAATCAGTTCAGAAGGATGTCGATGTAGCTACAACAATAATTGGTCTAGCGAGATATTCTGACGACTTTACAAGATCAGCTGGTCCAACAATGATGTTTGCTAAAGATATCACCGACAACGCCAACCATAATCAATATACCAAGTTACTCACACCACGGGATACTGCAGTTGCTAATCAGGCAGAAGCTGCCAACCCCGATCGTGAACCAAGACCAGCAGGCGATTTTGATATTATAAAAAGTGTTAATACGACTTTCAACTTGGGATTTGCAACACGTCGAGCGGTGTTGTCGGGGATAATAGAAATTTTTCGTGTGCAATTCTATTATCTCACATCCTTGGATTTTGCAGAAATGTTAGAAAGGTCATCTTTGGAGCTAAACACACAGTTGTGCTCGTAAGAAAAGGTGATGATAATGATGCAATCTGGCGAGATGCTGGTGCTGCTGATGCTGGTAAAGTAAATATAACGAAACTTTCACTGTGGATGCCAGTAATGACTCCATCAATTACTGAAGAACAAAAATTACTCTCTTTTATGGATTCAGGCGGTAAATCATTGTTATCATGGTTGACAGTAACCACAGATGCTATTCAAAGTTCTGTTAATGGTTTATTTACATGGCATATAGCATCACAACAAGGTGTTTCTGCACCACGACATATTTTTATTGCGCTACAAGATAATGCTAGGATAAATAATCAAGAACGTTCACATATGATATTTGACAACCTTGGAGTTAATGAAGTTTCCTTGCGGATAAATGGACATCAAGAACCAGCTGAGATATATTGTTAAATTTTGATCAAAATCACGTAGCGCGTGCATATCATCGTTAAATGTCATTCATGGGACGTGATCAAAACGTCGATACTGGGCTGCAAATATCACAATTAGATTTTACAACATTATATCCGATTTATTATTTTTCACTGGAACATCTTGATTTATCCAAACAATCTGTCGTTGATATACACTTTCGAGCTCGTGTTACTAACCCTCCTCCTGATATAGCTGGTCCACCTCTTATTCGCGGCACCTACAGAGCAATCGCGGTCATACTCAGCGATAAACCTATGTTCCTTGAAGGTGGTAGTGGTCGAATGAGAGTCGTTGATGCACCAGTGGAAAATCTTTAATTATTCAGAAAAATATATTTTATATAAAAATGTCGTATGGTCATGTTAATGTTACTCTGACTCCTGGTCAGGTCAAAAAGCTTCAATCAAAAACCGCCAACAAATGTGGAACTAAAATATCACTAAAACGAGATCAGATTAGTGGTGGTCCAAACAAATTATCGTTGACAAATAATCAGATTAAACATTTCAATAAAGCCCTAGAATCAAAAACCGGAGTTCAATTTCATCTTTCTCCGAGCGCCATCAAAGACATGGTTAAAATAGGTGTTATATTTCCACTTCTTGCGGCTATTCCAGCGTTAATAGCTGCTGATGCTCCAGCCGTAGCAAAAGCAGCCGCGTTAGGTGCTGTTGGAACAGCTGCTGGAATGGCTCTAAAGAAAGCAACAGGAAGTGGATACAAAAAAAGGGACGCTGTCTAAGATACCGGGATCTCGCTGGGGAAGAGGTCTGAGGCTTCCACGTTAGACGTTCCAGCATCAAATTTTGATTTACTTGATGCTGCTAAAAAATTAAAAATAAAAGCCTTTAGAGGTGTTTTTATGTGAGATCAATTGCCGGACCGACCAAACAAACTCGAAACAGGTATTATTAATCTCGACTCAAATTCAGGACCTGGTACTCATTGGGTATCATACGCGGTTGATCCACGTGGAATCGTTTATTTTGATTCATACGGGTTAGCTCCACCTATTGAATTTATCAAGTACGTCGCACCACTTCACGCAAGAACCTCTGGTTCAAAAGTTTGGTATTCAACGCTACCCACACAAACAATGACAGATCCGCCAATATGTGGCCGTAGGGTAATTAATGTACTTAACGCTATATCAAAATCATCCAGACCGCCACATAAAGTCGTGCATGATTATACAAGCAACCGATTCGTTGCGCGTAAAGCGTTTTAAACAGATCTTGGATCTTAAAATATAATGGTTGATATTTACGGAAGAAGATCTTCACGCGTTGGGAAAAAACCCGGCGACGTTGATCTGTCGAAGTACGCAACTAAAGATGAACTTGCTGATATCATGAATCTTGCTGGAGTTGACCCAGATGAGGTTGTTATTTTTCAGGATCGATATGGTAAACTAAAAACGAGCAACATCAGATGGAATGATATAGTTCGACGAGTACTCGGCGCAGTTACGGATAATATCCCCGTATTTACTGACAGCGGCAAAATCAGGGATTCAAGTATATCGTTTACAACCATCAGAGATGAAATTTGCAAGAAACGTTGCTAATCGTGTGAGAAACACCGGCGACACAATGACAGGTGAACTCAGCATGAACGGAAATAAAATAGTAGTTTTAAGAGATCCAACATCCGACGAAGACGCAGCAACAAAAAAATACGTCGACAACGTAGATGGTAAATTTTCACGCTGCGGGCTGAGTATGACGTTCACGTGGGTGCTTTTGCAAGATTTCGCAGAAATTTTCAAAAAACCACAGAAGAATTCTTCGGCACTCCGCACACTATTGACATAAAACTCGTTGATATCAAAACTAACCTAGACACGATCAAACGAACACAGCAAGACATCGTAGCGGGGATTCCTGAGATCGTTAATAAAACCAATTTGATTAAAATTCCAGCTGGAATAACTCCCGGACATATCACAAACATCGTATACATGGTATCATCGGGATTTGCAACGTGGTCGCAGCAAAATAAAACTATCAAATATACCGCAACAGTCACTGGCGTGTTTAGTGCTGCAAAATTTGAAATATTTACAACGTATCCATGGCGTCATTCAACGGATAGGTTTTCCGGGGTTGTATCTGTTATATTAAATAGCGGAACCGAAGAAATATTTATTTTGGAAGCAGCTGATAAGAAATTAACTGCAACATCTTACTGGTGGTGTTTGGAATTTGTAGCTGAAACACCTCAATTGGTTACTGCATAAAAATATACGGATGGTGCACAGTACAGATACAATCAAGCGCATGAATGGCAGGCAGCGTTGAAAGATCGAGTCGAACAGTATACAGTAAAGTAAAGAAATATCGACGACGATTAGTTATCGTTGATGTGATTGTTTATTCAGTATCCGCTGTTGTTGCTAGAACCGGTGTTATATTATCAGCGGTGACAATGATGGCACCAGTAGCCGTAACTATTTGGATTTCAGCAGCAACAACTATTGCAGGTGTGTTTAATATCATCACAAAAAAAATATGTACTTGCACGAACGAAAAATTATCCGATTACATAATAAAATTACACACAGCGACGGTAGCATACTCGAAATTATCCTCGTTGTTATCAGCGAGTCTCAGTGATGGAATTATATCTGATTTTGAGTTTTCAATGATGACTAAAATATATCATGAAGGTATTGGTATTAAAGATACAAGTATTAATAATGAAAGAATTACTCCAGCAGATCGTGACTAACATAACTCCGCCAAAGATAACGATGATCTCGGTAAGTTCAACTAACCCTGAATTTAGTATTAACTTTCCTACTGCAATTCCAGTAAAGGAAATAGCACTAGCGCAATTAAGAGTATATTACAGCTGACCAAATATCAGATCAAAATCATTTAATGGTACACCAGCAAATAATTTGCTTGTATTTGCTAACAAGAACAAACCAGATGGTACTCCTGACTGGATAGATGTTGGAATACCCACTGGTAGTTATGAGATTGAAGATATCAATGAAGAATTTCAACGTAGAATAAAATCAATAACCGGAAAAGAAGCAAAAATATCGATTAACGTTCATGAGCCGACGCTATCTTCGACGGTTGAGATACATTCTCCCGATTATGCCGTTGATATTTATCAATCCACGATAAGATCCGTACTAGGTTGGCCGGATGTTCCCCCGGTGTATGAAGGACCACCAGAAAAGAAATTAAATGATTTTCTTACGAATGTGAGTAATTATGCAAGCGGATTAAATTATCTTAATGGAAACTCCGCTCATGAGCACGTTGGTAGAATTATTTTTAATTATGAAATTTCCAATAAAATAATTACCAAAGAAGTAATTGAATCAATAAGTAAGTAAAAAATTTAAGGATGAATATCAAGCTCGATTTAAAATTTTACAGAATTTATTTTCTAGTATTACACAATTTTACAGCGATGATGTGAAACAACAAATAATTGAGTCAATGCAACATTTAAATAAAGTTATATCATATTTTCGTGATGATAATGCAGTAATTGTTGGTAGATCGGTCACAAGAATTACATCTGGAGGTAAATTAACAGGTGTAAGATTAAATTATTCTTTTAATGATCTATTTACCAATCATTACAAAAAAAAAACCGCCGAGGAATTATTAAAATTTACATTACCAGAATTTGACACAACTGAACTAAAAAAATCTCAATGATCTTATCAACGAAAACGTTCCTAAAATACTCGATGCGTGGAGAAAACTGCCACCACCTTCAGCTGTTTTAAGATATAATAATGATCCACATGGCGGCGGCAGGCACGTTTCTCCGGGAATTGTTAATATAACCAGCACGATCGTGGTCAATTTGGTTTGTGACGTAGTCGATGGCAGCTATCAATTAGATCTCGGAAAATCAAATCAGGCTCAACAAGGATATATTTTATATACATTTACGCCACAAGTTTCCCCTGGAAGTTTAATCGTGCAAGAACCAACTAATCCTGTGTACCTGCGATGTCACAATACTATGTTAACACGAATAAATTTTAAGCTCACAGATCACCTTAATCGCTTAATTGACATACGTGGAGAAGAGCTTGTGATAAATCTGTATGTGAAATCATAGATCTTTGATTTTAAAGATACAGTAAATATATATAATGTACCAGCACGTGAGGGTTTTTATACATGACAAAGAAGTACTTGAAAACGCCATCAGAACAGCGTTTTCACAAAACACAGAACAATTTAATGTTAATTTAGTTATTGATGAATACGGAAGTGAGGATTTCTTATTAACACAAGAACAGTTAGATGAGCTCCGTCAAAAACGTATTATCGAGATCATTTGTAACAGAGATCAGATTCTAAATTATGCACACTCCTGTATTAAAGTCGATCAACTTAAAAAAATAACATTCCAGAATAAATAAATAAATATTGGTACAAAATATACAATATCTGATGAGGTGATTGTATTGAAAAATTCATCTTTTCTGAAATATTTTATTTTTTTCTGAAAATTTTATCATTTCACATAATTCTGAGTACCAACTAACCCATCAAAATTCAGAATAAATAAATAATAATTCAGAAAAAATGAAATAATTCAGAAAAATAAAATAAATAATAATTCAGAAAAAATAAAATAATTCAGAATAAATAAAATAATTCAGAATAAATAAAATAAATAATAAATATGAGTACCAACTAGCCCATCAAAATTGCAATTTTGATCATTTTACATAATTCTCAGTACCAACTAACCCATCAAAATTGCACATTTGATCATTTTACATAATTCTGAGTACCAACTAACCCATCAAAATTACGAAATTGATCATTTTACATAAATCTGAGTACCAACTAACCCATCATTTCAGAAAAAAATAATAATTCAGAAAAAATAAATAAAATAATTCAGAAAAAATAAAATAATTCAGAAAAAATAAATAAATAATAATTCTGAGTACCAACTAACCAATCAGTTTCAGAAAAAAATAATTCTGAGTACCAACTAACCCATCAAAGTTATGAATTTGATCGGTTTGTATTATTCTGAGTACCAACTAACCCATCAATTTCAGAAAAAATAAATAAAATAATTCAGAATAAATAAATAATAATTCAGAATAAATAAATAATAATTCAGAATAAAATTGAGTACCAACTAGCCCATCAAAATTACAAATTTGATCATTTTGCATGATTCTGAGTACCAACTAACCCATCAAAATTACAAATTTGATCATTTTGCATGATTCTGAGTACCAACTAACCCATCAGTTTCAGAAAAAATAAAATATTTCAGAAAAAATAAAATATTTCAAAAAATTTTAATATTTCAAAAAAATAAAATATTTCAGAAATAATAAAATATTTCAGAATAAATATATAATATTTCAGAATAAATATATAATATTTCAGAATAGATATAATCTCAGAATAAATATAATCTCAGAATAAATAAAATATTTCAGAATAAATATATAATAATTCAGATAGGGTTGCTTTGGTCGTTACTTGTTGACATAATTTTTCTTAAGTATCTTATGCGGGTACTGATTGTTTTTTTCGTTTCGTAATCCCGATCTGACCTTTTCTACTGCGACAGAAAGAGGAATAAATTCTTTTACTTGATCATCGCTCACCATAGCTAGTGACTGAAACATAGCTGCCTGAATCCGCTTTATGAACTTATATTGAGATGATAGAACATACGTATTTTCATTTTTAAGTTCTTCTAACGTTTCAAAATTAGATATTATTTTGTCAGGATTTAGTTTATCAGATACATTAATTCCGTTTTCTTCTAGTTTTTTGATAGCAGAAATAATGTCTTTGATATTTTCATGGTTTATTATATAATATATAAATCTTTAAAATAAAAAAAAATTATCCCTATAGAACCCCTATCGAGTGTTTAGCGAGTTCGTCGGGATGTTTCAAGGACGGCACAACAAATACAAATGGATATATACAATGAATGACGAGCCCCTATCGAGTGTATTAGCGAGCTCAGATTATGGATATATACAATGAAATGGATATATACAATGAATGACGAGTCCCTATCGAGTATATTAGCGAGCTCAGATTATGGATATATACAATGAAATGGATATATACAATGAATGACGAGCCCCTATCGCGTGTATTAGCGAGCTCAGATTATGCATGGGACGGCACAACATATATTATGAAATGAATATATACAATGAAATGGGTATATACAATGAATGAAGAACATTACAAACATATAATGAATGAAGGACAATACAAACATATACGCTCAGCAAAACCCCACCCACAATAATCAAACCCGTGGGTGATACGAAAATATGTATCAACCACCAGTTGATATGTGGTTGAGTTTTGCTGAGCAGGGGGTTTTGCGGTGCCCCCAATTATTATAAAAATCGCAATTATGCGCACACCACCGACCAGTTGTCAGCCATGGGGATTCGATCCTGGACCGCGATCGTCACAGTCCAATACGATACCGATTGAGCTATCGAAGCTTGTTACAAACATATGTTTCGGAAGTTAATAAATAGCTGAAAAGGAACTAATTTCAAATATATTTGCACTAAAACAACGGTTTCTGAATAATAATAGTTTCTACACTTAAATAACTGTTTCTGCATTAAAATAACGGTTTCTGTATTATAACAGCAGTTCCTAAGCAGACTGCAAATACAAACCTGCGAAATCAATAGCGGATTGTGAAATACACCTGTGTACCATAACAACGGTTTCTAAGCTGATTGTAAATGCAGCATACACAGCTACCTGCGGATCAATAACAGCGGTTGTACATTGCCCTGATTTCTCGTAATGGATCCGCTATATTGTATGATGGGAAAATATGTTTATATATTTAAAAACCATAAATATACTTCTACGAGTAATTAATTACGACGTAATTAGTTAAACTGACTAATTACGATCATAAAAAAATCAGAAATCTAAGAAAGAAAACTATATATTACAAAGTAATCTCCCTTTTGTATAATCAAAAATTCAGTAGTATACGATTATACAGTACTGGGTCTCCTCAAATAATAATATAATTTAAGGTAGTGATGATAATTATTGATATTGGAATGTAATTTTCTGTTTATATTTTTGGAGAAAGCAGTTTTATATATATTTTCTGCTACTTTTTGTACTGAATATGGGTGAATATTAAAGTATTTCGCAGCAGAACATATCGAACAAAATATAATTTCTTCGCCAGTTTCTGTGTTCGTAGCCTTGATCACCCTTCTAGAAACTGTCTTACATCTTCTAGTATTACCACGCATAATATTCTCACTCTGTGAGATAGCTTGTAAATTGGATAGGGAGTTATTTTGTGGATTCCCGTCAGCATGATCAATAACAAGATCATCTTTGATCACTCCGAAGAAACACTCGTACGTAAATCGATGACAGAGATGTCTTTTCTTCCCAACAGTAAATCTAAGATAGCCAGTATTATCAACAGTACCAACCGGTCTCTTCAACATGCAATTTCTAATCATGCCATTACGATCTGATTCGTAATTCTTAATGACAGGATGTGGGACAAATATATTTTGCTCCATTTATACAATAATATTATTTGTTTAAATCATTGTTTGTCTGAAATCTTGATATATAATCCTCCACGGATTTTATAGCGTTTTCACCATTATTATTTTTTTTTGTCATAATATCTTTTAAGTTCTCTGAACCGTTTTCCACCGCACTTTCCACATAATTCTGTTTTTCTCGCACCCCAACACCACATCGCAGACACGGTATTGGTCCTAGACTTCCTCGTCGTATATTTTGTAAGTGCATCCAACAAAATTCCTTTCTGCAGGATTTATTGCATCGATTTACTGAACCGATCATGAGCCATCTGCATTGAGACATTGTATATATAATATTCTTTATTTAAATATTTGTTTTAATTATATGAACGAGTTTGAGAGATTATCCCAAACTAGGCCTTCTAAATATAAATTTAATCTCGACAGATTATCTCCTAACTTACCAGTACGAGATCTGGTTGATCCGAAAAATAAAAGTTTGATCTCGAAAATTCACAACGCCAAGAAAGAATTTTACACGGATGGTGCATCTCATACATGGTCAACGTTCAAGATTATACACAATACTGTCAAGGACGCCACAATGAATGACAATCGAGCGGCAACTATCATTAACTACATCGCTGAGTACGAGGGCAATCAAAAATATTTCTTCAGAGTAAAATTTATTGTATTAACAGAAACAGGTAGTTGGATTATCCGTGACAAATATGATCCTGTCCTTGGTAATAATAAAGCTGTCATATTAAGCAAAAATTCCAGACCGGGTCTGTTGACGGGTATTGACAAACCGTATTATGAGCGAGCGTATCCTGTAACAGCAGTTATTTATGGAATCTATGAGATATATAAAAAAAACCAACGTTGATAAACTGGCACCAATGAAATTTTCAAGGTTAAATTGTGTAGCCGAACGAGTAATAGAACACTTTACAAACGCGATGCGTGGAAATGGATTAACTGATCTAAGGCGTGAAAAAATAAACTCATGGGCTGATTCAGTTAAGGATAACGGTGCTACAATAAAAGATGTTGCTGAATTAGGAAAAATATTAAAATTCCCAATAGCAGTATCAACAATAACGGAAGAAGTACTGTACGAATCAAAATATAAATCGAAAGGAGCTCCAATAAATATTATTGATCATAACGCGCATGCATGGACTAGCGCAGTAACAATATTTCCACGTGATCGAACTGTTAGATTTTACCCCCAGATATGAGTATGTTTGATTTTATCAACGAAATAAGTAAAAACGATCCTGTATCGGTATGGTTATTTAAAAGTAATGAGGAAGGTGGATTTGATCAGTTTGTCAGACCAAATGGTGAAATATATCGAACAGAATCTCTCCATAACGAGATGAGAAATCTTGCGGAGAAGTTTTTAGAGTGCAAGCACTCCACGGAAAATACTGACAAATTACTAACTAATTGCTTTACCGTTCCATCTGTTGCGGCTCATTTCGCTAGAGAAAAAAATTCATGGAAACCAACACGATTTGATTTACTCGAGGACGTACGCGCAAGTTGCGGTGAATACGGACACTGCGGATTATGGAATACCAAATATAATTACAATGATATCATTTCGGTTGATATGGTTGCATGTTATCCGGGAAGTTTTCTAGGATACGGAGATTGTTCTGTGTACTTTAAAAGATTCGGTCACCCCACAAACGAGATGACGCGAGTGGCAATTAATGGACCATTACCTGATTTTGATCTGACTGGATTCGCTTGTGTTGAATCATTCGAGCTTAACGAAAATCTTCACAAGATTTGTTATGTTTGGTTTGGCAGACATTTTTGTGAAAAACGTTGGGTGCCTATAGTTTTATTACGATATATGCAAGATTGTGCGATACTGACATCGCTGGTGGTTAGTGAGGCAATTATATCATATCACGCACAGACCGAAGTTTGGTTGCCCATGCCAGATTCTATCAGTTTTGATGAAGTTATTAAGGAATTTAAGGAAAAATGTCCTGATGTTTCCGAAGATGATATTATCAAAGAAGTTCCTAAAATTCTCGAGATTAAACTCAAAACCGCAAAAGATCTCGGTAGAAAAATTATAGGTAAATTTACTCAAGGTGGTGCATATGATCATAAAAGACATCACGCACGATTAATTCTAGATGATGCCGAGTACGATTTTATAATTGCTGATACAACAGCGAGAAATATATTTGTAAATCGAGAAGGTGTTTATTTATCCGACGGAACAAAATTGGGTACGATCGTTAGTTACATAAATGACGTCTCCCCACAGTATACTCATCTAAGATCTTCTATGTTGGCTTATGTTTCTATAAATTTATTATCGATGATTAATAGATTTCCTGAGACCGCAGTCAGAGTCGCAACAGATTCGTTTTATATTTCGAGTAAATATTTAGAATCTGTTATGAAATTTACAAGTAATAATGAACAATGGAGTTCGTGGAGAATAAAAAAAGAATTATTACACAATTATACAGAATCAGCAGATGTTCCAATGAGAGATTTTTATCGTAAGGGTAATAAAATATCAGAAATGTCGAAAGCGCCGCCGGTGAGTGATCCAATAACCAGATATAAGACATTATATCTCAATGGACCTGGTGGATGCGGAAAAACGACTCGAGCAATTAATATTTTTAGAAATTCAGATATGATCGTGCTGACACCCACACATAGACTTGCACACGAGATGAAACAACGGCAAGTACAATCGTGCACGTATCATAGTTTCTTTCGGTGGCGCGGGGATACATGGACTCCTGAACGAATGGGAGAAAAATATATACCTAAAATAATTATTTTGGACGAGATATGTACGGTGTCATTGGATACATTAGAAACGTTTCTTGATTGGTTGCTGACGAAAAATACCGCTATAATAATGTGTCGCGATCATGGTCAACCGCCGCCTTTTGTTGGACCATCTCCACATGATTGGTTAAAAAATTTCGTTGATTATTACGAAGAAATAGATGATGATCATAGAGATCTCGATGAAAATTTAAAGGAATTTAAAAAATTAATCAGATTACAATCAAACAAAATTCAGTGTGAAATAATACGCGGAGTGATCTCAGAGACCTCAATGAGTGATTTTTTAAATTTATGGAGACCCACCGATTTCATAGTAGCAAGCAGAAAAATAATCAGAGACGCTTTACAACAGCAGTTATTTCAACTACATAAAGAAAAATACTCAGAATTACCCGTACCGTTGTGTTATAGACCATCAGATACACGAAAACAGAATATTAATGTTGATATTCCAGGACAGACTGAAAAACAGAATCTCGTATTAAATGATATTGTCGCCGTTGATATCAGTGTGGTCGAAGATGCATTACACGCTGACAAATCTCCATGGGTTTTGGGATACGCTATGACGATCCACTCGTCTCAGGGATTAACTATTTCTGATACACGAGTTTGGATTGTAGACGATCGCATCGAGTGGTCAAATTTAGTTTATTTAGCGGTATCGAGGGTCAGAAAAATATCTCACTTACGGAGAATTTTAATTTCTGAAATCGTTGATAAATTTAACATCATCGATGATAATATAATAAGAAAAAAATTAATCGGATACAAACAATCTGATAAAAAAAATAAACGTGACTCTGATCTTGATGTTAAATTTATTACTGAGTTAAAACAACAGCAGAATAATCATTGTGCAAGTTGTAATTGTATAATGCTGTGGAGGTATTCGAGTAATGATTCAAGACAATTTACCGTAGACAGAAAAGATAATAGTCTCGGTCATACACGAGAAAATACCATGTTGACCTGTCTCGAGTGTAATCGACGTCGGGGTGCTGGCACTAGTTAAGTGATCGCGGTGGTAGTTGTGTATCCTCTGGAATTATTTGTAGTTGTTCACGTGTGAATCCACGTTGAGGAGCAGCCGAATCTAGTCTGTAGATTGCAGGTCTACCTGAGGATCTTGTCACAGTGGATATTTTGTGTGTGGTAACACTCCAAATAGGATCAGTCGCTCTCGCTTTACCACCTTCAAGTTCACCCGGTTCATATAAATATCTAACTGTAATATCACCCAATATTTTTTGCTTTTCAATATCTTTTCGTTGTGTTGGTATATTTTTTTTGTAATTGCATTAATGGGTTTCATGTTGGTTGTTCGTGTAATCTCATTATTTAATGCAGCTATCACGCTTGGTAATCTTGCAACCCATTCGCGAGATCTTTTATCTTGAATAAATTCCCTCGCGTATTGATATCCAAATAACCGCTCAGCAAGTGTTCGATTAAATCGCTCAACAATTGCCTGATCACGATGAATTGCAGTATGTCCTCGTCGTATTTTGGTATTATGTTGTTTCATCAGCGATGATACTGGACCAAGAAATTCCTTACCAGGATCAACCTGTAGCAGCTGTGGCCATCGCAGACCACCTTGTGGTCTGAGTCCTCGTTGATAAATTCGTTCAAACGCATCGGCTACTTCAGATGATGTTTTCGTTGATAGCGGCTCTGCCTCTTTATGCCTACTTGCAACATCAACAACGGTTAGCGCGTACTTGTACGTTTTTCTGCGTACAGTATCATGTGGTAAAAACAGAGTATCTGCTTGATGAACTTCATTAGGAACACTAACATCGAAATACGCATACTGAATTCGTTTCGGTGGTGGTAGGTAAATTTGCCATATTGCTTGTTTGGATAACCACGCTTTAGCAGTAGAATGTTTAACCGCTGCTGCATCAGCAAGTTTACCAATTGCTGCTCTGCCTCTCCAGTATCCTCTTGGTGAATAATAAATTAATTCCATTATATATTACCAGACCCTAATACGAGTTTACCTTTCATCGCAGATCTTACTAACCAATTAGCTAATTTTTCTTTGATATTTTTATTTTTTATAGAATCTAGCGCATGAATTAATTTTACATCTGCAATATGCCTATCTTGTAGATTTTTACTTTTATAAGCTACATCATGAGCGTGACAAGCTCGATCAATAGCGTTTATGGGTTCCTCGCCTGGTTTTGGTTGATCCTGATTATCAAGTCTGATATCAAGTCTGGTACCAGGACCGCAATACTTATATCCTGGTAGATGTTTCTCTCCTGAGTATTTAGCCCATGGGGCACCTGGAAACTTTGACATCAAATTAGCAATATCACCACCGCGCTTATTAGGTAAAAACGAAAATTTCTTTCTACCGCACACAGAACATTTTCCACCATACGCTATTTTTTTATTTTTTGTTGTAACCGTAGCTAAATCATTAGTTGGAGTTTTAACTCTACAGCGTAAACAATATAAATTCATATTATAAAATATATGGATATAATTGATTTCTCAGCGACAAGAAAACGAGAACCTGTTAAGCATCATCCTGCGCTACCCAATTCCATCAGAATGATTATCATAGGACCATCTGGATCGGGTAAGACGCAATTATTACTTAATTTGATAATGAGATGGTTGAAATGGGATAAATTATATTTGGTGGCACCATCCGCCGATGATCAGAGGTGTTATGATGTACTTAAAGATTTCAATGAAAACGCAAGATTACTGGACAAAGATAATGATGTTATAGAGTTTATAACCGATATTGATGAAGCACCATCCGTAGATGTTTTAGACGGATTTATTAATAATTTAGTTGTATACGACGATGTGATGCTAGATAAACAATCAAATCCAGCCAGAATATTTTCTCGTGGTAGACATAAAAATACAGATGTGATCTATGTTACTCAACGGTATACACAAATTCCGAAAGTGATCAGAGACAACTGCAATATTTTAGTTGTGTTTAATGGTGTAGACACACACACACTTAGAAATATTCATCAAACTTGGTGTGGTGGTGACATGGATTATAATAAATTCAGAAATTTCTTCTCACAAGCGCAAGCTACTCCGCATGGATATATAACAATAAATTTACATGATCCAAGAAAAAGATATCGTGTAGGTCTTGATAAAATCTTTTAACGTTTTTGATTTTTAAAATTAATATAGCAGCAGAGAGGGCGCCTACCAACGTTGGTCGTCCGTGGAGATTAAACAAAAAATAAATAAACACGTAGAGTACTTTATTTTTCAGCTACCTTTTCGAACTAAGGTTTTATTGATGGGGTTGGTTTCAACAAAAATAAAACATCTCAAGGAAACGTTTATTTGTAAAAATCTGGACCTTTCTACGAGATGATTCTATTTTTTTTTTATTTTTTTTTTGTCGGAATTCTTGGGTCTGTTCGCCTTCTCTGCTGCTGCATTTAAAACATGCACAATGGAGAGAATGTTGGCATACCTATATGCTACAGTAATGTAATGTGGATGATATTTCTTTGGATATTGTACTTTTGGAAATTTTACATGATTTAAGCACACTGCTAACTAAAATTATTGCTCCCTTGTGTTAAAAAATCAGCCTGAATTAGTCTAAAGTACACTATACATAGCAGCTATTAAAATAGGGAAAATGAATTTTGCCAGACTAGACAATACCATCTTCTGGATGTGCAATGAATGAATTACCAAATATGTAAAATGTAAAAAAAGTTATCGGCTCTTTTTTATACAATTTACCTCTGAAGTTCAGGAAGTGAAAATGACCAAGTAGAGCTAGCACTTTTTTGAAAGATTCACATTTGAAGTAAGGCCAAGCTGTATACTCTATAACCCATAGTACACCCATCAATCATACATCAAAATAAAGGGAATTAAAGGTTCTTTTAATTATACCTAAGATATACAAGGTCTTTTTTAAATAGCCAGTATAACCAGTGAGGAAAACCGGGGACATTCTTTTTCTTTAAAATCTTATGCAAAGTGCGAAACTGTATAACGCTACCAAAAGGGAGTAGAGAGATGTCAGGGAACTAGACCAATAACAACTTGGAAGATGTAGACCGATTAGATTCCCTCATTTTGTGAGAAAACAACATTCTAGCGCAAGAAAGTAACTCACAGACTGATATCTGTTTACTGTAATAATCTACAGTACACTTAATATGTAAATTAAGGGCAACCGAACTAACATATGTTTTTGGAAACTGGACTAACTTTATAATCGTCCTTTCTGGCATAAATAACAACTGTGTGTGTGTGTGTGTGTGTGTGTGTGTGTGTGAAATAATAAAATAAAATATAGACAAACGGTCATGCATATAATTATGTTATTATAAACGATATACAATATATCAATTAAAAATAATTATACAATTTTATATAATGCATTGTCATTAAAGCAATTAGGATCTGATGTATCTTACTTACGAACCCAATAAGTTTCTGTTATGAGTCTTTTCATGTCACCATGCATAATATCTATTGGCATGAAAGAAAAATCGAGCAGAGAGTGATTATTGGTGTTACAGTGTGTTGAATCATTAGAGGAAAGCAGAGGATCTCTATATTTTTTTTAATTGAAAGAAATGATTATTCATTTTCCTAGAAACTTGTTGAAGTGTTTGTCCAACATATTGCATGTTACATTTTTTTTACAGGTTATCAAATAAATCACATCAGTTGATATGCAGCTAGTTTTATCACGTAGTGAAAATACCTCTTTTGTATCAGCGCTACTGGAAGAAGCACTTTCTCTTATGTTTGTACATTGAGAGCGCCAGTGTCTGTTACATTTAGATGACGAAAATTGTCTTTTTTATTTTCTGTCTGTTTAGTTCTAATTAGAAAATCTTGCATATTTTTTGGTCTTCTATAAGCGAGAATTGGTTTAGTTTTTGTAGAGTGATTTTATGCTGATTTTATTTGATAAATTTATTAATTATACAATCTATATTAGGTAATGAAGGATTATATTGTGCTGTGAAAGGAATTATATTTTTCTCTATTTTACATTCTGCTGTGTTGAAAGCCTCACGTTGAGTAAGATTACGGGCTTTGTTCAGCGCAGAATCAATTATATGTGTAGGATAATTTTTGTTTTGGAAAAATGTTTGTAATTTATTCACTGAATTTTCTAATTGACAATCATCTGAAATAATGTGTCGGTATCTTTTGGCCTGGCTATATGGTATACCGTTTTTACATGACATGGGACGACATGAAGAATATTAGATATTAGTTTCCTTGACATGAATATTTGTTGAGATAGTGTTATCAATATGTTTTATTACATTTACATCTAAAAATTAAACATGGGTACTAGATGCAGCATGAGTAAATTTAATCGTCGGGTGAAGATGATTTAGGCGATCAATAAATTATTTATTCATTTGAACGGTTCCAGATCATAAATATGTCATCTAAAAATCTGAAACATGTAGATGCATTAAACTTTTCATTTTGAAGAAAATCTTTTTCTAATTTATCCATGAAAAGGGAAGCGTATGAAAAAGCCATAGAACTATACCTTCCCGTCCCCATTATTTGAATGTAATTCGTATTATTAAATTGAAAATAATTATTTTCCAATATAAGTTTTATTATTTTACAATTATCTTCACTAGATAGTGTGCTATTATTAGGATTGTTATCAAGAAAATATTTACACGCTTCAATAGCATCTGCATACGGAATGTTGATACATAGTGATGTTACCTCTAATGATACCAGGATTGACTTATAAGATAGCTGTGGAAAAGACTTTCACATTTTAATTAAATCAGTAGTATCTTTAACATATGAAGGAAGTGATTTCATTAAAGATTGTAAAACAATATCAATAGCTTCGGATAGGTTTTCAGTATTTGAATTACAACCCGACATAATGGGCCGTCATGGATAATTTGAAGTTAAATTATGGTCAGGATTTTTATGAGCTTTGGGTAATTTGTAGAATTGAGGTGTACGTATGCTAAGAGGGAAAGTATCAAATTCCTCGTATACGGAATTATTATTTTTAGTGATCTCATTAATGCATGTTGAATTTTTTTAATCTAATTTCTATTGATTAGTCTTCGTTAATGTGTTTGTAGTATTTTTCATCATTCAATTGACGTTCAACTTCTTTAAAATAGTCTTCTTGATTCATAATAATAATAGTGTTTGACTTATCATCCTTTTTAATCACTATACTGTCGTCATTCATTAGATTATATAAAGACTTAATTTCATCCTTAGAAATATTATTGATATTGCTTTTGATGACTACCAGTTAATATCTCTTTTGTGATCTCGTCAATATAAAAATCTCAGTATGAATCACGTCCACTAGGTGGTGTAAACGATTATTTAATTATGTCAAAATAATCATTTTTTTTAGAATGAAAATAATTCGAATTACTCTCTGAATCGTTGCATTCTTTATCAGAAAAAAAATATTTTAATTTTAGGCGTCTAGAAAAATTAAAACTTTCTTAAGCTAATTTAATTTTAATGTGACATTTTGGTTTGGGACAAAATTTTAGCCCTTTGCATAACAGTATATAGCCAGTATCAGTTAATTTTCTACGTGAGATGATTAACACTGTTTCTTTAACTCTGTTTCTTTACCTCTCTTTGTTTTCTTCGCTTTTTTTTCTTTCTTTCTCCACTCTCTCTACGTCTGAATCTGTGGAACCTCCTTTTGTTTTGTCTTGTGATGTCGTCTCTATTAGCCCTTGTAAAATCTTTATCAGGTTCAGTGTCTTTTTCATGGTCATTCTTTCTGATTCCTCCGTTTTACGGCTTCCGCGTATTTTTTGTTGTTGATTTTATTTTGTTGAGCAGTTTCCGAATCTCCAGGACTATGAAAATTCGACAGGTGGCAACCTGATTATTCTTGGAGATTTCAACTTTCACTTTGACTGTCCTGGAAACTCAAATACATCAAAACTCATAGAGTCTATTAATGTAACTCATAGAGTCTATTAATGTTTTCAACCTCAAACAGTCAGTTAACCAACCCACCCATAAACATGGTCACATTTTAGACTGGATTCTTCATAGACCTGATGATAACATTCTACGGTCCTCCCTGGTATCCCATGACCTTGCATCAGATCACCTCTGCATTATATGCCATCTGGACGTATCAGTCCCTAACCGTCCACCTTTATCTGCTACTAAAAGAAACCTCCATATGATAAATAGAACCAAACTAATGTACGACATCCAAGCTAACCTACCAACTTGCTTACCTCCTACCACAGAACAACTCGATAACTGTCTGCGTTCATTGCTTGACAAACATTCCCCAGCTACCAAGTGCAGAGTATCAATTCAAAAGTGTTCTCCATGGTATAGCAGTGTTAGGGATCAGCTTCGCATTGCTAAAGAGACCGCCGTAAAGCTGAGAGGCTCTGGCTTTCCACCAAACTCACTATTCATAAGCAACTCTATGAAGCCGCAAAGAAGAATGTCACAAATATAGTCCATGCAGCGAAATCAGCCCACTACACTACTAAGATCATGGAAAGTTTCAGCTGCAAAGAGCTCTTCGAGATTACTAACAAGCTAATGTCAAGGAACAAATCTACACCACTTCCAACTACCTTTTCTCCAGTCGACCTTCCGGACATGTTTGCAAATTTCTTCCGTGACAAAGTACAAACCATTAGAGATAAGCTTGACACCACAATTTCAATTGACTCGTCGTCACCATACAGTTGGGATACAGAATTTGAGTGGCAACCATTAGCAGCATTTGAACCTGTCTCATGGATTTCGTACGTACAATCGTGATGAAGAGTACACCAAAGTCATGTGAACTTGATCCAATTCCAACATCACTGCTGCTTGAGTGCTTAGATCCAGTATTGCCTTCACTAACTGATGTTATTAATACCTCTCTCTCATCAGGGGAGTTTACATAAATTTTCAGAACTGCCATTGTAAAGCCTCTGCTGAATAAAACCAACACTAGACCATAACGATTTAAAGAACTACCGCCCAGTTTCTAATCTCCCATTCATTTCAAAAATCTTAGAAAAGGTTGTTCTATCAAAGCTTGTATCTCATCTAAATTCAAACTGTCTTTTTTAGCAATGTACAATCTGCATATCGCCCTTGCCACAGTACTGAAACTACTCTTCCAAAAGTAGTTAATGACATTCTCTCTGCGTTGGATAGCGGAAAGATTACAGTCCTCACCCTCCTTGATTTGTCTGCAGCATTTGACACAATAGACCATGATATATTACTTCACCGTCTCCAGCATGTATTTGGCATTCATGATACAGCCTTACTGTGGTTCAAAGTCCTGCTTGGTCAACAGGACACAAATTGTATCTGCAAATGGAATACACTCCAGCCCAGTTGATCTATGTTGTGGTGTTCCACAGGGGTCTGTTCTTGGGCCTGTTCTCTTCATTCTTTACACTCAGTCGCTATCAAGTGTCATAGATCATCATCCAGTGTCTCACCAATTGTACACTGATGACACCCAAATATACAAATCTAGCCACCCAACTGAAGTTGATGCTACCATCCAAGGTGTAGAGAGGTGCATTTCTGATGTGAAATCATGGATAACATGTAACAAGCTGCAGATGAATGATGATAAAACTGAGGCCATTCTGATCACAACACAAAGACTTTCTCATTCACATCCGTTACCTCAAACAATAAATATCAGCAACACCAACATTAAATTCACACAATCAGTACCAAACCTAGGTGTTACTCTGGACAGTACTCTCACATTGCACCAACATGTCATGAACATATGCAAGGCTGCATATCTTGAGCTGAGACGCATCAGCTCAATTCGCAAGTATCTTTCAGTTGATGCCACTAAAACACTTGTGTGTTCATTAGTACTTTCAAGACTGAACTATTGTAACTCAATTCTGTCTGGTTCATCTCAATATCTGCTCCAGAAACTTCAAAACACAGCTGCTCGGATCATACTTAGAGTACCACGATCAGAGCACACCTCCACGCTGCTCTGTGCCCTACACTGGCTATCCATTCGATCCAGAATCAAACACAAAATTTGTTCTCTGTGCTACGTTTCACTGTCGGACTCTAGTCCAACATACCTATCCGACCTCACCCATGTGTACACACCTGCAAGATACTTACGCTTCTCTTCTGACAATCGTATACTCATTATTCCCACTATGAAAATAAAGTCATATGGACAGCGTTCTTTTGCATACCAGGGCCCAGCAACGTGGAATGAATTGGCAACTGAACTTAGACACAAAGACACAGTGATCACATTCAAGAGGGCTCTCAAAACTCACTTATTTCGACTGCAAGAACAAACTTAAAGACCTAATAATGTTTCCTACCTTAAATATTCTCAGCATGTTCTTTTAATGTTTTCTAATTTCATGGTGTTTGTTTTTGTAATCATATCATTATGTTTTTTTTTTTATCTTATAGGTGTTGTCTAATGTTGTAAAGCGCTTAGAGCTTCAAAAGATTAGGCGCTATACAAAGTCCTCATTATTATTATTATTATTATTATGATTATTATGTCTTCTTTGTTGTGCCCTGGGGAGTCAAATGTTTTCGCTGTTGTTCATCATGTTGATTCTTGTTTGAATTTATAAAATTCCTATTTATGTTGACCCTTTGGTTTACTGATGTTTTGGAATGTGCTATATGTGTATTACTGTTCCTTGCTGTCGTTTCTTTGGGTTTTTAATAATTCCTTTCTTGCTGTTCATTACTCTGTTATTGCGATGATTTACTGCTTTTCTGCCGTTGCTTTTTCGGTTGTTTATGGATTAAATGCTGTTCTCCATTATTGACTTTTTTTTTTCTTTACTCTTGCGTAAATTGTTTAGTTTTCATTCTGCTTCAGACGTATATTATTTTTGGTGATTCTGTTTTCCGATATACTTCTTGATCGAAACTGAAAAGGCTTTGCCCATCTAGTTTCTTCTTCAATTCATAACTAAAATTTTCATGTTTTCCTACATTTAGTGATAATTTTTGTTGTTCTTCTGTTAATCCCTCGCATATGTTTAGCGAGACTTTATGTAACAAACTGTGAATAGAATTTTTAAATTCTTCATTTCCGCTTCCTATGTATATTTTCATTTTCAGTCGTAAACCTGATGGAACGATCCCCTCCTCAACACATTTGTTCAAGAAGCTGCCGTGAAGGCTGCTTTTCATTTGTTTTTCAGATATGTTTAGTGTTTGATGTTTCAAAGACGTCATTACTCTCGGCGGATCATAATTTGATGCCATTATGTTGTCGAAAAATAAGAACTGGGATATATATATATATATATATATATATATATATATATATATATATATATATATATATATATATATATATATATATATATATATATATATATATATATATATATATATATATACACATACATATATATATATAAAACAACAAAAACGCCAGTAGTGAATGGGGATACTTTACGGACAATGGGAATTAGCATTAAAAACACCCCTGGGACACTTTACGGACAATGGAAATTTAACATGGCGAAAAATCGTGGGACACTTTACGGACAAGGGGAATTAACATGGGGAATAAATCGTGGGACACTCTACGGACAAGGGGAATTTAACATGGGAATAAATCGTGGGACAATCTACGGACAAGGGGAATTTAACATGGGATTTTTTTTTTTAAAATTTTTTAAAAAAAGGGGTAGGCAATGGAAAGGCTATCTCTTTTCGAGAAATATGGGGGCCCTGAAAAGGCCCTTTGGGTTTTTTCTTCTTCTTCTTTTAACTTCTTAACTTCTTCCACCATCCTCTTATTTTGTCCATCATTCCTTTCTTCTTTTTCTTTTCTGTTTCCGGCAGCCAGTCCGGGTGGCCCATGGCCCGGAACTTCTCTTGGATTTTCATCCAGTTTGTGTTCAGTCTTTCAAATTCATCCCTTTTTTTTCTATTTTCTTCTTTTCTTTCTTTATACCATCTCTCTTTAATCTTCTTGACTTCTACCTCCATCACTTTTCTCATCAACTCCTCTCCTTTCCTCAGTCTTTCCTGGCCTCTCTCCACATAAGAGCACTCTGTCCCATGTGACATTTTTTCAAGAAAGCACCTGACTTTGCTTGCATTGTCAAGTGCTTCCTTTAGGCTTCCCACTCTGACATAGGTGGGATTTATCATACCTCTCAATCTTTTTTCCTCCTCTTCAATCATTCCTGCTATCACTTCTTTTGCTATGTTTAGACATTTAGCGTAGTCCAGGTACTCTGCTATCTTCCATTCTTTTTCCAGTCTCTCCACTACATAGATACCATCTATTATCCAGTTGTATATATGTACCAAATTGTTGAACAAGTCACTTGCAACCACCATCTTCGTTTTTATTATTCCGTAGAATGGTTCGAACGACGAACGTGGTGGGTTATTATAGTGAAAGCGCGGACGTGATGGAAAACATCCCCTAAAAACATAAAATTAATCTTACCTAGATCATGACCCAACAACGCGCGTACGTGAAGGAAAACATCCCCCTACTTTCTCATTTCATATAATAAAACCCTAACTATACTCTTCACATACGCTAAGAAACCCATAATCTACTATTCACACTAACATACCTGAGCTCTTACAAACACAAACACACAAACACACAAACACATACCCTCACATTTTTTAAAAAGAGTTAGTGTTTATATTCACACTACTCTACCTACACACATTGGCAAATTAATAGTTATTTCTTTTCTAGAGTATTGGGTAGCCATGAAAAGGGCTGTTTTTTTGAACTCCTGATGCACCTATCTAATGGTTGCACCTTCCTGGCCTGGCGCCGCACACGCATCTTCTTCCCCAGTCTTCTTTCACCTTTCTTCTGGGGAACGCAGAGGGAGGATGATTCGCTTCAACACCCCAATCCTCTGTTTCGGGAATATTGAACGACATCTTCTCTTCTCTTTTCTTTTCCTCTTCTTCCCTCTCTCTTCTCTCCTCCTCTTCTTTCTTCATTCTTGCTTCTTCTATGATAGCCTCCGCTGATAGTTCGTTTACTATGCGCCTGGCATATTCCAGGTGCATCTGGAGTTCTAACAGTTTCACTATTCTGCTATTCATTCTTCTGGCTGTGTTGATCAATCAACAAGGGTAGCTAGACTGCCCAGCGAGTTTCAATTTATAGTGAAAGTGCGGACGTGATGGAAAACATCCCCCTAAAAAACATAAAATGGATCTTACCTAGATCATGACCAAAATCAACAACAACGCGCGGACCTAAAAGAAACACTCACTCACTTTTTTATGCTACCCATCACTTCAATAGACTATCCATATACGCAAAGCAATCCAATCTAACCCCAAATATACACCTCAAACAGCCCAAAAAAAAAACAAACATCATTTTAATCTACTATCCACACCAACCTACTTTATCACTTACAAACACAATCATACAAACACACTAACACATACCCTCACATTTTTTAAGAAAGAGTTAGTGTTTATTTTCACACTACTCTACCTACACACATTGGCAAATCGATCGTTATTTCTTTTCTAGACTATTGGGTAGCCCTGAAAAGGGCTGTTTTTTTGTTTTTGCTATGGCATTCTTTTTTTAGTTTCTAAGAATGCGATGTCCTCTGAGGATAGACTTTCTGGCGATAGGTCTGCTTCTTCGGAAAGAGAAGAAGAACTCTTTAGTTTCGATACGACAATCGACAAAGCCTCTGTCAGCTTCAGGTTGCTGCTGCTGTTGTTGTTGTTGCTGCTGTTGCTGCTGTCTCTGAAGTCTGTACTTCTCTGTCCATTCTTCTTTCTCCCTGTTCATTTCTTCTCTGAAGAGCTCTTCTATCAGGTCTTCAGTGATTTTTAACATTCTCACATTCTCTATTTCTTCTGGCTTCGGTATCAGACTGTGTCTGACCCTATGCAAATTCACGTAGGCTTCGTTGAGCTTAGCTAGTTTGGAGCACATCTTCTTAGGAGGATGAGTCGACAATGGATGGTTAGACTGGGAACAAACCGGTTCTTAAAGTCAAAGCGCGGACGTGAAGGAAAACATCCCCACACGGTTTTCGAGCCGCAACGTTTAGTGAGTGTCATGAGAGGGATAGTAAGAAATCAAAGAGCATCAATCCAATATTCTTATAGCTAAACAAAAGACAAAGGCATTTTGTTTCCAAACACAACATTTTTTTATTCAAAAATCACTTAACACTAAACAACAACATTTCTAACATTTTTAACAATAATCCAACACTATAACATCAAACAATTTTTTCAAATCACAAACATTTTTTCTCAATCTACAATTTACTTTAAACAGGGCTGACAACGTTGTGAATGAAATTGTGATTTCCACTGTTGGAAATCATTAGGCCATTGATGGACACTACGTTTCCTAGCTTGAGACAAAAGATAAGCATAATGGTCACAGAACCATCGATCTACTTTCACATCGTTTCTAGCAGAAGAACGAGGATCGAAATGAGTCACTAAATGTTCTAAGGAATAGCCCAGGCTGCGATGATGCAGAAAATACACACAGTACTGTCCACACACCAAGGAATCTGTGCCTTGTAATTTCACATTATTGAATCGGGTGGTTTGAGCATTTCTTCTCATAAAGTCGATGATATCGTCTTCCAAAGGGGGCAATCCGTACGAATCGAAATATTCCACACATCCTTCTTGAGGAAAGTAGACGGCTACCCAGTGGGTTCCTGGGAGATGACTGTCGTCCGTGTTGATCACGTAAGCTTGATGGTCTTTAGGTTTGCGATGAGGGAGTTCATCTTTAGCACAGACGACAGGATTCCAAGAAGCCGTATACGAACTGTGGTTCAAAAGGTAATAAAGTTCCCAGGTATCCATTGTTTTGTGTGTTTTTTTTCTTCTTCACAGGTAATAATACGTCGTGAATTCGATCCTGACTTTTTGCTTGAAAATGTCTGACGAATAAACGGTTATTCGTTCTGTTTCCTCACTCTGATTCAGGAGAGTTTCGATACGATGGATCTCTTGAGTGGTTAATGGTGGACAAGAATGTTCACGCAAGTCTTTATACCACTGGTGCAACACGTCTTTGTTCGAGATGAGACTCCAAGCTTCGTCCAGATACTCGTCCAATTTTTCTTCTTGACTTAACATCAGGCATTTATCGTGTTGAATTTCACTGGGATGATCGTTTTGACATCCATAGCAATTTTTCTTGATCAATTCCGTCATTTTGTCGACCAAGTGTTTGGCAAAACAGGAGACTAAATGGGCTTCTTGTTCTGGCCATCTCGACTTCATCATGATCACTTCTTCTTTTTTCACGGTCTCCTTACATTCCATCTCCAAAGTTTCTCCATTAGGTAAAGAGGGATAACAGTCTTCCATAGCTTCTAATAATCTAGAATGACTTCTCTCAAACTGTTGATTTCTATGGTATTATCGAATTCGGCATACAGGATGACGTTCACTGTCTGTTTCAGTGCTTCTGCAAACTGAAGTTCCACACGAATCTGGCCAGATTTTATAGGGTGGAAATGTCCCTCGTCGTTGCCTTGGTCTGGAGTGAAATCGAAAGCCCACAAAGCATAGCCTCCTGCATAATCGTCGTACTCAATGCCGTGACTGGTGTTGGCTCCTAACTGGCCGGTGGCTTCGTACAGGGACAAGTACGATCTCAAGTAATTCATTTTTTTGGGATCAAAGTCAGGTTCGAAAGGTCGGGTACACAAGGTCTTGCCATCGCGACTGACTTCGATTTTCTTCACGTTGAAGTGTTGAAAGTAGAAAGGATTTTTAGCGATAGCTCCGTTGAAGGCTGAATTCTCGACCATACCAAGGATTAAACGCTTGGGTAGCTGTCCTTGAAACAGATGATCTTCGGTTATGGATTGCTGGTTAGCGGGAATGGTGAACGTTTTCACTTCCACACGTCGTATGGGATACTTGGCGGTCGTTCTGCTCAACGTTTGACTGATGTCGTTACCCACTTTGGGTAACACTTCCACGCGTCGTACGTAGAGTTTGGCCTCTAAAATTGTGCTTTTAGGACCCTTAGTAGCATCAGCAGCTATCAAATGGAAAGCGGTACTGCTGCGATTCAGTCTCAAGCGGACATTCACCCCGTTCAGCAAATATTTCTCTTGCAACCACATGTCCAAATGCAAACGATCCATCAGTTCTAAACTTTTCTTGTTTAAGATTTTGTCTTCTCTTGCCTCAAAGCCGGAATTGCTTCCATCTGTTTTTTCGAACTTGTTCGCTTCGTCAGCTACCCACAGCACGCAGGCATTGAGATGACTATCCTTGGCATCTATTCCGTACGTCAAGAGATTTTCCAAGTAGGCACGGTAAGGGTATGTATCCATGCTGCTGCTGACTAGTTTGTTATTCAAGTACAAATCCACTGAGCTGAACAAGGAATGCATGAAATTGTTGACGGGAGCTATTTCGTCAGTGTCATCTACTCCACTATCCTCTTTTTTTAGAACTTGGACTTTCAAGTACAAGTAACTGCTATTCAGATCGATGTAATCTTCGGGCTGTCCTTTGATTTCAAACTCGATGGGAGCGGAATCGGTCAATGAGGAGACGGGATTAAATTCCACCCATTGGGATTCTTGCATCGTCATCATGGTAGGGGGCATGGCAAACAGATCCAGTTCCGTCTTGGAACAGGCGCAAGACTCTCGGTGCATCATTTTGTTCTGTGTTTCAATAATCGAAAACGTCTAAGTCTCGAACGGTTCTTCTTTTCTTGGCCTTTCTCGCTTGAAGTCTGGTGAAAGGGTGTTTTCTTATTCGTCGTCTCTTTCTGCCTTGTCCTTGCTGAATGCCAGACTCGGTAGCGTGCAGGGCATTTATAGGTGTCTCTCGTTGGCCCAAAATGTCTTTGCCCGTTTGCAGCAAGACATTTTTGCCTGCCCTCATGAAGGCTTCTTTAGGGTTTTGTTTGTCGATGATGACATTTTGGAGAAATTCTTTGCCTTGCGTCAGTGACGCATCTTTCAAGGCGTGCAATCCGCGTGTCACCATCGGTTTCAACACCGGGGCCACCGAACGAAAGGCCGATTTTAACATGTCTCCTAAACCGTGTCCTCGCTGTCGAGCCACCCCTTGGTACACTGGATACATGACTTACTTACGAATCGTGAGAGAACCGTTTTCGAAAATGGAGTTTCACCGTGACTTTTCCTTTGGTGAATGGAATATCTTGTCCCAAATCTCCTTTTATAGCAATGTTGACCGTGTCCAAATACGACTTGCTGACCGGTAAATAGTGAGGATGTACAAATTCGCGGTGGACGTGGTAAGTGTTTCCACCTTCCTCGTCAGCGTTCGTGGCAGAATCCACTTTGAAAGGAATGACACGCAGTAACGGTACGGAGGTGTGTCCCACCACGTTGTATTCCACCACATCGGAATACACAAAGATCAAATTCAGTCCTTGGTTCAGTTCTACCGGGGTACGAAAATACTGGGCAAAAGTCGTGTTGTCGTGAATGACTGGTAATTCGTTTTTCTTGAGCATGGCCATTCTCATGTTCATGTCTCCGCCCAACATGTCAAACAATTCAGGACAAAATAAAATGGTCACGATTTTACTCTGCTCAAATTTCATCAAGAAGCGACGAGCTACTTTGTGGTACTCCATGGTGACACTTTTGTTCTTGATCTGCTCAAAAGCTTTCCCAAACATGCCATTAAACTTGGAGGCTATGGCGCTGACCAAATGATGACCACTGAAATAATAGCCTGGGAGAATGGACAAGTGGTAGGTCCACTTTTGAGTTTTCTCATTATAGGTTTTTTTAACGTCAGACATGGCTCTCTTATCCAATTCCTGTTGCAATGGCACGTCATGAACTTCCACATCAAATTTATTTTGATTGGGAAGGACATTGAGGACTTGGGTCGGGTGAATGATTTCCACTAAAGCCACTTCCCAATGGGCTTCGTGATCTAAGGGGATGGCCTGAGGTAATTTAGCCGTGTAACAGCACAACGTGTTGTTGGGAAACACCTCCATGGAACTGTCACTGGGTAAGGTTAAGTAAAATTGGTTTTCGTGACTCATAATTCCAGAGTTCTGTGGCTGTCCGAGGGGTTAGTGGACGTCAGAGGCGTGTCTCCGCCCAAAATGGGGTTCTGGTTGTGGTTGTTGGAGTGGTGACTGGCACTGGCACTGGACACAACGTTTCCGTTCGAGGAGAATTTCAGGGAGGGATTAGGAAGCAGGTAACCGATGCAACTGCTCAATAAAATGGTCCACAATTGTTTGTCTCCTTGTTGCAAACTCAAATTGGCAATGGCTGCCCCGATGACACAATACACCACGAAGATTTGGCAGAAAAAGACGATTTGCGTTTTAGGCACACGTTCTCCACACCACACCCACAAGGGTTGTTTTTGTAAATCTTGCACAGAAGAACTAGGGGAAGAAGGAGTGGTCGACGTAGCTGCGTCTGATGTGTGAAAGGGCATGATAGTCACTTCTTCTTTTTATAGTCGATGACTTGCGAAGCGTCGATCCAAGAATCAAAACTGGGTGGATATCCTTTCCAACGTACTTTGACTTCTTTGACACGTCGTTTGCCCACTTTACGGGTTCTGCGTTCGAGAATGCTTTCGATGTCGTACACGTCGTCTTCTTTTTTGGTGACACGTTGTAACTCGGGCAAATAAAACGTTCCTTTGAGTACTTCTCCGTTCATGTCTTCCAATTTATAGACAGCAGGATGACGGCCATGTACTCGTCCAGTGACGCGAAACAGTTCGGTCGTCCAGTTAGGTAAGTAACCTTTGTCGAAAGTGCGTTTGGTTTTGCCAGTGCGCACCCAATCTCCTACGGCCAACTCTCCACTTTTCTTGGGGACAGCCCTCGTCGGGGACGTACCGAACAGGCGCTCAAACACCAGCACTTCGTTGTCGGGAGTCACGTCTTGCGGGGCACGTCCGATGCTTCGATGGTAAGATTGGTTGTACGCTTGCACCAGGTGCGGTAAGATGTCGATGTACTTCAGAGTGTGGTGATGCGTAAAATATTTCCACATGCGTTCTTTCAAAGTGCGTTGAAAACGTTCCACGATGCTGGCTTTGGTTTCGGGATTCTCGGTGGTAAAAAAATGAATGTCACGTTTCTTTAATTCTTTTTGGAAAGCTTGGTTCAGAAATTCGGTGCCTTTGTCCGTTTGCCATCGAAGAGGGCGACGACCGCTTTGTTTCAACACCCGTTGCAGGGCTCGCACTAACTCGCTGCTCGATTTGGAAGTCAAAGGCACGACCCAGGCAAATTTGGAAAAGACGTCGATGACACAAAACAAATATTTGTAGCCGCGATTGTAGCTGGCCAAATGAGAGACATCGGCTAAATCGGCTTGCCATTGATGATCGATGCCTTCCACTCGGGTGCGACTTCTGGCAAACTTGCGTCGAATGGGTTTGTGTAAAGTGTAGGTAGCTTGTTCTTGTAACCATCGTTGCACTTGAGGTAAACGGAGACTTTTCAGTCGCGTTTTGGCAGCACGATACAATTTTTGAACTCCTGCGTAACCTGCAGGATGGGAGGGATCGTAGTAAATGCTGGCTAAGACTTTTTCCATTTTTTGTGTTGGTGTGTTAATAAGGCACTCACTCTTGGAGGATGCTACTCTTTTTCTCTTGGGGTATGTTCTTGGATTGCAATGCTTTGCGTGTGCGACCGGCAATAGGTGTTGAAGAGGAGGAGGATGTCTGAGCGGGGGATATCGGTTCTTGTTTCACTTCTGTCTTCACTTCTGTCTTCACTTTCTTTTTCTCTTGTGATGAAGAAGGGGTGGTCATCATCTTTTTAATCCATCCAATTCTGGAGGTAGGTGGTGTTGTTAACTTGCGTACTTTTTCTGGTGGAGTTTGAAACCCTTCTTCTTCTTCTTTTCTTTTTCTGTCTTGGTCACTGGTACTGGTACTGGTACTGGTGATGGTGCTGGACTTTTCATCAAGGTCTTAAAATCTTTCAGAGTGGGTAGAGCTGTTTCGTCTAAAGCTTTCTGGTGAAAGAGTTGCAGTCGTTGCAAGAGTTGACCGTACTTTTGCGATTTTTCTGTTTCGGACAAATCTTGGCGATCCATCAAGGATTGCAATTCGTGTTGTAACTGGGACATCTCGCTCAAATTGGGATTGGGAGGTAAATGCGGGGTGCGTTGTTCTTGCCACCGATGGTATTCCATCCATCGTTTGTAAGGCACTAAAGCTAGTTTTCGTCCTTCCATGGGGTTGTCAGGGGTGAATTCTGAGATCTTGGGACTTCCGAGGGCCTTTTTATCTTGCTCCCACCAGTCCTCCCAACATGGTTCCCAAGACTCCTTTCAGTATGGGGCCTAACAAGAGAGGTAAAATGCCTCCACGTTGGACCAACATCTTCTTTTTTTGACGAATGGGAATTTTCTTTTGAACCATTTTCCGAAGAACGTGACGATGTTTGCCTAAGCATTGTTTCTGGTGTTTGGACAAAGGGATCGTGCCTTTCAAAACGTTCAAACAACATTCGCACACGGTATCGATGACCTCTTTGGAGGCCGTTTGAATGAGTTTTTTTCGTAGGGGTGGAGAAGCTTTGGACAGGACAGATAACAGGTCCCCATGTTTGGCTAAACGTGGTGGCAGTCCTTTCCTTTTCTTTCCTTGGGGTTTTCTGGAGGGTGACATCTTTGAGTCTTTAGGAGCACCTAAAAACACTGATACCCTACTCGGTCACAGGCCTTTTTTATACTGGAACGCGTCGCCACTGATTGTCTTTACGGCGTATCAGTTTGAGGACAGGCATGACACGTCGTGCAGGGGTACGCAACGGACTAAATCGAGCCAGTTCTTGCTTGGACAAATCCAGTAAACTTTGTAACATGCCCGATCTTTCATGGACTTTGATTTTGGGAGAAGGTACTTTGTGAGCAGCAGCCACTTCCGCTAAATGGGAATGTCCTGCCACTGGGGAAGTTCTTTTGGGGGTCATCAACGGAGAAGTTCTTGGTGTAATCAACGTCTCCAAGTACTCTTCAGTTCCTGGTGACATCAACGGAGAAGTGGACAAACGTGAGGCTGCCGGAGACGCTGTGGCAGGTCGTGGTTTGCGAGTGTAAGGTTGCGTCCTGGCCGAAGTGCCTCTCTTGCGACTAGTTTTCTTCTTCTGTGGACTTTTCTTTTTCTGGGGACTTTTTCTCTGTTTCTTTTTCTGGGGACTTCTTTTCTTTTTCCGGGGTGGTGTCTGGTCAGAGGAGGGTCCTGCCACTGGAGAAGTTATTCTTCTTGGGGACTTGGTCTTTTTCTTTTTCTTCTTGGGGCTTCGTTGAACTTTTGTCTTGGGGATAACTTTGGGGGCATTAGGATCCCATCTTAAGAGTGAGCGAATGATGACCCCTCCTAGAGTACCGCTCCCTCCAGGTTTCAAAATGATTTGTTTTTTGGTTTGAGTGTCGATGCGGGGATCGGCCAGTTGGACCAAAGCGACTTTGTTTCGATCGAAAAAGCGTTGGGTTTGATGAGGAATCTGAATGATTCCTTGGAGTAATTGACGTGCCGTCACCGTGAACCATCGTAAGACTTCTTTGAGACTAGCTTCTAAGACACGGGCTCGTGTTTGTGGATCTTTTTCTCGACTGATGCCATACAAGGCACGAATCAATTTGACGGGAAGATGCGACTGAAGGGACGTCATGTTCACACTGTGTGAGACAGACGAAAAAGGGTCTGAGGTTTTTATAGATTTTTTTTTCATGGGGAGTGAAATGAAGTCGAGGACGGAGACGTGTACAGGACAGGCCCTCCGTCTTGGCACCAGTGGTGAAACAAGTGGGTACGAAATCGCAAATCATCGGGGGTCGTAGGTTTCAAATCGACGAGTAAATAGGCGTGTGGTGTTTGAGTGGCATCGTCGTACGCCTGAGTCAGCCAAGGCGTTCCTAACTGTTTGGCTAAGACTTGCACTTGCGATTTATCTCGAGGGCTTTTAAACAAGACCACGTAATGCGCATTGAGACTGATGGTGCGATGGGCTTTACTTTGTTGAAACAAATTTTGGGTGATGTAAATGACACTGGCATTACGGTGATGCCCTTTGCGCGTGAACCACAATTTAATTTCTTCTTCGTCTTCTCCTAACATGTCGTCGAAAATGACCAAATGGGTTTGACGGGAGTCAGAGACGATGCCGTCGTCTTCTTTAGGAATGCCTTCCACAAACACGATGGAATCGCCTTGACTTTCTCGCAAGAGGCTGTACGCCGATTGCCACTCTTTGTAACACCACACGATCCGTTGAGGGGGCCGATCGATCAAATGATGTTTATGTTCGATCAAACGTTTGACGAATTCGGTTTTTCCAGAACCGCTAGGTCCAGCAATGAGCATGTTAAAGGGATGGCGAAGATACAAAGCCTCCCAACTGGCACGATCTAAGTGTTCGTCGATGACTTTGACAGTAGAGGAAGAGGGAGCAGAGACAGCAGAGGTAGCCATGGTGTGAGAAATGTCACTTGTGACACGAAAAACAAACAAGACAAGAGTTTATATACTTTTTCAGAACACGTTTATTGAATGTTTCAAATATGAACACGAAAGACAAAAATACATACAACCCAAATAGTGATGTACAGGAATATAAAACACAGCAAAGCGATCAAAGTGGAATATAAACAAGTGTCTGTACAACATGTTTTGGGTAACCAAGATGTCCTAGGGACAGTGTGTAATGTTCTTATAGTCTCTACATGAGGTATTGTCACACAAGTGTCCTCCCGGAATGACCTTTCAGGAATGTCCATGACAGTCCTGTCCTGAATCGAGTGGTTGTTCTCGGTGACGGGTTCTTCTGGCACCGTCACTAACACAGGTTGAAAAGTAACTTTTTTCCTTGAACAACTCTTGTGCATACTGGGCCACTTCTTGGGTCCAAGCCTCAAAACCCCCCTTTTTCCAGTCACGAACATCTGTCCAATGAGGGTGTAAGTCACAAGCTACACACACATCGTCATACACGTCTTGGGTAGCTAAAAGTTGACGAATCTTTTTTTCCTGTTGAGGTCGAGAAGTATCCAGATGAAACCGCAAGGCTTTGAGCAAAAGGAGTTTTTCGTGACCATTTAAGGCCATGGAGGTGGTAAGTACTGATCGTAAAAAGTCCACAAAGAATCGGCTGGTAAACGAAATCCCAGAAAACAAGTGACTAAGAAACACACCACTTGTGGTCCCAAATTGAATGGATACAGTTCTTGTAATAATCGATGGTAATGATCCACGGTTTGAATATGGTCATTGAGTTCCTTCCACGGAATCTGTTGGATGACATGTGACATAAACCGTGGCATGGCAGCCTGTTTTTATATTCTCTTTTTTTTGGATGCAATACACGTACTTTCTAGCCAGAGATCTTCGTTCTCCAGTAGGGAATCTAAATCTTGCATACTGTAACCGAAACGTCAGAGTTCGTTTAGGTGTTTCCTCTTCCGCTAAGCAGATTCCACGTAAAATATGTTTGTAATCCTTTAACTTGTCTTCCTCAATGCGTTGCACTAGGTGAATCTCGAAGTAACCATAATCATGAACATGTCGATCATTAGCGACCTCAAAGTTTTGAACAATGTCTGACCATTGAAAGAATTTCTGACGAATCAGTTCTCTTATACCATTCAGGTACCAGTGGTTAAAGATCTGGTGACGTATCGGATGCAATTGTTCTTTACGTTTGACTTGTATTTTGACCAGCTCTCGGTAAATGCGTTCTCTCAACTCCACAGGCAAAGCACGAATGTTCTCTTGTAAAGTATCCATGAATAGGTCATACTAAATCCTCTTTGGTCTGACACAAGAAATGTACTCTTTGCACAAACATGGTTTTAATTCATTGTCGAATCTAAATCGTTTCACCACTAATCTACACATTACAATTCGTTCAGAAGTTTCCTCTTTCACCAAGTTGACATTGCGTGAAAGATGTTGGTAATTCGTTAACTCTTCCTCTGGAATTCGATGCAGTACGTTTACAATGTAGTAGATAGAATCGTCCATACCAAACCATTCCTTTTTATAACCAGGAGGTCGTTGATCAATGTCTGTCCAATGGAACACTTTCAACTCAATCAGTAGTTGTATAGCCTTCAGGTACCAGTGGTTCAAACACCGGTGACGTAACGGATGCAATTGTTCTTTACGTTTCACTTGTATTTTGACCAGCTCTCGGTAAATGCATTCTCTCAATTCCACAGGCAAGGCACGAATGTTCTCTAGCAAAGTATCCATGAACAGATTATTATGGTAAGAAGTTACTTCAATGTCTCGGTCCCACTAAGGGTAAGTAATGACAATTCGGTGACCATCGAGCATGTTCAACGTAGGCCGAATCTTGCGGTTCCCAGTGGTGAAGTGACACACCGCAACTGAAGCACTTGACTTTATCTCCTTCGCCCAAGTAGAAAAATCCGGCTCTGGCTAATTCTTCGAGGGTCGGTCCTCCCAGATACTTAGGCCATTTTCCTTTGAACGATTGAAGACGATTTTCAAAGTCGCAGTATTCCGACAAACGCACAGGAAACGAATATTCGTCTTTCACAGGTTCGTTTCGATGAGGGTTGGGTGACAGGAACAGGAGTTTGCTCAGGGCTGGATGACATCCGTAGGGGGGTAGACGTGAAGGTGAACATTCCCCTTTAAAACGAAACCCAGTAAAATGTCCAAGAGGACGAGCAGCATCGCTTTCGCATCCCACAGGTTTGACACGCACAGCATCCCTTTCCATGATAGGGGTAGGGGCACTAAAGTTCCCATGATGCTTTACGGCATCGCTCAGGTCACAAGGTACAGCATCGTATCCATCGCAAGGCTCACAATCGCACTCGTCTGCAAACTCCGTTACGCAATTACAATGGTAACCACATGGACAATCGCAGTTTCCTTCCGGACATTTTCCGTCGCAATGCATGGGTCTTATCCATCCAATATTAGTCACACTAGAGGAAGATACAACTTTTTTACAATCCCCAAACTGGAACGATGTCTCTTTCAAAGTATTCATCTTGTTCGCTCGGTCTTGGTAGTCACGATGAACTATCGATCTTGCCTAGGGTTCCTTTTTTATATACAGACCAATACCGACGTGACCGTACGGTAAGGTGAAATGATTGGGAAGTCGAACTCGCTTCTGGTATACAATTTGATAGATTTTTTCCAAGGGTCGACTGACGATGTGGTGAGTGGGTAAACGTACAATCTTGTTCGGTTGATAGGTGGTCACTTTAAAGTTTCCATCCTCTCCCGATTGCAAGGCTTCTTTCAATACCCCAAAGTTGACCACTCGACTGGTACGATAATTCAGAGTCAGTCCTTTCACTTTGCACGTCGTGTGCACTTCTCCTTGTTTGTCACGGTATTCGTAGCCGTAATTTTTGGGACCGCCACTGACGAAACTTAAAATCTTGTCGTCGGGATGCTCGTCTGTCCAGGCTCCTAAACGGTCTCCTTCGATGTTAGGGTGATGTTGAATCGGGTGATGGATGTAAATGCAGCTGTCCGTGTCAAAGTACAGGACGCGTTCCCCTAACAGTTCTAAAGCTTCGTACAATTTTAAGCGAGCATGGGCTGTCACGTAAGCCGCAATGATGACATTTCCAAAAGGGTCGTCTTGTACAAAGTCCAGATCTTCTTCGTAATTGACCAAGATCAAATTCTCTCGAACGACGTCCACGTGTTTCATGTATTTGGTTTTGTCGTGAATCATCTGGAAGTAGCGGGAAGGTTCTGTCAAATATTCCGTCTTGGGTAAACACGGTCGTTGTGCCATTTTACCCCACAAGCAATTTAACATCACTTTGGCAAACGATCGCCTGCCTTCGTTTTTCTCGATGTGGTCTAAAGTGATGCCTTCTTGTTCGTAGTATTTCTCTTTGAATTGTATTTGGTCTTCGGGAGTGTGACACCAGGAAGGATAGCCGCTGGCTTCTTGCTTCAGTTTCAAAAAGGCATCCACGTAGTCGGCGAAAATGCCTTTCTGACTGGGGTCACCCTTGTGGTATTGTTGTGTCTTGGGAAAGTGACAAATTTCGTACACTTCTAACAGTTGGTATCCCATGTCCAAAGCTTTGAACAATTCTACGCTGACCCAGGTTCCCGTCAAGGCCCGTTCTTCCTGGCTGTGCTGACAAGCTTGGTCTTGGTTGCACGTTTCGGCACAAGTACGGCACAAGGGAAACATCAGTTTGCCTTGACAATGGTGAGGTAAGACGGGATGGTAGAGGTTCGTGGGAGGCAAAACTTTACACTTGATCAAGCCTTCGTATTGTCGAATGTTGACCAGGTCGATGTGTTCCGTCAGCAATTGCGGGTGCCCTACAGGAAAGCGACAATATTTGCACACGTAGGGATACAGCGAACACACGTCCAAGTATTTGATTTCTTCTCCTTTCTCTTCGTCGGCTTGGTACAGCAAACAGGTGGCATTGGTCCTTCCTCCGTACAAACTATCCCTCGGGTTCAGCGGGTCCATGAACTGGTAACTTTCCACGAGACGTTTAAACTCGGGATCGGTTTTCATACGGTGATCGTACTCGTGTTCCCACATTTCCACCACTTGGTATCCTTGCTGTTCTAACTTTAGGCGACGCTGACAAGTGTCCTGGTACAAGTCTTCCATGGTTCGTTGCAAAAACTGATTTTTAGTGCCACGGTCAGGGTAACAGACGGGACATCCGTGAAATAAGCAACCGTTAAACTCGTACACGATCTTGGGGTTTTCTAAGTCCCAGCCATCGACCGAATACGTTCCGATGGTCTTTTCGCCCCCTCCGTTGCGGGCATGCTGAATCCACTTGTCTTCCTTGTCGCACAAGTAATGTAACCAACGTAGGGCTTTGACCGAGTATTGACGTTTGACAAAGTGGGTCGTTTGAGGACTGATGACAGCCACGGTCTTTTCAGGCATGAATCGTTGGCGGTACACTAAGGAACACGCTTTGGCAATGGTGCAAGCTTCTTTCAAAGGATCGACCCCTCCGTGTTCCATGAACAGTTCTCGAAATTTCCACAGCAACGCCGTAAAATGTCCACGTCGGAACGACAATACTTTAGCATTTCTTCCTGAAAGTCGAAAGGGTCCGAGGCGTGAGCCTGGTACCAAGCGTAGAAAGCTTCTCGTTGTTCGGTACGCATGTTGTCGGGGTCGTAATAGTGAGCCTCAGGTAAATGGGGTAGAACGGCGTGTTGATTGGCTTCCGTATTGAAAAAGTGTGGAAAGTACCCTTTAGCCATTTCTGTCATTCCAAACGTTTTAGGCATTCGACTCAAAGGCATGGCCAAATAGCTCATCGAATCTTTAAACTGTACTTGTCCCACTTGCATGAAAATGATTTTGGCTCCGTTCAAAGTCACTTTAGGACGCTCGGTGCCTTGTTCCGTATAGTACCTCAAAAGAAACTGTCCATCGTATCCGGAGAAATTGTGAGCCATCACCGTGGCATGACGATGACAATCTCCGTAACGTTCGATGTCCTCTTGGCTCCACGTCTTGTCGACGGGGTCTAAGACCCATTGGGCAAAATCGGCTAACGTGTTCGGTCCCCGAAAGATTTTTTCACGCCCTCCAGGAATCTTGCTGCAGTGAGGGCAATGACTGAAGATAGGTTCTTGAATGCACTTCTCGCACGCTCGATGAGCCACGCAGAAATTAGGAATGTGAATGCCAGTCTCTTGCATGCATTCGAAATCGAAAAAGATGAAATTGCCTTTCTTCTTGTGACCGTCCTCTTTCTCTGGTGGGGGTTGGTATTTTTGCACGTAACATTGGTGTTCCAAGTCCACGATGTGGTGACAAATGTGACATTTTTTCTTTCCTGAACATACATGTGCCTTGACACTATTGGTACGTATGCCTTGTCCACACGTAGAGCACAATCTCAGGAGTTGACAAGCGCATTTTTTCTGTGAACCTTGCGTCTTCAAATGTTGTTGGTAACAGGTAGGGCTGACAAACGTGCGCAGACAAGTGGAACAAGGCACTGGTTCTTCGCTCAGACAGGGTGAAGAGGCCAAACATCCTGTGCATTTCGATCCACAATGCTTGTGTTGCTCTCGATTGTTATAACCATGGTCACATTTCTCACAGTAATAACCGTATACTAGGAATCCGGTGATACTGGTAATGGTATCGAAATGGTCATCGTGATGATAAACATGAATGTATTTTCCGTCCTTAAAATCTTGGCCTCGAAACAATAGAGGTCCGCGCATTTCTTGAGGGTGCACTTTTAAGGTGTATCGTGGAGCTAGGACATCTTGCAATTTTTGCATCTCAGGAATGCCGCAGGGTGTGTCTTTGGGCAGTCCGGCTTGTTGTAACAGGAGTTCTGCTTCATTTCGTTGTTTGGCTCGGTCGGAACGTTGAATAGTGTCCCAGGTTCTTTTCCATTCTACCGTGTCGTTCTTGTTGGCATAGGTTCGTCCCACCACGATGGCACGGGCTAAGCACATCTGGTCATGAGGGTTGTCAATTCGGACGAGACTCTTTTTGGTGTTGCGAAGGTCGTCCACCAATAACATCTTTTTGCGTCCTGTCCCTTGAGGAGGAGAGACGTGGGTCATGTCCAGTGTGGCTTTACCATCGGTGATGTCAAACTGATCATTAGATTGTTGTACGTGTTGAATCTTGTCCATGACTTTGGAAGCAGTCAATTCTGCAGGGGTGCTAAACTCGATCCAAACAGGGGATTTCAAACCGTCGTGTTGTATGGAAAGTCTCAAGCGATCGTCTTCTTTGGGTTGACATTGTCGCTTGAGTGCGGTGAGCAAAGAATCCCACACCTCGGTGATGAACACTTCTGCTTTCTCTAACGGTACTTCAGCCTTGAAATCTTTAAACTTCACCGTGTATTTGTAAGCCGTGGTTCTAAATTTTCTAGAGGAGCGCTTTTCCGTCTCTCGAATGGAATAGTACTTTTCAGGGTTGACAAAGGGTGGTGGACTTGGTTTAGAGGGTTCGGATTCTGGTTCACTCATGTCCTCTTCAAAATCACTGGCATGAATTTGTGCCAAGATTTCAGCCCTGGTACGAGGCGATAGATCACGTTTCTGCCTCTTACTTCTTTCTTCTTCTTTCTTCTCGAATGAATGGGATCGTTTCATCTTGAAAGCAAAAAGTCAAATGACTCAAGTTCAAACACCATAAACTACTTTATAGTCATGGCAGACCAGCGTATATAAAAGGGTGTGTGTCTTGTCCTTTCACTATTCATTTCACTCTCAAGCCGAGCACAACGATGGAAGAGACTAACCAGATGGAACGTTTCGTCAGAGCTTTGCGAGGGGTCATTAGAAAATTCTCTTCAGACCAGCCGACAGACTACTCTCCTTCCTTTAGAGATAAAAGTCAAGATACTTGCTATATCTGTCAGAAGAAAGGGCATTGGTCTTCAGAGTGTCCAGACCGTCAAAAAAGAACAAAAACAGGGACTAAAAAAGACAAAAGTCAAGATACCTGTTATTATTGTCAAGAAAAAGGACATTGGTCTCCAGATTGCCCAAAAAAGAAACAAGAGGAGTCAGAAGAAAAGAGGGATTCTTCAGAAGAAGAGAGGGATTCTTCGAAAGAAGAGAGGGATTCTTTAGAGGAAGAAGAGGAAGAAAAAAGACAATTCTATTTACAAGAGGCAAAGAAACAGGAGAAGAAAAAAAGAAGAAGGGAAGAAAATGAGGAAAAGACGGTGAAGAAATTCAAAAAACAGAGAGACTAAACAAGGAGAAAGAAGAAGTCAATGAACTTTTTATTAAAGTGATGTGTTGTGAATTGTGAATTGGATTGTAAAAAATGGAGAAAAGAATAAATGAATGATATAAGGTAAGTGTCTTTGAGTTGTGATTTTAAAATAAGAACGTACACTCACGCACTCATACACAGACACGTACTATAAGGGTAAAATGGGTGGGGTTTATTTTTTTTTTTTTTTTTTTTTTTTTTTTTTTTGAGTTATTGGCAAATTGAAATTGTATTTCTTTTCGAGAAATGTGGGTGGCCCTGAAAAGGGCCTTTTTTCTTCATGGTGAAAGGGTGAGTTTAAGCAATCAACTTTAGCTGCCTTATGCCTTTGCCACGGCCAAGGCCTACTTCTGGACTGCGTAATGTTGATAATGATTGGGTTGAAATCACTAAGGGTGGTACGGTAGGCTTAGTCACAGGGTTGACGTGTTTAGCTCGGGAAGGTCGTATTCTCTTCGGTCGTGATAAAGAAGTCTGATACATTTGTTTCAGACTTCTTAACTCCGCTAAAATGTCCAACAGTACCGTGACCGTTTGATTTTCACCCTCTTGTTTCTTTGCTGCTACTTCTTCTTGCTGTTGCTGCTGTTGTTTTTTTCTTACCTCTTCTTCTTGTTGCTGTTGCTGTAGGAGAAAACCCTGTTCCGCTTCCTTTTGTCGTTGTATAAATTTCTCCAATTCTTCTTTCTGTCTCTGTCTAAAATTTTCCACTTGCGGTAATGAAGAAGGTAACGAAGGTTCCGGAACAAATTCTTGCGAGGAGAGAAAATCCACAAAATCCCAATTCACCTCTTCTGAAAGTAATACCGAGTTCCCTTGGGCAGTCTCCCCTGCTGGTGCACCCCAATGGATCGTTTTCTGAGTTTCCGTCATGTTGAATCACTGTCGCATAGATTGACTGCACACAAGCGCTAGCGAATCTATATAGACTACGTGACGTCACAGACTACTCTCTTCGGATTGGATGCGGGCTGACTGAATTCTGTAACGCGTGTTCGGATTGGTGAATGAACTCAATCCGTTTCAATCCTTCCTGTCCCTATAAATAAGCGCCGTTCACTGCATTGATTCACTTATACTCGGAGCCTCAACATGTGGACCGACGTTGAATCTTCAACCCTTGTGTCAACAATGATGTTCAGGACGGACATGCTCATGTATGTCCGATCCAAGTGGACCGTTGTCCACAGGACCAACAGCAGCCTGTGGATAAGAAGAGTCTATATAGAGAGACAAGGTTGCCTCAAGAGGACTCTGATGTATGGCCCTGCTGTAAGACGAAGTTTGAGGAAAAGAAGATGTCGCAAATGCCCTTTATGTTAAGGGCATATTAACATAAACCAAAGGCCCTTTTCAGGGCCCCCATATTTCTCGAAAAGAGATAGCCTTTCCATTGCCTACCCCTTTTTTTAAAAAATTTAAAAAAAAAAAATCCCATGTTAAATTCCCCTTGTCCGTAGATTGTCCCACGATTTATTCCCATGTTAAATTCCCCTTGTCCGTAGAGTGTCCCACGATTTATTCCCCATGTTAATTCCCCTTGTCCGTAAAGTGTCCCACGATTTTTCGCCATGTTAAATTTCCATTGTCCGTAAAGTGTCCCAGGGGTGTTTTTAATGCTAATTCCCATTGTCCGTAAAGTATCCCCATTCACTACTAACGCCGAAAATTCTTTGCAACTAGTTTCGCATTTATGCTTCTTCAGGCACGAAATGTTTTGAAATCAATGTTTTGTGTATGTGTGTGAGAAATAAATACATAAAAACTGGTCATGTGAACAGCGCTCTGATATTGCAATCAATCTGACGAACCTCTGCCTGTATCAGTGCATTGCACTATTACCCATTCTGACCTCCTGCGAGAAAAAATATGCCTCTAATGTATGGGAAGGGGGACTTCTCAAAGGCATAGCAACTAATATAGCTGGAAGCCCACATATAAAGAATGTATGCAGACCCAGTTATTTGCAGAGAACCTGTACGATTCGTTGGCGAGAAATGTCTTCGCGAAAAGATTAACTGCACTTTATTCGGACTACTTTAGCTATTTGTACGAATTCGGACCACAACGGTAATTTTCTGCGAGACAAACATATTCATCGTACATATGTCGGCGTAATTTACAAATAATTCAGAAGGAAATTTATTCACCATTAACCTAGGATACGAATGGCATACTGCTCGGCAATATTTGTCGTGACCAGCAATGACGTGCGATCGGATCGTGATCGTACTTGTTGAAAAAGCACGCATGAAGAAGCATAAATGCGAAACTAGTTGCACAGAATTTTCGGCGTTTGAGCTTTTTTGTTTGTTTGTTTTTTTTTAAATTCCAATTCAGACATTTTTCAACAAGTACGAGAAAAACAATCTCCACATTAGTTAAAAAATAACAATAATTTTAAAAAGACTATTTAAAAAAAAACAGATTGACGAATCGGAATATCAAGGGCCTTTAAAGGTGAACGAAAAGCCTCGCGTGTAATTTGTCCAGTATCTCATATCGAGATGGTTTAGGGCTGATGATAGGTTTGCTGATTTGTTATAATACAAATGAACTTTTAACATGCATACGGTCCATACTGATTTTCTGAGCCGCCTTGTCAAAGGAAAATATTAAAAAATTGACTTTTCCATGTCGAAAATGAAGGGTTGGCGGTAGTGTCGGTTCAGTATACACGCCACAAGGAATTTACTTGAATATCTCTATCAAGATCTTACAAGCATGCTTTCCACAAACGTATGTTTTATTTGCATCTTTAACGTAAAACTATTATCGTTTTTCTCTGTGCGTGTGATTTAGATTTTTAACTTAGCTTTAAAAAAATGTCCAGTCATATCGCTACGATGTCTGCAGTGTGGTAGCTCAAAGTGATGTCCAGTAATGGGGCATCATGCCCAAACCATGTAGCATGATGTCCCACCCAGTCACATTATCCTGACACAAGGCCGACCAGTCCTAACACTAACCTCTTAATGCTGAGCGCCTAGCGAGGGAGCTGTTAGAACCATTTTTTAAAAAGTCTTTGGTATGACTCGGCTGCGGTTCGAACCCACGACCTCTCGCATCCAGGGCGGACGCTTTAACCACGAGGCCACTGGAACGGTCTTTTTCTTTAATATGTCATAGTCGGTTTAAAAAAATGCGCCAAACAAACGTCCAATGAGACCGAAGATGCATTTGATACAAATATTACACAGGGTACCGGTTAGTTCGTTGCATTCGCAATTTCTCTGTTAGTCTTGTTTCGGTGGTTTGAATGGCAAGTTCTCCGCATACATTCGTAGCATGTTTGAAGTTGCGAATGATTTCTACTATTGGAAAGGGTTTATTGTTTTTGTTTTTTTTTTAGGGTTTAACGTCATTTTTCAGCACAAGATGGTGGAGGAAGAACCCGGGAAATCCCCTGAAAGAACCACCGACCCAAGATAAGCTACTTGCAAGCTTTCTCACGTACCCACATTGGCCTAGCCCAAGACTCGAACCCACGCAGACAGAGGTGAAATGGCAGTGGTCCGTAACGGTGAGCGCTTTAGAGCACTTCGGCACTCGGGGCCCCGGAAAGGATTGAACGAGAAGTCGTGAATGAAAGGAACTAGTTCGGTGCATTCGTAACTCCTCGGTGGATCCTTGTTGCGTAATTAGCCCAGATGATACGAATGATGGTTTCACCGCCAACGTTCAAATGGAAAGACTCGAAAGAGCAGCCTTAGAAACACACAACCGATGTATTTTCACGGATAAGACCGAGAATACACCGATAGTGAATTCAGTTTTAAGACTGGATTAAAATTTATATTACGGTAAAGCGCATTCGTATAAGCGTAACCTAGTTCAGTCTTCGGGGTGAGGGAATTGATTGCAGACGACGAAATGTGCTTTGGAACTCTGTTAAAATCTGACGGGTATTTTTGGGGAAAAGACAACGTTTTGCATGCGTGCTTGTGTTGGGTGGGAGCTATTATTAAAGGCAAACTACAACCTCTTATTAATAAAAGTTGAACCGAAGTCTCTTGCACCGATGAAAATGCATGCTTCATCCCACATAAGTGACAAGTTAATTAAAAAATAGATATATATTTGTTTTTAAACAAATATTTATCTAACTAGGGTAGTAACTAGTCCTACATTGTACGACGTTTTTAGTACAACTCACTTACGTCAGGTACGCACCTGGAGTCACTTTTTGCTGCTATATGTGTCACATTGGAGAATCTGAGTACGCATAACACAAATCGGTGTTACGAAACACACAAATTCACTCAGATCCACTGGGGTTTGCTACAAAGAAAATTAGGAGTATCCGACAATGAATCAAGGGATGGGAGGTCTGACCTCTAACAATATATCCCTTGATTCACTGACGGATACTCCTAATTTCTTTGTAATGAAGGCCTATGCCCAAATCCATCGAAATCGACAAGATATTGACATACAAGTTTTTCTCTTGTTTGGCATTAATACAATTTTATTATCTGCATTAATATCGTCTCTAAGTAATGTGTCTGCAATATTAGCACATGCTTCAAGTTCAACTTAGCGACAGTGTGTGAGTAAAACATTATTAGTATGTGTGCTCATTTATAACATTCCTGATATTAAATGTAATATTAAATGTTGTGATGCAATTATGAATGTGTATTTGTGTTGTTTACCAAGTTCACTAATATGAGTTGGATTGCATAGTGAAATATGATTTTTAATGACTCATGATGGACATGCACAATATATTGTACATTCATAAGATGCTAGGTCTTGCTTTCCTATAGTGAAAACCAATTTCTATATCAGTGTAGTAGAGACTTTTTATATGATTTAACTGTTTTCTAATTTTCTAGTCTTGTACTTAGTCATGTTGAATAGAATCCATATCTTTCAAAACAATCCAAGCATAATCTTTACAGCACACTCACCCCATGGTCTTATGAACATTAATCATTTGGTTTAAGAGGTCTAGCATTATGATCTATGTAAGTGAGAACAGGCATTTGTGTTGATGCAAATTAATTAAATGATTATTTACAGGACTTAAAATTAGTTTTAGAGTTTGAAACTGCTGATGATATTAGAGACAAGATAGTAGATTAAGTTTCTTTAATTAGCAAGAGTATCTTATATATAGATTTATAACAAATATATATTTTATACTTGAACTCTGACAATCTTTTCCAACCCTTACACTTTAACTACATTTATTTAACATTTATATTTTGAGGAAGAGGTTGAAAGTGAGTGTGAGTCTGATCAGATATATTATAATCATTTATATGTTTTCAAATCAGCTTCTAGACAACTCATTAGTGAGATATCAAATGTTTTGTTTAATGTAGGAAACATATCTGTGTACCAGAAACAATCAAGCCAATTATAGAATGTGTGTGATTTGGATTTTTAACTTAGCTTTACAAAATTTTCAGTCATATTGCTATGATGTCTGCATTGTGAAAGTTTATAGTGATGTTTAGCACTGGGTCATCATGCCACAGACATGTAGCATGATGTCCCACCCAGTCACATTATCCTGACACCAGGCTGACCAGTCCTAACACTAGCCTCTTAATGCTGAACGCCAAGCAGGGCAGCTGTTAGTACCATTTTTGTAAGTCTTTGGTATGACTCGGCTCAGGATCGAACTGATGACCTCCCGCAACCGAGGCGGACTTAACCACTAGGCTACTGGAGTGGTTACCAGTTTTAGAAATATGATATCAGGATGTCTCCTTGAAGTCCGCTAGGTTGATAAATGTACAGAGGCAGAAATGGTTAGAGGGAGCTTTGAATTTGAATTAAATAAATATGTAACCTAGTTTGTTTGTTGGCTCTACCAACAAATTTCCCAGTGTAGCTGTTGCCCACCCCACACAGCTACAGCGTCAGCCATCTACAGCCTACATTTGTGAATTCAGAATTTGGTATGGAAAGAATTTCGATTTGCTCTTCTAAAATACATATTTATGTTCAATTAAATGCCAATGTTTTCATAAGTCTGCCGATTTAAATGAAGCAGATATTTGTAAAGTAATGCATGCAAATTATAAGTTACAAATTATAAAAGAACAATTTAAGAGAGAAAAACATATAATTCATGAATAAACCTACAAATATGTTAGCACATTAATTTCTACAAATTATCATTGATAGTGTTTTTTAATAGCCCTTTTTGATGCTGGTCGTTCTGCTGGCCTGGCTTTTCCCCAACATTTTTGGAAGCCTTTGGATACTTAAAATTGATGCTGCTGGTACTGGTAAATCTAGATTTTGTTGTTGGTGGTGTCATCTATAGAATATAATATTCCATCAATTTTTCCAAAGATGATTTGGAGTATTCTGTTACGGGTGTGTACACATGCCCCATTTTCTTGAAGATGTCATCATACATTGTCAGAATGTATTTTGTACATATAAAAAAATTGGCATGTGGGAATTTGGCCTTCAGGGTCTTCATCATGCTATTTTCTTCATCACTTCCAGAAGTCAAATGAGCATTGGTCCAAATCAAACACAAACGTGTGAGAAACATTTCCCATAAGTTTCCTCTTCAGCATCAAAATGTATCAGGCACAGTCCAAGCATTACCGGAAAATCATTGGTTCTATTGCTCATCAAACATTGGTTGTTTGGAAAAGACTGTGACATAGAAATGTTCCAAGCAGAAAGTTCTATCAACACCTAGAACACTCCTGTCATCTCCTTCACAGTTTCTGACCGTTATCATCCTTCTGCTGTTTGCTATAAACAATGACAACAGGTTTTTTGTATTTCTTCAAAATTATTTCTTGGATGACTGGATTATTGTGAAGCTCACTCAAACTCTGACCACATCATCAGCTATATTTATTCTGCAATTAATATTTTCTTCATGTTTTTGTTTCCGATCTCTGAATTTCTTGTCATTTATTTGTTTAGTGGATTTTGGAGCTGTGAAACTGTTGTCTTCCATAACTTTTGTCAGAACGTTGTTGACTTTCTCGTGCTTTGACATTTCAGCTGCTCTCTGAATAATTTTTGGGTCTGTCCTTACACATGGCTCCGATTTCTTAGAATTTCCATGTTGTTTAAAGATTATTAACATTTTGCCACAGTATTCCACAATGGCCAGCACTATTTTTCCACAGAAAATGAATTGGACAATCCAGCAATTGTTTTTATGCATTTTTTTAATGACTTGTCTGCCATAAATTTAGTATAATATTTATCAAGTGTTAAAACACTTGATGTCTGAGGCAATATTGGTTCATATATTTAACTAGTACAAGTCCAATAAATTGGAGGTAATTAAGTAACATCATACACACACACACACACACACACACATATATATATATATATATATATATATATATATATATATATATATATATATATATATATATATATATAATCTTATGTATGGTATGTCGTATCTTACATTTCAATTTGAACATAATACCTATTTTTCCCATAAAAATATCTTCCTTCATACACATAAAAGATAGTAGAAACAAGGCTATCAATTCAGGTTTATTTTAGTTAAATTTTACATTATGCTAAATTATAATGTTGAAGTAATGCCATATGTACAAGTTAAAAATAAAATGTACTTACAGAAAATACATGTTACTCCTCTATCCCATTCATAGTTGAAATCCATACAAGAGATCAATGAAAGTGCGTGCAACTTCTTGTTCTGGTGAATGTATCTTGATTCCTCCCTACACTAGTAATGCTTCAAAATCAACTTACTTGACCCAGTCTGATGCCAAACTGCCTTTATAAAAGTCCATAGTGATCGATAATTTTCCCCTGGAAATTTTGTTATGACAATTATTGTGCAGATCACTCGAACTTCATGATTGAATAAACTTTGTTAGAACTATATGACAATTAACTTTTAAAACTAAAATTATTAAATTTCTACCAGTAAATGCACTTACATGATCTATGTGACTTTTACTATACCCTGATTTTTATGTTGTTTGGGTCGACTCAAACCACATAATTATCAGAGTAGACATCTTACATTTTAGGACTAATTGCAACCTGCTATGCATTTTAAGAAACTGTTTTGCATTGAATAGTAAAATGTATCATTGTAATATGTCAATTTCTTAAGGGCTCACATGTGTTCGTTATTTTAGATCTCTTTATTTGGCATCCCATTGTCTGACTGTTGGCAGAACAGATCAGCTTGTTATTGTAAACCCTAAACCCAAGAATTAATATTAGCTGTCCTACTTCATGAACAAGATACTAAATCTAGCTGATATGTATCATTGGAACAGTTGGGTATGATTCACAACTGTACTTTTTCAGAATATTGTTTTGAAGTTTGAAGATGTTCCATTTTACACTGAAATGAATAGCTCTCTTATTTAATTACAGAATTTCACTGTAGAAATACATATAAATGAGCTTTTACCATTTTTATCATCTTTGCTAGCCAAGGTTCCGATATGTTAACCCTATCTACACCTTTGCGAATCGAGCAGATATTTTAATGCTTTGACCTAAAGACATAAATTGGATTTCATGAGTTGCCTCCCTTAGTATGTAATGCCAACTAACCCAAAGCATGTATCAGCAGTGCATTGTACATTGGCTAAAAATGGTAGAGACTTTGTATGTTTAAAATTGAAAGTATGACTGTACTTGTTTATTTAAAAATTAGTCATTCATGCTTTAACATCTTAGCAGAATCAGTTTTATTATTGCTGTGTCCAGAAATTCATTTGGCTGGAATTTTATTTATTCACTTATTTAATTCAAATGATTCTTCTCGGGGAAATACAAAGTGCTCTTCAGAAATAATATTCTTGGAAATAGAGGCTTGAATTTGTAGTGAAATTTGAAATAAGGATTTAATTCTTGGCTTTTTATTATTGTGGTCCAACAAAGGACTGTAGGCTCATCAGCATTATATGGACCACAACAGGCACATCAGCACCTTATCATTGGATTTAATTTGGACTTTGCTTGTATTTCTAGGATTATTTGGGATTTAATTTGCAATACTGTAAATTCCTTTTTCTTATAATACATTTTCACTTTGTATTCTAGGGAAAGAAATTATTTGTTGAATTTTACAAAGCTTGTTGCTTCCCACTCATTTCTGTTACCTATTTTAAGAACCTAGACTTGTTATATTAGAAGTTCAGTAGCCTGTGTGTGGTCTGTTGTGATTCAACCATCAACCTGTTGCAGTTGGGTTTTTTGTGATGCATCCAACAACCTGTAGCAAGCGAGATCTGTTGTGATGCATCCAGCTTCCTTTAGCAGGTGGGGTCTGTTTTGAGGCATCCATCAACCTGTAGCAAGTGGGATCTTTCATGATACATCCAACAACCTGTTGCAGTTGGGGTCTGTTGTGATGCATCCAACAACCTGTAGCAAGTGGGATCTGTTGTGATGCATCCAACTTCCTGTAGCAGGTGGAGTCTGTTGTAATGCATCCAGCAACCTGTAGCAAGTGGGATCTGTTGTGATGCATCCAACTTCCTGTAGCAGGTGGGGTCTGTTGTAATGCATCCAGCAACGTGTAGCAAGTGGGATCTGTCATGATGCATCCAACAACCTGTAGCAAGTGGGATCTGTTGTGATGCATCCAACTTCCTGTAGCAGGTGGGGTCTGTTGTAATGCATCCAGCAACCTGTAGCAAGTGGGATCTGTCATGATGCATCCAACAACCTGTAGCAAGTGGGATCTGTTGTGATGCATCCAACTTCCTGTAGCAGGTGGGGTCTGTTGTAATGCATCCAGCAACCTGTAGCAAGTGGGATCTGTCATGATGCATCCAACAACCTGTAGCAAGTGGGATCTGTTGTGATGCATCCAACTTCCTGTAGCAGGTGGGGTCTGTTGTAATGCATCCAGCAACCTGTAGCAAGTGGGATCTGTCATGATGGATCCAACAACCTGTAGCAAGTGGGTTCTGTTGTGATGCATCCAACTTCCTGTAGCAGGTGGGGTCTGTTGTAATGCATCCAGCAACCTGTAGCAAGTGGGATCTGTCATGATGCATCCAACAGCCTGTAGCAAGTGGGATCTGTTGTAATGCATCCAGCAACCTGTAGCAGGTGGGGTCTATTGTGATGCATCCAACAACCTGTAGCAAGTGGGATCTGTTGTGATGCATCCAACTTCCTGTAGCAGGTGGGGTCTGTTGTAATGCATCCAGCAACCTGTAGCAAGTGGGATCTGTCATGATGCATCCAACAACCTGTAGCAAGTGGGATCTGTTATGATGCATCCAGCAACCTGTAGCAAGTGGGATCTGTCATGATGCATCCAACAACCTGTAGCAAGTGGGATCTGTCATGATGCATCCAACAACCTGTAGCAAGTGGGATCTTTCATGATGCATCCAACAACCTGTAGTAGGTGGGGTCCATTGTGATTAAATAACAGATAACCCGTGGCCAAACCTTTAGCAAGCAGGGGCACTTGTGATGCAACTTGTCACAAGCAAGAAATATTGTGATGCATCCATTGATAGTAGCTCTATTTTTCTGATGCTTATGAACAAAACGAACAAAAATCATGATTTAAAATTTTTATCCATAAAAACTCATTGACACATGTCTTTTACTGAGTGGTTGACAGCAAGTTTGAGTGTTTTGTAAGATGGAATGTTTTCAGTTTCCTTCCATTCATTAAATACATGTTACCTTTCTGCATATATGGTTGCATCGTGTACAGAATTTGAAGATAGGTTTTCATTTATTTCATTGGCAACAAGACAAAAATTTGACATCATTAGTTTGTAAGCATCAGATGCTTGGGCTTACATTGAAGACAACATGATGAACTTACTGGCACAAATGAGTAATGGGTACATATGATTAAACAAAAAGAGAAATTCTAAAACACAAAAGAATGATTGCAGTTTATGAACAGATTTGTTCCAATGTCATCCAGGAGTTTCTGAAAGTCTTTCCATAATCTATCTGTCCATCAGCACAGATTTGTTATCCCCACTCCTACAAAACTAGTTTGTGGATTGCCTTGATACTTTACACACACATTTATTCCAGGGTTTAGCTGGTCCTAAATGAAAATGGTAATGCTTTGAAATCCAGTAACGTTGTTTAGCAGTGGCCCTCGTGTGACATCACAAATCACTCTTATAAAAAAAATAGAAAATAGCCAAAGCTTTGGACAAACATATAATAATATGGTGTGTCATCTGCCAGTGCCAGTATTTAAATTATAAAATACTGAGCTTAGAGAAAATGAATAAAGCAAATGAACTTTTAATTGATGTAATAATGCAGTAATTAATCTGATTGATCACTTTGTAAAAACTTTTCTTGCTGCCTAACAAGTTATATGTAAAAGTGTTCTATTCTATTCATACATGTCTTAAACACTATTTATAAACTTGTTCCTGTGATTTAATGCACTATTATACTTATGTACACAAACTGTTATTTTTAGATCTATTTTAGTCTTGTTATATATTTCTGATTTCATTGTTTCATTGTAATTTCAGCAATTTTAAAATTTCTTTTTCATTTTTAATAATAAAAATATATAATTAAGAACATTGATAATTCTTTTTTTTACTAAATTCAACTAATGTTTATGGTAAATAATAATAATAATAATGATAATACTTTATTTATAGAGGGTGACTCATTAGTCAAGGACTATTCTCCCTTGAGGCGCTCTTAAGGAGAGTATAACAATGCACATTATATGAAGATAGCAATAATTACTGTTTATTTTAACATGTTTATGATCAAAATACTAAATTCCATTATCTGTTAGAAACACATACATGCTCATGATATCTCTTCTTAAATACTCTAATATTTTCAGCAGATTTTAAATGTAGTGGAAGCTTGTTCTACAGAACTGTACCAGAGCATTGGAAGCTCTTTTAAATTGCTCTGTTATTGGTTTTGGTGGTAGAAAGTTTCCATGTGATATTGATCTCAACTGGTATTGTGTTGAAAAGGGCCTGAATAAGTCCTGAAGATACTCTGGTGCAGTTCCGTGTAGACATTTATATAAAAGAACTGCCTTGTGAAAATCTCTCTGTCATATATTGTGAACCATTTGAGTTCTGTAAATAATGCTTTTGATGAATGATCAATAGATGCATCTAAAATTATGCATGCTACTCGTTTCTGAAATTTATAAATCATGTCAAGCTCAGATTTAGCACAGTTTCCCCACACATTTGAACAATAATCCATTGTTGGAAGATTATATGACTTGTGGTATAGATTTTGAGTTTCCATAGGTAAATATTTCTTGATTCTGCTGAGTAGAGCAATTTCGGATGACAGTGTTTTACATAGCTTATCAATTATCAATATGGTCATTCCATAATAAATTATTATCTACAGTGACACCTACAAGCCTTTCATGTTTGACATTTTCTAATGGGTGATTATTTATTGCAAGAGATAGTTCTGGGTTCCCTGATTTGTGTGGCTTTTGTGATGTCCCCAAAATCATACATTTTGTTTTACCTTCATTAATTACCATCCTATTTTGTTGTGCCCAGTTTTGGACTCTGATAAGGTCTGATTTTAATGTCATTTGGATAACTTCAGTATCAGAACTAGATGTATACAAAGTTGCATCATCTGCAAACAAATCTGTATTTGTGGATTCATTATTTAATGGTAGATCATTGATATAGATTAGGAAGAGGAGAAGGCCCAGTACTGAGACTTGAGGGACCCCCGAATGAATAGTGCGAGTTTGAGAGCTAATATTGCCAATGCTTACTTGTTAAGACCTTTGGCTTAGGTATGATCTAAACCAGATTAAAGAAGGATTGTCGAACCTATAACAGTTCAACTTTTACAGCAGAATTTCATGATCAACAAGATCAAAGGCTTTCTTGAAGTCAAGGAAAACAATCCCAGTCATTTGTCCATTATCCATTTCCTTCAGCCAAAGATTAATTAATTTGATAAGTTCTGTTTGGCATGAGTGGTACTTTCTAAATCCTGATTGCATTTTATGAAAGAGAACGTTTCAAAAAATTTATAGACCTGAATGCCTACATGCTTTTCAAATAATTTTGACAATACAGGTAGAATTGATATTGGTCTGTAATTCCCTGGATCCTCCTTTTCTCCTTTCTTAAAGATAGGTGTAACCGTTGCACATTTCAGTGTTTCTGGAAATTCCACTCATTATATTTAAGTTTATGATACATGTTAGTGACTTTGTTATTACTGGTGCAGCAATTTTAAGAATTCATGGACCAGTCCCATCCAATCCAGAAGATTTATTAATATTCACCTTAATTAGTATATCAAAAACATCAGCTTCACTAACATTAGCTACTGAAAAATAATTATCATCAGGAATTTTAGCTCTTATAAATAACAGAAGAGCATGAGGTTCAATTGGGATGCTAGTCTGGTTCTGAATACTGTTATTGGAGATGTTTATGAAGAAATTGTTGAACATTTCCACAATGTCTTGCACAGATGTTGCTATATCGTCATTTTGCTTAAGTCTAGGGGGAAGATGACTGTTCCTGGGTGGGTTCAGCTCTTTTCGATGCTTCCACAATGTCTTGGTACTCTTACTTCCATCAATAGCCTGTTTATAATATTTTGCCTTATCGGTCAGGTGCTTAGTTTTATTCCTCCACTTTCTATAGCTTTTCATGTCTTTTTTCTTGTGGAAATTATCTCGCAGGTGCCTAGCCTCATTGATCACAGGGGTAATCCACTTGGGTGTAATTTGGTGTCTAACCCTTTTTGTTTTAATTGGGGCATGCTTGTCTAAGGCTGCATTGAACATCCGATACCATTTGTCTAAGGCAGTGTTGACATCAGTTGTGTTGCAGACTGATAGGAAGGGTTTGCAAACTAAATCATTTAAGAATATTTCCTCATCAAACTGTCTAAAGTCCTTGTATTGTATTTCAATGTGTTGACCATTCTTTGATGATTTTAGAACATGTCTAGTTATGCAGACTGGGTAGTAGACACTCGGTGCATACATTGGCACATTAATTTCACTTATGTTTTCAGGTTTTTTAGTATAGAAATGATCAATGATAGTAGCACTTTTAGTTGGGGTGTTAATTAGTTGAGTAAAGTTTTAAGTTTCAGAGTTACTTATTCATGTTAATGGTGGAGTTTTCATGTAGTCAATGTTAAAATCACCTAATATGATAGTTTCTAAATCTTCCTTTAGTAATGCTTTTTGAATTTATGCCTCAAATCTATCAATCCAATCAGTTGTGGAACTAGGTGGCCTGTAAACTGAACTTAAGAGTATTGACTTTGATTGGGCAAGGGTTACTTCAATCCAGATACTCTCTACCCCAACAGTCTCTACATCAACAACTCTGTTATAACTAATGGAACTGTCTACATAGAGAAGAATACCCCCACCCTCCATGGATTCCCTATCTTTTCTTTCAGAGTTGAACCCCTAAATCTGGAGAGCCAAATCATCAGTATCATCAGAAAGAAAGGTTTCACATAGACCTAGAATATTGACTGATCTAGTTTGCTGTAATATTAACTTTATCTCGTTCAGTTTAGGGAGGATATGTTGAATATTTAGGTTGATTATTTGCAGACCTCTTTTGAGGAGACCAAAGACTTGACAATTTTGATCAAAGGATTGATTTTCAGACAAGGTAGTATGCAATGTATTGTTTTTAGACTTGACAGATTCCTTTTCATCACCTTGATTATTTACATAAACACATGAAGAAGATAACATACAAGATCCATCTGTTGTACCATGACCACATGTAGTGGATATATGAGAATGTTCAATATGAGACTGATTTACATACCTACAAGAAGACATTGATATATTAGACACTTGAGGAGCCTCAGAGGGAGAAGTAACTTGAACAGTATCACATAGTTGTTTACATGTTAACAAGTTTCACTTTCACAAATCAGATAGTGCCTGAAATCTGTTTTTAGAATTATGATTATTATATTGAAAAGTATACATATATTCTAACGCATTTTGTTGCTGGATGTATGTTGCATAGGCCTGCACATCATTGCCTTCTACCTACTGGTTTATGCACAACTTTTGCTTATGTCCTAGTTTGTTACAAAGATGGCAGTGAATCTGTTTTCCATGCAGACATCGCTGTGTTAATGACAAATCACATGTTTAAACAATGCTTGGATACGAAACTTCCTGGTTATGAAATGACATGTTCACCCAGTTGGACTCCTTGCCCAAATTTCAGTCAACATATTATCGTTTGATTATTTATTTTTTCTAAATGCATGGTAAAAAAAGGATATGTGAACTTGTAGCCTTTTTATGAGTCCAGGCCCTTTAGTATTTGTATCATGTTGAAGTAGCTCATGCTCTAACACAGGGAAAACATTTCTTACTCTTATTTACAATCACATATTTTTCAAGGGGTGTGGGGTGTTTAAGGTTGAACTTGAAAGTGTTTTACTCTTGAAAATGGGCACAGTTGAAAAAATTATTATTAAAATGTACTTTATTCAAGTAATTCACTTCCACTGATTTACAACAGAATCAAACACAGATAAAATTATAAAAACAAGAACAATTATTATTATTATTATTAGTAGGAGTATTAGAGTATTATTATTATTATTATTATTATTATTATTATTATTTATTCTCATATGCTTAGAGGCAGGAACAGTTAGTCCAATTTCCATAACAACTGTTTCACAACCATTGTTTAAAAGTCCCTCTTGGACAAACACAAAAGTTATCACTTAGATAAAGATGAAAAGAACATTAAGGTTTACTGAATGCTCTGGCTTATGTTTGTCTAAAAACAATATGGCCAATGGTACAATGCCTAGTGGGTATTTGATATCATACAATATTTATAACTCGCTAAGGAATGCTATTGGTACTAAATGAAAATTGCACCAATCTGACATCCAGTATGGTCACCACAGCAGCCATGTGAAAATTCTTGTTATTGCTACATCTGATCAGAAAACCATATTGTCATGAGGTTTCACCAGAAAACATTTTATGGTGTCAGGTTGGTCCTAAATGAAATGGTGCCATTTTAAATTCAATATGGCCATCATGGTGGCTATCTTAAAACTCGTTATCACTAAAGAATATCAGGTATGGTTTCAACATGTAGCAGGGGCTCCTAGTGGCCAAGTTGTCTAAAGCGCTCATCAATACGGATCACTGCCATCTCACCTCTGTCTGCGTCGGTTTGAGTCTCGGATTTGGCTAATGTGGTTATGTGAGAAAACTTGCCAGTAGCTTCTAGTGGGTCAGTGGACCTTTCTGGGGTTTTCCAGGGTTCTTCCTCCACCATTTATAATGGCAGCCATGTATAGCTTATCTTGTGCTGAAAAATGGCATTAAACCCTAAAACAACAACAACAACAATTCAACATTTAACAGTGAAAAGTATGAAATGATCTTACCAAGAATTCCTGGAAATTCATTTTGGTCAGCCAAGAATTGGTCCATTTAAGGCATCAGTTTTTTCCATGCCAATTTTTTTTATATGTTTATCAGGTTCATTTCCCTTGTGAAAAAATCAGTTTTAATTTTTTAAATTAAAAGAAAGGTTATAGATTTTATTGGTATTTTGAATGTTTTTGGATGTAACAGCTTTACTTTGTTTTGTAATGCAAAACTAGCAGTAAATTTGTAACTATTTGTATTATAATCATTGCTTTGTTTTCATTGTTTTTAGCATGTTTTAATGAAATATAAATTTTGTTCTTTTCTTTTGACTTGTATTTCAGGAATAAGTTTGCAGACCAGACGTACCAGACGTACATCACAATGGGGGAGTGGTTCCATTGCAACACCTGCTTTATTCAACCAGGTGAAGGGATTATGTTCCACCTGACCAGCTGTGGACACATATATTGCGAGAAATGTCTGAATCAAAGTTAGTGGTGAAACTTTGTGAATTATTTCTTTTTAATTGGTAATATCATATATAGGTTTTAAAGCACTAGTTTCTTTGTTACTTGTTCTTATATTCTTACTGAAATTCAGTGTTTTTGAACTTCATAAATATCCCCTTTCACATATTTTCAGTGATACTGTGCTGTTATCATGGCAGATTAGTACTACTGAGGCAGGAAGTACGATACTAGAAATGCTGTTGCTTGATTTTGCATGAAGTAGCTAATGTCATATGTGCATCACCATCAGAACTACCCTCAAAACAATGCATACCGTAATGTGAAAATTTTGAGGTGAAATTATGTCTTTGTTAACAAAAATATCCCAATGGTACTTGAACTGCTAATGGTCTCTATGCCACCTGAAGAGGACCCTTCTGGAGTTCAAATGCAGCTGGTTCCATGTGTGTTATAATGACCTGCTGCTGACTGTTACACAATCACAAGTGGGCAGGATGCAAAAAGAGACTGTCAAGCTAATAAATGCTAAGGTTAGATACCTTGCCCACAAGGAGAAACCTTGGACTATCAGAAGACATTCACAAACCATTGCAGCCAAACCTCTTTCTCAGTAGTTTTAAGTAGAAGTGTGTAGATACCAAAAGTCTAGTCTAAAAAAACACAATGAAGTTTTCTTATAATTATGCCACTAACTCAGTCAACTTTATGACGTCAAGATGTGGTAAAACAACTCATAGACAAATGCCACTAATTTGAATTTTACCACTAGGGATAACATCCTCTTTATACCTCATTGCATTTAGTTCCATTACTACATCATATTAACAGCAGAGGGCTGAGGTATTATATTAGAAAGCATACTTTTGCAAGTGCTCAAGTAAAAACAGGACTGTATTGGAGAGAACATAGTCTAGAGAGGACTGACCTCTATCTTGTGACCAATTACTAATATTCATTCATAAGCAAAATCAGAACTGACATGTTGCACTGCGAGATGCATTCAGTACACACAGGAATGTGATATCTATGGTGAGACCAAACAGTCAACACAGAAATGCGTGCACAGACAATTCAGTACTATCATTCTGATGGTTTTGGACACAGGGCCAAAAATTTATATTTATGCAGCTAGGGAACCAGTCTAGCTATTGAGGACTATTCCTATTGCATCCCTTGTCAATATAGATTCAATCCCCTTGTTTGTTGTTATAAATTTGACAGTTTACTAACTACTGCACTTCTACATGTTTAGTTGTGTCTGTCAGTTCAAATTAATATGATAATTGTAAAAAAATATAAAATGTTGCTCTGTCTTATTACAATGAAAATATAAATGCTACTAAGATGAAAGTTTCTACTTTACATAGCCCATTTCATACCGAATTTAACCAGGTTTCTCCGTAATTATCCGAATAACCTCCCGAGTTACTTTATACTCCAGCCAATCAAACGCTGGTGGGAACATGTACATAATAAAATGGCGTCCATTGTTGTTTAGAAATATTTCAGAAATAAAATTAATTAAATGACTGAAATTTGTATGTAAATTATTCACAGACTTTCAAAAACAAATCTGATAAACTCATTTGAAACGCATTTTATTATACTGACATTTCGGATGCACAGAAATAGTTTGAACAGCTTGCTCTTTGATTGCCAGGATTTAATTTGTTTACTTCGACAACGTTTCCTTACTTACACATACATGTCCAGATGTAAACAGCCCAAATCTACTCTCTCGAATGGGTTTGAAATCTGCCCTGGTTTCCAGAAAATAAGACAGGATGGTTCCAATATTAAATTTTGTCAATATCTGCGGCAGCATCGCTGTTGAATATGCATTTTTCAACTCCATAAATGATGTTGAAGTAGTTACAGAAGTTGATGCTGATGCTTAAGCATTATCCATATTTTGCCCACCACCTATTACGGTCAGCTGACCACCTGCCATGTGATCAAAATTCCGAGCAAATTACGAAGTTCCCCAAAGTCTGCATGAAATGGGCTATAGGTCAGAAAAATAATAAAATAGAGACAAACAGTCATACATATAATTATATTGTTATAAAGGATATACAATTTATCAATTTAAACAACAACAAAAAAACTAAAAAAATTATACAATTTTATATAGTGCATTGGTATTAAGGCCATTAGGATACAAAGTATCAAACTTGTGAATCCAGTAAGTTTCTTTTATGATTCTATTGATGTCTCCATGCACAATATATATTGGCATGAAAGAAAAATCGAGTAGAGAGTGATCATTGGTATTAATATGTGTTGAAATATTAGAGGAGAACAGAGGATCTCTATAATTTGTGATATGAAAGCGATGATTATTCATTCTCTTATAAACTTGTTTTATAAACTTGTCAGGGGGTAATTTTACCTACCTTAGAAATTGGCGACTTGAGGGTCAATCAAAGGTAATTTTATCAACTGAGTATGGCATCTGTGTATCCCTGGCACTTGAAAAGTGTCCCCTTGTTGGGCTTCTTGGTGGGTGGGGAGTACGGGTGCTGAATTTTAATTAAAACAAAATGGAAAACTCCAAAAAAAATCAAAATGAAAGATCGAAACCCTTATCAGAGTCTGACGACGAACCATGCAGTGTGGAGTCATTTCCACGCTTCATGGTCATACAGTCCAAAGATGCCACAAAACCGCTTGCCGCACTATCTCCATTTGTCATCGAAAAGACTATCACAGGATCGATTGGCACACCTAAAAGTGTTAAAAAGTTGAAATCAGGTTGTCTTCTTATTGAGTGTGAGCGACGAGGTAAATCAGACAATATCAGGAAAATGAAAACGTTCTTTGATATCCCAGTGACCTCATTCACTCACACCACACTGAATACGTCCAAAGGCATGATTCGCTGTCATGACTTGGCTGGAGTCACCGACGCTGATATCATCGAATAACAATCTGCAGGACACCAACACCATTGTACTCACCTTCAACAGGCCAACTGTACCCAAAGTGGTAAAAGTTGGCTTTTTGCAAGTAAAGGTAGAGATTTACATTCCCAACCCCCTTCGGTGTTATAAGTGTCAAAAATACGGCCATCACGAAGACCGCTGCTCCAAGAGCCAAATATGTGGCCGATGTGGAGACAATGCTCATCAGAAATCTGACTGTAGAGCAACTCCGCATTGTGTCAACTGCGGAAAAGAGCACCACGCAAATTCCAAGGATTGTGATACCTGGAAACAGGAGAAGGAAATTCAGAGGGTAAAATACACAAATAATATTCCCTATCCAGAAGCCAGAAAACTTGTACAGGCAAGAACAGCCCATCCTGGCCCATCCTTCTCCACTGTAGTGAAGAGCAATCCTAAAACAACAAAGGACGCTCAAACACAAACAGAAGCACCCGATTCAACACCAAATTCAAACACCCCCCATTACCAAGCACAGAAAAACATGGCATCTACTCAGACTACTTTTAATAATACCCAACCACCGAAATCACCAAAAAGTAAAAAATCTCACGGAAACAGACAACAAAAGGGGTCAGATGACCCCATCAAACTATATAACAGGTTTGGAGACATTGAGAGCATGGATGCAGAAGAATCTGCTCTATGCGCTCAAGGTAGCTCCAGACCTAACAACAAAAAATTCACCCCCGTACTTCCTTCAGAGAAATAACCAAACAAATTCCCTCTGCGAAAGGTCTAACCTAGCTCCACAATCTTTAATTTAAATTTATAATGAAAAACACTATCATACAATGGAATTGTCGAGGACTTAAAGCAAATTACAATGATATTCTCCTGCTTTTAAACGAACATGATCCTGCGGTACTGTGCCTTCAAGAAACATTCTTGAAAGATACGGACAGTATCACATTTAAAAACTACTCCCTGTTTAACACCTGCTCTGCAAATGTTGATAGGGCATCAGGAGGAGTTTCTGTTATTGTGAACAACAGAGCTCCTCATAGCTTCATTCATTTGAACACCAATTTACAAGCCATTGCTGTAAGCATCACTCTACATCAAGTGATTACATTTTGCTCTATTTATTCACCACCAAACACTAACCTAGTACCAAACGAACTCGACAATCTTGTTCAACAGCTTCCCGCACCCTTTGTTTTACTCGGGGATTTTAATGCCCATAACATTTTATGGGGATCAAATTATATAAGTGACGCAGGTCACAAAGTTGAAGACTTTATTTCTAGACACGATCTGTGTCTATATAATACCAAAACACCTACATATTTACACCCAGGCACAGGTACATACACATGCATCGATTTGACAATTTGTTCTCCTTCGCTGCTTTTGGACTATGAATGGAAGGTCGCTGATGACCTTCACAGCAGCGATCACTTCCCAATCTCCCTTGTAAATAATAACTCTACAATTGATGAAGTAATTCCACAATGGAATTTAAAGAAGGCCGACTGGGCCAAGTTTGAAACACTGTAAAACTAGGCTGAATGAGGATACAGTTTTCAATGTTAACGACCCCATTTAGCATTTTACATCTATTTTAACCGACATTGCAGAAGAATCTATCCCCAAGTCCTCAACAAACTGTAAAAGACCCCTAAAACCTTGGCTCACTAAGAAATGTAAGGAAGCCATACGGCAACGCCGAGAAGCCTTGAAAAAATTTAACAATCATCCGACGCCCGAAAATTTAAGTAAATATCGTATTCTCCGGGCCAAAGCTCGCCGCACAATCAAAGAAAGTAAACGAGCATCATGGATGAAATATGTTTCCTCTTTAAACTCTCGTTCCTCAATTAAGAAAGTTTGGGACACGATCCGCAAAATGAACGGAAAGAGAAAACACATTTCTTTCCGACATCTGAAACTGAACAATAACATTTTTTTAGCTCAAAACGAGACATAGCAAATGTTCTTGCTGATACATTCTCATAAAATTCCTCATCATCTAATTATTCTGAAGCCTTCCAAAAATTGAAAACTCAAAAAGAAAAGTCACGTTTAAAATTCACATCCAACAACTCTGAAAGCTACAACCAACTGTTTTCACTATCAGAACTTATGGAGGCTTTAGACAAGGCCCATGATACTTCTGCTGGGCCTGACAAAATACATTACCAGTTTCTAAAACATCTTCCAGAATCATCTTTAACATCTCTTTTGAAACTCTTCAATGATTTATGGATTACTGGTAACCTACCTCAAATATGGAAAGAAGCAACGGTAATACCAGTTCCCAAACCCGGTAAAGATAGCGAAGATCCTACCAACTATCGACCTATTGCACTCACAAGCTGCATGTGCAAAACAATGGAAAGAATGATCAATTCTCGGCTTGTATGGTACCTGGAAACTAACAATTTAATATCTCCTTTCCAAAGTGGCTTTCGTTATGGACGGAGCACCAACGATCATCTGGTTAGACTAGAAACATTCATTCGCGATGCATTTATCAAGAAAGAACATTTAGTAGCGGTTTTCTTTGATTTAGAAAAGGCCTATGACACAACATGGAAGTACGGGATACTAAAAGACCGGCATCATCTAGGTCTAAAAGGCCGTCTGCCCTCTTTCATATCCAACTTCCTCTCAGACAGAGAATTCAAGGTACGAGTGGGCTCTGCTCTCTCAGAATTGCACGAGCAAGAGATGGGTGTGCCCCAGGGCAGTATTTTATCTGTGACACTTTTCAATATCAAAATTAATAACATCACCAAGTGTTTGACTCCTGGTGTGGATTACTCACTATATGTTGATGATTTTCTCATATGTTATCAGTCAAAGCACATGCATACAATTGAAAGACAACTACAGCAAAATATCAACAAGATTCAAAATTGGGCTAGTACGAACGGTTTCAAATTCTCGAAATCAAAAACGGTATGTATGCATTTCTGTCAATTACGACGACACCACGATGAACCTAAACTCACACAGGATGGAACACCTATTCCACTTGTTGAGGAAACAAAATTTTTGGGTATTATCTTTGACAGAAAACTTACTTTTATTCCACACCTAAAAAACTTGAAAGCCAAATGCTTAAAAGCACTTGACCTACTTAAAGTAGTAGCGCACACTGACTGGGGTGCTGATAGAAAAGTCATCCTGAATTTATATAGAACGTTTATTCGCTCCAAACTAGACTACGGTTGCGTTGTGTATGGTTCAGCCCGAAAGTCATATCTTAAAATGCTTGATCCAATTCATCATCAGGGAATAAGACTGGCTCTGGGAGCATTTAAAACATCCCCATGTGAAAGCATTCTAGCTGAGGCGAATGAACCACCGTTATCGCATCGTAGAGAAATGCTTTCCGCACAGTATGCTCTCAAATTAAAATCAAACCCTCTGAATCCTGCTTTTTCGGCTGTTTTTCAACCCAAATACAAAACTTTATACGAAAATAAACCAAACGCCATACCTTCCTTTGGCATTAGAATATCATCCAGCCTTGACACTACAAATATAGATCTTTCTAAAATTCAGAAAATGTCCATCTCTGAAACACCACCCTGGCTAATTAAACAACCAAAAGTACGTTTTACGCTACACGATGGAAAAAAATCTGAAACAAACCCTTCTATCTTCCACAACTCTTACCATGAACTCCTCACCGAATTTAAAAACTACACCAGAATTTACACTGATGGATCAAAGGATGAGGAAAAGGCTGCTGCAGCCTTTGTTTGTGGAAATCACACAACGCAAGTTCGCTTACCAAATGGAGCATCAATTTTTACAGCCGAAATCAGAGCAATAGACCTTGCTCTGCAACATATAGAAAAGAAACATATTTTAAACAGTATCATCTTCTCCGACTTGCTATCAGTACTCCAGTCTCTATACAATAGAAAACTGGAGAACCCATTATTAAAAAACTTACTCATCAAAAATACCAAGATGAGCGTCTCCCACAATATAATATACTGTTGGTTACCTAGCCACATTGGTATTAAAGGTAACGAAAAAGCAGATTGCGCTGCTAAAATGGCCCTTACTCAAGAACCATCTGATTTTAAAATACCGTATACTGATTTTAAACCTTGTATCAGAAAGTTCTTTCGTCAGAAGTGGCAGGCATCATGGAATGATGCCGTGAATAACAAACTTCATGCAATCAAGCCATCTCTAGGAGAATGGACTCCTTCCTACAGAACCATGCGTAGGGAGGAGGTAGTCATTGCAAGAATCCGAATTGGTCATACTTATATCACCCACACCCACATACTAAAAGGTGAAGACCCACCAGAGTGCATTTCTTGCAATGAACCATTCACTGTCAAGCACTTCATGATAGAGTGCTATGACCTGCAACCTACGCGCGATCGTTATTACATTGTGCATGACATGAAAGAACTTTTTGATACTATAAATATCACTCGTATTATAGAGTTCCTGAAAGCCATAAATATTTACTCAAAACTGACTTTTCTGCTATCACCTTGTGCAGTTTTATGCAAAGTATGTGCCGTCCCATTTTAATACCTTTTCACCCTTTTACATTAACATAGAACATTTACATCTCCCATTGATCGGGAAGCTTTATTTTGCACCGTTACCATCTTACCGTTTTTAATTTCAACCAATTCTTCTTTTATGTCGCTGGTCGATATAGGACCTTTATAATTTTTAAAAAAATATACAAATTACATTTTGTTTGGTGCTAAATAGCCTAACAGTGCTGATGTGCCCTTAAAAAATCAATCAATCAATCAATGATAAACCTGTTGAGGTGTTTGTCCAACATATTGCATGTTACATTTTTTACAGGTTATCAGATAAATCACATCAGTTGATATGCAGTTAGTGTTACATCATAGAGAAAATATCTCTTTTGTATTAGCACTACTGAAAGAAGTACTTTCTCTTATGTTTACACATTGAGAGCACTGATGTCTATTACATTTAGATGATGACAATTGTTTATTTTTTATTTTCTGCCTGTTTAGTTCTAATTAGAAAATCTTACAAATTCTTGGGTCTTCTGTAAGCAAGAGTTGGTTTTTTGTTGTAAAGTGATTTTATGCTGTTATTTATTTGATAAATTTAGGAGACTCCAATGTTTATTAATTATAAGGCCTATATTAAGTAATGAGCGATTACATTGTATTGTGAAAGGAATATTTTCTCTGTTGTACATTTTGCTGTGTTTAAAGCCTCATGTTGAGTAAGATTATGGGCTTTGTTCAGCGTAGAATCAGTTATAAGTTTAGGATAATTTCTGTTTTGGAAATATGTTTTTAATTCATTCAGTGAATTTTGTAATTGACAATAATCTGAAATAATGTGCCAGTATCTTTTGGCCTGGCTATATGATATACCATTTTTACATGACATGGAATGATATGAAGAATATTCCACATATTGGTGGATATTAGTTTCCTTGACATGAATATTTGTAGAGATACTGTTATCAATATTTTTTATTACTTTTACATCTAAAAATGAAACATGCATACTTGATGCAGTATAAGTCAATTTAATTGTCGGGTGAAAATGATTTAGGTGATCAATGAATATGTGATATACTGACAAACTTCAAGCACCTAAAATTTTCTTGGATCATCTGGAACTGTAGAAACTTTTGTTTTGAAAAAATCTCAAATGATATTAAGATTAAATTTCCTGAAATTTATGTCGAAATATATTCTAAAAATGGATGGCTGTAAGTCAGCATTTTTTTTATAAGATTGGATGAAGGTTACTAAAGGCAGCTGTAAAGTAGAGTAAAGCATTTATTCGCAATAAAAGTGTTAGGTCTAATAATTTTCACAGTCTTGGAAAACTGCTGAGGTAATTCCAGTGCATAAAGCTGGAATGAAAGATGATGTAAATGACTACACTACCATCTCTTTCCCCTTTTGTCATTCCATATTATTGGTTAAACATGTACATGGTCATGTTGTGAACTATTTGAACACTTACAATCTTGTTAATGATAATCATTCTGACTTGCAACATAATCACTCATGTGATATTGCGTTTGTATATTTGATTGATGAATGAATGAAGTCATTAGGTAAATGAGAAATATTTAGCACTGATATGGTTTAGTTTTGTAAATTTTTTGATTTTGTAGGCCATGAAAGTTTGCTTGACAAACTTTACATTTATTAATGTAATCAAAGCATCTTTAATTGATCACCTTTCTAGAAGTAAAAGTATTTATTTTTTAGCACTGCTGAGTTTTATTGTTACACCACTGTTATCATTCCTTTTTTTAACAACTTACTACTGATGATAATATTATGACTTTACGGTCTGAAACTAAGTAATAGATAAGAGTGAAAAGCAACAAGTTGTGTAAAATTCAACAAATAATTTATTTCCCAAGAATACAAAGTGAAAATTTAAAAAAGAACTTAAAGTATTGTGAATTAAATCATAAATAACTGTTAAGGTTCTATCACAAGCCCTATTGTATGAAGTTCCAATTGAATTCCAGTGGTGTTCCAAATAAATTCCCATATTGAATGTTTTTATGTGCCTGTAGTCTCAAACGTGTCAATGGCTTGGGTTGCAGCCATGTGCTAACAGTCTTTTGATGTATCATAATAATATAATCCAAATGTCTTTTACTGAATTCACTATAATTTCAAATTAATGTTTTAGTCCAAGAATATTATTGAGCACTTTATAATTCCAGTGTATAATAATAATATGAATAAATACATTCACAAAATTAAAAACTGAACACAACATTAAGACTTGTTCTGCTTAAGATGTTAAGGCAAGAATGAGTAATCGTTAAAAAAAAAACAAGTTTATATACCCATTTAATTGACCTAGGTTGCATTTACCATTTTCTGGAAATACTCTGTTAGTTTCATGGGAAATTTCCTTTCAAGAAGTTTCTGAGGTCAGATCAAGATGGTATCTTTAACTCAAACTGATGTAAACATGTTTAAAATTAATATTGATCTGAATTTTTAATCCACAATCATAGAGAAATATTGTTGTTTACAAAATAAGTGTTACTGGACAGGTACAAAATGAACTTGATTTTGGACAAGGTCAGGTACAATATACAGATATACATAATATACAGTCATTAAGAAAAGCCACCAAATAATGCTATTAAATACACATAACAATAGGAAATTAAATTTCTCCCACTGTCCTCTAAAAAAACACCAAAAGCCCCATTAGTTACAACACAACAGAAAAGAGCAAGCTTAGATAACAACAAACTCCAAGCTCTATTTCAGCAATGTGAACCTTAAAATGACCTCTTGATAACATTCTTGGTGTACCGGTATTTGTAGACGACAATTTAACTTGGTATATTCATGCTAATCATGTTTTGCAAAAGGTTAATTTTTATCCTTGGCTACTCAAGAAAATTGGAAGATTCCTTTTCATTATAAGTACAAGTTATATTCAGTCTTATTTGGACTGTTGTAATTTATATGGGGTAATACCTCTGATTCAGGCATTAAACAAACTTTTCGAACTCCAAACAGGGCATGTCATTTCATTCTTGATTAGTTTATAGTAATTTTTCAGGACTCAATGAATTAGATAAAAAAATTTACCAATGCATGCACAAAATTTGTCAAAGGTATACCTTTCACCAAAGAGATGCTCGTGTTACTCCAAATTTAAGGTATGTTAGAAGTAAAAATTAAGTTTTACCTTAGCCACACAAGGAGTTGTAAGAAAGAGCTTTCAGTATTCTGGTCCAGTGATATGAAACAACATTCCCATTGACATAGACAGGCTACTGGCATTTATTATTTTCATAATCATTTTTGTCTCAAATAGATGAAATCTTAAGACAGTTATATATGGTAGTTCTCATTAAAACAAAATACCACTCTTTATTCCCAAGGCCCACCTTATCCTACTTTTTGCAAAGCTTCACCTGTCTGTGTGCAGTTTAGACTGGTCTGCCTTAGATGTGAGGCTAAAGAGTCTAAAATTTGAACACTAAATCGGATTCTGACCACAAGCGTATTTTGGGTGGGGAAAAAAACGGGTCCAAAACATTAGGTTTTTTCCTCGGTATTTTGTAGTGCAGCTAAAACCATCAGATGATTTGGTATCATTGTATAGCTACATCTATCTTTTTATAATACCACCCACTTTAGTGTATCCTACATGATCTTGACACTACAGAACTTGGCAGTAGGCTACTACCTCCTGCCATGTAAATGCGGCATCAGGGGTTAATGAGTTAAGAAAGAAATGAAGATGTGCATTTTTTTAATTTTTTTTATCTTATCTGTTCCTTTTTGAGCAAAGTTATGACCATTATTGATCAACTTCTTATTTTTACCTTGAATATTATTTATTACTTATTACTTATAATCAGCATAGCTTAGAAACCATTCTATTTACTCTGATGCAGTTTGGTAAGACCCTTGTATCTTAAACCTGGATGTACATTTTATAAGTTTTGTCTCATGTACTCCATTTCGACTGAATTATGGCCTGATTGATCAACTTCATATCTTTAAATGGGATGTTGGTTCTGAAAAGCGTAACTTGAGAACCATTCAACATATTCCTCATAAAATACGGTAAGAACATTGTCTTTTAGGTCTGTATGTACTTTTTATGGGTTTGGTCTCATCTATTCATTGTGGACAGAGTTGTGGATTTTGTCTCTCTACTTCATATCTTTTCCATGGGATGTTTCTTGTAGTTCATTCACCATTTTACTATAATTGAAAATGATATAGATCTGGTGCATAATGCGGCCACCACACTGGCCATCTTGAAAATTTAGTTGTCACTACTTCTTCTGAATGTTTGGTCATATCAACATAGGGTTTTACTGAAAGATGTGAAATCTGTTTTGCTGTCTATGAAAATGATGACAATCTCACTTCCAATATGGTCACCGTAATGGCCATTGTGATATCTTATAGCTACTTCTCCAAGGTGTTTGGTGACCAGAGTAATAATGATGTCTAATTGGTCTTAAATGGAATTGGTGCCAGTCTGATTTTCAATGTGGCAACCATTATAGCCATTAATAAAATCTTTTTATCATTACTCTTCCAAAACAAGAAGTCACATCAGTGTGGGATTTTCACCAAAAGACTTTTTATGATGTCTTGTTGGTTCTAAATGAAAATGGTACTAGTCAGATATTAAGTATATCCACCACAACTTATTTATAAATCTTGTTATCACTGAAAAATATCAGAGATTGTTTTAGCACTCAGCAGTTAAGGGGAAGAAAGGTCTTCTCTTGAATTCCTGTAAAATATTTTTGAACAATAGAGTGGTCAGTCCCTTTGAGGGACTCCTGTTCATAAGGTATCAATTTGAGTGATTTAATCTTTGCTACAGGCCAAGTATTTTAAGGCATAATGAAAAATCCCATGGAAATAAAAGGAACCTTCTCCAGTTCATGAATCTATTTACCAATTGTCATTGTACTCAAAACCACAAAATATTGATACTCATAAAAGTATGTAGTTTGATGTTATTCTCCTATACCAATTTCAGATAGAGACTTGAGATTTTGGGATATGATTCACAGTATATAATTACACACTTTTTTCCTTTACCACGTTAAGATAGAGATTTCAAAGTTTGGAATATGATTCAGGTCAGTTTGTGGACAAGGATAATTGTTTTAGAATTTCAGTTACTTCTCCTCATGGTGTTCAGTTACGTTTAGTATCTTAGTTGAAATTTACAAAACTTTGATTTTTTTTTACTTATGTTTGATTGAACACTATAGTACATGCTTAAATAAGAGTTCTGTGTTCTCCTTCATGCTCAGGAAACCATCACATATACTCTAAAGAAATACAAGAAAACAATTTAGCACTTTTGGCTTTCATCTCTTCCAATGGTTCTGCATTCAGATGAAGAAAAAAATCATTGTAATTCTTGTAGTGGGTATCAAAAAAGTTCATTTTGTAACATAAAATCCTTGACACCAAATGTTTTGCCCAGATATATGTGTAATTGTAGTAGTGGGTTTAGAAGTAATGGATAAAAGCATGGGAATAATGTTAGTCTATTTGAAATGTTCTGTATGTTCATAAACTGAGGACCATGTACAATGGAACCTGTTAACAATGATGTTTTCAGACAGACAAATGTATAAATTAAATAACTGCCTGGTCTTGTATGAGATCAGTACTTTTTTTAAAGCAGAAAGTTCATGAAATCTTCAGCCAATTGACTGTTGTAATTTGCTTTAATGAAGTAACATATATATAAGTGAAGATAAGACTTTAATTTACCTTTTTAGCTCTTTAAATGACAGTAAAACATTGTTTAGCTGACAGTTTCATATTGACACCTGCTTTTGATGGACAATATAGATGAACCCTTTTCTCAAGTTGACTGATTTACTTGACCTATATATGTGTATAAGGGACATCTGTCCTGAAACAACAAGATTGTGTGGTTCCATGAATGTCCATTATAGACTCTTTTTTTTTTAAAGCATCCGGAGAGCGAAGATGTTGTATGTGCGGCAGTCAATTCACAGCCATGGTGCTCACAACAGAGGTATGTTCAGCTAAATATGTTTATTCATAGAGACTGCATCAGTTGTATGATCCCAACACCTGATTTTATCATTTTTAGCTCTTCTGATCAAGCTTATGGGATAGTCCATCACCCATCTATTCATTAGCACAAGTTTGTTATTACTAATTTTCTTTAGCTACTTGCCATGAAGCTTTACATTCATCACATTTATCTTAAGAATTTTGAGGTTCTCACTGGAAGACTTCTTCTTGTGTCTTGTTGGTCCTAAATAAAGATGGTGTAGATCTAATGCCCAATATTGCCATCACAGTAGCCATCTTGAAAATCTTATCACTACTCCTCCTAAGTGGAAAGCCATATTAACATGGGGTTTTCACCACAAGATGTTTTATGATGTCTAGTTTGGCCTAAATGAAAATGGTGCCAATCTGAACTTCACTGTGGCTGCCACATGTACAGCAGCCATCTTGAAAATCTTGTTGCTGCAAGTACCCCTTGAATAGATAGTGATATCGGCATGAGTTAAGGACTTGATATGATGTTTAGCTGGTACTGCATGGAAATGCTGTCATATCGGATATTGTATAAGGCCACCAAAGCATCCATTTTGAAAATCTTGTTATTGTTACTCCTCTGAGGAAAGTCATATCAACATAGGATTTCCAGGAGAAGTCTTGTTATGATATGTTGTGAAAAAGGAAAATTGTGTCAATCTGGTATGCAATATGACTACCACAGTGGCTAATTTGAATATATTGTCATTGTTGAAAAATATTAGATTGTTTGACACTCAGCAATCGATGAGGAAAAAGTTTCATATCTAGAATTTCCAGAATAATTTTCAGCCATTAGAGTGTCAGTTCCTTTAAGCAGCTCTTGTTTCCTACTTGCATTTGTTTACAAGTTGAAAGCCAAAAAGAATCAATTCATAAAGTTTCTCTTTTAAATGCAATTTTTTAAACCTGGTTACCAATAGACTATAATGTGAACTTTTCAAGGAAAAGAGGAACTTCATTTTTTGTCAATTTCATCTGTCAGTTTTAATCATTAGAGTGATATTTAACCAATTATCTGATGTTTGATGATTACACTTAAAAATAGTGAAGGAAGAATAGGTAATATTTTATATTACTGCTTGGTCAAAATATTTCCACCATCACTAGATGTGCATTTTCTTTACTTAGACTAATCATTGCAGAACTACACAATATGTTTCAAATTAGGAACTGATATTTAAACAAAAATGGTGAATTTTGAGCAAATACTTTCTGCTATGTCAAGATTGTGTCTTGTCTGTCAATTCAGTGAAGTACTGTTATATATCATAGTCAAGCAGGCACTTACCTTTCAATGCTTTGAATGCACTCCATCCATTGAACATTGACTATTGAAAATGTTGAGGTAATGCTGTCGTTTTTACAAATTTCACTTTCTGACATGTATGTCATCTGCTAAAGGTTTAATCTTTTTCATCAAAACAGTCAAAAATAGGACTTTTTTCATCTCCAATGAATTAAAATAATTTTATCAGTGAAGATGATTTTCTCATGTTTTTAAATCATGTTTATTTTACATCCTTATGTGCTCTGCCTGTAAACTAGCGAAAATGTTTCAAAATTCATCATCATTGTCATCAAGCCATCGGCACAGTGTCATGATTCCTATCTCTGTCCTGTCAATTGGCAATTGACTGCAGCTCCTCTCCATATCTCTGGTTACAGTCCCCATCCACATAATCTTCAGATATTATTCACCTCTCTGTCTCTTCCCTCTGTATAGGACCCAGTCTGTTAATCTTCAGAGCAGCCTCCATGCAGCCCATTCAAAGAAGATCGGGTTGCCTGGACATTTGACATGTTTCTTTAAACAGAAAGTCATTGTATTTAACATTCATAATCTTCATAAGACAGCAGTGATGAAAGCTGTTAAGCTTTCATTCTGCTTTTTTAGTACACAGGTGTGTGAACTATATAGCATGGAAGTTAGCAAATAGCTGGAGTATAGTTTCTTTGTCTTCCAAGAGATATTTTATGTTCCACCCCATCTTGCTCAGTTTCTTGAAAGGCCCACTTGCCTTCCAAATGTACTAATGGATTTCCACTTCTGTGGTCACTAGTGTTGCTGTCCATAGTACCCAGATATGTGAACTGCATAGCATTGTTCACTCTGACTTTGATGGGAATATCTGCTGATACCTCACTACAACCAGCTTTTGGTCGTCTTGGAGGTGATAACTAGGCCAACATTGCTTCCCACAGTGTCACTGCAGATCCACCACTGACTCCTCCATATAAGTGATCTCATCAGCAAAGTCCAGATCTGTAGACTTTTCTCTGTCTAACCATGCAAGGCTTGTCTCCTGCCCATCCAGTGTAAACCAGAGCACCAAATGGAGATTGGTGCAGAACAGGAGTGGAGCTAGCATGGAACCCTGGCAGATGTCATTTGTGAACCAGATCTTAACAGATCACTTTTGGTGTGAATTCATTGTGAATGCAACACTCAAGCTTGTCATACAGGTGCCTAACTCATTCAGCCCAAATCCTGCCTGTAGGCATGATGAGGCTGTACCGAGCTCTGCAGCATTTAAGATACACCAAAGTGGGTGGTATTACAAAAAAGCAGACAGATATAGCTCTACAATGATATCAAATAAACATTTACGTTCTAGTTGCACTACAAAATACAGCGGGAAAAACCTAATTTTTTGGACCCATTTTTTTGTGACCCAAAATTCACTTGTGGTCGGAATCTGATTTTGTGTCTGGATTTTAGACTTTTAGGCCTCAGATCTAAGGCAGACCAGTCTGAACTGCACACAGGCAGGTGAACCTTTGCAAAAACTAGGATAAGGTGGGCATTTCAAATAAAGAGTGGTCTCCATATAAAAATGATGGGTCCGTTAAAGCAAAAAAAAGAAAAAAGAACTCCAACTTTTACCCTTCTGCTCATGCACAAGCAAAATAACCAATGGAAAATGATGTTTCTAATACAACTAGGCATTAGTCTGATGGAAAATCTGTTGAAAGTCGATGTATTGGGATGTATTCAGGAATAGCCCCCAAAATATTTTTCCTACTCGCATTTCAGGCAAAAATGACAAACACCTCCAGGGCTGAATGAGTATATGATGTCATTCATGCCTGGTGGAATGGCATAAAGCCTCAGGATATACCACACACTGTCCTGATGGACAGAATCAAAAGCTTCCTTAAATCTGATGAAGTTCAGGAACAGTGGCTTCTGACATTCCAGCAACTTTTGAATGATTCTTTGCAATGTGAAGATCTGGTGTGAGTAGGAGTACTTGATCGTGAAACCAGCTTGATTGTCTCTTAGCTGGTGATCAGTGTTGGCCCTAGTGTGCCATACATGTTTTTATAAGTCTTTTGTAAATTTAAGACAATAGAAAACAAATGGCACTGTTAAAAAGATTATTCTGTGATACACTTATGTGACAGCCCGATTGTATCATTATCATTTCATGCCATGATGGTCACTTAAGATGGCAAATGGCACATTTTACATGAAAGCAGTATACAACAAATAACAAGATTCTGATATAATTATTTTTCTCTGTCTTTATAGTTTGGTTTTATCTCTCAGCATATTATAAAGATGATAAAGGTCAATATCATTGGTGAGTCGTACCATTGAGTCACAGATGCACTGGAATAAACAGTTGATATGGATGTTTTCACATATTTGAATACTTTATTATCTGGACATGAAATGTTTCACTGAAAGTTTATAATCCAAGCATTTACCAGTCTTTCCCTTTACCCTCATTTGTACATCAAAGACCCCCAAATGTTCAAGTTGACCCCTAGTTCTAACACCAGAGTTTGCTTTTTACTCAATCTTATCCCCCACTTTTGACACCAAGGGGATTATTGACTTTCAGTCTTGCACTCCTAGGAGAAACGCTGATTTACATTACTCTGGGGAGGCACGGACACTAGCAAATGTTCAGTTTAAAATTACCCAAAATCAACAAAGTAAAATTTGGCTGGGTGAATATTATCTGACATGTAAATATGGGAAATCTTATACCTTTTGTTACAGAAAAAAAACCAAGAATTAAAAAAATAGGAAAAGACCACAATAATTAATACTAGCAGAGCACATAAGGACCCTTAGTCCCACTCTACATTATCATATTTTGCACAGGTTAAATTTCTAGAGAAAAAGTGAGTCACGACATTTGACCTATAGGATGCCTTAGAAATCCTTATGATGGTATGAATCTGTTCAGCTTGTATTAAGTTACTAGGAGTAAGTAGCTACCACATTGTTTGAATGCAAAACTATGTACTTATAGTGCATACTCAGCTTTAAAGTAATAAAAATGTGTAAAAGAAATTTTAGATAAAATTACAAATAGGATTATTAATTAACAATAGTGCCAGTCTGATTTCTAATATGGCTTTCCAGCCTTCCATTTTGTAAATATTCATATTACTACTCCTGAATGGAAAGTCATATTGACATGGTGTTTTCACCAGAAGATCTATGATGGTGTCTGGTTAGTCCTAAATGAAAATAGTTCTGCTCGATATTTGCTATAGCTGCCACAGCAGCCATCTTGATATCCAGTCATTATTCCTTCTGTATGGATGGTCATATCAGCTGGTGGTTTTCACAAAAGACTTCTTATGATGCCTAGATGGTCCTAATGAAAGTCATGCCAATCTGAGGTTTGATATGGCTGCCACAGTGGCAATCTAGGAAACCTTGTTATTGCTACTCCTCCTGAACAGACAGTTATGATTGGGGTTTTCACAAGAAAACTTGTTTTGATGGCTAGTGAAAATGATGCTGATCTGACATCCTATATTTCAGCCATCTTGAAAATCTTGTTATTGCTACTCCTGTACAATGATGGAATTGTTTAAATAGAGTTATTTTCCAAAAGACTTCTTATGATATCTATTTGCTCATAAATCATAAAAGTGCACTGCAGATATCCAAAATGGCTGCCACAATGAACATATTGAAAATCTTGTCACTAATTTTTCTGAATGGATGGTTGTATGGGCATGAGATTTTCAACATTTTCTTCTAATGATGTCTAGGTGATCCTAAATGAAAATAGTGTTGGTCTTAATCCACAGCAGAGAATTTGACAATCTTATCAATCAGTAATATCATAAATGGTTTAATCACTCAGCAGTTCACAAGAATAAATGGGTCCTTTACTGAATTATTGGAACTTCTTTTCAGACCATAGTGTATCAGGTCCTTCAAGTGACTTTTGTTGTATACATATTTGCCAGAAATAGGGTATGTCATTATGACTGCATGTACCAGATGATCTTGACCTTTCCAACCCTTGAAATGTGCTGGAAAGAAAGCACAAAGCCTATAATGTGATCACTAAAGTGTTAATTCAGAATCTTGTTATTTTATGTATGTTCCTATTGGCCAGTATTTATATGAAGAATTCACCTTGACTTGTAATGATAATAGGAACAGTGTGATGGTGGATTGGTGCACAACTTTTTTCAGGATAATTTTTCCAGTTATTGCCATTTATTACTATTGTCTTAAATTTTTTTAAAGAAATTGCAAAAATAAGAAAAACACGACCCTAAAATATTATAAAAAAATATTTATTCTACAATAGCCTAAGGCCCATGAGGCTACACATTACAATTTTCGCAAAATTTCACTTTCTGACATGTATGTCATATGCTTGAGACTTTATATCTGTGATGGAACAGCTAAAATCTGGAACTTTTTCAGCACATATGATCCAAAATAAAATTCTCTGTCTATTTTTCTGGTGATTTTATTGCATTTTTAAGTTGGACATACTCTAAATCTATTTATTTAAATTCTGCTTGTGAACCAGTGTATTTGCCATGTCATTGTTTTAAAAGACAGATTTTCCTGCACCTACACACTCAAGGAGATTTAATGATTTTTGTTAGCCTTTCTCTTGTTAAATTTTGAAGACAAGATGACCAGCAAACGTTCTTTAATTTTAGCTGAACACTTTGGTACATATTTTTGCTTTTTAAAATTGTACATTCATGGTAAACATATAGCAGAGCTTTCGTTATCATCCAGAAGCTGGGAGATTTACCTGGCTACTTTACTTTTCACATGATTTCTTTAAAAATAGAAAAAACTGTATCCTTGTTGGAGTAGGTCTGCCAGACCTCCCACCTACTTTGGCAACTTACCCTCAACATTAAATCTATTGGAAGGCCCTGGCATATAGTTTCACATTTGAACTCTGTGGTAACCATACTGAGCTAGATACGTGCAGATCAGATAAATATTGAATCCTTCAACAAAAAAGTAGATTCATGCCAACGTGAACATTCTTGATTTTTTTCTTTACTTTGATGCAATAGCGCAAAAGCAAGGACTGACTTATTCTTTAGAAATATAACCATGTGCAAAATATGAAACTTTAGAGTGGAACATTATTTTGATAAATAGCAATGTTAATAGCCTTTGCATTTTGCTAAGAAAGAGAGTGTACTCATTTAGAAGTAGAAGAGCTTGTAGTAATAACAAAATCTTAAAAGAAGTGTTTCACTTTGTTTGTTGTATTTATTCATCAATAATTGATCGTTGGGCAAATTTTTGTATAAGCCTTGTTTATCTGCTTTGTCAATTACAGAAAATGTATGATGATGCAAGTGCTTAAATCTCAGCTTGCAGTCTTTAGAATAAACTTTCATTTTGCAAGTATGCAAGTGTTAAATTTGAGACCTTGCCCAGTTGTTACAAAACTCATCAACTTCATCGCACACTCAGAATGAAATGTAAACTGCTCCAAAACAAGAACCTAACTGACACAGAGATTTCAGTGAAGCAATACATTTAGATTAAGACTTCTGTTAAATATATTTTGTTTGTAACAATTTAACAAATATAAAACTTGTGACAAAGTCAGTTTTGAGTTTGAGTGCACACTTATGTTGAGGAACTTTGTGAATCTGAGGATTCTATCAGTTTATTGATGTTATGCAACTCATTTTATACCATATTAAATTGAGACTTCACACCACAGAATGTGTGTGGCAAGTTGTTTATAACCATGATGAACTTTTGATATGGTCGCTGTCTGTAAAGCAGAGCACTGTTTAGAGGTACTGTAATTGGATCATCAGGAACCAATAATTTGCCAAAAAACACAAAATCATGCAGCTTTGTTGTAAATTTCATGTTCATCTCTTCATAATAGTTCTGTATAATACCATATATACTTGCTTATAATCTAGTCTGACTGCAAACAACATAGACCCTGATCTGCAGTTGCATAACTCATAAACAGATCAAGGTCTTTGTGGATTTGTTTTGGACTCTGATCTGTTGACACATAATGTACAAGCAGATCAAGGTCTGTGTTGTTTGTTATACTGATTACTTCTAATAAACTGCAAAGATCCAGACCTATAAGCAAAGTATGTGATAGTAGATCTGGGTTTATGCAGTTTACTGTTAGAACTGACTTTTATGTGCATATATGTGGTAAATTTTGATGAATTTAGTCAAAACATGCATAGAACATGAAAAATTACAATTTATTTACCTCTAATAGGCATATTAAATAACTTTGTAACTATGTGTGAATTTAATGTTTCTGAATTGGCTTGTTTTACTAAATTGAAAAAATGAAGCTTTTGGAAAACTTACAATTTCCAATATAGTATGGGAACATCAGGCAAAATTCATTCTGTCCATAAGAACATGGATTCTTAATAAGAAAGTTTTGTAGTTTCTATGAATTGGATATCAATAGGATGAAACTTGCATATGAAACAAAAAAAAGTGAATTCTTATGTCAAAATCTTAATAATGATATTTTTCTGATTAATTTTCAGATGAAACCTGAGGTGGAGGTTTATTTTACAGAACCTTTGGATCTAGTCAATAAAAACCTGAAATGTTTGAAGCAACTAATTCAGGTTGGTTTGATTGTCATTTTAATGCTATCTGTTGTGATTCCTTTACTGTTCTGAGCATTTATAATCCTGAAACATTTGGAATGATTAGAGGTAGCTGTTTCTCTATAGTAAGTAATTACAATGACATGCAAATATGTGATAACAGATAAATAGTAAGAATATCAGAATAATCTATCCCCATAACAGAGGAAATTGTTGGATGGGGTCAAATATCAACAAAAAAAAGGACTGAGGATTTTTGTGTAAGACCTTAAAATATTCTGTCATAGCAGAAAAATATGTAATATATGTAATGGAATTAGGGCTGTGAAGGGTCATGAATAGATTGGGGTTGGGGGATGATGCAGTTGATTTGGTGTTATTACTTCTGTTTATGATCTAAATAGAGGGAAAGGAGATGTCATGGAAAGTGGAGGGACATGGTCAAGAGGGATAGGGAATAGTTATTGTGACATGCTCACCCAGGTTTCATTTCTGGCATTTAGAAAGTTATTTCTTGTTTCTGGACTTAGCAGTCCTTAACGTGAAATCTTGAATTGATTGCAGTATAATGATGTAGTATATAGAAAGTTTTCTGATAACAGATGAAGTCCCCTTAGAAATTATGGCTGTTATTTTAGCTACTTATATGTGAAGAAACTATATATCTTTCCAAGTATATAGACAACAGAAACTCTGAATGAGAACCAATAAAGGATTTATTCAAATCTTAACATGTTAAATTTGTCAATAAATACATTAATAACAGAATTAACATGTTCTTTTATTTATTATATTCCTTCTATGTCATTACATGTCATAAAAACCATCAGTGTCAATAAATTGTTTTCAGTTATAATAGTGATCACAAACAATCTACTAGTAAGAATTAAGAATATTCATGGGCGTAACATTAAAGTCTCAATAGCAAGCAATTCAAATAACTAAAATTATCACCTGAAATGATCACTATGTCTGTTGTAATAAAATTATGAAGTCATACAATTGTACTGAAATAGTCTAAGTTTTTTGAAGGCCCAATACCCCTACAGTACACACATCATGTTTTATGGATTGGCCACTCAATCTGGTTGACATGGACAGAGAGGAAAGGGATTAAGTGCCCACTATAAGTAGTGGAAGTCCACTCACCCTGGTGAATTTCCCCCCAAGACTAGTTGAAATCCACTCAAATCTATTGTCATCATCAGTAGCAATATAAGCAATAGTTCATGGCTGTTGAAATTGTATGATTTCTTAATTTCTTTTATTTAAATGTTGGAAGAACACAATTAAGAATGAAAAGTGAAGGTATTTCATTGATTGTCAAAATATCATCAAATGTGTTTTTCAATTCCTATCTTTTTATGAAAATCGTTTTTTGTATAACTAAACATATATGTCAAAATCAAAAACTTACCAATGAAGGCAGTATCATTATGATTATTTCCGAGTCTTTTTCATAAATATGGAAGTTATTTGACTTGCAATGGAAGTAGATAATGATGTTCCAAATGGGTCTACACTCTTTGCTTCACTTCAGATGGGTCAGCACTGTTTGCATCTATTCAGACAAGTCTACACTGTTTACTTCAGTTCAAATGGGGCTACACTGTTTACTTCAGTTCAAATGGGGCTACACTGTTTTCTTCAGTTCAAATGGGGCTACACTGTTTACTTCAGTTCAAATGGGGCTACACTGTTTTCTTCAGTTCAAATGGGGCTACACTGTTTACTTCAGTTCAAATGGGGCTACACTATTTTCTTCAGTTCAAATGGGGCTACACTATTTTCTTCAATTCAAATGGGCTACACTGTTTTCTTCAGTTCAAATGAGTCTACACTGTAGTGACTTTTATGGCACACCATGCCAGTTCAAGTCAACACTCTAAACAAACAGATGGGAGAAACCCTGATGCAGTAATTGGTAAAACCGATGCTGACAGGGGTCAATTTCCTACCATTACCTGTGCAAACTATACAGTGGTAACATTTCTTGTTGTATTTATCAATTACTTTGTCATAGTTTCTCTTTTGATTCCGTACTATTTACAAGACTAACTTTAAAGTATTTACTGAAAGCTGTAACACATATAAAACTCATAAAGAGATTACAAATGAATGCCATACTATTTACATTGGACATGTATGATCAAGAACACAGGAACATTATGACATAGATGTCATAATTCTTTCTAAAGTTTATTCTACAAGAATAACATGCCTTCATATATTGAAATAAATAAAAGATACATTAGCTGTGCTTCACAAGGGTTTTTCAGTACTTTTACTTGTAAACATTTGTTAGAGAGTACAACAATTTTTTTAATGCATGGAATTGTGTACACTGTATTAAATGTTTCACTCTATCAGTAGCCGTTCATGTCATGAACAAAGTTATATCAGCTTTTTGTTTTTAAATTTCTGTTCTGACCTAAGTTTAAACGAATCTAAGTGCTCCACCAGGCACAGACTGAGAAGTGACATTCTTACTTTGAAATCAGTCGCTACACCAGCTACTGTAGCTTCCTGCCTCAAGTTAGCGTCAGTAAGTCAGGAGAGTTTCTACATGTACCAGCTACTGTTAAGTGTTGTACTTTGATGTTTCAAAATGTACATTAACTATTGAATGAAAATATTGCAACACCAAATTCCTTAGAACTAAAATGATGTTAATTAGTGAAAGACAAATTCAGACTGAGAAATGCTTCAATTCTTATAGTATCATGTGCAACTGGTCTCTAGTGTTTAGCAAATGTATAAAAAAAATGTAATGGCCTTCATTATTGTCTAGACCTTATTCTTTCAACTCTAAATATTGAAACAAGTGTATTTGTTTCAAGCTGTATCTCTATTCCTGTCTCTCTTTTTCCTCCAGCCTACAATCCTCCTCTCCACCCCTTAGCATAATAAGTGAATTGAGTAGAATCTTAAATGACTTGAATTATGGCAGTTCCTAACAGCTAGTGGTCAGTGTTGCACTTTGATATTTCAAAATAAACACTATTGAATAAAAATATCTCTTATAAAAAAAAAGCACTTTAAAACTTAAAGAATATTATTGATAGATTTTAAATGCGCCAAAATTGTCTACAGAATATTCAGGGCTACTCTCTCAGTTGTTGTTCATGCCATAAAGCAAGTGATTTGTATGAAAAATGTTACTTTCTTGTCACTTTTTCATGACTCTATCTTCAGCCAACAGCTGAGGAGTGTCACTTTTACTTTGAAGTCAATGGCCAGTCAGGATGGCATTGAACTTCAGTGTTATATTTATTTGAGCACTAATGTTTCAAAAGAAAAAATAAATTTCTGAATGAAAATGGTTTTTTTTTGTTGTTTTTGGGAAAAAGAGTTTTAGACTTGTAATATTGACTGATAAACATAATGTTGTTAAGTTACAATATTTTCATGTAAAATTGGTTTCTAGTGGTATATAAAACAAATCATATACAATTTTTATTATCCCCCTTAGTCAATCAAATCTATGACATATTAATGTAAGCTGTATCACACTACATTGTTTCTTTATTTTTAAATAAAAAGACTGCATCTTTCTTTGAATAAAAATGTGGGTTTTGTGAATATGTAAATGAGAGATTTTTTGGAAACACCTAACGTCTCAGCATTCTTTGCTTGGAAATTTTTGATCTCTCACAAAACACATATGTAATTGCACTTTAGTGGACGAGTCTTTGAATATTAAACAGCACTGTGTACAACTAAAAAAGAGCATTTGGCACTGTGCAGTGCACCTGAGCTGACAGGTAGGTTCCATGTGATATAATGGATGTCCACAATTACATAAATATATTGTTCTAACTGAGACAATAAAACTTATCCATCCATTACAAGCCGCAATGACCACTATGTCCTGACCATGATAGACTTAGCATGAAAAAGATTAATGTCTGCAGCGGTAATGTGGATTTTGCGTAAAACACGATGTGAATACTGTACATATAAGTACTCTGTACAACAATATTTTGACTTTGATTTCCTTTAGTACCAAAATTTACTATATATTTATATTGCAGAAATTAATTTATATTTTCAAATGATTACATTAAATGAAATTTCTCTCTAGAGAATGACATTCACTTTTGATAGCTGATTTTCAAAATAGGAGTACAGTATTTATTGTACAACGGTCCCCCTCATAATTTCTGCCCCCCCCCCGACCAGGAGTTACCCACCTTTTATGGCCAGAATCCCATAGCACCGCCGAGTTTGTCTTCAAAAGTACCCCTCAAGAAAGGCCACCCCTCCAACATGATCAGCAGCTAGCATACAAGTACAAATTTATTTTAATATGTGTCCAGAACAATTATTTAATTCATTCAGTTAATTAAGTAATCCGATTATTTTTACCAATGACTGTTTCCCAATGTCAAGTTTTCATTAGTGAAAGAAGCGTTGGCTAAAGTATATGTACCACTAAGGTTATTATTATATCATTAGTGCTGACATTTACAGGTAATGGGGTAAACATTGTTGTGATAGAGTTTTGGGCTTCACACAGTGGTTGAGTTTTACTCTTTGATGATTATTACCAGACCTAATCGTGAAGATTATAACATCATCAGCATTGGCTAAATATAGATTTTGGGGATTAACGTACACACATAAATTGATCTTGAACAAAATCGCTTGAAGTACATTATTCCTTCCTTTATAAGCAAGGTATTTTGTCTACTCTATAAAAGTTTCGCCTGCTTAATTAAATTGCAGTACTGTAGAATTAGCAATATAAGAATAAATCATTACAAAACTTTAACATGTCATCATGTAAATGGAGAACTAATACTTTAGAAAAAAAGTAAAAGTTATTTGACTGGACAACATTGGGGAGTTCAAGAGTTCTTGCTGAAAATTTTTATTTTGTGAAGACTCAAATAAACAATATCATAACAGATAAGGGGAATATTCTGCAGCAGTGGAAAAAGGGAGTAAATGGAAAGAAAATTATTTTAAATGCGAAGCAATATATGTACCAATATTTAAGTGACATTTTTGAACAGTTTTGCAATGTGCATGCCTACAAAACTCCACATGAATTTCATACATATGAATAAGAACTATTAATTTATATTAACTTGAAATAAGTCTATTCTTAAGAAAAGAAGAACATTTTAATAATTTGTGCTACTTTTAAATGAAGATGTGAAATGCTTTGAAGTTACATTAGCTTTTTACTTCATACATATACTTCTTGTAAATATAGTCCCTCTCTGGAAATGCCAGTTGTCTCATGCGGCCACTTTCCCCGTGCAGAAGGGGTGGCCCTATAAGAGGAGGATCACTGTAATTGCACACAAACCTGGTGCTGGTCATAGGAAAACTGACTGATTTGTAACTTTTTATTGCACTACACCATGTAACACTACACCTAGATAGTGCATATTGCAAACAGGTATTTGAGACAATAAATATTAACTACCATTACAAATATTTTGATTCAAGAAATTTTTTGAATGCTAATTATATTGTTACACTTTTAATTGCAAATATATGACCAATCTCTAAAATCATTGTGTAAGACATACAAAAGTAGACTCTGGCCTCTAAATGAGTTTGATGGTGTGTGAAAACTAGGACATGCAATACACAATACATCTAAGACTTTGAACATAGCGCATGATAAAAAAGTTGTCAGTCATACAGAACATTCATTGACAAAAACATTGTACTGAACATAGTCTCAAATACACATCTATACATGCATTTGCCAGATTAACTGGTATATATGTAATTTACAGCTTCAAACAATGTAAACAATGTGACTAAATGCTTACCATGTTTGCATATTCACATGTGACAATAAATTGCAACAGATCTCTCCCAAAAAGTAAATAGTTTGAATTCGTGTAAAATTTGTAAAAGTGTAATAATGGATTTAGGGCTATGACTTAAAGGTCATGATCTAGATGGGGCAGGGAGAAGATGTGATGGAAAGTGTGGAGATTTCATGTAGAGGGGATAGGCAGAAGATATAACGGATCTTGGGTTATGATTCCTGGATCATGATTTAGGTGGGAGAGGGAGAAGAAAGACTAGATTTGGAGGTTTGACATCTGGATAATGGTATAGATGAGGTGGGGGATGATCTAATGCAGTTGGGGTTATGACTTCTGGGTCAAAATGTAGATTTCAGGTGGGGAGATGTGATGGATTTGGGGTTATGACACCTGGGTCATGATCTAGATTGGGGGTGGGGTGGTGCATGAGTAGATATAATGAAAATATTGAGGATTTCTTCCAGAGGAGATAGGGAGAAGATATAATGATTTAGGGTTATAACGTTTAGCTGGGAGGAGGGAGAAGATGGAATTTTGGGTTATGACACCTGGGACGCAATATAGATGGGGTGCAGGTGATTAATTGGCTTTGGGTTATGACCCATCATCATGATCTAGATGGAGGGAGGGAGATGATGATGTAACAGCAAGTGTTGAGATTTGGTGTGGAGAGGAGAGGGAGAAGATTTAATGGACTTGGGGTTAAAACTGTTGGATCACAATCTAATTTGATGAAAGGAGAAGATGCAATGAAAAGTGGGGGAATTTGTCATTGTTTGCCATCAAAATAGGTCATTTAAAAAAAATGTTATTATGAATTTAAAAATTGTACATGGTGAAATGAAAGTTGCATACTACATGGTGAAGTTGTCATACCTCTCCCTCCTTAATACACAAAGGTGTGGTCCATAAGAATTGAAAAAGTTTAGGCATGAGATCGCAAGGGAGATTAAAATTTCTGTTAACAGTTTGGAAGAGGGGACACTTTCAAGATTTGAACGTGTTTCATGAAGCTGAGCAAATCTTCCTAGCTGGTGCCAAACCCATCAATACATTTGATTTGGGTAATTTCTCAAGACAGATTTTAAATGCCAGCATACACATCTTCATAAATAGCACATGGCAGTAACTGAGTAGAACTCTTTATTGATTGTACTAATAACAATGCAGCACTTGGCACTATCACAGTTTCAAAATATGGCAGACAAATCAGTGTCCTGAAAAATCCAGCGGACAAAGATAAAATATCATAATGTGTGCACTTTATTGAAACTTACAAGTTATTTTATGAATATATTTACTGCAAAGTTTGAAGAACAATCCACAGATTAACCAAAAAGAAGAAACTTTCCATAGGTATTTGAAAATGTCAGAACCTTTGTGTGTGTGTGTATGTGTATATGTATGTATATATATATATATATATATATATATATATATATATATATATATATATATATATATATATATATATATATATATATAACAGTATATTTTTAACAACTGTATCTCATAAAATATTTTTCTTTTAGGTTATAGACTTCCAGATGAATCACAGAAAACGCTTTTTCAGTCACCTCAAGGATATGGTATGTAATTTTATTGGTTATTTAATTCTTTGACTTTAGAAATGTTCCTTTTATTTGCATAAAACAAAAATTGTGAATTCATGATATTAAAATAAAATTACATGCTATATGAAATATCAAACTATTGAAAGTAAAGTTTGCCATAAAATTCCATTAAAACATTAACCCCTGGAGGTTTTTGTCATTTTCACCTGAAATTCGAGTAGGAAACACATTTTGAAAGCAATATCTGAATAGATCCGAAAACACCAAATCCCAGGTGATCTTTCAATAACATACTGCCTAGTTGTGTTAGAAACATCATTTTTCATTAGCTATTTGGCTCGCACATGAGCAGAAGGGTAAAATTTTTTTTGTTGCTAAACGGAGCCATTATTTTTGTATCAAGATCACTCTTTATTAAAAAACCCCATCATATCCTACTTTTTGCAAAGGCTCTTATGTCTGTTTGCAGTTCATACTGGTTTGCCTGAAATCTGAGACCAAAAATTCTCAAATCTGGACACAAAATTGGATTCCGACCACGGGTCAGTTTTGGGTAGAAAAAAATCAAATTGTGTCATCATTGGTGTCACTCTTCATTTAGAACTTATTTCAGCTTATCTCAACCAGTTATAATGTCTCATTATGAATTTACTACAGGACATCATTTGTAATTAGAACACAACCTTATTGATTTTCAAATCTGGGCACTCACATTGTCATTACTATTTACTCTTTTTCTTTTCATAAACACAATTTCAGAAATACATAACTTGTTGAATAATAAAACACAGTAACATTTATGCAGCAAACTAAGGGTTGTGGTGTCATTCTCAGCGATCTTCTGGTGAATTGCCTTGTATATATTTACATATAAAGAGTGGGAAAGAGCAGTGCAAAAGTTTCTCTCATGATACATTGTGCCAGTTTACTGTAAATAAACTAATTCTATTTCGATTTTATTCACACTCATTTTAGTTCCTCAGACATCGCATTTTGTTATTTTAAATTGATTTCTATCAGAATACAAAGAGAGCAAATATGATTCTGGATTCAAATAAGCAAATCACATGATAAATAATAAGTTCAGTGTACTTACTTGTACTAGCAAGTGGCAGATGTGTGAATTCATTGGGATATGGACAAGATGGAGTTTGTGCCTCTTGGATTTTACCTTCAAAGTCAATTTAAAATCAAAAGTAATATTTCAGTGATTCAATAAGTAACTTTACCAATCATTTGATATGTGTATTGGTTTTAAAGAGAAACCTTCCAGCGATGATGAGATCTTTGCTGAAAGTGTACCATTTATTAGGACATTGACATAGACAAAGTTTATTGTGAGTCAGTTTGCAGTTAGGTAATGAGAAGCATTAGTTTGTTGGAGTGGTGATACCCTTAATAATGCCAAAGAATAAAATATAACATTTAACTATTTATTTGGTTATATTACTAGTCATTTAAAATCCTGTTTGTAGCTCAAAAATGTACAAATTCAATTTTTAATCACAAAAGTTCCATGCTGGGAAAGCAATTTACACAAGTTAATTTTGATATAAAATTGCATGCAGAGTTAAAATATAGAGGGATGCATTTTCATTTGTGAAAGCAGATTTTTTCCAACGGGTATAGATGAAGGTTTATCCCCAAAGGTTCTCCATATTCTAGTACAAGTGTAGCTACAATATCAATGCTTTGACTGAAAGTTGGATGGGTTGAGAAGGAGGTAGGGGTTGCTGATATTAGTACTACAGGAAAAAAGTCATCTTTCCAAATCTTGTTTACATCTCTCATTTCATGCCTTTCTCAATCTGGATGTTTATTGTTGTCATGAAAAAATAATCACTCTCCTCTTTTAACAAACCTTTTGAATAATTCTGTTCTAGATGTCACACATGATTGGTGCACTATAATTAAACCAAAACTCCTAATTCAGCTGTGAATTTTACTGCATATAAAACATGTTTTGATGCTCAGTGACAATAAGATAAATATGTACAATCAAAGAAGCTAATATAAAATAACCTATATATAAATTGAACTTGATCATTAAAATGTTGAACACAGCAAATTATTGGGGAAAATATTTTGATTTTTCCAACAAGAATTAAAACTGCATTTTTCAAAATTGTAATTGATAAAACTTAAATATTTGTTCCAGCACTTGTGATTTTAATTTTGTCATGTAAAAAGGAAAAAAATTATCAGATACATATTACATTGCATTGGATAGATGTTATATAGAGAATGTGACTTCACTGGGATGGAGACCAAATCAGTGATAATTTTGGTGTATCACACACTCAGCACTTTAACAGATGGAACTAATTGATGAACATATGTTGTTACTTTTAAAACATTGTATCTCAATATTCTATATATACTGCATTGTGCAGTATGCCTTGGGGTTTCTGATCTTCACTGTAGATCCTAAAATAGTAAAGTTGTATGTATTATTACAGAATGGTCATAGAAAAATGATAAAGTTTATATCAATGATATTTAGTCTTATTTTTCAGTTCACAAAGCATTTATTTTATATTATCTTTGCATTAAAGTAATGAAATGAGAGTGTTACAAGGATTTGATTTTCACTATCTTCAAAACAAGATGGCATAGCCTGTCATAATTTACCTCATATAATAAATACAGAGTGTCCTTGGAAAATTCATTTTCATTTTGGTGAGTGAAAATGTGAGCAATATTTGTTTCTATAGGCACCAACCCCCATTTCAACTGTGTACTATACGTAAACATCAGACAGTTTCAGAGAAGATTAATACTTAATACTACCTTGAATTTTTAATTTTAATACTACCCTTGAATTAATATTGTTTTAATAGCTTGAATTAGTATTAGTTGCTTATACTACTCTGAATTTGTAAATGTTTTTTTTTTTTTACTACCCTGAATTAATATTAGATTTTTAACTTTGTCCTATTCAAAATGTGTTATTTGTGTGGCTTAGTATTATATTGGGGTCACAGTTACTGTCTTGTACATATTTATATTGTGGTAAATAAATTCAACATTAAAGACTGCTTGTTCCCATTGCATAGGGAGATTATGCATTAGTGTTAAGATATTATATGGAGAATAATGAAATCGGTGAAAAATAATTTTAAAAAATACTTACAGTAGAATGCAAAAATCAGATAGTCTTAATGTTAAATATTCAAGCTTCATTAATATCCAGTATATTTAAAGCGATAATGTTTATTGTTATTCATAGATGTAATATAATAACCACTACTTTATTTAAGATTTTTATATTCATCTAATCCCTGATTGTTAAGCTTGACATTTCAATGCCCCAAAACATAATTATGAACATTATAATAGTCACGGTTTCAATTAAGATACTCATTTGATTCAATATTTTCAATTATTATGATGCCAAAGTTAGGAGGACATCACTGTGTGGTCAAAAACTTTAACTGGTAGGAAGTACATGGTGGGAACAATATTTACAGTATAGGCATGGTATTTTGTGATGTTTGAAGCTATTGTTTGTTATCTCCCTTACAGTGATGCAGTGAATTACTTGGATCTTTACTTGTATATGTACTATGATTTTGACTGAAAATTAAAGTCATTATACTTAATTAATCTGAATGAGCATGTTGAAAATTGCTGAGGAAAAGACCATCACCTTTGCAACATTATTTAAGTGTGTAATACAGTTACTACTACAAGATATGGTCCTAAAGATGTATGTATGATTGATAAAGTCAGCTGTTCCACAAGGGTCAGTTCTTGGACACGCTGTACATCAATGATTTACCATATTACATTGAACTATCAATCACCAAAGCTTTCCTTATAAAACTCTCAATTTGGTTTATGTAAATATTATTTTTTTAAAGATGGATCTAAGTTTATTCAAATGTACTTTTTCAACACATTTAAAGTTACATTTAAGATAATCAGGAGCCAAACCATGTAAGGGTTTATAAAAATAAAAAATTATTTTGAAACTGAGCTCTTTGCTGACATGTAAGCCACTTTAGCATTTTAAAAGATTTGTTGATGGTGTATCTATATCAGCATCAAGAATAAATCTAGCTGCTCTTTTTTGAAATTTCAGTAATCTTTCCTGATTATCTGTATCACAGTTACCACAGATAGAACAGTATTGTAGGTGTTGCATGATATATGCATTGTAGAATAATATCTTTCTCTGTTCTTGAGGGAGATAAGATTTTATTCTGTTCAAGAGATAAAGCAGTGAATTAACTATTTCAATGACCTTATCAACTTGTATTTTCCAGCACAAGATATTGTCTCTTATAATATCAAGTAGTTTTTCATTTTCAAACTGTTGTATATTATTCCTTTTGACATTAGTTTGAAATAATTTTTCTCAGCTTTTACTTTGCTCAACAGCCTACGATTCTGGCTTTTGATTTGGCTGCATTTATTCTTCATACTGTTGTGTTTACAGCAGTTATTTATATTTACCCAATCTTTATCTAATTTAGTGATAATCTCATGGCCTGATGATCCAGTGTTATATATTGTTGTGTCATCTGTGAACATGCTATGGATGGAAGAGGAGCTGAAACTCAATAAGTTTTTCAGTACACAATAAAGAATTCTGATTCATAGCAGAGAGATTATAGCAGTATGACAATTTATACAAACACCATTTATTGACCTTGGGACATACATTTGGTTACATACTTTAACGTAAATGTGCTTCATCTTACACATGTAATTATGCTATAATTTATTTACATTGAATTCAGACACCTAATGATCTGTGACAAAATTACTAAATATGATACTTCTGTGTACATATTTTTGATGTAATTATTATGGATTTACTCGTGCATGCCATGAGATCAGCTGGTGAGTACACTGTTGATTCTCTAACCCTTCATGTGTATATGAAGTTCACTTCACTTCAGTGTAAGATAATGTATTTCTCACAGACTATAGCACACCTGAAATTACTTATGTATATATACACATGAAGAATTAGAGAATCAACAGTGTACTCACCAGCTGATCTCATGGCATGCACGAGAGTAAATCCATAATAATTACATGTATATGCTAATGCATGGTTCTCTGAAAAAAGAAAATATGAAATCTAAATGTTTTCACTACATGTGTATTTCTTGTTTAATGATTTAAAATGGTAACTGTGCCAATGAAGCCCATATTTTTGTGCCTGCTTTTATTACTCTCCCCTCCCATCGTTTTCTTTGGTTCATGCATCATTTTCTTCAGCAAACTGACCTTGGTTGGTTATATCACTGTTCGGTACATAGCATGGTGACATTTTATGGACCTTGACCATCTTGTTATAGGGGGATTACACTGTACATATGTACATCCTCACTCAACCATTCTTTCTTCCTAGGTCATAGGTATCTGTTTGGAGTGGGTTTTATAGCAAGAGCAGGGGCCTAATTTTATATATACATGTTCCTTAGTTCGACAGCACTGTTATACCTGTAATCATGAAACTTGGAGAGTGAATACTTCTTGACAAGTACTGAACTGTCATCACAAAAGTAGGACAGTGTGTCCCATATTTCATTCTGTACTAAGTTGGGTTCACTTCAGTGTAAGATAATGTATTTCTCACAGACTATAGCACACCTGAAATTACTTATGTCTCTAATTAGCCACTATTGCATTCAGCAGATCTTATTTTTCTCAGCATAGAAAATGATACCTTTGCATCTGCAATGTTGTGGGTGAGTGTTAAACATGCAGTGGCCACTCTAGTTGAGCATGTTATTTTTGGAACTGAGCTCTTCATTCATGCTTCAGGACTAGGAGTCCTAAAATTATTTTTGCAGGGTTTACTTGCATCAACAATGGCTCGTCAATCCCAGAATCACAGCTGCATTCAACATGTTGCATTCAAAATTGAATCACATTTGCACACTATTAGATTAATAGATGGAGCAAAATCCAACTTCACAAAAACATTACTACCGATCATGAACTAGCCAATAAATTTTGATAAATATGTTTAAATATCGGAGCAAATTGTTGTATTAATGTTGTATTTTGTGATTTTTGTGGCATATCTTGTGTGAGATTGCTGGTTTTATTGCCTGTAGACTGAAGTCTGAAAAAAAGTCATTATTATTAGCATTATTATTTGAGGCAACAAATAGTGTTTCTTCATTTGGAATCTTTTTGAATTAAACTTTAAAGAAATTGGGTTGTTCCATGTTATATACATAACCGCTGTAAATAAGTCTAATGGGGGCTTCCACAGTATATTTATAACACAAGATCAGAATTGCTATTGTCAGTCAGTTATGTCACCAATGCAACAGTGGTTGCTTCTCCCAGATAGACATGCCTTTTAATCTCCTGCATAAACTGCCCTGAGGTGATAGTTGTCCATGATCATTAAGCACAACCATTTACTGTTTATACAGGTTACAGGTGTATATTAGTGTGTCAAGAAAGCTCTCTATTTTTAATTACTAAGAGGACTGCAAATCATGCTTTCTTAAACATTACACTTTTTAGGTGTGTGTTTGGGAGGAAAAAATTAACATTAAACATTACATTGTCAGGGGTTATAGGGGAGGCAAAAATCATACTTTTTGCATGATACGTTCTGGCAGATATGAATATGGATTGAAAACATCGAACTTAAAGTTTAGTATTATATCTTTATTTCCTTTTTAAAACATTTTTCCCCAGTTTGGTACATAATGCAGTCAGTATTTATGGACCCCAAATGTCACATTATGATTGGGAATTACTGTACTAGAAGAGTGTACTGCATGCTCATTGTGTGAGGCCAATCAAAATAATTACAGGTGCATGAACTATGTTTCTAATAGTCGTCACACCTCCTATCACTTCAGGGCTACTAAAAGCCTGTGACTTTACTGGTGTGGACAGTAATAATAGTTTCTGCCTTATAAAAGAGATTACCTCTCATGAAGCAGTACAGATAGTACAGATGCCCTTGAATCTATTTTGGTTTTGGCAGGCTACCCTCTTATCAGGGAGTGAAGGTGTATACTTGGGAGAAGGCATCTAAGGAGGCAACCACTTATCCAGAATGTTCATACTTGTCAAAATGAAGATTTGCTTATTTTCAAGTTGTACCTATATTTTATTCATTTTGACTGATGTATGGCTATTTATATCACATCAGCAAAATTTTATGATCGTCTTAGTTCTGCAGTATTTTAAATATTTATCTGTCATTTGGCATGGGAGTTCACAAAAAGATCTACAAATATTCCTTTTAGGACATTCCATCCATTCTTACTTGGTATTCCTCAGTCTGTCTATTGCCCATTTCACAAAAGCTGTTTCTTAAAGTAACTTGACGTCTCTTTATATTTACATTTGCTAATATATGCCAATATCCACTTTTAAGGTGTCTAATAAATTTGTGCACCTTTCATGATGTAAGAATCAAAACTATGCATATCCATTGTTTGTAAGTTAGTGATTAGGTAATGTGTACTGGTTCTCTTTGTGCCTAGTCTCATTCCATGGGGAAATGGAAACTGTCACATCAGTTGCTAGTAAAACATGCAATGAACACTGCAAGTCTGATATTTTTTTTATCGAAATTGACTTAATATTTGACAACTACTAAATTAATTGTTGGAAAGTTTATATTTTTAAGGCCAAGAAACAGGCAACATTCATTAGAAAGCAGAATTCAATGACACAACAGCTACAAGAATATGAAAGGTAAATGCTTGATCTGACTACAAAAATAATTTCGGAAGCTTTTATTTGTAATACTTGTTTTCACTTAAAATGTTCAAAAAGTTTCATCTTGAGATCATGCTTTATCCATGTATCTGGACTCAAGATTCTACCATATTTATTTGATTATGGTTTTGATAGGCTTAATAGAAAAAGTCAGTTTTGTAATATTTGTCAGCAGACATTTGCTGATTTTTACATTTTTTTATCAGAAAACTAATCTTTTATTCATGCAATTGGTCAAAACTGCTTTCAGATTGATTATCCCGAGGCCACCTTCAAGAGGATATTGCATTTTGCCTATTTGTTTGTCCATTCATGTCTTCATTTTTGAAACCCACAATATCTTGGACCCAGTTTCACATAGAGCCATGAAATGCTTTATGTGGATGCATGATGGGAAGCATAAGACGGCCATACCAAAACTGGGCCACAGTGACCTAAATTATTGTATTGGTCCATTTTAAGTTACTTCAAAGTTGCCATGAAAGATATTTTCCAGCATTCATTATTATTTTATTAGGCTGGAGAAAGACTCCATAGCTAATTGACCATGCTGTGAGATCTGTCACTATACTACTTTGGTTGTAAAGGAGCAGATTGTTTTGGCACGAATGCTGAGTAGGGAAAAATGTACTCAGAATCAGTGCTGAGTCACCCACATACATCAATGAATAGCACATGAAGGAATTTTCAATTTTTTCTGAATACTTTCTTGACAATTAAAAAATGATGCATAAAGGGAAAAATTGGAGAGAAATTCTAGATTGTAATAAATTTTTTGTTGCATTGTCACTTAATAATTAAATGAAAATATGATTTTACCTTTATCTTTTATTTTATAAACTTTTTACCAGATTTCAACATCTCTGTGTTTTATATTTTATTTTGTAGTTCTGCCTGTTTACTTTTATTTGGAAGAGTTTATCTTCCAAAAGTTTTCTTGCAGTTCTTTTTATTTACATTTTAAGAATTTAAGTTTTAAATGAATACTATTAGCCAGTATTGTGTAACATACATACATACATAAATCCAAACAAATAGTAACCTGATTATGTGTTCTGTTATTGTTTAAATTTTCTTTCCTTTTGAAAATACTTTTAAAGTTAGCAGTATTTTTAATCAAAATCAAAATATGTATCTATAATTTTTAGCTCTGCTGGTTCCATATTAAAGGCTTATGTCATGGGATGGTCTTTTTTTGTGTCATATGTTGTTTGATGTCCATCTGTCTGTTAGCATATTTGTTATTGCTACTCTTTCTGAACAACTTGGAGCATTGTGACGAAGCTATACAAACACACATTCATCTGATGATCTAGTTGGTCCTAACTGAAAATGGTGCTATTCAGACATCCAAGTATGGCCACTACAGAAGCAATCTTGAAAATCTTGTTATTGCTACTCCTTCAGAATGGATGGTCACATCATTATGGGGTTTTCATTAAAGGAACTCTTTCGATGTCTAGTTAGTACTAAATAAAAATAGTGCTAATTGAAAATCTCATAATTGCAAGTCTTCTTAATTGGAAGGCATTTTAACATGGGATTTTCATCAGACTTTTTGTGTTGTCTTCTTGGTCCTAAATGAAAATGATGCAAATTGGCCTCAATATGGTTACTGAGGTGGTCAACTTGAAAATATATCCTGATCTTAAATAGATGGCTAGATCAGCAAGGGGTTTTCACCAGGAGATTTTGTATGAGACCTAATTGGTAGTAAGTAAGATGGTACTAATGTTACATCCACAGTGGCTGTCTTGAAAAAATTTCTGTTGCTATTCCCCTTATATGAATGGTCTTACTGACATGAAGGTTTTTCACAAAAAGACTTGTAATGATGTTTACTTGGTCTTAAATGAAAATTGTACTAATCTGACATCCAGTATGTTGACCACAGCAGTTAATTTGAAAATCTTGTTATTGCTGAGGAATATCAAAAAGGTTTCAACACTCAGCAGTTAAGTAGAAGTAATGGTCTTATCTTAAATTCCCAGGGGGAAAAACTGTCTACCCAGAGCACCAGTCCCATTGAGGGACTCTTGTTGAAGTTATTGCCACATTTCTGACAAAAAAGAAAACTACTCCTAGTCCAAATAAATTGACTTTTGTTAAATATCTATCTAAAGCAGTTTTACCCAAAGCAATAGGCCATGTTGTGAGCACAATTTATCAGTACTATTATTATTGAGCTGCAGAGATATTGATCTAAAATATTGTGTGAATTTTTATTTGGATACTCAGTTTTTCTTAATAGTAAATTTTTTTATTGTGTGTTGCATTATTATTTCCACATCAGGTACATTCTATTTTGTTACATTAGTTTGTAGCTGCCAAGACCAGCAGCATGTTCTTTCTTGGAGGAAACAAGAACAACATGAAATTAATTTTTGTATATGAATTTATTTCTTCTCTTTTGAACAGAAAAAAGTTTAAGCAAGAACACTTGAGCTGACTGAGCACTGTTTTTGACAGCTTTGTTACAGTCACTATTATTTTCTCGTTGGAGTAATGTACTTTCAGCTATCCATTAATTACACTCTGAATATCTAAGACCCTATTTCACCAGCAGCTGGCATGTGGATACATTCCTAGCTGAGTTACTGAACTGTACCAAATCTATTCAACAGTTAAATCATTTTTATGCTTGGTCATTTTCAGCTTTCCCGTTGTTAACACCCATAACATCTTGAAACTTACTTCACCTACATGGCCAAGTGGTCTAAAGCACTCTCCATAATGGATCACTGCCATCTCTCCTTTGTCTGCATGGGTTCGAGTCTCGGATTCGGCCAATGTGGGTATGTGAGAAAGCTTGCCAGTAGCTTCTCGTGGGTCGGTGGTTCTTTCCGGGGTTTTCCTGGGTTCTTCCTCCACCATTAATACTGACTACCATGTATAGCATATCGTGTGCTGAAAAATGGCGTTAAACCCAATAACAACAACACCAACTTCACCTACACTTCCAAAAATTGATAGTATTTGAATACATCCTAAACAGTAGCCCAGTTATACAGAAACTAGGTTAATTCTACCTCATTTTCACACTTGAATGATTATTAGTATGATACAGCACTGCATATATCCTGTGTGTGTCAACAATTCCTTGTCTGGTACATAGTTGCAGTATGCCTAGCCCTGTGTTGCTCTGATTCTGGAAGTAAATTTAACATTATGGTAGATACTTGATTTCTGCATGGAGTTCTTATCACTTTCAGGCATTGGAGAGGTTTATTTTCTTTACATTATTCTCCTCTACTGTGTTGGTAGAGGATGAAAGTGACAGACTTAAGAAATCTGATTTCACGTGACATATCACTTACCGAGATTGTATATACATTTAATATTTTAGCCTAATGAGATCTAGCTGCTTCATAACAAATTGTCATTTGGTAAGAAATTGTATTATAATAATCAAATATTTTTCTGAATTTCTTAACAAGGAAGATGACATTGAATGATCTTTTACAGAAATACATATGTATTTATGAAATGTCTTTTGTTTTACAGAGAGATTATAAAACTGAGGGAAGAAAATTCATATCTGAGGAGATTAGTCCATGAGAAGGTAACTGATCATACTTAAGGAGGAATTCAAAAGTTAATTTCATTAAAATCCTGAAATTAAATAGGTAATTGAAAGCTTGAATTTGATTTTTTTGCCAATGAATTTCACTCAAACATTGACAAAATTACACCACTGGTTTCTTATTGATAATGATTAATTTTCACACAATGTCAGCTTATCCAAAAATGAAAAAAATAGTTCCAAATATGAAACTATGTGTATGATAAAAAATAATTTGTGTTTTAACCTAATTTTGGGCTCAAAAAACTCAAAAGATCAGGGTTACTATGACAGAAAGAAAAGAAAAAAAATTGTTTCCTGCACAGTAAGTTCTTCACCACTGACAGTTATGCAACTTGTAGATGGTGTGTTCTTGTGATAGGGAAGCAACCTATTGATTACAGAGTCAAGGGTAAAAGCTCATGGTTGAAAGAAGGAATGGGTTAGATCTCCATCATCTGTGGTTGCATTTGGTGTAAGGGAGAACCTTATTGATTTTGGAACTAAAAGTTCAAAGTTTCTGGGAGAGAAAATAAAGTGGTTTCTGCACAACAATATCAGTGCTACATGATATTCCTCAAAAAAACTTTGTGAATGGCTTGCATTCAATTAGTGCAGTGAAGAAGGCTGTTGATTTTGAAGTCAAATGGTAAGAAGTCAAGGTCACTGACTGGAAGAAGAAAAATGGTTTTTGCACAGTAGCATTAGTTCTACATCACATACCCGGCCCAGACTTTGCTGATGACTTTGCACTTAAGGTAAGGCAGAAGCCAGTTTTGAGGTCAAACATGCCAAGGTCAAGTTCACTAAGACTGCAAGAAGAAAATTAGTTGACATGCAAATGGGGCAAGCATGTCATGTGCAATTCATGGTAATCATTGTGTGCTGATTTACTGATGTGGTCTGCCCATCTATCACTGAATTTTATGTGATATTTTGCTAGCTTAGATTAGCATTGGGAGATAACCCACAGTTAGATCAGGAATAGTACACACCCCACACCTCAGGAGGTAAACCCTCCCATCTGGGAGATTCACAAGTATGCGGTTAATCATATATAATTTAAAAAATGTCCAGTGTAAATAATATTAGGACTCTGATACTCCCACTGCAGAAAGTCTTTGAAACATTATGTTAATTATCTTTGTTTTTGGGGGGTTCATTTTAGTGTAAAATTGACATTTGGGACCAAAATTGAGTTGGGTGCAGCCAGAGTACAGTGATTTCAGTTTACTGGATGAAATTTTAATAAAATTAAAAGTTGGAACTAAAACTATGATTGGGTTTCAGAGTGATTTTGGTTTACTGAGGTTTCGGTCTTGAGAGGTTTCACTGCAGTTTTGCTTCTTATGTGGCATTGTTATTAAGTCTTGCATGTATGTCAGTTTGAAGTATTCTAATATTAGTCACAAGATTCCACTTTGGTTGATATTTTAGTTGATCTATAAATATGCATCACTGATTAAGTCTCTTGACTACATTTGACAAGGACAATAAAATGAAATCAACAAATAAAGAATGTTCCATCTAAACCTACGCTGGTCACAGAGAATGCAGCTTCTTTTAAATATCTATCACTACCAGATATACCAGTTACTAAAAATTCTATTGAAATTCATGCAACATTCTAAATTAATTCTATTGGTAACTATAAATGGTAAAGTGTCTTCCATCATAAATATGTTTTACTGAAACATTAGTTTTTCTGTAGTGTTTTATGGCACAGCAACAAAAGTAGGTTATTTAGTGCTGAAGTGATTGTAGTAAGGTACATTGCCCAAGGATACCCCATGGTAGGTGACCCAGGTTGATGTCCTGGTAGGATTCTAACCTGCACCCTTTCAGTCATGAGTCTCGCACACCAACCACTGAGCCACTCTGGTTCATTTTACCGGAATAGCTCAAAATTTCAAAATCAGACTATATTTTGTTTTAGGTCACATGAGATCGGTGTATGTACATGTACTGATATACAAAAATATTTGTACAACCTAAAAAGCCTGCATCTGCGATAAAGAGATGTTCGTTATTTCCAAGACATATTTTTTTTAAAAAATCTTTGTCATGATTACAGTCATGATGCTTTATAGATGATATTGTTAGTAATAGTTGTAGTAGTATTATCATCATCATCATCATCATCATCATCATTTTTGTTATATAAACATAGATAAAAGTTGATATAATTGACTTGGTTATTTTTCTCTTTTTTCAGACCCAAGGAATCCACTCTCTGTAAGTGAAACTGTCTGTCTTCATCTGTAAAATAACATTGTAAACTACATCTTTGAATAGGAGTAGTACATTACCTGCTACTGTTGCATTGTTTTTCTTCGAAGAACTCACTGTCCCTTGTCCAAGCTATATAATTCTTACCTCCATTTGGTAATGGTATGTTCCAGAACTGAAAAGAAGAAGATCCCAGTTAGACATGTTCAGTTTTGCTCATCAAAGCACCTTATGTTCTCAGCTTAAACATATTTATGGGCATCCTTCATATGATTTTGTTTGACTGAGTGTTGGTCTTGTCAGTACTTGCTAAATTTGAGTGTTATCTTTGCCTTTTTTGTACCATGCTTCATATGCGGTGCTTTAGTTAATTGCATCCACCTTTTAATGCTAAGGTGAGTATAGTTGACCTCTCTATACGTTTGCATTTTAGTGTTTTTACAGTTGACCATTATGCTGTCTTTGGTTGGAGCCAGTGTGGAACTTGGCAGAAAGTCATCACATTTTATATGGGGAGGATGAAAGGCACATTTTCCACCTTGTCATCAATGGACAACCCTCTCTTTTCCCAGGAGTCTTGAAAAGATCACATCAGGCCCACTGATCCCTGATATTGCATCTGATTTCCTTGGACAATGTACACATTAGACATTTGCAGTTTTGCTTGTTGAAAGTGCCTATGTTCTAAATTTGAATATAGCTTTTTGGACCAAATGGGACAAGTTTCTGATTGAAGCCTACCTGCTCCACTTCCATGAAATCCTTGTTCACAAATAAGTCAGATTGTAGGTGGGTTACTTATTTGGAGCAGAAGGGTTAGTTCATTGTTTCTGGAAGAAATTGCCTTGTGGATAAACAATTTGCAGATGAGGACAGTATATTTAACCATAAAGTGGGTTTCTAAGTAAGGAGTCATTGTGTGATGGTCTCTGATGACAACACTCTAGTGGTAGTGTACCTCGGGTAACATGGAGGCATACATGCACTTTTTCTTTGTGTGGAGGTATGAAACCTCTTTTGATGGGGACCTCGGAAGGAACTACCCTCTGAGATTGTCATATTCCTGACAAGAAGAAAATTCTGCTGAAAGTCTGTCCAGGGGAGGCAAGCTGGACCTCATGGAATGGTCTCTGCACCATTCCATAGTAGATTCCATGTTCAGACTGTAGAGAAGACCTTTGGTGGACTTGTTCATGATGAGACTTAACAAGCTCCCTTGTTAGTTTCTCCAGTCCCAGAAAATGTGGCCAAGACAGTGGATGGCCTTAGTCTGAAGTTGGATAATCTGTCTGCATTCAATTTTCTATCTATTATAAATACTACACAAAGTTGGATCTCCACTGCACTGCTTACTTTTGGTAGACAGACCCAGGTAATTGCATTAGAGAAAAGACCTGCTGTTACAGCCAGTTATCTCCTTTAAAAAATAGCCTCAAATTTTCCACCTTCATACTTGGCTCATCTTGAAAAGATCTCTCCACCAGGCAAAAGTTTTTGAACAAGGTTGGTAATGACATTTTTCAGTCCAGGAGGCAGTCTATATCCAGGGTCTATGATGCAAAGTGGAGAATCCTTGTAATGGATGAAGTAGGAAATATCTTAATCCCAACTGTGCCTGTGTGAGTGCAGTAGCAGACTCTTACCTTCTTTTTCAAAGAGATAATGCTCATTCCCTACTTAAGGGCTTGAGGGCAGTCCTATCCAACACACTCAAATTCACAAGGTCCAGCCATTGGTTCAGATCCTTATATTTCTGATTTTATCAGGTATTTTGACCTGCAGAGACCAGTTTCTCACTCTCTAATGCCTAGATGGAATCTCTTATTCATGTCATGGTTTTTGTCCAACAAACTCGAACACTCCCCCTCCCTCAGTCTGTTAAATGAACTGTTTTCTTTTCTCATTGTCTATGAGATGAGGAGCAGTGCTGTTTTGGCTACCTTTGATTGCTCTACTCTCTATAAAAATCTCATCTTTTTCGTATATGTGCTGAGGATGATAAGGAGAGACTCTTATTCCCAGTTAGGGCTTTATGGTACACTTTGGCTACTTCCAAAGGAAGAACAAAGGGTAGGAAGTATCTTTTCCTTCCTCTTAAAGGCTCAGCTATTTCCAGGTGGTTTGTCCGCATAATAATGAAGTATCATCAGTCTGTTTCTGAGGGCAATGTTTCTTTCATGAAATTTAATGCCCATGAAGTTTGAACATTTACTTGATTTATGGGCATATCTAACTAATTCATCACTGGAGGCATATTTTCTATGGGACTAAAAGTTGTGATACTGAAAATGGTCCAAATTCATATTCCCACAACAATTGCAAACTTAGCAACGCAGTAGCAACTGGTAATGTATTACTAAAATTAAAATGTTTTCAGAGGAGGGGGTAAAATTATTTTTAATGATGTAATAGCTACCTGATGCTGTTGATAGATTTCCTTCTCCTGATCTGTGTTCGTTTTCTTCTGGACTTCTAGAACTTCCATCTAAAAATTTCCCAGAAAGGTAAGCAACACAATATGATGGTAAATATTACATCATTAAAATTATTTTTGCTCTCTTAATACACTACATCCAATTTGGTTTCCTCTACAAGGTAAAGGATGGGTCAGAAGTGTCTCTTCCTACCTATTAGCAGTCTTTCTCACTGTCAAGAGACTTATCCATCACAGAGAAGGACCTTCCATTTATGGCAGTTAAAGAACTGAGGCATTTTTTGTGAGATCTTATGTAATGGCAAAAGTGGCTCAATCTATCAATCTTCTGTCAGCTTATAATAGTGAACACTTCTACCATAAACAATAGTTATACACTAAATTTGTTGAGGCCATCAGCCTCCATCCTAACTGGTAAAACTTAAGCAGTGGAATAGTAGCAGGAAATTGATTTCTGCTATTTTGATGTAGTTTTTTTCTAGTTTGGGATATTTAAAACTTTTTTAAATTATATAATACCAGCTACTACAGCAAAGATTGCCTTCTCAAACCCCACACTAATGTACTACTCTATGTGCAAGTCAAGCAGGATATTATTCCTTATGGTGATGCAGAAGTCAGATCAAGGTTATATTCTTGTTAGAATCTTCCAAGCCATGTTCTGCCAAGTTACATAGGAATCATGTAGCTTGGACTAGGGACTGTGAGTCCCAGGAAGAAAAACCATGCATAAGTGGTTGATTTTGTAATATTAAATTAGATGAATACATTTTGCATTAACTGTTGTAAAATATCAGGTTTAAACTGATGCATATTCATTCTATCTAAAACTGGTATGTTAGTACGATTGAAAAGTAGCTTCTTATAGAGATAGAAATTAATAGTTTCAGTATGCCCTAAAAATTAAAAATGTTGGCCAAATGGTAGACGTTTGTTATTTTTTTGTAGGATTCTCTGGTCACAATATTTAAATTTAAACTTATCTTGAGTTGGAATATCTGCTTCCATGTTTATACTCAGGAAAGACAAAGACCATTGCATATATATCCAGCAAGTTTTGCACTGGGTTCCAGATCTTAATAAAGTTCACTACATTTGATTCTTGTCTTGTTCCATTATTGCATATAGCTTCATTGTATCATTACATATTGGTACTTCACCTGATCACATTAACATAGTATTAATCTCTGCTACCTCCAAATCTGGCTATTCTTGAAAGATGAAACAAATTTCTTTCTGTATATCTGTCATATTGACAAAAGGAAGCAATTATACATTCTACCTGTGAGTTGGCTACCATTATACCCATATATAACTTGCTTTCAGCTTTCACTGAAAACTGTAACACATATCTTCAAGAATCCAATTTATTATCTATATAGTAAGACAAAATGTCGTTTTATATGGTGCATACAAATTTGTTTAATTCTGGTATATTTATTCAGATTCTGCATTTACAGTTTGTTACATTCACGTGATTTTGACTGGTTACATACAGTCCTCTCCAGTGAATATGTTCTAAATTGTTTGGTTAATGCAGGTTGGCATTTATTTCAACAGTTTATACATATTTTGTTGTTTTTCTCTTCTTCATTACAAAGATCAGAACATTATACAAAGTGTAATCACTTCTGAACACCAGGTGCTCATCAACACACACATGCAGAGTGTGCAATCCTTGGTCTAAAATTTGGAGGAGTCAACTTGACAGATACAAAAACAGCACTATTCATTTCATAACTGCAAGAAATGCTTAGCATATGCCATATGTCTGAGTTGTTGATTAGTCTTCTGGGGGATGTGTTGCAGTGCTGCCTCCACCCCCACCCCCAAGGTGCAGTAAACAGCATTGGAACATTCTGTATCAGAAAATAGAGCAGAAATCAATCAAGCATTGGAATCACATATGAACTCATTGATTCCAAAGTTTTATCATCAAGATTATAGATGATTTGTGTTGGAACCCCATTGGGAATAACCCTATGACCCAGCCCACAAGGAATGATGGTTCACAGTCAGATATCACTCAGCCAAATTTGACAAACTCTTCCCTACCTGTGAGATGCGAGCATTTATAAGGATCATGTATCCCATCCATACATGAAAATAATTCAAGTTAGACATCAAGATGTATAATTTAGCCAACTGAGCTGACCGAATCATAGTTGAACTTTTACTTGCCAGCCAGACTGCAAGTCCCTATAAACTGGTGATTAGGAAAGTTTTCATTTTGATTTGTATGACCAATCAGATGCTTTGCTGATTGAATGGCCTGGCTGACTGGTATGGCATGTATCATTGTTTGAATTCTGTCAGCCGGTCAAGCTGTATGAATGAGCTGTGTATGATTACAAACCAACCAGCCACTTATTCTGATAGCAATGATGTCATATGCCAAACAGACCACACAGCTAACTGGCCAGCCAGCTGGCTGTATTGATCAGCTGACTGCACCAGTCATTCAGAGTGAACTGACTTTATTTACAGAGCCGACTTGATATAGCCTAATGGGCTGTGCCACACGCACTCTATATATAATGCAACTACCACAGACAGCACATCCAATAGCATAATGATGATGCATGCTGAAGATACTTAATCGTCATTACTAAATGGAATGCTGTATATCTAGACCTTTTGTGTACAGATAGAAGGAAATCCACCCACAAGTTGGTTGGGATGAAACTAAACTACTGGAACATTTTGATCCCACTGTGATGGAATTCAGCATCAAATTTGCAATGGAGGAAATCTATAGGATTTTGCCTTCATCCGACTGCCCCCTCCACCAACAGTCAAACCTACCTATCATGTCAAGGCTGTGCTTGATGTATATGATGACAGCAATCCATCCTTCATAACTCCACTGCAGTCCTCAAAAAGTTTAGAAATTACTGTATGTATTTCAGAGAAAATTTACCATCTCAGTCATGCAAGAGCATCTTGATGAGTTGAGTACCTGAAAGTTTCTCATCCTACTGGTACAAATCTCAAATAGATGCATACTGCCTGTAATTACCAAGCATAGATAAGGATATTTCCTCAGTCAATATGACTGCCCTAGTCTGTTACAAAATAGATAGTCTTTTCTTTATTGCTATTAGATACCTGGCAAAGAATGTTTGTGTTAACTTCCTCACTACTTGGCCTGGCCATCTTTGGCTGCATATTGAGTAGTTAAGAAGGCTGGAAAAGATTGTGCTTTGGATATGCTGAGCCATATCACCATGGTAGCAAAATAGGGCAGCCCATTGCAAAATGGCTAATGCCCTTAAAGCCTCTTGCAGAATGGATTTAATTAGAAAAGATGCACTCTTCTTTAAAGCCACATCCTATGGCTGTCTTGCTTACCCTCCCTTACAGTTCACTGCTTTTATTTGAAGGTCAAATTAAGGAGATGCAAAATCAGATGGCACAATTGTTGTCCCTTCCAACTTTCAGCAAAAATCCCATATCTGCACAACCCTTTTCAGTTCATGTTTCAGCCAAGAGACAGTTGCCATCAGAAATATGCTAGAGACAATTTTCATATGGCCCTAACTTTTACAATCAGGCAAGGATAGGTTTCTCATCGTTGAAGCCTTCTGTCATAAGGTTTTTGTTTGTGAAGGTGCTATAAAAGCCTTGTACTCAGGGCTTCTATTCCAGGACCTTTTTGGTCCAAAATGTTTGGCAAGTTGAGACCTGTAATAGACTTTGGCTGGCTCAGTCAATTTATTTCTGCCCCCAAATTGTAGAAGGAGATGGCAAAGTCTGCCTATCATTCAGTGTAATGCTTTGAGAATGCAGAAACAGTTTCAGTCTGTTAGAGGTGTATTTCCACATACCAAGTCATAGAGCATAACAAAAATATGTCCAGTTTGTATACCAGGGAACAGTATAGCAATTCCAGGCACTTTCTTTCAGCCCATCACAAAAATGTTGGTGAAATATCCAAGTCAGCAACTTTGTTTTTTTCCACAGCATGAACAGTCTTCTTTTCCTCTTTGACAGTCAAGGTTGGATAATCATTCGGAACAAGTCTGACATTAACATCTCCCTAACATTTTATCCATCTAATCATGGAGTTTTTAGCACGCATCAGTTTGGTATGTCTTCCTTCCAAATGCATCAAAAACATCATTCACACATCAGAGAGGATGTTGTTACATTTTTGGCACATGATAGGCTGGCTGTTCATGGTCTCTAGTATATTTGGTGGAGGAAGAACTTGGCAAGAACCACTGACTCACAGGAAGTTAATAGCAAGCTTCCTCACATACCTACATTTGCTGAGCCCAAGATTCAAAACCATGTGCTGAGATTTCAGTGATCCATAAAGGCAAGTTCCTTAGATAACTCAGCCACCTGAGGCCCCCAGAGAGGGTGTCAAACAAAACATTGTACCTCTTCCTCCCAAATACATGTACATTGAAAACATCATTCATACATCCGAGAGGATGTCAAACAAGATATTTGGTAAGGGAGTTCATTCAACACCTCAGCATATTAAATGCAGCAGTGAACTTGTTACAGATGGCCTGCCTTTACATGCATCCCTGACTAGCTGGCCCGATGGTATAATGGCAGCCAGTGATGGGCCATCTGGATTACCACATTACTATCTCTACTAATAAAAAAACACTTCAATTTACGATTGCAAGATAGGAAGTGGCTAATGGCATGATTACCCCCAGAAATCCCACAACCAGAAATAATTTGTATAGATATCTGTTTGTCAGGTTCAGTTGCTACTCGTACCAGACCTTGCAATGGTCAGTAGCAAATGGATGGTTCAGATGAAGGCTCATAAGATCATCTTGATCATCTTGGAAATGAAACTAAAGCAATTCACAATGCCTTCTACTATTGAGTCAAACACATTTGAGGAAAGATGGTCTTGATAATTTTGGACAATTCAGGCATGGTTATATACCTCTTAAAACAAAGAGGGACAAAATCATTACAACCCAACATCATGGTATGTGATACCCTTCAAGGGTGTGCCCAGTATTAAATATTGAAGTTTGATACATATTGGGTAAACTAAACATATTAGCCAACTCATTATTGTGGAGATGACAACTGCTTCACACAGAATGGTCTCTTCCCTGCCAATATTTAACTAGATTTGCACACTGTGGGACCACCTGTTGATAGATTTTTTTGCAACAGGGTGAAAGAACAAAATGCCCACCCTCCTGTCTTCATTTCTGGACCCAGAATCATGGGCCATCAGTGATCTTTCAATCACCTTGGAGGGAATTTAGGCATACAGTTTCATCTCCATCTTTATCCCAAAACTAATTCATAAAATGAGGGCAAATTCTGCAAAATAGTTACGATTGCCTTTCTACAATAGAACAAATCCTGTATCAATGATCTGCTTGCCTTAGCAGTAGACACACCCAAGAAAGTTATAGTGACCGCAACCTTGCTCAAGCATCCAAGATTATCACTATTCCGTCATCCATATCCTGAGAAACACCTTCTTCAAATTTGACTGTTTGGTAAAAGGGTGTTATCAAATCAGCCTACTCTGAACTCTCTCAGGATCAGCTACAATTAATAAAAATACTGACTTATAAGATAAGATCAGTTTCCATGAACCTGGCCTTTAAATGTAATGTCTCAATTTGAGACACACTGGAGTCGTTCAGATAGTATGTTCTTCATCTTCCATCTGCTTGACATGGTCTCAGAAAGAACTGAATCTTGTCAGGCCATTGGTAGCTGCCCAGAAAGTGACCATGCTGGATTTATAAAAACAACTTTGGACCCAGGTGAGAATTTTCCACTTTCATTGGATTCAGCTGGAAAACTTTTGATGGTAGACATCAATCAAGTGCAGAATCACGTGGTTTACTCTTGCATATTTATTAATAGGACTAAACTAACAGTAATCAGTGTTCATCCTTTTAGTAGTGCTGTCTTGGTCCTACTAGATGACACATCTAGAGGCAGGATGCTCATCATTTTTACCTATTATCCTAATGTTAATTTGATCAGGTATTTAATGGAGAAATAACTATTTTAAAGTAAATTATTTTTTCCCAATAGTATTTATGTGATCACACTACTAAAAACCACTCCCACATTTTCCTGCAATGTGAACACCCTATTAACTGTTTCACTCAAGTGGATATTGGTTATATATGGGTATAACAGTTGAAGGAAGAGATAAACTATAGGAGTAGCTTCCCATTGTATGATTCGTAGACAGAAATTTTTTCATCTTTCAGGAGGGTTGGATTCAGAGGTAGCAGAGAATAATCATAATGTTAATGTGATCAGGTAATGTATTAATGGAGAAACATTTACTTAAATATTTGTTTTCTCTTCTTCCCTGTGGCCATGCTGTTTTTGTGGGTGGAGGTTGTGCACTTTTCCAGTCTGGCTTGGTTTATTTTTACTGTATTAGTTCTTTAAATCTTGCTGTTCGAACAGTGTTGAGCAGTTTTCAAAATTTACATTTAGAAGCTGCTGACGTTTGGATTAAAAAGGTTTGAAACACAGAGGAAAAACCTTCAAGAAAGCCACTGGTTTGACCTTAAATTTACAAACTTTTGAAACAGAGGAAAAACCTTCAAAAATGTCACTGGTCTGACCTTAAATTTACTGGATTCTAACTGCCAGGCAGTCACTAATTTCAAATGCTGATGATAAGGAAAATTCAGACACTTAAGAAAAACAGCTATAACTTTGAAGAACAGTTGCCCTGTTGCATTGAACTGTGATTAGAGTTTGCAAACCCAATCCTATCATTGTTTGGGGAAAAGAATTGCTGTTTGGTACGAAGTTAAAATAACTATAAATCCAGAGTTATATCTAAGGCCAGATAAACCTTGCTAGGGATTATGTTACTGTGATCAGCTTTTTATAGCTTGGGTTTTTATTATTTGTATATTTTTCTTAAATCAGACCAAAGTATTCTCAGTTGGAGAGATCAACAAGATCTCCTGTTTTATACAGAGGTAGGTTTGTTTGCTGTTCAATGTCTTTGATAGATCTTTATTGGTTATATTTTGATTGATTTTATTCTTAATTTATCTTGTTGAGTTGCCAGTATTATTTTCATCACACAAACTAGTGTATGCACTTGAAGAACTTCATTTGTCAGTTGACTATACAGTAAAACTTGTCTTGAAAGACCTCCACTAAAGTGTATTGCCTGTCTTCAGAAATAGATTTATATAGCTTGAAGTGAAGGTCCATGACAATTTTTACTCTTATTATTTGATATTAACTTCAAAATATAAATGAAGTTTGGAAAAACTCATAGCTTAAATTTATAACATTTTGGTTCAGGATGTATGATTGGTAAGAAACATCAGAGGGTGTCTGAATAGTTCATTCTGTCACAAGGTTTGTATTGCAGTGAGCTGTACACGGCTGATAAGAATGTCACTGGAGTGAAATATTTTCATAAACTCAAAAAATGAACCACCTTGAGGTATGTTTGTTATTAATTCAGCTGATACTTTTTGGGCAGTGAGGATTTAAATCAATGACTTGACCAAAATGGAAGTAAACAGGTGATGCTGTGAAAACTGGGACTATGACTTGAAAAATGGACAAAAACGTGTTTTTTTTTCTGGGCCAGAAATTAAATTGCATTGGCTATTATTTTAGCTTCAATGTCAGGAATGTCTTACTACAAGTAAGTCAGTAATTTGTTATTTTCAGGATGGTATTACTGTTTTCATGAATTTCAACAGTGTAGTTCATACATCCATTGTAATATTTTAAGGACGGTTATACTGTGATCATGAATTTCAAGTGTAGTACAAAGAGACATTATAATATTTTAAGGACATTTTATACAGTGTAGTAGATAGAGCCATTTTAATATTTTAAGGACAATAATACAGTGCAGTACATAGAGCTATTGTAATATTTTAAGGACAATAATACAGTGCAGTACATACAGACGTAATATTTTGAGGACATTAATACAGTGTAGTACATAGAGCAATTGTAATATTTTAAGGATGGTAATACAGTGTAGTACATGGAGCCATTGTGATATTTTAAGGACAGTAATACAGTGTAGTACATTTAGTCATTGTAATATTTTATGGACTGTAATGCAGTGATGTACATAGAGACATTGTAATATTTTATGGACACTAATACAGTGTAGTACATAGAGCAATTGTAATATTTTATGGACACTAATACAGTGTAGTACATAGAGCAATTGTAATATTTTATGGACACTAATACAGTGTAGTACATAGAGCCATTTTAATATTTTAAGGACAATAATACAGTGTAGTACATAGAGCAATTGTAATATTTTATGGACACTAATACAGTGTAGTACATAGAGCAATTGTAATATTTTATGGACACTAATACAGTGTAGTACATAGAGCAATTGTAATATTTTATGGACACTAATACAGTGTAGTACATAGAGCAATTGTAATATTTTATGGACACTAATACAGTGTAGTACATAGAGCCATTTTAATATTTTAAGGACAGTAATACAGTGTAGTACATTTAGTCATTGTAATATTTTATGGACTGTAATGCAGTGATGTACATAGAGACATTGTAATATTTTATGGACACTAATACAGTGTAGTACATAGAGCAATTGTAATATTTTAAGGATGGTAATACAGTGTAGTACATAGAGACATTGTAATATTTTATGGACACTAATACAGTGTAGTACATAGAGACATTGTAATATTTTAAGGACAATAATACAGTGTAGTACATAGAGACATTGTAATATTTTAAGGACAATAATACTGTGTAGTTCATATAGCCATTGTGATATTTTAAGGATGGTAATACAGTGTAGTACATAGAGACATTGTAATATTTTATGGACACTAATACAGTGTAGTACATAGAGACATTGTAATATTTTAAGGACAATAATACAGTGTAGTACATAGAGACATTGTAATATTTTAAGGATGGTAATACAGTGTAGTACATAGAGACATTGTAATATTTTAAGGACAATAACACAGTGTAGTTCATATAGCCATTGTGATATTTTAAGGATGGTAATACAGTGTAGTACATTTAGCTATTGTAATATTTTATCGACTGTAATACATTAATGTACATAGAGACATTGTAACATTTTATGGACACTAATACAGTGTAGTACATAGAGCAATTGTAATATTTTATTGACACTAATACAGTGTAGTACATAGAGCCATTTTAATATTTTAAGGACAATAATACAGTGTAGTACATAGAGACATTGTAATAATTAAAGAGCAGTAATACAGTGTAGTACATAGAGACATTGTAATATTTTAAGGACAATAATACTGTGTAGTTCATATAGCCATTGTGATATTTTAAGGATGGTAATACAGTGTAGTACATTTAGCTATTGTAATATTTTATCGACTGTAATACATTGATGTACATAGAGACATTGTAACATTTTATGGACACTAATACAATGTAGTACATAGAGATATTGTAATATTTTAAGGACAATAATACAGTGTAGTACATAGAGACATTGTAATAATTAAAGAGCAGTAATACAGTGTAGTACATAGAGACATTGTGATAGTTTAAGGTGTGTGTGTGTGATTTGAATTTTTAATGTAGCTTTAACAATGTTTCAGTCATATTGCTATGATGTTTGCATTGTGACAGTTTATAGTGATGTCTAGCACTGGGGCATCATGCCGCAGACATGTAGCATGATGTACAACCCAGTCACGTTATCCTGACACCAGGCCAACCAGTCCTGACACTAACCTCTCAATGCTGAGTGTCAAGTGAGGCAGATATTAGTACCATTTTTGTAAGTCTTTGGTATGACTCAGCCGGGGATCAAACCCACGACCTCCTGCATCCAAGGTGGATGCGATATTTTAAGGACAGTAATACATTGTAGTTCATAGAGACATTGTAATATTTTAAGGACACTAATACAGTGAAGTTCATATAGCCATTGTAATATTTTAAGGATGATATTACAGGGTAGTACATAGAGACATTGTAATATTTTAAGGAGAGTAATACAGTGTAGTACATACAGACATTGTAATATTTTAAGGAGAGTAATACAATGTAGTACATACAGACATTTAATATTTTAAGGACAATAACACAGTATAGTACATACAGACATTGTTTTATTTTAAGGACATTAAGAATGTGTAGTACATAGAGACATTGTAATATTTTAAGGACAGTAACACAGTGTAGTACATAGAGACCTTGTAATATTTTAAGGATATTAATACAGTGTAGTACATAGAGACCTTGTAATATTTTAAGGACAGTAACACAGTGTAGTACATAGAGACATTGTAATATTTTAAGGATATTAATACAGTGTAGTACATAGAGACATTGTAATATTTTAAGGATATTAATACAGTGTAGTACATAGAGACATTGTAATATTTTAAGGACAGTAACACAGTGTAGTACATAGAGACATTGTAATATTTTAAGGACAGTAACACAGTGTAGTACATAGAGACATTGTAATATTTTAAGGATATTAATACAGTGTAGTACATAGAGACCTTGTAATATTTTAAGGACAGTAACACAGTGTAGTACATAGAGACATTGAAATATTTTAAGGACAATATAATACAGTGTAATACATAGAGACATTGTAATATTTTATGGATGGTAATACTTTGTACATCATATAGCCCTGCTAAACATACCAGAATCACACATTGGTACATATATACCATGTATAATGTATAACATGAATAATTAAAGCATCAACACTGTGTACTCACCAGTCAATCTCAAGGCATGCATAACCGTGAATTCATAATAACTCCATAGAAAATACGCACACACAGAAGTATAATATTTAAAAAATTTGTCAAGTATCATTATTTTCCTGAATTAGTGCTATCTAACCCATAACAGCATAATTATTTAAGGAAAGATGAAGCACATTTAGATTGTCTGTATGTCTACATCCCAAGGTCAGTAAATGGTGTCTGTGTGTTTACATCCCAAGGTAAATAAATGGTATCTGTATGTTTACAGCCCAAGGTCAATAAATGGTGTCTGTATGTTTACAGCCCAAGGTCAGTAAATGGTGTCTGTATGTTTACAGCCCAAGGTCAATAAATGGTGTCTGTATGTTTACAGCCCAAGGTCAATAAATGGTGTCTGTATGTTTACAGCCAAGGTCAGTAAATGGTGTCTGTATGTTTACAGCCCAGGGTCAGTAAATGGTGTCTGTATGTTTACAGCCCAAGGTCAGTAAATGGTGTCTGTATGTTTACAGCCCAAGGTCAATAAATGGTGTCTGTATGTTTACAGCCAAGGTCAGTAAATGGTGTCTGTATGTTTACAGCCCAAGGTCAATAAATGGTGTCTGTATGTTTACAGCCAAGGTCAATAAATGGTGTCTGTATAAGGTTCATATGGCTAGAATTGATCTGCTGTGAATTAGAATTCTTTATTGGGGATTTTTGAAAAATGTGTTGATTTTCCACTGCTTTTCTATCATTGGATGGTGAACATGTGAACACCTAAATCTTGAGCTAATTGTATGTAACACCAGATTTAATTGTGTCCTGGACTTCAGACTTCTATTTAATAGTAAAGGCTTTAAGCTTCTGTGTACTTTTATCCGATCTAAATACCCACTAATTAACACTTTGACATCCATTGAATGACTACAGCAAGAATAATTGTTAACAATGGGGTTGTTTTTATAGGGAATGGATGAGATTATTCACTGGTCAGCTGATAGTGTGTCGATTGTCTAACACTGTCACACCAGTTGCAAATATTGGCAACTTCCATTACTTTCATGTTTTATAAATCTTGGCCTCATAATTTGAACTCTCTTTAGCTGTGATATTGACTAATGATTAGCAATTACTGATATTGATTTGTAAATTCAGGTGATAATCTTTTGTCAACCACTGTATTATATGGTGCTTGGTTGTGTATGCAGTTTATTGAGCAAACGTTTGTTGGCTATTTTTTGAGTACTGATTGTACACAAAATGCATTCAAGGTAAACAAAGAGATGATATAATGGCTTTATTGTTCATGGATCAATGATAATAAGTGTAATACTTATGAGCAGACATCTTTAAATAATAAACTAAGATCGAAGTAAAATTATTGACTGCTGTCACATCTGAAATGAACATTCACAAATAGAACTGTTCAAAAACTTTGTTCATATAAAGAAAGATGTAATCATAATAAACAGTTTTCTTGAAGGAAACAACACATCTTGCCAAATTATTCAATCAAAATCTTGTTTAATTTGGCCCAAAAATTCAAGAAATTGGTAAAATTGTTGTAAAATTATGAGAGCTGTGCAATAATCAAGTTATATTTGAATTCTTACACGATCTCTTCCCAGAAATGATAACGAACTTTTTACACATCATTTTTCCTCCTTTAAAAAACAATATGTTTTCATGTACGAAAAAATATGTGAAATTTCTGGAGTCATGCCATATCATGTTATATCTGAATTCATTCTATAACGAGGGTTGCTGTAGTGGGGTTTGACTGTATTATTGTTTGATTGAATGATTTTTATTTCCATTTCTCTTGAGTATTGATTCCAGTTTACTTTTGAAGCTTATTTGTCAAATTTGGTCAAGTTGTTTTTTGTTGTTTTTTATTTCTTCTTGATCATAATAGATCTTGTTTTGTATGTGTTTATTACACTGTGAATCAATGAGTGTTTGCTGGCATTCACTTCAATGCAGACTCCTCTAACCAAAATTTAATCACTTTGAAATATTCAACGTGTCTGTTTTTCAGTACAGATTCATATCATATTTGACAGCATTGAAACGATAAGTTATTTAATAATAATGATAATCATGCTTTATTTGTAGAAAATAACCCAGTACAAAATTGTTCTACCATTGAGACCTTTTGTACAAGATATACTTAGTTGATTACTTGCTAAAGTGAAATAGTAGAATACTGAGTTCATTTTTAATATGTAATTAGAGCTTTTAAATTAAATGGTACCAAGAAAATTTGTTCTATATTAGCATATTATTTTTGTTTCATGTCCACTTTTAGGTAAAAGCTAAAGATTTTTAATAATATTGGAATTGTACCCCCTTATCTATGGCCACAGAATTTTTGTCTTTTCTGTGAACCATAGGTCAGACATAGGGATTACTTTTCTTACTTAGTTGTTGTCATTTCTGTAGTCATATACAACTGTATTGTTTTTGCATTTAGCTTAAATTTTCTAACACCATTGTTTGCACAATTATGAATCTTTTAGATTGCTACTTAACACAGAAAGCAGGTCAGAATGACCAATAATTTAACCCCCATTACATTAAGTTTTCATATTTAGCTCAGTTCCTACAACTCTTGTATATTGCCATGAAACATGTGAGGTGTTTTCATCTTTGACTGCACTACTTACCATGAGCAAAGGTATGTTGCATTGAAATACTTTTTATACTTAGATCGTTATGTTTTTATTATTGCACATATTCAACATATACAAAGACATTTGTTGTGCATCTTGTTTGATCTTGACATTTTATGGGTTCTGGGAAACTTGTGAGTAGCAAAATTTTGCACAAACCACTCAGCTTAGACAAATGAAAGCCTACCATATTTTTGTGCACATTTTTTTATACAGGCCATCTGTTGACAAAACTCTTGTACTTGATTGTACACTTGAACAAAATTTTGAATGCTCAGCTATGAGATTTAATTTACTTCTTAATGTTCCTAATACTAAAATCTATTAAAAATGAGAATGTTGTTAAATATATGTAGATTCATGAACGTTTTCTAAAACGTAAAGTTCAGAATAACAAAACTTTAATAGTGAAAAATGGTTCCTGCACAAACACTTAAGTTTTCAAGTATATACCTTCACCTGAGTGTGTGGTTGGCTTACACTTTGAGTAAGAAAAATGTATGGATTTGGGGGTTGAAAGGTTCATGGTCAAGGTCACGGAAAGAAGAATACTGGTTTTCATATAACTTTATTTATAGACCACACACTTTCCCCAGAGCATGTGACCTTCAAGTCCATGGTCACTACAAGGGATAGTGCAAGTCAGTGACCTGTTTCTTTATGCAGGTGTTAACGTTTCGACCCCATTCAGATATTTTGATGAAATTTTATCTTGGTCCATAACTTGTCATACATTGGTCAAGTTCTGCCTCAAAGGTGAGGTCATTATGAGAGAAGAGGTTGCAAGACAGGCTTGTGCTATTTGTGATGTACATGGTACTTATTTTGTTTCTTTTTCTTTTCAGAATCATCAGGTAGAAGCAATAGTTCACCTGTTATGGTTTCCATGAAGTAAGTTACGTTGAGTGTGAACTTTTCAGTCATATAGTGATTGTCAGTAGACTATTGCAAATAATTTTCAATGATTCCTAACATGTTTAGAGTAATGCCAATCATTAATCTATTGCATTCAAGTTTTATTGTTGTGCTCAAAATGAATGTTTGCTTTCTGAAAATATATTATTAGGAGTTCAACAGTAATCACTGCCTATTTCGTGTAGATGTGCTTTTTGAAGGTTTCATCTTTTTGGGTTCAGTTTTATTGTCGTTATTTCCCATTGCCAGTCATCAGAAGAGCATAATGTTACAACATTGTCCATCTATTTATCAGCTTTTTTATATTGTTGCTGTAAACCTTTTGTGTATGGTTATGCCAAAACTAATCGACCTAGGCATGACTTTATTAGATTGTTGTACAACTGAAGTGCATGTTGTATTGGGTTTTTTTTACAGCCTTTTGCACTTTTTTGTGCTAAGACTGTCATTGAAGATGTTGTTGGCACAGTTGCAGAAAAACTGCTGGACCTAAGTGAACTAAATTTGTAATGCACATTTCTGTGCATATTTAAATTATTTTAGATATTTGTGCCTCTTAAGTGATTTATGCAAATTTTATCATGTGTTTAGACTAACACATGACCTGAATCAGGTCACCTGGAGAATTAACTAATGCTCACTCAGAAACACATAATAATATGTGTGGTCAGAGTGTTGTGGACTCACAGCTCTACTAGTTGACCTGCCACATTTGATATGCAGGGACAGCAGCTTTGTACTCACTAAATTGTTACAGAACAGCATAGCTGACACTGCCTGAATGCTACTGTGGCTAATTAGAGACAGAGCATCAGCCTACTGACGAATTCAGCTAAACAATAGCTATTGGTAATCTAATGTTGTTATTAAAATGTAGTTTCTAATTTTAATTATGCAATATGTACCCATAGCTATTGTCCAATGCCCTCCTCCCACTCCATTCTGATGTCCTGATGTAATAGTCGTCCATGAAAAAGGTGGACTATTAATTCTTGTTTTGCACATAACATGCTAAGAACAGGGTGAGTTGCACAAGGAATTGCACCATACTGACAATTCTTCATTCTAAGGGAGGATGTATGTAACTCAAATGGACAGTGCATTTTTGGGGGCATGAAAAAGCAGGCTAAACAATAGCTATGGGTAAAGTATTACATATATATATATATCCAGTAATTATGCATATGTATACATATATAATTTCTCCTTCATATATGTTCCTGAATCACTAAAAGACAAAAATCATCTTTTTTTCCTGTCTATCTCATACAGACAGAAGCCAATAACTCTTTCTATTAGGTCCCCTTGCCACTGCCAGGTGTCACTAGTGTTTAAGCTTTGCTGCTGTACTGAATAACAACTTTTATTGTAATTCTGACATTCCAAGCAATCTTAGTGTTAAAATTTGGCTATCCAACTTTAAATTTGGATTTATTGTGTTGGAAAATCATTCTTCTACAGGTTGTACACATTATTTTTACAGTTTAACCAAGCAGCTCACGATTCCATGGCCAATGCAATGACTGCTTCTTCCAGCTTAGACCTGATACGATATGATGCATGCTTGCAGTCCATGTTGCTCAAGCCTCATTATACCCTTGCTTTACGAATGACCCTGTATGGGTCACTGTTACTCTTGGGAGAAAATATTGAAGAAGTTCAAAGGCAGGCAGCTCTGAAACTGCCCCTTCAGCTTGCTGATCTACCCACACAGAGATTTTGAAACAACAGGGCTCTACCACTATGGTGGGACAATTAGCAGACAAGGGACCAGAGATCTTTTTACAGAGGGGCTTAAGATTTCATTTATTGAACCCCTTCCCCTTTCCTCTTCTCCCCTCTTCACGGACATACCATCAGATTGGGAGAAGGATACCTTTCTACAACTGGAGATATGGTCACTCATCAGAAAACAGCCAGTGGAGATTGTGCAAAACCCAAAATCACCAGGTATTTATTCCAGGCTGTTTCTTATTTGGAAGGTGGATAGTAAGTTGAGGCTGACCATTGACCTAAGTCACCTCAACCAATAATTTTTGCTACCAAAATTCAAGATGGAGACAATTTCAATCTGACCAATGCATATTTTTGCATCCCTATCCACTCCATGTCATGGAAATTTCTCTTCTCTGCTTTTGCTTACCGCAACACAGCTTATCAGGTCAAAGTCCTATCTTTAGCTTCAAAATCAGCCCTTGGATTTTTACCAAGGTTATGGTGTGCATCATCACCCACTTCATCTATAACAACATGCCTGGATGACATTCTCTGGAAACATAGTAAGTTCTATTCTATTCTATTGCAGGAACAATCTTCTCTCACTTTTAGGTCTTCTGGGGAAAGTCAGACCTCTGTCCATCTGTGTATGGAGTTTATCAGCAACCAAAATCTGGTTATGTTTCCTCATGTTCATGTAATCAGGATTGTTGAACTCATCGAGTCTGCCTCCTACAGGACTTGGGTTTCAATGAGAATTCTTGCTACTCCTTGAATTATTCAGTGCTATGGTGGACTTGGCCCCCCTCCCCACAAATGACATTGCTAGCGCAAGTCCTCTCAATCAAATGGTCATGATCACATGTTTTTGTGATCATGCCCAGACTTTCTTCATGCTTGGCTCTTGTCCAGACCGCATTGCAGAACAAACAATTTAAACCTTCTGTTTTAGAGAAAAGAGCAAGAAGGCCCCTCCACTCAGAAGGCTTACGAAGAAAATGGTGTGTTTTCAGGGACTACTGTCATATCAATAGCATCATTCCTAAATCCTGCAACTGGTCAATCTTTCTCTGGCTCACTGAGTAAAAACTAGTTAGTTAGTCCTTTTCATCTCTGCTGCAGCTAACTTCAGCCATCTAAGTTGGTCTTGAGCAATTGCTTCTACCTTACCCCAAGAAAGTCCTATCTCTTCCAGCTTGGTCTTTACTGTCCTTTGTCAGATTATGTTTGGTCATCTACATTTATGCTTACCATCTGGTGACCATCTGAGGGCTGACTTGGGTGTACTTTCTTGGGAACTCCATGTTATGTGTCTGAGCAGTTTGATCCTGCACATCTTGATTACCAGGAAAATGTTGTTACATCCAGTCTTTTCATTTAGGCTCAGATTGGAGATTTTGTTAGATGTTACAGATTTTATGGAGGCAGCTATTATGAAATGAATTTACTTTGCTCATGTGTGTCTTCATTATTCTCCAACACTCTGTGCCACACAACAGTGCCAATTTTATGTTGATGTAAAATCTGATGTTTGTCTTGAGGCTGTATTGTTTTGATTTCCATATAGGGTGGAGTCTGCAGAAAGCACCTTTTGCTGTATTTAGCCTGGCCTTGATGTATTTTTTGGCTCTGCAATGGACCTTGACATCTTGGAGAGATCTGCATTACTTTTTATCAATGACAATATTGTCAGTATGGTTGACAGTGTGTCCATCAAATGGTTTTTCAAGTTAGTTTGTGGATGTCTTTGTGTGGCAAGACAGTGCTGCCTATTATGCAGTTATTGTTGTGGCAGAAGTCCATAAATCTTTCACCATTATCATTGGTGTCTCCACAGCCATGTTGTCCCATCACCTCATCATTGATTGTATTGTCTGTTTTTACCTTAGCATTCATATCTCCCATTATCAAGAGCATGTCATGTTGTAGGTCTTTGGAAACTGCTGTTGTAGATATTGATAACCAGTCCTCCTTATCTTTCTCCTCAGCCTTATTTGTTTTGGGGCATAACACTGCAAGATGGTGAGTTTGCGGTACTGAGAGTCAAATCTCACTCAGATAAGTCTGTCACTGATTGGTTCCCATTCTAGGAGTACTTTTGTACTAGTTTTGCTGCTGATAAGGGCTACTAAACTGGAATGGGCATCATCCTTCCCCGAGTAAATAATGGTTGAGCCATCATTTGTCATCCTGCATCCAGAACCTATCCATCTGGTCTCACTGACACCAAGAATATCCTTTGTATCTGTTCATTCCATTGATGACTTATGTTATTTTTTATGTTTCAAACATGGTGAAGAAATTCCATGCACTATGACAAACCAGAATTTTGGGTTCTAAAAAGGTCCTGATTGAGACCCTGTTGAGGATAAACAGTTGGCTCCAATCACTGTCAAAGGCTACCTCTCCATGATATTAAACACATTCCAGCATCATGGTAGACTAGATATTGGGCATGATAATTCACCAATTTTGATCTCAGTTGACCAAAATCCTTCACTCATTTCCAAAATAGAATCCGTCGTGGGTTTTAACATAGTTCAGTTTCAATAAATTCAAGACTTTAGCCACACTTTGCTAAAGCTGCTATCTTATTAAACCTGTTTTCTAATAGCTATAGCTTCAGCATGCAGGCTAAGTAAGTTACACACCCTTTCTGTCAACCAGACTGTCTTTATATTGGATGGTTTGGTGGTCCTCTTGACACAACCAGACTTTGTAGCCAAAGATAGGTTACCCCATCTGTCAGCATTCAAGAGTCATTATTCACTCACTCTGTTCAATAGACAGGTCAAGAGCAATAGCCCTGCAACTGGTCCTGTTTGAGCACTCAAGCACTAGAAATGCACATAAACAAGTGGCATGTGCAAGCTCCTCTTTCTTCCAGTGAAAGCCAAGATACAGGATATCACCCCTCAAGCCCCTGCTTCATGGCTGAAATGAGTTATACACTCAGCATACTCAGAGGTCTCCCAAGATCAGAGTCACCCCATTAAGATTACTGCTCATTATAATAGAGCAATTTCTGTGAGCCTCATGTTGGAACATAATGTTTTGATCTGAGATATAGAAGAAGCTATTGGCTGGCATGCAGTCAACCTTCTTGAGTTTTTATCTCAGAGATTTAGCTCACATTGAATCTGTTTTGTCAGGTGACAGCAGCCCAGATGACCACCGGACCCAATTAAAACAATCAACACAGCCTCTCAGCTTTGTTGGATTAGGCAGTGAAATTTTATAGATAAGAAGATTTCAGCAATTATCTGCTTAACCATATATAGGGGTCACAGATCAAGTGACCCTAGGCTGTGTTGCTTATGTAATTAGGAGAATGAGTTATCGTTAGCATGGGGAATTCAGCTATCATTCCCAAGAAGAATACCCTAGGCAGAGGTCAGATGGTCAGCATTCCCGATTCCTATTACCTATTCTTCTAATATTATTGTGATTGGGGAACGTATATGAAGGAGAAAGCAAATTTATAAGTAGATTGTGTTTCTCTGAGAAACCCAGTCACATTATTTAATCTCCAACCACTCCCCATGTGAGCATCCTTGTTAGTAAACCATTCAGCTTAAAAACTAGCGGCACCTGGCAGTGGCAAGAGAAGGTAATGGGCAAGAGTTATTGCCATTTGTCTATATGAGATAGGAAAAGAAAATTTTCGTCTCTTAGTAGGGCTGGATTTATAAGGTAGCATATATCGCCAACGTTAATGTAATTGGTTAAGTATTCTTGGAGAAACACAATTTACTTCAAAATTTGCTTTCCAGTACCTTTTCAAGTAATTTATTCTTTATTAATGCCTAGTTAGTTCCAAGGTCATCCAGTGATTTTATTATTTCCCATGGTAAAAACAACCTGTTTCCAATGTCCTTTCTGCACAACCCAGCCAAAAACCACATTAACTCCAGAATTGCTTTATAGTTAGGAGAATTATATAAAATGGAGACCTTGTAAAAGAAATATATACCATTACATATCATGTCAATAATAAAATACATTAATATCAGATTGAAAAGAGTATCCTCCTGATCCGGAATTTGATGACAGTGGATTATAAATGTTTGTGTATTGGTAGTGCTTGCACAGTAGGTCATAGAAAATATTTTCCTCCTTTCAGTTCCCAATTGTCTCAGTACAAGATGTCACATAGTCAGACCTATGTAAGTATTGCTGTAACTAACCTACCATGTTCAGACAACCACTTTGCTGACCAGCCACATGACTGTAATCATTATGATCTCTGATGGTTTGGCTGAATGTCCTTTATTTTTTTATTGTATGCTAAGCCACTGAATTACTGGATATTCCAAGTAAAATAAAAAAATAATAATTCACTGGAGTGAATTAAGATAGATATTTTCACTGCCACATAGATAATAAGATAAGCATGAAATTCCAGATATTATTACATGGTTGTGTGGTCAAATGGCTGCCTTGTGTCCATACCTACCCCAGTTTAAATCAACAAGATGTTAATCATTTTTTCTTCTTCTTAGTATGCTATATACATGGAATTGGGAAGGAGAATTGTGTTGCTGTTTACATTTTCTGTGAATTATCACAAAACACAGCAGAACATAAATGGTAAACCACAGGCATTGTGCAGAGTTTAGAGAAAAATTGGCTCCTTGAGTCTGTTGTACAGGCTATACACACAGTACATCTTGCTAGCCAGTATGTTTTACCATAAAATAAAAAGAAAATCTGCTTGGTGTTGAGTGAATAGCTTATATATTTCATCTTGTGGGTGAAAAACTTAAGCATTTTCACTAGTGGCTTTGCTATTCACGAAAGTACTGAGTTTTTCACACATGAGATGAAGTATGTTACTCACTCTGCAAACAAATATCCTCTATAAACTTAACAAGCAGAATGACTAATTCATTTAATTTTTGTATATTCTCGTTTTCATATGCAATCTGTCCTTCAAAATCATAAAAATACTGATGTGATAGGTGTGGTATAGATTAGGAGCCATGTCAGGCTTGAGGCATAGAAATACTGATGTGATAGGTGTGGTATAGATAAGGCGCCATGTCAGACTTGAGACATGGAAATATTGATGTGATAGGTGTGGTATAGATAAGGAGTCATATCAGACTTGAGACATAGAAATATTGATGTGATAGGTGTGGTATAGATAAGGAGCCATGTCAGACATGAGACATAGAAATACTGATGTGATAGGTGTGGTATAGATAAGGAGCCATGTCAGACTTGACACACTGAAATATTGATGTGATAGGTGTAGTATAGATAAGGAGCCATGTCAGACTTGAGACACTGGCCAATAGCTTCTTAGTATATACAATAGCTGACAAATCAGAATATTGTAATGGATCAACAGAAATGAATGCTGAAGCTCAACTTGCATGAAGAATTTTTATATGAATTTTGAAGCTGATGAAATATGGAGATTTGTATGATTTTTTTAATACATTTTATAGGAGGGTCTGTGGCATGACCATCGTATGTACAATAATATAGGACACTTGAATGAAGTAGACCTATAGTGTTTGTTATGTAAAATGAACTCACAGGCAGTGCTCATTTATATTGACAAAGTACAAAAAAATAAAATGACAGCAAATGTTTTCTGGTCTTGGCAATTCTTGTATAATATTCACCTGTTGCTTTGAGGAAGTAGAATATACTGGATGTGCCCTCCTTTGAGTCATGAGAGGTTGACTAACAGAGACAGGAGCTGTGGTGATGTAGTAGTTAGTATACCAAACTGACAACTGAAGGTTCAGATCCCATTGTCCTATCAGCTCAGGTTGGCTACTACATGACTTCAGTTGCTTGGGTACTAAGTGATCTATTGTTTTGTTGCTCTGCCATAAGCCAACCAACTTGTGTCATGGACAAGGGAATTTTTAATCTCGGATCATTGCTGTTTGTTATAATAAATTAGACTAGTGTTATCCAAGTTATTTTGGATCTGGAGACCATTATTGCTTTTGTTAGAAGTTTCTGATGTGTCAGTTCCGAAGTAAAGTATCTTTAAAGGTTGATAACTTGTACAATATGCCTTCATATTTACTTAGAATACATTTTACAATTTCAGTATAAAAAACAATGAGAATATCAGCTTAGCATACCTGGTATATCAAGAAGAACAGTCAAACAAATATTAAATACTTTTTTGTTATCATTGATTTTTGTTTTGTGTTTATTGATTTAGCTTGTGAAGTTAAGTTTTAAAAAGCACTAGCAATGCATGTTTATTTTGGTATAGATTAATTGACTTTATAATTTATTCAATTTTTCAGATTGGATATCACAGCAATTCTGGTGTACCAGGCAGAGTTACAATTAGGACTCCACCTTCTGGAGGAAAAATGGGTATGTGGAGTTTCTTTCCCTTGCTGAAGAAAATGCAAGACCTTTGAATTTTACTTAAAATTTGTATCTGTGAACTTTCAGTCAATTACTTTCATGTAAAGTTACACAAATCACTTCATCAAAAGTACTGTTATTGTGCTGAGTTTGAAATCATTGTAAAATTACACTGGTCAACAGTGAAATCATTACTGACTTGAAAAGGCCCTAATCTGTAGTATTTTGGTGTGCCGAACACGAATATAACCGTGAAAAATTTGTATTGGCTCTCGTTTTGAAGATATTCATATACCTCATTTTCTATGTTTCACTGTGTAAATTTCTCCAGTAGGACTGCAGCAACATCCGGAATAATGATGTAACATTGCATAATACCATCATGCTCACATCATCCACAGTTGATTGCATCATTTTCTGATGCAATGCAATACTAATGCCATGCGGCTGCTGAAGTAAGTTGACGTCAGCAGTGTACTATACATGTGTAGGCCTATTATACTAATGCCAGGCGGCTGCTGAAGCTGACGTAAGCAGTGTACTATATAAAGCCCAATCAGATGGGTTCAGCATTTAAAATATTTTAGACGTTGTGCGAGACAGTTCAAGCTACTGTTACATAAAACTTATTATTTTATCCATTTACGTACAATAAAGAACAGTAATGCCTCGAAAGTGTGTTAATACCGCGGACAATTTTTGCTATATTTGTGGGGAAGTGACATTTGCCAACCAGAAGAAAAGTATCAATTCTCAAGTGAAGAAGGCATATCATCTTTACTTCGGATGCAAGGTTGGTGACCAAGACAAGCCTTGGGCTCCGCATATATGCTGTGCTACATGTACAACACAGCTTTCACAGTGGTTGAATTGCAAAAGGTCATCAATGCCGTTTGCAGTCCCAATGGTGTGGAGAGAGCCAAGCAACCACCTAAATGACTGTTACTTCTGCTTGGTTCCTCCTCTTTCCGGCGGAATAACGAAGCGAAAGAAGTCGAGAATAGTCTACCCAAACATTCCGTCTGCATTGAGACCAGTTCCACATGGTGAGGGACTTCCTATTCCAGAACCTCCAGCAGAATATTCTCTTGATTCATCTGACGAAGACAAAGGTGAGTCGACCTGTTCTTCTCCTGGTCCATCAGCATGCAGTGATCCAGATTTTCACTGTGGTGCATCATCAACCCCACACAGAATAACACAGGAAGAACTAAATGACCTGATTCGTGATTTGGACTTATCAAAGAACAAGGCAGAATTGCTAGGATCAAGACTCCAACAATGGAATCTTCTAGAAGAAGATGTCACAATTACTGCATATCGAAAGCGCCACCAGCAATTGGAGCCTTTCTTCAGAAAGGAAAGTAATCTGATATTCTGTTCCGATATTGAGGGCCTCATGAATGCTTTAAAAATCACTCATGACCCACAAGAATGGAGACTATTTGTGGACTCTTCGAAACTGAGTCTCAAGGCTGTGCTTTTGCACAATGGAAACATTCTTCCATCTATTCCAGTAGCGTATGCTGTCCACATGAAAGAGACATACGATAACTTAAGGCAGCTACTGAATTCCATTGAGTATAACAAGTACAGCTGGCACCTCTGTGGTGATTTGAAGGTAGTTGCCCTTTTAATGGGACTGCAGCAAGGATATACAAAATACATGTGTTTCTTATGCGAGTGGGATAGCCGAGCAAGGGAAATGCACTACATGAGGAAGGAATGGACTCACAGGCAGAATGTAGCCATTGGAGAGAAGAATATCCAACACCCAGCTCTGGTTGAGGCTCAGAAAATCTTGCTACCACCCCTTCACATCAAACTAGGTTTGATGAAGAACTTCGTGAAAGCCATTGACCGGACTTTGCCAGCATTCCGATACCTGCATGAAAAATTCCCTCGACTCAGCGAAGCAAAGATTAAAGAGGGAGTTTTTGTGGGTCCTCAGATTCGAGAGCTTTTCAAAGATGACCGGTTCAACAACTTGCTGGAAGGTGACGCGAAACAAGCATGGAATGCTTTTCGCCTAGTTTCTACAAACTTCCTCGGAAATGTTAGGGCAGAAAACTATAAGGAACTAGTAGAAGACATGTTGATGAAGTATAAGAAACTTGGCTGCAATATGTCTCTAAAGATTCACTTCCTTCATTCCCATTTGGATTTCTTTCCTAGCAACTGTGGTATTGTTAGTGATGAACACGGCGAACGTTTTCATCAAGATATCGCAACAATGGAACAAAGATACCAGGGAAAATGGTCCACTACAATGCTGGCTGACTACTGCTGGACACTCCTCAGAGATGCTCCCGAACAGCTGTACAAGAGACAGGCGAAGAAATCTAAGATGTAGTCAATGACTTGATTTTTTATAGGTAGGCTATTACAGTTGACCTTTTACTATTGGAATGCATTTCGTTATGTAAACATTAATTTCTTGCAGATTACAAAAAAACTAGAGCCAATTTTGCAATTTGACTGTCATATTCGTGTTCAGCACATAAAAATTGATAAGAATTGACTAATTTTATTTCAGTAACATGACTTTTGTAAAAATTTGTTGTCCAGTGTTATCATACAGGCCAATTCTTGTAAAGCAAGTCAGCACTGATCAAATGGCTGAAATCCACTTTGAAAATTTCAGATTTTGTATACCTGTGGAACAGTAGAACCTGTCTTGACAGATCTCTTTTTCTTCCAACAGAAAGTTATCTTGCAATGTAGGTTGTCTCATTACAGGTCAGATCACTATATAATTGATTATTCATTGCAGTGAAAGCTTGGATTTTTTAAAACATTTGGTCTTTCATGGCAGTGGTTTTACAAGACAAGAAGATGCCTTTTAGTGCAGTTTTATTATAGAGGTGGGAATATATAGGAATCCTGTCTGTCACACAATCTAGTGAACACAAATAGTCCTTTAGTTTTTATTTGCATGCATCTTTTTGTTTCCAATGTCCTTTCTGCACAATAACTTTAGTTGCTCACCATCTGCAGCTACCCAACTTTGTGGATGATTTGCACTTAAAGAAAGAAGAACCCTATTGATTTTAGGGCAAAAGCTCAAGGTCAGGGAAACTGTAACTGAAAGAAGAAAATGGTTTTGGTACAATAATTTAAATTCTCCATTATCTACAGTTGCAGAGCTTTGTGGACGGCTTGTACATAGGGCAAGGAGCAACCTATTGCTTTCAGGGTAATAAATTTAAAGGTCAGGGTGCACTATGAGTTCCACATCATCCACTGTTGTCAAGCTTTGTAAATGGCTTACGTTTGAGGTAAGGAAGAACCCTATTGATAATGAGGTCAAAGGTCTAAGTTTTTTTTTGGACTGAAAATAGCAAAATAGTTACACCACAGTAACGTTAATTTTATATTTCAGATCTTGACCAAACTTGATAGATGACTTACACTTTGGGTTAGGAAGAAAGCCTATCAATTTTGGCACCAAAATGTAAATAGTTAAGATCATTGTGACTGAAGGAACATTAGTTTCTGCAAAAGAATTTCATTTGTCTTCAAAGAAGACTGTTACTGTGTTATTCATGATAATGTTGTTGATGGTTTGTAATGAAATTTAGTACATGTTATAGCCATCACCTGAAGATGTGTATATCAATAAATCTGTTTGCTTCCATAGTATTTTGTTAGAGTTACTGCCCTTTTCAACTTGTTGTTTTCAGTAGATCATAATGAAACTTTATAAATGCTAGGGTACAGAGATGCACATGCCAACAGGTCGCTGTGTTCTTGCAATTTATGATAGAGTTAGTGCCCCATACATTTTGCAGCTGAAAGAATCTTCTGGTTTTTAATGGAAGCTTTGTACATATTATGGTCATTGTCTAAAGATGCACTTATTGAAACTTCTTTGTGATCCTATAGTTTTTTTAAGATTTGATAATTAAAACTGTAATCATTATATGACAGGATATTTTAAATCCATCTGCTGTCACTTTTCATTTGATTGCTATGAAATTTAATACATATTTTGGTCCTCATCATCATCAGATAAATGTTTACCAGTCATTGTGCTCACATTATTTTTGGAAGAGTTATGAACCTTTTTTAGTGTAGAAATATTTTATGGAAATTTCCTTACTTACAAATAAAATCAGATGTTAACTTCTCTCATCTATTAGACAAGTCATATTTTGTTTTCTGCACAGATAAGCTTTTCACCAGTGCAGTGTGATGATTATCCAAAATGTTGTTATGGTGACCAGATAACACATGCTACCAAACAAAAAGCCAAAATGTTATGCTAATCCTTAAAAGGCATAATTGTTTAAAGGTTTTTCTTAACTTTTATAATATACCTTACACAGAGAATATACTTTACATAGAGAATATACTTAACACAGAATAACAACAATATTTCCTTTTTCAAACTATCTTCAGAGGTTTTAACTAATATATCAGTTTAAAAGATGTCTGAAGTTAGGAATCCAATCATCAAGAACCAAATTTTATGCAGAAAGATTCTTCAGAGGGCAGCTGGCTTTGGCTGGTGTAATTTCAAATAAAATAGATAGTATGGTTGCTCTAAAATTGCATAATTTTATTATACTAATAATTTTGTTGTGATTTCTAATCATACAAACTATTCAACACCATTGGTTTGCTGAGACAGTCTGATTAAAATCAGGACATAAAGTAGATATGAATTGATACCACTATGAGGTCAGTTTTTGTGGACCTTTTGAGTCACCATTCAGATTGCAACTTTCATTAATCTGAAAGTGAAACCTTCACTCAAAACATTGTCATTAACAATAATTATCCCTAATATGTTTAATCTGATAGACTAATAAATCTTTATGGATCAAGAATTGTAAAGATCACCAGAACGTGAACATGAATGTATATCAATGCCTGTAAGATCTACTTGTTACATGTAGGTTTTATTGTCAATCAGATTGAGATTTGAGGTCACATTGCTTACTGCAAATACACTCTTGCAATATCAGCTTTTTTAATTCAAAAGGTGTTTATATGTAAGGGTTACTCTTACAGCCTGCATATGAAGGGATGTATGTTTATACTAATCTCTCTAGGCTGCCGTACCTTTTGCATAATACTAAAACATAATTATATTTTTCTTAGAGTCTCCTTTAGTGTATGCCATAAGAAGCAAGTTCTTCTGATCAAACAGTGAATCATAAAACAATTAAAGATGAATGATGCAATGTAGTTGAACCTACTTTTTTTGAGGCAGCTGTCATTGGTAAAAATTAAAACTGAACTAGTGAACTGGAATCTACTTTTTTCAGGCAGCTTTCATTGATCACTCTCAAAATTACTAGAGTAACACAAGTTTCCAGTAGAGTGCAGAGAAGATCTAAAAATAACCTTTTGTTTATTATTACTTTTGAAATATTTACTGGATTTTTACATAGATAACTCTTTTCATTAAAAGTTGCCTTTGTACGTGCGTGGTATATTTTTTGAATTATTTACATCAAGAAAACTTGTTAATACATTTTCTACAATAGATAAGCAATACCTTTGAGGAATTTAGGTTCATTTTTGTCCAAAGATGATGATAGTAAAGTTCAGGTGTAAACCTTGTGCCCATTGGATGTTTCTTCAATTTCAGGTATAATTCCAGGGAGAACCCCATCACCAGGAATACAGATGATGTCCCCAAAGTAAGTTAGTGACTGCATTAAAAGACATACTGAAATAGATCAAAGATAAATAACTACAAAACATTTTTGGCTGGAATAAATTAATTAAAGAGGAGGATATGAGCAAAAGTTGTAATAGTGTACAGACAGCTATTTCAGTTCCCATAGGTAATAATACTTTTTCAATTACTACACTTTCATGGTAATATTAATAAAATATTTTTGCATCCTATGAATGATCAATCCAAGAGGAACTATTCAAATGGTGAATATGATAATTTTGTATGCATTGTTTTGAGTAAAGTGTCTTTGTCAGTATCCAATGTAAATATCTGGCCCCATGAGACATACATGTGATTGAAAAAGGACACTAAACCAGTCTATTTCAAAATTGTGTATGTAGATTGGCATCTTAATCAGCAGGATTTACTATGAACTTAAATTGTACACATCTTTTAACGGAATTGAAAACAAAACAAGTGCATTTTTTCTCTATGTATTTTGTTTATGGTAAAATAATACAACAGCACCTTTGAAAATGAATCAGATTCTGATGGCAGTATAACAATAATAATTAATGAATTTTAGTCAGGGTATTGTCATTTAAATGAAAAAGGTAAAATTGTATATTTTATAGTAAACTGCAAAGAATTTTAAATCTAGAAGCATTTTAATTTTTCCTAACAAGTTTCCTTCCTGGTAACTACTAATTACTTTCATTGTGATTGATATGTTTCACACCTGACAGGCTGCTCTATGCAGTGGTGTTTAATTATACTGGTAACATGATTTATTGTCCCATATATTGTTTTACATGAAATGCACAAACTCAGGCCCATGTACTATCATTACCTAGCATGAAATACACAGTCTCAGGACCTTTATTGCCCCATGTACTGTCCTTACCTTACATGAAATACACAAACTCAGGACCTTTGTTGTCCCATGTACTATCCTTACATTTCATGAAATACACAATCTCAGGACCTTTATTGTCCCATGCACTGTCCTTACCTTGCATGAAATACACAAAATCAGGACCTTTGTTGTCCCATCCACTATCCTTACCTTGCATGAAATGCACAAACTCGGGACCTTTGTTGTCCCATGTACTAATTTTATCTTGAATAAGATACACAAACTCAGGACCTTTATTACTTGCCTGCAAACACTTAAACTCTTGATTTCCAAGCATTCTTGAGGACAGGGGTATAGAGTGCTGTGGGAATGCATTGGAATGGCATTCCCTTTTATTGCACTTGCCATTGTCCCCCTGCTTCTGAGATACATGCATTATCTCACTTATTTACTGTGTTCTGTCACTTCTTTAATTAGCACTGCACCATAGATTGAACATGTAATATTTCATAGCCAGTGGACTTTAACATTTAGCGTGTTTCCTTATTTTGACATGAATTGGCAGATAAAATTGGAGCTGCAAGCTTGAAATACACGATAACACTTAGCAAGATTCAAAATTAAACTATGTTTGGTTTTTGGGTTTTGTGGGTATAATGCAATTTTTCAGCACGTGATGTTGTACTTGGCAGCCATTATTTTTGGTAGAGAAAAAGCAGTCAGTATAACTCTCGAAATTGTAATAATAATGTAATCAGTTTACAACTTTACATCACTGTACCAATATCTGCACTGGTGGAACAGTCATGTCACTATTAGACTCATTCTGGTTTTATTAAAGTGTAGATAGAACATGTAAAAATACCAATTTAGTCAATTTGTTTTATTAATATTTACATTTCAAAAGTGGTAAATTTCAAGTATAAATTGGTATGAGCAGTAGAAAGCCAGTAAAATGGTATTTCTGTCCTACCACTGGTAGAATCACATGTATGAGTGAGATCTCCCTGTTTACGTCCAGTATTAGCTGTGTGGTGACAGCAATAAGATGCAAATGGTGTAGGACACAAGCCTAAAGTTGTGTGAATATTTACTGAGACATAGGCCACTTCTGAAAAATTGTGTTCATTTTTTAAATAATTATTTTCAGTCAGAAAACAACATGCATTCATTGAAAATATGGTGCTTAATATACCACCTTACATAGACTTTGTAGCTCATAAAATAATGAGTTGTCATGACCATAAGTCACAAAGAATCTGTATATTGTTGTACATTGAATCTATATGATAATTTACACAACCTTAGATTTTTTTCTTGATCAGTGTCTTTTCATTATAATGCACATGCAGGAGAACCCTGCTGTAACACATTTCATTATAACTTGAATTCAGATATGACATAATTCTATAATGAACCTTGATTTTATTTTTTGGATGTCTCTTATTTCTGGACACAAAGAAAGCATCAGCTAAGCCGGCATACAATAAATTTAGTTAAGTTTCTGAAACCTATACTTACAGATCATAAATAATGATCATAAGCAGCAACAATTAATTTCCATTGTGCATGAGGTTAACTGTTATATCATTTGGCAGGTAGTAAAATTATTACTATATGTTTGACTTGGGTAAAATCACTCTTACTATACTGCAGTTGGGTAAATAATGTAGTCAGCAGTTACTGACCACAACAACTGTTTTATAGTTGGGTTTTCCTGTATGGCATTGAATGTTACATTTATACTTTGCTGAGCAGCACATTATGGTTATAGATATCCTTCTATGTAGTATGACTGAGTTTAGGTTATGATTCACTTAATAATGATTTTGGCTAGGTAGACTTTATGATTTTTATGCAATAATCAGATTTTGGAGGTAATATTGGTGATCTGAATAGCAAGTGATTTGTGACCATATGTCTAATGTCTTTGAAGGATTGCCGTTGAGACTACCAATCAGTCAGCCTTAGATATTGGTCAGGCGTCTTCCTGCAGATGTGATTGAAATTTTTATACATGCATTGTTAGCACTTGAGTCAGGAATATAATAAAGGCCTTGCTGTAAAGATTGATACCCAAAAATTGTGAAAAAAAAGTGGTTTTGATAATAGAGTTTAGTTGATGATAAAATGTAAAGTGAGAATGGCAAAATTGCAGTAATGCATGTCGGATAAAAAGTCTCATAAACATCTAAATTTTCATGCTTAAATGGGACAGGGTGTGCTATATGACAAAATAGATTGAAGGTAGACAACATAGATCCAAACCTGCCCGGTGTATTAGGCTGCAGTAGATCAGGGTCCGTATTGTTTGCTGTTGGACCCGACTTAAATGTATGAATATACAGTATACACAATTTTCTCCCTTTTTTCAGCAGTGGAGGATCCAATTACTGATCTGTGTAGTACAGATATATATGATATATCTATCTTTTCAGGTCAGTTCCCCATCCAATTCCACTCAGCGAGACAGGACTGGAGACTCCTACTTGATTTATTTGCATATTGTGTGTTTATGGGTTGGTAATTCATACAAGTATTGTAATTGTCAACATTTGAAAAGTTAGCTTTATGTATATTAACACCACTTTTAATGAGGAATGCAGGTGTAACCATACTTCTCCCAAAATAAATAGATAAAGCAGATTTTTGAAGATAACCCCATCCCATAATTTTAAATTTTAAAAATGATTCTGTAATCTTTGTTTAAAAAAAGCATTTTATCTTTAATAACGATTACAAACTTACTTAGTCCAAAAACAAATAATAGGTAGGCCCTGTTTTATTTTCTCCATTTTCCCATGGGCAGGAATAATTTACTTGTATTTAAACTTTCTCAATACTTATCTAACATTCTACAGACCACGAAACTAATTTACAGTCAAGGGCAAAAATATTTTTGCTGAATATCCTTCACTTCTTCGTTTTGATCCACATATGCACTTATTCTCAAATTTCAGGCATATACTCCTTTTGTGAAACCTCTCATTACTTTAGAACCTTTAGTTATTTTAGCAAAGTATACATAACAAATGACAATGATATATTTCCTCATGCACTTCTTGGCATGCTTTCAACCAGACGACCTCATGTTGGAAAGTTTGTGTATTACATCACTTGTTTCAAAGCACTACTCAGATGTCTACTCTCCCTGTGACACTGTTGTACCGATAATCCGTTAAAAAATATTTTACAGAGCAACACCAGGAGTACATAGAAAATGTAAGCTTATAGGAAAAATTACATAAGGAAACTTAATTTAGCATTCCTAAAGTTTTTCTTCTTTTATCATAATTTTTTTTATTTTGAGACATTTTGTCTCAAAAGCTAAAATAATACATTTGGGAAAAACATGTTGTTATCATAATAAAATTGTTTACTTGTAAGTGAAAATGTTAGATTTAGCTTAAGGCCAGTTTTGAGTTGTTTTCTTTTAAAAAAATTATTTGCATTGTGGGATACAGAACATCAGTCCTTGAATATACTGGTTTAATATTTCAAAACTGTCTTGCATCCTTCATAACTTGAATATACTGGTTTAGTATTTCAAAACTGTCTTAACATCCTTTCTAGCTTGAATATTCTAGTTTAGTATTTCAAAACTGTCTTAACATCCTTCTTAACTTGAATATACTAGTTTAGTATTTCAAAACTGTCTTGCATCCTTCATAACTTGAATATACTAGTTTAATATTCAAAACTGTCTTAACATCCTTCTTAACTTGAATATACTGGTTTAGTACTTCAAAACTCTCTTAACAGCCTTCTTAACTTGAATATACTAGTTTAGTACTTCAAAACTCTCTTAACATCCTTCTTAACTTGAATATACTGATTTAGTACATCAAAACTGTCTTGCATCCTTCATAACTTGAATATACTGGTTTAGTACTTCTTAACTGTCTTGCATCCTTCATAACTTCTTTCCATAGAAGTGCAAACAATCAGGAACAGAGGGAAAAAAGTTGCAGGACAAAACTTTAATTTTAATTTATTATCATTCTTACCATCATCTACTAAGTAAGAAAATTATATAGGTCAGTATAAGTTACATATTAAGATTCTCTTTAAGGATGATTGACAATTTACTGTGAAAGTTCAAGTGCTTGTTATTAGATGGAAAATCATAATACTTTGATATAAATAAGACAACAAGTACTGAGGATGCTAATTTAATCATGAAATATGTTGTTCAAATATGTGTTTCTAGTAAATGCTGTACATACAAGTTATAATAACAAAGAACCACCTCAAAATCAGTGACTACAGCTCCACATGAAACTTTATATCACAGGACAGTATTCTAAACAGTTGTACAGATGGATTTAACTAATGGGACTTATATTGCCATCACATGCTGACTGGCTTTTTTATACTATGGCAGGAACTTGATTTGGCCCATCAAAATAGTTTTTATCTTTATGATGACTTGCTAACTGGAAAAATGGAGAATTAGTGAATACTGAGATATTTGGATGGTGCATAAAGTTTGTCACTGAAAGTTTTAATTTTCCTAAAGTTATTTTTTACTGTAACTCAGAAGTTAGCCAGTTCAGTGTAAAGCAACTCACTTATTTGTAGAGTGAAATTGTCTTCTAATAATTTAATTTTAAATCATCAGGCAGATAATTAATACTTTTCTGTAAATAAAATAATCCTCATCACCAAAACAAAGTAATTAATTTTGTTTAAAATATGTCAGATGAATTAGGTGAAAGTGTGTGGAAAAATAACAAAAGTGTTATAATGTATTGATTTGCACTTTGAAATATATAGGTGCTAACTATGCAGTGTTAAAGGTCAAAACCTGTATTATCCTTTTGATTTTCATGCCAAGACTTATTTTCCTTTTACATTTCAGGCAGCTTCCTAATCAGTAGAGCAGTCAGCACAGTTTTCATACAGTTCTTGCATTTGTTTTGATATTTAAATAAATTATTATTATTAATATCTGTTTTCTTTTATCCCTGTTCCACATGAAAAAACAATGTTTCTTTGATTATTGTATATATTTTTTTTTAAGTGGAATTTTCCATGTTCTTCTCTGGAGGTTTTTACACACAACAGATATTAATTACCCTTGCTTTTTGCATTAGAGGTTCATGGTATTACCAGTATACCAGAATGCTGACGGAGACCGAATGCTACAATCCTTATCTGGTTTCTTGAACAGTCCATTTAAGTAGAAAATTGTATCATTTGCATCCAGTATTTTCATTATCTAGGTTTGATATTTCTAAAACAAATTGAGCAACTAAAAAAGAGGACCTCTTGCATATTTGTTGTTGCAACTCTATGGTCTTAAACTAAGTAACAGAACTAGAGCAAAAGCCAAGAAGTTTTGTAAAATTCAACAAATAACGTATTTCCCAAGGATACAAAACGAAAATTTGAAAAGAACTTACAGTATTATGAGTTAAATCCCAAATAGTCCTAAAAGTTTTATCACAAGTCCCAAAAACTTCCAAATGAAATTCAGTAGTATTCTGAATGAATTCCATTTTTGAAAGTGTAGATGTGCCAATAGCCTCAAATGTGCTGATGTGCCAACATTCTTGATACATGATAATGATAAAATCCAAAATATCGTTAAATGGATTCACAATAATTCCTAAATAGTGATTTCATCCTAAATCAATAAGCACTTTGCAATTCCAGTTTATTTGAATAATTTAAATAAAACGTCTCAAATTAAAACTGAACACAACAATAAAGCTGATTCCACTTTGGATATTAAGATAGGAATGAGTAATTTTAATATAATCAACCTTAATGTAAAAACGTTTTTAAAAAATTGAGAACCAGGTGAGGATCTAAAGATCATTTCCAGAACATTCTAAATTATAAACAATCTTGTTTAGATCCACACTTCTCTGTTTTCTTAATGGAAATTTTCATCAAACTGTAAACAGTATTGCTTCTAGAAAATTCTAAGGTCAGAATCAAGGCTGTATCCAGAACTCAAACTTTGTAAATATGTTTTCTCTACATTATATTAAACATGTAGGACAAGCTCCTACCCTTGATTATAAATAAAGGTCAATCACAGAATATATATATATATATATATATATATATATATATATATATATATATATATATATATATATATATATATATATATATATAAAATCCAAAATTTATGAAATTATTGAGATTATCAAAAGTGGTGAACTACTTCACATCTGCTGCTCGAAAACATAGTCTTGCCCATGCAAATATAGCAAATTTTTTCACAGAGAAACTCCAGTCTGATTAAAAACAAATAAGTTGATAGGGTTTGGAACCCCCTGGTGACAATCAGGTTAGAACTTAAAAGTCAATGAAAGAAATGACTCAATCATGTGCGATTTGTTATATCCTTTAAAATCATTTAGAGTGGTACAAACAAACAGTAGGGTGTGTGAATACTGTAGACGGTGTTGTGCATATATGTACCACAGTTAACCCTCTGCCTCAATATAACAGCATGGGAAAATAGAAGACACCAACCTGTAGAACATACATGTCGTGATTATAAAATTGAAATTTAAGTAGATACTTCACTGAAACTATACACAGTGATATAAAGCAATTCCCCTCACAATAGAATTACTTATTATAGCATAATTCATTTTATACAGCAAAGTAATTGATCCCCTTTTAATTATATAGTAATGAAATTATGTGTATGATGTACTTCATTATACAGTGGTTTCACTATAAGGCAGAATATTTGAGCTTTTACAGACAGTGTGATAATGAAGGATTTTTGTATCATGGAGAAGTAATTTACCCCATACTACAGTAATTTCATCCCACACGTCATGGTCAGGGTCACTGCAAGGAAAATGCTAGTCTGTAACTTGTATTCTTGTCCAAATACAACTTTGGAACTGAATAATAATGCAAGCAGGCTTCATAGCTAAGATACTAATGGTAAACAACCAGAAAGGGATTATCTGCATGGAGAAGGGTTTGGGAGCATAATTTTACCTTTTGTTTTGGTGAGGGCTGGAAAAGAGAATATAGCACTAACATCATTCTGAAGTTAGAAATTAGCTTGATATTCTGTGATATCTCACACAACTAGATATGCCACATACAAATTTTGTCTTGTGAGATAAGAGCAGTCTAGCCTAGCATTTGAATTCAGTATTTCAGTCTGAGATACAGAAACTGTTGGTTGGTATGCAGCTAATTTTCTTGGGTTCCTGTCTCAGATCTAGCCATACAGAAACAACAGTTGAATCTAATAAGTTCAATGCTGCAGCCCTAGCAGCCAACAGACCTATTTGATGTCAGCACAAATTTTCCATGAGCTTAGGACTTGAACAGAATTCATTCAGATTTTTCTCTATTAAAAGCCATAATTTTCTTTATGAGTTTAATCACATGTAACCATTGGTTGTGCTGCCTTCATTTTAATAGCACCATTTATCCTTTATATCTCTATTCCAACCATTAATCCAATGAAGAGTACTCATGGTAGAGGTTGGATGTTTGTGCAATTCCTACTAGTAATTCTTTTTAGTAAAATATATTTCTGCAATGGTAATTACCCAGTCATATTACTATTAAAGCCCCACACCTCCCTACAGATATGAACATCCTTATTGATGTATTGCTCAGCTTAAACTGGTAAGCAAAAGTTTCTCTATGTGAAATATTGACATTTTCATCCTTTTGGGAGGGATGGATTAGTTAGGTAAAGCATATACCTAACTTTGATGTGATCAGATTACTATTCTCTAAAATAATCTATTATCAGATTTTCTTTCTAAAGAGAATGGAGATCTGTATACATAAATCGCTCATTTTTAAAACTAATTCTCTCTACATCAATAAAGTCATTGTAGTTACATGTACATCCCCAGTTTTGTCCATATTCTGTTAGTGGATTGTGTTCATAATAATTATTGTCACAGAAGATGGGTAAATAACACGTTTCAGATCTAGGTTCTGCGACTTTTTAACAATCTAATTTTTGCATAATGTAGACTTTCTTCCAATGAAGAGTATGATATTTATTGCTCTCACTTGCCTTTCATTTCTTTTCTTTTATATTTATTAGCTGTGTCAGTTGTTCATAAGAATACTTGTTATCTTTGTTTTATTTGTTGTTGCATACCAAAACAACTGTCACAACAAAGTGGTAGAGTTTAAAAGAAGAAGATGAAATTTCACATACTATCCAAACATACATATACCATCCAATACCCCATACACACTATCTAAAAACACCTTGCATTACTGTAGAATTTAAAAGATGAAATCTCATAAACATACTATCCATAACATCACCTTTACCATCCAAAACTCCATGTATACACACACAGACACACAATCCAAAAACATTTGATGATAATCCAAGCACAGCACATATAAAATGCAGCAACCGGTTTTGATTACTATCCAAAATTTATAAGAGTCTACCAGAATTTAATGTGAAAATAGATATCTACCATCTAAAACCCATACACACTATGAAAAACACCTTCTATTAGAGTTAAAAAGAATGAGATGAAATCACAAACATACTATCCTTCACATCACCTATACTATTCAACATCACACACACACACACCAGAATGCCTTGTGCAGTCTCTACACACCAACTATCGGACCAAATGGGGAAGGGCTGAAAAATAAACTACATGTAAGCCAACAACCATACTATCTGTCACATCATCTTAATATCAAATAATCTATACATGCTATCCACACCATCAATACTATCGAACAATCTATTAACATTATCCAAAATCCCTTTACTCCATATTTCAATGGTGTATATGTGTGTTTATCCAAAGTATAAACAGGAAAGACCAAGAGACAGTTACATTTTTTGGAGGCTATATTCTCATTTTTTGAAATCGCAATGAAAATTTCACAACACAACATTAAAGTCCATTGTCTTCTTCTTTCACTGTTTGTCTCTCCTTTTAAATTTCTTCACTGGCCATGGGTTGTTTTGCTGTCTTTTCTTGTCTGGATTTCTTGACAGGAATGGGTTCTTCATCTTCTGAAGACTTTTCCTCTTCCTGCTCGTTTCTTTTGTTTGTTCTATTTCTTTCTTAGGGCACTCTAATGACCAATGTCCTATCTCCTAAAAATTAGATATCTTGACCGTTGTCTCTCTTTTCTCCTGTCATTTCTTTGTGTTGATGTTGTGGGCATTCTGGAGCCCAATGTCATTTCTCCTGTTAGATGTAGTATCTTGATTTTTATGTAAAGAACATGAGCAGGCCATCTTCTTCTCTGAAGTATACTTTGGTATGACGCTTCTCAAAGCTCTGACCAGAAGAGTAAACCGTGTTTACTCTTAAGAACAGGCTGAAGATTTACTTCTATTTGAAAATCAAAGTTTTCAAAACAGGCAACACCCTTTCAAGTGCCAAGGTCAGAGTAGCTTCCGTCAACAATTTCATTCACTCATTGTTTAGTGAAGTGGATATGAACTTTAATAACAAACTGGTCATCAGCAGAATGGATACTTACCCTCACTGACCGTATCTAGAAAATCTCTTGAGGTATGGAAAAAAGGCCAAGAAGAAAGATCTGAGTACTTCCGTAGTATGGAAACATAACCTGTTAGAGAAGTTCAACGACACAGCACTGATTGCAGATGAGATTTACAATATTCACAACAGGACCGTTGAATCAAAATCAAACATCAACGTTTTTAGAACTGATGGATCATTTGCTTTTAGACATATGGTTGCATGACAAGTAGTTGTTAAATGGAGTGGATGTCCGCCTGAGACTGAATCTAAGCTGTATCATTTTTCTTTTGATAACTCCTGCTAACAAGTACAAAATGATCATTGAAGAAACCCGACTTTACATGCATGGCGTTGACGTTTTCCTAAAATGGGAAACAAGTCACAATGAGCAGAATGACAGCCAAATATCTGCTATGACAAGTGGAAATGTAAACCATCATCATTGCAACTGGACTCTGATCCAAGGTCGAGGATCATCTTTTCTAAGACAGTTACCCAAACGTTTAATCATCAGTATCGTCAGCAATACAGCCCTCAACGGCGCCCATGATAAAGGCCCTTTAAAGTTTAAATACTACAAAGTGTCCAAGATAGAAGTCGGTCAAGATGGTCAGACCAGAGCCTTCAAACTTAACTTTGATCAGAAAAATTACTTGTACCTGTATGAAGCCACGGGACAGTTAGGTGCCAACAGCAGTCATGGCGTTTTGTGCCATGATTATGCAGGAGACACGCTTTGTGGGACTTTGATTTCATTGCTGACAAAGGCAGCCACAAGGGACTTTTCCACCCTATAAAATACAGTCAACTTCTCGTGGAACATCAGTTTGCAGAAGCTTAAACCAACATGGTGAACGTCACTTCCAAACCCATCAGCAAAAGTTGAAGTAGAACTAAATTGCACGTTATTTATATTTGTATGGGGTGGAAAAGTAGAGAGAATAAAACGTGATATACTAGTTTCCCCAGAAAACAAGGGAGGACTAAACATGATACACATATTTTCATTCATTAGGTATATTAAGATAAGATGGGTTAAAAGATTGCTGGAAAAGGAAAATGGAACGTGGCAGAACCTAGTTATTACAACTATGCTCAGAAATAAAAAGGATATTTGGAATTTAGGGAGAAGGAAGTTAGAAGAATTTAGCAAGTTCATTAAAAACAGTTTTTGGAGAGATGTAATTTTGGCGGTATCTAATTGGAAAAAAGAACCGCAAAGTCCTAACGAGTATCTATCCATGAGTATTTTTGTCCCCCCTAAAATGTTCTACCAATAAAAATCCTGGACAGAAACAGGTTTTGAAATTCTGAATGATCTAGTAGATGATCATGGTAAGTTAATACCTTCTGAAATAATAAAACAAAAACCTAGAAGCGATGATTTCTTGAAATACTTCTCCTTAATATCCAAAATTCCAAAAACATGGAAAGGTGCCATAAAAAAACATTTAGTAATAATAATTTTGATAAGCAGGAGGATAAAATAATGAACTTGTGAAAACAAAATTCACTCAAGTTTGTTTACAAAGATCTTTTACAGGAAGCTAAAAGGCGAAGCAAGAAACTTGGATGCAAGTATTTAATGAAAATATAAGTAGTGAGGAGTGGTCTGAGATTTATAGCCGAGCGAAATGCTGTACCAAGGATATCAAGTTGATCTCTGTTAACTTTAAATTAATCCATATGATAATCGCTACTAATGATATTCTGAAAAGAATTAACATATTAGATGACAACAAATGTACTTTCAGTAAGAGTGAAAATGAAAGTATTGAGCATCTCTTTTATGATTGCAGTATTACTTCACATTTTTGGTACCGTTTTATTGAAGTTTTTGCACCTTTTTGCCCAAATATTGTACATCTGTCCAAAAAAGAAACATTCGTAGGAAGTGAACAACTGGACAGTTTTTGTAATTTCCTGCTTATTTTTGCAAAATATTATATTTATACTTGCAGATTCAATATAAAAAATCCTTCTATTTTTGCTTTCAAGCAAATAATAATAATAATAATAATAATAATAATCATAAAGACTTTATTTAGAGGAGGTAACTCACTTAGTTACAGAACTAATCTACCTTGAGGCCTTCTATCTGTTATGTACAATATATACAGTATATACAACATGATGTGAAGAGTCTGGCTTGACACTAAATAATTAAGTAATTTTAAAATTCAAAGTATCAAGCCTGGAACACATTCACAGGCATCACTGAAAACATATATATATAAAACATAAAATGTAATCCTGCATTGAAATATTCAGCTATGAAAATAATGTAAAATTACAGAAAAGCAGGCAGTATTTTTTGTACTAGAACTGTTCAATTTTCTAAAGATTTCATCCATTTAAGACATTGACTGAAAAGATGAAATGCTAGGAGCCTGCCTTATGTCACTGGGAATGTTGTTCCATACCAGTGGACCAGTATATTGAAAACTTTTTTTAAACAATTCCTTCTTTGGCCTTGGTATAATATAATCTTTTCTTCTTATGGACCTTAAATTTGGAGTGCCATCAGCATCTCTTTGGTGAAAGATATTGCTTAGATAGACAGGAATGGCTTTTCTGGATTCTTTATACATCAATTTGGCCTTTCTAAGAAATATTCTTTCATGTATTGTTAAAATCTTTATATTATTCATTGCATCCTGAAAATAGTCTATACTTTGATCTAGAATTAAATGGCAAGCCCTCTTTTGGAGTCTTAAAAGTGTTGTTATGTTTGAATTAGAGGTATTACCCCAAATTACATTACAGTAGTCCAGATATGGCTGAATGTAACTTTTATAAAAGATGACCCTATACTGAAGAGGAATGTATGTTTTGATTTTCCTCAATAGCCAAAGATAAGAGTTAACCTTTTTTGAAATATGTTTAATGTGAATAGACCAAGTAAGATTGTTATCCACGAATACACCAAGAATTTTATCTTGAGAGGTCATATTGAGGCTCACATTGTCGAATAGAACCTGGAGTTTGTCGCTATCTAGCCTTGCTCGTTTTTGTTGTGTTGTAACTAGTAGGGCTTTCGTTTTTTTCTCTATTTATGATCATACTGTCTTCCTTGCACCATACTTGAAGTCTGTTGAAAGCATCTTGTAAGTTATTTTCAAGTACTGTTTTGGTTTTACCAATCTCAGACAGTGTAGTATCATCTGCATAAAGGTCAGTGGAAGAAATTGAAGTTCCAATCTTAAGAGGTAAATCATTGATAAATAGTATGAATAAGAGAGGCCCAAGGATAGAGCCTTGTGGTACTCCACAATTAATATTTTTACTTTCAGAAAGTTGACCATTTAAAGATACTTTTTGCACTCTATCGGTTAAGTAAGAAGTAAACCAGTTTAGGGAGTTTTCACTGCATTGATAGATTTTTAGTTTTTCAAGCAAAATTTCAGGGTCTACAAGATCAAAAGCTTTACCAAAAACAACCATAATAGTGCCTACCATTTCTCCTTGATCAAATGCTTTCAGCCATTTATCAATCAAAGATACAAGTGCAGTTTCACAGGAGTGATTCTGGCGAAAGCTAGACTGATTATCATGAATAAGATTATAATAGTTGCAATGCATAAGAACATTGAAAAATACACTGCAAAGGTAAATGAAAAAGAGGACCAATTTCGTCAAAAATGGACCTCAATAACGAACATGTAACTTGTCTCTGACTTGATGGTAAACAGAAACAAAATACTGCAATATCACAAAGTCCATGTCACCTAGATTGTGTGCCATATGCATGTGTGCATGCATGTGTGTTTCTTCTTTCTCTGTAGATTATATTTATTATCCCTAGATTAACTGATAACCAGAAATGTTTGATTGTAAGGCGACCTTGGGATGGTTCCCTGACCCAGTGGTCAACCTATTACCGGGTTAATAAAAAGAAAACATTAAAAAAAAACATTAAAAAAAACAAAACATGGTGAACGTGGTCTTGTATGCAGAATTTGAGAATACTCCAGAAATCAACAGCTTGTGAGAAGTGATTCTATGCTATTGAAAGCTACAGAACAAGGGAAAGCAACAGAAGAGAAAGACAAAGAGACAGATATGTTGCAGAGATGGTCAGAACATGATCCACATTTAATCCCCTTTTATGCTTTGAGTTTAACAGAAATCATTAAAGTGCTCATGCTTGATGATCATTCATGTGTAGAGTGGTTAACAAATGAATACTTGAAAGGGATACTTTATTTACTTGGGGTAGGGTTGGTATTCTTTTTCAATTCTAGCATTACTTTGTTAGCTTTTTGTTAAAAACATCTATAAAATATATCTTAAAGTCCCATGCACTCCACATATATTTACCACTGAAATGTAGTATGCATTCTCTTAAATTAATCCGATTTTCTAATTTTTAAGAGAACACTCTAGCATTTAGTTTAGTAACGTTTCAAACCGTTGCTCCTTGACAGTTTGCTGCTTTGACTATTTTGAAGTAGTAGAGAGAAACATTAAAACAGAATGCTAAGGTATTTTTGTATGCAACTACATTAGAATCTAAAAACCTTTTACAATCTTGATAAAGGTTCAGACCATACTATGTTGATTTCTTTTAAGGCAATGTCTTGCTCTAGGCCCAATCAATGATTCTTTCAATCTCGATTATTATTGTTCTCATACCCTGTACAGGATTTTCTTTTAAACAAAAAAAAACAAAAAAACTATGATTTGACTCAAATTGGCATTTGTGTACATCTATTTTACTATCCTTATTAAGGTGAGAAATGGTTCGATAATTTTTCTGGTTGGCAGTATATGTTGATCATGGTTTTGAATCTGAAATTAGGTTACCAATTGTGTTGCGAACATAGTTACGTAAACTTTTAACTTTTCTTTTAATTTCTGCACTTTTATGTTCAGATTTTGTGCTTAATCTTTCCTGTAATCTTACAGCTTTGGAATTAATTTTGTTCCTTTTTATGGTCTAATTTCCTATGTTTATTTTGAATACAGGGCATTAAATGATCACTCTTGTTAAAACTGTAGCAGTCAAACATGATTATTTAATTTCCCCCATCTGCTTCTCTTAGATCCTCTAGGTTTCATGACTTTCCAAAATATTAGAATACAGAAAAGTCAGCGGTTTCGGATCTCATAGTATCAGAATTTTCTTTCACAAATAAAAATTATTTTCTACATTTGGTCCAATGCAATAGAAGCAATGAGATAATGCATGTAACTAAATCGGTCAGGTGAATGAATATAAGAAAATCGGTCTGGTATTGCAGTCGGATAGAAGACAAATACATATATATTTCTGCCTCTTGTTGGAAAGTTAACTTCAGGAATATTTGTTCTAATTCATATTTTTTCATTATGTCATTCAGTAATTGTCTGTCTTAGTTACTAACTTGGATGGTCTGCACCATTTGCAGCAAGGAACTAGTCACCGCCTGGTCGTTATTCTTGACCCTGTACAATATATATTGAGCCAGCAGAGGGAAGAATTTACACGTTTTATTAGCTGACTGCAACTAACAAAATTACTGCATAAAATTAATGATCCTGTTGTAATTGGTTCTGTGCAGCAACCAGTGCAGACCCAGTGTAGTCTGGCTCCGTACCATTACAAATCGACCCCACTACCGGTTTTTCAAAGTATTTGCTTGGCACAATTATTGTCTAGCTGAGAATAACATATTCCTTTTAAACCATAAGGCAGGCTTGACCCTAGGGCAAGGCAAACAAGGCAACCGCCTTGGGCACCGTACTTTGAGGAAATCAACTCCGCAATGCAATTGTTTTGCTTGGGGCCCTGCACATCGCTTGCTACCTTGGGCCCCGCACATCTCAGGACTGGGCCTGCCATAAGGTAAGATAAGATTTATTTAAAGTAGGCATTATTTAAAACTACATTCAACACTAGTTTTAATAAGATTTTTTTTAACCGACATTATATAAGAAATAATAAAGATATAATATGAAACGTGACTTGTAAGACATACAAACACAACATAATGCATAGATAAAAATTGGACAAAGCACACACCGCATGGAAATATAAGCACTCAAAACATTTTTAAAGACATTAACTAAAAGTGAATGTATTGTTTGGGTAAATTAAAAACCATTAAGTTGGGATAATTTACAGATTTTAGGAAAAACGTGTTACTAAAAATTATTAGGTAATATCTGATATTCAGACTATGGAGTTAACATTGTACATATGCATAAGACAGGACAAATGGAACAAAACTAAGAGATATTAGCCTTTCGTCATCATGGCAGGAGCGTGGGGTGGTGGTGGTTGCAAATATTTCATTTATAGTCCTTATCATTCAAGGATAAAATAAATGATCCAAATCAATCCAAAATTGATCTTTACAGAGATAATGTAGCTCATGTCATAGCATGGCAGTTGCATATGTAAAAGAGTTTTTGCCATATGTTGAGGTTTTCTTTCTTAGGAATCTAACAAGTATTTGAATATCTAAAATGTATTTATTGTGTTTTAAAACCTAGTAAATCACCCAGTCTGATTAAAATCAAATCTCCAATGTCTTCCGTGAAGGCTTATGTGTCATGTTCTGGTGACCTTTGAATTTGCCAATGGAAATGCAACTTTCAGAAATTTGAAATTGAATCTAGCCATTTTGCACATGTTGATCCTCTTCAGCCATGCTGCTCAGTCTCCCAAACGCAAAGGTTGGCTGATAAAATTAGCAATTATGGTAATAATATAGGTCTCCAGAACATGACCCATATTGTTTCTAGAAAAACAAGATTATATAGTCCTCTACTTGACCTCAGGTCACAATTAGCATTATATATATTTTTTTAAATCCCCAACTATTAACTATTTAAAAATAACCTTCTTGAAGGTTCCTGATGTTTACAAAATAAATTCTTTGTTATAATTAGAATATAAAATGTGATAAACACGATGTCCTTGAGTCTGGCCAAGATAATAATCCTAATAGTTAACCAGTAGTCTTAAGAAATTATTTGCTATGTATTAGTTGTTTACAGAATACAAACTAGTTCAGTAAATCAGGTAAGTAGCAAACGAACTTGATTTTGGACAAGCTTAAGTTCAACATACAATATTTTAATATAGCATATAATAAAATAAATAAATAAAACAACCTAAAAACAATGGAATTTAAATATGTATAACATCTGGCATCCATGACCTTTACGAAAAGTACCCAAATGTTTGATACAGATATTCTCAAAAAGTACCCAACTGTATTTCATTTGATTTCTTGAACAGTTTAGATATGATGGGTAGAATGATGAAACGTCTATAGTTACCTTTAGCAAGGATTGTTCTTTCTGAAAATCGGAACTGCTTGAGCTTTATTCAGACGATCAGGAAAATATTTGATTGTAAGTGTTGTTAGTTAAATCTGTAACATGTGACCAACATCTTATAAATTTCAAACCAAACCATGTTCCATCTGCGCAAGTTGTTTTAATTTGGAAAAATAATGTAGTCAGCGGCGAGTGCAATGAAGAAAACAAATGCTATTTTTACTCGACAGGGCAGAATAGATTAGACTCTAGGGTGCATGATGCATGCTTGTAATATGATTAACATTCAGAAACATTGCCGGACTAAACCCTGTGGAGGACATTAGGCAGTCGAAATCTTGGCCTCCCTCCCCCTCGCTAATTATCTCCTAATAACGTTTTATCAATATTATTTTGATCCTTTGTATCGGGGTCCCAAGGCCGGTGCCTACTCTGCCTATTTGGTAATCTGGCACTGTTCTGAAAGAATTTGTAATGTAGACAATAATAATAATAATAATAGATTTTGTTACAAATGCAACACAGATATTTTCTAAATATTAATGTAAATGCCTGATGCACGTATAAATCATTATTATAAATGATTTATTTTAAAATCTGATTAAATTTCTTTTTTTAAATAAATAATGATGATAGTATCAGCCATTATTTTACAATATTGTTTTTTATTTTTTATTGTATTCATCGCTGATCTGGTAAAAATAAACAACTGAATGTTTTAATTATTAGTTATTTATCATGCATGTGTATGTGGTTCTTTCTATCTCCAATAATAATAATAATAATAATAATAATAATAATTTTACTTGCTCTTTTAAATGTAGTCGTGACACTGACATTTAAAATGAAATGTAATTATGAATTTTTCAAAAATATTACAAAACGTTTTCTTTTATTCAGATTAATTTTAATCTTAAATTCATGAATGTGTGTAGTACTAATATTAGTACCCTTACTCCAACCTCATGGACAGGGTACTAACATGAGCATATACGTGTCAATGGAGCAAACTTGGTGTGATTCACACCCGGCGCACTTTTGACCTAATATCAACAATTGATTGAATGTAGTTGTTTGTCTGCATCATTTGATGTGATCTACATTTAACGTAATTGGTTGAATGAGATTTTATTTAACGTATCTTTCATTATTTCCGATTTGTCCGTAACGATATTCACTGCGTATCTTATGTGTATATATTAGACTTTAAGAGAGCTCTTTTCTTAAAGTTAAAAACAGACGAACTTCCGAATTCTACAAAGTTGTAGCTTTTCTTCGAAATTTACCCAAGAATGAGTCGTTCTGGGGCTGAAATTCAGTCAAAGTAAGCATATCATTGTAATTTCTCTTGAGAAAAATATAATTCGTTTAATTCCAAGATTTAACAATATATTGTGTATTATTATTATCCACTTGATTATAGTTTCATGCATAGACTTGCCCGGTCCTATGCAAGATGAGGACCCTTTGCTTATAACAGGGACGAGTTGGCCCGTCTTCGTTATATCAGGATCTACTTCTTGCATTGTAAGACTGGGATGTGCCAATAATGAGGCACAATAAAACTGTCGAGTACAACTCTTGTCAGAGTTTTTCAAAGTATTGGAAACTGAATTTCATCAGTCCGCATAAATAATTTTTCGCACTGTATGTACTTATTCGCAAACAAAAACCCCAAAGCAATAACAACAAAAACAACCAACCTTATAATTAAAATAATTTTAATTTGCTTGTTAAGCTGTCAGGTACTAATTTTATTTATGGTCGATGCTTCATGACAATTCATTTGAGCTCAATACAGAAATGCAGTATGCCAAATGTACTTGTATAATAATAATAATGTCTATTCTAGAATGAGGTACAGAAGATATTTCTCATAAATCCAGCTAAAATAAACATCACATTGTGCGTAAATTGCACATTATATTTTCCACCAATCATTTTTTTTTAAATTGAAATACTTTTATATTGCGAGAAGTCCCTTTTTCAAATGGAGCCAGGAATTTCACCTCTACATTTACAGTTTTAGAATAGACCTAGGCTGATAAATTAGACCAAACCTATAATGATATTGACTGTCAGTTTAGAGGCTAATATTGCCTATTCATTAAAACCTGCAATAATCTGCAGGCACTTTTGCATGCACACTTCGGTGTACATTTTATAAACTTACCATTATTTCTCATGGCCATTGAGCTACCATTAGCTGAAGGATGTTTTTGGCAATATGTTCATACTTTTTCCAGATAAAATCCCATGTTTGGTGACCTGTAAATCCATATGAAATAGTGCAACCCACTGTCTTCTGGCCATTTTGAATTTTGCACTATATATGGCCGTTACCATTTAATACTGGTAAGCATCAAAACTATGCAAGTGTGTTCCAGAAAGACTTGCATGCAACAGAGTTGCACATTTTAATAAACAGGTGACCTACATATTGTCTAGCAGTATCAACACAGATTTGGAGGTTTGATTTATTGGACTAGAATACCCTGAATAATGCTTAGACCATGTGGCATCAAGCTGTCTTACTTAAGCTTTCATTTCTGATAATTTTATATAACATATGTATCCTTCACAAAAAAACGAAAGGAAAGTGCTTTAAATTTGTTTTAACAGATATGTCAAAAAAACTTTATATGGTTGTACCACAGTGAATTAAAGCACTTAACTGTGTAATAACTTGATGCACTTTGCAGTTTAAAAAGAGCATGAATGTATAATGCAATAATGTCTGACAAAATCAGATGAAAATTGAGTTTTATTTGAAAGTATTGCTTTTGCAATTTGCATGTGGCTTTATAGATTGATGGGTTGTTGTTACAATGTTTTCTATCTTGCTAACAGCTACTGCACTTTATGATTACCTGCATTTTAGAGAAAATTGCCAGCTGCACATCCAAGTATTCTCAGATTTAAATTCAGTTTGATTTGGGATAATACACAGAAAGAAACAAAATCTTGGACTAAAAGCACATTCCAAGCAAGATGTTACAAGTTCTAAACTCAAAGCAATATCCAAATTTTTTTAATGCTTCTTTTGTATTTTTATGTTCAAACTTTCTTTTAAATTAGCTCATCCCAAATTTTTAAAAAAATATTCTTTTTGTTTTATTTTGTCCTTGGATGGGCAATTAATATAGCTGAAGGACTTAAAAAGTGGCTTACATAAAAATTTATCTTGGAATTAATTCTTATGCCAAAAATGCCATTTACATTTCATCATCAATATTTTATGTCATAAATATTTTGTTTTATTTTGTAATTAATATATTATGTCACAAATATTTTGCTTTATTGCCTTGCTGATTAACTTACAGTGAAGAAAACCAGAAAGATAGAACTCATAATTTTCTGGCTGCCTCTTTAAAAAGTATCAGGCCTCCCTCAGTTCCTGGCCGAATGTAAGTCCAGAGTGTGATTTTACCCTGTGTTCTATGTTCGGTTGTAGACTCATCGCACTCACATCTTGTTAAGTACAGTCTAGTCTCATTTAGCATATATACTCTCCTATAAGCCAACTAATTTAGGAAAAAAATAAAGGCCTGGAAGAAGGGGAATCAGCTTATCCATAAGCCAGTGTGTAAACCTGACAGTTTCTAGGTCTTTTTGTTGACTGCTGTAATGGCTGTAAATCTTGGGATAAGAAACAATCATTTTTTCCATGTCCTAAGACATAGGCATGTACAAAAAGTAAATTCTGATGACCCGACAATTATTAAACTGTTATAAAGTACTATGATTGATTTTGTTATTATTTTGCATGTACATATTTTCTAATTTCTCCAACACGAACTTAAACAAAGTTAAATACAAACTTTGTAATTCGTTGGCTGGTTGAGTTTACCTGTGAGATCATGCTGATCAATAACGTACAGTACTTACACAGTGCAAAGCGTGCATAGCGTCACCTAAATCCTTATTTATTCCCAAACATAGATGCAGATTTTGCTTTATTCATTGTTTCGACCAAACTGCATTCATCTAGGTAACATTTAAGCTAGTCCTTAATAGCTGTTTCAATTACGTTGAATCACGCGCTCATGAGTTACTCATTTTGAATGATATAAGCGATTCTACAAATTGAGGTAATATTTTTAAAAAGGTATGCATGTTTATTTGTGCAAGGCACATAACCATCATAATTTACATGTTCACGAAGATTAGTAATAATAAAGACCAAAATTCTCATAGGGATGAACTAAGATCAACATCAATCAATTTTCCTTTTGTGTTTTAGCTGAACAAACATAACTTTCCACACAATGGAAAGCTTGATGTTTTGGTGTCTCCTACATTGATAGTCAGCGAATATGTCTTTCGTTTTGCGACAGCAGTACATGCCAGTTAATCATTAAAACCCTGAGACTGGCTTGTGATAAGAGAGAATTTTGACTGGTAACTATACCAGTTTAACATTGGTATATATGGTATAAAATGCCAGGTGTTCACTCGTGTAAGTTTCTTTCATGGGAATGGAGCTATAACATATGGAGTTAAAGCATTTGTAGTATGATTATTTGGATTGAAATTGTTGATGATTTTATTGTTGTGGTTTACTTTTTTGTTCTGGCTTATTTTTTATTTTTTTTATTACTTTAGAGGTAAAAAAAATCATTAATTTACGTGAATAATGTTTAAACTTAACATTCTATTTAGCTAAGAAGTGCATTCTTTATACTAAAATAATTATTTTGTCAAAACAATAATTCACAGGTGATACAACGGAACATGTAGGACTTTTCTTGTTTAGAAGAAATGAAAATCAAAGACATAATATAATAATCAGGAGTTCTCTGCACAAATCGGAAGATATTATGAAATTGGGAGGTAAGCATGGAGCTACCACAAAAATCAAGAGTTTTTTTCCTCCTGGCGTGAAAGTTGACAGGTATGGTGTAAGGTCGTTTACATCAAAGCAAACTACAACTCAGCTTTTATGGTACTAGCATAATTTGCAATGCATTATTTCCAAAATTTTATTATTGTATTTTGGAGATATCATAAAAGTTGAGCGCAATGGTGCCCATTATTTGACTCCAAGGGATGTACTTAATTCAACGTGTAATCAAAGCTACAATGTACATGTGGTGGCGCCATTATGAAAATACGTTCAGTAGCCTAATTGCAAGTGTTGAATTGAACCGTATTGTTTGTTTATTGTGTTGTCATACTATGATTACATTTTAATGAGTTTAGGTATTTACAATTTCAAAGCAAAGTAAAAATGTAATTACCGGTGCAATGATAAAAAATGTCCACTTCAATAATGCATACACAAACAATAATCGAGTCAAAAGGGAGAGGTGGTGTTACAGGAACTTGCGATTGCTAAATTCTTGTCATCATTTGATCAAATTATACACAAATCTAAATTAGGCAGAAACAGTAAGAAAACAGAAAATCAAATTTCTTTTCAAACATGTTTATACCATTTCTTTTTAATAATCATCCATGCCAACCTCAATATAAGTATACATGTAATTTTTAAAAATAAAAGTTTGCCTAAAAAAATGCATTTAGAATTTATGTCATGCATCTTGAGATGCCTCGGAGTTGTAAGTTGGCTTATATGTGGGTCATGCACTTTTTAGTGTTTATACCTGTTCAGTTTTGGGGGTAGGCTTATACGTGAACAGGCTTATACACGAGTATATATGGTATCTGTTAAACCAGTTCTGTGATTTTGTAATATGGCCGAACTTTTGGATCAATAGATCAGTATCACCCTTCAGTTCATTATATTCTTTCAATTTGTATTTCTATGTAAATACAACAGTAAATATTATAGATGTTTGATTGATTAGACAATGATCTTAAGCTATACTGCAGAACCTGTCTTGTGACTCATACCTGTCTGCCGACAAAAAGTGGTCTCTCAAAGCAGGTGGTTTCATTACAGATCAGATTCAAAATACTATATGATTCATTATTTAGTGCACAGAGAATGTGGTATCTTAAAAGCATGATCTTTCATGGCATTGGTCGTGCAAGGTAAGTTGTAGTGGACTTGCCACATGCAGTGGGGGAGGTGTGGATTAGTGGGTGGTTAGTCTTGTATAGTTAGGAAAAATCTAGTATCACCTTTATCTGCAGCTGCTGATGCAGACTGATTTCCTATTTCTGAATAAATGATACCCAGTTTTATTACTTATCTGATTTCCCAAATGCTAATTCCTTTCTTTGATGCATCCTGATTTATGCAAATAATATATGTAGTTCTTTCTCAGTGGTATACGTCTTATTGCTTTTAAGATAATTCATCTTGATATTTTTCACATGCATTTTGTTGTGAAATCAGTTAATCTGTGTTGTTTGCTAACTCTGCCATAATAATAATAACACTAGAAAAGACTAAAAGTCGATTCCATGGGTTCTTCATGAACTTTCAGCTAACTGCATAGGGGATTTCTTAAGATTTTGGTTACTAAAGAACATAACACCATTGAAACCACTTTTGCAACAAGAATTACTTGTTGATGACTGACTTGTAAAGGTAGCTATTATTTGGAAATATCACACTCATTGACATAAAGATATTCCACCCATCAGCCCATGTAAATGTGCACAGATATTCTAGAACCGTAATGCACTTAGTTGGTGAGGCTACATCATCAGGACAGTGGGACATGTGGTTCATGATTAACTGAGCAAAACATGTTGAAATTCTTCATTGCAGATTGAATATTATTTATTCATTGCCATTATCCACAGGGATCTCTCTAGCTCGGAAAACCATTGGGTCTTTATGATTTGCCAATGGCCCACTGCACTGTATAAAGCAAAAGTTGAGAACAATTTTTAAGGGGCCACTAAGGAAATATTAGGGACATTAATAGATGCATATCCTTTGTTTTCATGCATGGAATTTAAATTTGACCAATTTCTGATACATGAAAGATTCTTTTAAATTTGATGGGACAAGTTTCACTTAATATTGTTCTTGCAGGAAATAAAAGTACGTCCATTTAAAAATGAATAAAGTTTAACTCTTTTTATTATACATGTACTTTTCTTGCAGATTAATCCTGGCCCATACCAGGGAGATCTCTGAAAATTTAAGTTGATTTTAAGCATTTTTGAATAAGTTTATTTGGTAAAATCCCCGTCTTTTTTGTATGAGTTAGGCCAAAAATATAAAAATATGCGTGGTTTTGGTAAGGTGTGAAAAAATATATGGTAGGAATGTCAGTACTCATTGTTTGTTTTTATTAGGTTTTTATCCAGTTCTTGTTAATTTCATGTCACAGTATCCAATCTAAAGATATTAGTTCATATATATGAAAAAGAGAGCACAATTGATACTAATTTTTTGTGTGCGAATATGATAAATATCATTTTCATAGAGTCATAGTTATGGAGTCATGGTTACATGTAAATGTTTCTTTGGCCTTAGTATGCTTTCCATTTGGAAATTGTTGACAAAGTATTCATATTTTTTACCTACATGTAAGATACCAAATCGATAGTCTTTCCTTGATCAGACATTTTCACGGAAGCAAAATTAAAATGTACATGATGCATTTCATCATTTATCTCCAAACCTGTATCAAAAATAGGAATATTTTTTAATGTTATCTATTGTGTTTATTTAAAGTGCTTACCAGTACATTTAATTGAAGATATTATGGAATTATGTATCATCTTTTGAATTTATAATGTAATTTTTGGTTTTAGTGACTAAACAGTTATATTTTAAATCCTTTAATTCAATGGTTAGTACTATAATAGTAAAAGTACATGTATACTTTGTCGTATGTGTGCATGTGTGATTTAGATTCTTAACGTAGCTTTAACAATTGTTCAGTCATATCGCTATTATGCCTGCAGTGTGGCAGTTTATAGTGATGTCTAGCACTTGGTCATCATGCCGGACATTTAGCATGAGGTCCCACCCAGTCACATTATCCTGACACCAGGCCAACCAGTCCTAACACTAACCTCTTAATGCTGAGCGCCAAGTGAGGCAGCTGTTAGTATCATTTTTGTAAGTCGTTGGTATGACTCTGCCAGGGTTCGAACCCGCATCCGAGGCTGACACTCTAACCACTATGCCTCCGGAGTGGTCATACTTTGGTATAAGAGTTCCATTCATGACAAGGCTATTGTAAAGGTGCTAAGGTCAAATCAACATCTAAGCAGGTCAAGAATGATATGAGTATGAATGTGGGTCACATTAACAAAGCGTGTAATTCAAAGTGCAATAGCCCTATGGAGAACTAACGTGCATGCTCTTGCATTTGCTTGGTTCAATGAGATTTGAAGGTCAGAACTGGACTGTTTGTATATTTTGATGACAGTTCTATTATGAAAGGGAAAAATACAGTTCAGATTATTCTAATAATTATTGTGAATCAGAGATTGTTTGTTTGAAACACAAATGGATACTATATAATGACCATATGCATCACTTATTTTATTCATGTGCAGTTGCGCCAATGTTCATAAAAGTCATTGAGGAAACTAGTGAGTTACAGTTACATGTTCATTTTATATAGCCAAGAGGATAATCAGTGATTTAAACAGTCAGTACTTTGGGATTATGTGATTATATTGAAGGACTTGAATATTTAACTAATTACATAGGATTATGTAAAACTTTCAAGGACTTCACAGATATTCTTCATTTACAAGATTACGTTGAAGTAAAAACATTTGGATGAATAAGTCTGTTTAAATTCAGTTGTGTTATCATGGTAACACATAAACACTCTAGTACATGTAACTTTTTTCAAAATACCATGGAACAGTTTCTGGATTAGCAAGAAATTAATAATACATAATGAGGATTATTAGGATTACATTCTAGGAATTCATACTCTGTAAGTAATGTTTATTTCTTTCACTTTGTTTGATTTTATATTTTATTTAAATAAATTTATATTTCAGAAAACTTTAATTTCTTGTTGAGTTTTACATAATCTTGTCATTTAAGTTTAAATCCCTAGATGTAATATGACCCATAACATAAAATATATATTTTAAAGAATGAAATTACTCATATGTATGAGTTAGAACTCAAATTCTGAAGCTTTGAAAGCTGATTTCACATGATTTAATATTGATCAGAATGCATATGTTTGAAATTTTTCCAATTCTATTAAATATGTTGTTTGTTCGTGAGTTGCATTAGTATTTTCTCACTTGATTAATGTTTGTACAGTTTCCTTTTCAAGATTTGTATCCATTCTATAAGTTTGAAAGTAGATGTAGAGAATACTTATAGTTAGATGGTTCATTTCTATTACATGACAGTGGTATAATAATTTCATCTTTTAGTAACTATGTTGTGCATACACTATTTTAGGGGCCCATGCACTGAAGTCAACATATCCTTCCAAGATATGTTGACTTATGTGAGTGGGACCCGAAAAAAGTATAAAATATCCATTCTCTTGGTCTATCCACCCATCAACAATTTGGTTTCCACAAGGTAACTTTACTATGAATTGTTGGAGTTGAACTATATTTGGTATACAGATCTATATTTGGTATACAGAACTGTATTTTGGTGTACAGAACTATATTTGGTATATGGATCTATATTTGGTATACAGATCTATATTTGGTATAAAGATGTAAAGTTAAATCTTTAATAAAATAATACTTAGGCTTTGGTTTCAATGATTTGTACATTTTTTCTGAATATATTTTCCCAATGATTTAAGAAAACAGACAGTCTAATAAACTGGTACATCCCAGACTTAGCGAAGTCCGCCATTATCTCCCATTAGGCCTACTGGTTCACTTACAGTTTCAAACAAATTTTATGACGAAATAGTGTATAAGAGGCAGTTAATATATATCCAGATCACCGATTCTGATCTTAAAACACACAGTTTGTATGTTTTATCATCAAAGGATAGCATGCGGGAAATTGATAGTTGCTACCTTACTCGGAAAAGGGTTAATGGTAAATCAGCTATCAAAACATAATGCTTGTGAATGGGCAAGAGTTTGTTTGTCAACGTAATTGATATAAAAACTAGGCCTAGCTACTGATGCCTTGATGAATACATTTCCCTACAACACTAGAGCTAACCGGGCTAAGGCGAGGGGCATTTTAAAAAAAATGGTATGATCAGTCAATGTACCTCTTAAATATACACAGGGTAAACTCGTTTTCACTTTCCTAACAGAAGAAGGCGACGTTTACATTTTTAGGCGACTTGACACCCACTTACAAATGGCATTTTGTCTAAGTCTCAACATGTCTTGATTCTGAGGTCACGTGCACTCCTTATTCCGATACATTCGGAAATGAACACAATACGAAAGCTAAAGTTGTCTATTTGATGTACTTTTATAAATGACCACATGTACATCTCTGGGTCTTTCTGCCTCTGAATTCAATCACTGTAAATATCAGTACATTTTCCCACCTGGCCACCAGTCAAAGCCTTTGAACATGCCACCCAGCTATTGCATCATGTTCTTTTTTATGTACTTTTATAAAATGGCAACATATACATACATCAAGGGATCTTTCAGTCACTGAATTCTGTCATTGTAAATATCAGCACAGCTAATTGATCAACACATTTTCCCACAAAGCAGGTGGCTGAAGCAGGACTGGCAGGTCTTTGAATTTTGCCACACACCTATTACATACGTATGGAGGACTCCCGCCTCAGTGAGTGTATGTGTCCCAGATAAAAAATTGGCATCCAAATAAGCGTAATTAAGTGTTTCTGAGATCTCTGAAGGTTGTTGTATTTGAACCAAATTTTGCCTACAGCTGTAAATTAATAAGACCTTAATTTTAAGTTTTCCGTGACTTAATTTGCAGAAGTTATGCCCCGAAATTGTTCCTCCCCATCTCTTTTGATTTCCTTAGAATAATTTCACTAAAGACTTTTGGATGTCAATTAAGTTTGGCATATATCTATATTGTGGACTGTTCTAGGAATGAATACTGCAACTGATCCTGAATGCATCAGATTGTCACCCAAACCCAGGCCCCATAGTGGTGAAATATCCATGCGATATATTCAGAAAGACATGCATATGGTCTAAGAAGATATATTAAGTTGCCTGAATAGGCTGTGAGAAAAGGTTCAATAAAAGCTTCCTGTTTATGTGTACTGCTGTACATGAACCCCTTGAATTTTCAGAGGTGAGTTGGTTTTGCTGAAACAGTGGTATTCCAGACTTCAACACAAGCCTTTTTAAAGAGTTTAAAAACAACTCTACTTCATGTTGCACACCCAGTTACAAAGAGACAGTCAAATCTTCAATCTCATCATTCAACTCTAGCATTAACATTGGTCCACCAAAATATTCATCCTCGCCAAATACTCATAGGAAGTCAGACCGCATATCCATGAAAATGTCTGGGCATTAACTTTTCAAAGGATATGAGAAACATTTTGGACCATGCCCGAGTATTGCAATCCTGACATCATACTTGCTTGCGAGATGTGGTTAAACCCTTCTGTTGTTGAAAATGAAGTATTGCCAGAAACGTACAGATCAGTTGCTAGAAGACATACCTGGATGTTCCCATGGTGGTGTGGCTATTATTGCTTGATCCAACATTGTTATGACAGAAATAAACACCCATAATAAATATGAGTTTGCTTTTACATGCATCAGCTTGAAGAAAAAATTCATTGTTGGCAGTATTTATAGACCCCCTGATAACAATACTGATTATATAGTAGAGCTCTATGGAGCTCCACTCACAACATAAGGACACAACTACCCCATTCCTTTCAACCAGGACACAACTAACCATTCCTATCAACCAGAACACAAATACCATTCCTATCAACCAGGACACACCTACCCCATACCTATCAACCAGGACACAACACCCCATACCTATCAAAAAGGACACAACACCCCATACCTATCAACCAGGACACAACACCCCATACCTATCAACCAGGACACAACACCCCATACCTATCAACCAGGACACGACGTCCCCATACATATCAACCAGGACTGGTCCTTGCCAGATTTCATCAAGATTCTTGAAAGAGGTTGCACCTTCAATATTTCCAGCCCTAACTTTCTCATTCAAAGCCTCATTAGAACAGCGCTAGACTTCAGACGAGTATTTGTACTCGATTGTTTAAGAAAGGTGACAAAAGCAAAGCCTCCAATTACAGGCCAGTTTCCATGACTTCAGTTTGCTGCCTTTGATGAAATTCTTTGAAAGTAACATTATTCTATCTGAGAGACAACATGGCTTTAGAAAGAAGAGATCGAGTGAGAGCCAACTTATAATCATACTACAGGATCTAGCAACCAGTCTAAATCTACAACAAATAGATGCGACCCTGCTTGACTTCGGGAAAACCTTTGATAAATTCCTTCATAAGTGCCTTGCAGCCAAACTTTATCACTATGGTCTCTGAGGCAAGACCCTTGTGTCGATAAACATCATTTTATCTAGAAGAAACCAAGAGGTTGTGCTAGAAGGCCAATCATTCTTCATCAGCCCCCAACACTTTAGGCATTCCCCAAGGAATGGTCATGGGTCCCCTGCTGTTCTTGATTTACATGAACAACTTGTCTTTTGCCGAGTTAGCATTTTTGCAGACAGCAGCTTGTTGTACAGAGTAATTGACTCGAACCAGAATGCAGAGCTGTTACAAGTAGATCAAGACCACCTACAACATTGGGAAAAGGACTGGCAAATGGAGTTCAATCCTATCAAATGTGAGGTCATCCAAATCACCAACAAGAGACAGATAATCCCAGACATATATTCGATTCATGGTCAAAAAGTGACACTGACATCGAAGGCCAAAAATAATTAGGAGTTGCCATTGATATCGTCTTATCATGGTTGTTGTGGTTGTTGTTGTGGGGTTTAATGCCATTTGTCCGCATACGATAGGCTATACATGGCGGCCAGTAATAATTGTGGCAGAAGAACCCAGGAAAACCCCAGAAAGAACCACCAGCCCACAAGAAGCTACTGGCAAGCTTTCTCACATACCAACATTGGTCGAATCCAACACTCGAACCCATGCAGACAGAGGTAAGACAGCAGTGATCCATAACGGAGAGCATTTTAGACCACTCAGACACTCAGGGCCCCATCTTATCATGGAACAGCCGCATTGATTCTATTACAATGAAGGCTACAACACTATAGCATTCCTTCATAGAAACCTGTCCACAAGTAAAATCAAAGTGCTAAAATCCTTAGCGTATCCACAGATGGAGTATGCATCAATTGTTTTTGACTCATCTATTAAATCAAATATTGCCAAATTTGAAGCATGAAGGGAAGCATGGTTTACTTTTGGCAATTATCAAAGAACCAGCAGTGTCTCCACCATGCTTCAACATTTGGGATTGGAAGAGGTTTATGTCTGATGACAACAAGCAAAAGCTGTTATGATGTATTGGATTGTACATCATCTAGCTGACATACCAGCAGCACCTTACCTCCACCAAAAAGGAACTTAAACTAGAGGACATTCATGCAGATTTCTCATCCCCTTCACCAGAGTCAGTGCATGCAAGGACTCCTTTCCATCAGGAATCCACCTGTGGAACTCTCTACCATCCAACCTAGTCAGCACCAATTCCATCTATGCTTTCATGGCAGGGGTTGGCAAAGGGATCACTTAGCTCCAGACTAGAGATGTTTTAACCTGTGTTTAGATGCACTACATTGTACATAGTTCACATCATGTGCAAGTGTGTTCCAGAGGAACCCAGCACATTATTGGAAGAAGAATGAAAATTTATGGGTAAGATTTACCCATCTGTTTGAAAAACAGGCATTTTCTGAACATAATAGTGTTTTAATTGAGAAATGAAAGTATGGCTTAAAATCTGATGTGCAGTTTTCATGCTTGTAGTTCTAGAAAGACCCTGCTTTGTACTGGTGAGATATTAAATTAGATTGATTTTCAGTGTTCAACATTTTCATTTAGAGCAGTTGTGCCTCGTGCCTATCTGTCCTGCTGACTTTGGTGTCCACAGTATAATCAGTTAATTTTGGATTTCAACCCATTATGGCATTTTGTTTTACTTTAATGAGAGCTTGAATGAGAGAAATTAGTTCATGCCATTTAGAAGATTTTTGGTCTCTGATTGACCATCATTCTAACATTGATTTCCATAGCATAAGACAAATTTCCAATATTTTATATCAATTCAAAGAGTTTTGGTCTCTGATTGGCCGTCTAACATTAATTTCCATAGCATAAGATAAATTTCCAATATTTTATATCATTTCAAAGAGTTTTGGTCTCTGATTGGCCGTCTAACATTGATTTCCATAGCATAAGATAAATTTCCAATATTTTATATCATTTCAAAGAGTTTTGGTCTCTGGTTGACCATCATTCTAACATTGATTTCCATAGCTTAAGATAAATTTCCAATATTTTATATCATTTCAAAGATTTTTGGTCTCTGATTGATCATCATTCTAACATTGATTTCCCTAGCATAAGATAAATTTCCAATATTTTATATCATTTCAAAGAGTTTTGGTCTCTGGTTGACCATCATTCTAACATTGATTTCCCTAGCATAAGATAAATTTCCAATATTTTATATCAGTTCAAAGAGTTTTGGTCTCTGATTGGCCGTCTAACATTGATTTCCATAGCATAAGATAAATTTCCAATATTTTATATCATTTCAAAGAGTTTTCGTCTCTGATTGACCATCATTCTAACATTGATTTCCATAGCATAAGATAAATTTCCAATATTTTATATCATTTCAAAGAGTTTTGGTCTCTGATTGGCCGTCTAACTTTGATTTCCATAGCATAAGATAAATTTCCAATATTTTATATCAATTCAAAGATTTTTGGTCTCTGATTGACCATCATTCTAACATTGATTTCCATAGCATAAGATAAATTTCCAATATTTTATATCATTTCAAAGAGTTTTGGTCTCTGATTGGCCGTCTAACTTTGATTTCCATAGCATAAGATAAATTTCCAATATTTTATATCAATTCAAAGATTTTTGGTCTCTGATTGACCATCATTCTAACATTGATTTCCATAGCATAAGATAAATTTCCAATATTTTATATCATTTCAAAGAGTTTTGGTCTCTGGTTGACCATCATTCTAACATTGATTTCCATAGCTTAAGATAAATTTCCAATATTTTATATCATTTCAAAGAGTTTTGGTCTCTGATTGACCATCATTCTAACATTGATTTCCATAGCATAAGATAAATTTCCAATATTTTATATCATTTCAAAGAGTTTTGGTCTCTGATTGACCATCATTCTAACATTGATTTCCATAGCATAAGATAAATTTCCAATATTTTATATCATTTCAAAGAGTTTTGGTCTCTGATTGGCCGTCTAACTTTGATTTCCATAGCATGAGTTAAATTTCTAATATTTCATGTAACTTAGAAGAGTTGGTCATCCTTCTAACTTTGATTTGCATAGCATAATCGTACTTTGGAGTGTTGGGTTTCAATCTGATTTAGAAAGCACCTTTTTATTAATAAGGCCCTTAAAGAATTGAAATTCAATCATTTCACAGCATCATGTTGCATTTCTCAGAAAAACTCCAGGATTTAGTATACTTGCAACATAATTAGGATTTAAACCCCATTATTTAGTATACTTGCTATGTAATAAGGATTTAAAACTCCAAGATTTAGTATACTTGTTATGTAATTAGGATTTACTATACTTGCTATGTAATTTGGATTTAAATCTCCAGGATTTAGTATACTTGCTATGTTACTAGGATTTAAAACTCCAGGATTTAGTATACTTGATATGTAATTAGGATTTAAATCTCCAGGATTTAGTATACTCGCTATGTAATAAGGATTTAAACCCCATTATTTAGAATACTTGCTATGTAATGAGGATTTAAAACTCCAGGATTTAGTATATTTTTTATGTAATTAGGATTTAAAGCCCAGGATTTAGTATACTTGCTATGTAATTAGGATTTAAATCTCCAGGATTTAGTATACTTGCTATGTAATTTGGATTGAAACCCCAGGATTTAGTATACTTGCTATGTTATTAGGATTTAAAACTCCAGGATTTAGTATACTTGATATGTAATTAGGATTTAAACCCCAGGATTTAGTATACTTGCTATGTAATTTGAATTTAAGACCCCAAGATTTAGTATACTTGCTATGTAATAAGGATTTAAAACTCCAGGATTTAGTAAACTTGCTATGTAATTTGGATCTAAAAGATTTATCATTTGTTTGTGCCTAAGTTAGTTACAGATACAAAATATATTCAGTATTTTATTAAATGCAGAATGAAACGTGCATACTTTTTTGACATTGTAGTGAAACTCAATCCAAGTTTATACAAGAGAGGGTAGCAGCAGTGGAGAAGAATTTTGGCCAGCTTTGTGTGACTTTGTCCTCCTACACCCGGAAGACTGCTAGGATTAGAGACAAAGGTATGGGCCCTGTTAATTTAAACAGATACTGCTAATTGGAATATTTTCTTGGGTCCAGCAGAATTTATAATATACTTGTCTTCTAGTTATTTTCTAGGCTCCTTTCCCCCCATAGACACACGGAAATACACACACCTACAAATTTGCTATCACTACTGTGAAAGCATATTGCATACATTTTTTTGTAAATATTAAATTGACAAGTCACAGTAGTTTACTTTATAAGTTGGCAGGGGGGTAGTCTTTACTAAGGAATTTATCTTATTCACATTTGCAGATGAGTTTATTAGATATAAACTCATCTGCAAATGTGAATAAGATAAATTCCAAGTTAGTATCAGCCTAAATGAGCACAAATGACCTATCACAACAAATTATTACACCTCAAATGACCAACCACAAAAAATTATTACACCTCAAATGACCTATCACAACAAATTATTACACCTCAAATGACCTATCACAGCAAAGTATTACACCTCAAATGACCTATCACAGCAAAGTATTACACCTCAAATGACCTATCACAACAAATTATTACACCTCAAATGACCTATCACAACAAATTATTACACCTCAAATGACCTATCACAACAATTTATTATACCTCAAATGACCTATCACAGCAAAGTATTACACCTCAAATGACCTATCACAACAAATTATTACACTTCAAATGACCTATCACAACAAACTATTACACCTCAAATGACCTATAAAAACAAATTATTACACCTCAAATGACCTATCAAAAAAATTAGTATACCTCAAATGACCTATCACAACAAAAAATACACCTGAAATGAACTATCACAACAAAGTAATACACCTCAAATGACCTATCACAACAAATTATTACACCTCAAATGACCTATCACAACAAATTATTACACCTCAAATGACCTATCAAAACAAATTATTACACCTCAAATGACCTATCACAACAATTATTACACCGCAAATGACCTATCACAGCAAATTATTATACCTCAAATGATCTATCAGAACAAAATAATACACCTCAAGTGACCTATTACAATGAAGTAATACACCTCAAATGACCTATCACAACAAATTATTACACTTCAGATGACCTATCACAACAAAGTATTGCACCTCAAATGACCAATCACAACAAAGTATTACACCAACTTGAGTCTGACCAGACTTTTAGTTTGTATACAGTAAAACGAAATGTATTGGAGTGCTGATGAATTTCATCAATAGTTTTTTGCATCGCTGCTTTTAGTAGTAGCTTCTGTATAAAAAAAATCTGATGCTTTAGCTGCTCCTCCCCTGCTCATTTTTACTAGTTTTGTTTTTCAACTGAAGATTACTGAGTTTGGATTCTGTTCCTATATAATACTCCAAAGCATCTGTTTAATTGACCTGCTCTTGAACATCATCACTACAGCTAGAACTTTCACATGCTTCAGACTTAGTTGGCGATTTTGTCTGCATCAGAGACTTAATTATTTCTTGCACAATATTAAGGAATTTTTTTATCTTGTTCTATTAATAAGCCTGCCCTAGTCTCTTCTATTCCATTTCTAAGGTCACTCCCAAGTGAATCAGTTTATCAATTTAGACTGAATATACCTCTGAAAATGCATATAGCATCTTTTGAGCCTCTTTGATAAATTGATATGATGCATTCAGATGATAAAGCGAGTGAATATTTTCTGTGACATGCAGTCATTTGGTAGTTTAATGCCATTTGTAGAGATGTCAAAAACTCCTTCAGAATGTTTTGAGAGTCAAACTTAAGCAGACGTGACATTGAATTTATTCTGCTGTATGCAAAATAATGCTTTCAGGTGTAAAATGAACTGACGGCATTTGAAACTTTTGATATCTTTGATTTATGAAACAGAAAAATTATTGCTTGTAAAATTTGTAAGCAGGATAATTTCAATGGAAAATGGAGTTCATACAAAAACTTGGTGTCCATTCCTAATCTTTGTAGCTTGTCTATGTTTTCAGTATGTTAGTATATTTCTTGTACATACCATCTCTCCCTGTTATCATCACTGTGAAAAACTCTTGTGTTATATTTATGTTTATCATGTATCAGTGTATATGACATACGTTGTATGCTTTATTTCCAGTTACTTTGTTGTATAGCTGACATGAAATGACTCTCTAACTCATGACCAGCCTACGAATTTAGGATGAATCTGACCCATGACTAGCCTATGACATAGGATGACTTTCTGACCTATGAACAGCCTATGATGTTGGATGACTCTGACCCATGACTAGTAAAAAACATGGATGACTTTCTGACCTTTGAACAGCCTATAACATTGGATGACTCTCTGACTCATGAACAGCTTTCGACATCAGATGAATCTGACCCATGACTAGTCTATGACATAGGATGACTTTCTGACCTGTGAACAGCCTATGAGATTGGATGACTCTCTGACTCATAAATAGCCTATGACATTTGATGATTTTCTGACCTATGAACAGCCTATGACATAGGATGACTCAGACTCATGAACAGCCTATGACATTGGATGACTTTCTGACCTATGAACAGCCTTTGACATTGGATAACTATGACTCATGACTAGTCTTTGATATAGGATGACTGACTTATGAACAGCCTATGCCATTGGATGACTCTGACCCATGACTAGTCGATGAAATACAGTGACTCTGACCCATGAACAGCATATAACATCAGATGACTGTTACCCATGACTAGTCTATGACATAGGTTGACTCTCAGACCCATGAACAGCCTATGACATTGGATGACTTTCTGACCCATGAACAGCCAATGACATTGGGTGACTCTGACTCATGAACAGCCTATGACATTGGATGACTCTCTGACTCGTGAACAGCCTGTGACGTCAGATTACTCTCTGAATCGTGAACAGCCTATGGCATCAGATGACTTTCTGACCCATGATTAGCCTATGACATCTGATTACTTTCTGACCCATGACTAGTCTATGACATATGATGACTCTCTGACCCATGACCATCCTGTGACATTGGATCACTCTCTGACCCATGACCATGTTATGGCATAGGATGACTCTAACCCATGACCAGCCACTGGCATGAGATCACTCTCTGACTTATAAACAGCTGATGGCATGGGATCAGTCTCTGATCCATGACTAGCCAGGGATAAAATAAAAAGGGGTGGGGTTGTAATATGGCCTTACATATAGCAAGAGATCTTAAAGGTAGACCTGAATGCTATATACTGCTTTCGGTAATCTTATTTAAATGGACATTTCAAGTACACTGCAAAGACAGGACATACATTCGTTCACTGGATTGGGAGATATGACCATTTTAATATCACCAAAACGCGACTTCTACGGAAACAACCGAGCGACTTTACGTAAACAACCCCATACGCACGCGCGAGCTTGTGACGTCACAAGAGGAATCTGCAGTTGGCTAGCAACATGGCTACTCGTTGTGACAGTCAGAGCGAACATGAACCAGAATTGGAATATTCTTCCTCTTCGTTTGATGAAAGTCAAGAAGAGATTGGTGAAAAAGGAGTCGAACCTTATCGTTTTGAACCATATACAAGTGAAGAGTCGGCATTAGAGGAAGAAAGGGAAGAAATTGAACGAGATGTCGGCAACAGGCTGAACAATACCTGACATCCACAGTAGAATAAATTCCAAATTTGGCAGAATGACCAGGTGAGTCAGCACGACCATCTCCAGCTACAACAATACCACCACCACCAAGCCTCACTTCCTCAAAGTAACTCTCTTGCTTTTGCTTCCAAAAATGTGTAATTGTTGGCTGGAGGTAGTACCTTTGGTGCATATAGAAAGTGTCCATGTTGGTATGGGCCATTTTTAGGAATTCAAAAATCCTCATGGCTTGTGACGGAATGGCTCCAGCAAACAAAATAGCAGCTGAAAGCTGTAGGTTTCCAGCTGGAATGGATCCAACAAAGGGCTGGCTATTCCATGATCTTTTGTGGTTACAAAAGTCACATTTCTGGACAATATTAATGAAAGTTCCCATTCTGTGATTAATATTTCCTTGAGCTTCATTTCCACAGTTAATACACATACTGAACAGGCTTAGGAGAGCACTCTCTGCTACTAAAAACTTCTTTTCTTGATGAGTTGACCTTTGTCTGTAAGAAAAATAAACATTTCTTGTATGATACGGACTTCATGTACAGCAAGGGAAATTGCAAATAAAAATAGAAATACTAAAAATTCATAATTAGTCCTATGACATAAATGCTGAACTATGCTTCCTTTTCTCTCTAGGATTTTGAAATTGTTAAACCGACAGTCCCCTATACAAGAAAACCACATCTGTTGTAAAATTAAATCATTCAAGACTGATCTTGACACATTTCATATAAATGAACCTCAATATCAAGGCCACTTTTATAATATAGCTAGATGTTGCCAATACTAAAGGTGGGCTGGTGATTGTATTACATAGGCATCATTGTACTTGCCCCTGATCCTCATTAAAGCTGCTCTGCCAGGATGAATTTCTTGAACTGGTAGCAGCATAGGAGGAGTCCATTGAATCGCTGAGGTTGACTGTTATTTCACTGGACTTGGATGTCGAAGAGGTATTCAAGTCATCCACAGTAACTGTTGTGTGATGTGGTTCATCCGTGTTATTAGGGTTATCAATTTGGGTACAGCAGCTCCTTACTTTGGGTTTAAACAGAACCTGTAAACCTGAGAAAAATATAAAAATATTTACTTATACTCGAACTGTATGTATATATATATATATATGTATGTATGTATGTATGTATGTATGTATGTATGTATGTATGTATGTATGTATGTATGTATGTATGTATGTATGTATGTATGTATGTATGTATGTACTGCTGTTGGTATTATAATTGTTATGCACACATGTGGCAATTAATTAGTTATAAAAGAATATCCATTAAGTCGGATTACAGTGAGCAATGAGCTTAAAGTGATGGCCTCTTTGGTATAAAGTCAGGCTTTCATACAACTAAAGGTTTGAATCAACACTGCTGGGCCACATTGTGGTCAATTTAAGATCTAGACCATCAATCATCTCCATTACCTTTGTCAACTTTCCTTGGTCCACTGTACTGGGTCCTAGCAGATTTTCTCTTTGGTCTGAGTGACGTCTGACAACCAGTTGTTACTGTTTTCACCCTTGAGTCACAGGCATCATATGTCTGGAAAATTTTAGAAAGAATCAAGTATAGCAACTGCCATGGATGACTACAGCCTAATTTCAACCAAGCAGATATCCTGCCCACCCACCTAACCTCCTTTCCACCACTGCTAGACTGTGACACTGGGTTTATAATGCAATAGAAGTTACTATATTTTCAAGTTGTGTGTTTCTATATATTACTTTTATGACATTTTACCCAAAACTTTATTTAAGGAAAAATACTTAGATAACTTAATATTCAAATAACAATCTGTCAACTTTAGGACATGCATCATTGTAGGAAAAAAAGTACAATAGTACCAAATCACATGGGTGGGATAATGATTTAACAGAAATGTACACATTATTTAAGTGTGTGACAATTTTGTCACATATTTGCATTAATCAAATTCAATATTTGTAGGTAAAAAAATTAATACCCAATTTTTTTAAAAACATCTATTTCTTCCTGATTATTGAACGCTCTGCAGTGCTTACAATCTTGCTAAGTGAAACCTACCATAACTGGGTCAGAAAAAGCAGTTCCATTCTCTGCCTCATCTTCTGCTACTGAACTTGTAGCCATAACATCCTGTAATGTCTGAAAGATAAATTTAGCTGATGTTATACTGCCAAGCATAATACTGATGCAATTGTCATGTGAAACTTTACATGAAGAAACTATTACATACATTTATATAAAATATTTTCCACCTCACTATTACACCAATGAAACCTGTCCATACGAATGTGTGACAGCCTATTCTCTCTCTCTCTCTCACACACACACACACACTCACACATGTACACTAACATGAAAAAGAATCATTCATAAAGCAATTAAATAAAAAGAAGACAATTTGCAAAAGTTAGAGATACTATATTACCCGTTCTCTCTCCCTCTTCTTGTATGCCGATCTCGGGCACTTGGGTGTCTGGCCTGAACTATTGGTTGTGGTGGGTGGGTGGCTTTCATCCACATCAGGGCTATGAGCACGCTTTGCTCGTGGCATAATGGATGGTACTGCGTCATGGAGAAGAGTAGCTTTTCTCTTTATTCCAAACGTAGCCATCAAGCTCTGATTGGGCCCAAAAGAATCGGGTTGAAAATGCTCACTACAGATTGTGGCATGTTTTGAAGGCTCTCTCCAATCCGCTCTTGTCAGCCGCACAAACCGGGACCAAAGTCCTTTATATTTCATGTCCGAAGGAAACAAGTGCAATGAAACACCATCTTTTGGTGTATTGCTACATCCACCAACGATGCACCTCTTTCCCATAACTAGAAATACACGCAGTCAGAATACAATACAGAGACGCTTCACGCTTGACAACGGTACAGCAATGGTTCCTTACAATGTCGGGTTCCTCTTGTGACGTCACACTGCCTGAGATCACGGAAACTGCCGAAGTTGTACTTGATTTACGGAGAATATTCATGACACGTACATTTAAAATAAATATCTCGCCATCCGTTGATCGCATAGGGTAGAAATTTTCAGATACTACATAAATAATGATATTTAATAATTTAGAGTTAAGTGATAAGGGGGTCTCAGGTCTACCTTTAAGGCTCTTTAGAAAGAATTCGTTTAAAATGTAGGTGATATGAAATGCCTCTAATTATAAGTGAATGCGTGGTATCAAAAGGTTTTAGACCATCTGTGTTTTTGATGTGGACATGCTTCCATCTCAGTTACTTTTACACACAGGCTGCTACACACAAAAAATGTAGACAAATATATTTCATGTGTTTAGATGTTCATATATTATCACAGTTAGTTCTTAGAAACAAAAGGTTTGTTACCCCATAATAATTTCAGTGTAATATTTATTGTGCCACATAAAGCATTAATAACTGTTTCCTCTGTAAAACATATCCTTGTAGTTCATTAAATTGTTTTGTCATGTATCAGGTGACCAGCTATCCAAGGACCTGATCAGCTATACTGAGTCAGATAATCTGAACCCTTCATCCAAACGAAATCTCACAGAGTTGGCTCACACTATATCAGCCATCCAGGACTACAGGCAGGCACAGGTCAGACCTCATAAGCGACTGTACATGTCATTGGAATGGGTGATGTTTTAATTTTTTTAGATGAAGGATATTTCTTCTTTATATCTCAAAATACATTTTTTCAGCTAATACATTGGTTATAATAGGTTGGGGATTTTTGCTATAAATCATAGCAAGAATATATATTTAAATCTGTTTTATGAGTTAAAAATTTATTTCTGAAAAAAAATTCAAGAACCCACAAAATTAAATGGTCAGTCACTAAATAAAGAAAACCCTGGCTATTAGGGACATTCAAGGAACAGAAGAAACTTTGTTGTGAATAATCTTTTATATGGATGGTGGTGTTCATTCTAAAATTAGAAAAAGTGTTGCTGAATGGCTCCTGCAGTGTTAAAAAGTGGAGTCCTTTGAGGAAGAAAAAAAGGTAGTAATTCCCTTATCTGTATCATTTTTGTAAAAGAAATGCAAACATATGATCATTACCAGAGGCACTCACACTATGGATTTATACATTTCTGCAGCTACTATTCACATTCTCAGCATTCTGTGGTTTGAATCAGTCATTATAGGGTCACACTATAACTCACTGTAGTCGGAGTACAACTCATTTTAGAGTCAGACTACAACACATTGTGGAGTCAGACTACAACTCATTGTGGAGTCAGACTACAACTCATTGTACAGTCAGACTACATATCATTGTCGAGTTAGACTACATATTACAGCTGCGGTGGAATAAGTGGTTAGAACACTTACCTGGGATGCAAGAGTTTGTGGGTTTGAACCCCTGCTGAGCCATACTAAAGACTTATAAAAATGATACTTGCAGCTCTCTTGCTTGGTGCTCAGCATTAAGAGGTTAGTGTTAAGACTGGTCGGCCTGATGTCAGGATAATGTGACTGGGTGGAACTCATGCTACATGTCTGTGGCATGATGTCCCAGTGCTAGACATCACTATGAACTGCCACACTTCAGACATCATAGTGATATGTTTGAAAACTTTGTAAAGCTATGTTAAAAATCCAAATCACACACACACACTCAGACTACATAACATTGTAGAGTCAGGCTACATATCATTGTAGTCAAACTACATATCATTGTAGTCAGACTACATTCATATCATTCTAGAGTCAGATTACATATTGTAGAGTCAGACTACATATCATTCTAGAGTCAGGCTACAACTCATTGTAGAGTCAGTCTACATATCATTGTAGAGTCAGACTACAACTCATTGTAGAGTTAGACTACATATTATTGTAGAGTCAGACTACGTACCATTATAGAGTCAGACTACATATCTTTCGTAGAGTCAGTCTACATATTGTAACATCAGACTACAACTCATTGTAGAGTCAGACTACATATTGTAGAGTCAGTGTACATATCATTCTAGAGTCAGGCTACATATCATTGTAGAGTCAGTGTACATATTCTAGAGTCAGGCTACATATCATTGTAGAGTCAGTCTACATATCATTGTAGAGTCAGTCTACATGTTATTGTAGAGTCAGACTACGTACCATTGTAGAGTCAGCCTACATATCTTTCGTAGAGTCAGTCTACATATTGTAACATCAGACTACAACTCATTGTAGAGTCAGACTACATATTGTAGAGTCAGTCTACATATCATTGTAGAGTCAGACTACAACTCATGGTAGAGTCAGACTACATATTGTAGAGTCAGTCTACATATCATTGTAGAGTCAGACTACAACTCATTGTAGAGTCAGGCTACAGTACAGTTCCTTGCCTGCATATAATATCAGTGCCTACTGTCCAGGTCACAGTTATTTTAGTTTAAAAAGAAATCATAGCAAACCATGCTTTAGTCTGACTTAACAAGAACTGATTCAAAGTGCATAATGCTGGAAAAGTGAATATTTATTAATACAGAAATTAATAAATCCATGACTTGAGTACCTGTGACCATTATCAATCCCACCTGTCACAGCATGTGACCATTATCAATCTCACCTGTCACAATCCTTTAACACTGTGATTTGAATTCTGATACATAAATAACCATTGCCCTCATGGATCTAATCTCGATTCTTCAGTTTTTCCTTTATGTATACTACTTTGGATAGATACACTACAGTGTTTTCAATGAAGATTTCATCATTTCTTCTTTACATTTTTCTTTCAATGATCATAGATCATTTGCCCAAATAGTACAAACATTTATGTCGGCCAGTAAATGTGATCCTCATATTCTTCTGGGCAATGAGTGTACTCTATTCAGCAAGCCTAGGAATCCCTCAGTTGGGTCAGCCAAATTCAGCCATAATGATTTCTTAATTTTGGGGTCTTTTTATGTACCCTACAGGCACAGTCAGGGTAATTTTTGCATCAAGGTGAAAAATAAGGATCATTAGTACAAGGTATGGTCTAAAATGATCCCAGGGATCACTTTAATCGATGTGTTCTGGGTGCACAGTTATACTTGTGCAGACATAAGTTATTGAAGTTATTTTCCTTGTAAAACCTAATGAAATGATCCAAGTCCCAAAGCTATTGATGTTGTTTCTCTTGCAAAACCTCCTAATGAAATGAATCAAGTTATTAAAGTTATTTCCCTTTAAAAACCTCCTAATAAAATTATTAAAGTTATTTCCCTTTAATAACCTCCTAAGGGGGTAGGGGCCACTTTTTATGTATAAATTTAATGTCTCAATCAGCAATCTAGTATAAAAAAATCATAAAAAATGAAATATACACAAGTGAGGTAAAAAAAAAAGTCCATATTTTTGGATACCTATATTAAAACAAAGCATAAAAATATTATCCACTTGACCAAAGAAATCAATGGCAGTTCATAGCAGAAGAAGATTAAGAAATTTGCCAGGGGCCAATTTATGAAACTGGACAATGCCACCTAAAAAAATGATTCAAGTTATTAAAGTTATTTCCCTTGAAAAACCTCCTAATGAAATGATTCAAGTGCCAAAACATGGCTAAAAGCAAAAAATGGAATCGGTGATTAATGAATATTTAAAAGGACAATAATAGATCAAAATTAAATATATAAGGGCCATTCCATTTTCTTGTATGAAAAAGTATTCATTGGCATGGATATTGTATCAGAATAAATTGTATGTAGTGAAATATAAAACAAATTTTGATTGGTTTTTGGATTGTAGTTGCCAAATCATTTTAAAACCTGAAGTAAAATTTGAGAGAATTTTAAAAATACAAATATCAATTATAATAGATAGAACCCCTCAAAGATGGCTCTGTATTAGTGATGACCAAAAATCGCCAGAGGTGATCAGATATTTGAGATGCTGTTTCATTTAATTACAAAGAACATATTTTGTGATTTAACATTAAGCAGCTTTTGCAAATTTTTGCCTTTTTGAAAGCTGCTAGACATGTTTTCTTTCTTGTAGGGACTATATTTCTGTACAAAAGTACAAATGCATAAGTCAGCAATAAATCTAACTCTTCTCAGTTTGAAAATGAAAATATCACAGGGGAGGGCTTGATAAGATATCTCAAAGCTAATCAAGTTTCTTATGCATTCCTTTTTTTCAAGATTTTTTATGAAATCCATTGTTCACAAGTTCAGATACACTAAGACTGTCTTACTTTGGCACTAACTTGGATACACCAACACTGTCTTACTAGGGCACTAACTTGGATACACCAAAACTGTCTTGCTTAGGCACTTGGATACACCAAGACTGTCTTCTTTAGGCACAAACTTGGATACACCAGGACTGTCTTACTTAGGCACTAACTTGGATACACCAAGACTGTCTTCTTTAGGCACAAACTTGGATACACCAGGACTGTCTTACTTAGGCACTAACTTGGATACACCAAGACTGTCTTCTTTAGGCACAAACTTGGATACACCAGGACTGTCTTACTTAGACACTAACTTGGATACACCAAGACTATCTTACTTACGCACTAACTTGGATACACCAAGACTGTCTTCTTTAGGCACAAACTTGGATACACCAGGACTGTCTTACTTAGGCACTAACTTGGATACACCAAGACTGTCTTACTTGGGCACTTAGGCTGTGTAACTTGTGCACTAATTTTGATACACCAAACTGTCTTACTTAAGCACTAACTTGGATACACCATATAAAAAGATCAGCATGGGTTGTAGTGGCATATGAATGAAAAAGACTTATATTTTTAGTGCAGGTGACCTTTACAGAACAAGGTGAATCACATTTGTTTGCTGTGCCATTCTGTTTGAATACCAAAAGGCTGGAGAGAAAAAAACATTTAATTTCATTGTCTGTTGAGGCTTTAATACTGCCTTCAATTGAATACTAGTAACATTCATTACTAGCTGCAAATGTCAAGGAAAAATCTGAGAAGAGATATGATTTTCTTAGTGATTTTAATACAAATACAAAACTATCTGATTGGTTTAATTGTGTAATGATACTTTTTAAGGAAAATGATAGTAAATAAATTATTGTCCCACACAGCAGTTGCACCTAATGAATGAGACACTCCCTTTGGTTTGGTTTTAGTAACTATGTTCAACAAATACTTTCTGGATATATGCAGGTTACAAGGTTAGAGGCCAAAGTTGTGCAGCCCCTGAGTAACTATGGACTGAAGTGTAAGCACACCAAAGCTGACCTGAAAGCTGCCTTTACAGCTAGGGAGAAGGAAAGTAAGATACGCAACAAGTATGAGGCTGCACGGGCAAAGGGTGATCAACGTGCGATACAGCAGCTAGAGACACAACTACAGAAAGCCAGTGTTGATGCCTCCAGAACTAGTAGAAATCTGGAACAACAGATGGACAAATTTGAACTGGAAAAATTAAAAGACATGAAGGTACAAAATAAGAAATTATGGCAGTTATTGATAATTTTAAAAGACAGTATTAAATAGGCATAAAGTTACATCTATACGAAAAAGAGCAGAAACTTATAAATAAATCAAATTAAGAAGATAGTTTGATTATTATTTCTTTTTTAGCTTCATTTCCTTCTGAGTATTAGGGTTGATCAGAAGGTTTTATAACAAACATGGAAAATAAAAAGTTACTTCACTCTTTACAGTAATGTTAGTAGTCCTTCTCAAATTCACTTGTTTTTGACTTTGTGCTCTTCTCCCATCTTGTGATTTGTCTCCTGAACATGTGCAGTAGCCTATCATGTGAAAGCAATGCTGTAACACTGATCATTTAGTTTGTCTCTGCTTTCATAATAGTTTCCCCATAATGAATCTTGCAACTTTGAAAATGCCATAAGTTGCAAAAGTTAGATCTGAGATGTATGGTTTGTGATCTAGGGTTTCAATGACAACATTTTAAAGTCTGAATTACAGATTTGCATGTGTTCAGGAGCGTTATCCAAACCATCCCTCATTGTTTGGACACTTGGTGTGAATAGCTTGATATCAAGTATATCTGATTACTGTGGCTTATTATTGTCCATTCATTGTGGTCTGATTACTGTGACTTATTATTGTCAATTCATTATGATCTGACTACTGTGGTATAGTATTGCCTGTTCATTGTTGTCTGATTACTGTGACTTATTATTGTCCATTCATTGTGGTATGATTACTGTGACTTATTATTGCCCATTCATTGTAGTCTGATTACTGTGATTATTGCCCATTCATTGCTGTCTGATTACTGTGACTTATTATTGTCCATTCATTGTGGTCTGATTACTGTGACTTGTTATTGTCCATTCATTGTGGTCTGATTACTGTGACTTATTACTGTTCATTCATTGTGGTCTGATTACTGTGGCATAGTATTGTCCATTCATTGTGGTCTGATTACTTTGACTTATTATTGTCCACTCATTGTGGTCTGATTACTGTGACTTATTATTGTCCATTCATTGTGGTATGATTACTGTGACTTATTATTGTCCATTCATTGTGGTATGATTACTGTGACTTATTATTGCCCATTCATTGTAGTCTGATTACTGTGACTTATTGCCCATTGATTGTGGTCTGATTACTGTGACTTATTATTGTCCATTGATTGTGGTTTGATTACTGGGGCATAGTATTTTCCACTCATTGTGGTCTGATTACTGTGACTTATTATTGTCCATTCATTGTGGTCTGATTACTGTGGCATAGTATTGCCCATTTATTGTGGTCTGATTACTGTGACATAATATTGTCCATTCAGCATGGTCTGACTACTGTGGCATGGTATTGTCCATTCAGCATGGTCTGACTGCTGTGGCATGGTATTGTCCATTCATTATGGTCTGGTTACTGTAGCATATTATTGTACATTCATTGTTGTTTGATTACTGGGGCATAGTATTGTCCATTCATTCTGGTCTGATTACTGTCGCATAGTATTGTCCATTCATTCTGGTCTGATTACTGTGGCATAGTATTGCCCATTCATTATGGTCTGATTACAGTGGCATATTATTGTACATTCATTGTGGTTTGATTACTGGAGCATAATATTGCCCATTCATTGTGGTCTGATTACTGTGGTATATTATTGTACATTCATTGTGGTTTGATTACTGGAGCATAATATTGCCCATTCATTCTGGTCTGATTACTGTGGCATAATATTGTCCATTCAGCATGGTCTGACTGCTGTGGCATAGTATTGCCTGTTCATTGTGGTCTGGTTACGGTGGCCTATTATTGTACATTCATTGTAGTTTGATTACTGGAGCATAGCATTGTCAATTCATTATGGTCTGATTACAGTGGCATAGTATTGTCCACTCATTGGGGTCTGATTACTGTGGCATATTATTGTACATTCATTTTGGTTTGATTACTGGGGCATAGTATTGTCCATTCATTCTGGTCTGATTACTGTGACATAGTAGTGTCCATTCATTGTGGTCTGATTACTGTGACATAGTATTGTCCACTCATTATGGTCTGATTACTGTGGCATATTGTTACTAATTCATTGTGGTCTGATTACTGTGGCATAGTATTATCCATTCAGCATGGTCTGATTACTGTGGCATAGTATTGTTATCTATTCATTGTGGTCTGATTACTGTGGCATAGTATTGTCCATTCATTGTGGTCTGATTACTGTGGCATAGTATTGTCCATTCATTGTTGTCTGATTACTATGGCATATTGTTATCAGTTCATTGTCGTCTGATTACTGTGGCATAGTATTGTATAGTCACTGGTCTGATTACTGCAGCATAGTATTATCCATTCAGCATGATCTGATTACTGTGGCATAGTATTGTCCATTCATTGTGGTTTGATTACTGTGGCATATTGTTATCCATTCATTGCAGTCTGAATAATGTGGCACAGTACTGTATATTCACTGTGGTCTGATTACTATGGCATGGTATTAACATTCATCGTGGTCTGACTACTGTGGCATAGTATTGTCCATTCAGCATGATCTGATTAATGCGACTTATTATTGTCCAATATTTATGGCCTGATTACTTTGGCATAGTGTCATTCATTTGATGTGGTCTCATTACTGTTTCATATTTTTGTCCATTCATTGCGGTCTGATTACTGTGGCATATCTATTGTCTATTCATTGTGGTCTGATTACTGTGACATATCTATTGTCTATTCATTGTGGTCTGATTACTGTGACATTATTATCCAATCACTGAGACCTGCTTAATTTGGCAGTGTGTCATTTATTCAATGTGGTCTCATTACTGTGACATATCTATTGTCTATTCATTGTGGTCTGATTACTGTGGCATATCTATTGTCTATTCATTGTGGTCTGATTACAGTGGCATAGTATTGTCCACTCATTGGGGTCTGATTACTCTGGCATATTATTGTACATTCATTTTGGTTTGATTACTGGGGCATAGTATTGTCCATTCATTGTGGTCTGATTACTGTGTCATAGTATTGTCCATTCATTGTGGTCTGATTACTGTGACATAGTATTGTCCACTCGTTGTGGTCTGATTACTGTGGCATATTGTTACTAATTCATTGTGGTCTGATTACTGTGGCATAGTATTATCCATTCAGCATGTTCTGATTACTGTGGCATAGTATTGTTATCCATTTATTGTGGTCTGATTACTGTGGCATAGTATTGTCCATTCATTGTGGTCTGATTACTGTGGCATAGTATTGTCCATTCATTGTTGTCTGATTACTGTGGCATATTGTTATCAATTCATTGTGGTCTGATTACTGTGGCATAGTATTGTATAGTCACTGGTCTGATTACTGCAGCATAGTATTATCCATTCAGCATGATCTGATTACTGTGGCACATTGTTATCCATTCATTGCGGTCTGAATAATGTGGCACAGTACTGTATATTCACTGTGGTCTGATTACTATGGCATGGTATTAACATTCATCGTGGTCTGACTACTGTGGCATAGTATTGTCCATTCAGCATGATCTGATTAATGCGACTTATTATTGTCCAATATTTATGGCCTGATTACTTTGGCATAGTGTCATTCATTTGATGTGGTCTCATTACTGTTACATATTTTTGTCCATTCATTGTGGTCTGATTACTGTGGCATATCTATTGTCTATTCATTGTGGTCTGATTACTGTGACATATCTGTTGTCTATTCATTGTGGTCTGATTACTGTGACATTATTATCCAATCACTGAGACCTGCTTAATTTGGCAATGTGTCATTTATTCAATGTGGTCTCATTACTGTGACATATCTATTGACTATTCATTGTGGTCTGATTACTGTGACATTTATTGTCTATTCATTGTGGTCTGATTATTGTGGCATATCTATTGTCCATTCATTGTGGTCTGATTACTGTGACATATCTATTGTCTATTCATTGTGGTCTGATTACTGTGGCATATCTATTGTCTATTCATTGTGGTCTGATTACTGTGGCATATCTGTTGTCTATTTATTGTGGTCTGATTACTGTGGCATATCTATTGTCTATTCATTGTGGTCTGATTACTGTGACATATCTATTGTCTATTCATTGTGGTCTGATTACTGTGACATATCTATTTGTCTATTCATTGTGGTCTGGTTACTGTGACATATCTATTGTCTATTCATTGTGGTCTGATTACTGCGACATCTATTGTCTATTCATTGTGGTCTGATTACTGTGGCATATCTATTGTCTATTCATTGTGGTCTGATTACTGTGACATATCTGTTGTCTATTCATTGTGGTCTGATTACTGTGACATTATTATCCAATCACTGAGACCAGCTTAATTTGGCAATGTGTCATTTATTCAATGTGGTCTCATTACTGTGACATATCTGTTGTCTATTCATTGTGGTCTGATTACTGTGACATTTATTGTCTATTCATTGTGGTCTGATTACTGTGGCATATCTATTGTCTATTCAATGTGGTCTGATTACTGTGGCATATCTATTGTCTATTCAATGTGGTCTGATTACTGTGGCATATCTATTGTCTATTCATTGTGGTCTGATTACTGTGACATATCTGTTGTCTATTCATTGTGGTCTGATTACTGTGACATTATTATCCAATCACTGAGACCTGCTTAATTTGGCAGTGTGTCATTTATTCAGTGTGGTCTCATTACTGTGACATATTATTGTCCATTCAGTGTGGTCTGATTACTGTGGCATATCTATTGTCTATTCATTGTGGTCTGATTACTGTGACATATCTGTTGTCTATTCATTGTGGTCTGATTACTGTGACATTATTATCCAATGACTGAGACCTGCTTAATTTGGCAGTGTGTCATTTATTCAGTGTGGTCTCATTACTGTGACATATTATTGTCCATTCAGTGTGGTATGATTTTTGTGGCATATTATTGTTCATTCATTATGGTATCATGTGGTTTAAAATTATTCCATATCTGTTTAAGAAGTCAATACACATAACCATCACTCAAATGTTTAATCCATCTATTGATCCAGATTTAGCAAGTGCTTTAATTTTTTTTATAGAAATACTCACTGTTCAAACATGAAGTAGCTAAAAATGATGTCACCAAGCCCATGATGTCATCAGCTAAACGATGATGTCATATCCTAAATTGGGACATTTCAGTTATAGATGGCTATATTTATTACAATGGGTTGTTTTGTTTAGAAGATATTGTTAAGTTTTCAATCAACCCTCATATATTAAGGTTTTATAATTGACTCCCATTCATTCACATTGATCATGATTAAGAGAAATGCTCCCCAGCATACCTGTTTTAGTTAATATACACCAGCATACCTGTTTTAGTTAATACTCCCCAGCATACCTGTCTTAGTTAATACTCCCCAGCATACCTGTTTTAGTTAATACTCCTCAGCATACCTGTTTAGTTAATACTCCCCAGAATGTCTGTTTTAATTAATATTCCCCAGTATACCTGTTTTAGTTAATACTCCCCAGTTTACCTGTTTAGTTAATACTCCCCAGCATACCTGTTTTAGTTAATTCTTCCCAGTATAAATGTTTTAGTTAATACTTCTCAGCATACCTGTTTAGTTAATGCTTCCTAAGATGCCTGTTTTGGTTAAAAATCCTGGGCATACTTGTTTAGTTAATACTCCTCAGCATACCTTTTTAGTCAATACTCCCCAGAATGCCTATTTTAGTTAATAATCCCAGGCATACCTGTTTTAGTTAATACTCCCCAGCATACCTGTTTTAGTTAATATTTCCATGCATACCATTCTCAGTTGCATCAAAACGTAGTAGTATTGTAGAAATAGGTTTTCAGATATTTAATGGCTGATGTTATTTGTTTCATTAATTTCATAAACGACAAAAATGTTTGTGCTTTGTTTCTCAAGGCTAATGTTGGTCATGCAGATTCTTGCCTTTGCATACCCAGAAGTTAAAGGGTTCCATTTATAAGTAGTTATTTTAGCATTATTCATGTGTTATTCATGAAGAAGAGGTTTCTGTATTTATATGTTTGGTCATCTTCTTAGTATTGTTTAGCAAATCCTGCAAATCTAAATTTTATTTCACTCTTTTCTTTCAGAAAACGTTAACAGAATTTGTCAACATAGAGATGATTTTCCATGCTAAAGCTCTGGAGATGTACACAGAGTGTTTCCAGGTTTTGACTGCCCTGGATGTTGATGAAGATATACAAGTAAGGAAAAATCTTAGACCCAATGACCTCAGAATATTATTACCAGCAATTCCCAAAACAAGTAGATGATTAATCCCAACCACAAAGTTTACCAATCATTCCCACAACAAGTAGAATATTGGTCCACCCACAAAGTTTACCAGTCATTCCCACATCAAGTAGAAGATTGGTCCCATCCACAACATTTTCCAGTCCTTCCTATAGTTAGTTGAAGACTGGTCCCATCCATAAAGTTTACTAGTCATTCCCACAACAAGTAGATAAGCCCCATCCACAAAGTTTATTAGTCATTCCCACAACAAGTAGATTAACCCAATCCACAAAGTTTGCTAGTCATTCCCACAACAAGTGGATCAGCCCATCCACACAGTTTACTAGTCATTCCCACAACAAGTAGATTAGCCCCATCCACAAAGTTTGCTAGTCATTCCCACAACAAGTAGATTAGCCCCATCCACAAAGTTAACTAGTCATTCCCACAAGTGGATTAGCCCTATCCACAAAGTTTATTAGTCATTCCCACAACAAGTAGATTAGCCCCATCAACAAAGTTTTCTTGTCATTCCTACAGCAAGAACTCTACTAACAGAGGAAGCCTTGTTATCTGTGTAAGCATTTTGGAAGCTTCTACCTTAAAGGAAGTTGGAGGAGTTCCATCTTCATAAGGAAGTATACTCCATCTATAAATCTTCAACTATTCGGTTCTTTCTTTCTTCAACAGCAGAGTTTCTTACTTTTCAGCTACTTTAGGTATGCAGTCTGGTCTTGTGGATCAGTACATTCTCTCTGTCCTGTTCTGCTTTAGGCATGCAGTCTAGCATTAATTTTTATCATGTGCCATTGTAGTTTTTCTTTTTTTAAATGTGACTTTCCAAACATCAACAAAATGACTTTCTTTGTGGAGAGTGGACAAAAAAAGAATATAGAAATGGAAAAAAATGAAGCTACCATAGTTATTCAGATAAAAAAAACTTCTATTAAATGCCTTCCCCTTTTCTATCCACCAAAAAAGAAATTCTTACTTTTTTGAGGCTTTTAAAATTGTATATAACAATTATGGTATGTCAGATATTTTAAACAGTACATAAATAATCCAATGATTGTTAGAAAAATCTAAACACCTTAATTTACAGACATTTTCTGTCAAACATTGATGTGTAGTATTTTTAAAAAAAACACAGACACCAATAACAATACACGTGCATAATAAATTTGAATTTACTGCAGGATTATTAGGACAATGGTACTAATGCTAATAGTACCCATATAAATTCCCACCCCCTTTGGAAATTGCACTGCCCTTGGGGTGTCTATTATAATAAATAAACCATATTATAGAAACTGACCCTGGGGTGTCTGTTAGAATAACTACAGTATATTTTAGATTTCAGACTGGATTTATAGGTTACTGCATTTGTATGGGAAAATAGGAATGAGTTTTCGGAATGAATACTGCACGAACTTGTGAGTGCAGTATATCCTTCCGACAAAACGAGTTCCTATTTTCCCATACAAATGCAGTAACCTTTTTATTATATGATCATTTTTTTATTCAACCTAAGGTTTAATTATATAAACAAAATACACTACAAGAAACAACGTAAATGAATGAATGCTGTATTCCAAACTAAATACACAAGCGCAGATTTGACATTACAAAATGACATCATTATTAATGCGCACATAGCTCCGCCCAGATAAATTTGAACTTAGTTGCGCGGTTGACATAACTTTCGAAAAGAAAATTGCTTGTCTAGTTAAAATTGAAATTTGCAGTCATATTGTGAATGACTGGGCATTGCAACGACTTTTCCATTTGATCTGGAGTGAATATATTTTGGTGTTTTGTTTCGATTCAACGAAAGTTTGTGATTTTGGACTGGATTCATCTGTGCAAATTATACATGAAATGCATCGGATTGAAGTGGCGTGGGAGAAGTGTGTTTACGTCTGCAAATGTGTTTCTGTTTCTGTCACTGAATGTTTGAAATCATAACGTGGGGAAAATATGAAGTCTTTCAATTGCAATTTTCAAAAAGACGCTATGGAATTTAATGTCTATTTCATTCTGAGTGCAGTAAGGAGGATGCAATTGTACTTATCATCGAAATTACAGCACACTTTCAAAATGAGTAATCCAGATTGAAAACCTATGACATGGCTCATGTAATTCGGATTTGCAGAATTAAGAAAAAACATTTTGAGGAAATTCAGGATGTAAAACTGTAAGTATATTTTATTTTGCCATTCTTATCACCAGCTAAAGATATGCATTGTTATTTGTAAGGACCTAATCCGTCATTTATACAAGGTAGCTAGCCTAAATCGGTAACATTGTATCAACGCAAAATGTCAAGACAGCTGTTTTTTTTTGCAGTCCACGAAACATGTTTAAGTTCATTCAGAAACAAATAAACAACCACAACTTAAAGAGCCTCTTTTGCAAGTGTACATGGTTTGTTTACAAATCAAAAGTGCTGGCCTCTGAGTCCATGTTTATTTACAAAAAAAAAATAGTTCTTTTATTCACGTGAATGCTATATGTGTATTATTGCGCGCGTTCAGTATTGGGGAATACTGAACAATTCTGTCAATGTAAAGTTAACGGGGAAAAAAATGAGCATATAATAAAATTGCATATTAGTAGACATACACTGTATGTTGCTGGGAAATAAAGTGCTTTTTTTAAAAAAAAATGCTCATGTTTTTTGTATCTTCTAGAGCCACCAGTGTCCCTAACCATTTCTGATTCAATCTGGAACACTAAAATTTGATGATTACTGGCTGAGATTCTTGACTTAGAGATGAGTATATATTAAGTGTAACAAGATAACTGAGTGGGATTTCAGATTTACGACAGAACACTTTTGATGGTGCTACAAATACAGTGTTTAATAACAAATGACTTGAATGAGCAATTAATTATGATTAATATGTGCATGTATATGATCCAAATATTGGATCAGTTAACATGAAATGCACAGATTTAATAATGAAAATATAAATAAATGACTTTACACAGTACAAGGACAAGGGGTGAATGATTCACAGTGAGTTCACATTGAAAAGATTGATATGTTTTACTCATATAGTAAAACAAATGTAGTATTTTACTCATATAGTAAAATGTGTTCACTCAAATAGTGAAATTATGTAAACAAAAGAGACATATAAAAATTATCTTATAGTCCCAAAATATAGCCCATGGCTAAAAGATTACTTGTATGGAGTTACACACTCTGTCACCAGCACACTCGCCTACCAGTCACACTGGCCAATTAAGCCGTTAGTATTCCAGGTTGGTCAGTCAAGCAGTCAGCGCCCACCAATCTCAGTCAGCAACGCTCGATCATCTGCTATTCTACCAGCAACACCCGTTTATTCACCTCTACAGCTGCTATGGTTCAGCTCTACAGCTGCTATGGTTCAGCTCTACAGCTGCTATGGTTCAGCTCTACAGCTGCTATGGTTCAGCTCTACAGCTGCTATGGTTCAGCTCTACAGCTGCTATGGTTCAGCTCTACAGCTGCTATGGTTCAGCTCTACAGCTGCTATGGTTCAGCTTCACAGCTGCTATGGTTCAGCTCTACAGCTGCTATGGTTCACCTCTACAGCTGCTATGGTTCACCTCTACAGCTGCTATGGTTCACCTCTACAGCTGCTATGGTTCAGCTTCACAGCTGCTATGGTTTACTTCTATGGTTAGCTTTGCAGCTGGTACCACGTCGACTCTGATCACTCCGATAACTCGGATTGCTCCAGTCACTTGGGTCATTCCAACCACTCTGATCACTCGGGTCATTCTGAGATAACTCGGGGTCAGCTCCACAGCTGACCACTCCACTGGTCACTCTGGTCAGTCCGACCACTCCAATCACTCTGGTCATTCTGTGATCACTTGGGTCAGCTGAAAATAAATCTAACAATGTGTACTATGCATGACACGGGCATATACAATAAAACATAATGATGTTATATATGGTAAGTTATACAGATTACATTATTGGCACAATTACAAAAACAAAACAACAGGTTCAGAAGTAAACCTAACCTTGCCCGATAAGAATCCTATGGTGCTAAACATTTCTTAAAAATGCAGCTTTATATTGCTAATATAAATCCCTTGCTAAGTTGCAAACAAGAGTAGAAAATATTTGCATATATACTACGTAAACCGAAGCTACATAGCAAACATACAAAAATAAACATGGTAGTACAGTAGTTATAACTTACACACACAAAATTAGTAATTCACATACCTTTACAGCTGCAGATGTGCAAGTCCTTAAAGTAGACTGCTTACTGACAAGACATTCCGTAATGTGAAGATTTATTCTTACGGTGAGGCATTTATACACAGATGAAATCATACATTTTCTATGCGCTGGAAGCATTTTTGTTTTTTCCTATTGAAAGCACTTCACATGTGCAGCATAGGATGAACCAAGCTCATTATTTCGAAATATTGTACAATATACATAAATCACCCTCGGGTATTGTTGTACACAAAAAACGAAACCCAAGTACATGTATTTAATAAATAAAAGGATTTATACAGATCCGTGACATTAAGGACTTTACTGCTTCTTGATTGAAACCTCTAGATACTAGAGTTGGGTATCACCAGAAGTTTTGTATCAGGATACATTATGATGCTAGGGATGGATATTATCAGAAGTTTTGTATCAGGATACATTATGATGCTAGGGATGGGTATTACCAGAAGTTTTTTTTTATTAGGATGCATTATGGTGCTAGGGATAGGTATTACCAGATGTTTTGTATCAGGATACATTATGATACTTGGGATGGGTATTACCAGTTGTATCAGGATACATTATGATGCTAGGGATGGGTATTACCAGAAGTTTTTTTTATATTAGGATACATTATGATGCTAGGGGTAGGTATTGCCAGATGTTTTGTATCAGGATATATTATGATACTTGGGATGGGTATTACCAGTTGTATCAGGATACATTATGATGCTAGGAATGGGTATTACCAGAAGTTTTGTATCAGGATACATAATGTAGCTAGGGATATGCATTAGCAGATGTTTTGTATCAGGATACATTATGATACTTGGGATGGGTATTACCAGTTGTATGAGGATACATTATGGTGTTAAGGATGTGTATTATCAATTGTTTTGTGTCAGGATACATTGTGATGCTATGGGATGGGTATTATCAGAAGTTTTGTATCAGGATACATTATGATACTGGGGATGGGTATTACCAGAAGTTTTGTATCAGGATACATTATCATGCTAGGGATGTGTATTACCAGAAGTTTTGTATCAGGATACATTATGATACTAGGGATGTATATTACCAGAAGCTTTGTATCAGGATACATTATGATGCTAGGGGTGGGTATTACCAACAGTTTTATATCAGGATATATTTTGATACAGAGGAGTGTAATCCAACTGCAATATAAACAAGGAGGAAAATCAGAAAAGTTTATGGGTCTCAAGATAACTTTTTCCACCATAAATATAACATCATCACATTTACAACAAACAACAAGATATTTGTGAATTTACTGATTTTTGGTGGAATAACCATGGTGGAAAAGCCATGTCGTTTTCAGACAGCTATTTTGTCTGGCTTTTTTGGCACCAGTTTAAATAAACCTGGTTCCATATCTGCCATTTTAACTCATCCCTATGCAGCAAGCAGGGTATGATGTATTTTGACCATATAAATTTTGTGGAGATCATTTTTGGCTAAAACCTTTATTTTGGTCTATCATTGTTAACACATTTTATAAATCACTGTACAAAACCATGAAAATTTCATTTAATACATTCAAAACATATTTTATTTTGGATAGGAAGGTTTTAAAGTAATCCAGAGATGAGTGGCTTAACACTCTTTGGACCCAGCCACATGTATAAAGATGGTGTATTCTTGTGATTGGTTTCCAAAACAATGAGCATTGAAGGAGAGAAAAACAAAATTCAAACAGAACTAATAAAGGCTGAATGTGATATTTTATTACCTTAAAATGCCATAATGTCAAAGAGGTGATGGAATAGCCAATTATCTGTCATATGTCCATTTGTGTAAAACTATTTTTTTAATATTTCTTCTTCTTAGGAATTTCGTTCCAAAATGCAGCCTGCTAACTCTGCCAACAGAATGACAATGGCACGATCAGCCTCTTCATCCTCTCTCAATTCCAACCAGCCATCCCTCAGCAACACTCCTAGGAATGAGCGACAAAACACAGTCCCAAAACGACCCATGCAGAATGGAGGGGTTGGAGTGAGTATGCCTTTTGAAAAATTTCTTTTGCATTACTGCTTGCAGCAGTATTCATATGTTCAAGAAAGGCCATAATGTGTATGTTTTGGTCAGAGAGCAGTATTATGTTGATATTTATCAGGCAGTATTATGTCTTTGTTTAGGTCAGGCTGTAGTATGTTGATATTTGTCAGGCAGTATTATGTCTTTGTTTAGGTCAGGCTGTAGTATGTTGACGTTTATCAGGCAGTATTATGTCTTTGTTTAGGTCAGGCTGTAGTATGTTGATGGTAAGGTCAGGTAATATATGTTCAGGTCAGGCTGTAATATGAATATGTATAAGTCAGCCATTGGTATGTGTATATTTAGGTCAGGCTCTGATGTGTGTATATTTTGTCAGGCAGCAGTTTGTTGTATGATTTGATCTATCCATCAGTGTTTCTATGCATCTGTACAACTATCCATTCATCAGTGTTTCCGTACATCGGTTCAGCTATCCATCAATCAGAGTTTCTGTGCATCTATTCAACTATCCATCCATCAGTGTTTCCATGCATCTATTCAACTGTCTGTTCATCTGTAGTTCCATACATCTGTCTGTTCATCTGTTACCGTTTCCCTTGTAACCTAAACCAATGGTAGGAGAGTGATCATATTTGATGTTTTAGGATGATGAGTAAATGACAACAAAAGATCTGGAATACATCCTCCAGGGTGGGAGTCAAACGTCATAGATCACGTGAATTATATGGATTCTTCCCTGTCACTTGTACTCCATCACATATGTGGAAAGAGGAGAATTATATTTGGTTTAATGGTTTTGGAAGGATGAGTAGATGATGGGCTTGAAATCATGAATGCAGCAAGGGAAGTGATGAGGGGGAGTATAAAAAGGGTGGATATTTGTGATGACTTCCATTTCTGATATTTGTCATGTGAGACAGAGCAGTCACTTTTTCATGGGTACCCTTTCTATTTGTTAAGGTTTGTTTTTCATTTGCTAGTGTATTAAACCCTTTGATAGATTCTCCTTATTCTTGGCATGAATCATTAAGTAGCTCAGACAATTCATTCTCTTTCATGTTTGCTCACTAGTTTTATCTTTTAATCAAGGTAACAGTCATAGAACATTTGTGTTAAGGTTTTGTTTGAAGTTATTACATTTGATTGTTTCCTGAACCCATTGATGGATTTTCTGTTTACAGGGGATGAGTTATTATGATGCTATGAGAATTTTTTCTGTGACATGTGCTCAAGTTCCTTTTATCTTGGGGTGATAGGCATAGACAATTTAATTTTGTTCATGCATTGAATAAAGTATTATGAAGCAACGACAGTTCATTCAGCATAATACTGACTCTCCCTTTTTGACCTTGGTGTCAAGGTCATATGTTTTAGCAATGCTTAGATTGAGATGTAGGCCGCAGCCTTGATGGATAAGAATTTGTATACTAAATTTTCATCAAAAGCATAACTGTTTGTATAAAAAAAGAAATAGTGGTACATATTATTTAAGTTAACCTTGTGGTCAAACCTGCTTACAAAGTCATACCTGTATAGCAGTCACCTCTCTTCAGCTACCACTTGTAAAATTTGACCTTTACAATATCTTTATTCTACATAAAAATCTATATTATTAGATATGCAACTACCTGTCCCAAGAAGCCATTTTTATTTTTCTCACTTTCAAGAGGGTGATGCTCAAGACAGAACATGCTGTTTGTAAATTATTGATGCTATTGCTCCCTTTTAGTGGTTACATTTTTGTATACCTGCCATAAAGTGGAGCATATTATGTTGTGATGTCATATATCCATTCATCTTTTTTTCCAGAATAACTTTAGTTGTTCACCATTTATAGCTACAATACTTTAAAGATGGCTTGCATTTGACATAAGGAAGAAACCTCCAGAACTCAAAGACCCAGGTCACTGTAACTGAAAGAAGGAAAATGGTTTCTGAACAAAAACTTGAGTTCTGCAACATTGGTGGTTATCAGACTTTGTGAATGGCTTCCACTTGACAGGTACAGGTCACTGTGACTGCAACGTCATTGGTCATCAGACTTTCTAGATGGCTTGACATACAAAAGAGTAATGTTGATTTTGGAGTTAAAAGGTCAAAGTATTAGATCAATATAGCTGAAAGAATACATAAATGGTTGCTGCACAATAACATTAGTTCACCATAATATAACCTCAACATAACATTGTGGATGGCTTGCACTTGGATTAAGGAGAAAGGCATGCCTTTTTGGGGTCAAAAGGTTCTAGTTCATGGTAACTGTCTGGAAGAAGAAAGATGGTTTCTGCACAGTAACATTAGTTCTAGATGACAGACCTAACCCAAGCTTTGTTGATGATTTGCACTTTGGGTATTGGAAAAAAAACTTTCAATTTCAAGTTCAAATGGAGAATAGTCAAGGTTACTCTGAAAGATGACAAATGGTTTATGTACAGAAAATTTCAGTTATTTATTATTAAATTATATTATTATTAGTAAATTATTAAATATGGGGTAGCATATAATGTGCAGTTCACAATACTCCTGTTTTTATTTTTCCTATCCTTTGTGTTGTGAAGATTTTGTTAACAGCATATAATATGCAGTTCACAATACTCCTGTTTTTATTTTTCCTATCCTTTGTGTTGTGAAGATTTTGTTAACAGCATATAATATGCAGTTCACAATACTCCTGTTTTTATTTTTCCTATCCTTTGTGTTGTGAAGATTTTGTTAACAGCATATAATATGCAGTTCACAATACTCCTGTTTTTATTTTTCCTATTCTTTGTGTTGTGAAGATTTTGTAAACAGCCTGGTAGTAAGACTCATATTTAACATCTATATAGGGGATGTACCATCTGTGTACTGCATATACTATTTGTGTACTGCATATATCATCTGTGTACTGCATATGCCATATGTGTACTGCATATACCATCCATGTACTGCATATACCATCTGTCTACTGCATATACCATGTAATAAATATACCATCATTGTACTGCATATGGCATGTAATAAATATACCATCATTGTACTGCATATGCCATGTAATAAATATACCACCATTGTACTGCATATACCATGTAATAAATATACCATCATTGTACTGCATATGCCATGTAATAAATATACCATCTTTACACTGCATATACCTGCTGTATATACCATCTATATACCTGATGTCCAAGATCTCATTCCAAGAAAATTAAGTTTACTGCACTCTTATTGCAACTTTGTTACCATCATGTTCCAGAATCTTTCCTTTAAAGTTATGTGTAGCAACAGAGTCATCATCACCAATTATACAATTACATAAGTACACAAAATAGATATGAACATCAAATTAACTTTAAAAGTTTTACTGGTCATGGACAAGAAGGGATGGTTAGTTTTACTGGTCATGGACAAGAAGGATTGGTGATGTTTACTGGTCATTGACAAGAAGGGATGGTTAGCTTGACTGGTCATGGACAAGAAGGGATGGTTAGTTTTACTGGTCAAGGAAAAAAAGTGATGGTTAGCTTTACTGGTCATTGACAAGATGGGATGGTCTGTTGTTCAACCTCCTTCTGTCCATTGCTGCTTCTGCTATAACATTTACAGGATTGCTATGAAACTTTACATGCACATTCATCCCAGCAGCCTTCTTGAAATCTAATAGCTACTCCTTCTAGATGGAAAATATATCAACGTTGGTTTTTCACCCAAAAACTTCTAATGATGTTTAATTGATACTAACTGATAATGGTGCTAATCTGACATCGAGTATTGCCATCATGGCAGCCATCTTGAAAATCTTGGAATTGCTACACCTAAATGGAAAATCATATTGGTGTGAGGATTCCTTAATGAAAATGGCACCAATCTGACTTCAGATATGGCTGCTACAATGAAGATATTGAAAATCTTTTCAGCAATTCTCCAGAATGGATGTTCATATCAAAATGGGGTTTTCTCCCAAATATCTCAAATGGAATCTAGTTTGACCTAAATGAAAATTGTGCAGATCTCACTTCCATTATGGCTGCCAAAATGGCTAATTTGAAAATCTTACCGCTTAAGAATACATGAAAGGGTTTCAACACTCAGCAGTTAAAAAATGAAATGGTCTTATCTTGAATTCCTGGAAATTCTCTTTTGGCATTAGAGCATAAGTCCCATCAAGGGACTCTTGTTTTTTATCTTCAGAATTCAAAACCAATAAAGAGCAACATGTAACTTTTTAAAACAAAACACTTCATTAGACCTACAGTCAAATTCAGGTTTTTCTTTTGTGTTCACTGATTTTCTTTTTTGTCTCAGTTCTGTATTGTTTTTGACAAAGACTTAATGAGAGTCACCCAGGCAAGTTAAACACTCATTTTGCACTGCTTTCAGCATCTTACACTTACCTTAATCAATTCCAGACACTTGTGATCCCTTGCTGAATCCAGAGCACTTGATAGGACTGTTATTCACCATCAGAACTGACATCAATCAGAGATGCACAACAGTATTTTAGTTTGGCTGGGCTAAACCCACCTTAAGTAATCAGAGATGTACAGCAACGGTTTGGTTGGGCTCAGTCCACTTTAAATAATCAGAGATGCGCAAACAGTATTTTAGTTTGGTTGGGCTCAGTCCACTTCAAGTAATCAGAGATGCACAACAATATTTTTGTTTGGTTGGGCTCAGTCCACTTTAAGTAATCAGAGATGCACAACAGTATTGTTGTTTGGTTGGGTTAAGCCCAATTTAAGTAATCAGAGATGCACAACAGTATTTTTGTATAACTGGGCTCAGTCCACTTTAAGTAATCAGAGATGCACAACAGTATTGTTGTTTGGTTGGGCTCAGTCCACTTTAAGTAATAAGAGATGCACAACAGTATTGTTGTTTGGTTGGGCTAAGCCCAATTTAAGTAATCAGAGATGCACAACAATATTTTTGTTTGGTTGGGCTAAGCCCACATTAAGTAATCAGAGATGCACAACACTATTTTTGTTTGGTTGGGCTAAGCCCACTTTAAGTTATCAGAGATGCACAACAGTATTTTTGTTTGGTTGGGCTCAGCTCACTTTAAGTAATCAGAGATGCACAACAATATTTTTGTATAACTGGGCTCAGTCCACTTTAAGTAATCAGAGATGCACAACAGTATTGTTGTTTGGTTGGGCTCAGTCCACTTTAAGTAATAAGAGATGCACAACAGTATTGTTGTTTGGTTGGGCTAAGCCCAATTTAAGTAATCAGAGATGCACAACAATATTTTTGTTTGGTTGGGCTAAGCCCACATTAAGTAATCAGAGATGCACAACACTATTTTTGTTTGGTTGGGCTAAGCCCACTTTAAGTTATCAGAGATGCACAACAATATTTTTGTTTGGTTGGGCTCAGCTCACTTTAAGTAATCAGAGATGCACAACAATATTTTTGTATAACTGGGCTCAGTCCACTTTAAGTAATCAGAGATGCACAACAGTATTGTTGTTTGGTTGGGCTCAGTCCACTTTAAGTAATAAGAGATGCACAACAGTATTGTTGTTTGGTTGGGCTAAGCCCAATTTAAGTAATCAGAGATGCACAACAATATTTTTGTTTGGTTGGGCTAAGCCCACATTAAGTAATCAGAGATGCACAACACTATTTTTGTTTGGTTGGGCTAAGCCCACTTTAAGTTATCAGAGATGCACAACAGTATTTTTGTTTGGTTGGGCTCAGCTCACTTTAAGTAATCAGAGATGCACAACAATATTTTTGTTTGGTTCAAACAGAAACTAGCTGCACTGGTTCATATTTCCATGTATCTGCCCAACTAAGTTTCCTTTCTGGCAGTGACCACTTTGTCCGATTAGCTTGGATCCACATTTGGACTGCCTTTGTTGATTTTGATTCCTCCTCTACCCTACAGATTTCCTCTTGGACCATCTCCCTCCTTTCAACTTTGTTCTCATTCTTCCATTGTTCTTAACTTTAGTCCTTCCCTCCCAACATTTGCTGAACCTACAATGTCCCTATTCCTTAGCCTGCTCTCTGCCTGGTCCACTGCTTGGCTCACTAATCATTTCCTTCTATTTTGAGATACAGGTTATCTCATTTTGTACATACATGTACAATATAAGTGTGCTTCCTTTATACATGTACAATATAACTGTACTCCCTTTATACATACATGCACAGCATAAGTGTACTCCCTTTGTACATACATGTACAGTATAAGTGTACTCCCTTTCTACATGCACAATATAAGTATTCTCTTTATACATACAGGCATAATATAAGTGAATGAATGAATAATAAAAAATTAAAGTCGCCTATGTACCTGGTGCTTTAGCGACTGGTTAAGTCTCGAATGTCGAGATTCTTAATTAGAACTGTATAAATGGTACTGCTACAGTTCCGTGTTTATTTGTGAGTGTCACACTTCTTATTTGGTCTGTCTGGATGAGGCAATAGTGGAAAGAAATTTAGGATAGGCTACTGGCAAGCTTTCTCACATACCCACATTGGCTGAATCCTAGACTCGAACCCACACAGACAGAGGTGAGATGGCAGTGATCTGTAACGGAAAGCGCTTTAGACCATTCGGCCACTTGGGGCCCCTGTACTCCTTTGTACATGTACAATATAAGCGTACTCCCTTTTTACATATGTGTACACTATAAGTGTACTCCCTTTATATATTCATGTGCAGTGTGAGTGTACTTCCTTTACATATACATGTGCAGTATCTCACGACAATGAATGTTGGATCTTGTAAAATACATATTATCAAAAGACTGCATAAACTGAGTTAAGAGACATCAGTTTCCAAAAGTATTTGGCATTGTTATTCTCAGTATATTTTTATTAAAAAAAAGAAGTTTCTCACCATGAGTGATTTCAATTTGGGGTTATTTTTCATTGGATTTTTATTGTTCACCATCAGAAACATGAAAACTAAATCTCCAAAAATATTAAAAATTATAAAATGGAATTAGGTGATATTGATATAATGTATATATTTATATGCACTGTAGGTTGCTTTTCTTTCTTTTCATTAGGGACTGTAATGAATTGTTTGATTGTAACCAAAATGGAAGAGAAAAATTGCCATATCTTAAAGAACCAAAAGTGCCACTTTAGCCTTGACATTATCATGTTTATTCAAAGCACTGGGCCACTTGCTTTTTGCCAGCGTATGTGCTGCAATCATGTGTACCAGTAGTGACAGATACATTATACAGAAATATGAAACAGGCATGAACAAATCTGAGTCATGAAAAGAAACGGGTCCTCAGAATTACAGACAGGCTAATAAAAATTGATGTTGGGGCATCGCGATTCTATACCTGTCTAGCTTGCACACAGGAAACTCATAATTCAGTCTAAGCAGGAATGGCGCATGTACTGTGAGTAAAGAAACCTAACACCAAACTCTCATGCACCAGCACCCTAACCCACTTGGCTGTCATCCCTATAAAAGTTAAAAGATAAGGACTCAAGGTGACCAAGAACTCTATTGCCAGTCAGACAAAATTCAACTCTAAGGTATATGCACATAAACTGTGTGTTTCTATTAGAAATACAAGTTATATACATGAAATTATAATTGTCAACTGACATCTATATACAACTACATGGCATGGTCCCATACAGTGATATCCTTTACAATGCTATTTGGATAATACAGCTACATGGCATGGTCCCATACAATGGTATCCTTTACAATGATATTTTTGAATAATACAACTACATGGCATGGTCGTATACAGTGGTATCCTTTACAATGATATTTTTGGATAATACAACTACATGGCATGGTCCTATACAATGGTATCCTTTACAATGATATCTGAGTAAAACAACTACGTGGCATGGTTCTATACAATGATATCCTTTACAATGATATTTGGATAATACAACTACATGGCATGGTCCCATACAATGATATCTTTTACAGTGATATTTGGATAATACAACTATATGGCATGGTCCCATACAATGATATCCTTTACAACGATATTTGAGTAATATAGTAATGTTTTTTATAAATAGTATTATATGTTTGATGGGACCCTCATGACTCTGATCAAAAGAAAACCTGCACTTTGTGAGTCTCAAAAGGAGGCTCACTGTCAAGCTTTATCATCAAAAAATTGCAGAGTTTCATTGGTTGTGAATATTTATCTTGATACTTGTATTTATTTTAACTTCAGGATATGGATGATGATGATGATGATGATGATGACGATGATGATGATGATGATGAGGAGGAGGAGGATGAAGAAGAGGATGAAGAAGAAGATGAGACAGAGTTGGAAACAGAGAGATCAGTGGTTAAGAACACACCAGTTAGGCGATAAGCTGTATTGAAATATGACTTTATATATTGTAAACAACAGTACAGATTGTTATCTGCCAAATGGTGCTCCCGATCAACAAAGATTCCTTCCATTCAGCAATTGACAGAGTGACTGTGAAAGAGTGAGAGAGAGAGAGAGATTTGTAGAATAGAAAGTTTTTGTGTGTGACACTAGGAGAGAAAGATGAAATCCATGTTCTTAGGTTCAACTTGAGATTGTTTTATTATGCCTGAGAATGTTGTTTTTCATCTTCCAAATAAGACCATGCATCATCTGAAAACATTTTATTTTCTGTGCAACGATTTGTTTAACTTACTGCAGTAGATATTATATTGAGATTGTATCTACTATTTACTTATCATTTTTCTCTTCCCATTGTTCGGTCCTGATTGGGGCCAATATCAAGCTAAAAACATGAAGATTTAGATCAATAGATTATTTTCTGTCTCTGTTAAAGTTCTTAATTTAGAGTATCTGTCCTCAAACTGTTTTAAAAACAATCAATTTGCTTTACATCAGTTTATGGTATATATTATGATTCAGAATTTAAATTTTGATTCCGAGCCACAGTAACTAGAATTTGCCTCCCCTCCAAACGTTTTCAGTTTGGTTGCTGCCTGAAAAATCAATAAAAACTTTAATTCAGGTAAGTATGAAAGTAATATTGAAATAGTAATAATAAATATGTTAATGTTTAGAAACAGTATTACAGGTAAGTAGAGTATGCAGTGCTGTATTGTTAATATTTTGTGTACTCCATATGTGAAAAAGCTTTGTCTCTTCATCTGTGCCAAAATGTTTTATTTTTGTATGTTCTTAGCAGAAGATGGCTATATGAATACACTAGAAAAAGTTACCATTCAAGAAAAAAATGAAGTTTGACTGTAAAGAAAAGTGCTAAGAACAAAAACCAAGATCCCAATACTTTGTACAAATGTTGACTTACTGCTACATGTGGAATACAAATTTCCTTTTTTGTGATTTAGAAAAAGAAATTGTTCTTTTTTTGACTCACCCTTCTATCAGCATTACAGCACTAACAACATAAACTAAAAGTGTAAATGTAATCTCCAAAATAGAAAAAATAGTAGTTCCAAGCTATTGTTTCTTTTTCTAATGAGAATTTAAAATCTTTGCATCTGTTGCAATTTACTAAGTAATTATAATCGAGGTTTCTTCAAACGAACAGATTGGAATTTAGAAGTTAGTGTAAAAATGAATGACATATTGTCTGATTTGGGGCAGTTCTTTTCAGCAACTGGTCACAGACCAGAAGAGGTTATGGGATGGTCTTTCAATCATCATCATCCATCCATTACCTCGAGTTTGTTATCACTACTCCTTCGCTATGTGTTGGGATTGTCATGAAACTTTACAAACACACATTCATCCCATGGTCTAATTGGTCCTGAATGAAAATGCTGTCATACAAATCTTGCTATTGTGACTTCTCTTGAATGGATAGGGTTTGCACTAAGAGACTTCGTAAGATGTCTAGTTGGTCCTGAATGAAAATGGTACTGGTCTTACATCTAGTATGGTCACCATGGTAACCATCTTGAAAGTCGTTAAAGGATGGTCATGTTGACATGGAGTTTTTACTGAAAGACTTATTATGATGTCTAGCTGGTCCTGAATGAAAATGGTACTGGTCTGAAATCTAGTATGGTCACCATGACAGCCATCTTGAAAGTCGTTAAAGGATGGTCATGTTGACATGGAGTTTTCACTGAAAGACTTATTATGATGTCTAGCTGGTCCTGAATGAAAATGGTACTGGTCTGAAATCTAGTATGGTCACCATGGCAGCCATCTTGAAAGTCGTTAAAGGATTGTCATGTTGACATGGAGTTTTCACTGAAAAACTTATTATGATGTCTAGCTGGTCCTGAATGAAAATGGTACTGGTCTGAAATCTAGTATGGTCACCATGACAGCCATCTTGAAAGTCATTAAAGGATGGTCATGTTGACATGGAGTTTTCACTGAAAGACTTATTATGATGTCTAGCTGGTCCTGAATGAAAATGGTACTGGTCTTACATCTATTATGGTCACCATGGCAACCATCTTGAAAGTCGTTAAAGGATGGTCATGTTGACATGGAGTTTTCACTGAAAGACTTATTATGATGTCTAGTTGGTCCTGTTATCGCTGCTCCTCCTGAATGGATATTGACTTTTCACCAAATGATTTCTTCAACTGTCTAGTTGATCCTAAACAAAATATGGTACCAATGTGAGGTCCAATATGGCTGCTACAGTGGCCATCTCGAAAATAATGCTATCACTACTACATGAATATTCATATCAGCAGTGGATTTTCACTAAAAGACTTCTTATAATGTTTTGTTGATCCTAAATCAAAATGGGGCTGATCTGATGTCCAGTATGTGACCATCTTGAAAATCATATTTTCACTACTTCTCAAGTGGAAAGTTATTTGTCATAGAATTTCTGTCTGAAGAGTTTTTATGGCAGCTAGTTGGTCTTTAATGAAAACAACTAACCTTCAATATGGCTACCATGGTTATTTATTAACTCAAATTACTTGTATAGTGTAAATCATTATTATGACAATTATGCTGAAATTTATTTTAATAAATATAAATCTTGTGAAAATTTCAATTTGCAAAGTTTTACAAGGGTGTTTCTTTTACATCAGTTCCATATATGATGTAGACAACTATCTGTGATAATTTGTTATATATCAGTTTAAAGTTTGCTTCACTGTCCACACACATATCCTTATTGCAGTTCATTCTGTCGTGCCATATGTTTAGAGTATTTATATTTAATGTTATTCTAATCTCCAAGGAAATAGATAGAAAGTTAGGTTAGTTGGATTGGGTTAGATAGATAGATACACCAAATATTCCAATGTATATTTTAATTCTCTGTGTTCATAGAAACTACATTCTGAACACAAATGCACATATTCTCCAAATGACTTTTTAAAATGCTTCATTTTATTCATTGAAAATGTAATCTGTACTGCACGCATGTGACAAAACAGGTCAGCTCTGGAGATTTGCAAAATTTGGTCAGGAAATTTGACTTAAATCAGGAGGATTTTCATCCACATGGTTTTTAGTTTGCAAATGCTTTAGATTTTGTCATCTGAGCATTGAGAGATAATGGATAGTTAGATAGTTTTAAATACTAAAGCCAAACTGACCTGTTTTATGCAACTTGAGCTTTTTAGTAATGACAAATCCAACCATAATCTGTTAATGTCTTTATTCCTATCCGAATTACTTCTAATGGCACATAGTATAATCCATCTCCACAAACTTGAATTTAACATTAAAGATCTGAAGCTAATCTGGCCCATTGACATCTTGAATCCTATTCGAATTACGTCTTATCACATGTAGTATAGTCCATCTCCACAAACTTGAATTTAATATTAAAATATGAAGATAAACTGGCCCATTGACATCTTGAATCCTATTTGAATTCTTTCTTATCACATGTAGTATAATCCGTCTCCACAACCTTGAATTTGATATTAAAGATCTGAAGCTAATCTCGCCCATTGACATCTTGAATCCTATTCGAATTACTTCTTATCACATCTAGTATAATCTGTCTCCACAAACTTGAATTTAACATTAAAGATCTGAAGGTTAACTGGCCCATTGACATCTTGAATCTTTTCATATTACTTTTAATGACATGTAGTATAATCCATCTCCACAAATTTGAATTTAACATTAAAGATCTGAAGCTAATCTGGCCCATTGACATCTTGAATCTTTTTTTAATTACTTCTGATCACGCAGTAGAATCCAGTGGTCAATTTTAGGTTATTGTCTGTTAAATTAGCAATTAAAACGTCATGCTGAAATGGCAAAGTCATCAACATATGATCACTTAAAGTCTTTACTGTAGAAGTAAGGTATGACTGGAAAAATTTCAGTTCCAGAATTTTTCAGTAATACTAGTAGGAGAGTTATGGAAAGGACAGGGGACACCACTTATTTTGGGAGGAAAATTCTCCTTCATGAAAGGTTCACATGTATGGTACTGCAAGTGGCCCTATCAGGAAACATGTTTTGTACAGGAAGTGTCCTTATTAGGAAATGTATTATGTACAGGAGGTGGACTATTAGGAAATGTATTATGTACAGGAGGTGGCCCTATTAGGAAATGTGTTCTGTACAGGAAGTGTCCTTATTATGAAATATGTTTTGTACAGGAAGTGTCCTTAGCAGGATATGTGTTCTGTAAAGTAAGTGGCCCTGTTAGGAAATGTGTTCTGTACTGCAAGTGGCCCTGTTAAGAAATGATGGTTTCAGCAAGAAAAGGAGTATCCACCAGCAGATTACAGTGGGGGTGGGGTTTTTCAAGCAGCATATGCCCCCATTTCTAATCCTGAGAGCACGTCTTTGTCCTGTAAGGTTTTAAAAGTTACTAGCCTTAAGGGTTGGGGAAGATCTTCAGACCTCTCTTAGGAGGACTGAATGTATCCCTCATTTCAAATCAGTAATCACCAAATAATGCATACATTACTATACCAGAAGTTTCTTGTTATTCTTCTACATTATAGTATAAATGTGTGTTACTTTAATTTTATTATCAAGATGTTGATAGAAATGTACAATATTATTAATGCTACATTGTAGTATAAGTGTGTCTTACAGTAAATCTGTCATCACAGTATTGATAAAATTATATACAATATTGTTAGTGCTACATTGTAGTTTAAGTGTGTCTTTGAGTAAATATGTCATCACAGTATTGATACAATTATATACAATATTGTTATTTCTACACTGTAGTATAAGTGTGTCTTACAGTAAATATGTCATCACAGTATTGATAGAAATGCACATCATTATTATCTTAAGTGCACATACTCATGAATATTTTTGCAAATTATGATGAAGAAAAAATAATAATGCACAAAAAATCTTTAAAAATATTAAATTCTGGATATTTTGAAGTTTACAATTTAATGGCATAAGTTTGTACACATGCTGCATAACCAGTCCTTGATTTTGATGGCCTAAGTATGAACACGTATTGCATCACCACTCCTTGATTTTGATGGCCTAAGTATGTACACGTATTGCATAACCAATCCTTGATTTTGATGGCCTAAGCATGTACATATATTGCATAACCAGTCCTTGATTTTGATGAAGATGGTCTGTAATGTTTTGAATTTTGACAGAGGATATTGGAACATTTGACTGGTGACAAATTTGACTGATGACAGTACATTTTAGCTGCATTCAGCCAAATCAGGGGTAAAGAACTGGCTGACTACATGACGTTTAACTGCCTAATAGTGTGGACTGTCATCATACCATTTCTGTGTTAACCTATTTACAAAATGAAAAAATGGCAACAAGTTATTAACCCTATTATTATACTGCCAGATGTATATGAGTTACTGTATATTGTACTTTAACCTTGTCAAACACCTGCCTGTTAAAGGCAGCTTAATCAGCCTGTTTTTTTATACACAAAATAAAAAACTTGTGTATTGTAGAGGAAACTACTCTATTAAGCATTATTATCTGTTCATGATTTAGACATGTGCACAGTCCATCATTGGATATATCTACAGTCTATCACTGGATATGTGTAAATTCCATTGTTGGATAAGTGTATAGTCCATCATTGGATCTGTGTAAGGTCCTTCATTGGATATGTGTACAGTCCATCATTGGATATGTGTACATTCCATCATTGGATATATGTACAGTCTGTCGTTGGATATATGTACAGTCCATCATTGGATATATGTATGGTCCATCATTGGATATCTGTACAGTCCATCATTGGATATATGTACAGTCCATCATTGGATATGTGTATAGTCCGTCATTGGGTTTTGGGGTGGGGTATCTAACTTTTTTCATGGCAAAACTGGATTCTTTGTTGTATTGGTTGCACTGAGCGATGTCAGTGACTGTTTTTTTTTCTTTCTGTTACATATACTGTAAGAAAGAATTAAATGTTTTCCATAAAGTATTAAATATTCTTCATATAAAAGTGTTTCCCATAAAGTAGCTTCAGATGTCTGTGGTTCTTGCTACACATTCATACAGAGATGCCATTAAAAAAGATTCACCTATAATATATTGGCCAAAATTTAGTTCATGAAGCTATTCTTCAGTGTATGAATTTCTGGACTGTAAACTCAATGTCTTTAATAAGGTTAATGACAATACCACTGTCCACAAATCAAAATAGATTTGTCAAGACCTTTTATAATGTATGTGCTGAACAAATTTAATACCTATATAGCAAATTTAACACCTGTCCAGCAAATCCAACACCTTTACATTAAATCCAACACCTTTACAGCATATTCAAGATCTATCCTGCAAAACCAACACCTATACAGCAATTTCAAGAGCTTTCCAGCAAATCCAACACCTTTACAGCTATTCTAGACCTTTCACAGCAAATCCAACACCTATACAGCAAATTCAACACCTATACAGTATTGAAAAAGTTTAGACGCACTTGAAATTGCATGAGAACATCTGACTAGCGAAAATGTATAACCTCTCTAAATTAATTTTTGGGAATTATTGTGACAAAAATAAAAATATGGCGTGTAGTTGTAGAGTTTTAAAAAAATACTAAACAAATGACAGCAGATAAATCCAGAAGTTTGTTAGAAAATATCAGCTGTTAAATTTTAAAAAATTTGTCACCAGGACAAATTTATTTCACATGCATGTAACTGAAAATGTCTTCCACATTAATAGCCTCCTGTAAAATTATATAGCACTTCATAAAATTTGTTTTTTAATATGAATAAATTCTAGCCCAACTAAAAGTGTTGCTTGTACATGTGTGTTAAATCAGGGGTCTCAAACACATGGCCTATGGGCTGCATGCAGCCTGCCAAGCTGTATCTTGTGGCTTACAAAATGGTTGGCATCACAAGGTGTTATGAGTGATAACAAAGGTAGTGCAGCCCTTGGGCCATCGAAATACTCTCATGTGTCCCTCAGAATAGTATGAGACCCCTGATCGAAATTTTTGCATTGTAAGATGCCGCTACATAATGTACCCACCATTTTTTACTGTACTGTTCAGAGACGAGAAGAGCTTTTGTAATGGTCTGTTGTCCAACATCAGTACATCCATTAACATAACTGTTATCGCTGTTGCTAAGCTAATGAGTGGAGAGTCACTTTGCACACAGTTTCATTCTGAGAGTTTGTTGAACCTAAATGAAAATTATTCTCCTTGAACATCCTATTTGGCAACAATGGAAGCCATCTTTAAAATCTTATCACTGAGCCTCAGGTGATGGTCATATCAGCTTGGTATTTTCACTTGAAATCTTTGTATGAAATGAATATGGTCCCAAATGAAAATGGTGAGATCTAACATGATTGTCTTGATATCTGTCTTGTAAATCTTGTTACCACTACTCCTCTAGAATGAGGTTTGCATTAAAAGACTTCATATGATTGGTGGATAATCCTAAATTTAAACTGTTATTGACATCCAACATGATGGCTATCTTGAGAACCTTATCACTGCTGAAGATTGATGTGGTGTTTTCACTTCAAGACTTATAGCGGGTTCTGAATTTTAAAAAAAAAGGGGTGGGGGTGCCCAGGTGGCTGAGTGGTCTCAAGCACTCACATTTATAGATCACTGACACATCCCACCTCTGTCTGCATGGGTTTTGAATCTCAGCTGAACCAATGTGGGTATGTGAGAAAGTCATTAACTCCCTCTTGGTGGTTCTTCCTGGAGTCTTCTCAGGTTCTTTCTCCACCAGATATACTGCCTGCCATGTATAGTTACTATCATGCTGAAAAATGGTGTTAAACTGTACAAAACCAATCAAACACTCTCAATAACAGTGATGCGAATTGGCCATTCATTATAATGGTCATCCTGAAAATTTCATTGCTGCTACTTCCCTAGAATGGATGGTTATATCAACATTTCGCGAAAAGACTTGTTATAGTATTGGTTGATCCTAAATGAAAATTTATATGCTATTGTAAGCAAGATTTCAAACCAGATCTACTTGACAATGGGGTTAAGCTGAATATCACTGCTTGCTTTTTGTACTTAAGTGAACTCATGAAAAATGTGACTTCTACTTATACAAATGAGTTTTGACCAGACGTATTTCATTATTTTTCAATAAGTAAATTGATAGTCTGCCGTTTCTTTTATTTCAAGGTAAAAAGTCTTGACTCGGGTTTACAGACTTTCTAACGTGTGAGAATTATAACACCAAGTAACAACGGTTTTTTTGAGATTTTTTAAAATCAAATCCATTTTATAGATACGTCTGAAGAATTCCTTGAATAATGCCAGCCCAATAACTTGTTTTTTTCCAGCAAAATATTAGTTAGGAATTAAGTTCATCAACATCAATTTCAGGGTCAAAGTCATTTTTAAGCTTTTTGAACAGCTCTTATATTATAAACATGCTAATTCATGCATTTAAACAATATTGTCATGAAACTGAGTATGTTTTGAGTTTCTCTAGATTATCTGAGATAATTTATACTTGTCAATTAAAAAAGATTAAAGGCAAGAACAACTAGCTTCTCAAATTCATAAAAAAAAATTTTGTCACTTGAGAATCTGCCCCTTTGAGGGACTATTTTGATGAATGTTTTGAAGAGTGATGTCCATTTCTGTCTGTCTGCTATTTTGTATTTAAGAGTTTTAAATGTATTAAAATATATCAACTTTTCCATTACATCTTGCACTGGTTTGGTTTCAATGAGCATGTTAGTGGCTGATCAGTTATGCTCTGGTCTGACTTTGGCATACTGGACTGAGGCTGTGTGATCAATGGAGGACATGCTGCTGTTCTGAGATTTATGTTGCTCATGCTTCCACACTGCCTCTGCTGTTCTCCTCAGATCATAGTCCATAGTTGAAGTATGGATGAGACTGCACCAGGGTGAACAATACAGTGGCTTTGTAGACCTTCAGTTCTGTTTGCAGTCTGATGCCTCTGTACTCTCAGACACTTGCTTTGGCAATTCTGGCATTGGTTTCATCATGGATGTGTACTATATTTGACAGTGTACTGCTGAGGTAGGTGAACTTGTCCACCATCTGATTCACTGTGATGGTAAGCCAATCATCCTCATGGATTTAGCATTCAGGGAACATTCATCTGTAAATAGGAGATGACAAAACAGTCACTTCCAGTAACTTTGTCTTCACCTGTAGTCCATAGATTAAAGAACTTGATCCCAGTGTTTTCGTCATAGTGTATGACAGAGAGTATCATACAGAAACAGTTTAAAGCCAACATGCAGCCTTGCTTCACTCCATTGTGACTGGGAATGGTTCAAATAATTTCCAATCATCCATAAGTTGGAGCTGATAAACTTAAAGCATCATGTCTCTGGTCCCTCATCATTTCCTGAAACTACACTGACTCTTTTTTAGGAGCCCTTGAATAATGTGATACACAAAGTTTTTCAGTAGAATTTGCATGGGGATTTTTCTGGCTGTTGACAGCAAAGAGATGCTCCTATGGCTGACACATATTTGTCTGTTGCTTTTATACTTTTATAAGTGTATGTTATCAGAACTAAGTTATGGAGCTGTTCCTAATGATCCATAGATTTTCTTCAAGACATAGAAGTTCTTCATGTTATTTCTATTTGCTTAGGACTAAATCTCATCTGCCTTGTTTCCCAGCTATGAGTTGCAGCTCTCTTAGTTGCATTGGACAGTTTTTTTGTTCTTGAAGGCTACTTCCTCAACTCTGAAGTGTTGTCTCTTCAAACAGTTTATTTGAAGTCAATGTTTCTCATTATGTAGTCTTCATTTGGCAGCATATTTCTCATTAAACCAGTCTTGATGTGTGTATGTATGTATATATATATATATATATATATATATATATATATATATATATATATATATATGTTGGGATCGAGGGTTTTCAATGCATCCTATTAGACTGAGCCTTTTAATGATGCCCTGTTGTTACTAGCTGGATTTCAGAAAAAGCCTGTTTAACATTCTTCTTTTTCAGTTTGGAAACATTTAGGTTTATGGGCACTTGTTTGCCTCTTGGTTGTCTGCTAAGCTGAATTAGGATATTGAGCTTGGCGACTATGACTGATCAGTACAACATTCTGCACTTCACATGGCTTTCATCACTTGTACATCCTGCACTTCACATGGCTTTCATCACTTGCACATCCTTCACTTCACATGGCTTTCATCACTTGTACATCATGCACTTCACATGGCTTTCATCACTTGTACATCCTGCACTTCACATGGCTTTCATGACTTGTACATCCTGCACTTCACATGGCTTTCATCATTTGTACATCCTGAACTTCACATGGCTTTCATCACTTGTACATCCTGCACTTCGCATGGCTTTCATCATTTGTACATCCTGCACTTCACACGGCTTTCATCATTTGTACATCCTGCACTTCACACAGCTTTCATGATTTGTACATCCTGCACTTCACATGGCTTTCATGACTTGTACATCCTGCACTTCACATGGCTTTCATCAATTGTACATCCTGCACTTCACACGGCTTTCATCATTTGTACATCCTGCACTTCACACAGCTTTCATGATTTGTACATCCTGCACTTCACATGGCTTTCATCACTTGCACATCCTGCCTCCAGATAATGATGTGATCTTTGAGATGTCAGTGCTTGAATTGTGGGTGCATGCAAGATGACGTTTAGCTGGTAGAAAAGTGTATTGTAATTAGATGGTCAGCAAATATCTTCAATAATAGGAGTCCATTGTTGCATTTGCCAAAGCCATTATTGCAAATTAAGCATGACAGTGTCTGGTGATATGTTCCAACTCGAGCATTGAGTTCACCATAGATGATGAGCTTGTCTGCCTTCTGGAGTAAGAGACACCAGGTCTTCATAAAATTTGGACTTGATTTTATCTAGGTTGGTTCTAGTCAGTACCTAAGTGCTGATGATAGTTACATGTATTTCCCACAAAGAGGGAATCATGTTTACATGAATCTATTATTTGCATCCTTTGGGAGCTAGCAGTTATGGCAACTCCAAACCAACTTCACATTGCTCTTCTTTCCTCCTGCCACTCCAAAAGAATGTTTAGCCATCTTCTTCTTTGGTAATTTTTCTGGCCTCAGGGCATCAATCTAAATGTTGAATCTGGCCAGTTCTCTAACAACTAGAGTTGTTCTTCTCACTGTTCTATTTGCTGTCCATTCATAGCTCTGATTGTGAGTGGCATAAACATTGCTTTTTCTGTGTGTAATTTTCAGCAGTTAAGATATTAACCCCAGGTGCAGTATGACCAAATAACCATCCACTGCATATCGACTCATCTCCAGGCATCTCAACATTGTTGTACCACTGGATTCAGACAAGTCTGTATGAGAGGATGAGGTTGACTGCATAACTTTCTTCACTTAAGTTCAACTCACGCAGTATATACACGTACAGTCATTCAACGCTTTGAGAGCATCCCTTCTGCGTAGAAACAATATTCTAAAAAGGGTGGACTCTCGTGAAGGGAGTAAATAGTTAAATTAGACTATATTGGTGTTGTGCAAGGTGACCTTATAAAATGATTTACCAATATTATATATGTTATCAACATAGACAAAATAGACAAACCCTAATCTTTCCTAGGATAGCCGGTACTAAATATTTAGCACTAGACACTAACTGGCTGCAAGTGATACCAGTTAAAAAATCGCAGATTTTACCAGTGCCTTCAACATTGTTTCTGGTTTACTTAATGCCAGCTTAGTGACATAACTGTAGTACTTTGACTCACCTGAACCATTCCTGGACATTGTTACATCATATAGTCTCTGGTACTGAATTTGGTGATGATTTCCTTGATAGTAGTTAGACCATGTCTCTAGCTCCAGCCTTGACCTATGCCATTTACCACAAGGATTGTGTACAATCATTTATATTCTCTGAATACCTAGTTAACAGTGTCACAACTAGAGCATTCCACATCACAGACTACTAGACCAGTAACAGCATGCTGATTCAGCCAACCTGAGCAATTCCTTGACATTCCATCACCTCATACAGACTCTAAGACAGGCTATGATTAAAATACCCTTGATAGCAGGTGCTAGACTCTGGCATTAGAAATCAGCTCATCCCAGACCATGTATCCAGTCCTGAAATAGCCTCGATCTATGCTGTCCACCACTGGGACTAGGTATAGTGATCCATCTTCCTGGTATACTAATCCTGGTCATAACACAGTATCTGGCACACAGTCATGCGTTATTGTCAACATTTATGTCAATAATTGGAGCTGTGAAAGCATCATGGTATGGCATTGGATAGGTCCAATGCTGATCCATTATGACCCAGTATCAATTATGAGCCCACTTTCATGGATACCAGGCACCTGCCTTAGACCTTTTGGTGACAATTATGTGAACTCAAGGTGATCAACATGCCTTAGCATAGAGGGATTTTAAGTGTTGTTCACCTTTCTGACATCTCACTCAACCAGTTCAGTCACAGCTACTTTCGCGGGTTTCCTCTCCACCCCACTCGTACAAGTTTCAGGACACAATGACAATCCTACAATTGTCCAGGGAAGTCCAAACCTTACAGCTTTCAGTTGAATTAGTCTTCTGACCTATATCACATACTCCCCTATCAGTGAGCTCTTACAGTATTACCACAGCTGTCGATCTCTTCAAGAGAAGAAAAAAGACCAGCCTTTTTTAAACTAGCTTCTAGCCACTTAGCATATGATCACATCACTGACATTGCAGTTTGTTTTGAAATTAAAGACCCAAGCATCAACATGACCTGCTTGTTTCAAATGATGACTCCCATGAACTTTGCTCAGTCTTTTACAAGACATGCATGCAAGTCTTGACGATTGAAGTCCTATATGTCAAGAAAACGTTGGATTTGGTATGGCCGATTTTTGCCTGAACTGGAAACCCTTTTTGACCTGCAAAACCTGGTTCATAATGTTGTATGGCTTATATAGTGAATAGGGCAGCTCACCATTCATTCTCTGATACCACAGATACCACAGAAAATGAAACCATGTCCATGCTGCCTTTTTCAGATACCTTAGTGGAGGGAGGTATTCATGCTTCACCATGGAATGATAGACACCTTGACCCATTGGTATTTGGGTTTTCCTAGATTATGCACTAATGACATACATTCCTCATGAAAAGTGTGGTCCAGTTCCTTCAGAGCATAACCCCACTGGAATCTTACTCCATGCCTTTCCAAGAATGTAGCTCTCTCTCTCTCTCTCTCTCTCTCTCTCTCTCTCTCTTCACTTTCAGATGCCATGGAAACCTTGGGATTGGTCCAGAACGAAATTCAGAAGAGAGACCTTACTGGTCAAAAACGCAGAGTGAGCATAAGTTTGAAAAAAGACACGAAATCTTTTATTTCAGTCTTGCTTCATCTCGGATTCCTTGTCAAGAAGGATACATCCTATCTTATTCTGTCCCAGCTCTTCATTCATCTGGGAATGCGATCCAGAACCCGTGGTGTTGAGTTACTCCCTCTTGAACGCCAGTTTGGGATTACTCCAGTGGATCTCCGCTCCACTTGAATAGTCACATCATAGCTTGGGAATCTCTTTGTCTCATTAGTCTTTTCGGTGTAGTGGTGAACCCACCTATTCTATTCCACTGGTTAATGAGATATTCTACAGAGCACCCTCTGCCTCAGTGGCTGCCAGACATTTGCCTATTAAACCCAGAACTGGCTGATGTGCTTACTTCATGCCCTCCTTCCTAGCGAACAGGCTTTGGCCACTTCAGAAGTGCTTCATGGTCTCCTGGAGATAAAGGTTATATCGAATTTCATTAGATTACGAAAGGAGATTTCTTGCTGTAATCTCAACCATTATCTGTTACTTAAGGAGGCAGAAACAAAAACAGTTCCATGGTCTCTGCCCTTCCATTCGTAATTTTCGCATGTGGTGTACTATTTTACAAATCAACATTCAAGTCTGTCATATTCCAAGCATGCTTAAGTTCCTAATGGACCCGGCCAATCCATATTGCATGGTTCTTTTACGCTTCTTTTCCATCTAAATTCTTACCCACTGATATTGCCCTTTGCGACTCTCCTTGTGACGATCTGGAAAGTCTAGTTCTCAACCAGCGTCTCGCCAGCCTCAAATCTGAAAGACAGCGTAGCAAATACCCTTTTCCCGAATCGGAGTAATCTAAATAAACACACCTTTCCATTCATCTCTCAATGTTCCAAAGTCTTGAAGAAGTTAGGGAATCTGGGTACCGACTAAACCTGCGCACCAAGCTCATACAATACATTATATCTGGAAGAAATATCTTTATGAACTTCTGGGGGACAAAACTGATTGAGCTAGACAGCCCACTCAATACCACAAATAAATAAAAAAAATAATTCTACCTATGTTATTCAAGGATAATACATTAGCTCCCATCAAAATCAACCCCTACCATTCGGGACTATATGCAGTTCCATAACACTGATTCTATTTCTATCAGTCTGGCTTTGCTTTCATTGCCCATAACAGGTTCCTGCATACGGGGATCAACCCTTTGTAGTCACATGACTGTCTTCTTTTGACCATTTGTCATATAGACATTACCAAACACCCTCAAGGCAGCGAAGTAATACCTGAAGTGAACGGAGCCGATAAGGAGAGGGAGACCTCAATTGTTCTTGCCATTCAAACAAGGAAGGAACTATATTTCCGCTCAGGATGTCGTCAGTTATACGAAGGGTTATCCGCTCATCCTACAAGAAACGAACACAAGTCCAGATGAATTTCTCATGCATATCGGCTAACAAGGTTAGTATAATTGGCACTGGGATAACATTCGAGCGCAACTGTTCCCTAGCTGACCTCATTCAAGAACGTGGGATGGAGGTCAGAGATGGCAGTATTAAGCTCTTACCTCAAAGGTATTTCAGCCTAAAGTGCCCAGTTTGACCAGGTGCACTGTGTAAAACCGGCATGGTGTATAATTTTAAAAGTTCTACTGAGTGCGGCCACCACCATCACCAATTAACATAGAAGAAAGGAACGGGAAAACAAGAGCAAAGAAATAATACTAAGAAGAGGAAACGATTAGCAACCCGCCAAGCCGTGAACAAAGTAAGTGCACAGAACAAAGGAACTCTCAAACAAAGGAACGATAGGAACACGTAACAGAAAACAAAACAAAAAACAAAGGTGAGACTTGGAGCGGAGGAGCAGACTGGGCGTTATGACAAAAACAAAAGATAAGTCATCATTCAATGCTAGACACATTTTAAGTAGAAGAATGCAAACTAGGTCCAAACAAATGGCTCTATTCAATCCAAACACGCTAACACACAAGCCACCAAACAACCATATCAACAAATCAGTACAAATAATGGATGTATCACAACTCCAAACAGCACCAACAAAGCATGTAAAACAAGCAAGATTAACGCAAGTCGTACCAACCACAGCAAACTCCAATTCAACCAACATCATACTGGGATCCAAAATTCTGGTCACAAACATAGACCAAACAAACCACAAACCAGCAAACATAACTAACACCCCACCCACCCACCAACAGAAACCACTAGAAATACGAAACTACCTGATTGTCCAATGCAGCACAATTCAATAGGTGGAAAAATTCATCCAAATTGAAACTATAGGCCCAATAAAGATCAAAGCAGAGAGACACCATAGCACTCAAAGGAAAACACGAGTCACTTCGAACTCCAAACACAGTGAAACCACAATTAATCTGGCTGAACCCACTAAAACCACTATCTTTAAAAAAGTAATAGCACTAAACGGATGCAACAACTCCTACTTCTTAAACTCACAGCAAATGGAACAGAGACCACCAAAGTCTATCGTCTTAAAAATCACAAGGGACAAGAAACAAACAAAGCAGTTATAGATGCTACCGAGCCAATACCCTCAATAATAAAACTAAGACAGTCAGGATTGTACCATAAGCTGGAAAACTACATAAATAGGCCAAGATTTTGCACCAAATGCCTGCACTGGGGACACTATGCCCTCAGATGTAGATTCAAACCAAGATGTAAGTAATGCGGAGGTCCACACAAAGAAGAATGCCACAAAACTAAACAAAAATGTGCTAACTGTAAAGAAAACCATTATCCTACATCGGCAGAATGCAGATTTGCAATAAAAGAGAAACAAATAGTGGACTTAATGAACGAAAAACACCTCACCTACCATTCTGCCAAAAACATTATTAGTAAAAACAACCCCAACACACCAAAAGCTACCTCTGAAATAATCAATGAGCACCAAAACTCTCCACACAAAATCAGAAGGGAAAACATTGCACCACAAAACATACCCTCGAATCAGGAAACAAAAGAACCAAAAACTACAACCCACATTGTAGCAAACCAAGACCACCCTGATAACACTCCAGATACAAACAAAACTGTCAACCAGACATCCCCAAACCTAACACACACCCCAACACAGAATTAATGCAGGAAGTAATGAACATAACAACAGGAACCCTAATACAAGATCACAATAGCATAATGAGAACCCTCAAAACCGTTTTCACTAAACTAGCTGATTGGACCACACGATTAACAGATAAAGACAACGTCAAAAATGGATATTACAAAAAGTAATAAAATCACCATCTGGCAATGGAACTGCAGAGGAATCTTTAAAAACCTATCAGAACTGCAGAACAAACTGAATAATACGGCCGTAAAACCAGACGTAATGTGCCTACAGGAAACCCTCATAACACAAGAACACAAACGCCTGCCCAAACTACAAGGCTATACCCAGGGAATCTTTAAAAACAGACCCAAGGGGCAGAAAGGGGGTGGACTAGCAATTTTTTTGATAGATACACTAATCTACTATAAAATAATAGAAGTACCCCCTAACCTAAACATCAATAATAGCATCGAAATAATGTCACTAATGATAAATATAGGAACCACAAACATTCAAATAATAAATGCATACGACCCAGGGGGTACCTTTTGCCCTACCAACCTAATCTCACTAAGAGCAATCACTAATAACAACAACAACAATCTAATTATCTGTGGCGACTTCAACGCACACAATGACTTATGGGGAGGTAAAAAGAAAGATCAAAGAGGGAAAATGGTTGAAAAATGGATAACTGAGAACAATCTGGTCATCTTAAATGACGGGTCGAACACTAGATTAAACCCTGAGGTTGGCACTCTCTAGCCATAGACCTAACCATCACTACCCCAAAATTGGCTCAAATCACAAATTGATGGGTGGATCAAGAAGATACGTTAGGAAGTGACCATTTCCCCATCACAATCAATATTCAAACAAAAACTCAACACATTCCAAACGAAACTCCACCTAAATGGAGGTACCAACAGTCAGACTGGGACAAATTCCAATTATTACAAGCTAGAGTAAATCCAGATAACTTGGAAAACCCAAATATTGACATGTATTATGATAACATAACGGACACAATTATAGAGGCAGCTAACCGATGCATCCCAAAGACAACTAATATCCAAAATAAAAACCTGTACCATGGTGGACTAAACAGTGCACTATAGCACATAAAGACAAAAAAGGGCCTTAAATAAATATAAACGCACCAAAAATTCTATCTACTTCCAGCAATATAAGATAAAGAAAAAAGCACTAAAACAAACTATAAAAACTGCTAAAATTAATCTATGGCAAACATTTTGCTCTAAACTGAGTCTAAAATCAAACTCAAAACAAATATGGGACAAGATAAAAGCCATAAAAGGGAAAGCAACTACCCAAGCCCCAAAAATTAAAGATGCCATAACAAATAAAGATAAGGCAGACTTCCTAGCGAAGCATTTTTCGAACATGAGTAGCAACAATAACTACACCAGAAACTTTCAAGAACACAAAAACTAATGGAGGAAACCCAACCTCACTTGTTTCAAGACCAAGGAACAAAAGAATCTCACCTAAATAGCGACATCACAGCACATGAATGGGAGATAGCCCTACGATCCAAAAACGAAACATCCCCTGGTAAGGATCAGTTAGGTTACATTATCTATAAAACAAAACAACTACCTATCAATATAACAATAGCCATAATCAAACTCTTTAATAGGATATGGGATAAAGGCCAACTACCCACCAAATGGAAACAAGCCATAGTAATACCAATCCCCAAGCTAGGTAAAGATCCCAACAACATAAATTCGTACCGACCCATCTCCCTTACAAACAATATTTGCAAAATAATGGAGACAATAATCGCAATAGGTTAAAACACCACCTAGAAACCAATAACCTACTCTCCATAAATCAATGTGGCTTTCGGAACAAACGGTCCACAACTGACCAACTTCTCAGTTTGGAAACAGACATCAAATGCGCTTTTAACACACACAGGAAAGCGATCGCAACCTCATAGCGGTTTTTCTAGACCTAGAAAAAGCGCTCGACCTAGTATGGAGCAATGGACTAATGGCCAAATTAAACCAATTTGGAATAACTGGACGCTTGTTCAACTGGATTGGCGATTTCCTCACAGGTCGGAAAATTACCACAAGAATAGGCAACACCCATTCGGAAAAATTTTCACTTGAAAATGGAACGCCGCAAGGCAGTGTAATAAGTCCCATACTATTTAACCTAATGGTTAACGACCTTGACCTCAATGCAGCCTCCACAAAAATAAACTTGTCACAATTTGCAGATGATAGTGGCATATGGAGGAATGGAAATCCTGCCAATAAAACAGTAGTTAAAGAAATCCAGCAGAGCCTAGACAACATAGGGAAATGGGCGGACAAATAGGGTTTCAAAATATCTCATGACAAAACTGTGGTAGCCATATTCACCCCCAAACGAAATAACAATCTATTCTATCCAAACTTCTATATACAAAATCAATTAATCAAATACGTAACAGTAGTAAAATGCCTAGGAATGTTCTTTGACGACCACCTCACATGGAAAAAGCACACTAAAGAACTCACCCAGAATTGTAACGAAGATCTCAATTTACTCAGGAACATCACAGGGACTGACTGGGGATCCAACCAGGAAACCCTCCTTACGATATATAAAACCCTAATTAGATCAAAACTGGATTACGGTTGCCAAGCATATAACTCGGCTATGCAACCTGTACTACAAAAATTTGACACTATCCAGAGAAAAGCATTACTATTACGCACAGGAACACTCCCCTCAACATCACTAGAAGAACTACAAACACTAACAGGAGAACTACCCTTAAAATTACGTTGGCAAGAACTGCTCCTCTGATACTCCATTCGATTAGATACCCACTCAGACAACCATCCCACCAAAATAGCTATAAACAAGTGTAAAGTTCTCTTCAAACCCAAAATCATACCCACCACACCAAGTGGCAAAGTAATCCTTGAACTAAGAGAAAAATACCTCTACTAAAAAAACGTAACAAACAATACAGACCAGAACAAATCACCATGGTTACCAAAACCACCAAGGATTAACAATGAAGCCACCAAATTAGGCAATGAAGAAGGACAAGAAAACTTACTAAAACCTGTACTGGTAAACGAAATCAACCAAAAATACCCGGACTATGTTAAAATATATACCGATGGATCAAAAACAAACAACCCACCAAGAACAGCAGCAGAAATAGTTTTCCCTGAATTCAATATACAAACGGGATCCAGATTACCTGACTATTGCTCCATTTACACCAATGAATTCTGGGCTATACTTGAATCACTACAATGGATCAAAGACAACCAAATACCTAAAGCAGTCATTATAAGCGATTCCCTAAGCGTTATCGAATCGATCCAAAATCGCAATAACACTCTAGGGAACAATTCCTTGCCAGAGCATGCCAATTAATCGACGATACCACCACAGCACATGAATTAGTCGAGCTCATGTGGATACCGTCGCACATTGGAATCTCTGGCAACGAAACAGCAGGCAAAGTTGCACAAACCAAACTAGGAGATCAAAACTCTATCAAGCTTAACTATAGCTCTACAGAAGCACCAAGCTTCGCACAAACATATATAGACCAAAAATGGCAAGATTTTTGGAACTCCTCCACAAAAGGTAAAAAGCACAATCACCCCCCCCCCCAAATAAAAAACATAGATAGGAACATACAGCTACCTAAGGGTACCTATTTAGAACAGAAAACCATAAACAGGAAAATAACTGGAAAAACTAAACTAGCAAGCAGTTTTGGAAGGTTTATAGGACCCAACCCAGCAACCATTAACTGCTTTAACTGCCACACCACCGAAGATCTACACCATGTATTCAATATATGCCGAAAATATCAACCCGCTAGGAAAATATTTATCAAAAACCAAAAAGAGATTGGATCACCACACACATACCCAGAGTTACTTATTGACTCAATAAAAATAAACAATCAGCATATAAAAATATAAATAAATTCATAGACTCAGCAGGACTTAAGAACAAAATATAATTACTATCCCCACAAAACCCAAAGACCCATTAACTAGCTAAATAAATTTAGAAGCCCCCACATAAAAACCCATAACATATCATTCAATTTTATAAAAAAAATATTAATAAATAATTCACTTACGAAGCACCTGTCAAAAACTAAGGAAACCGCAAAATCGGATGTTCGAGATGTCCTTAACGAACCGAGTAATCAGCTAGGACTCCGGTCCTAGATATCCTTAACGAACCGTGTAATTGGCTAGGACTCCGGTCTCTTGCTAAATAAAGTATAAATAACATTCAATCTCTAAAAACATTAATAAATAAATAACTTAAAGAGGCAATATCTAAAAACTTATAAATAACATAACGTAGGAAACACACCCTAAACACCTCGACTAGTAATACCATAATAACCTTGAAAATCTCTCTTCATACATGATTTCTACTAACAACCTCTATAAGCAGCATAGACCCCCCCCCCTTTTTAGAACATTTTGAAGAAAGAAAGAAAAAAACGCAAGAAACACCAGGCAAATGCAACAAGAAACCAGCAATGTGAAGCAACCAGGACCTTTCCCGAGCTCTCCTTCCCACTAATGACAGCCAACCATTCAACTGTAAGGGACCTTTATGGACCCACAGATTGAGGCCAAACTATCAAGGTTCCTTGAACCCATAAAAGCCTGGGGGAAGTGGCACCATTCCCTTCCCCAGGAACAACTAGCAGGCTGCGGTGCAGTCAGAAAAAGTGGCACATGCACAATTGTGCGCACGCCACTATAATTAAACTCAACAACAACAAAGCACAGTAAGCTACCTTCTCTGGTCGTTTAGCAGTTGCGTGCAATGTTTGTTACTATGATTGGATTTGCAGCAGATTTGTCCCCCTCTAAACTACGTATATGCACAAGCAGTGTATAAAGCCTAATACGTATTTCACATGAAACTCGAAATGCTTAAAATACATTCTGATACGGAGTCGATGCCGGCTCAAGGGGAGCTGGGACACAATTCCCCCTCATACCTTGTCACCTAACTTGTTGCGATCTGTTGACGTATGGTAATAAATCTTAGGTATGTATTATTTTATTTACGTCTCCGTTCGTAGCTTTGTTTGATTTTAGTGATTATGTGTTGATTACGGGTATTCGGTGTTGCAAAGATATTTCTTAACCAGGGTAATTAGGCAATTTCTAGGAGCAGACGTCATAATGTACAACTTTCACGAGACTTTATGACAGTTTCATAAAATGGATCTTCCCTAATATCTTAACATAAGGAATTATCTCGATATTTTTTAGGTATACATGTTTGGTAATTTGAGACAGGAATAATTCTTTGTATTGAGTGTTTCGGTTGTGTGTTTTTTATTGCACGGCATGAATTACCTCTTTTTCGCACGGAAGGTTTGCTGAGGAATAATATAAAAGTCACACAAAAAATCCATGCAAGTGTGAAATTATTAGAATTTCGTGATATATTGTAATTTGGTGATTAGATGTAAGTATTTGTAGTGTTTACGCGTTTAAGAATTTTTCAGTTGAGAACGACTATTGTCTTGAGGTCCTTGGAAATAAGGGAAATATGGACATCAACTTCGATTGGAACGTGGCTCCTGTGAAGGGGACAATTCGTGAAGCTGCTTGATGCTTTTTATGATCACGGAAACTAATTCCTCAGCCAATTTTATATAAGAAAAAATTGCAGCTTAATAGGTTTGTGCAAACTGTGTTCATCATTTGTAACGAGCGATCAAAACCAGTCTTCCTGTACTCTCCAAAGAGCTACTTGCCAAATATGAAAAGAGTGTAACCAGATAGGTTTGAATGACATTGTGACAGGTGGCGAAATATGGATATATTTTCAAATTTCTACTTTAGAAAAAATAGAATACTTTGTATCAGAGAAAAAAAGCATATATAATAATCGCTCGAATAAGTTTGACTGTCAGATTAGTTTTGCATGCATTATTTTGTTACTCTAAAGTTCTAGTCGTCCATTATTTGGGTCTGATTCTGTTGATGTCACTGGAGAATTTGTATGCCTACAAAGTGTTTCCAAAATTAGCAGAACACTACGGACCACCCATCCGCTCACCGGTACCCGAGCTATAAATCCTCCTCTCTTTCCGAACAACTTTGACTCTCTCACAAGCGAGTTTATGGCGGAGGAACATCTGGCTAGATGAGCGAAAATAGTTTTATAAAATGATAGGTCTTGAAAATAACACTCGACATTTCAAAAATCAATGAAATGCCTGCATATCTAATTTATCGATGGTATTCTTGCAATGAAAGACACTTGAAGAAATCAATCGCTTTCGATTGTCTACAACTACTGCTTGTGTTGTTGTTAGTGATGACACATCACCTATTCGTTCCGACGTTATGAATTTATTTTGACCCAGAAACAAACACGCGCTTAATGGTAATTCAAAATGACCATTACAGCATGCAATGAAAAAGACGGGGATGTTCCGATCGAAACTCGGAGGTGATTGTTGTGATACTGACAAAACTGGTATGTTTTTTGGCGGACGAACATCCAATTAGATGCACAAGCATCGTTACAAAAAAATAAAGTGTATACGTCAACGACGTATGTTCCTATGCTTTAGTGAAAGCTTAACTGTGTAATAATATTCATGTTTGACAAATTGTTAAACTTTTCAGCTACATACACAAACAACAGAGAAAGCTAACCTAGAGCTTTCGTACTTAGGCTACTAACTTCATCAGCAGATTTAATGAACATCGAAGACCAAGTGCAAGTTTGTCTAAAGTACCACGGCACATCCACCGTGTTTGCCCTGGCCATACTATTACTTGGAACTCAGTAAAAATCCTAGATCGGGAACAGACCTGGTTGGATGGGGGTGGGGTTAAGGAATCAATCTAAATCCGTGCGCACAAACTGACGCTGAACTGGGACGGGAGCCGTTACGACCTGCCGCATATCCGGGCCAATCTGTTAACATCGCTCACCATTCCATCGAGCAATGTTATCAGTTAGTAGAGATTAAGTCAGTATGTTGATGAAGTCCCAAGCGTGAGGAAGAAAGCTTCGGGTTAGGCTTCTTTATTGTTTGTGTATGTAGTTGAAAAGTAAAACATATTGTCAAATACATATGCTCCTAAATTTCTTTGTAACAAGTCCCTGTAGTTAGATGTACGAAGAAGAGCTTCTTCTGAAATCAGAGATATTGAAAATAACAATCGACGACGTTTCAGCGATGAATGAAATACATGCACTTAACAATTTTACAAATGGAGAAAAAAATCAGTGGATTGCAATAACATTGCTATCACGGACGTTATTGTTTGTGATGACTGGTCAACCAGTCATTGTGATGTAGTGAAATTAGTATGACATAATAGCAACCAAGAGTTTAAAGACGCTTATTTAAAAAAAAAATGGCCTTTATTTACATCCGAGATTTTCTAACATACGATTGAGGAAGCAGAGGACATTCTGATTACGAAATCTTTTCACCTTTTTCCATGATGTACGGCGCTGTATATCTACCAACCGATCGATGCAGTTTTAAGGATATAACGGCCATTTAAAAAGACCTTTCATACCTTCGATATCGTTAAAAGATCTTTTAATTCCTTTTAATTTGATCTATGGATGTAATTTGGGTTATGTAATACTCAGCTTGGCCTTTCTTCAGATGTGCACTTATATATACCACTGAAAATAACAATATGGCTGCTATCATTTAACCGGCTTGAAGCAGCTGTTCCATTTTTTAGTGCCGTTTTCATGATATTTGTGCTTGTTGCCTGTTTTCATCTTCGTTATTGTGTTCATTATGTATTGGCTGTTAAATTCATATGTGTTTCTTCATCTCCTTATTTTGGAAACGAGAATAATTAGACTTTTTCTCAGCTGTCTTGCTCCACTTTTTTTGAACAAACCGCCATCACGTGATACTCGCCTGTCAACCCGTTTATGCTACGATGGACCCTCATTAATTGCTTTAAATGATCACTCCTTGGCTCTCCACACTACATTGTGCTCTAGACTAAACGAATTGGGATTACATTCATCATTACCTAAATGTAAACAGAATCGAAAAAAGAAACGTTGTTTCAAAGCTGGCCTGCGTAGAACAGGAAGAAGAATTCCCGTTATCAACCTTATTTCGGCACAACCATTTAAAAAAATTTCGACCGTTAATTTAGATAACCTAATTCAAATCCCAATTAATTCGTCAACCTTTGTGTCAGCTATCCAAGAAATACCTCTGCGCACTGCATTATTCAATGCACAGTCAGTAGGACCACCGGAAAAGCGCACAGAAATAGTTAATTTTATCAACGACAAAAACGTTGACATATTTTTCTTGACAGAAACATGGCTAAAAACATCAGGCGACGAACCCAAGTGTGCGGATCTAACACCCACTGGTTACTCCATCAAGTCGTTCCCCCGTAATTCTCGCTGAGGTGGAATTGCTGTCATCACAAAGAACTCCATGATAAAACATCTTAACTATACCATAACATTCACTTTCGACCACACATCGTTTGAACTAGTCTAAACCACATTCACAATGGAGCAAATGTCAGTCCATTTTTTCTGCCTATACCGCCCTTCTCCTAGTACAAAAAACAAGCTGGCTGACTTTCTCTTTTTGGAGCAGTTTCCGAATCTCCTGGACTATGGAAATTCGATAGGTGGCAACCAGATTATTCTTGGAGATTTCAACTTTCACTTTGACTGTCCCGGAAACTCAGATACATCAAAACTCATAGATTCCATTAATGTTTTCAACCTCAAACAGTCAGTTAACCAACCCACCCATAAATATGGTCACATTTTAGACTGGATTCTTCATAGACCTGATGATAACATTCTACGGTCCTCCCTGGTATCCTATGACCTTGCATCAGATCACCTCTGCATTATATGCCTTCTTGACGTATCAGTCCCTAACCCTCCACCGTTATCTGCTACTAAGAGAAACCTCCGTATGATCAATAGAACAAAACTAATGCACGACATCCAAGCTAACCTAACAACTTGTTTACCTCCTACCACAGAACAACTCGATAACTGTCTGCGTTCATTACTTGACAAACATGTCCCAGCTACCAAGTGCAGAGTATCAATTCAAAAGTGTTCTCCATGGTATAGCAGTGTTAGGGACCAGCTTCGCACTGCTAAAAGAGACCGCCGTAAAGCTGAGAGGCTCTGGCTTTCCACCAGACTCACTATTCATAAGCAAATCTATGAAATCGCTAAGAAGAATGTCACAAATATAGTCCATGCAGCGAAATCAGCCCACTACACTACTAAGATCATGGAAAGTTCCAGCTGCAAAGAGCTCTTCGAGATTACTAACAAGCTAATGTCAAGGAACAGATCAACACCACTTCCAACTACCTTCTCTCCAGTCGACCTTCCGGGCATGTTTACAAATTTCTTTCGTGACAAAGTACAAACCATTAGAGATAAGCTTGACACCACAATTTCAACTGACTCGTCGTCACCATACAATTGGGATACAGAATTTGAGCGGCAACCATTAGCAGCATTTGAACCTGTCTCTATGGATTTCGTACGTACAATCGTGATGAAGAGTGTACCAAAGTCATGTGAACTTGATCCAGTTCCAACATCACTGCTGCTTGAGTGCTTAGATCCAGCGTTGCCTTCACTAACTGATGTTATTAATACCTCTCTCTCATCTGGGGAATTCCCATCATTTTTCAAAACTGCTATTGTAAAGCCTCTGCTGAAGAAACCAACACTAGACCATAACGATTTAAAGAACTACCGCCCAGTTTCTAATCACCCATTCATTTAAAAAATCTTAGAAAAGGTTGTTCTATTCCAGCTTGTATCACATCTAAATTCAAACAGTCTTTTTAGCAATGTACAATCTGCATATCGCCCTTGTCACAGTACTGAAATTACTCTTCTAAAAGTAGTTAATGACATTCTCTCTGCGTTGGATAGCGGAAAGATTACTGTCCTCACCCTCCTTGATTTGTCTGCAGCATTTGACACAATAGACCATGATATATTACTTCACCGTCTCCAGCATGTTTTTGGCATTCATGATACAGCCTTACTGTGGTTCAAGTCCTACTTGGTCAACAGGACACAAATTGTATCTGCAAATGGAATACACTCCAGCCCAGTTGATCTATGTTGGTGTGTTCCACAGGGGTATGTTCTTGGACCTGTTCTCTTCATTCTGTACACTCAGTCGCTCTCAAGTGTCATAGATCATCATCCAGTGTCTCACCAGTTGTACGCTGATGACACCCAAATATACAAATCTAGCCACCCAACTGAAGTTGATGCTACCATCCAAGGTGTAGAGAGGTGCATTTCTGATGTGAAATCATGAATGACTTGTAACAAGCTGCAGATGAATGATAATAAAACTGAGGCCATTCTGATCACAACACAAATACTTTCTCATTCACATTCTTTACTCAAACAATAAATATCAGCAACGCCAACATTAAATTCACACGATTAGTACGAAACCTAGGTGTTACTCTGGACAGTACTCTCACATTGCACCAACATGTCATGATCATATGCAAGGCTGCATATCATGAGCTGAGACGCATCAGCTCAGTTCGCAAATGTCTTTCAGTTGATGCCACTAAAACACTTGTGTGTTCATTAGTACTTTCAAGACTGGACTATTGTAACTCAATTCTGTCTGATTCATCTCAATATCTACTCCAGAAACTTCAAAAAGTTCAAAACACAGCTGCTCGGATCATACTTAGAGTACCACGATCAGAGCACACCTCCCCGCTGTTCTGTACCCTACACTGGCTATCCATTCGATCCAGAATCAAACACAAAATGTGTTCTCTGTGCTACATTTCACTGTCGGACTCTAGTCCAACATACCTGTCTGACCTCACCCATGTGTACACACCAGCAAGATACTTACGCTCCTCTTCTGGCAATCGTATACTCATTTTTCCCACTATGAAAACAAAGTCATATGGACAGCGTTCTTTTGCATACCAGGCCCCAGCAATGTGGAATGAATTGGCAACTGAACTTAGACACAAAGACACAGTGATCACATTCAAGAGGGCTCTCAAAACTCACTTATTTCGACTGCAAGAACAAACTTAAAGACCTAATAATGTTTCCTACCTGAAATATTCTCAGCATATTTTTTATTTTTTAATGTTTTTCTAATTTCATGTTGTTTGTTTTTGTAATAATATTATTATGTTTTTTATCTTATAGGTGTTGTTTAATGTTGTAAAGCGCTTAGAGCTTATAAAAATTAGGCGCTATATAAAGTCCTCATTATCATTATTATTATTATTATTAAAAAAAAACTGCCATCAGTGCTCTTGGCCAGTTTCACTTACTGTAAATTGTAAAAATGAAAATGAGCTGATAACTTATTTTTTACTTTTTATAAATTTAAAAAGAAAATTAATTCATGGCACTTTCCGAAGCTGTTATTGTCTAGACTGGAAAAATTCGTTTTCGTTATTTTACTTGATAAAGATATTGTATTTTAGACTAATCCAGCTAGGAGCAGAGGGAGCGAACCCACCTTTTTAAAGAAGATTCCAATCAGTGAAATAAACGTAAAAATTAAAATATCATTCAAATGACGAAATAAACGCGTAAATGATATTGCAATAATATATCACTCATAGCGCGGTGGCAATAATTTTGATCTTAAATTGCTAATGATTATTGCCATAATTATTGCTAATAAAATAATATTTTATTTTTTAACGTTTGTTTCGCTGATTGGACCCTTCTATAAAAAGGTAAGGGTTCGCTCCCTCTGCTGCTTACATGAATATTTTGTCAACGCCGATACGATATCGTGATCCAGGGTCGTGCAAATTTATTGTTATGAATCCATGCGGAGTTGACTGAGCCAATTTTCTTATTGAGGATATTGTTCTCGCTCTCTGCTGCTAATTAAATCATTATTATATCAATAATGATAGTAGGTACGGAATCTTACACAGCAAGATTAGCTCGAGAACGATTAGAAGCTCTCAAAAAATTTATTCCTGTCCGTAATTCTTTTCGTGATAAATTACAACAGCGTCAGCAATCACAAGTTGAATTTACAGAAGGTACAGAACAATTATTTAAACCTATTACAGCAACTACTGAAAAATGTATAGATATCACTAAAAAAAACATATTCTTCCACCATTAAGACGAACTGCCAGGCAAACTAGAATGTTACTAGATCTTCCATTAATAGCTCCTGCACAACCTCGGCAACCGCAACCTGAACCGCAACCGCAACCTGAAATTGAGAAAATCCCCGTTAGGATGATTGATAAGCAAATAAATATTAATTTGATAAATAAATTTAATGAAGATTACATTGATAAACTTGAAAATATTCCCGAAGAAGAATTACCTGAATTAATAGCAGAAGGTTTACTTAATAGATCTAAAGCATTAAAACCTAATTATGAAAAGAAAAAAAAAACAACTGATGAAGATTTCGTAAAGTATTCATATCGCATATATTACGGAACAAAATCGGCTGGAAAACGTAATAGATTATACAATTCTGTTTCCGATCGTGTAAATGAAATTCTTGATAGAAGATTTCAATATAAGGAGCCTTTATCTCCACAACCTGGTTATTAGTTAATTTCACCGGCAAGTTTGCCCTCACCGGTAAGTTTACCTTTACCACGACGACAACGACCCTTTTCTAAAGAACAAATAAAACAAATTTTAACAGAAAAAGATTCTAGGATATTATTTACCGATGAAGCCCTTAAACGAATTAATAAAAATACGGAAAGTTTTGCTTTATTTGGATATGATTCCAGAAGTTTATATTTAAAACCCGATTATATAGAAATTGACAAGAAAGACTGGATTCCTGCAATATTTTTTGCCACTAAAGGCTCACCAGTTGACTTAAACGATCCGGAATTTATTGATTTTAAGGAACAATTATTAGAGTATGATGAAAGTTCAGATTCTTCCGGCGCTACTGGAAGTGGTTTAACTGGTGATAGTTTTACTCAGTGTCCTAATAATATTCTTTCTGATGTTTCGCGGTTAGAAATTCTGATCGGAGGAAAACGGACTGGAAATAATTCTCATGAAATTATCAAAGAAGCAGCTGATATTTGTCAACGATTATTCACCAACGGCGTTATGGATATTAATATTTACCAGCATCTCATTGATGAACTTGTCGATGATTACCGAAGTGACTAGTCACCACACGATTAGATAAATATATAATAAATAAGGTGATCATTCATAATCCTAAACCAATCAATATTAGAGTAGTAAATTCGCGATTACCAGTTTACAAACAATTTTATGGAGATGGAATTGGTGACGTTGTTCAAGGTTTATTTTCCAGAGTAGCCCCAAAATTAGTACCTATTGGAAAACAAATGGCAATGAAAGCTTTTGATGTTATTCGTGATAAAGCTCCTGGTGCTGTTGTTAATCTTGCCTCGAAAGCGCTATTATCAATCAAAAATAGATTAGCTCGATTAATACAGCGCCGATCACAACCGCCAGTAAAACAAGCCAGCACCGAGGATATGCCTAGCAACGTCAGTAAAATAATAAACCAGGCAGCAAATCAGAAATTAGCAGCATTGATGGATCAAGGGTCCAATGAAACGCAATCAAATCAGAAATTAAAAGAGTTATTTAATAAAGCACAAAGAAATATAACCGCAAGTTTGATAGCAGGAAATGGTCTTAAATGACGATGATTTAGATCATAGTAATTACAATAAAATGTTCAAACGTGTATATGATCCTGCATTTGACATGGATGCACCGATTCTTAAAGATGAATCAATACGCGATTTTCAGTTTTATTCGTACGACACACGTTTACCTAACGCAACAGGAAGAATTGAATTACAAGTTCATGACACGAACAGATATTTTGTACCTGCTGAGGCATTTATTGAGGTACAAGGTAGAATTTTAAAAGAAGATGATACAGCATATGGAGTTGGTGAACGAATTGGTTTTGTTAATAACGGAATTATGGCATTATTTGATGGTGCTTCGTACGAGATTGATGGAAAAAGAATTGAATCGTGTTGAAAATGTCGACATTGCCACAACAATAATTGGTCTTGTTAGATGCAGCGATGATTACACAAGATCAGTTGGTCCATCAATGATGTTTTCAAAAGATACAAATGATCATCCAGAAGAACAAAATGTAACACTAAATGCTGCTGGAACTTTAGTTGCATCAATGAATGAAAATTATAACGCTGGGCATTCATTACGTTTATCAATGTTGGGCGACGAGGAAGAGTTTTCATGTGCAATTCCACTGTCTCATATTTTCGGATTCTGCAGAAATGTTAGAAAAATTATTTTTGGAGCCAAACACACAGTTATACTCGTAAGAAAAAATTCTAGCAATGATGCAGTATGGCGTAAAGCTGCCGTTTCCGCTGGTAAAGTAAAATTAACAAAAATATCACTGTGGATGCCAGTAATGACTCCAACAATTGTTGAAGAACAAAAATTAGTTTCTTTTATGAACTCGGGGGTAAATCGTTATTGTCTTGGTTAACGATGACTACTGACAGTTATCCAGGTGTTGCTGCTGGGTTATTCACGTAGCAAATATCATCACAGCATGGAGTGTCAGCACCACGACATATTTTTGTCGTACTTCAGGAAAATACACGATCAAATTCGCAAGAAAGAAGCTCAATGATATTTGACACACTTGGAGTTCCTGAAGTTTCTTTGAGGATAAATGGACATCAAGAACCATCTGAGGATATATCATTAAATTTTACACGCAGAGATGTTGCACGTGTTTGCCATCGTTTACTAACATTTATGGGGCGTGATCAAAACATAGACACAGGATTGCAAATATCACAATTAGATTTCACAAATTTATATCCGATTTATTATTTTTCGCTGGAGCATTTGGATTTATACAGACAATCTGTTGTTGATATACACTTTCTAGTTAACGTAGCTCGGTTTCCGGCTGGTGGTTTTAGAGCAGTTGCAGTTATACTTAGTGATACCTCAATGTTACCTGAAGGTGCTGGTGGACGAATGCGACTTGTTGATGCACCAGTAGAAAATATGTAATTAGTTGTTATTTGAAAAAAGATAGTACATATAATGCCATATCATCACGTCAGCGTGACCCAGACTCCGGGTCAGATCAAAAAATTACAATCAAAATCTGCAGCTAGCACAGGAACGTCAATAACGTTAAAATCGCACCAACTTCAAGGTGGTCCTAATAAATTATCATTATCAGAACGTAAATTTAAACGTTTCAATAAAGCTAAATCTGGCAACACCGGCGTCAAAATTGAATTTCCCCCCAATGCAATTCGAGACATGATTAAATCGGGTAGAATATTTCCTCTTTTCGCTGCATTACCAGCATTAATTGCCGCGGCCGCGCCTGCTGTTGCGAAAGCAGCTGCACTTGGTACCATTGGAAGTCTTGCTGGCGTAGCAACAAAAAAAGCAATAGGACAAGGAATCATACACAAGGAAGGATTAAAAAAGACGACGTCAACAAAATCCCTGAAGACGGCCAAAAAAAACCCCAGCGCGGCCACAACCACGAATAAGACTTCTAGTATCAATGTACGGATCCGGCCTGAGACTCGGAAGACCTTACGGATCCGGCCTGAAACTCGGAAGACCATGTTAGCGCCGATGTCAAATTTTGATTTAATAAACTTAGCAAAACTTAAAAAAATAAAATTCTTCAGAGGTGTTTTTATGCGAGATCAATTACCGGATATAACAACCAAATCATAATGAAACCGGTGTTATAAATCTTGATTCGCGCATTGGTCCAGGAACTCATTGGATTGCCTACGCAATTAATCCACGTGAAATTGTTTATTTTGACTCGTACGGATTAGAGCCACCACGAGAATTTCTTAAATATACTAGCAGTAATAATATCCCAATTTGGTATTCAACGTTACCAACGCAAACACTAACTGATCCCCTAATATGTGGCCGTGAAGTAATATCTGTACTTGATGCTATATCAAAATCAACCGAACCACCTCACAAAGTCGTGCATAAATACACAAGTAGTCATTTAAACAGATCTTAAATAAATAATGATTGACATCTACGGAAAATCCAAAATCAAAAAGAAAACTGACATAGATTCGTCAAAATTTGCAACTAAAGATGATCTTAATTCGCTTATGAATTTATCCGGAGTTGATCCTGATGAACTGGTTATTTTTCAAGATAAACAAGGTGTTTAAAGACTAGTAATATTTCATGGAGTAGTATACTATTACGAGTTCTTGGCGCTACCATGGATAATATTCCTGTTTTTACTGATCGCGGCACAATTAGGGATTCAAGTATATCAAATGCGCATATTAGAAATGAAATAATAAAATCTGTTTCTAATCGTGTAAAAATTACCGGTGATACAATGACAGGTGAACTTAGCATGAACGGAAATCAAATAGTTGTTTTAAGAGATCCAACGGCGCCGGAAGACGCATCGACGAAAAAATATGTAGATGATGCAATCCTAGTTGTAAATTTCACTATTACTGAATTCGATTCTCGCATCAGCATACTTCCGGGCTTTTGAAGAAACTTTCAAAAACTCAATGAAATCGGCGAAGAATTTTTCGGAGATCCATTTCAAGTTAACATAAAACTTTCTGAAATTATCAGGCATCGATGCAATCAAAAACGCTCTCAATGATGTTTTTAGTGGAATTCCAGAGACCGTTAAAATACTTGATCTAATTAAAATTCCTCATGCAAATATCGCTAACAAAGTGTACGTGGTATCATCGGGATTATTAACATGGTCACAGAAAAATAACACCATTAAACATACCGCACCAGTTACCGACGTGTACAGATTTTCGATATTTAGTAGCGCAAAATTCGAAATATTCACAACATATCCATGGCGACATGAACAAGATACATTTTCTGGATCTGTATCTGTGGTATTAAATAAAACAAACGAAGAAGCATTTATATTAGATGCATTTGATAAAACATTAACCGCAGCGTCAGTATGGTGGTGCCTGGAATTTGTTGCTGTAACAGCTCAATTATTCACCGCGTAAATAAATATGGACGTTCAAAGTTTCAGATATAACCAATGCCGCGCATGGCAGCAACGATTAAAGTTATCCATGGATTTATTCACGAAAAAAGTAAAAAAAAATATCATCGGCATATAGTTATTAATGATATAATTGTTTATTCAGTATCAGCAACGATTGCATCATTAGGTATATTATTATCGGCAACAACGATGATGGCTAATTATAACTATTTGTGTTTCAACGTCCGAGGCAGTTGCTGAAATATTGAATATTATTACGAGAAAGATATCATCGTGCACAAGCATTAAATTGAACGAATACGCGACAAAACTTCACGCGGTAACAAATGCGTTTTTGAAACTTTCCTTGTCAATATCTGAATGTCTCAACGACGGCATAATCAGCGATATTGAGTTTTCCGAAATGACTAAAGTCTACAATGACGGTGTCAACCACTTTAAGACTGAAAATATTTATAATGGAACAGCAACTACTACGCGAGATTGTAGCAAACACAACACCGTCGAAAACCACGATGATATCAATAAGCTCGAAAACCCCAGAATTTAACGTTGATTTTCCAATACTGATTCGTGTGAATGAAATTGCATTAGCGCAATTGCGAGTTTATTACAGTTGGCCAAATATCAGATCAGCATCATTAGGGCAATTACAATCAAATAATTCGCTTGTATTTGCCAATGACAATCTCCCGGATGGAACTCCAAATTGGCAAGTTGTTGGAATACCTACGGGCAGTTATGAAATTGAACAAATCAATGATGAATTTGTGCGTGGAATCAAATCTGTAACAGGATCCGAATCACAGATTAGCATATCCGTCCATCAGCCGACGCTGACGTCGATGATTGAAATAAAATCACCCGATTGGTCCGTAGATATTTATCGGTCCTCGATTAGATCCGTATTAGGATGGCCTGAAAAAGAACCACCAATTCCTGCACAGATACCAGGACCAAATCGGGATGAATTTACCACAACGAAATATTTTCATCATGGTATTATCCCTAGTTCACCTTGGATAAAACGTGGACTTGATCCCAAAGGGGAATTTCATTATTATCTTAATTATGATGAAATTGTAGAACTGGTTAATGCTTTAAATTTTGAACCCATATTTTCTTCAATGAACTCAGATCATAAAATACATTTAAATAATTTACGTAATAGTTTTCAAGAATATTTATCTGATTCAGTATCCACAGATAATATCATTAAACATGTAGAGATTTTAAATTTTCTAGTCTGGTATTCTGAGCATATTTATAATCGATTTACGAGCATAATTGGTGGTATATTAAAATCAGCCAGTACTGATCAAGAAGAAGCATCTGCGGACAAATACAAAAAATCTTTCACAGACAAATACAAAATATCCGAAGCGGACATTGAAACGTATAAATTTCCTGGTTATGATCCAAATAAATTAAGAAAATCTGTCAATGATGTTATTGATGAATTTTTCCAAAAAATCATTTCCGGGCCGAGAAAAATAACACCACAAACTGATCATATTCTCAGACATAATAATGATCCAGAGCGCGGCGGCCGCCATATTTCACCAGAAATTGTCAATATAAATTCATCAATCGCGTGTAATCTTGTTTGTGACGTAATCGACGGTAGCTTTCAAATAAATCATTCAGAGTCAAATCAGACTCAACAAGGATATACTCTTTATACATTTACTCCAAATGTTTCTCCAGGTTATTTAATTATTCAAGAACCGATAAATCCAGTTTATTTACGCACACATAGTCAATATTTGAAAAGGATTAATTTTAAATTTACTGATCAAGACGGGTATTTACTTGATACTTGCGGAGAGATTTTATCAATAAATTTACAAGTAAAATCATAAAAATCTTCAATTATTCAATAAACAAATAAGTATAATAGTATGCATCAGCATGTGAAAGTTTTCGTACACGACAAAATTATTCTTGAAAATGCAATTAGGGAAATATTCGCGATGCCTCAAAAACAAATTCTCATTAGTGTAATTGTTGACGAATATGGCAGCGAAAACTTTCTATTGACGCAATTGCAACTAGATAAACTTCGACCTGAACATATTACTGAAATTTTACTCGAGCGAGATCAGATTTTACATTTCGTTCATTCGTGTATTAACATTGACGCGCTTAAGAAAATATTGTCCGCGAAGTAATTTTAAAATAAAATTCTTTATTGTTATAATTGTATTTACTGGTAAATTGCTCGTTAACTACCGCAAAAAGTAAAAAAATATACAAGTAATTATAGCAACGTAAAAAAATCATCAAAAAAAGTCCTGATAAATAATCATGGAAGAAATCATGTCGGGAATTATGTATGTAATTATGTCGGGAATTGCAGTAATTATGCCGGTAATTATAGTTATGCGCACCACGGTAATTGTGGGAGTAATTTCGTGTACATAAATATACTGATTTTTCGGTATTTATCCACGCAAAACCTCCACAATTACTTGCATGGGGTTAATTATTTCGGGAATTTGGTAATTATGTTGATAATCATAGTAATGCACAGCGCCGGTAATCATAGAAGTAATTTTGCACATGAATATGCTGATTTTTTAATCTTTGTCCACGCAAAACCGCTACAATTACCTGGACACATTTACAGCTATAATTATCGACATAATTACTGCTATAATTACTAAATAGGATGTTTTTTAATAATGTTTTCTCCACAATTACTTGTCCATGATTATTTAATCATATTTTCTGACAGCATATTTACATCTATGATTATTTTTATTTTTATTTTTATGATTACTTATAATGCCTAAAACTCCAACGTATTTATCTCCGGAAGCTGAGCAACAAATAATATCGATGCGAGGTGAATCCCCGCACAAAATCGCGCGCATGTACAATATTAGATTAACCAGATTATATAAAATCTGGGAAAAATCATACGTGAAAAAAGATTTTCATGCAGGTATTACTGGAACTGCACGAGGTGATAATTTAACAATGCGAGCTAGTAAAGTTATGTCTGACGTAAAATTAGCAAAGAATGAAATTGGATCAAATAAACAAACACTTGATCAGCTGCACGAAAAAAATAAACTTATTATTGAGCAAATTAACGCCGGTAAATCTAAACTTGACAACGACAACATGGAAATTAGAAAAATAAATAAACACATTGACAAACTGTCACTGACACGTGATAAATTACTCAGCGATTCTCAACAGATAAATATTGAAAATTGTAGACTAAAAAATCAACGTAACAAAACAAACAAATCCATAAACAGAAGAAAAAAAATCGTGAGTTGGATAAATCTGAGCCAACTATTGCTAAAATGATCAATGATAGTATTATCAGAACTTAATTGGTAATTTTATCAAGTAAATCAAACGGTGAATCATTGATTAGTTCATCGTCGTGTTTTTATTACGTAATCGCGAAAGTTCTTCTTCGTGATGTTTAATTTTTTCATTATCAGATTTGATGCCACCATCTTGGATAATTTATATGCGTCTTTTAAGATCTTTATTTCGCTGCTGACACATACCGGATAATTTTGTTTTCATGGTTTAAATTGTGATGCATAATTGGTAAATTTCATTTTTTCGCTCGTTGGGCATTTTTCCATACAACTTCGCTGATGCCTTTTCAAGAATTGCAACGAGACGATATTCATGCTTTAATGTATCTTTGTTGTGCAGTTGTGTAATTTCTATAACTTCGTATGTATCTGTGATATTTTCCAAGCTAAGATCGGGAATTTCTCCGATAATCTCGGAAAACCCAGATGATTTTAATGCATCAATGCATGCAATTATGTCGGTGATAAATTGTTGATCCATATATAATATACAAAAATATTTTGTTTCTTTAACATAATGTTCAAGTATAATATTAACTGTCAAATCGGTTCAAGCATAATAAAATGATATCCACGTGTCATATTTCGTCGAAAATTTTGATCTAATTATACCTGATGTGGCAAATCTTACCGCAGATGAATTAATACCAAAATATCTGGCAGCGGAATTCACTGAGTGAAATTTAATTTCATCAGATCCAATAACAGCAACAACTGGTCTGAAAGATCGTCTAGGTTTACCACGATTACCGTTATTTCTGCAGTTTTTTTCGTGACTCATCTTAAATTTGTTATTCTGTTATCGGTTTTAATGTTATTAATATGATCAATAACAAAACCATTCTTGATTGGTCCGTTGAAGCACTCATAAATGAATCGATGTGATAACATTCCAGGTCCATAAGGGATTTTGATGTTTATGTAACCACTATTACCGATATTACCAATAGGTTGCTTTAGTTTGCAGTGTCTAATAATTCCATCAGAAGATGCTTCATATTTATCAATTATGGGATGTTTTACAAATTTCATCTCCATTATTATAATATTGAAACATTCAAATAATTATCTAACGATTACGTTGTTACATGGATGTCTAGCGATATAACCATGCTCGGTAATGAATTTACCGTTTGATTTTTTTGTAATACTTGGATAACTCTTAGTATTTATTACCACCACAAGAAAAACGAAGTTGTGTTCGGCCTCGTACTCCGCGCTGGCAATTTATACAGCGAATGGGACCGTTGCTATTACGTTTTACATATTGTTCATGAAGTGAACAATATTCACTTGCACAGTTACGCGAGCATGTGTTGACGGATCCAATTGTCAACCATTTGCATTTGTCCATTTGTCTAACCATAATATGATTAAAAAATATTAAATAATTGAACATATAATTTTGTTTAAATATTATGGTTGATGAATTTGCATTTGCGCAAAAAGATCTATCTGGAAGATTTGATCTTGATAAGATACTAAAAAAAAAACCTGCGAAGAACTTCAATTAACAGAGCTAATAAAGATCTTATTGAAATTATTTGTAATGCCAAAAAAGAATTTTTTTATAAGGGAGCAACTTATACGTGGTCAACGTTCAGAATTATTCATGATAAAAAAACAATCGATGATATTATGAATGATGAGCGCGCCAAACAAATTATTAAGTACCTCAGCGAGGGAAATTATATCATGGAAATAAAATTTATTGTCGCTGTTGATTATGGAGATTGGATTATTCAGGATAAACGCGAACCTGTTCAGGATAATGGAAAAAATGTCAGAGTAAATAATAAATCTAGGCCTGGATTATTGACTGGACTAGACAAATCGTATTATGATCAATCATATCCTATAACTGCTGTTGTTTATGGATTGTATTTGTATAATGAACAACCACGTGTTGAAGATCTCGCTGCGATGAGAATTTCGTCAGGGTTAAATTGTGTCGCTGAACGAGTAACTGAGCATTTCCTAAATGCAACAAGAGGAAATAAACTGACGAATACACGAAAATCAGACATAAATGCGTGGGCTAAATCAGTTACAAATGGAGCCTCAATCAATGACGTTGATAGATTAGAAAAAAGTTAAAATTTCTGATAATTATATCAACGATAACTGGAGAAATATTATATGATTCAAAACATTACTTGAAATCTCGGGCTCCAATAAGAATTGTTGATCATAACGCACATGCGTGGACATCCGCGGTAATGATATTTCCACGGACGAGAACAGTTAAATTTCATGACGGAGATATATATGAATTTATTAATAGATTAAGCAAATCCGATCATGTATCGGTGTGGATGTTTTCAAGTTCAGAATTTAACCATTATGATCAGTTTGTAACGACACATGGAGATATTTATCGCGAAAAATTATTAAATGACGAAATGGCCAAACTTGCGCTGAGATACACCGATGATGCTGAAAAATTACTTAGTAATTGTTTTACTATTTCGTCAGTTGCGGCACATTTCGCTGCTGAGAAAAATTCATGGGAACCAATTCGATTTAATTTCATCGACGATGTAAAATTGAGTTCCGTCTAATACGGACATGGTGGTTTATGGAACACAAAATATAACAGCAATGATATGATATCGTTTGACATGGTTGCGTGTTATCCAGGAAATTTTCTCGGATACGGAGATTGTTGTGAGTACTTTGCGCGATTTGGACATCCAGGTCATATAATGACGCGTGTGGCAATAAATGGAACATTACCGGATTTTGACTTGACTGGATTTGCTCGTGTTGAATCATTTGAATTTCGTGATGATCTTCATGCAATTTATTATGTTTGGTTTGGAAAACATTTTCTGGTAAAGAAATATGCACCAGTAGTGCTGTTGCGATATATGCTTGATATGGGTTTATTAATACATTTGCATGTCAGTGAAGCAATTATATCGTATAATAAACAAACCGATGTTTGGCTGCCAGAACCAAGTAAAACTAATATATCTGATGTTAGAGCAGCATTTCCAGATCGCAACGAGGATGATATTCAGAAAATCTTTTTACAAATGACTTCTATGAAACCTAATGATAAATTTGAAAAGGATATCGGTAGAAAGATAATTGGTAAGTTTACCCAAGGAGGAGGACAAGATCATACAAGATCATGTTCAAGATTAATCATGGATAACGCAGAATTGGATTTTATATCAAAGATACGACGGAAAAATCTGTGTTTGTTAGTCAGAATAAAATTTACTTATCAGATGGAACTCAATTAGGAACAATTGTGAATTACAAAGATAGTGAATCACCGCAATTTACTCATTTAAGATCATCGTTGCTCGCTTATGCTTCAATAAATCTGCTATCGATGATAAATAAAGTTTCTGAATTCGCCGCTAGAGTAGCCACGGATTCATTTTATATTGATCGTTAACACGCCAAATCATTAAATTTACCCGCAGATGCACCATGGGGATCATGGAGAGAGAAAAAAGAAAATATAATTGGTTATGTTGAATCCGCTGATGTTCCAATAAGACCCGAGTATATAAAATCATGTGAAGATGATGCTATATCGACCGAGGATGGATTTAAAATTACACAAAATATTTCATCAGAACCATCCGTGTATGATCCTGTATCTAGAAATAGAACAGTTTATCTTAGTGGATGTAGCGGTTCCGGAAAAACAACTCGAGTAATTAAATTATTTCAGAATTCTGACATGATCGTGTTAACGCCAACACACAGACTTGCCAAGGAAATGAAACAACGAGGAGTAAAATCTTGCACGTATCATAGTTTTTTCAGATACAACGGAGAATCATGGACTCATGAAAGAATGGGTTCCAAATACATACCTAAAGTTGTAGTCTGTGATGAAATATGCACAGTATCGTTGGAAATATTGATAAAATTCATCACGTGGTTATTAACGAAATATACCAATATAATTATGTGCGGAGATCATGGACAGCCACATCCCATGTTCGGAAGATCTCCACATGAATGGTTGATAAATTTTGTGGATTATTATGGGGAAATTGATACCGATCATAGACCGCTTGCTTCAGATTTAAGAGAATTCAAAAGATTAATCAGATTAAAATCAAATCAAGTTCAATGTATCGTAATACGTATGATGATTCCAGAAACACCTAATAATGATTTTTGGAATCTGTGGACGCCGTCTGATTTAATAGTTGCGTCGCGTCGAGCAGTTCGAGATGAACTTATGAAGAAACTGTTTTTGCTGCATCGAGAAAAGTATCCACAGTTGCTGATGCCGATGTGTTATCGACCCACAGACACGCGAAAACAAAATGTTCTCGTTGATGTTCCAGGGCAGTCGGAACAACAAAATCTTTGTGTGAATGATGTTGTTGAAGTTTCTATTGACGCAGTTGAAAAAGCCGGGCCGTCGTAGAAACCTGGATATGCAATGACAATTCATTCATCGCAAGGTTTAACTGTTGATGCACGAGTTTGGATTGTGGATGATCATATTGAGTGGTCAAATTTGGTTTATTTGGCGGTTTCTAGAGTCAGAAGATTGTCTCAGTTAATGAGAATTATTCCACACGAGCAAGTTGAGGTTGCAAATAACGGCGCTGAAAACTTAGTAATAATTAAGGATAATATAACAAAAAAATTAGTTGGTTATCGTCGAAATGACAAAAAAAAATTATTACGTTTTTGACCTCGATGTGGATTTTTTTAATGAAATTACGACAAAAACAATCTGATCATTGCGTGAAATGTAATGCAATAATGTCATATGAAAATATCACCGCGGATATGAAACAATTCACCGTGGACAGAATTAATAATAATCTTGGTCATAAACGCGACAAGGTGATATTGACGTGTCTTGAATGTAATCGTGGCAATATTAGTTAAAGAAACGCGGTAATTGTGCATCTGGAATTACTTGTAATTGTTCACGCACAAATCCACCTTGAGGAGCGGTTGAATCTAATTTGTATATGTTTGATCTGCCCGTGGATGTAATTACAGAAGAAATTGTATGTGTAGTAATAGTCCAGATAGGATCAGTTGCTCTTTTGTTTTCCACCTTCAAGTTCACCTGGTTCATATAAATATCTTACGATGATATTACCTAATACTGGTTGTTGTGAATAATCACGCCGTTGTACAGGTATGTACGTTTTTTTAATTGCATCAATAGGTTTTAATGAAGTTGCACGAGTTATTTCATTATTTAATGCAGATATTACGCGAGGCAATATTAGAACATATTCGCGAGATCTCGTATTTTGAATAAGTTCTTTTGCATATTGATATCCAAATAACCGCTCAGCGAGTGTTCGATTGAATCGTTCAACAATTGCCTGATCACGATGAATTTCGGTATGTCCACGTCGTATTTTGGTATTATGACGAGCCATTAATGATGAAACTACACCAAAAAATTCTTTACCAGGATCAACTTGTAATAGTTTTGGCCATTGTAATGGTCCTCGTCGATAAATTCGTTTAAACGCATCGGCTATTTCTGTTGATGTTTTAGTTGATAATGGTTCAGCTTCTTTGTATCTACTTGCAACATCAACGAGTGTTAACGCTTATTTGTATGTTATTTGAAGTCGACCAATTTTAATATTATCATGAGGTAAAAACAGAATATCCGCTTGATGAACTTCATTAGGAACACTTACGTTAAAATGCGCGTAAATGATTCGTTTAGGCGGCGGAAGATAAATTTGCCATATTGATTGTTTTGATAACCACAATGCGGCGCTGGCACGTGTAACATTTGCTGATGCGGCAAGTTTATCAATTGCTGATTTACCTTTCCATAGTCCTTCTGGGCTGTAATAAATCGACTCCATTATAATTAATTACCAGCGCCAAGTAATAATTTACCTTTCATCGCGGATTTAATTAACCAACTAGATAATTTTTCTCAGAATGACTTATTTTTTATGGAATTTAATGCATTAATTAATTTTACCTTCGCGATATGTCTTTGTGCAAGATCTGAACTTCTATATGCTACATCATGAATTTGACATGCTTGATCGATCATATTTACTGGTTCTTCGCCATGTCGTGGTTGATCTTGGTTATCAAGTCTAATATCAAGTCGAGTTCCGGGGCCGCAATAATTATATCCAGGAATATGTTTTTCTCCGGGATATTTGGCCCATGCAGTTCCAAGTAATTTTGCCAATGACGCAGCAATATCACCACCAGATTTTAATGATTTATTGGTCAAGGAAATAAATTTATATTTTTTTGTACCACATCGTAAACATTTACCTGTTAATGCAGTTCTTAGATTTTTGTTTGAATCGTCGCTAGATGACCAGACTGTGTGCGCGCGCGACATTTAACACAATATAGAGCCATATTTATTATGGTGTTTGTATAATGGATGTTGTTGATTTTTCAGCAACACGAACACATGAACGTATAAAACATCATCCAGCGCTACCAAATTCTATCATAAAATGCATTGCTGTTAAGTGAATCTGATGTTGTTGAATTTATCACAGATATTAATGAAGCACCATCTGTTGATGATCTTGATGGAAGTATTAATAATTTAGTTGTGTACGACGACGTAATGCTGGATAAACAAACAAACCCAGCTAGAATATTTTCTCGAGGAAGGCATAAAAACACTGATATTATTTATGTCACACAAAGATACACGCAGATTCCGAAAGTGATCAGGGACAATTGTAATATTTTAGCTATTTTTAACGGCGTAGATACACACACGCTGAGAAATATTCATCAGACTTGGTGCAGCGGTGACATGGACATAGTCAAATTCAAAAATTTATTTTCAAAGGCTCAATCAACTCCGCATGGATTCATAACAATAAATTTGCACGACCCTGGATCACGATATCGTATCGGCGTTGACAAAATATTCATGTAAGCAGCAGAGGGAGCGAACCCTTACCTTTTTATAGAAAAGTCCAATCAGCGAAATAAACGTTAAAAAATAAAATATTATTTTATTAGCAATAATTATGGCAATAATCATTAGCAATTTAAGATCAAAATTATTGCCACCGCGCTATGAGTGATATATTATTGCAATATCATTTACGCGTTTATTTCGTCATTTGAATGATATTTTATTTTTTTACGTTTATTTCACTGATTGGAATCTTCTATAAAAAGGTGGGTTCGCTCCCTCTGCTGCTCAGCTTGAGTATTCCAGCATTTTGAAACAGTCAGTTTGGTTAGGTGTGTCCGTAGATCATGTGCAGTTTCCACAAGAACAAAATCGAATGAAATTTCATCCACAGTACATGAAAGCAGCATAGAGGTATGCGAGCAGTCTCTCCACTGTGCATGTTACAAATGCAAACAACTTCACGTTACAAGTGTAACTTTCTCCGAAGTACATACTATCTTTAGAGTTCCCTAGGAAAGGTTTCCAAACAAACTGTTATGAAAATGACGTCACTGTTGTGCGAATAACGTCACCGAGCAACCAAGAGAGAAAGAGAGAGGGAGAGAGAGATTTATTAGTTATCTTCCAGTGGTATTGCCTTGTTAATTTAGGCCTGGTATCAGCGAGATACATGATGTATTTCGAGTCTGGCTACATGGATCACAGGTATACCTATAATTACTACCTAATGCTAAAGCGTCTTCATGAAAATAATATTATTACATAGTAAACACACGTGAAATATTAATATATTCGTATGGGTTTGGTCTGCAAAGATTGTGTGAAGTGTTTGAGGTATAAAGATATTAAGATACTTCAACAAAGAGTTAACGATCGTTTCATAAAAAAATTATATAGTGATATTACATATTTATTAACGCGATGAAGTTAAGATATCTTAAATCCTTGTTAAATACCCAAACATTTTATATAAAAACGACTTACATGAAAATTTAGAAAGAGAAATCTTACATGTTGATGTTCCATACATAGTATAGGTCTACACGGGGTTTTGGTACATACAGAAGTATTCTGAATGAATTCTAGTGGTGCTCCGAATAAATTCCAATTTTGAGTGTGCTGATGTGTCATTAATCTCGATATTGATATTGTGCCAATTGTCTTGATTTATCACAGTGATATAAATCAAAATGTCATTGAATGAATTTACGACAATACCAAAATACTAATTTAGTCCAAAAATATTGAGCATTTTATAATTCCAGTGAATAATATCAATAGTTCTAGTACCGTGTGTCCTGATTGCATTAATCGGTCTGGCTTGGTCCTTTGTCGTATTTTTGAACTAATGCATTACAAATACCAACCAATACTGAAATTTGTATGAAGTTTTCTTATTAATGAAATAAGAAATTAAGGTTTTTTTTCTTTCTTCTCATAACATATTGATTCTGGTTGCAAACATTTGATGAAAAAGAAAAGAAAAATGCCGCGTCGATGTCTCGCCTCCGTCTCGCAATCCCGATTTTAAAAAATTCGATGCTAATTTATTGTGGAAGCTCTTCACCGAAAAGTCCTATCGAGTTTGATTCTTGTCGAGGCTAGTAACACCGTAAACAAATTTTCGCCTGCAGAAAACCCATTTATTATCCGAAATGAGTGGCAACAGCAAATCAATGTGCGTAGTTTTTAGACATTCTTACTGAATTTTGTTATGGATCTAAAGTATATGTTGCACCCCAAAACTGTATTTTGAATCGAGCTACAACTATAATAACAAAAAAAGCGCCAACACCGACGCACAACAACAGTGAACACCCGTGAAATATTTAAAACATTTGCTCAGTCATCAATGATTGCATATTACTAAGATGGCGTGTACCTAATTTATGATGCCTTTTATTTTCGTGGTGTTTTTATGTTAAGTTGCAGAAAATACTATATTCGAGGCTGAATGTAAGACTCTTGATTTCAAGCTACTAGATTTGATTGAAGGGTAACTGGTCAGAAAGGACCTGGACGTAAGAGGCCCGGGCTAAAAAGGACCGTTTAAAAGATTGATTAATAATAATAATAATAATAAAAAGACAGCTTTTCTACAATACCCATATCTATTCACGTCTAAGTCAATGACATTTTTACATATATTGCTAAAACACTGAGCTGCAAACACTGACGCACTGGTCATTGAGGATGAACACCAATACTAAAATAAAGCAGTGATAGCAAACAGCAGACCTAAACAGATTACACAGATTGTAGTACCGATATCAGGAAGAATCACTATGACATTATACTTTTCACACTTCCTTTTCTTGTATTCTCTATCAGATTTATTTAATATGTTAGGAAACTTTGATAATCACAATTAAGAAGCAAAAACAAGTCTTTATGATCACAATTCTTTCCCATGCCTCCAGTCTCAACAGAGCTCAATGTGTTATATGATTTTAACAGTTTTTGTAGCGATTACTGAGATAATCCTGACTGAACTACCCCAGGCGATTATCAGTAAACTTCAGGGGTATGGTGGTACTTGTGCCTCTTTCTTCTCTTCACTGATGACATTTTATTCATCATCATTTATACCTTTTTTTTTGATAACATATATCTTTTAGTGAACTTTCCTTATTTTACATTGTCTGATATTTTCAATATATTCAACATGAATAATTTATGTATCATTCAAAATTACTGTGACTTTATCAAACAATTAAGATTTTGTAGCTACTGACCTTGGGTTACTTACTTATATAATGAAATCATTGCCATTTTGTTTATAAAAGAGAAAATGTATGAATATGTAATATTCATAGATCTCACATTATAGTTTTTGGACCCACAATGGAGAGATGCTCAGTTGCTTCAAATAATTTTCTTAGAAATGTTCAATTGAGCCATACATTTCTGTATCAGTTGTCGATACAGTATTGCAGTAAAGTGAAATAAAAATTTGGCCCTATATGTGTAATGTAAGCCTTAATCTAATTAGCTTTGTAATATCACTTGACATAAAAGTAATCAGATATTCCACGCTGGATTAGAACTGATACACGTCAACAACTGGTTTATGTTATACATTCACTAGGATTTATGTTCCATGGGAAACATGCTCTCAAGGCAGTCTTTACTCCCTTCCTAGCTGTATTGATGTCTTGTATTTAATAAATAGTACAGAATGCCTCTGCAGTTATTCTTCAATAACAAATAACATCACAAAAATATGTAGTATTAAATCAAAATGTGTGAACTTTGCATCACACGTACAGTTCCATAATTTAATTTTTCTTTAAACATGTATTTATGATTTTGTATGTGATTCTTTTCTTGTCTTAAATGTCCAATAAAATCATCTTTTCGTATGAGATATACTGATTGCCAAATATTTGATCTTCAGTTGTAACACCATGTTTCAACATTATTTTCTACCCCTTTTTTTACATTTTGTGATCTACACTAGGAAAACAAAGTCTTGGAAATTTTGAATTAACTTTGACAGCCACAATGTGCAGTTTTGTTGTGTTGTAAGGTTTTTGGTTTAAAAGTGAATATCTGTGTATGCATGTTTTTATAGTTTGATGATTATTTGTTGCAGTTATTGTAGAATTGTGAGAAAAAAACCTAAAACGTCCAGATTATTTGGTATTATTGTAAAGCTACAACTGTCTGTCTACCTTTATATAATACCACCCACTTTAGTGTATCATACAAGACTTTGTCACTACAGAGCTCGGCAGTAGGCTACTACCTGCGGCCACATAAATGCGGCGGCAGGGGTTAATGAGTTAAATCATACATTATAATTTTTATAAAAAAATTAAGCACATGTATTAACGATATTGAATGTATGTGAAACAGGAAGAGTTAATAGTCTTTGCAAATGAAAATATTCATCCATCATTAATGAAATCGTCACTACTTAATTTAGGCATTACCATGACAAATTTGGCATGCACAAACCATACGTGGGTTACACTAACACGTATTCAGTCTTGATGTGTTATAACAAAGATATTAGTGATTCGGTTTACTTCCAATGTTTTCTTACATGATTATTATTTGCCTTCTTTTAACTTTCTGACACATTCAGTAAATTGTGTTATTTTCTTCTTTGTTCATTTTACATAGAACAAGTAGTAGTATGCCGTAATTATTTTCATGGTCACTTGACGTATGATTGTGATATACTGCACAATGATTTTCTGCTGCACATTATTTATAGACATTTCACAGTAAAACAAGGATTTGATATTTACATATTAGTTACTTTTAGTAGAAATGATACTAATAATTGGTAATTGATACATAAATGGGCCTTTTTGGGCCAGGCCTTTTAAGCATTATTCCATTTTGTTTTGGTCGAGGGCCATTTTGACCCTGATCCATTCACAGACCATGCCATTTGTTTCTAACACTCCTACTGATTTTAAATACAAAAGGCTTCATGAATATGAAAAATGCACAGTAATTTCATTTATTGATTTATAATGTCTAACGTGATTGTCGTAGGGTTCCTAACACTTAACTTGGCATTTCGAATCAAACCGGAGTTTCTTGAGTAACAAGGTCGGCATATTTACATGGGCCATCTATGATTTAAAGCAACAGATGTGATGTAGTTCAACCATCGTTTATGATGTCAATAATTATGTAAATTTTGGAGTTAGATCTCCTTGAAAACATATATACAGGAGTTCTCCCTTTTTATTTGTTCAGTTTGTTTAAAAAAAATGTTAAATCTATAGTACAAGTCACAAGGGTCATGTAGGCATTCAACACTGACTATTTCAGTTATGGGTGTAATATGTTAGAATTTGTTTCTACATACATGTACCTTTAAGTGGCAAGTATTCACTTCATTTGGACTTGTATACATCCATATTCCTTTGAAAGGTCATTATTTAGACGCCATGAGAGGTGCATACGGCAAAATCAATGTTAAAGTACATAGACATTTTTGGACTAAATCAACCTAACAGTGTGATTAAGTACGATCTGGATTGAATGTCACATGCTGTGATGTCACAACGAAAGCTATGCATATTGATAAACAAATTTGTACTACCCTTGATTGTGATGATTCCAATCAACACACTCTTATTTTGAACCAAGTTTAGTAGATGGCCACCACTGTAAAAGTCCTTAGCGATAGATAATCTTCATCTGGAAGTTTCTTGGGACAGTTAAGTTTCAGAGCATTAAATGATCAGGATTGAATAGACTTTGGTTAAACAAAATTAGTGTTAAATTTAAAAAAATAACAATTTATATTTAATTTGAAATGAGTAAATATGTATACATGACCCATGTGACTTGTACTATAGACATTGCAAATATTGGACAGAGTTGAAAAAAAAGTTTTACAGAAATGGACTACCAGTATTCTAGAAACCAGAAAAGGACAGTGAGCAGCCTGTCTCTTTGTTTATATCAGAAGCTTCTGTTCACTTGGAAATGCAATACGTAAGCAGTTGGGGATCCCTTAGTGACAATCAGGCTAAAAAATTTTAAACCAATGAATGAAATAACTAACTTCTCTGCTTTTTTATATCCTTGATCTTTTCATTTTTAAAATTGGTATGGGGGGGGGGGTACAAATGAGAGGCTGTGTGAATACTATAATACTAATATTAGTACATCTACTTTATGGATGGGGTACTAACAAGCCTACTGTATCAATGAAGCAGCACTGTGTTTTATACCTGGTGCTTTTTCAGCCCACAGTAAAGAATCTGAGTACATGTATACACTGAAAGAAATTAAATAGTCCTTGTCTTTAATACCAGAATTGCTGTATATCATGGTAGAAATATGTGTACAGTATCATTTACCAACTTTATTGATTTTTTCATTTGGATCATCCACTGTATTAGTTAAATCAATAACTGCTTCCATATTTAGTCTCATTTATTTGTGTGCTATATAAGAACATTGCTGCCTTATTTGGACATGTAAACAGATCATAGTAAATATGGTATACATATGATAGAATATCCAAATATGGCATAACGAGCCATATTTAAAACAATATGCCATGAGAATCTCATATTATCTGTGAGGGTGGACAAGTTGAGGTTAGCATAAACATTCAGATATAATTTACCTGATTTAATATTATCATTAGCCAAGCTTCATGAAAAATATAAGTAGCAGATATTAACTGTCATAATCTTGTCTTTGACAATAGTTTTATTAGCTCCATTGTAAGGTGTACAATGAAATTGTTATAATGTCTAGGTTACATTAGCACTTCCAGTAAATATTTGATATAGAGTGTAACCCACAACAATCTACGGTGGTGCACTGACTAAGTTGATCAGACATGGCCCAGAACCAATTAACTTTTCCATTGCTCCTCTATCTTCTGCCAAATCCATTGTGAGGCTTCTTATGCCCTTTTTCCAGCCTTGGTGATTGAATTCCTGTGGCTAGGTCCAGTAATCCAGACTCCATGTCATGCCAATAGGTCTGCCTTGCAAAGCCATGGCATCTTATTTCCACTGATAGATTCCAGACCTAACATCTGTTCTGGTGGCACTCATGGATGAGTGGATGAGGTCAATTTCCTTTCATGGGCCTCCTCCTTTCATAGCACTATCAGTTACAGCAAAATCCCCTGCTCAGAATTTGCAAGTTCCCCACAAAGTTTACAGTTTGGGTTATCATTTATTCCCCATGTCTTGGCATCAGCTCTTCAGATGTCACTCTAAGATAGTTTCCTGGATCTCACACCTTCCCAGTGAAGGCAATCACCATACTTCATCAGGCCAACATTTTTGAATTGTCTGCCTTCCTCTTCTGCGAGATGTACTTCTTTCTAGGCCATGGAATACTTCTCATTGATGCTTGCTGCTTGCAATGTAGATATTTTCAGACTTTTCAGCCCCAGCCTTCCTGTTGCTACTGTTCTTACCATGTCACTGTCTCAGTCTGGGTTTTACCTCTTCAACTGCCTTTGCTACTGCCCACTTTCTTCTCATCTATACCTCCACTGGTGCTTCTCTCACATTTTCATCTGCACTGCCTTTCAACATCATCATTTGCGTGGCTTAGTCATCTTGAATTCTTGTCATTGATGATATTGGTAACTGAAGCTTGCTGCCAGTACTGTACAATCTGATGCTACTGAAGCTCCTGCCAGTACTGTACAATCTGATACTACTGAAGCTTGCTGCCAGTACTGTACAATCTAATACTACTGAAGCTTGATGCCAGTACTGTACAATCTGATGCTACTGAAGCTGCTGCCAGTACTGTACAATCTGATACTACTGAAGCTTGCTGCCAGTACTGTACAATCTGATACTACTGAACCTTGTTGCCAGTACTGTACAATCTGATACTACTGAAGCTCCTGCTAGTACTGTACAATCTGACACTACTGAAGCTTGATGCCACTACTGTACAGTCTGATACTACTGAAGTTCCTGCCAGTACTGTACAATCTGATGCTACTGAAGCTTGATGCCAGTACTGTACAATCTGATACTACTGAAGCTTGATGCCAGTACTGTACAGACTGATACTACTGAAGCTCCTGCCAGTACTGGACAATCTGATACTACTGAAGCTCCTTCACACTCCCATCCATCATCACAGATATGTAATGAAAATTATCTCAACTGCTTCTATATCTGTCAACTGGACTTGGTATAGTAGAAGTGACTAAAGGATTCTCGGTAGAATACTTGATGGTATCACCAGGCCTTGTTCTTCTGAGGTAGCTCAGTCTTGTCTATGGCTCCATGCAGTCTTTGGCTTGTCTCTTTATGTTTGCCACAGTCTCAGTGTCAGTCCTTAAAGAATTTGCTGAGGCTTTTAACTGGTTGTTAATTCAGTCCTGGTATCATTAACTCTCCTATTCTGAACCTGTATCTATCTTGCATTTTCACTTTCTTTAGGACCAGACTTCTTGACTTTGATGACTTCAACTACATCCTGTCCCAGTTTCTCCAGTCTCTGAGATCTTCTTAGATCTATCAATCTTTTAGTACTGAATAGAAATTAAAAAAATACACAAATGCTAATTAATTTGTGCAGCTAGTTTTGCATTTACTGTATGCTTCTTCTGTTATACAAAACGTTTTAAAAAAAACAGGTGATGTCAGTATATTTAGGCAGAGGCTATTTGCACACCTCATCTGGAAAGACTACTTGCATGGACACTGTGTATAATTTGTTTAAAGCTATTTGTATTGCTGCCACATAGTGGAGCTGTGAAATATACTAATGATTACCTTTAATCCCATTTTTGTAAGCTCTTATTGTTAAACTTGTACAGCTCTATACTCCTTCACCTGTGGTAGAATTTGAGTGAATAATGTCAAATTTTTATTGGATGTTATTGCTAAAACATCAGGCTCCTGTGATCTCATGGGTAAAAATATTCAGTATTTTCACCTAGTTGATGAACCTTTTCCATTTTTCACTCAAGACAAACTTTCTTGTTATTTTATGCTCAAAAGATCTGGCTATTTAAAGTGTATTAAGAGTTTGACATATTTGTTAGGTAATATCTGCTTATTACCATTTATGTTTTGCATTGTTTTGTGTAAATTCACACAGTAAATCTGAGTGACATTATTCATTGTTTTGTATAGGCATACAGTAAATTTGAGTGACATTACTCATTGTTTTGTGTACAGTCACACAGTAAATCTAAGTGACATTCATTGTGTAGTCACACAGTAAATCTGAGTGACATTAATCATTGTTTTGTGTACAGTCACACAGTAGATTATTCATTGTTTTTTGTACAGTCACACAGTAAATCTGAGTGACATTATTCATTGTTTGTGTACAGTCACAGTAAATCTGAGTGACGTTATTCATTGTTTGTGTACAGTCACACAATAAATCTGAGTGACATTATTCGTTGTTTTGGGTACAGTAACACAGTAATTCCGAGTGACATTATTCATTGTTTTGTGTACAGTCACACAGTAAATCCAAGTGACATTATTTATTGTTTTGTGTACAGTCACACAATAAATCTGAGTGACATTATTCATTGTTTGTGTACAGTCACACAATAAATCTGAGTGACATTATTCATTGTTTTGTGTACAGTCACACAGTAAATTTGAGTGACATTATTCATTGTTTTGTGTACAGTCACACAGTTAGTGACATTAATCATTGTTTTGTGTACAGTCACACAGTAATCTGAGTGATATTATTCATTGTCTTGTGTACAGTCACACAGTAAATCTGAGTGGCATTATTCATTGTTTTGTGTACAGTCACACAGTAAATCTGAGTGGCATTATTCATTGTTTTGTGTACAGTCACACAGTAAATTTGAGTGCATTATTCATTGTTTTGTGTACAGTCACACAGTAAATCTGAGTAGCATTATTCTTTATTAGTCAAAGGTAACAAAACATACACCAAAAGTAAAACATAAAAGATCTTTGAGTGTGATTTGATCCTGGATCATTTGTGTGATAGGTCAACATATATCCACACATAGGTCAACACATATCAACATATAGATCGACACATATCCACATATAGGTCAACACATATCCAATTATAGGCCAACACATATAGACACCAGTCACAGTACATTGTTTTAATCCCTACAGTGAGACAAACACCAGTCACAGTACACTGTTATAATCCACATTGTGAGACAGACACCAATCACAGTAAATCATTATAATGAACACTGTGAGACACACACCATATCATAATTACTGTAATCCACACTGTGACAGACATCATATCAAAATTATTGTAATCCACTTTGTGAGACAGACACCAATCACAGTACATTGTTATAATCCCTACAGTGAGACAGATACCATATCATAATTATTGTAATCCACACTGAGACAGACACTATATCATAATTATTGTAATCCACACTGTGTACCAGACACCATATCATAATTATTGTAATCCACAGTGAGACAGATACCATATCATAATTATTGTTTTCCACATAGTGAGACAGACACCATATCATAATTATTGCAATCCACACCAAGACAGACATCATATCAAAATTATTTTAATCCACATTGTGAGACAGACACCAGTCACAGTACATTGTTATAATCCACAGTGAGACAGACACCAGTCATAGTACATTGTTATAATCCACAGTGAGACAGACACCAGTCATAGTACATTGTTAGTGAACAGCAACAGTGCAAAAAATTTAGTGCACAGCCACCATATGAGATAGACCTTATGGAACAATTTCTTTTTTATCATCTTTTGTAGTCCAGTCATTTGACTGCCAAACCTGTAATGGTATTAATGCGTATATGTTATGTTTAGATAAGTTTATGTCATTCAGAATATTTTGGACTTGTCTTTAATGTATTGACCAGTCACTGTTAAAAAGCTTGCCAATAGATTCCCATGATTCCAGAATGAATATTGTTATCTGCCACAACCATTTGCAGTTAATGAGACTAAACATAGATACCTTTCTATAGCAAAATAAGTTTTTGACTCCAGAGCTTTCGACCTTATCATAAGGACTTCACTAGACTTCTGGACTGGATTTAAATAATCAACTAAATGTTGATCACGTGACTAAATTCTTCTGTACAAGGCTGGAAGTTCCAATATGGAACCATGGTTCAACACTGGCTTCCCCCACCATGATTTTCCTGCATTTTGCACAGAAATAAGATGATGTTGCCATGTTTTGTCATTTGGTTTGATTGTTGTTGTTGCTGTTGTTGGGTTTAACGCCATTTTTCAGCACAAGATAGGCTATACATGGCAGACAGTATAACTGGTTGAGGAGGATCCTGGATAATCTGGGAATAACCACCAACATGAGAAGCTACTGGCAGGCTTTCTCACATACCCTCGTTAGCCAAGCCTGAGACTCGAACCCATACAGACAGAGGTGAGATGGCAGTGATCCGGAATGGTGAGCACTTTAGACCACTTGGCCACTTGGGCCCCTCAAATGTTTGAAAGATGAGTCTTAGAAACTTAATAGAAAAAGAGGGTTTTGTGGAATGATGTGGAGTTGAGTAATATTTAGTAATAAATCAAATATTGCTATTGGACATAATGTGTTATCAGTAGTTGTTGGACATATTCAAAGTTATTGGACATAATCATTGTAATATTAGTAGTTATTGGACATAATCATTGTGATATTAGTAGTTATTGGACATAATCTTTGTGATATTAGTTGTTGTGGGGTTTAACGCCATTTTTCAGCACACGATAGGCTATACATGGCGGTCAGTATTAATGGTGGAGGAAGAACCCGGGAAAACACCGGAAAGAACCACTGACCCACGAGAAGCTACTGGCAAGCTTTCTCACATACCCACATTGGCTGAATCCTAGACTCGAACTGCCGCAGACAGAGGTGAGATGGCAGTGATCCGTAACGAAGAGCGCTTTAGACCACTCGGACACTCGGGGCCCCTGTGATATTAGTAGTTGTTGGACATAATCATTGTGATATTAGTAGTTATTGGACATAATCATTGTGATATTAGTTGTTATTGGACATAATCATAGTTATTGGACATAATCATTGTGATATTAGTAGTTATTGGACATAATCATTGTGATATTAGTAGTTATTGGACATAATCATTGTGATATTAGTAGTTGTTGGACATAATCATAGTTATTGGACATAATCATTGTTATTGGACATAATCATAGTTATTGGATATAATCAATGTGTTATTAATACTGGACACAATCAATGTGTTGTTAATAATCATTGGACATAATGAATGTATTATTAGTAGTTATTGGGCATAACCATTGCTATTGGACATAAACAGTGTGTTATTAATAGTCATTGGACATAATGTGTTATTAGTAGTTATTGGACATAATGTGTTATTAGTAATTATTGGGCATAATCATTGTTATTAGACATAATCATTGTGATATTAGTAGTTATTGGACATAATCATTGTTATTGGACATAATTATGTATTATTGTTTGCTGATCTTCATATTAAGCATATGATCCTAAGTGCATGTGCCTATCCCAGTAATGGGTGGTATCAATAATGGCACCAATTTGCATCACTTCTATTAGTGTGGCGATTTTTTGTAAAGTTATAGTGAATGCTGATGTTGAAAAATATTGTAACATTCTTGATCAACATCTTGGTCCAGCTTTAGCCTAACATTTTAATTATAAATTCTTCAAGGACGATGATGCCCCACTGCTCCATCAGAGTTTTGAAATGACTATCTGTTTACATCCACCATTTTGACCTTTTCATGGTACAGTATTTGAATAACTTTGAAATGTCTGTCTTCAGGGAAAACCAGGCCAAGTTCTGCCAGGGCAGAGTCACTCTGGTGGAAAAGCATTTCGGATTACTTTGCCATACTCTTGGCTCCATCACAAGAAAGACAGCCCGCCTTCGCGATAAAGGTAAAACTTTACTTTTCTTTGAACAAAAGTATGATCACCATCCAGGTTGTAAACTTAAATAATTACAATTGAATTTACTGAAGACTTTTTAAGACTGTATATTTGTATTATTGGATGTTAAAGATATGAAACTGCAGATTTCTATAGTGACACATGTAAAATGAATGAAATGTTTTGTAAGATACCGTGATACATTTTATTGATTTATATTACAGTATCTTTGAATTTGAAAGAGTATAATCTGTGGATCAACATGGTCAGTCCCTAGATATGGCACAAAGAAATAAATTTATTTTTAAGACTTTCAATTATATGGCTGAGGTTACTTTAATGTTTAAATTTTGTATTTTGGTAAGTTTTTCTGGCTCTGTTTGCATCTTTGTATGCAGATATGCCTTGTTGAATACATTACCGCTGTGTCAAACATAGATCACAGTGACCCTTATTTTGTGTACAGTCTTTTTGGTTAAGTTATATATTTAGGTCAGTTTTATTGAGCACGGTATGTAGAAGCATCTTGGTGAAGACAATGTTATTTACCATATGACATTAAGTTCAAGCTTTAGTGACTGGTTAAGTTGTGTATTCTGGTCAATGTTTTGGGCATATTGAGCAAGAGAGTTATGTAACTTGGTGTATAGATGTGACTTACAGAGTGGTACATCACCATCTTAGCCAAAGTAGGTCACAAGGACTAGTCATGCATTCTCATTCAAAATTTCATGCTTCATTGCCTTCGGATAAATTTTGTGTTATGGGGTCAGTTTCACGTGCATATTTTAACTGCATGTTCATACAAAAAGGGAGTGGCTGGGCATTCATATTATATAAACCCATTTCTAGTTTATTTTTACAACAGTGTCATTTAGATAATTTAGAAAAAATATTATGTGCTTTAAGTTATATAAGCTATTTGCTTGATTAACCATTGGGTTGCTTTGGTAGCTTGTCTTATGTAGTTACTGTTGTATATCTGTTTTAGGTGACCTTCTGTCCAAACAGCTGTTACAGTATGCCGAGTCAGAGAATATCAGTCACTCCAGTAAAGTGGGTGTTGTTCACTTTGCTGAGAGCATTGCAGCCATTCAGGACTACCGGCAGGCAGAGGTATAAGTTGATTTGGAACACATTTTTTTCATTGTGTCTCTAACTTTGCATTAAGGATGATTAGTATGTAAAATATATGGAGTACGTAAGTTTTTGAAAAATGTATACTTTTACATATTTAAGTGTCCAGTGAATCCAAAAGTACAAAAGAATGTATTGGTTATTGCATTTTGTATAGTTAAATGTTATCCCAATGTTAGGGTTGTAACATAAAAACATATAGAAAACATTCTTCTGTTATCCCCATGTTGGGGTTATAACATAGAAACATATAGAAAACAGTGCTCTGTTAACCCCATGTTAGTGGTATAACATAGAAATGTATGGAAAACAGCGCTCTGTTTCCAACTTTACATAAAATACTAGAAATTTGAGTATTAAAAATTAAGAATATTTGCACAGGCCAAAGATCAAGGAATTCCTTTTTTCCATTGCATAGAGAAGAGAGTAATATGTTACCATGACGCAGTTATTAATTCTCTTTGTAATTCCAGGACAAAAATTAGGCCAATATTGGCAGGTCATAATCTCTGATAATTTTCCAAGTTGTCAAATACTTTCTGTTGATCTTATCATTTTCATTCTCAGCACTGGTTTTGCAATTATTAAAATTGTGTAATATTTTGTACTTTTGTTTTATTAAGTAAAATACAGCAGTTGCAAACAAAGTACATATTCGTAGCTGCAAGATTATGATGTGTCACACAGAAAAATTAATTTTGACTCATGTAACCATGAACATGACTGTTCTCATAAAAACAGGATTTCTTGTAAATTTGTTTGAAAAAAAACAACAAAATGAGACCTTTTTGAGATCATGATATATGCCAGTAACCTGTGTCCTGTTAAACAGTAAACGGTTGTGATTTACATACCTTAATGCCTATTGCTCATGGATGGCTATCACCACTGGGCAGTTAATACAATTGTCATACAGGTGCATAAAAAATAAATTGGTCAGAGATGAACAGCCAACATTTCAGAGATTACTTAATTGGTTGACAGCAATTATGGTGAGTCTGTCTCTTGCTAGTCCTTTCAGCATTGTATGAGTAAAGTGAACTGATATAAAAAAGCAACCCACTAAAAATTTGAAGCATCATAAAACAAAAATGGATTTTGAAGAAACAAAATGTATCAAACATTATTGGCTAGTTTCTTGATTGCAACAATTCATTAGAGTTTGATTTTATTCTGTACATCAAGTGCAAAACATCATTTTTTCAGTAGTTGGAATAAAAAAAAGTTTAGAGCATTGTGTGATACTTTATTAATTTTGATGGCATTGCTGAAATGTATCTGTCACTCATGGAGGGTTCCATTTGTGATGCAAGCAGATCTAAAATTTCAGAACTCACTGATTGATGGAATTAACTTTATGAGGTGCAGCAGCAAGGGGGAACACTTTATACTTTGCACATACTGCAAACACTCAACACTTTATACTTTTGCAAACCCTCAACACTTTATACTTTGCACATACTGCAAACACTCAACACTTTATACTTTGCACATACTGCAAACACTCAACACTTTATACTTTGCACATACTGCAAACACTCAACACTTTATACTTGCACATACTGCAAACACTCAACACTTTATACTTTGCACATATTGCAAACACTCAACACTTTATACTTTGCACATACTGCAAACACTCAACACTTTATACTTTGCACAAACACAGTATTGACATTAGTTAATCTGGACTATATAACATTCTTCATCACAGTAACATCAATCTGCATTAGGGTAGATGCATTCCAATAACATACCATAAAGTGTTTAATGAGTACACCAACAGTACCATCAAGTGTCTATTGAGGACACCAACAGTACCATAAAAGGTGTCTAATGAATACACCAACAGTACCATCAAGTGTCTAATGAGTACAACAACAGTACCATAAAATGTCTAATGAGTACATAGACAGTACAATAAAGTGTCCAATGAATACACCAGCAGTACCATAATGTGTCAAATGAGTACAGAAATAGAACCATCAAGTGTCTAATGAGTACACCAACTGTACCATCAAATGTCTAATGAGAACAACAACATTAACATCACTTGTCTAACGAGTACATCAACAGTACCATAAAGTATATAATGAGTGCAACAACAATACCATCAAATATCAAATGAATACAACAAAAGTACCTTCAAGTATCTAATGAGTAAAACAGTAGTGCCATCAAACATATAATGAGTAGAATAACAATACCATCAAGTGTCTAATGAGTACAGAAACAGTACCATCAAGTGTCTAATGAGTACAGAAACAGTACCATCAAGTGTCTAATGAGTACAGAAACAGTACCATCAAGTGTCTAATGAGTACAGAAACAGTACCATCAAGTGTCTAATGAGTACAGAAACAGTACCATCAAGTGTCTAATGAGTACAGAAACAGTACCATCAAGTGTCTAATGAGTACAGAAACAGTACCATCAAGTGTCTAATGAGTACAGAAACAGTACCATCAAGTGTCTAATGAGTACAGAAACAGTACCATCAAGTGTCTAATGAGTACAGAAACAGTACCATCAAGTGTCTAATGAGTACGAGAACTTGATACTCTTGCATGATAAATGATATATTTACAGTTAGACAAGGCAAGTGACACAAATGGGAATTCAAATTTCTGGATCATGTTATTAGTGTCTATTGAGCACAGTGAACAAATGGTTTTAATAATTAACTCCAGTGCTTAGTTTCTGGTCCATACCATTCATATGTAACAAGATTTCACAGTCTTATTATCTTTGCCTTGTTAAAGGTATATGTGAACTACTGCATTTTCTCATTCATGATCATTATTATAGAGATAAGGTGTATCAGGCGAGTTTGATGAAGGAGATGAAATATTAACCTTGATGAGGGAGGGGAAACAGTAACCTTGATGAGGGAGCAGAAATAGTAACTTGATGAGGGAGGGGAAACAGTAACTTTGATCAGGGAGGGGAAACAGTAACCTTGATGAGGGATGGGGAAACAGTAACCTTGATGAGGGAGGGGAAGCAGTAACTTTGATGAGGGAGGGGAAACAGTAACCTTGATGAGGGAGGGGAAACAGTAACTTTGATCACGGAGGGGAAACAGTAACCTTAATGAGGGAGGGGAAACAGTAACCTTGATGAGGGAGGTAAGCAGTAACCTTGATGAAGGAGGTAACTTTGATGAGGCTTGATGAGGTAGGGGAAACAATAACCTTGAAAAGCATAGATTCTCATTGCATGTTTGCATCATATTTATATCTGTGAATAAAATGCCATGCATATCTGCAAAATACTTGATTATTTTAGCTGTGAATACAATGGCATTTTTTTCTGTAACATGCTTGATTTTATAGCTGTGAATAAAATGGTATTCAATTCTGTAACATGCTTGATTATTCTTATAAGACAATTATTTTATGCTCAGGTTCAGAGATTGGATGCAAAAGTCGTGACGCCTTTGTCCACATATGGTAACAGATGTAAGGAGATAAAGGTAAGGTAGCACCTCATTCCTTCATAAATTAAATTTTTCATTTCTAAAATATGTCACTTTTATCATTTCCATCGGTAAATTAACTTTACATTATTTTTTAAGATACAGTTTTCTTGATAGATTTACTAAAAATATTGTTCTTTCTAAACTTTTGACTTAAAATGTATGGATTGTTGGTAGATCTATGATGCTGATCACAGGAGTCATTACATTTCCATTTTCACTGTAATGGATTCTTCACATATCTAAAATGCTGATCGTCTGAGCCATTAAATTTTCATTATTATTGTAATGGATTATTGGCAGATCTACGATACTCATCACATTATTTTAATGGATTATTGGCAGATCTGTGATGCTCATCACATTATTGTAATGGATTATTGGCAGATATCACTTTATTGCAATGGATTATATTGGCAGATGTATGATACTCATCACAATATTGTAATGGGTTATTGGCAGATCTATGATTGTCATCACATTGTAATGGATTATTGGCAGATCTATGATACTCATCACATTATTGCAATGGATTATTGGCAGATCTATTATGCTCATCACATTATTGCAATGGATTGTTGGCAGATCTATTATGCTCATCACATTATTGTAATGGATTATTGGCAGATATCACATTATTGCAATGGATTATTGGCAGATCCATGATACTCATCACATTATTGTAATGGATTATTGGCAGATCTATTATGCTCATCACATTATTGTAATGGATTATTGGCAGATCTATGATACTCATCACCATATAATTATAATTAGCACATTACATTAATATCATTAAAGTCTGAATGATGGAAGAAGCTGCTGTGCCACAGTGGTTACTCTCAATGGTCAAATCCTGCCCACACTGCAGTGCCACAATGATTACTCTCAATGGTCAAATCCTGCCCACACTGCAGTACCACAATGATTACTCTCAATGGTCAAATCCTGCCCACACTGCAGTGCCACAGTGGTTACTCTCAATAGTCAAATCCTGCCCACACTGCAGTGCCACAGTGGTTACTTTCAACAGTCAAATCCTGCCCACACTGCAGTGCCACAGTGGTTACTTTCAATAGTCAAATCCTGCCCACACTGCAGTGCCACAATGATTACTCTCCATTGTCAAATCCTGCCCACACTGCAGTGCCACAGTGGTTACTCTCAGTAGTCAAATCCTGCCCACACAAGTTCAAGGGTAGAGAGATGGATAGCCCAGGAGGCTTTTTCAACTGAAAATTATTGCTGGACAGTTAATGTATCTCAGTGTGCAAGCCAATTTGGAAGACTGAAAAATATCGAAGCATCATCATTAAAAAAATTCTAAAGTAATTTTGTACATTTTCTAGTCACAAACATTTGATCAGTGAATTGACCCACATCTGCACAAATTATATAATTACGTAGTTGATTGTTTGGTAAATTGCTGTCAGTAAAAGGAAGTAATTCACATTCAGCAGTTACTCATTATCTAATTAACTAATTACATCCCAAAGTACTAGCCACCATGTAGAACCATTCAGCAAACAAATTTTGACCCAGTAAAATTCTTTTGAAGAGGGTGTTAGTTCCAAAGATATTATATGCAATGCAAAACATTTTAATCCTTGATTTGGCAACACTGATTTTCATGTACAAAAAATCTCCCTCACAGAACCCTAACTTCAATAAATCTTTTAATCCTTGATTACACAACACAAATTTTAACCTGATAAAACTCTCATAGAGAGTGCTAGGCCCAAACACCTTATGTTGTTATGATTCTATGGTCTTAAACTAAGTAAAAGAATGAAGCAAAACCATGTTTTGGAAAACTAAACAAATAGCTTAATTCTAAAATGAAAATTTAAGATCATTATAAATAAATTAAAAATAATCATAAAAGGCTTCATCACAAGTAAAAAGAATCAAGGACTTCTGAATGAATTCCCAGTCCTGAATGTGCTGATATTCAAGTAGCCTTGAATGTGTTAAAATGCTTTCAGTCTTGATGTAGCACAATGGCATTGTTCAAAACTCTTTTGAATGAATTCACAATAAAATAATCCCAAAATAATATTTTAGTCCATAGTCTATGGGCACTTTGTAATTCTAATGAATAGTACAAACAAGTGGTTCCTCTCAAATGATACCTAAGCACAACATTAAATACATCTAGAGACTCATTTTAAAACACAGACCACTCTGGTGGCCTAGTGGTTAGAGCATCTGCCTCGGAAGTGGGAGGTCGTGGGTTCAAACCCTGGCTGAGTCATACCAAAGACTTACAAAAATGGTGCTAACAACTGCCTTGATTGGCGCTTAGCATTAAGAGTTAGTGTTAGGACTGGTTGGCCTGGTGTCAGGATAATGTGACTGGGTGGGACATCATGCTACGTGTCTGCAGCATGATGCCCCAGTGCTAGACATCACTATAAACTGCCACACTGCAGACATCATAGCAATATGACTGAAAAATTGTTAAAAGCTTCATTAAAAATCCTAATCACACATACACACACACACATTAAAACAAGAGCATAGGAAGATAGGAATGAAGTAACAGGCCACCACTTCTGCTTATAAACACTGTTATGGCTCTACATTGCAGTATTTTCCTGCTCAATCTATGCAGCAATATCTCCCGCCTGACATATTTCACAATACCTTTTGTTGCAACAGAACACCACTGACTCAACCATCCAATGAGAAATTACACCAAACTTGACAATAGGTTTATTATTAAGACTGATTTTAAAACTTGTAAACACGTATTTATAGGATATATTCAATCTACATTCATGTACCAAAGTTAACAGACAGTATAGAGATATGTAACAATGTATATTACAGAATATTTTAATCCTAATGTTTACGTCACCATGAAGTTACTCACTTGGGCAAGACAGGATAAGATGTTTTGCCTGTCTGTGTATGTATTACAGACATGATTTTTCTCCATTTTAAAGTGGAATTCCACTTCTGACTAGAAAAATCAGAATTCTCGATATAGTCCATCTTGTATATAATCTCTGATCTGGTTTTAAAAGAAATGGTCCAATTCCATTCCTTGGAAATTGTTCATTCTGTACAGTATTAGACACATAATCATTGTAAAAGTATTTTGATTGGCAACAAGTTTCTACTCGTCCAGTGGAAACTGATAGAAATGGAAAGAAAAAAGCATGCTTGCAAACATGGTGTGTCAAGTTTTTGAGAGAGACCAGGACACAAAAACTTTAGATAAAGGTCTGAAAAATGCATGGAAATGGAAATGGCTCAAGTGGAAAGTCAATGGAAATGTAGTTGGTCAGTTCATAAGAAAACTGTACGCCAGAGTACTGGCATTTTGTGATCTTTGCAAGACAGATTTTGAATTAAGCTAATTGTGCTTGGAAGAAAAATATCAGGAGCACAAATTGCAGTAATAAAAGGAGAAGCTTGAAAGGAAAAATTCCTTGTTGATAAGGAAAAGAAAAGATTGAACACTGAGCCAAAAAGTCGGAAATGACAAAAAGGAAAGCGAATGAAATTTTCACCAAGGCTGCCAAAAGAGCAAGACTGGCATATTGATATCAACTGGTTGTATCCAAACAAGTGAATTTATGTGATTTTTGTGTATTGTTGATGTATTTGGGTGTTTTATTTTACATATTTGTTGTGAACAGACAAAAGTGTAATATAATATTTGTTGCAGAAATTGACAGGTTATTGCGACTGATTTACTGTATAAACACTGACTTGCACATGTAATAACTTAAGCACTAAAAATATCTGAGAACATGTGACAATGAACATTTTGAAATTCTTCAAGTATTGTTGAAAGTTTTGATTAGTTTGTCATTTTTCAAATGATTTTTTTAAAATGAAGTAACAGCTTTGCAATACATTATGATCACAATGTCCACAAGGAGCAGTTTTCTAAGAGTGTAAAATGCATTGTATGCCAGGGACCTTTAGCCCCCTGGACTCATTGATGAGGGGCACCACCCTTTGAGACCCCATTGGTGGAGGACCCCCTACGAAACCCCCATGCATACTTTTTTAAATGGAGGACTAAAATCATATCTGATATTAAAGTGGAAGTGAAATGAGAGTTCTAACCCTATCAAGCCTGGCTTTGGCTGTGGAGACACTAGATAATGAGTGTAGTTGGTTTTTACAATGACAACTTCAAGCCTGGCACAGACTGTGGAGACTCTTGATAATTAGTTGGTTTACAATGACAACTTCAAGCCTGGCACAGACTGTGGAGACTCTTGATAATTAGTTGGTTTACAATGACAACTTCAAGCCTGGCACAGACTGTGGAGACTCTTGATAATTAGTTGGTTTACAATGACAACTTCAAGCCTGGCACAGACTGTGGAGAATCTTGATAATTAGTTGGTTTACAATGAATGGCACAGGGAGTGGAGACACTAGCTAGTTAGTGTAGTTGGTTTAAAATGACAACTTCATGCCTGGCACAGACTGTGGAGACTCTAGATAATTGGTTGGTTTAAAATGACAACTTCAGACCTGGCACAGACTGTGGAGACTCTAGATAATTAGTTGCTTTACAATGACAACTTCAAGCCTGGCACAGACTGTGAAGGCACTATATAATTAGTTGCTTTACAATGACAACTTCAAGTCTGGCACAGACAGTGAAGGCACTATATAATTAGTTGCTTTACAGTGACAACTTCAGGCCTGGCACAAACTGTGGAGACTGTAGATAATTAGTTGCTTTAAAATGACAACTTCAAGCCTGGCACAGACTGTGAAGGCACTATATAATTAGTTGACAACTTCAGACCTGGCACAGACTGTGGAGACTCTAGATAATTAGTTGCTTTACAATGACAACTTCAAGCCTGGCACAGACTGTGAAGGCACTATATAATTAGTTGCTTTACAGTGACAACTTCAGGCCTGGCACAAACTGTGGAGACTGTAGATAATTAGTTGCTTTAAAATGACAACTTCAAGCCTGGCACAGACTGTGAAGGCACTATATAATTAGTTGCTTTACAATGACAACTTCAAGCCTGGCACAGACTGTGAAGGCACTATATAATTAGTTGCTTTACATTTACAACTTCAAGCTTGGCACAGACTGTTGGGTGTCTAGATAGTTAGTTGCTTTACAATGGCTTATATGATAGTTTTATTAAGTTAAAATGTATGTTATGTAATCAGGGAATAAAATACTCTGCATTGGATACAATGTTTAGCTTCCCATTCTCAAGGAGAGAGTTTTATTGGTTCAAAAGTTTGGCTGTTCTACTACAATTATGACAAGAACATTGATGAGTGACCCTTAACATCAAAACAATTTCAAAAGGTTAATTACTAAGAGGTTAGTCATTTTTAAAGTGGGTGAGTGGCAGTTTGAGCCAACTTCAGGGGAAGGGGGGCAATGGTTAGAGGGACTAATAGTGTTTGGATCAGCTTATAGGAGTGAGGGGTGCAGCAAGACAGCACTTCAAAGGCATCATCAAAGTATGGGCTGCAGGGGGGGGGGAGGTTGGCCAAGTTTTTATTTAGCATATACTAAAATTAATAGCTCCCTGACAGTTTAGACTCATGATTGATAGCATCAGGTAAGTGATATCATAATGATGTAAACTCAGATAAATCTAAAATATGGATATGTTAGGACTGGATAACTATTAGAAAGATGACAGGCAACAAAACACTACCTAAAAGGGCTTATTCATTTTTTTTTCTTAATCAAAAATAAATTAAATAAGTGTGTAAACTTGTGTCACATTTGAAGAACTGATAGCAAGTTAAAAGTATTGTATACAGTTAGGTCTGACTGTATTTACAACAAAAGCTGGCGTAAAATGTTGATTAAAGCAATCATAGGCACAACAGCAGTAACTTACGAGGCAACCAGAAAAATCTGCTGGGCAACTTCAAAACTGGTTGTGTGGGGACAAGAATGCTTTTTCAAAATTCGTCTACCACTGGAAGCAACTTCAGCTATTATAGTGCATCTCCTGGCAAGGCTTTTTACTGCCACTGCTCTGGCATTAATAAGCCTCTGATGTGTAACATCAATCAAACATTTGGCTAATTGTATCTGCATGATCTTTATGAATACCCCATGTTAGATACTTGCTGTTGCCTTGTGGTTAACATCCAGACTATATCTAATGAACCTAGCAAGATTGCAGCTTTCAGTAGAAGTATCTAGACAGTATAATTTCAGATGCCTCAGGGATCTAGATAGTATAATTTCAGATGCCTCAGGGATCTAGATAGTATAATTTCAGATGCCTCAGGGATCTAGATAGTATAATTTCAGATGCCTCAGGGATCTAGATAGTATAATTTCAGATGCCTCAGGGATCTAGGTAGTATAATTTCAGATGCCTCAGGGATCAAGACAGTGTAATTTCAGATGTCTCAGGGATCTAGATAGTAGAATTTCAGACACCTGAGGAATCTAGAAAGCAAAATTTCAGACACCTGATGTTTCTAGACAGTAAAATGTCAAACACCTTGGGGATCTAGATGGTAGAGTTTCAGACACCTGGGGAATCTAGACTGGAATTTCAGACACCCGAGGTATCTAGACAGTAGAATCTGAAACACATGAAAGATCTAAACATTTGGTTGAAGAGATCATTTACTTGAATGGATTCAGTTTAATAAAAGTATTTCCCATCACATTTACTTGAATGGATTCAGTTTAATAAAAGTATTTCTCATCACATTTACTTGAATGGATTCAGTTTAATAATAGTATCTCTCATCACATTTACTTGAATGGATTCAGTTTAATAATAGTATCTCTCATCACATTTACTTGAATGGATTCAGTTTAATAAAAGTATTTCCCATCACATTTACTTGAATGGATTCAGTTTAATAAAAGTATTTCCCATCACATTTACTTGAATGGATTCAGTTTAATAATAGTATTTCCCATCACATTTACTTGAATGGATTCAGTTTAATAATAGTATCTTCCATCACATTTCAATTACAAGCTAAAAAGATCCACAGAGTGTGTGACCCAACTAATAAGATCCACAGGTTGTGTGATCCAGCTAAAAAGATCCAAATTTAAGCCAAAGAGATTCTACTCTGTTTTGTTGTATTGGAAGAATTTTTCTGGCATGGTGGATATTGCATTTTTATCCCCACACGTTCAGTAAAGAATAGAATATTGTGATACAGTCTGTCCATCCAGCCATATACACAGTCATACATTTTACAGTTTGTAACATCTTTTAACTCCTCTTAACACCTTAAAAGTTATGCACATGAAATTTTTTCAGCCCTGTGTGTTGGGATTCTGCCAGTACTTTTGGAATTTTTATCTTAGTGGTTTTTCATTAGTTTCAAACAACTTCCACCATAAGTTTTCTTCAAGTCAGAGAATTTGTGTAATCAATGACTTATGTGTCAACTCATATTAAAGGTAAGCGATTGAGATGCCCCCCTTATGACCATATATAGGTATGCACTTATTTGAAATGAAAGGACAAATGCATGAATGCAACTGACATTTGTCGGGTCCATCCCAGTCAGTAGGGATACAAACACTAGCGTTTTATGATTCGTGGGGTAAATTTAAGAAATATGGAGTTTCCAGTGCTATTGATGATGACAAATTCTTCAGTAATTACATTTGAGTCAAGACCAAGACTGGATGAGTAATCAGAGTCTGACAATGATTGGACGATGGCAGAGGAATTCATTACTTTGTTTGAAGACTCTGATGATTTGGATGAATTCTTGGGCTTTGAACCAGATGATATTTATTGGATACTGTCAATCACAAAAGTGTGGACATCACTTTCATTTTTTAATTGTAAGACATTTGGAATGAATATATTACAAGACATTTGGGAATTGGATCTTTCTGAGCTGCCATTTGTATAGCAGTGTGTGACCTTTAATCATGGATTTATGATGTAAATGAATTTTAAATGTTAATCCTGATGGATTTTTTTACTTGAAGATTGACAAAATGTATGTAAGTTGTCAATTTATTTGTGGCACATTTCACTCAATAATAAAATGGCATATATTTTTTACACTGGTTTCGCCTTTATTTTTCATATCTATCTGTCCAATTCAGCTACTTTGTTTTTCCAGATTTGATATGCAGAGTACATCGTGACTCATAGGAGGATCAAAAAGAAATTAACTTTTTGCAGCTCTTAAAAAAAGGAGGGGAATTAACTTATAGTTGAGTCAACTTATAATCAAGTATATATGGTACCCATCTGATAAATACCCCTGCTGCAGTCCAGGGACAGGAGGCTCACATTTTGGGATGGAGATAACAATCAAGTGCAGGAATATGTGTTCAATAAGCACAGAATTTATGTTAAAATTAATTTGATTCATTCATTAGTTCTCATAGAAGAAGGTGTGTTTGTTTGACACAGCGATAGAGGCAAAGATGTTCTTGCATATCCTAACAGGCAAGGTTGTGCTTGCATGTCTACACAGGTATGGATGTCCTTGCATATCCATACAGGCAAGGATGTCCTTGCATACCCATGCAGGCATGGATGTCCTTGGATATCCATACAGGCATGGATGTCCTTGGATATCCATACAGGCATGGATGTCCTTGCATATCCATACAGGCATGGATGTCCTTGCATATCCATACAGGCAAGGCTGTGCTTGCATATCCATAAAGGCATGGATGTTCTTGCATATCCATACAGGCATTGATATCCTTGCATATCCATACAGGCATGGATGTCCTTGCATATCCATACAGGCAAGGATGTGCTTGCATATCCATAAAGGCATGGATGTTCTTGCATATCATACAGGCATGGATGTGTTTGCATATCCATACAGGCAAGAATTTGCTTGCATATCCATCCAGGCATGGGTGTTCTTGCATATCCATACAGGCATGGATGTGTTTGCATATCCATACAGGCAAGGATGTGCTTGCATACCCATAAAGGCATGGATGTTCTTGCATATCCTAATGGGCAAGGTTGTGCTTGCATGTCTACATAGGTAAAGTATGTCTTTGTTTATCAATACAAGCAAGGATGTGCTTGCATAACCATACTGGCAAGGTTGTGCTTGCATATCTACACATGTTAAGATGTACTTGCATATCCTTACAGACAAGGAGTCTGCATGAACATTGTTATTTTGTTCCTTTTTGCCAATTGCAGCCATTGTAGTTATGAGTAGTTCTGATTTGAGATCTGACTTTAGCATGGTTGTAGCTCTAAGGTCAGAATATCTGGTTGGTTGCAACAAATGTCTTATTAACTTGTTAAAGTATATAGTCACATAAAAGTCAAGTTCAACTGCAAACAAGAGAGACCCTGGACTGCCATTTCATCATGTTCTGTCAGATCAGGGTCTGTTTTGTTTGTTCTGCTGATTGCTATACTGCATAGAGCCAGATCTGTCAGCCCATTATAGTTCAATAATTGAAGTAGTACTTGCAGCAAAGAAATCAATAACAATATATGGTTATTACCTTAATTATTTTATTGAATTTACTCTAATCTCTTCTTTAGAATGGCATCAAAAATGAGATGAAAGCCTTGAGTAAGGAAAAGAAAATGGCTGGAAAATTGGACAAAGTTCGGCAAAAGACACCCGGAGATGCTCGACTAATTGTATCCTTGATAATGATATGGATTCTTCTGATCAGTGTATTTCTCTACTATCGTGCCAAGTCACATGCCTAATACATTTATAATCTAGGTCATAGGGTTGATAATGTTAAAAATTTCTCTAATTCTTATATTTTTCTAATAACATACTGGGGCCTAATACATTTATACACTTAGTCATGGACTTGATAATGAAATAAATTCCTCTAATTGATGTATTTCTCTAATAATGTACCATGGGGCATGACTGTCCATTTATAAACTAGGTCATGGACTTTATAATGATATACATTCCTCTAATTGATGTATTTCTCTAATAATGTGCCAGGGTCATGTGCCTAATACATTTATAAAAGAGGTCATTGATTCATGACAGGATGAAGCCCTTACAAGTTACAAACAGTGAGTGAACAGGCACAGTTAAAGTGTAGGTGAAAAGATATGGTAAATTAATAATTGGTGTGGAAAGAATAACAGTTAAATTGTGATTAATATTTCAATTTAAATAAAGAAAATTATAATAATGTAATTCTTATTAAATATGATGCTGTTTACAATTAAAACAAACATCTACGGGAACAAATTGCCATTAAATTTGGCCTTGACCATTTCACACTTAAATAACTTTTGTGTTTTCAACTTTTCATTAATTATTTTTTCAGTATCTTAGACCCTAACCAAAACTCTGTCTCATTGACCTATTTTATAATTTATACAACCGAGTGACCCTTTTAGTTCCTTCAAAACAATCCATATTGTTGGCTATTCCCAATACATTCCTGTTGGTGGGGGAATTCATGTTTACAAGAGAAAAGTGTTTTTCATTAGGAGTGTTTTTCATTAGGAATATTTTTGCAAAAGGTATATTAAATTGTTTCAAGTTGATATTTCTCTTTACTACCACACTTAAAAATTAGCATACATACAAAAGATTAAAAAAATAAAGACTTTAGAAAGTGAATCTTAGGATTTCATGTGAATATTTTATTTGTTAGCATTTTAGGAGACATTTTTTTAATGTTCTTATTAATTCATTTTGACTCCTTAACTCCAGTTTCAGGTGCAGGTAAGCCTGAAAAAAGTCAGGACTAGACATTGGTGCTGTATTATTTTAAGACAGGGAGGTAATATAGCAGTCATGTACCTCATTATGGTGGTTGAGGATAAAAAGTGATATTTCAAAGTTATTAAATCACAAATAATAGATTTATAACCTTCAAATTGAAACTTGCAATCCACCTCAAATAAACTAGGTTCTAATTTGACTCTGCTGGTCATAGACTGCCAGTCAGAAAGCTTATGGGATGATATGTTGTCATAATGATAGGCTGGATGTCATCTTAGACGTATTTAGCTATCATGATGACATACTTAATGTCACTGTAGACATTTTTAGCTATCATGATGACAGGCTGGATGTCATTTTAGACATTTTTAGCTATCATGATGACAGGCTGGATGTCATTGTAGACATTTTTAGCTATCATGATGACAACCTGGATGTCATTTTAGACATTGTAGCTTTCATGCTGACAAACTGGATGCCCTCTTAGGATCATAACCTAATTTAGTCTACATTAAATGTTATTTTGAATAAAACTAAAGACATTGCATGAGGGGCATTAAATGCTCAGACATATCATTACAGTACAATACAGTAAAATACAATACAGTATGATACAATACAGTATGATATGATACAGTACAATACAGTACAGTACAGTATGATACAATACAATACAGTAAAGTACATTACAGTGCAATACAATACAGTACAATACAACAGAGTATGATACAATGCAATACAATACAATACAATGCAGTACAATACAATACAATACAGTACAATGCAATACAATACAATGCAATATTATACAATACAATGCAATATAATACAATACAATGCAGTGCAATGCAACTTTTAACAAATCATAATGAAAAATTGTCATGATTTTCTACTGTACTGCAAATAAAACCTCTGGGATATAGGTTGGCTGCAAGTTTTAAAAATTTCATTGGATCTAAAGTTATTCCAACACCCCTTGAAGCTTCTGAGCAGTAGTGTATGGTCAGAAATACACCTATGTGCTTTCTTCTGTATATTGAACTTTTTCTTTTCGGACATCTCTTCAGTATGACCTGTTGTGTATATAATGTATTATTTTAATGTCAGTAACACAATATGCATCACTAATACAATACCCATCACTAATACAATACCCATCACTAATGCAATACCCATCAGTAATACAGTACCCATCAGTAATACAATACCCATCAATAATACAGTACCCATCAGTAATGCAATACCCATCACTAATGCAATACCCATCAGTAATGCAATACCCATCACTAATACAATACCCATCACTAATGCAATACCCATCACTAATGCAGTACCCATCACTAATCCAATACCAATCACTAATACAATACCCATCACTAATCCAATACCCATCACTAATACAATACCCATCACTAATGCAATACACATCACTAATGCAATACCCATCACTAATGCAGTACCCATCACTAATGCAATACCCATCACTAAACAATACCCATCACTAATACAATACCCATCAGTAATACAATACCCATCAATAATACAGTACCCATCAGTAATGCAATACCCATCAGTAATGCAGTACCCATCACTAATGCAATACCCATCACTAATACAATACCCATCACTAATGCAATACCCATCACTAATGCAGTACCCATCACTAATCCAATACCAATCACTAATACAATACCCATCACTAATCCAATACCCATCACTAATACAATACCCATCACTAAACAATACCCATCACTAATACAATACCCATCACTAATGCAATATCCATCAGTAATACGGTACCCATCAGTAATTCAGTACCCATCACTAATACAATACCAATCAGTAATACAGTACCCATCCATTATACAATACCCATCACTGATGCAATGCCCATCAGTAATACAATACCCATCAGTAATACAGTACCTATCAGAAATACAGTACCCATCACTAATACAATACCAATCAGTAATACAATACCCAACCATTATACAAGACCCATCACTAATACAATACCCATCAGTAATACAGAACCCATCACTAATAAAATATCCATCAGTAATACAATACCCATCAGTAATACAGTACCCATCACTAATGCAATACCCATCACTAATAAAATACCCATCACTAATGCAATAACCATCAGTAATACAATACCCATCAGTAATACAATACCCATCAGTAATACAGTACCCATTACTAATGCAATACCCATCACTAATGCAATACCCATCACTAATGCAATACCCATCACTAATACGGTACCCATCAATAATACAATACACATCACTAATACAATACACATCTCTAATACAATGCCAATCAGTACAATACCCATCACTAATACAATACCTTACAGTACAATATCAATCAGTACGATACCCATCACTAATACAATACCCACCACTAATACAATACCCATCAGTACAATACCCATCACTAATACAATACCCATCACTAATACAATGCCCATCAGTACAATACCCATCACTAATACAATACCCATCAGTACAATACCCATCACTAATACAATGCCCATCAGTACAATATCCATCACTAATACAATACCCACCACTAATACCGTACCCACCACTAATACAATACCCGTCAGTACAATACCTATCACTAATATAATACCCATGAGTAACACAATGCCCATCAGTACAATACCCATCACTAATACAATACCCATCACTAATACAATACCCTCCACTAATACAATACCCATCACTAATACAATATCCCTCAGTACAATACCAATCACTAATACAATACCCATCATTGATACAATACCCACCACTAATACAATAAACATCAGTACAATACCCATCACTAATACAATACCCATCAGTACAATACCTATTACTAATACAATACCCATTACTAATACCATACCCATCACTAATACAATATCCCTCAGTACAATACCCATCACTAATACAATACCCATCAGTACAATACCCATCACTAATACAATAACCATCATTAATACAATACCCATCAATAATACAGTACCCATCAGTACAATACCCATCACTAATGCAATAGCCCTCAGTACAATACCCATCACTAATACAATACCCATCACAAATACAATACCCATCACTAATACAGTACCCATCAGTAATACAGTACCCATCAGTAACACAATGCCCATCAGTAATGGTGGCACTTCACAGTTTTTGTATTTTGCATAGAGTTAGAATTTTAAAGAAAAAGAATTTCCCTGGCTTTCCTCGCTGGTTATAATGGCTATTTAAAAAAGACATTGTATATCTTAGGTATAGTTCAAAGAACCTTTAATTCCCATTATTTTGGTGCTTGATTGATGGGTGTAATATGGGTTATAGAGTATACAGCTTGGCCTTACTCCAGATGTGCAACTTTCAAAAAAGTGCTTGCTCCACTTGGTCATTTTCACTTCCTGTACTTTTGAGGTAAATTATATTTTAAAAAAGAACTGATAACCTTTTTTACATTTTACATATTTGGTAATTCATTCATTGCACTTTCAGAGGCTGGTATTGTCTAGTCTGGCAAAATTCATTTACGCTCTTTTAATAGCTGCTACGGATAGTGTACTTTAGACTAATTCAGGATGATTTTTTTAGCACAAGGGATCAGTCATTTTAGTTAGCAGTGTGCTTAGATCATGTACAATTTCCAAAAGTACAATATCCAAAGACATATCAGCCACATTACATTCAAGTAGCATAGAGGTATACCAACATTCTCTCCACTGTGCATGTTTTAAATGCAAACAACTTCACCTTACATACGTCACTCTCTCAAAAGTACATAATAATTGGTGAGTGCCCCCAATACAATACCCATCAATAATACTGTACCCATCAGTAATACAATACCAATCAGTACAAAACCCATCACTAATATAATACCTATCCTTAATACAATACTCCAGACTAATACAATTCCTATGACTAATACAATACCTATCACTAATGTAATACCCATCACTAATGCAATACCAATCACTAATACAATACCCATCACTAATACAATACCCATCAGTAACACAATACCCATCACTAATACAATACCCATCAGTAACACAATACCCATCAGTAACACAATACCCATCAGTAATACAATACCCATCAGTAACACAATACCCATCACTAATACAATACCCATCAGTAACACAATACCCATCAGTAATACAATACCTATCACTAATACAATACCAATCAGTACAATACCCATTAGTAATACAATACCCATCAATAATACAATACCCATCTCTAATACAATACCCATCACTAATACAATGCCTATCACTAATACAGTACCCATCACTAATACAATAAGTCAATGCTCATCAGTACAATACCCATCACTATTGCTTTTTGTCACTTACCATTCCAGGATGGAAATTACCTTCATCCATTTAAGAAAATTCCATCAGCCTGTGAGATGGAGAGTTCTAAAAGTCCAGAAAACTAGAAAGAAGATATACCCAGACTGTCCCCTGTGCATGTTTTATATGCAAACAACTTCACCTTACATAGAAAACTAGAAAGAAGATATACCCAGACTGTCCCCTACATCATAATGCCATGTAGCACCTTGTTTCTCATGGATAATATCTGTTGAATTTAACCCTGGTGTTATGGAAATTTTCCATTTCCCATATCATAATTTTTTCTGGCATTTATATATGGCTTTTTGTTGTTAGAGTGTTTACACCTTCAGTCCTTTGTTTTTATAATTTTAGTATAAGCTGCCATGTTGAGTTTTGAGGCATTGTCTCTTAGTATAATCTGTCATGTTGAGTTTTGAGGCACTGAGGTATTGGCTGTTCCATTTCATCAGCAGTGCCCTTCATGTTACCCATCCCCTTCAGAGATAGCATGGCTCATTACTGTAAAACGTATATCCTTCATTCATTTATTCATTTTGGCTGTTTCTTGAATTCTAGGTTAGGTAATAGTTCAGGACTTCTGGGGTAGGTAATTGTTTCAGGACTTCTAGAGTAGGTAATTGTTTCAGGACTTCTAGGGTAAGTAATTGTTTCAGGACTTCTTTAGTAGGTAATCACCCTCTTCATATTCCTAATTTTATTTGACCTCCATTTTCGGTCTAAATGAGAGGAGCAACACTATCTCCCTGAAAGGGGTGAGCAGCAATCTCTTTCTGGAACTTTTAAGGAGTACTCATCCATTAGATTGAAAATTCCCCTGACTGGTCATTGATTGGTCACTGGGTATCAGGCACCAGTCTTCAGGCACCAGGCACTGATTTGAAGTACTGGTCACAGTTATTAGAGCCTCGTCAGTATGGTGACAGGGATCAGGTTGACCCCCTGCCTCCCCCCTTTTACCAGTACCAACCAACCCCTGATCACATAATGATAAGCATCACAACCTAGTAGCAGGTTAGTATTACATCATTGAAATTAGTTTCACACAGACACACACACACTTTGGCCCAAGGGGCTATGACAGGGAGTCAAAGGGTTCAAAACGTAGAGGATCACTTATTCATGTCACTGTGGGTGTCAAATCAAAGGTCATTGATAATACTTTTTATTTAAAGGGAGGAGATTTGGAAGACTTAAAAAATGGGTTACAGTGCTATTCTTTAATGTTTTAAGAGTGACAATATGGATTTTTTTTCTGACCAAACTTTGTATTCAGAGTCATAGTAGGTAGGTATTATTGTTTATAATATATAAGTACTATTGTATATAATACAGTATATAGATACTATTGTATATAATATATAGGTACTAGTGTATATGCTACATAGGTACTATTGTATATAACATACAATAAATTTTGGAATCTGGCTTTTGGGTCACCATCCTGCGTGGTCGCAAGGAAATTATTTGGGGAGTGTGTGGATTGTGATATTCAGGTATCAAACTTATGCTAGTTCATATTACTTTCAATTAGTAATAGATACAAGATAAAGAAAACTGCATAGTTATGTAATTTTGCTACTTTTTATACATGCTTGCCGTAAGGTTGTAGCATATTATGTTATGATGTTGTCCATCCATCCATCTGTCCAATTATGTCCTCCTCAGTAACTCCACTGAAAGAAGAAAACTAGTTATTGCACAATAATTCACATTCACCATTATCAGCAGTTATCAAATCTTTGTGGATGGCTTGCACTTGGAGTAGGGAAGAAGACTGTTGATTTTGGTTTCAAAAGTTCAAAGGTCATGATCACAGTGACTGATAGAATAAAAATGGTTTCCATGAAATAACATTAGTTACACATCACATACCTTGAACACACTTTTTGGATAGATTGCAGTTAGGGTAAAGAAGAAACTTATACATTTCAAGGTCAAAGATAAAAACTCGAGGACAAATGTTTTCTGCACAAGTTATACAGCACAAACATGGACCATTCTTTATGGATGGTTTATACTTGGGCTGAGGAATTTTTTAAAATGATTTTTGGGACAAAAGGTCAAATGTCAAGGTAAAGTCTCAGACTGAAAAAATAAAACATGGTTTCTGAACAAAATTTCTACCCTTTACTATACTCTTGTTGGCCTCTCAGATTCCCATTTTGTAGTAGGAGAGATCATCAATTCCTCTCAGATTCCCATTTTGTAGTAGGATAGATCATCAATTCCTCTCAGATTCCCATTTTGTAGTAGGAGAGATCATCAATTCCTCTCAGATTCCCATTTTGTAGTAGGAGAGATCTTCAGTGCCATCAGAATTTTTACAACAATCTAAGCTAATTTTCCATTTCTTGATACAATTTGCTAATATTTGAATATATATATATATATATATATATATATATATATATATATATATATATATATATATATATATATATATATATATAATTTTCCATTTATTGATATAATTTGCTAATATTTGAATATATTATTTAACAAGAATTCTGTAGTTGTTGGTAGTTGATTTATATATATATATATATATATATATATATGCTGGTATTTGTAGCATTGAAACAGCATCTAACATTAGCTTTTCATTAGCGGCACAGATCATTGTGCCACGAGGGGCATTTGGAATGTTATGAATATTTTATTATAAATTGTCTGGTGAACAACACCTGTAGATATATGCCTGTGACATAACACAGGTCAATGACAGTGACATAAAATTAAAATATCAGGTGGAACAATAGTGCTACTGTGAAAAATGTAAAACCAGGCACTCTTGTGTACTCTCTGACTGGTTTCAATTAAGATAAAGTTGCAGTTCTCTGTCACATCATACTGATTTGTGATTAGGGTTAGGGTTATGTTGTATTGTACCAATTTGTGGCTAGGGTTAGGGTTATGTTGTATCATGCCAATTTGTGGTTAGGGTTAGGGTTTGGGTTATGTTTTATCATACCAATTTGTAGTTTGAGTTAGGGTTATGTTGTATCATACCAATTTGTGGTTTGAGTTAGGGTTATGTTGTATCATACCAATTTGTGGTTTGAGTTAGGGTTATGTTGTATCATGCCAATTTGTGGTTAGGGTTAGGGTTTGGGTTATGTTTTATCATACCAATTTGTAGTTTGAGTTAGGGTTATGTTGTATCATATCAATTTGTCTTTAGTGTTAGTTATGTTGTATCATACCAATTTGTGGTTTGAGTTAGGGTTTTGTTGTATCATATCAGTTTGTCTTTTGGGTTATGGTTATGTCATATCATACCAATTTGTGGTTTGAGTTAGGGTTATATTGTATCATAACAGTTTGTGGTTAGGGTTAGGGTTATGTTCTATCATAACAGTTTGTGGTTAGTGTTAGGGTTATGTTGTATCATACCAATTTGTCTTTAGGGTTAGGGTTATGTCGTATCATACCAATTTGTAGTTAGGATTAGGGTTATGTTGTGTCATACCAATTTGTGGTTAGGGTTAGAGTTATGTTGTATCATATCAATTTGTGGTTTGAGTTAGGGTTATGTTGTGTCATAACATTTTGTGTTTAGTGTTAGGGTTATGTTCTACCATAACAGTTTGAGGTTAGTGTTAGGGTTATGTCGTATCTTACCAATTTGTGGTTAGGATTAGGATTATGTTGTATCATACCAATTTGTGGTTAGGGTTAGGGTTATGTTGTATCATGCCAATTTGTGGTTAGGGTTAGGGTTATGTTGTATCATATCAATTTATCTTTAGAGTTAGGGTTATCTTGTATCATACCAATTTGTGGTTAGGGTTAGGGTTATGTTGTATCATCTCAATTTATCTTTAGAGTTAGGTGTATGTTGTATCATACCAATTTTTGGTTAGTGTTAGGGTTATGTTGTATCATACCAATTTGTGGTTAGGGTTAGGGTTATGTCATCATACCATTTTGTGGTTAGGGTTAGGGTTACGTTGTATCATTTAAATTTGTCTTTAGGGTTAGGGTTTTGTCATACCATGCCAGTATTGGTGGTTTCAATGTTTTAAAGATTGTTGCAAATTCATGAAAGATGATTCTCATTCTGGAAGACTGATTTATGTTATTGGTGAGTGGAAATGGATGCCATGAAGAGCATGTGCAATTGGTGAGTGGAATTGGATGCTCTGAAGGGTGTGTGCAGTTGGGGAGTGGAAATGGATGCCATGTAGGGCATGTGCAATTGGGGAGTGGAAATGGATGCCATGAAGGGCGTATGCAATTGGTGAGTGGAAATGGATGTCATGAAGGGCACATGCAATTGGGAAGTGGAAATGGATGCCAAGAAGGACGTGTGCAATTGGGGAGTGGAAATGGATGCCATAAAGAGTGTCTGCAGTTGGGAAGTAGAAATAGATGCCATGAAGGGTGTGTGCAGTTGGTGAGTGGAAATGGATGCCATGAAGGGTGTCTGCAATTAGGGAGTGGAAGTGGATGCCATGAAGGGCTTGTGCAATTGGTGAGTGGAAATGGATGCCATGAAGGGTGTCTGCAGTTGGGGAGTGGAAGTGGATGCCATGAAGGGCATGTGCAATTGGTGAGTGGAAATGGATGCCATGAAGGGCATGTGCAATTGGGGAGTGGAAATGGATGACATGAAGGGGATGTGCAATTGGGGAGTGCAAATGGATGACATGAAGGACTCATGGTACTAATTTAGTTCCCATAGTAAGCCTATGGAAATACCATGATATTAAAAATTCAGTAACTTTAAATTTCTGAATGCTCATGATCAAACCTATATTTATCAGTATAAATTAAACCTGGATGTCAGCTAATATGTAGAGGAAAGGATCTGAGCCACAGCATTTTCTGGACCTACATGTGTTTGAAATATGTGCTTTCAATTCTGCACCTAAGAGTCAGGTGCTAATTTCAGTAATTAGTGTTCCAAGCTCAAGACTGTTAACGAACTGAAATTGCATCAAGAAAACAATAGTCTCTATTTTTTAAAGTTACCTCTAGGATAAGCTCTCAAAAGATTCCTTTTCATACAAAATAACTTTCATTATCAACCAATCCTGACCACCCAAACCCATATATACTTTATTTTATGTTCACCCATTTCCAGGCTGGTTCCCATTTTTCCATACAATTCGTACCATGTGTCCTGAGGGGGGCAATAGATGAAGATAGTCTAATTGCAGTGGAAGGTATTTTTGTTATTACAGGTATTATTTGTGCCTTTTTTTAAATATATTAAAGAATCATTTGAATTCAGAAAAGTGTGTGCAAGATGGGTACAGCATTTATTGAATGCTGACCAAAAACAGACTGCAGTTGTTAAACAGCTACTTGCTAATTATTTAGACTTTTGAATGAGCTTGACCAGGGACCTTTGAATGAGATTGACCAGGGACCTTTGAATGAGATTGACACAGGTGATAAGACATTATTTTTGAACCTTACTCAAGAGAAAAATAACAAAGTTTGTATCAGAGAAAAGAAACGTATACCACAAAATGCTCAGTGTAGTTGGACTGTCAAGAGTTTTTTATGTGCATTATTTTCAGTGCAAAAGGACTGGTCATCCAGGTACCTGTGCCTGACCCCTCGAGTCATTGGGCATTTTTATTTCTATAGAGTGTTGCAAAAAGTTGTGGAACACTATAGAACTACCTGTCCATGAAATAATAATCTGGGTATCCAACTAATCAATGACAGTGTACCAGTGCATAAATCCACCATCTTGAAAGACTTCCTGAAGGAGCACAGCATCCAAACTTTGCCATATCTTCTATAAAGCCCCTGATTTAGCTTCATGTAATTTTGACACATCCTCCATGTATCAATGATTTAACTCCATGTAATTTTGACATGTCCTCCATGAGGCCATGGTTTAGCTCCATGTAATTTTTACACGTCCTCCATGAGGCCATAATTTAACTCTATGTAAGTTTTGACATGTCCTCCATGAGGCCATGATTTATCTCCATATAATTTTGACATGTCCTCCATGAGGCCATGATTTAGCTTCATGTACTTTTGACATGTCCTCCATGAGGCCATGATTTAGCTCCATATAATTTTGACATGTCCTCCATGAGGCCATGATTTAACTCCATGTAATTTTGACATTTGAAATGTCATCCATGAGGCCATGATTTAGCTTCATGCAATTTTGACATGTCCTCCATGAGGCCATGATTTAGCTCCATATAATTTTGACATGTCCTCCATGCAACCCTGATATTGCTCCATGTAAATTTTGACATGTCCCCCATATGGCCCTAATTTAGCTCCATATAATTTTTGACACATCCCCCATTCAGCCCTCATCTAGTACCCTGTAAGTTTTGGCTGAATCCCTTTCTCAAAAACTTGTTGAGGGGCAGAAGATTTAATAAACACCATGGAGTTGGAAGTGCAGTTTTCCAATGTGTGAACTATGTGCCAAAAAGTGAATACAAAGTAACATTTGATGACTGGATAATCAGACTGAGAAAGCATATGGGGAGTACTTTGAGAGGATGCACTGATGTTTCATTAATAAAGAACTTCATTGTACAGCAAACTAATATTCAGAACATTCCAAATATCCCTCATGCAGTTTGTGTTTCATTAATTTCATGTGTAGTCTGATATTTATATTTATGTATGAGCATGTTGTGCTTGTAAAACCTAGATTCATTCTCTCCTATCTGGCAGCATGAAGAGCTTGTTAAGGTAACCAATTACATAATTACCCTTGCTGACAATGCCATTAATTAACGTTCCATGTCTTATCCCCTGCATGACCTTCATGCTTGCTGTATGTTTGTATACATGTTGTTGAGTAATTCTGGAACTGTCGCTTCAACAAATAAGAGGAGGAAGTTGTTCATTGTTAACTATTTCTATCTCTGAAGATGCAGATCGCATTGGTTGTGGAGGCAATGGTGCTTAATGCAGTACTCATCTCTATTCCTGTGTGTTAGTTGCCATCCTAATGCCTTTCCAGTGTATTATTTCTCGAATTCAACATTATCATATGATTACTAGAAGACTATTATAATAGACTGTAATTTTGTTGTCAAAGTTATGGATCTCTGCTAAAATTATAAAAATCAATCAGCACATAGCTGTGTTTTCTCTGGTTCATGATTGATATCATGTGGTGGAATATTCACCTGTATAATATTAATTAGTCAACCTACCTCTTTCTCTCTCTCTCTGTTTCTTATTTTCATGCAGCCACTAACTTTAAAAGGAACCTTCCTTTGTTAACTTTTTAATCGTTTTACTAAATAGGATACGGTGTACAAATTTCATCTTATTTAGGGTTAGGGGTTGAGGTTAGGATTAGGATTAGGGTTTGAGTTAGGGTTAGGGTTGGGGTTTGGGTTAGGGTTAGGGTTTGAGTTTTGGTTGGGGTTAGTCATGTATGACTACATTATTTGAACTGTTTTTTAGTCTGAGGTGCAATATGAGGAGATGTATTTTACTTGTTAAACATTAGAAAATATATCAATTCTGTTTGATGTTTCATTAGCTTGTTTAAGATTAGCAAATATATAAATTCTTATTGATGTATCATTGCATGTTAAACATTGGAAAACTCTTCCCTTCTCATGATGTATTTAATTTGCTTGTTAAACACTGAAAAATATCATTTCTCATTTATTTTCATTTGCTTGTTAAACATTGGAAAATACATCTTTTCCTATGGATGTTACATTTTCTTGTTAAACATTGGAAAATACATTATTTTTCATTGCTTTTTCATTTTCTTGTTAAACAGTGGAACATACATCATTTCTAATTGCTGTTTAATTTACTTGCTAAAAATTGGAAAACATCACTTCTTGTTTAATTTTCAATTGCTTGCTAAACATGGGAAATACATTATTTCTTATTGATGTTTTGTTTGATACATGTGAAGAGATATTTTGATTTAATGAGATTAACACAAAGATGGATCTGTGCAACCATCTTTTATTCATACATATTGTCAGGAAATGGTTTTATTTGGTTTAACCCATGCATTCTTTTTTATATTCAAAAACATAGAATTGCATGTGCAGATACAGTTTTTCCTTATAAAATAATAACAATTACCAATGGTTGCTGTGTAGCAACATAACATTTTCTAGAGTGTTAAGGAGAGACTGAATCCTCATGCTCAGCTCTCCCTGTTTGTTATGCTTCAAGTTTGCAAAGCATATATGATTCATAACACTTGGCTACAATCAGCCTAGAGTACAACTAGATCTGTAGTCATGTATGACTATTAACAATTGACTACAGTCAGCCTTAACTCAGATCTAGTCATGTATGACTATTAACATGTAACTACAATCAGCCATAACCAAGATCAGCAGTCATGTATGACTTAAAAATTTACCACAATCAGCCTTAACCCAGATCTAGTCATGTATGGCTACTACCAATTTACTACAGTCAACCATAACCCAGATCTGCAGTCATGTATGCCTATTAATATGTAATTACAATCAGTCTTATCCCAGATCTACAGTCATATATGACTATTAACAATTTACTACAATCAACCTTAACCCAGATCTACAGTCATTTATGACTATTAACAATTTACTACAATCAGCCTTAACCCAGATCTACAGTCATGTATGACTATTGACATGTAACTACCTGCAGCCTTAACTAAGATCTGCTGTCAGGTATGACTCCTAACACATAACCACAAGTAAGTTTAACCCAGGTCCACAGTGATGTTTGATTCTAGCACTTAACTACAAGCAGCCTTAACCCAGATCATCTGTCTTGTATGATTTCTGACATTGAACTACAAACAGCCTTAACCTGGATCACCTGTCTTGTATGATTTCTGACATTGAACTATAAGCAGCCTTAACCCAGATCATCTGTCTTGTATGATTTCTGACATTGAACTACAATCAGCCTCAACCTAGATCATCTGTCTTGTATGATTTCTGACATTGAACTACAAACAGCCTTAACCCAGATCATCTGTCTTGTATGATTTCTGACATTGAACTACTAACAGCCTTAACCTGGATCATCTGTCTTGTATGATTTCTGACATTGAACTACAAGCAGCCTTAACCCAGATCTGCTGTCATGTATGAGTTTTTGCTTTTAACTACAATCAGCCTCAACCCCGGTCTGCTGTCATGTATCATTCATAACATGCAACTACAAGTTGTTATGACTCTAAGGGCTTAACCATGTGACATAGAAGAAGCTAAATCAACAATGTAAAATTCAAAATATTGGTTTATTTACCAAAATACAAAGTAAAAAATTAAAAATAACTTATAGTATGTTGAATGAATTCCTATTTCCTAAAATGTTCCATATTATTCCAATAGTTCCAATGTAATCTGAAAACATTTCAAAAAGTATTCTGAATGATGACTGTGATGTACTGATGTGTCAACAGCACAGAACTACAACACAGAAGAAATCAGTTTTAAATCCAAATGTCTTTTTGAATGAATTCATGGTAAATCCAAAGTAAACCAAATAGTCTTTGAATACTAGTATGTAAATGTCCAAATGTTCTTTGAATAAATTCACTATAATCTTATATAGGTTTTATATAGCTATCCAAATGTCCTATGAATAAATTTAGTATAATCCAGTATAGCTTTTATATAGCTATCCAGATGTCCTTAAAAATGAATGTTCGATGCATTGTAATTCCAATTAATGATTCTAAATGAATAAATCTCACTCCTTACAAGACCAGTCAAACTTTAAGAATGGTGATTTCTGCATCTATAATTTTTTTATATAGAAAGATAATGCACATTTGTCAGACTGCTTATACCAAGCTTTCAATGGATCATCATGTATTTCAAAATGTCAAGGAATCAGCTGATTCAAAGTGGCTAATCAATAAGTTGGTCAAGAGTCACATTCAGCATGTTCATGACCTCCATTTGTGTCACTCTTGGCATTATTTGACCACATGTTTTTCCCAGTTCTTCTGTACATTGACCTTGGAATTTTATGAATGGAATAGTATGTATTATATACATGACTCAACTTATGTGTACAAAACCCATTCATAGATCTTAAAATTAAAAATGACATTAACTAAATGACTCTTACAAAAACTATTATAAAACTAATATACATGATATAGATATACATTTCAAAGTAACCTAGACCCAGATCTCCTGTAATGTATCATTTCAAGTCTTGACTGTAAGCAGTTTTGATTAGTCCCAGATCTGTTTGATTCCTGACAATTAACTATGAGAAGCCTAGAGTAGAACCAGATCTACTATCATGCATGATTCCAAACACTACTGAAGCACCCAAACGTATACCCAGATTTACTGTCTCCAAACACTGTACTGGAAGCAGCCAAAGTATGCCCAGATCTGTTGATATGTGTGATTACTAATACTTAACTGTAAACAGACTAGTTCCAGATTTATAGTCATATATGAATCTATAAACTTAACTGCCAACTCTGGACCCATTGTTATTATCCTAAGGTGTTAAACGAAGTAACAGAAAGAAGCAAAAGCAACAAGTTTTTTAAAACTTCAAAAATAATTTAATTCTCTAAGTTGCAAAATATAAATTTAAAGGTAACTTACAGTATTGCGAATAATCCCGAATAATCATACAATTCCATCACAAGTCCAAAAGAATAGAGTGTTTTGAAGTCCAGGTCTTGAATGTGCTCATATACCAATAGCCTTGCATGTGCTGAAGTGCCAGCAGTCTTGGTGTATATCATTGGCATTATCCAGAATGATTTTGAATGAATTCACAATAATCTGTAAACATTATCTATTCCACTAAGTCATATGAGTACTTTCTAATTGAAATAAATAATTTACTTAAATGATTCCTCTCAAATTCAGTGTAAACACATTAAATACTTCTGCACACTAAAAATAAAATAAGAACAGTAATAAAAATAGGAATGGATAATTGTTCACTTCTTCCTCCTTATATTTCTCCAGATATAAATCTCCACAACAACATTATTGTCTACATAAGCCATGTTTTCTGTAAACAAAAGTAGTCTAGTGTCATATTTAATAACATTACATGTAGTCTAGTGTCATATTTAATAATGGTACATTTAGTCTAGTGTCATATTTAATAATGATACATGTAGTCTATTGTCATACTTAATAATGGTACATATAGTCTAGTGTCATATTTAATAATATTACATATAGTCTAATGTCATATTTAATAACTGTACTTGTAGTCTTGTGTCATATTTAATGATGGTACATGTAGTCTAGTGTTACATTTAATAATGGTATGTGTAGTCTAGTGTCATATTTAATAATGGTACATGTAGTCTGATGTCATATTTAATAATGGTACATTCAAACATTCAACTACAACATGACTTTTTTCAGTATGAGAAAATCTTGAATAGTTACTTTAATGCAAAATGACAGGAAATTGGTTTAAAATATATTGTAAATGTAAGTATACAGTAAGCAAGTCTCAATGGATACTCAGTAACTGTTACAATATCCTTTATGTATGGTATTACCCAGTATATGTTTGTCTTCATTTTCTTACTAGTGTATTAGACGTTGACTGATCTCAGTCACATATTTGTTTTCATACATATAACTTATTTATTATCATCATGTGTATGACCCAGATTTGTACTACACTATCCCACAATTCATGGGACATAGTGTTATTTGATGAAATCATTATGTGTATGAGCCAGATTTGTACTACACTATCCCACAATTCATGGGACATACTTAGTTTTATTTGATGAAATCGTTATGTGTATGAGCCAGATTACTAATACGTCATGTTGAAATTCATGTGACACATTTGTTGTCACACAATATCATCATGTGCATGGCCCAGTTTTGTAGTACACCATTTCACAATTCATAAGAAATAGTTAATATTGACCCATGATATCACCATGTCTGTGACCCAATTTTGTATTACACCACGTTGCATTCATATGATGTACTTAGTTTCACACCATATTACCATATGTATGACCCAGTTTTATATTACACCATGTTACAATTCATATGAAATACTTAGTGTCACACTATGATATCATGATGTGTATGACCCACTTTTGTGTTATATCATGTTAAAATTCATGTGACATACTTTGTGTCACCCTATGATATCATCATGTTTATGACAGTTTTGTGTTATACAATGTTATAATTCATACTTAGTGTCACACCATATCATCATGTGTATGGATTGCATTTTTGTCTGAAACGACATGTTGAATATACTTTTTTCAAATTTCAGCAGAACATTTTTCAGATGAAGGCTTAAAAACAATTGAATAAAAAAATTCAGAGGAAGCATCAACTCCATAAAATATTTAATATTCTTTATCAGACTGCTTTTGAATTAATTACTGTATTAGTAGATATAATTAATTATTGTATTTAGTGGATATAATTAATTATTGTATTTAGTGGATATAATTAATTATTGTATTTAGTGGATATTATTAATTATTGTATTAGTGGATATAATTAATTATTGTATTTAGTGGATATAATTAATTATTGTATTTAGTGGATATAATTAATTATTGTATTTAGTGGATATAAAAAGCTAACACAGCAGATACAAAAAGGTGAAATCAATATAAATTTGACAATTTACTTTTTACATCATGAAAAAGACAAACAGAGCCATTTTTACATCATCAAAGAGACAAATTTAGATATTTTCATATCATGAAAAAGACAAACAGAGCCATTTTTACATCATCAAAGAGACAAATTTAGATATTTTCATATCATGAAAAAGACAAACAGAGCCATTTTTACATCATCAAAGAGACAAATTTAGATATTTTCATATCATGAAAAAGACAAACAGAGCCATTTTTACATCATAAAAGAGACAAATATAGATATTTTCATATCATGAAAAAGACAAACAGAGCCATTTTTACATCATAAAAGAGACAAATTGAGATATTTTCATATCATGAAAAAGACAAATAGAGCTATTTTCACATCATCAAAGAGAACAAATTTAACTAATTTTGCATTTTGTTTTGCTAATGCTTTGATAAATTTGAGATACAGTATAGTTGCCATTTGTGGTGTTCTTGACCTTCTAACAGCATCCAATGCAGAATCTTGTGCATACAGTAATTTCCAGATTTGGCAAAACTCCAGATATAGCAAAACCCTGAATATAGCAGAACTCAGGATATAGCAACCACAGATATAGCAAAACTGTGGATACAGCAAAAAGATATATCAAAATTCCAGCTATAGCAAAACTTTGGATGTAGCAAAACCCCAGATATAGCAAAACCTTGGATATATAAAAAAAACCTGAATATCGCAAAACTCCAGATATAGTAAAACCTTGGATATAGCAAAAGCCCAGATAAATCCATACTCCAGATATAGCTAAACCTGGAACTCAAAATACATCTCATTATTTCAGAACTTCATTGAAACCAAGGAAAGTATTATTTCAAACACTGGAAGGGATGTTGTGATGTGCTTTGTAATTTCTATTTCATTACATCTAATTTCATTATAAATGGATTTTTTTCATGATGTAATTCCATATATTGTTTGCACATAATAATAGTATGTTGTACCAAATTATGGTCCCAGTCATAGGTCACATACATAATACAAACCTCTACCAAATTGTGGTCCCAGTCATACGTCACATACATAATACAAACCCCTACCAAATTATGGTCCCAGTCATAGGTCACATACATAATACAAACCCCTACCAAATTATGGTCCCAGTCATAGGTCACATACATAATACAAACCCCTACCAAATTATGGTCCCAGTCATAGGTCACATACATAATACAAACCCCTACCAAATTGTGGTCCCAGTCATAGGTCACATACATAATACAAACCCCTACCAAATTGTGGTCCCAGTCATAGGTCATATACATAATACAAACCCCTACCAAATTGTGGTCCCAGTCATAGGTCATATACATAATACAAACCTCTACCAAATTGTGGTCCCAGTCATAGGTCATATACATAATACAAACCCCTACCAAATTATGGTCCCAGTCATAGGTCACATGCATAAGACAAACCCTATCCAAATTATGGCTCCAGCTATAGGCCACGTGCATTATGGAAACCTAATTGTTACTGAGATACGCCATCAGACTGTCTTACAGAGCCATATTCATCATCCTAGAATGTTGTTCTTTTATTCTTTTTGTAACCAATTGTTGTATTTTACAGGCAGAATCAGAACTACAGAAAGCTGCGCAGAATGCCAATGTGGGCAGCAAAGCTTTAGATGAACAAATTCTTAAGTTTGAATCTCAGAAGTTAAAAGACTTAAAGGTAAAATCATTCCTAGTCTGAAAATGTAAAATATACAGTCTGTTTGCATCTACAAGAATGTCTGAAAATGTAAAATATACAGTCTGTTTGCATCTACAAGAGTGTCTGAAAATGTAAAATATACAGTCTGTTTGCATCTACAAGAGTGTCTGAAAATGTAAAATATACAGTCTGTTTGCATCTACAAGAGTGTCTGAAAATGTAAAATATACAGTCTGTTTGCATCTACAAGAGTGTCTGAAAATGTAAAATATACAGTCTGTTTGCATATACAAGAGTGTCTGAAAATGTAAAATATACAGTCTGTTTGCATATACATGACTTCCTCATTTTAGCATGCCCAGGTAATTACAATATGGAGGCATTTGTGGATACGTTTGTTTCTTTTAGAAAATGTCCAGAAATAGACTCCTGTTTGCTAACATGAATATATTTGTGACAAAAATTGGTAAAAGATCAGCATCTCACTTATTTTATATTATCAAAAATGACAGTTTATGTGCAAAAATTTAGAAAAAACATTTTCAAATTCGCAACTTTTAATAAGATATATATTTTGTTAGATTGTAATTTTGAAGAAAAATATTTTCTTCAAACACTCTAAATCACAGTATACATCAAAATATTAATGGATTCAAGTAATATTGTTAAATTCAAACTGGTGGCAACACTGTAAGAAATAAATACCAATTAAAGAAGTCTTGTCAAGTGTAGTTCAAATTTAATTTTGATCTTTGATATTGAAACCATTTTAAACTTTTATTTTTGCCATCTGGAGATGCAAAATGTTAACTCTTTGAAATTGTTTAACACAGAAATGTGGAAGATTTTGCTTAGAAATTAACTGACATCTTCAAAATGTGAACTGAGATTTGTTATGTGCATAAATGAGTATCAATATTTTTGTGTTTTGAGTCACATTTTGACATGTTCTGATTCACATTTTGACATGTTCAGGTCTATTTAATTATTTTCTGACATTTGTATGAACTTGTATACTTGAAGCAAAAATTCTTATGAAGACAGATTTACTCATTTTAATTTTGTTGGATGAAATTTTGAACTGTGCAGTCTAATGAAAAAACATTTAAATCTTATATATCACTTGGCTTTATCTTTATTTTGGTTTGGTAATTTAGTAAATAATCCTGCTATCTTCCTTAATCTTATAGATTTATAATTTTAAAAAATAGCATCAAGTTTTGTCTAAAACTTAATAAACAAAATAAATACACATAATGGTCGTATTATATGAAGCATATGGCTCATTGGCTATTGTTTTGTGTATTTGGTCATTATATGGTTCAAGTGGCTGTTTTGTTTATTTGGTCTTTCAGTGGCTTTGGGCACTTGCTGCCATTTTAAATGATAAAACAAGTGATATATCAAAGATTTTTTTCGTCAAATTTGATCATGATTGTTTTATGTTTAACAAATAGGGGTCTATTTTGGGGGGTATTTTTTAAATAAGAAAAATGGTATCTCACCTGCCCCAATATTTATAAGCGGGTTTTTGTGACTTATCTGGAGACACTAAAATAAAGGAGTGGCTAAGTTTCAGCAATATTGTAAAGTGTAATACGGATAAGCTATTGTTTGTTTTCAGATTTACTGACATTAATTGGTGACTACACATTAATTGGTAATTCCACATTAATTGGTGATTACATGTTAATTGGTAATTACGCATTAATTGGTGATTACATGTTAATTGGTAATTACACATTAATTGGTGATTACATGTTAATTGGTGATTACATGTTAATTGGTAATTACACATTAACTGGTAATTACACATTAATTGGTGACTACACATTAATTGGTAATTACACATTAATTGGTGATTACATGTTAATTGGTGACCATGGTTGCAGACTTAACTAATGTATAACTGATAAAACTAAATTTGCAGTATACATCAGCAAATCTGAAAATGCAGTCTAGTTACACTTAAAAGTAAACTATCTCTTGACAGTGAAAATCAGACTGTGATGATGAATTCCAATGGACTCAAAGTGTACTGTTAATGAAAATCATTACCATTATCAGTGTTAGTTGATATTTGGCATAATTTTGTTCCAACATAATGTTAATTAAGTTTGAAACTTTATATTGTTTCATGAATTGATTTCTGAGGTAATTTATTTACTTTGACGTTTGAACAATATATCAATATATTTTCAGCAAGTTCTGACGGACTTTGTCCACGTTGAGATGGTGTTCCATGCCAAGGCGCTGGAGTACTATTCCAGATGTTTTGAAAGTATCAATCACATCAGTGAAGATATGGACCTAGAGGTTTGCTACCATTTTCATTTTTGGTTTGGGAACCTTTTGTATAAATACAATTTTACCTTTTTATGATGTCACTATTATGGGAGGCCATCTTATTCCAAATCATGACAAATTTTAGTCCTCCACTTTTTTTTGTCTAGAAAACAGGGGTATTAAATTGGGCCTATCACTCCATATATCCTTCCATCTTTCCATCCTTCTGTCCCACCATCCATCTCACTTTCATTCTGCACCATAATTACTTTTATTATTATTGGATTTTAACCAAATTTTTGTATGCAGTTTAATCTTGATATGATCTTGGCATCATTTGAATGTCACCATTCTACATCATCACTTAGCAGAGTTATAGCCCCTGATGGATAGACCAACCCACTTTGTTTCTGCACAAATAACTCCATTAATCTGTATTAGATTTGAACTAAATAATAATAATTGTAATGCTTTATTTATAGAGGGTAGCTTGTTTACATCTATGCTCCTATGAGGCCCTCTTTTGGTGGAAAAGTAATAGAGAGAAATTTTAATATACAAAGACAAATGTAAAATATGCTTTTAAAAACTCATCTTGAAATAAAATAGTTTGTATCTTAAATAAACTAAGCACGGTTTGCACAACCAATCAGTTAAATGTTACAACTCTATGTTCTTACACTAGTAGAAAAGAGCAAACACCAATAAGCTTTTGTAAAATTCAACAAATAATTTATTTCCCTCAAATACAAAGTGAAAATCTAAAAAGAACTTACAGTATTATGAATTAAATTCCAAATGGTCCATACAAATTCTATCACAATTCTAAATGTATAAAGTTCTAAATGAATTCCAGTGGTGATCTGTATGAAATCCAGTTTTCAATGTGCTGATGTGCTGTTAGGCTTGCATGTGCTAATATGCCAACAGTCTTGATGTATGATAACAATATAATCCAAAATATCAGTGAATGAATGCATTGTAATCCCCAAAAAGTAATATGGTCCAAAATTAATTGTGAAGACTAATTCCAGTGAATAATTTTTTTAAAAAATCCTCCCAAATACAAACTGATTAAAATCAGATCTCCACTGTCCTACATGATGACCTGAAGATGACTGCTTGAGAGTCATGTTCTGGTGACCTTTGAATTAGCCATTGGAAATGCAACTTTCAAAAATCTTAAAGTGAATCAAATCGTTTGGTACACATTCATGCTCTTCATCCACACTGCTCAGTCTCCAAATGCAAAGATAACAGACTTCATCTGATTGGCTGATAAAATTAGTGGATATGGTAATAACATAGGTTTCCATAACATGATCCCTAAGTGGTCACTATCAGATTGTCAAGCATAACAGTGAGATCTGATTGTCCCAAATATTAACTGAAAAACAACTTAAATTGATTCCTCTAACACTGATGTTAAGATATTGAATGAAGAATTTCTGTTTACTTCTCCCTTATTTAAAAACTTAAAAGATATAATAACAGATCCAGGATGAATGTAATTTTCCCATCAAATTCATTTCCAGAATATTCAAGTTGTTATCAAGGTCAGGTCTCTTACTGAAAATGTAATAAAGAAAGTATAAAACAGTAGGTACACCAGGAATTCCCAAGGGTAACAACATTGTCCAAAATTCAATCTCAAGTAGATATATTTACCTCTATTAATAATAATCTGAATATTTACTCTAAAATCATAGATAAATATTAGTTGTGTAATGTATTGCTTACAAAATAACAAGGTTTTTGTCGGGTTGGCCCTAAACTCAATTGCTGGCCAAGGTCAGTCACACAGTATATGTAACATATGATCATGAATAAAAGCTAACACACAATAGAAATTAAATATACATTACAATGAGAAGCTTAAATTGTGTCACATATATAATAAAAACATGTGCAGACAATCTTACAGGTGACTTGGTATCAATAAGGCCTTAGGTGAGTTTGATTGTCACTATTTTACATCATTGTTTCTGTCTGCATGGGATCGAGTTTCAGATTCGGCCAATGTGGGTTTGTGAGAAAGCTTGCCAGTAGCTTCTCGATGATCGGTGGTTCTTTCCGGTGATTTTCCCGGGTTCTTCCTCCACCATTAATACTGGCCACCATGTATAGCCTATCGTGCGCTGAAAAATGGCGTTAAACCCTACAACAACAACAACATCATTGTTTAGCAGAGTTATGGTCCCTGATTGTTGGATCTACTTACTTTCTTCTACAAACAGGAACTCCTTTATTTCTGATTGGATTTCAACTCAATATTTTGCATTTGTTTTGAAAATGAGTTTTATTATGATCATTCTACATCATTGTTTAATAGAGTTATAGCCTTGGTTGTTGTACTTATTCATTCCATTTTTGTACAGTATCATTCATAACTGGATTTCAATCAAATTTCAGTCAATGAGACCCTAAATGAGCTAGATTTTCTGCATTCTGTGTCATCATTTAACAGGGTTATGTGCACTTATTATCAGCCATCCTATTTTCATGCTACATGTCTGTGGTATGATGCCCCAGTGCTAGACATCACTATAAGCTGCCACACTGCAGACATTGTAGCGATATGATTGAAAAATTGTTAAAGCTACATTAAAAAACCAAGTCACACACACACACTCATGCCTATTTTTGATCCTTTACAATAAATATATTAGTATTATGACTGCATTGAGATGCGTGAACCCAGTAATAATCACCTTTTCCATCCCTCTGTCTGTCAGTGCATCTGTCCATCCATTCAAACTTTTTGCAAGTAAGTGACACTTCAGTCCTTCAAGCAATCGTATGCAGGTGCTTGTGAGGAGACTAAACATGGGAGCTGTAAGTGACACTTCAATCCTTCAAGCCATCATGTGCAGGTGCTTGTGTGGAGACTGAACATGGGATCTGTAAGTGACATTTCAATCCTTCAAGCCATCATATGCAGGTGCTTGTGTGGAGCTTAACATGGGATCTGTGGATCTGTAAGTGACAGTTCAATCCTTCAAGCCATCATATGCAGGTGCTTGTGTGGAGATGAACATGGGATCTGTGAGTGACATTTCAATCCTTCAAGCCATCATATGCAGTGCTTGTGTGGAGCTGAAAATGGGATCTGTAAGTGACACTTCAGTCCTTCAAGCCATCATATGCAGGCGCTTGTGAAGAGACTGGACATGGGATCTGTAACACTTCATTCCTTCAAGCCATCATATGCAGATGCTTGTGTGGAGACTGAACATGGGATCTGTAAGTGACACTTCAATCCTTCAAGCCATCATATGCAAGTGCTTGTGTGGAGATGAACATGGGATCTGTAAGCGACACTTCAATCCTTCAAGCCATCATATGCAGGCACTTGCGAGGAGACTGAACATGGGATCTGTAAGTGACACTTCAGTCCTTCAAGCCATCATGTGCAGGTGATTGTGTGGAGACTGAACATGGGATCTGTAAGTGACATTTCAATCCTTCAAGCCATCATATGCAGGTGCTTGTGTGGAGCTGAACATGGGATCTGTAAGTGACAGTTCAATCCTTCAAGCCATCATATGCAGGTGCTTGTGTGGAGATGAACATGGGATCTATGAGTGACATTTCAATCCTTCAAGCCATCATATGCAGGTGCTTGTGTGGAGCTGAACATGGGATCTCTAAGTGACACTTCAGTCCTTCAAGCCATCGTATGCAGGCGCTTGTGAGGAGACTGGACATGGGATCTGTAAGTGACACTTCATTCCTTCAAGCCATAATATGCAGATGCTTGTGTGGAGACTGGACATGGGATCTGTAAGTGACACTTCAATCCTTCAAGCCATCATATGCAGGTGCTTGTGTGGAGGCTGAACATGAGATCTGTAAGTGACACTTCAGTCCTTCAAGCCATCATATGCAGGTGCTTGTGTGGAGCTGAACATGGGATCTGTAAGTGACATTTCAATCCTTCAAGCAATCATATGCAGGTGCTTGTGTGGAGCTGAACATGGGATTTGTAAGTGACACTTCAGTCCTTCAAGCCATCATATGCAGGCGCTTGTGAGGAGACTGGACATGGGATGTGTAAGTGACACTTCAATCCTTCAAGCCATCATATGCAGGCACTTGCGAGAAGACTGAACATGGGATCTGAAAGTGACACGTCAGTCCTTCAAGCCATCATATGCAGGTGCTTGTGAGGAGACTGAACATGGGATCTGTAAGCAGCACTTCTTTCATACAGTCTGCGAAATCTATTAAAGGATACAACTGAACATGTGTCCGTTGTGCAACAAGAACACAGGGAGTTCAGATAAACACCCTTTGTTACTTGGCACTAAACAAATTTCAGCTAGATCAGATTGTTGTCACATGGGAAAACAAAGAGGGTGCTAAGAGATTAAGGTCTAATGTGTACAGGGAGTTTGTAGGGCTTTACTTGGCACTATAATCAGATTCAAAAGGATTGTCAGCTTGAAAATAAAGTCAGTGCTGCCTTTATAAGCCAAGGGCTTTTTACCCCACATGCACTGACAGATAACTTGGAAAATATCACTTGGAAATTACACTTGGCTTATTGAAAAATATAAATCAAATCAAAATGTCTATTACATCAGACACAAATGGTGTTTATACAGGAAAACAAATTATACAAATTCAAGTTGTTCAGACTTGCACAAAAATGGAAGCAATATGCTTACAAGTAAACACCTACAGTATCCATCATTAACAAAGACTTACTTTGTGGTTGGTAATATTTAGTTTACTGGTAATATTTTCAATTTATTAAAACCCATATAACTGTAGGTACAAGCATTGTGCAATAAATACCATCACAAAATGGGCAAACACAGTGTATTCTAAATATTGTTACGTGTTTAGGCTCTTAAAAAAAGTAACAAGAAAAGAAAAGTAATAAGAAAAGAGTGAAGACAACAAGCTTTGTAAAATTTAACAAATAATTTATTTCCCCAGAATACAAGGTAAAAATAAGAAAATTAATTTATGGTTTTATGAATCAAGTCCAAAATTAATCCAAGAATTAAAAAATAGAAGTCCTAGTAATAAAACGTCTTAATGAAACTGAGTTTGAATCCTGATGAAATCCAAAATGGAAGGCGATGATGTATGCTGTGGTCAGCATCATACTTATGTTAACAGTTCTTTGTTGGATCATGGAAAATAATATTTCAGTGTTTGAATTTTGTGTAAATTTCAATAAATGTCCTTGTCCAAGAATTCTGTATGAGCACTTATATATTTCCAGGGAAAAGAATCACTTGCATTCCATAAAAGTAAATTTCAACTCAAACTGGTCTCTACAAAACCTTTTAAGTGTCAATGCTTTACAGCCTAGATGCCCAAATTATATTGAGAAAACAGTTATGGGGGCGTTCACCAATTAATATGTACTTTAGAGAGAGTGACGTATGTAAGGTGAAGTAGTTGCATTTAAAACATGCACAATGGAGAGAATGTTGGCATACCTATGTGCTACAGTAATGTAATGTGGATGATATTTCTTTGGATATTGTACTTTTGGAAATTTTACATGATTTAAGCACACTGCTAACTAAAATGACTGCTCCCTTGTGTTAAAAAATCAGCCTGAATTAGTGTAAAGTACACTATACATAGCAGCTATTAAAATAGGGAAAATGAATTTTGCCAGACTAGACAGTACCAGCTTCTGAAAGTGCAATGAATGAATTACAAAATATACAAAAATGTAAAACAAAGTTATCGGCTCTTTTTTTATACAATTTACCTCTTAAGTTCAGGAAGTGAAAATGACCAAGTAGAGCTAGCACTTTTTTGAAAGTTGCACATTTTAAGTAAGGCCAAGCTGTATACTCTATAACCCATAGTACACCCATCAATCATATACTAAAATAAAGGGAATTAAAGGTTCTTTTAATTATACCTAAGATATACAAGGTCTTTTTTAAATAGCCAGTATAACCAGTGAGGAAAGCCGGGGAAATTCTTTTTCTTTAAAATCCTAACCCTATGCAAAATACGACACTGTAGAGTGCCACCTATACACTAATTTAAGATACAAAACAGATTCCTGTATGAGGGTCACATGATCACCCTTCTTGAACAGAATATAAGTTTTTTACATGCCTAATATACCTATTTCCAGTATGGCCTTGACTAAAATCAATAGGTTTTTACTCTGGGAAAGATTTTTTTTTAAAAAAAAAACTCATTTACTACAACCATTACTGTTTCTGAATCAAGGTCAGGAACTAGGTCAGCATTAGATACAATGTTTCTGCAAAGTTATTTACATCAAAAATTAAAAAAATCAGTAAAATCCAGTAAATAAAGTTACATTACAATAACATGTAATAGAATTAAAAAAAATTTAAAACTTACAAACAAAAAATTTAATTAAATAAAATATACATAACAATATGCATTTCTGAATGGGAATAGTGGCATGAAAATATAAAAATATTTGAATTGGCAACATTTGTACATCCTCCAAACATCTTGAGGTTCTAGTATTGCCCTTAGATTTATCCAGAGTCTTGTATGTATAGCTTATAAGACAGCTCCTATTCTGCATGAATAGAAATTTCAGTTAAATAAAACACTGACTTATAAATGAATACAGATGGTATGTTATGGCCATTGTAGTTATTACTCTTGTATTTTTGTTTTCGTTATTACTGTTGTCATTTTGTTTTAGTTATTACTCATTTTGTCCTGTACATGAATGCTTTGAATCATAGTGCATATCACAGACTGATCTCCATTGTGGCAGTTAGGGTCGGATGTGGAAGAGGCAGGGACATATTTCAATAACAAATTGCTAACTATTCCTATTGCTAAAATTGTTACTTTTTTGCTTTATGTCCTTGAAAGCATCCATCAACATTGCAGAGAACTCGAGGCTGAAGAGAGTAGGGGCTAAGATGCATACTTGTTTCACACAATTTGTAACTGCAAAGGGTTTGGAATAGTTACCCTTGTTCTGGACTCTGGCAAGCATGCCTTCATGAAAAGCCTCACCATTTCAATGAGAACTTCTGGACATCCTAATTTGGCCATGATCTTCCAAAGGCCTTCCTGGCTGACAGTGTCAAATGCCTTAGTCAGGTCCATGAAGGTGGTGTAGAGCACCTTGATCATGGCCTACTGCCAGAAGTCAGTGTGGTTTCAGACAATTACATACAATAATGGTAAAGTCACCTGGCTTACAGCATGGTACACATCTATGGTTCCAGTGAACAAGGTCATAAATAGGGATCACTATATATATATACACATACACATTTCATTTTAAATTTATTAAATAAATTTAATAATTTGTATGTTTTGGGACCATGATAAACAAATAATTGAAATTACTTGAAAATGGGCTTAAACATTTCAAAAGAAATGAGCAGTTATAAGATCCTGTTTATGTCTATAGATGGTAATCTTTTCATTCAGTTAACTGCAGGATAACGTTCAATATTACAACAGTAGTATGATAACTATGACATGGATAACTTACAATATTACAACAGTAGTATGATAAATATGACATGGATAACTTACAATATTACACCTGTAGTAAGATAAATATGACATGGATAACTTACAATATTACATCTGTAGTATGATAAATATGACATGGATAACTTACAATACTACATCTGTAGTATGATAAATATGACATGGATAACTTACAATATTACACCTGTAGTGTGATAAATATGACATGGATAACTTACAATATTACAACTGTAATATGATAAATATGACATGGATAACTTACAATATTACATCTGTAGTGTGATAAATATGACATGGATAACTTACAATATTACATCTATAGTATGATAAATATGACATGGATAACTTACAATATTACATCTGTATGATAAATAAAACATGGATAACTTACAATATTACAACTGTAGTATGATAAATATGACATGGATAACTTACAATATTACACCTGTAGTAAGATAAATATGACATGGATAACTTACAATATTACATCTGTAGTGTGATAAATATGACATGGATAACTTACAATACTACATCTGTAGTATGATAAATATGACATGGATAACTTACAATATTACATCTGTAGTATGATAAATATGACATGGATAACTTACAATACTACATCTGTAGTATGATAAATATGACATGGATAACTTACAATATTACACCTGTAGTGTGATAAATATGACATGGATAACTTACAATATTACAACTGTAATATGATAAATATGACATGGATAACTTACAATATTACATCTGTAGTGTGATAAATATGACATGGATAACTTACAATATTACAACTGTAGTATGATAAATATGACATGGATAACTTACAATATTACATCTATAGTATGATAAATATGACATGGATAACTTACAATATTACATCTGTATGATAAATAAAACATGGATAACTTACAATATTACAACTGTAGTATGATAAATATGACATGGATAACTTACAATATTACACCTGTAGTAAGATAAATATGACATGGATAACTTACAATATTACATCTGTAGTGTGATAAATATGACATGGATAACTTACAATACTACATCTGTAGTATGATAAATATGACATGGATAACTTACAATATTACACCTGTAGTGTGATAAATATGACATGGATAACTTACAATATTACAACTGTAATATGATAAATATGACATGGATAACTTACAATATTACATCTGTAGTGTGATAAATATGACATGGATAACTTACAATATTACAACTGTAGTATGATAAATATGACATGGATAACTTACAATATTACAACTGTAATATGATAAATATGACATGGATAACTTACAATATTACATCTGTAGTGTGATAAATATGACGGATAACTTACAATATTACAACTGTAGTAAGATAAATATGACATGGATAACTTACAATATTACGTCTATAGTATGATAAATATGACATGGATAACTTACAATATTACATCTATAGTATGATAAATATGACATGGATAACTTACAATATTACATCTGTAGTATGATAAATAAAACATGGATAACTTACAACATTACATCTGTAGTATGATAAATATGACATGGATAACTTACAATATTACACCTGTAGTAAGATAAATATGACATGGATAACTTACAATATTACATCTGTAGTGTGATAAATATGACATGGATAACTTACAATACTACATCTGTAGTATGATAAATATGACATGGATAACTTACAATATTACACCTGTAGTGTGATAAATATGACATGGATAACTTACAATATTACAACTGTAATATGATAAATATGACATGGATAACTTACAATATTACATCTGTAGTGTGATAAATATGACATGGATAACTTACAATATTACAACTGTAGTATGATAAATATGACATGGATAACTTACAATATTACAACTGTAATATGATAAATATGACATGGATAACTTACAATATTACATCTGTAGTGTGATAAATATGATGGATAACTTACAATATTACAACTGTAGTAAGATAAATATGACATGGATAACTTACAATATTACGTCTATAGTATGATAAATATGACATGGATAACTTACAATATTACAACTGTAGTACGATAAATATAACATGATTAACTTACAATATTACATCTGTAGTATGATAAACATGACATAGATAACTTAAAATATTGCATATATAGTATGATAAATATGACATGGATAACTTACAATATTACATCTGTAGTATGATAAATATGACATGGATAACTTACAATATTACAACTGTAATATGATAAATATGACATGGATAACTTACAATATTACATCTGTAGTGTGATAAATATGACATGGATAACTTACAATATTACAACTGTAGTATGATAAATATGACATGGATAACTTACAATATTACATCTATAGTATGATAAATATGACATGGATAACTTACAATATTACATCTGTAGTGTGATAAATATGACATGGATAACTTACAATATTACATCTATAGTATGATAAATATGACATGGATAACTTACAATATTACACCTGTAGTATGATAAATATGACATGGATAACTTACAATATTACATCTGTAGTGTGATAAATATAACATGGATAACTTAAAATATTACATCTGTAGTATGATAAATATAACATGGATAACTTACAATATTACAACTGTAATATGATAAATATGACATGGATAACTTACAATATTACACCTGTAGTATGATAAATATGACATGGATAACTTACAATATTACATCTGTAGTGTGATAAATATAACATGGATAACTTAAAATATTACATCTGTAGTATGATAAATATAACATGGATAACTTACAATATTACAACTGTAATATGATAAATATGACATGGATAACTTACAATATTACATCTATAGTATGATAAATATGACATGGATAACTTACAATATTACAACTGTAGTATGATAAATATGACATGGATAACTTACAATATTACATTATAGTATGATAAATATGACATGGATAACTTACAATATTACAACTGTAGTATGATAAATATGACATGGATAACTTACAATATTACATCTGTAGTGTGATAATATAACATGGATCACTTACAATATTAAATCTTTAGTATGATAAATATAACATGGATAACTTACAATATTACATCTGTAGTATGATAAATATGACATCGATAACTTAAAATATTACATATATAGTATCATAAATATGACATGGGTAACTTACAATATTACATCTGTAGTATGATAAATATGACATGGATAACTTACAATATTACATCTGTAATATGATAAATATGACATGGATAACTTACAATATTACATCTGTAGTGTGATAAATATGACATGGATAATTTACAATATTACAACTGTAATATGATAAATATGACATGGATAACTTACAATATTACATCTGTAGTATGATAAATATGACATGGATAACTTACAATATTACACCTGTAGTACGATAAATATGACATGGATAACTTACAATATTACATCTATAGTATGATAAATATGACATGGTTAACTTACAATATTACAACTGTAGTATGATAAATATGACATGGATAACTTACAATATTACATCTGTAGTAAGATAAATATGACATGGATAACTTACAATATTACACCTGTAGTGTGATAAATATGATGGATAACTTACAATATTACAACTGTAGTAAGATAAATATGACATGGATAACTTACAATATTACAACTGTAGTATGATAAATATGACATGGATAACTTACAATATTACATCTGTAGTATGATAAATATGACATGGATAACTTACAATATTACATCTGTAGTGTGATAAATATGACGGATAACTTACAATATTACAACTGTAGTAAGATAAATATGACATGGATAACTTACAATATTATAACTGTAGTACGATAAATATAACATGGATAACTTACAATATTACATCTGTAGTATGATAAATATGACATAGATAACTTAAAATAGTACATATATAGTATGATAAATATGACGGATAACTTACAATATTACAACTGTAGTAAGATAAATATGACATGGATAACTTACAATATTACGTCTATAGTATGATAAATATGACATGGATAACTTACAATATTACAACTGTAGTAAGATAAATATGACATGGATAACTTACAATATTACAAATGTAGTAAGATAAATATGACATGGATAACTTACAATATTACATCTATAGTATGATAAATATGACATGGATAACTTACAATATTACAACTGTAGTACGATAAATATAACATGGATAACTTACAATATTACATCTGTAGTGTGATAAATATGACATGGATAACTTACAATATTACGTCTATAGTATGATAAATATGACATGGATAACTTACAATATTACAACTGTAGTACGATAAATATAGCATGGATAACTTACAATATTACATCTGTAGTGTGATAAATATGACATGGATAACTTACAATATTACATCTATAGTATGATAAATATGACATGGATAACTTACAATATTACATCTGTAGTGTGATAAATATGACATGGATAACTTACAATATTACATCTAAAGTATGATAAATATGACATGGATAACTTACAATATTACAACTGTAGTATGATAAATATGACATGGATAACTTACAATATTACATCTGTAGTATGATAAATATGACATGGATAACTTACAATATTACATCTGTAGTGTGATAAATATGACATGGATAACTTAAAATATTACATCTGTAGTGTGATAAATATGACGGATAACTTACAATATTACACCTGTAGTATGATAAATATGACATGGATAACTTACAATATTACAACTGTAGTAAGATAAATATGACATGGATAACTTACAATATTACACCTGTAGTATGATAAATATGACATGGATAACTTACAATATTACAACTGTAGTATGATAAATATGACATGGATAACTTACAATATTACAACTGTAGTAAGATAAATATGACATGGATAACTTACAATATTACACCTGTAGTATGATAAATATGACATGGATAACTTACAATATTACAACTGTAGTAAGATAAATATGACATGGATAACTTACAATATTACACCTGTAGTGTGATAAATATGACGGATAACTTACAATATTACAACTGTAGTAAGATAAATATGACATGGATAACTTACAATACTACATCTATAGTATGATAAATATGACATGGATTTATTCAGTTTCATACAGAATACTGTCTTATTGAAATACTTCATGTTTCAGGAATTTGAAAGAAAATTACATCCTGTTTCAGGAATTTGAAAGAAAATTACATCCTGTTTCAGGAATTTGAAAGAAAATTACATCCTGTTTCAGACATTTTAAAGAAAATTACATCCTGTTTCAGGAATTTGAAAGAAAATTACATAATTTCATATTTCAGTAATTTGAGAGAAAATTACATAATTTCATGTTTCAGGAATTTGAAAGAAAATTACATCCTGTTTCAGGAATTTGAAAGAATATTACATCCTGTTTCAGGAATTTGAAAGAAAATTACATCCTGTTTCAGGAATTTGAAAGAAAATTACATAATTTCATATTTCAGTAATTTGAGAGAAAATTACATAATTTCATGTTTCAGGAATTTGAAAGAAAATTACATCCCGTTTCAGGAATTTGAAAGAATATTACATCCTGTTTCAGGAATTTGAAAGAAAGCTACATAATTTCATATTTCAGGAATTTGAGAGAAAATTACATAATTTCATGTTTCAGGAATTTGAAAAATGTTACATAATTTCATGTTTTAGGAATTTGAAAGAAAATTACATTCTGTTTCAGGAAGTTTGAAAAAAATTACATGATTTCATATTTCAGGAATTTGAGAGAAAATTACAGGCCTCTCGTGGTCCTGGTTGGCAAGCAATGATGCTTAATCAATCACTAAGCTCAGGGTCAGGAATGTCATCGACTCAAGCCAGTAGCCTTTTAACATCTCCAGAGAATACAGGGTCTTTTGGGGAGTCTACCACATCTTTAGAGAAAAGGGTCGGATTTGCTGGGGTATGGAAACCTTGGTTTCAAGGCTTTCTAATTTCTAGTTAAATGTTCTTGTGTTTCTCAAATTTTAGAAGCAGGCATATTCAGTCCTGGTTCAGCTAGATGATGATTTTGAAATATCATTATACAACTATCTCATTAATCCTGTAGAGAGCCATCAAATTTGAATGTTTTGTACAAATGTTTGTGTAATGCAGACTTACACACCCCAAATAATTAAAAGTCATTCATAGTTTTAATGTTTTCTACAACTGTCTTTGTAATACAGACTTACACCCCCCAGATAATTAAAAGTCATTCACAGAGTTTTAATGTTTTCTACAACTGTCTTTTTAATGCAGGCTCACACACCGTTAATAATTAAAAGTCAACTCGTAGAGTTTTAATGTTTTCTACATCTTTCTTTGTAATGCATAGTTAAATCTCAGTCATATACTTGGAAGGACGTTTGTTATCTATATGGTACTCATGTGATAAAAATATTAGGGATATTGTAATTGCCTCTCTGTCCATCCATCCATCCATCCATCTTTCTATGTATCTGTTTGAACTGTTTTCCCCTAAACAGCTGGAACAAAATCACCATATTTGATATGTAAAGAAAGCCATGAGGATTTGCCTTGAAGTTGTGCTGATTTCATCTTGCATCTTCAGATAAATTAAACCCGTCATTTATTTCATCCATTGAGCCATATGTGACCAATTTCATATATATTATATATATTGTTGTGATGAATATTGAATATATTGCTGTTATGAATGGCCATGTAAACATTGTTGTGATGAATGGCCAGGTATATATTGTTGTGAAGAATGGCCATGAATATATTGCTGTTATGAATGGCCATGTATATATTGTTGTTATGAATGGCCATGTATATACATTTGTGATGAATGGCCATGTATATATTGCTGTGATGAATATCCATGTATACATTGTTGTGATGAATGTCCATGTATACATTGTTGTGATGAATGGCCATGTATACATTGTTGTGATGTATGGCCATGTATACATTGTTGTGTTGAATGGCCATGTATACATTGTTGTGATGAATGGCCATGTATATATTGTTGTGTTGAATGGCCATGTATACATTGTTGTGATGAATGGCCATGTATATATTGTTGTGATGAATGGCCATGTATATTTTGTTGTGATGAATGGGCATGTATGCATTGTTGTGTTGAATGGCCATGTATATATTGTTGTGATGAATGGCCATGTATACATTGTTGTAATGAATGGCCATGTATACATTGTTGTGATGAATGACCATTTATACATTCTTGTGATGAATGACCCTGTATACATTCTTGTGATGAATGACCATGTATATATTGTTGTGATGAATGGCCATGTATACATATTTGTGATGAATGGCAATGTATATATTGTTGTGATGATAGGTCATGTATACATTGTTGTGATGAACGGCCATGTATATATTGTTGTGATGAATGGCCATGTATACATTGCTGTGATGAATGGCCATGTATATATTGTTGTGATGAATGGCCATGTATACACTGCTGTAGCTTATTTGGCTTTATGTATGGCAGCACTGAATGTGATTTGCAAACTAAAGACAAAGTGTGCATATATTATTAAATGCTGTATTTTTGTTTTCAGCAGTCAATGTATGATGATGATGATGATGACGATGACGATGAAGATGATGATGATGAGGAAGATCTTCCAACCCGGAGATAAATTTTATATTATTTTACAACTTAAGTGTTATGTATGTGATAGCTGTAAGTTAGGTTTTTGAGCAGCTTATAGCATAATCTGTGGCATTACAGCTTATTCTGAGCCTTTATTATTTCTCTTCATAGTCAAGGACTCTGATGTCTCAATTGCTCTTCATCCATGAGGAAAATTACAATAACTCTAATGCTAAATCATTTATGTTACACTTATATTTCTATCACTTCAAATAAAGATATTTATTTGACCAAGATAATATCTTTACAAGTGTGAATACTAGGTGTGATGGATTGAGCTGATTTATAACCTAGTTATTCATGTCACCTTGAACTTTACCTCCATTAAGAGCCTAAGACATTACAGTACCAAAATGATAAAAAATCATCATGTGAATTTTTCAAAACCAGGATGTCATTAAACATTAATGATTCAAACATTTTCTTTTTGTGTGGTATAGAGGCATTTCATTTGGATATTGCTAATGTGATCATCAAAAGAAAACTAGTATGTGTTTGCTGATGATGGTCACATCTACCATTCAGTATTTAAATTAGATATATGTCTATCAGTATGTGTTTGCTGAAGATGGTCACATCTACCATTCAGTAATTAAATTAGATATATGTCTATCAGTATGTTTGCTAATGATGGTCACATCTACCATTCAGTAATTAAATTAGATATATGTCTATCATTATGTTTGCTGATGATGGTCACATCTACCATTCAGTAATTAAATCAGATATGTGTCTATCAGTATGTGTTTGCTGATGATGGTCACATCTACCATTCAGTAATTAAATTAGATATATGTCTATCAGTATGTGTTTGCTGAAGATGGTCACATCTACCATTCAGTAATTAAATTAGATATATGTCTATCAGTATGTGTTTGCTGATGATGGTCACATCTACCATTCAGTAATTAAATTAGATATATGTCTATCAGTATATGTTTGCTGATGATGGTCACATGGACCATTCAGTAATTAAATTAGATATATGTCTATCAGTATGTTTGCTGATGATGGTCACATGGACCATTCAATAATTAAATTAGATATATGTCTATCAGTATGTGTTTGCTGATGATGGTCACATCTACCATTCAGTAATTAAATTAGATATATGTCTATCAGTATATGTTTGCTGATGATGGTCACATGGACCATTCAGTAATTAAATTAGATATATGTCTATCAGTATGTTTGCTGATGATGGTCACATGGACCATTCAGTAATTAAATTAGATATATGTCTATCAGTATGTGTTTGCTGATGATGGTCACATCTACCATTCAGTAATTAAATTAGATATATGTCTATCAGTATGTATTTGCTGATGATGGTCACATGGACCATTCAGTAATTAAATTAGATATATGTCTATCAGTATGTGTTTGCTGATGATGGTCACATCTACCATTCAGTAATTAAATTAAATATATGCCTATCAGTATGTGTTTGCTGATGATGGTCACATGGACCATTCAGTAATTAAATTAAATATATGCCTATCAGTATGTTTTTGCTGATGATGGTCACATGGACCATTAATTAAATTAGATATATGTCTATCAGTATGTGTTTGCTGATGATGGTCACATCTACCATTCAGTAATTAAATTAGATATATGTCTATCAGTATGTGTTTGCTGATGATGGTCACATCTACCATTCAGTAATTAAATTAAATATATGCCTATCAGTATGTTTTTGCTGATGATGGTCACATGGACCATTAATTAAATTAGATATATGTCTATCAGTATGTGTTTGCTGATGATGGTCACATCTACCATTCAGTAATTAAATTAGATATATGTCTATCAGTATGTGTTTGCTGATGATGGTCACATCTACCATTCAGTAATTAAATTAGATATATGCCTATCAGTATGTTTTTGCTGATGATGGTCACATGGACCATTCAGTAATTAAATTAGATATGTGTCTATCAGTATGTTTGCTGATGATGGTCACATGGACCATTAATTAAATTAGATATATGTCTATCAGTATGTGTTTGCTGATGATGGTCACATCTACCATTCAGTAATTAAATTAGATATATGTCTATCAGTATGTGTTTGCTGATGATGGTCACATCTACCATTCAGTAATTAAATTAGATATATGCCTATCAGTATGTTTTTGCTGATGATGGTCACATGGACCATTCAGTAATTAAATTAGATATGTGTCTATCAGTATGTTTGCTGATGATGGTCACATGGACCATTAATTAAATTAGATATATGTCTATCAGTATGTGTTTGCTGATGATGGTCACATCTACCATTCAGTAATTAAATTAGATATATGTCTATCAGTATGTGTTTGCTGATGATGGTCACATGGACCATTCAGTAATTAAATTAGATATATGTCTATCAGTATGTTTGCTGATGATGGTCACATGGACCATTAATTAAATTAGATATATGTCTATCAGTATGTGTTTACTGATGATGGTCACATGGACCATTCAGTAATTAAATTAGACATATGTCTATCAGTATGTATCACTCTAAGATCTGTTTTAAGAATGAGAATGTCACATCAAGGTGCATTGCACAAAATCAAGATTACTCTTGACAAATTTGGATGATAATTTTTTTGTTGATTGCCATCAAAGGTTGGGGTGATATTTTTGGGGACTTGCAACTTAAGAACTGTAAATTTGTTTATATTGCTCAGATGTACTTGCCTAAAGAATAAATATGTTATTATTTAAAAGACAAAAGGCTGACATATACATTTTTCAGCTATGGTTTTTATTTATATTTTTATTATTTATCTTGAAACTAGGACCAGTTTTCAAAGGTTTTGGTCAACAAGTAATACAAATATTAGCTGAAATATGTAATTAGCACAAAACTATGCCATTTTGGCTCTATCCAGGTACTAATGCCATTTTGGCTCTATCCAGGTACTAATGCCATTTTGGCTCTATCCGGTAATAATGCCATGTTGGCTCTATCCAGGTACTAATGCCATTTTGGCTCTATCCAGGTACTAATGCCATGTTGGCTCTATCCAGGTACTAATGCCATGTTGGCTCTATCCAGGTACTCAGACTAAATGAAATCCTACTCTCATGCGGTGATATCTACATTGCACATCTTGTTTGTGATAATAGTTGGGATGCGCACCTTGTTTGTGATAATAGTTGGGATGCACATCTTGCTTGTGATAATTGTTGGGATGCACAATTCTTCTTTGAAAATGTTACCCAATCATAATAACTTACTACTTCTACCTCACAAATCCAGCCTTTCCAGGTTAAAAACATTTAGCTAAAAATTCAAAAGTTATCTGCCCACCTAGGTGGTGGTTAGGCAGAGTTATCTCCCCATGATACAGGGATTGGTGCCAAAACCCATGAATATCTCAGTTACTACATATGCTTGTGCCAGGTAGCACACTCTCGCTAAGAGGAACTTTGAAAAATCCTCTACCATGTTTCTGGAAGCTCAACATTTACAAGTGGGAGGAGTCTTCACTTGAAAGGGAAGTAAACAAATTCTATATTTCCAACTTTTTTCCCCTCCTATGACAACAAAGTTCTGCCTTTAGAATAAAATCATATTTATTTGATAGTATTTATGTGCTTGCATGGGTAGCCTAGATGATTTCACAATAGTTCTGGCTATAGTTTTAATTTATGTGTGCATGCATGTCTGTAGTGGGCTATAGAAAACTCTTAACAAGTACTTAATTATTGGTACAACTGGAAACATACATGTAAGTTTTCTATACCAATGCATTGAGCATCTGGATGCCAAGCTTCACAGACATTTCGTGTACATGCCATCATTATAGGTGGTATTTTGAACTGATATTTTATATTGATGCTTCATTACCTTCATTTAGCCATCTCCTAGCGTGTCATAGTCATATATGTGATACTTAATTAAATTTACCTGTATACAACATCGCTGGGCCTGTTCCAACAGGTAAAATGTCTTATAATGGATATTGTAGCACCTATGTTGTATGGTGCTTCAGTTCATTTTTTATGTGTAGGCTTTTGCGTGTAATATAGAGAATTGTTAATGTTACTGTATAGCTTCCTCCCTGGACCGGTCAGTTTTCTATACATGGTTTACTCAGGATCAAGACCTGTCTGACAACCATGCAACATCTGTAATTTTCTCTGGTCATCATTCCAGCAGTACATGTCAGACATGCCTTTTATGGATGGAAGTCAGTCGTAGCTTGAGGGATGAAAACATTACTTGCACACAATGTTTGCTCCATATTATTCATGGGCAGCTAGATGGAGAGCATCAGATACAGTCTTGCATATCAGAATTATGGACTGGATACGTGGATCAATATCCCATACCCCATCACAACCTCAAGAACTGGACTATGTCATGCCAGCCATGATGGCCATGTTCCTTCACATCTGGACTGGGCCATATAACTGATCACAGTGGAAGCCACCAGACTTGTCCAGTTCCAATGAAACCACTTCATGAAACCAGTTATACATGGGTTAGTCTAACTCAAATAGTGCCGCTTGGACTTACTGCAGACAATGCCCAGACATTACAGGCACTGTCACGGATCAGTCTAACCACATAGTGCTGCTAGGGACTTACTGCAGATGATGCCCAGTCTATACATGCACTGTCATGGATCAGTCAAACCACATAGTGCTGCTAGGGACTTACCACAGACAATGCCCTGGCACTGTCATAGATCAGGCTAACCACATAGTGCGGCTAGGGACTTACTGCAGACAATGCCTAGTCTATACAGGCACTGTCATGGATCAGTCTAACTACATAGTGCTGCTAGGGTCTTACTGCAGACAATGCCCAGGCACTGTCATGGATCAGTCTAACCACATAGTAATGCTAGGGACTTACTGCAGACAATGCCCAGGCTATACAGGCACTGTCATGGATCAGTCTATCTACATAGTGCTGCTTGGGACTTGCTGCAGATGATGCCCAGGCTATACAGGCACTGTTATGGATCAGTCTAACCACATTGTGTTGCCAGGGACTTACTGCAGACAATACCCAGGCTCTGTCATGGATTAGTCTAACTCAAATAGTGCTGCTAGGGACTTACTGCAGACAATGCCCGGGCTATACAGGCAGTGTCATGGATCAGTCTAACCACATAGTGCTGCTAGGGACTTCCTGTGAAAGACATACGGTTTATATGGACACCCTCATGGATCAATGTTATTTGTAATAGTACCTCAAAACACTTATGGCATCTGATATCCATCTTGAGACCTCCATTTTCAAGCGATATCTCTTCACTGACCCTCAAGCCACTGCCACCCAAGAGACTCTAGTTAATGACACATTAGAAGTAATGGGATCCGACTTGTATGTGCTGCAAGTGTAGTGGGCCACCATTATTGAAATTCTTCTTCAACTACTTCGCAGGTAGCACAGGAGATGGTGACATCACCACCTCAATCTATAGATGCTGAAACAGGCATTCAAGTTCCCTTGTCATTATTAGATCTTTCTTGGATGAGTTATGTCCTTTTTTTTAACATTGCCTGCCAGGTCTACCACTTCCAATTGCTTCCCCAGCCTGAAAAGTTATTGATATTTTGGAACTAAGCATGTCATCAGTTCCAAGCATCTACTGGTGTATTATATCACAAATGCTTTCAGACTTCCATTTCATGAGTTGATTCACAACACTGACACTGTAGGATCAGCCTTGTATCAGTATTTTGATGATCCTCATTATGATGACCACTGCTTATATCCTTCCATCACAAACCTAAGCAAAACAAGCAGGCACATATTCGTAGGAGGGTCCACTTTATAACAGAGGTACAACATATTATAGCCATAATAGTAACTATGAACTTACAAGAGGGGGAAGACACTCAATGCTCTCTACCCAAACCTTATGGACCTATCTTGGCCCAAGATATGCTCACAACTTCCATCATCTGTTCTCCTCCTTGAATATTAGGTTGACGGAATTCACTACAAACCATGATCCCTCTCAATCTCAGCTACAGTGGAGGGATTTGCAAGGCAACCGACAAGGTCACAGGGATATCCCTAGAGTTTATGCAACTAGAAACAGTCCTACAGCTCCATTGTATTATGCTGTTAGAGCAGATGTCACAAGCATAGCATTTGACTGGAATATTCTCTAACTGACATTGTCTAGGCTATGGAATGGAGATCAGAGTCAACATTATCCACTTTCATCCCAAAGGGCTCAACTTGATCTGGTAGGAGCCATAGTGCAACAGGTCACCTTTTCAGGTTGTGCAGTAACTTTTTGAATGGAAAATTTTCCTTTGAAGCCACTTCCTGACAGATGTTATCTTCTCGATTTAAGTTATCTAGAATCTGCCTCATACCTTATGGGACCAGAGATGGCATTTCATGGGTAATGGACTGTATCTCCCTCCACCTCTTACCTATTCTCCTAAGACATTATGATTGGGCAACATATTCATGTAACTGAGATATTCATGGAATTTGGCACAAATCCCTGTACCAAGGGGAGATCACTCTGCCTGGTCACTGCCTAGGTTTGCAAATAACTTTTAGGTCTTTTGCTAAAAGCTTTTAACCTGTGAGGGTTGGATTTGTGAAGTACTAGAAGTTATCCTAAGGTATCATGATTGGGTAAGTAATCACAAAGAAATATATTCTACTAGAAAAAGTTAGTTTCATATTGGCACATGTTACTAGTGTTAATAGTTGAGATGTACATGCTATAATACATGTATAAGACAATACTCACAATGTTGCTTCTGTATTTTTTTGGAAATATAATTCATTCATACATATTTTGTAAGTATGGATATTAAAATAAATATGAATGGATAAAAGATTCTAAATTTTCATAAGTTGCAAATCAGTTGATCTTTGCACATAATCTATTCAAAATGATCCACTTTTTAAAATAAAGACTGCATATATGTCATTGACAGAAAAACAGAAATTAAGCATAGATAAGTTTATTAATATGTGACAAATATATGAATGCTGTTTCATGCTGTGTTTCTGTGTCAGATTTATTTGTTTTATTAAAGTAACTATGTCTATGATCAGTGATGTCGAATCGCGTTTTACAAACTTATTCATTAGATTGCATTAGGAAAGAATCAAGGAAATTTGCAATGCCAATTAACCTATTGCTAAAGCAGGACTAATAGACCTATATCTAAAGCAGGGCTAATGAACCTATCACTAAAGCAGGGATACTTAACCTATTGCTAAAATGGCTAATTAACCTATCACTAAAGCAGGGCTAATTAACCCTTCACAAAAGCAGGGCTAATTAACCTAGCACTAAAGCAGGGCTAATTAACCTGCCACTGAAGCAGAATTAAATATACCTACTTATTGGCATGCCACATCAAACAAAATCAAATTTGTTTTGTTTTACATTTTTCACATCTATATCAACTAGAAGCAACACTAAATTTGTACTCAAAATGTCATAAAAATTGGTTAGGAAATGTTGAAGTTTTGCTCATTTGAATTTGTGTGATATATTTAATGTTACCTAGTAACATTCAGCAAGTTGACAGATGTTACACCAGAATGTCCATCATTGTGCCTGTGATAATTTAATACATTTTCTAGTCATAGTATTGTTCAGCAGTAGGTGTAGTTGTGTGGAATTTTTTATTATCATAGGCATAGTGAATTTGCAGATAAAATTATTTCCTTTTATATATCCATGTTTATAACTTTGAAAACCATGTATTGGACAATATGTGACTGAAAATGCAGTGGGCTTTATTTACTTGTAATATTAGCATGTACACACACACATTGTTCCAAGTTCAATACAACTGACAGTGCTCTACAATAACCAGAAGTGCCAATTAGACAGCAAAGATAGAATACCCATTGTGGAAAAATGAAGAAGTTAAGGTCTAATTTTCCTAAAACTGGTGTACCTCATCAAATTTTAGACATGCAGTGGACAAAATGAACTATATTGATTGAATGCAAATTTACACCATGGCTAGGATTTTCTCATTAATATCATATTTACAAAGAGTCATAGGAAGCAGACATATTTCCAACAGAAATGTAGAATGACAGTTATAAAGGATATTTGCTGAATGGAAAATGTATTTAATAATACAAACATTTTGTATATTTCCAATGAAACTAAGTTAATTGGTTCCAGCGGTTGTGGTTTTTGTAGGATGGATGAATTCATAGATTCAAGAACTGGTATATGCGATTTTAGGTATTGGATCAATTTGTATGTATGTTAGAAAAAAAGGTGAGAAGCTTCACAAACAGGAAAGTTAAGGTACCAAAGAAAAATAATAATGTCATTTCTCAAAACCACTGCAGAATAGTTTCACATCCATAATTAGCACTGACTTGGTGTTTGTCAAGTTTGACAAGTACTCCCTTGTTATACTTCTGTACATGGGATCCATAGAGTGTGCTGCCTTATAATGAGACTTCCTTATAATGAATTACATGATACAGTAGTCCCTCTTTATAACACTGCCCATGGGAGTTATAGTTTACTGCCTTATAATGAATTACATGATACAGTATTCCATTATTATAACTGAGTGTAAACAGCCTTATAGTGAGACAGCCTTATAATGAATTACATGATACGGTATTCCCTTATTATAGCTGAGTCAGTGTAAACAGCCTTATAATGAGACTTCCTTATAATGAAGTACATGATACAGTATTCCCTCTTTATAACACTGTCCATGGGAGTCATAGTTTGCTGCCTTATAATGAAGTACATGATACATTATTCCGTCTTTATAACACTGTCCATGGCAGTCATAGTTTGCTGCCTTATAATGAAGTACATGATACATTATTCCCTCTTTATAACACTGTCCATAGGAGTTACAGTTTACTGCCTTATAATGAAGTACACGATTCACATAATTTTATTACCATTTAATGATGTAGGATATATGTCCATACATGCTCAGCAACAGGCACTGTGTTATAATAAAGGGCCTTATATTGAGGGAGTAGTTCAAAGCCAGCATGAGATATCATTGTTACTTGTACATACTTTGCAGTCAAATTTGGAGAGCATGGTCACAGATTTGCCACTACATAGTACACTAGCAGGTCTGTGTCAGTCCTGTTTGAAATTCTGCCTTTTACATGTATGAGACAATAAAATACTTATTTCTCTCTCTCTATGATGAGAATTGTAATATGTTTAGAACATTTTTGTTTCATTAAGTTTCACTTGCCATTTGAATACTGTTTTTGTTTTAAGAAAATCTGTTTTTTAAATACATTGTAAATAGATTTTTTTTGATTTGGGGAAAATAATATTCACACACTTCAGGCCAAGTTCAAATGGTGTGGAAACTCTTTGACACCTGAGAGTGTAGATTCTGACCTGAACAAATATTTTGAACTTTGCTATGACTGTATGATCCCCATATCAATGTATAACTTGCCATTTATTTGTAGTATAGCTGTAGAACAAAGATTTGTATGTGCACTTATTTTTTTTGTGTCACCATTCAAGAATCATGTCAGAGAATTGATGAAAAATGGCTTAAATCTGCGAAAGGTCTGTTGTATTTAATATGGTTCTTTGGAAGTTAATCAATATAAAGTTCAAGTTAGAATTGCAAATGTTAATGCCTGCATATATTTTTTATTTTACAGTACATTCAATATTGATGTGGTGTTGCAATATTCCAACATGCATTAATAGCTTTATGACATGTAGAAAATTGCCATTGTAGCAAATTGCCATTGTAGTCAGACAGATAATGCTTGGGCAAAAGTTATATATGTGTTAAGTAGCATCATTCTTATGAAAATTGGGTCAAAAAGATCAGTATCTACATTTCTTGAAGCAAATAGATCTTAAATTGTACCTTTTAGCTCACCTGACCTGATGTCAAGGTAGCTTATGGCATGGCACTGTCATTTGAACACCTCACCATCTGTGATCTGTCCATCAATATTCGCCATTTTTAATTCCTTCTCAAGAATGGCTGAACCATTTGTGTCATACTAAGTACTGATGTATCTGACATTGTTTTTTTAAGCCAAAGATGATATGGACTTGCAGCATCCATCATAGATCTAATCATCCTTCCATCAGTCTCCTATTTGCAACTTTTTCTCCAAAATAAATGAGACTGTTTGATCAAATTTTGGTTTAAACATTCCTGATGATAACATCTTCTATCATAATTGTTCAGGTTGGGTCAATAATGTGCTTCTGTACCAGCCAGGTAGAAAAAACCTATTTGCAACTTTTAGTCTAATATGACAGTGAAAATTTGGCTCATGCTTCGCAAAAATGTGCTGCATGATATATCTTGCATGAAAATTGTGATACGGGTAGATGGAAACCTATTCTCAGATTATATCTTTGGATAATCAATATCAGTTTTGGAGCTGGTGCCAAAAAATAAAGTAAATCAGTCAGAGCAAAATACATTTGCCTTTGTGGCATACCTTTCCATGATCTTTGCCAGGTGACCACAATTACGTCCACTTGAGCCTCTTGTTTTTATTTGTCTGCTTCCCATCAGTATTTGATTGTGAGTTCATATGGCTGTAGACACAAGGACAATTTAAAAACCCACTGGTTCTTCCCTATGTTTTGGTTTGGCCAGGTCAGAGGGTTATGGTTAAGTTCAATGCTCAGTGGAGCAATGTACAGTCAATACTTAAGATCTTTGATTGCCTGGCAAGACAATCCTTCTCAATTGTAGAATAATTTGCTTGCTGGGCAATAGCTTGCTATAGGATGTTCCTCCATATTCTTGTAATATTGGCTCAGAATAACTCCAATGCTGATATCAATCGGGCCATTTTGCAGTATAAATGGGCACCCCGTAACAGGTTGATGAGGAATGGTACCTTTGCAAGGGCATTTTTCAAGTCGCTGAATTACTGAATAACCTTCTTGTCTCAAACAACATGGTCTGGTTTTCCTTTGTTATGAATGTCACAAAGCAGAGCTGAAAGCTCAGCAAAATTTCTGATGAATTTTCTATGGTAACTCACCATTACCAGAGTGGATCAAACTTCTTTCTTTGTTTTCAGGAATGGGAAGTTGGTCATAGCTTTAACTTGTATGTCACGCCACCAACAACAATGTGATGATGTTGTCATTTCCAGCATCACATTTGGAAGGTTTTATGGCAAGGATATTTTCTTGCAATCTCTGATCTTGGAACCTTAATTTGCTGAAGCAGGGTTTTCACTGTATGAGTACGAGCCCCCAAACTTTGACAGAAACATGTGTGTCGTGCATGACAATGTAGCTGGCGTAGTTTTCATCCCATAACAGTGACTTCATACAGACCAAAGATGTCTGGAATATAGACTTCCTCCGTGCTTCAGTGGATATGGTATCTGCTAGTAACATTTTATCATATTCAGTTTGTTAATATATTTAGTATTTCCCAATTTCTTAGAGTTCATCTCTCCTTGGAATAGGGTAGGCATCAAATAGAGTAATGTTATTCAATTTACTATAGCCAACATAGTCATAGACTTTCATTTTTCTTTTGAATGAGTGTGGTTGTGAACTCCACGGACCTGTTATTGGTCTTATAAATCCTTGCTTAACATTTCGTCGAATATAGATTTAACTTGAGCACTCTTTTCATGGGGAATTTGTGATAGGGAATTATGTTGTCGTTCAACTGTTGTGAGCAATCAAAATGGCCTTGCCTGGCTTGGAAGTAAGCACATCTTTTGAACTCTGAGCAATATTTCATGTCTAGTCTTGCAGTTCTTTATCTGCCTGACACTCAGTCTGATGCTATCCAGATCTTTCATATAATCCCAATATGACCTTTTAAATGACATGATTAACCCCCAATTAGTGAACCTTCATTTTGGACAAGTTGGATGGAAGCAACATCAGGACCTCCTCTCCAGGCCTAGATTCCTTTTTGGTGACAATCCTGTCTTCCCAGAATGTGGTGACAATCCTGTCTCCCCAGAATGTGGTGACAATTCTGTCTTCCCAGGATTTAACTTGTGGCACTCTATCATATTCTTTTTCACTCCCTCGCCTTCTGATGACTCAAAACAAGTTCAACAACTGACTTCTTCATCTGACCCTCACCAATGAATATACCCTAAGAATCTGTATTGACCATCTTACTGGCCAACCATAGTGCAGCTGAGACAGCAAAATGATAGTCTCTTCATCTGGTGCCATTTTAGAACAGTTTCTGCAAGAGAACTTTGAGCATGCCATTCAACCTTTCTCTTTGACTCAGTATATATTTTGGTCCTCATGAAAAGATGCATTTATTGACAAATGTTTGTATGTTTGTACTCCTATGATTTTTGTAAAAGTTATTTGCTCCTTGTGACTTACAGCTGGAGGCAGTGTGGGACTGTAGCTACTCATGCAGCTTTTAGTGAATTGCTGTGAAATTTAGGAATTACAATAATCTTCAGCAATTTAAGGGACATGGTCATCAAGAATGGTTTACAAGGTTCTGATTTTGTCTGGATGAGCATCATCACATCTGCACTATATCCTTAATAAGCAATACTTCCTTCATGTCTACTGTTCTGATCAATTTATTAGCCATTCAGCAGTTGTATTCTGGAAAAAGTTTGTTGAATGTAGATTGCCTGAGTCATTGCTTTCTTATATATTAGGACAGTCCTGTACTCTATGTCTGTTTCCATGACAATAATAGTCCATATTCTATGTTTGTTTCTGTTTACATACCCGGTAACAATAATAGTTCTTACTCTATGTCTGTTTCCATGACATCAATAGTCCATACTCTGTCTGTTTCCATGACAATTATACTTATATATTGTACTTCTCTATGTCTGTTTCTGTCTGTTTACATAGCAGTAATAGTCATTACTGTCTGTTTCCATGACAGCAATAGTCTCTACTCTGTCTGTTTCTATGACAATAATAGTCCATACTCTATGTATGTTTCCATGACAATAATTGTCTGTACTCTGTCTGTTTCCATGAAAATGATAGTCCATACTCTATGTCTGTTTCCATGACAGTAATAGTCTGTACTCTGTGTCTATTTCCATGACAATAATAGTCCATACTCGATGTATGTTTCCAAGACAATAATAGATATACAACCTATTAAGTTGTTGTCTGTACACATTGGATTTCTGCTAGTCTTCTTTGTTTCCTTTGTAAAACTGACCGCTCTGGTGGCCTAGTGGTTAGAGTGTCCACCTCGGTTGCGGGAGGTTGTGGGTTTGATCCCCAGTTGATTCATACCAAAGACTTACAAAAATGGTACTAACAGCTGCCTTGCTTGGCGCTCATCATTAAGAGGTTAGTGTTAGGACTGGCCGGCCTGGTATCAGGATACTGTAACTGGGTGGGACATCATGCTACATGTCTGCAGCATGATGCCCCAGTGCTAGACATCACTATAAACTGTCACACTGCAGACATCATAGCGATATGAATGAAAAATTGTTAAAAGCTACGTTAAAAATCCAAATCACACTCCTTTGTAAAACTTGACAAAGCAGACTCCATGGATGAATCTTTGTGTTGGTTGTTTTGGTTTACAATGATCAAGTTCTCACAGATGAATCTTTGTGTTGTTTTTGTTTACAATGATCAAGTCCTCACAGATGAATCTTTGTGTTGGTTGTTTTTGTTTACAATGATCAAGTCCTCACAGATGAATCTTTATGTTGGTTGTTTTTGTTTACAATGATCAAGTCCTCACAGATGAATCTTTATGTTGGTTGTTTTTGTTTACAATGATCAAGTCCTCACAGATGAATCTTTGTGTTGGTTGTTTTTGTTTACAATGATCAAGTCCTCACAGATGAATCTTTATGTTGGTTGTTTTTGTTTACAATGATCAAGTCCTCACAGATGAATCTTTGTGTTGGTTGTTTTTGTTTACAATGATCAAGTCCTCACAGATGAATCTTTGTGTTGGTTATTTTTGTTTACAATGATCAAGTCCTCACAGATGAATCTTTGTGTTGATTGTCTTGATTTAAAATGAACTAATCTTCACAGATGCTTCTGATACAGATAAGAAGACCTTGTTTTTTTTTTTATTCATCGTGCGTTTTCTGGATGGAGAACTTTTAGGAAGGAGTGTTTACAAAACATTCCAGTGGGCTTTTGTCTGTACAAAAACATCTCAGTGGACTTTTATATTTACAAAACATTCCACTGAACTTTTGTCTTGAACATATCTGGCTAGGTATTTACACTGAAATACCTTCCTAAAGTTACATTGTAATATATTCCTAAAGTTAACACTGTAATACCTTCCTAAAGTTAACACTGTAATACCTTCCTAAAGTTACACTGTGATATGTTCCTACAGTTACAGTGTACTACCTTCCTACAGTCAGAAGAATTCTTACTGGCCTCTTCCTCCACTTGCTGAAACCAATAATTTGTATGGGTAAAAAAACTGTGAACAATAACATTTAACATAAAAGTAGATTCCATAGAAAGTGTAATCTTTACTCAAACTATGGCACAGGATGATTGCCTGCTTTGGCACAGGATGACTGCCTGTTTAGGCAAAACAGTTTGGTCTTTTTTAAACCAGGTGGTAGATTATGAAATACTCTAGTTGCTGAAAGCTTTAGAACTGATTCTAAAGTCAGAATTCATTAGAAATATAAAATGTTGCCTTTACTCTATCTTTACAGTGATGACAGGTCACAGACCTGAACACTGTGTGCCAGCCTGATCATGTTGAGCTAGACGTGTGATACATATTGAAATCTCTTATAACATTACCGTATGTGACTGATTCAAGTCATTAAACCAACACTACCCAATACAGCCATACTCTTATAACATTACTGTATGTGACTGATTCAAGTCATGAAATCAACACTACCCAATACAGCCATACTCTTATAACATTACTGTATGTGACTGATTCAAGTCATTAAATCAACACTACCCAATACTGCCATACTCTTATAACATTACTGTATGTGACTGATTCAAGTCATGAAATCAACACTACCCAATACTGCCATACTCTTATAACATTACTGTATGTGACTGATTCAAGTCATTAAACCAACACTAACCAACAATTCCCTAACCTCTTTATTTTAATGATGATCAATATTTCTCTTATGGCAACAAGAATTTATTTCCAGTCTCATGCTTAGATAATGATTTGGTAGCAATCAGACCAGTGCTTATGATGTTTTCAAATACTTCATGGCTTCCTGTGTAATTTGGTATTCAATCCTGGTCATGATAATTGTAGTTAAAAGCATAATGGTAAATAACATTTTTCGGATTGAAATCCTAAACATAATACAATTAGCATGAACCCTAGAACCTCTTCACTTTGGTTGATGCTCTAATTAAAATCATTTTGGTATCCTTGAATATGTCCACCAGTAAGTGCATCTGTCAAAGTAGCAATCACTTTGGTATCCTTGAATATATCCATCAGTAAGTGCATCTGTCAAAGTAGCAATCACTTTGGTATCCTTGAATATATCCACCAGTAAGTGCATCTGTCAAAGTAGCAATCACTTTGGTATCCTTGAATATATCCATCAGTAAGTGCATCTGTCAAAGTAGCAATCACTTTGGTATCCTTGAGTATATCAATCAGTAAGTGCATCTGTCAAAGTAGCAATCACTTTGGTATCCTTGAATATATCCATCAGTAAGTGCATCTGTCAAAGTAGCAATCACTTTGGCATCCTTGAATATATCCATCAGTAAGTGCATCTGTCAAAGTAGCAATCACTTTGGTATCCTTGAGTATATCCACCAGTAAGTGCATCTGTGAAAGTAGCAATCACTTTGGTATCCTTGAATATATCCATCAGTAAGTGCATCTGTCAAAGTAGCAATCACTTTGGTATCCTTGAATATACCCATCAGTAAGTGCATCTGTCAAAGTAGCAGTCACTTTGGTATCCTTGAATATATCCATCAGTAAGTGCATCTGTCTGTCTACAGTTTAGCTTAACCTCAATATTAAAGTTTTTACGTTCATCCTATTTCAATACCATTTTACCCAACTCTGTTTGGATTTGGAATAGAGCTCAGAGGCAGGCTCAACAGAATGGTCATGTCAAGTTTCATGTATTAATGAGCAAATTACAAAGCTCACACGTAAGATAATGATTATTCTGTATCCACAATGTACAAAACTTTGCAAATTTCAAATAAGTAATGATCATGTGATACACAACATACACAAACTTGCACAGATCTATTCATAAATAATCAAGTGATAACAACATACAAAAACGTGCATAGATCTAATAATAAGTAATGACCATGTGGTAAACAACATATAAAACTTTGCACAGATGTGATACGAAATGATCATGTGATATGCAAAATACAGAAGATTGCACAGATCTAATAACAAGTAATGACCATGTGGTAAACAACATATAAAACTTTGCACAGATCTGATAAGAAATGATGATATGATATGCAAAATACAGAAGATTGCACAGATCTAATAATAAGTAATGATCATGAGATACACAACATTTAAAGATGGCACATATCTAATAATATGTGGCACTCTCCAGTTTCATATTTTGCATAGGGTTAGATTTTAAATGAAAAAGCATTCCCTGAGCATCCTCACTGGTTATACTGGCTATTTAAAAAAGACCCCGTATATATTAAGTATTGTTCAAAGAACACTTAATTCCCTTTATTTTGGTATATGATTGATGGGTGTAATATGGGTTATAGAGTACACAGCTTGGCCTTACTCCAGATGTGCACCTTTCAAAAAACTCCTCTCTCTGCTTGGCCATTTTCATTTCATAGACATAAGAGTATAATTATAAAAAGAGCCAGTAATTTATTTTAATTTTATAATGTAATTCATTCATTGCACTTTCAGAAGTTGGTATTGTCTAGTCTGGCAAAGTTTGTTTCCCTATTTTAATAATTACTGAGGACAGTATACTTTTGATTAATTCATGCTGATTTTTGGACAAAGGAGCAGTCATTTTAATTAGCTGTGTACTTAGATCATGTACAATTTCCACAAGTACAATATCCAATGACATTTCAGTCACTGTACATGAAAGTAACATAGAGGTATACCAATATTCTCTCCACTGTGCATGTTCCAAATTTAAACAACTTCACCTTATACTTGCCACTCTCTCAGAGGTTCATAATATCTTTAGAATGCCCCCTCCCAATAAGTAATGATCATGTGATACACAACATACAAAAATTTTGCACATATCTAATAATAAGTAAAGATCATGTGATACAAACTTTGCACAGATCTAATAATAAGTAATGATCATGTGACACAAATTTTGTACATATCTAATAATAAGTAATGATCATGTGATACAAACTTTGCACAGATCTAATAATAAGTAATGATCATGTGACACAAATTTTGTACATATCTAATAATAAGTAATGATCATGTGACACAAACTTTGTACATATCTAATAATAAGTAATGATCATGTGACACAAACTTTGCACAGATCAATTAAGTAATGATCACGTGACACAAACTTTGTACATATCTAATAATAAGTAATGATCATGTGATACAAACTTTGTACATATCTAATAATAAGTAATGATCATGTGACACAAACTTTGCACAGATCAATTAAGTAATGATCACATGACACAAACTTTGTACATATCTAATAATAAGTAATGATCATGTGATACAAACTTTGCACAGATCTAATAATAAGTAATGATCATGCAATACAATTGGTTTATTGCAGCAACTGGCACAGACCCTCTAGAGTCCCAGAATTATTCTATCATAATCACTAGGCACCATTGTTGTTAAAGCATGGAGTCCTGTGAGCTAACAGTTAAGAATATTATACACACAAATTTTAGTTTTGCTCTTTTCTACATAACAGGATTTCTTTTAGATTTATTGAGGAATCATACTGTTCAACTTTTTTTTTATTATGAGGTTAAGACTGTTTTATTTGTGTAGGTATATCTAGATTTTGTATGGTTAAGACTTTTATTAATATAGGACTGTTTAGATTTTCTTAGGTTAAGACTATTTTGTTGATATTGGACTATTTAAATGTAGCTAAGACTTTTTAAGCATATGTAGATTTTGTGAGGTTAAGACTGTTTTATTAATATAGGACTATTTAGATTTGTGAGGTTAAGACTGTTTTATTAATATAGGACTATTTAGATTTGTGAGGTTAAGACTGTTTTATTAATATAGGACTATTTAGATTTGTGAGGTTAAGACTGTTTTATTAATATAGGACTCTTTAGATTTGTGAGGTTAAGACTGTTTTATTAATATAGGACTATTTAGATTTGTGAGGTTAAGACTGTTTTATTAATATAGGACTATTTAGATTTGTGAGGTTAAGACTGTTTTATTAATATAGGACTATTTAAATTTGTGAGGTTAAGACTGTTTTATTAATATAGGACTATTTAGATTTGTGAGGTTAAGACTGTTTTATTAATATAGGACTATTTAGATTTGTGAGGTTAAGACTGTTTTATTAATATAGGACTATTTAAATTTGTGAGGTTAAGACTGTTTTATTAATATAGGACTATTTAGATTTGTGAGGTTAAGACTATTTTGTTGATACAAGTTTATGTAGATTTTGTATGTTTGCATATTCAGATCCAATTTTATTACCATTTTTTCAAGGTAGTAATGTGAAAATTGATGAACCAACTATGTGAAGTGTATATGAACGTACCATTCCTACATTAAGATGAAAAATTTCCTGGCCAGAATACCTCCATGCCATTCTCACCATAATATGAAAACATTTCCCACCAAGACTACTTCTATACCATTTCCCCAATAATATGAACAAATTCCCAGCCTGAATATTTTCAAACCATTTCCACAATAATATGAACAAATTCCCAGTTTGAATATCTCCATACCATTTCCACAATAATATGAACAAATTCCCAGCCTGAATACCTCCAAACCATTTCCACAATAATATGAGCAAATTCCCAGTTTGAATATCTCCATACCATTTCCACAATAATATGAACAAATTCCCAGCCTGAATACCTCCAAACCATTTCCACAATAATATGAACAAATTCCCAGTTTGAATATCTCCGTACCATTTCCACAATAAAATGAACAAATTCCCAGCCTGAATACCTCCAAACCATTTCCACAATAATATGAACAAATTCCCAGCTTGAATACCTCCATACCATTTCCACAATAATATGAACAAATTCCCAGCCTGAACTTCTCCATTTCCACAGTAATATGAACAAATTCCCAGCCTGAATACTGCCATACCATTTCCACAATAATATGAACAAATTCCCAGCCTGAATACCTCCATACCATTTCCACAGTAATATGAACAAATTCCCAGCCTGAATATCTCCATACCATTTCCACAGTAATATGAACAAATTCCCAGCCTGAATACCTCCATACCATTTCCACAGTAATATGAACAAATTCCCAGCCTGAATACCTCCAAACCATTTCCATGAAATGCATGACAAGTGTGGAAAATGAGAACGAACAACATGAGTTTATTTGTCTCTATAAAATGCAGGACAAGTGTAGAGAATAAAGAACATCATGAGTTGATAATCTGTATGAAATGCATGACAAGTGTAGAAAATAAAGAACATCAAGACTTGATACTCTGTATGAAATGCATGACAAGTGTAGAAAATAAAAAAGAACAGCATGACTTGATACTCTATGAAATGCATGACAAGTGTAGAAAATAAGAAACCATCAACATGAATTGATCATTTTTTATTCCATCACAGAGAGAAAAAATTCCCTGTTCCTGATTGAGTCAAGTATTTGCATGGGTTCATTGACATAATTCATTGTTAAATGTCATAAATCTTCAAGCTGTATAATCTAAATAATTTGGAAGATGTTTCTCAAAACTGCATATAATCTAAGTCACCAAAACCTAAATTGCCTGATTAAACATGTCTGTAATCTCTATGTGTGTGTTCTACATGCTACATAATCAGGGTACAGGTAACAAAGTAGTCACATTGCTGGCTGATGTCCTAATCTTGACTATTCATTTTTACATGCAAATGCAGCAGTCGTTTTTGATGAATTAAATATTTGTAAATATTAAACTATTTTTTACATATTGTACATTTTGTTGTCATTATTTGATATTATGAAGTATGTACTGTATATGCTTCTACGTGCATTCCCGCTAATACTGGTTTGTGTCTGCGTACATGCAAGTAAATGCTTGTTTGTGCCCCATTATATTCTAATACAGATTGGTCCAACATCTTCATTACTGTCGGCCACATGGACCAAATATGTAAAGTTTGCAAGCCATACATATATATTATAGTATGCAAACAAATATGTAAAGTTTGCAGGCCATATATATATATATTATAGTATGCAAACAAATATGTAAAGTTTGCAGGCCATACATATATATTATAGTATGCAAACAAATATGTAAAGTTTGCAAGCCATACATATATATTATAGTATGCAAACAAAAATTAAATGTGGGCCTTTAGTTGGACTGCTGTGTTCTAAAATATGAAACTTTATTTTAGCTTTATGATTTAGTGATGTATTTTTTCGTTGTCATTCTCAAAGTTCCAGTAGCCAGGTAATTTACCAACCTAAATCTGTCAGAGTCTGTGGCTACTTTTACTGCCCTTTTCAAGGAGCACCCCCAAGTCCCTGCTTCCAGTTACAGAATGACCTGTTATTTATTTATTTTCATCAAAATTATTAAAAATATAATTAATTGTAGGCCTGTGTGGCTATATTCTTTATTTACAGACTATGAATTGTACAAAATGAGTCCTTGGTAGTGAACAGTTTAATACTTGTAACATGGTTGTGTAGTTTTTTTAGGCATTCAAAATTTACGCAGGCATAACCAGAATAAATAGCTTTTTGGCCAGATAAATGTCTTAGGTCTATATAGTGTTACATAAATGTCTTGGGTCTATATAGTGTTACATAAATGTCTTAGGTCCATATAGTGTTACATAAATGTCTTAGGTCTATATAGTGTTACCTAAATGTGTTAGGTCCATATAGTGTTACATAAATGTCTTAGGTCTATATAGTGTTACATAAATGTGTTAGGTCCATATAGTGTTACATAAATGTCTTAGGTTCATATAGTGTTACATAAATGTCTTAGGTCCATATAGTGTTACATAAATGTCTTAGGTCTCTATAGTGTTACATAAATGTCTTAGGTCCATATAGTGTTACATAAATGTCTTAGGTCTATATAGTGTTACATAAATGTCTTAGGTCCATATAGTGTTACATAAATGTCTTGGGTCTATATAGTGTTACATAAATGTCTTAGGTTCATATAGTGTTACATAAATGTCTAAGGTCTGTATAGTGTTACATAAATGTCTTAGGTCTAAATAGTGTTACATAAATGTCTTAGGTCTATATAGTGTTACATAAATGTCTTAGGTCTATATAGTGTTACATAAATGTCTTAGGTCTATATAGTGTTACATAAATGTCTTAGGTCTATATAGTGTTACATAAATGTCTTAGGTCCATATAGTGTTACATAAATGTCTTAGGTCTATATAGTGTTACATAAATGTCTTAGGTCCATATAGTGTTACATAAATGTCTTAGGTCTATATAGTGTTACATAAATGTCTTAGGTCCATATAGTGTTACATAAATGTCTTAGGTTCATATAGTGTTACATAAATGTCTTAGGTTCATATAGTGTTACATAAATGTCTTAGGTCCATATAGTGTCACATAAATGTCTTAGGTCTCTATAGTGTTACATAAATGTCTTAGGTCCATATAGTGTTACATAAATGTCTTAGGTCTATATAGTGTTACATAAATGTCTTAGGTCCATATAGTGTTACATAAATGTCTTAGGTTCATATAGTGTTACATAAATGTCTTAGGTCTATATAGTGTTACATAAATGTCTTAGGTCTATATAGTGTTACATAAATGTCTTAGGTCTATATAGTGTTACATAAATATGTTAGGTCCATATAGTGTTACATAAATGTCTTAGGTCTATATAGTGTTACATAAATGTCTTAGGTTCATATAGTGTTACATAAATGTCTTAGGTCCATATAGTGTTACATAAATGTCTTAGGTCTCTATAGTGTTACATAAATGTCTTAGGTCCATATAGTGTTACATAAATGTCTTAGGTCTATATAGTGTTACATAAATGTCTTAGGTCCATATAGTGTTACATAAATGTCTTAGGTTCATATAGTGTTACATAAATGTCTTAGGTCCATATAGTGTTACATAAATGTCTTAGGTCTCTATAGTGTTACATAAATGTCTTAGGTCCATATAGTGTTACATAAATGTCTTAGGTCCATATAGTGTTACATAAATGTCTTAGGTCTATATAGTGTTACATAAATGTGTTAGGTCCATATAGTGTTACATAAATGTCTTAGGTCTATATAGTGTTACATAAATGTCTTAGGTCCATATAGTGTTACATAAATGTCTTAGGTTCATATAGTGTTACATAAATGTCTTAGGTTCATATAGTGTTACATAAATGTCTTAGGTCCATATAGTGTTACATAAATGTCTTAGGTCTCTATAGTGTTACATAAATGTCTTGGGTCCATATAGTGTTACATTTGCTTGATGGGGGTATTTGTGACAACAGACTGACCTTGTTTTTTTCATAACCATTCTTTTTTAAATGATTGTGATTTCTCTCTCTCTCTCTCTCTCTCTCTCTCTCTCTCTCTCTCTCTCTCTCTCTTGTGCAAATGGTGTTTACCATTATTTAAAGTTTTACAGTTATTTGACAGAACAGTGTTTTATTTACAGCTCGTTACTTATAAACCAAAACTAGTTTGATAACCTTCCATGAATACCCAACTTTCAAAGAGAAGATAATTGTTTTGAACACTATAGTTTTTCCAATTTGGCAAATATTAATCTTCTTGTAGTAAGAATTGAAAGGCTGTCAACATAATTTGACCTTTATAAAAGTGTTCTCCTGAGGCTGTCACAGTATTTTGATCTAAATAATCAAAGCAGTGTTCTCCTGAGGCTGTCACAGTAATATGATCTAAATAATCACTGCAGTGTTCTCCTAAGGCTGTCACAGTAATTTGATCTAATCAATCACTGCAGTGTTCTCCCGAGGCTGTCACAGAAATTTCATCTAGACTGTCACAGTAATATGATCTAAATAATCAAAGCAGTGTTCTCCTGAGGCTGTCACATTAATTTGATCTAAATAATCAAAGCAGTGTTCTCCTGAGGCTGTCACAGTAATTTGATCTAAGTCATAGCAGTGTACTCCTGAGACTGTCACAGTAATTGGCTCTAAATAATCACAGCAGTGTTCTCCTGAGGCTGTCACAGTAATTTGATCTAAATAATCAAAGCAGTGTTCTCCTCAGGCTGTCACAGTAATATGATCTAATAATCAAAGCAGTGTTCTCCTGAGGGTGTCACAGTAATTTGATCTAAATAATCAAAGCAGTGTTCTCCTGAGGCTGTCACAGTAATTTGATCTAAATAATCAAAACGTGAATTTAAAATACAGCATTTAATGTTATTTCTGCACATCTGAATTCCAACTATGGTAGTTAATGTGTTCTGGATGATACACCATCCAGAAATGTATTCTCAAAATTAAAATGGCTGATTTTTAATACAGATTAGATTACTAAAACATTTGTTTCAGACTCCTTAACTCTGCCAAAATGTCTAAGAGTACCATCACTGTTTGACTTTCACTGTCATCCTTCTCTCCTAGACTTTGTTTGGGTTTTTTTTCTCAGCTGATTCTTCTTCTTCCCGTCGTTTCCTTCTTGCCTCTTCTTCTTGCTGTAGCTGTTGAAGGAGAAAAGCTTGTTCTGCTTCTTTCAGCTGTTATCAAAGTTTCTCTAAGTCTTCTTTCCATCTCTACTTAAATCTTCGAAGTGTGATTAAGAAGGTGAAGTTGGCGAACGTTTTGGTACCGGAACAAATTCTTGCGAAGAGAGAAAATTCACTAAATCCCAATTAAAATCGGTTTCTTCTGGAAGTATGACTGTGTTGACTTTGGTAGCCGCTGCTATGCCATCGTTTCTCGTCCTCATATCCGGTGAACTCCAATTCATCGTCTTCTTAGTTTTCGTCATGTTTGAAAACTCCGTCGCATCGATTCACTGCGCACAGACGCTAGCTCATCTATATAGGGAATGTAACGTCACAGTCAGCTCTCTTCGGATTCGAAGACAGACTCCGCACTGTGTCTGAATTTTGTAACGCGTGTTAGGATTGGTGAAAAAACTCAATCCGTTTCGATCCGCTCTTCCATTTCATTCCCTTCACCTGGTCTCGTCACATGATATGAACTAACGTTCAATCATCAACTTTGGTATCGTCGATGATGTTCCGTACGGACTAACCCATGTATATCAGATCATGGACAACCATCCGGATCACCGATACTCGCATTTGGAAAAGAAGGATCAATGTGGAGAGACAAGTTGTCTGAAGCGAGTTGTCATCTACGGTCCAGATGATATAAGAAATTTGAGGAAGAGAAGAAGACCTATGCGATGTGCTTCATGCTAACGAAAAAAAAGGACATTTCAGGGCCACTCCACTGGCTCAAAAAGATTTACTCTCCTGCCTAAAAAATTTTTGGCGATTTTATATTTTATGTTTGGCTCGAAAAATTTACCCTCTTGCCTAATTTTTTTAAATTCGATTTAATATTTTAGGTGTGATAGATTGATACATTAACCCTATACCAAAACCCATTGTCCGCAAACGTGCCTAGGAGGTCCGTAGAAATCTTGTTCGTAAACGTGCCCACGGGGTCGTACAATGGTAATTCATACTGTCCGTAAAGTGCCCCCCTTCACTACTTGTGTATTTTTAGCTTCTTTTCCGTACGCAAAGAGATTTTCCAGATACACTCAGTAAAGGTAAAGTATCCATGCTACTACTGACTAGTTTGCTATTTCAAGTATAAATTTTCTTCACTGAACAACAAATGCATGAATTTGTTGATGGAGCTACTCTGGTACCGGTGTCTGGATTGGCGTTGCCACAGTCAGAACTTTGAATTTCAGGTACAAGTGACTGCTATCAGATCGATGTAATCTGTGGTCTGTCCTTCGATTTCAGTTTTCATAGGGGATGATGTAGTCATAAAAGACGCAATTGGTTATAATTCGACGGAGTCACAAGATGTCAAAGGATAATGATTTTCCAAATTTTCCAAATGCTCCTGTTGTTGTGACTGATGTTGGTCTCGAGGCTGCCATTGTTACTGGATGTAGAATATTTCAAGGAAGAACCGGGGAAAAGATAAATGATACAACTTGAGTAAATTGGTGTACAATTTCTTTTTTCCTTGTTGCAAACTCTAATTGGCGATAACTGCTCCGATGACACAATACACCACAAAGATTTGGTATAAAAAGACAATTTGCATTTTAGGCACACTACTCCCACAAGATCTTATATACCTCTTGAAGAGAGGAACTCTGGGAAGGAGAGGTACTGAGTGTTTAATGGCATGATGGTTACTTCTTTACTTATTTTTCGATTGCGAATTATTCGATATCGTGCATGTCTTCTTTTATGATCACGCGTAACTCGTGCAAGTAGGAAGGTCATTTTAACACTTCACCATTCATGTTTTCCAATTTGCAGATGGCAAGATCACAACCACGTACTCATCCAGTGACACGAAACCATCCGGCTGTCTAGTTAGGTAAATAACATTTGTCGAAGGTGCTTTTGCGTCACAATATCCTGTCTTCATCATTCCGGATTTCTTGGGGGCACTTGGTGAAGCTCCAAGCAATCTATCAAACATCACCACTTCGTAGTCGGGGGTCACTTCTTCGGGTGCAAATCCGATGCTAATATGGCAGGATTAGTTGTAAGCTTTGACTAGACGTGGTTAAGGTTGATGTAGTTGAAAGTATGTTCATGTGTAAAATATTTCCACATTCGTTCTTTTAATGTTCATTGAAAACGTTATACGACACTGGGTCTTCATTTCAGGATTGTCAGTGTCGTAAAATGGATGTCTGTTTTTTCTTCAATTCTTTTAAAAAAGATTGGTTGAGAAATTCTGCATCTTTGTCTGCCATCCTAGAGGGTGACGACCATTCTATTTCAAAACCAGTTTTAAAGTTCATTCCAACTCGAAACTTGTTTTAGAAATCAAAGGAACGACCCAAGATGATTTTGTAAACACTGATGACACAGCACAAATATTTGTTACCACGACTGTACGCTGCCAAATGACATACATCGGCTGTATCGGCTTTCCATTGATAATCAATATCCAGTTTGGTTTGACTTCTGGAAAATTTTCATCGAATGGGTTTGTATAACATGTGCATCGATTATTTTGTAACCATCTTCGCACCTCCGGTAAGTGTACACTTTTAAATTTGGTTTTAGCAGCATGATACAATTTTCTAACTCCTCCATAAATCGACAGCATGGACATGACTGTAATAAATGCTGCTAAAATGGTCTCCATGCTGAGTACTCAATAAATCACCTGCTGTCCACAGTCTCTACTCATAGATTTGTGTTATTTAGTGTAGGCTTGATGCATCTCTACTCTTAGATTCGTGTTCTTCGCTGAAGGCTTGATGTGTCTCGCTCATAGATTTGTATTCTTTAGTGTAGGCTTCATGTGTCGCTACTCATAGATTCGTGTTCTTTGGTGTAGGCTTGATGTATCTCTACTCTTAGATTCGTGTTCTTCGGTGTAGGCTTCATGTATCTCTATTCTTAGATTCGTGTTCTTTGGTGTAGGCTTAATGCATCTCTACTCTTAGATTCGTGTTCTTTGGTGTAGGCTTCATGTATCTCTACTCTTAGATGATTCGTGTTTTTTGGTGTAGGCTTGATGCATATCTACTCTTAGATTTGTGTTCTTTGGTGTAGGCTTGATGCATCTCTACTCTTAGATTTGTGTTCTTCTCTGTAGGCTTGATGTGTCTCACTCACAGATTCGTGTACTTTGGTGTAGACTTGATGTGTCAGGTGAGCCAATAGAGTAGGAGCGGATTGTTGTGAAGTGGTCAGTCTTTTTCTTGATGTCTTTTTTCACTAACACCTTCCCTTCTTTCTTTTTCTCCAGCTAAAGAAGTTGTCGACATCGTATTTTCATCCCAAACTTGTATTTCTTCTCATCTAGGAGTAGAATAAGGTGTCACCAAGGAAGGTGCCACCCGAGTTGGTATTGAAGCCGACGAAGTTTGAAACACTTCTCGTGTGTCTTCTTCTTGCATCCTTGTGGACGAGTCTGTCTTGGAGACTTTGGGTTCGCTTTTCATGATCGTCTTGAAATCCATGAGAGCAGGATTAGAAGTCTCGTCTAAAATGTTCTGGCCAAAGAGTTGAAGACGTTGCAATACTGTTCGCGCCACTGCGATTTTTCCGTTTCTGATAAATCGGTGCGATCAGCGATTCTAATTCTTGTTGTAACTGACATCTCCTTGAGATTAGGATTCGGTAAATGACGTGTCCGATGCTGGTACCAACGATGGTTTCCATCCGTCGTTTATATGGAACTAAAGTGAGCTTTTGTCTTTCGCAAGATTCAAAGATACATGTGTGATGTCTTTCCATAAAGGGTCCCTTTTATATTTTTTCCTTCTTATCTCCTGAAAGGTCCTAACAGTGGTCCAACAATCGATTCCAACAAAAAAAGCAGCCACGCAACCACTCCTTTTAACCACTCCTTTTAATAAGGGTCATTTGAGCATGGATATAAATCCTCCGAGTTGACCCAGCATCTTTTTCTTTGATTGATTGTTTTTCACTACTTGGCGAATAATATTCATATGTTTTCCTAAGTGTTGATTTTTTTAATATCTTAAAAAAAGATACCGCTCTTTTCAACAAATTCAAACAACATTCATACACGATATTTAAAATGTCTATAGGTGCTTTTTAATGATTTGTTTTCAAGTCGGTGGATTGGGTTTCGAAGTAACAACAACACATCCCATTCTTTAACTAAACGATGAAGGAGTCCCTTTCTTTGTCCTCTTTTTGGAGGAATGTTGCAATTCGGGAAGACGACGAGAAGGGTGATGTACACTTCTCTGGAGTGACATCTTTTGTTTCAGGAGCAAAAACGCTGCAGTGAATCGTATCACACAATTCTTTTCATATTGGAATTCGTCTGTACTAATTGTTCGCACGTGCGGACATCACTCGAAATTGAGGTGTTTTCAATGGACTAAATCGTGACAGTTCTTGTTGGGATCGCTAAACTTTGTAATATCTTTGTGTTCTGTCCTGGAGTTGGTCTTGGGTGAGGACACTTTCTTATCTGTAGCAGCTGCGGCTAAAGAAGAAAATGTCGTCGCTGACACAGGAAAAGATGCTATTTTAGAAATGGGTTTCCATATTTTCATCAACTTTAGATAAACTGGCGTTAAATTAGGTTTGACAGGCATTTTGGTCAACGGCGAACGTCGAAATAGAAGTTGCTGGAGACGACACTGTATACGAGCGATGTGATTTTCTGGTGTACTTTGGCGTCCTAGCAGCAGTAGTTCCTCTTTTACTGACAGGAGATGTCTTTTAGTTTGGACTTTTCTTTTTCTTGAGGCTCTTCTTTTTTTATTGCTGTGCGCACTTGCCTTGGCACCACCACCACCACTCTGCAGTATATATTAATTTAAAATATAGTTTTATTTAAGTCGTTTGGGTTTATGATTATTATGTTTTAATTCTTTAAATTCAGTAGCTAGCTTCTGCTATGGTAAAAGTACACGTACAGCACGTATAAGATTTCATTCATAAATTACCAAGGTCAAATTAACGACTATTTCGGTAAAGTACGCCATGCATTATTTTGAATGGAGGTCACGAAAGATCACATGATACAAGGATTGCAGTTGCCCTGTAGAGATATCATATCCCGCCCTAGTTGTTCACTGGCTCAACAATTCTAGAAGGTCAGAACGTGACAGTTACATATTTCACAGTTAAATTTGGTCAAAATCATTTAAGTTTGGTGCGCATATAGAGACTATCTAACTGAATTAAATACTCAACGGTTCATTTTTCAGTTCATATGACAGTTTTGAAATAGTCATGCGAGGAAATCTTGATTTATTTGTTTGTTCGTTGGACTTGCAGAGTGGAAAACATTTATTCTGAAACAGACAATAGCTTGATGATTATATGAAATTATTCAAGGACTAAGACATTTAAATAATCCAGTCGGGTAATGTGAAATTTTCAAGGACTTTACTGATATTCTGCTTTCACGGGATTACTTGAAATGAAACCTTCTGGGATTAGAAATGCAATTCTTCAGTGATGCTAGCACGTTAGCACTTAAAGACATTAGAACCTTCATTCGGAATACCTTTGGATAGTTTCTGGATTGATGTGGATTTGATAGAACAATATAGGATAATATTATAGGAATTCAAGCACTGTAAGTTATTTCTAATTCTTTCACTTTGATTTTATATTTTAGGGAAACAAAAATTATATTTTGGAAACTTGAAAGTTTGTTGGGTTTTAACTTGTCTTGTTACTTTGTTTAAGCCCCAGATGTAACCAGATTAATAGGAGCTGGGAAATTAATTGTGAAACAATCAAGCTTTCACCATGATATACGCTGTAGAGAATTTTCTTGCTGATCCTACCGAGGAGAAATTAGATGGGAAATTAGAATTCTTAAAGAGGACGAGTAATTGAACTTGCCAGACATTATTATCTTGTTGAGTCGAATCCTTCTTGGAAGAAATAGGAAATAGAGAATCTGAACGAAGATGATAAATCAGATAGCGGTCACTAATCTTTGCAATTCTGAAATTTTGGACAATCTGGAGCTTTTGCGTCTGCTGCCACAATTGATGAACTAAAAGAAGCAGCTACCAGAAGAATAGAACATTTATTTCCAGATTGTCCAACACGAATAAATAAGATATTCCACCACGTTGCATAGTGAATTTACAGCCAGTAAAGCAACATGCTTACAGGCTGAATCCTCTCGAGCAAGGCCATTGAAGAAAGAAGTTAAATATTTGCTGGACAATGGCTTCATCCAACCAAGTAAAAGTGACTGGAGTATTCTAGTGCCGAAACCAGACTGATAAGTGCAGCAAAATAAACAGGCAGTTTCATCTCCAATTCCTAGACTCAAAGACTGCACTGACAGGATGAGAAATGCCAAAATGCATCACAAAGTTTGACATTTTGAAGGGTTCTGGCAAATTCCACTTTCCGACAGAGCAAAGGAGCATTCGGTACTCGTGACGGACTTTACCAATACAAAGTCAAGTCATTTGGGATGAGGGATTCCCAAGTTATTTTCATTGTTTGATAAATACTATAACATCTTGTATAGAAAATTGTGACGCTTACATCGATGACGTTATCTTCTACAACGACACCAAAAAGGACCACATGGAGACCATCAGGAAGTTTTTCGAAAGGCGCTGTGTGCAAAATTTGACAATCAACTTGAGTAAGAATAACTTTTGCCGTGCTTGTGTTACCTTTTTACGACATGTGCTTGTGTTACCTTTTTACGACATGTAGCGGGACATTGTCAAATAAAACCTATAGACGTTAATGTTAAGGCTGAATTCACTGTTCCTATCAATAAGAAACTGATGAGATTTTGGGGTATGGATAGTTATTATCGGAAATTTTGCCCTAATCTTGTCTATGATTGCTGAATCCCTGACTAATTTGTTAAGTACGAAGACTAACTTTCACTGATCAGACAAGTGTCAGGAGGCTTTTGATAAGTTAAAGATCATACTCAAAGCTGTGTGTAGGTATGTCTGTCGTTGGGATTTTTAACGTAGCTTTAAAAAAAAATTCAGTCATATCGCTACGATGTCTTCAGTGTGGCAGTTTATTGTGACGTCTTGCGCCGGGGCATCATGCCACAGGCATGAAGCACGATCTCCCACCCAGTCACATCATCCTGAGACCAAGCCGACCAATCCTAACACTAACCACTTAATGCTGAGCGCTTAGCGCGGTAGCTGTTGGTGCCATTTTAGAAGTGCTTGGTATGACTCGGCCGGGTACAACCCGCAACCTCTCGCATCCGAGGCTTGCGCTCTAACCACTAGGCCACCGACGCGCTCGCCAGTTCTTTCAGCTTCAGATTTTACTAAATCATTCAAAATATCTGTAGATGTAAGTGACACAGGGGTTGGTGGAGTACTTTTACAGGAAGACAGCGATGGCGCGGATCATCCAGTGTGCTATTTTAACAGGAAATTGAACAAACGCAAGAGAATTTATTCCACGTTATAGAACGAATGTTTGAAATCGATGATACCATTGTAACACGTTTGATGTATATGTTAGTGCAGCTCCTTTTCCAGTTGTTGTCTCAGCAGCGATGGCAACTCCTCACTGTCATTAACAAAATGAAGAACAAGAATCAATTTCTACGATGGAGTCTGACGTTACAATCATATAACATCGATGTCAGGCACATCAAGGAAGGAGGAAATTTTATTGCAGACGCACCTTCACGTGCATAGAAGTACAGTATTGCATTGTTTTATGTACATGATTGTATCGATCATATTCTTATGCAATATTAATTACATATGTTTTGGACCTTTGATAGAAGAAAGTTTGATTGCATCTTCTCTTTAAGGAGGATGGTGTTACGGATATCTGTAAGGGTTGTTTCATGGCAAGCTTTTATATCCACGTCGCGTTTTGTGTTTAAGATATTTTCACCCAAGAATCAGTGTTCGTAAAGTTTTAACATATTTTAAAACTCGAGAAATTATTCTGAGTTTGTGTCTCACTTGAATTCTGACAAACTCAGTAGATCCGTTTCTGCAGCTCCAAAGGCAGATTCTGAATGTGCTCTTCCAAACTAATTATTTAATGTCTTTCTTTTGATGAAATATTCACACACCTACGAAACAGAATCACGTGGCAAAAGATATCGAAGGAAATTTTTTCTCATGCTCTTGCTTACCACATATCACACGTCAAAACGGAGATTCGTCTTGAGGCGATACTTTTGTAAAATGTTTTTGTATTCCTCTAAGTTTTCGACCTTTTCCAGGCTGTCCTGTATCGGTGATGTTATAGGGTACGGCATCGATCTGATCGCAAGGCACAGCGTTGCACTCGAGTTCCACATTGGACTTGAGGCCTGTAGTGAGCCCCTCACTCGGTTGTTGCTGTGTCGTGTACTCCAAGAACGGTGATAATCTGCACATGGAGTTCAGAATGGTTTTCTCTTTCTAGGTTGGCGTTTGTAATCACAATAAAGTGTTGGTCTTATAAGTCTTCACTTTTTATAAAGTTGTGTGACCGTGTGGCAGAGTGTTGAGGCCTAGAAGTCGTATTCGTTTCTGTACACAATTTGATAAACATTTTCTCAACGGTGACTGAAAATGTGGTGTTTTTCTAAACGTACAATTTTGTGTGGATCGAATGTGATGACGTGAAGGTCCTGATCTTCTCCAGACTGTAGAGCTTCTTTCAACACGCCACCATTCACCACTTGACTGTATCTACATATGAGTGTCATACTTTTGACTTTGTCCTTGATATGAATTTCACCCCGTCGTTGGTCTCGGTATTCGCATCCGTAATCTTTGTATCTAAAGTACTTTTATGCGGAATCGAAAATACTTTATTCCATCAATTCTTATCTCTTGGAATGCTGAATGAAACAAAAAGTTTTTCTGAGCTTTATTAAACTAGTATTTATCTCTTTGCATCCTTTTCTTATTCCTGGGTAGAACTTCAATGTTCTTCGGGAAAAGGGTGCAGGGTTTTTTCTTCAAAATTTAGTCTGATTGTACGTACAGCACCATAGTATTGTGTAATATTGGGTGAAAAATAATATAGATGTTAAAACCCTTTATATGATAAGTATAAACGGACTACTCCTCTCGAGACAAAAGTCAAGATACTTGCTGTGTCTGTCGAGAGAAGAATATTGGACTAGAGAGTATCCACATCGTAAAACAATAGAGAGAGGAAAAGAGAGACAAAAGTAAAGATACCCGTTATCATCCACAGGAAAAATAGCATTGCTCTTCAGTACTTCTAGAAAAAAATAGAACAAGAGGAAAAGAAAACAGATGAAGAATTTATTCTAGTAAAGACATTCAAGAAGGCAGTATAATTTAATGATCGCGAAGAGAAAGAACTCATACCAGTGATGACGTTTTTATAAAAGAGACATAACATTGAAAGAAAGAAGAAATGGACTTTGTGATGTGTTACAAAATGTGCTTTATGATTATCCAAAATGGACTTGATATCATCAGCTTTAACTGTCTTAATAATTTGGCACGACCACGTCTTAATCCTCCAACTTTGGTGGTGGTAGTAGCAACTTCTGTTGCTGGCATATCAGTGGCGGCTAGAGGATGTAGTGATAGAAGGTTTAAAAATGTTGTAAATTTCTCGTGGGTTTAGATAAGGAAGTTTCATACATTCATAGCAGATATTTTAACTACACCAAAAAATGTCTTGCAACAAACTGGCCATTTTGTTTTCATACCCTTCCTTCGGTTCACTATTTAAAGTTTTTCTCTTCTTCTTGTTTACTTTGACCCTTTCCATGCTGTTACTGAATATATTATTTTGCTTCTTTCTGTCTTTGCAAATAATTCTCCACGTATTCCCTGTCTCTTTCTTACATCGCCCACAAATGGTATTGATGAAGAAGGAGGTGAAGGCAGTACGACAATCGCTAACATTCTTGCGGACGTGAAATCAGCCAAAGTTAAACTGAAGTCATCCTCATGTGGAAGAAGAATGATGATTACAGTCTGCGAAGCCCTAAGGGTTCGTTACGGTCTCAACCTCTGCCCAGAGTGAAGTAGGAAGAGACAAAGATCACAAATGATTTTGTCGCTGTGACCTGGGCGAGGGAAGCCATTCGTCGCCAAAAACAACTCTTCTTTGAACTAAACAACGAGTACGCACAAGAGCCCTTTCGGATATACAGCTCTTGAAATTGCCTAAAGTATGACTGGTAATAATCATGGGATCTAAAACTCCGAACATTTGCAAAAAATGACCACACAAAGTGATGAAGATATAAAAAAAAAATGAAAGGTAATCTATGCCTAAAGATTAGTAAACATTTTAGAACATGCATGCTTGGTACCGAAATTCGAAATTTCGAAGATCGAAAAATGTAAGAACCTAATGCAATAGTATTCATGCAGATAGGGACATCCCGAATATAGGTAACTGGGCATAATTTGAATTAGTAGAGTGTGCAACGATAAGGAGGTTAAGTAAACATTAATCTTTCAATCTAACCCCCGAAAATCCTCTTTAGGCAAAAAGTGGGTGTAAAAAAAAGCCTGCTGCTAACGGTACTGCGTCGTAAAACCCAAACCATCAAACTCTGTCAGTCAACCTCTTTTTCTGTAACAGACAAGTATACTTAATGCAGAAACATATAAAGCACATAAATTAATTAGTAGGAATTTTTTATAAAAAAATATAAAATCCACAAACTAATAAGTAGGAAAATTCAAACTCACAAATATTTGACACGGATCTGTCACTAACACAAATTGGGCGCTAATACAGGGGCCGCCCCTAAAAGATGAGCAAATGGGCATTTATGTGGCTAAACGAAATATAGTGCGAGTTGATAGGGAAGGAGGAGCCGGACAGACAGACAGATGGAAGGACATGTGGGGGAGTAGCATGCAACGGTCCTGCGGCACGTGACTTGCTTCGAAGTCAATAATATTACAACCTACAAATTAATTAGTGAGCAAACCGCACAACTTAGCGAGTAGTGATTGGCATTGTGACGAAACACGACTCTAGAATTCAAAGTAATTGTAGTATCACCTGTTTTCAAGACAATTAAGATGTGGACAATTGTAGACTACATGACCATCGATTCGGGTTTGCTCTTTAACCCAGACAACACCATGTCAGTACAGCTATCTGGGGCCATTACAAGGATCACAGACGCAGGGATATGAAAAATAAGAATTTGTAGAGAGGCAAGGGTGTCCGAAGCAGGTCTTACTCTACGAAGCTTGAGTAAAAAGACGCTTCTTATATTAAAAGCCTCTGCCGAAAATAAATGCCAACGTCCCTTTTCAGTGCTCTGGAAAAGAATTATACAAATCCTATTCGCAAATAAAAGCTGGATTGGTGTGTGTGTGTGTGTGTGTGTGTGTGTGTGTGTGTGTGTGTGTGTTAAGGATATAAAGTGTGTAAGATTATAAAGAAAAATCATTACTTTAGCATTCATGTTTGTTACTATAAACCTTTTGAGGTAATACGTTCTTAGCATAGCTTTACATACTGGAGGCGATAGGGCCTCAAACCTACTACGTTTGTGGCTATAAACTTTCAGCCCATTGAGGTTATAAAATTTGAAGCCTATAATACAATACCCATATTTAAACCTATGGACCATTTCAACATTACCATTCCCATTTGAGGCCATCTCGCCTCCAGCTCGTTAACCTATGGGTGCCTATATAATTAACTTCTGAGGCCCAAGCCCCATACAGAACTAATGCTTTTTAAACATTGCCAAATCACTTTTCAATCACTTTTAAACAAAACGTTTATTATCTATTCACTTTTATTCATGCATTTTTAAAACTTTTTAATGTTTCCATTTTTTTAAAATCTGATTACTGCATTTCGAATTTATGATTTAAAAAAATCCAACCCATTGGAAACCCATATAAATATATGTTAAGTATTTAAGAATCTGTCCATCAACGTCGTTTATGTGGTGATTTCATCCTTAGCTTTTGATGTTTAAAATTGTTTTGTATGGGACATATTAATGGATTTAAACTACATACAGGAAAGTTCTTTCTGAAATGGAACATTGATCTGGGATTCGTATGGGACATATGAACGGATCTAAGCTGGCATGAGAGTTCTTTCTGAAATGGAACAAAGATTTGGGATTTGTAAAGGGCATAATAATGGATTTAAACTACGGACAGGAACGCTAATCTGAAATGAAACATAGATTTGGGGTTTTCGTTACATGAACCCCTTTCGTTCACCCTACTTACTAAATACACACTCATTGTCCAAGAAATTGTCAGTACACCTTTAACAGACTAACATTGATTAATTACAATCAAATAGGCAGAAGGCTAATTAATTTACAGTACTCTAAAATCTTTAATGTATATTTTTCCTTTTTACAAAAGTATTAATACTTTCAACTGTAAGGTTACTCTTTTGACACTGTTTCAAAGGATGACTTTATTAACAGGTGATTGTGTCCCCAAAGCAAGCACGCGGCTTGAACCGACCGTGGGTGTACGTAAATATTGATAACAACTATGTCCGACAATTAGTATAAACTTCCATGACCCTTTTAAAGAGTGACAAAAAATCGATTTATGGCAGAAAATTCCAACATTATGGCTCTAGCTCCAGAAACAAATTATTTTAGTTATTTTAAATCCATTTTATCGGCTTAAGCAAATAGGTACGTGCTTTGACGGGCATTTGCTTTGACGGGCATGCTCTTGATGTCGTTTGAAGAGGGATATACGTTTTTATGTATTCTGCAAGATGAAGAGGGGGCGTTTGGTACTCAGCGTGATAATTGGGATATCAGGTGCAAAAGTGAACATTTCTGCACCGAAACCCCCAGGGAATAAGCATCATGAACTGGCATTAATTTGTATGTAATTTCGACTATTAAACGGCACGAACTCAATCCGTTTCTAATTAGAATGAATGGTGATATCCCTTTGTACGTGTAAGCAATAACTTGTACATACATGTATACAGGACATGATATATCAGATCTTTTGTGTGTTTATGTGTGTGCTAAGTAATTTGCTGTATTGTGGGGAAAACGTAGTTAACAATGACTGGTTTCGTTCTTTGCACTGTTTTACAAATTATGCACAATGTTCCCTGGTCGCGGTATAAATTAGTTTTGAGATAATTCAAAGGCAACCTTTATGAGCGTTTGAGCCCGTCTCTACGGATTTCTTACCTAAGATCATTGTTAGAGTTCCATATGCTAAACACTCTCCCCTCCCTCATCCCATTATGTGTACCCTCCACTGGTTACCTGTTATCTGCCGAATCAAACACAATTCTATTCTTTCTTCGTCATTTCGTTGACTGTCCTCATGTCCAAGATACTTGTCTGACCTAACACACTTACATCCCTTCAAGATACTTACACTCATTTTCTCATTATTCCCTCTATCAAAACGTAGTCCTATGGATAATGCACCTATGTATCAGGGCCGAGGTAGAACGAATTGACTGTATAGATTAGACAAAACGACACTGTGATCTCATTCAAGAGTGTCTATTTAAAGATGTTCAAGGGCATAAAAATAGATGCTTACGTACATGTTGACAAATACTAATAATAGAACTATCAGTATATATTTGTTCGAGATTCGGCCTTTTTTCCATTGGACAAAATTGTAAGGTGGTATCTTAGAAGAACTTGGTTAATTTCCATTGGATGTGTTAGGTCACATGAATAGGTATTTTAAAATATTAAATTGATAAGTATGATCTGTCACGTGGGGTATATTGATGTAGTCAAATAAACTATTGAAGGTGTATATAAGGAGGGAACAGAGCAATCTATTTTGGAATATTTTTTATTCTTTCTCGTGTTCTTGTCGTAACATCAAATCCGCAGACGTGTTTTATGTTGTACTTAGATATTATTTGAAAGGGTAAACATTTGTTCAGTAGAAATGGAAAGTTCTCATTTTGTTGGACGATAAAATTATTCTTAAACTATTTTGAATTATTCAAAAGGAGTTCTGGACAACGCCATTCAGATACCGTCACGATTCTTGTCGGACCCATGCAATTTATACGGAACTTTTCATTCTTTTGGATTTGATATACATTTTCAGGATTATTTTTGATTCACTTCGTAATATTATAAGTTCATCTCACATTTTTATTTGTAACTTTGATAATTAAATTATTTGCTAAGTTTTACAAAATTTCTTGGTTTTTTCTTCTTTCTGCTACTTAGTTTACAACCATAGAGTCGTAATAAACTAAAAACATAAAAACACATATTTGTATAATAAAAAGTTCTTACAAGAGTGCTCATTTCACATTAAATTTATTACAACGGTTGGCAATCAAAGATGCTGAAATTATATGACAAGGGTGGTAAATGTCAATAAAATTGTGTTACTCACAGGACGAAATGGATTTTATTTAAAGATGCGCAGTAGTGAGTGAAATGACATGAAAGTGCATTTGGGTGGCCTCGGTTATTGTGCATTTACCTTCCATGATGTCGTCATTATTCCATGTCATGATGCGTTATTATACAATTAGTGGGATCCTATGATAGTCATCCGACATGAGACCATCAACTCGACAGTCGACTACCACTCCAACACTAGCAATTAATGTCCCATATCAGAAAGATGCAAGGAGACTCAGACCCAATGAAGGATTAAAAAATTTAATAAAAATATTCACTTCGTTTTTAAAATTGTTGCACGAAATATTCCACGTAAAATGACTCTGATGCAACATTCCACAACAAAATTAAATCCCTAATTTGCGGGACATTCATGCATGTACTATTATGGGCATTGATTGGGTTTCGATTAGGACGGAAACTCGCGTATACGGAGCAATACAGATAAAAGATCAAACAATCACTTTTCAAATAGTTTATCACATTAAAGGTTAAAAAAATGTTTACGATAAAATATTTAAGTAGCAAATTAAACACATGACAAGTATGTAAATATAAAGGACGGTACTTTTGGATTTTTGTAAATGATCAGTCTCAGTTTCCTGGTCAAAGTTATTATATAATTGATATTTCTTCAGGTCTTTCTTAACGCCAAGTCTTTTATTGTACAAGATGGGGAAATATGTATTTCAAACTGCTCACCACTACTACTATTACTACTGATACTACTACTACTACTTCTACTACTACTACTACTACTACTACTACTACTACTAATAATAATAATAATAATAATAACAGAATACAACTCATTCAGTTAATTACCAACTAGTCTTCCGTTGAGACCCTCATGGTGTCCATACGAACTACTTGCAATAATGAAAATAAAAACGAATAATATAGTGGAGGGTTCAATGTTTCACTCACAAGTCAAAATAAGGATGAAAAAAGGGAAAAATTAGTACGTTACAGTATAAAAAATAGCGTTAAAATTAAATTACATATTATGTCTACACACAACACAAAGACTAGACAGACAAAATAACGAAAATTCCAATGATGACGTGGAAAGTGGGGGATAGTCCTACCGTTTTTAGTCGGCGTTTTGTGTTTTTCTAATGTATACCGCATTCAAATATCTGTGCCGGAAGCGATAAATCCGCATATAAGTTACTCTGCATGAAGGAAAGACATATTTGAATAATATGACGACAATCTTTCTGGGACGATGATTTTATTAATTTGGTGCATAATTTGACCTTCCGGTATTTAATAGTACCACACTCATGAAAGCGCAAACCCTGACCACAAGAAAACCACATGTAAGGTAAAAATGCAAAACCAATCAGAACCATGATACCTCTCCAATATGTCAGTGTCAATCGATATATACTAAAAGCAATGAAATGATCAATAAAAACACTTGACTGATACCTTACGGTAGATGGATGGATCATGAGGAATAAAGTGGGTTCGGATCAAGGCCGTCAATAGGTTATACACCTCCAGGTCCCTATTATAAAGTGGGTTCGGATCAAGGACATGAAAAGGGTATACACCGCCAGGTCTCTATTATCAAGTGGGTTAGGGACAAGGGCGTCAATAGGTTATACTTTTTGCACACCTTTCATAAAACCTTTTTGACGAGGAGCACTCTAATATACATTCTCGCTGCTTTTATTTAATCTTTTTCTTGTCTTATGTTTTTTATTATATTTAAGAAATAAACGCAGGGACTTTTGGATCAAGACATTTTTAACACAATATACTGTAACAAATTGTTTCCAAAGCCGCATAGGACTTTACTTCTATAAATTTTCAATCAGTAGATAAACTTGTTTCCCCGAATAATCAAAATATTTCGATCGAGTTCCAGTCTCGCAAAGCATTGTATGCGTTATCAGAAACGGCCGGGATATGTAAATATGCACAAGGCGTACGATTTGTCCTAGCACAATCTGGTACCATATGGTAGAGATTAACACCATAGGGCAATGTTTCCATGCTCTATAATGGGATTTCGGGATTGAGAGCACTCTATGAACCTCTGTCTGTTAAAGTACAGTGCAATTTCTGCACAAAGGTTGATCACATAAAACAAGCTTATTGATAAATGGGAAAACATGCTGAAAATCGCTTTCTGGGTGTAACTGCACTAGTCGGACCGAGTTACAGTGCAAGGCTTAAGTAATTATTTCAACATTTATTGGTTTCCTGCTAAGATCTATTCATGTGATACTGCCTTTATGTAGTATCAAAAGAATCGGTTCTATTCATCCTAAACACACTTTTCCGCAGATAAAAATGTACGAGTTGATGTTGCCCCTCACTTGCTGGCAGAAAGAGAAAATGTGTTTGTCTTCTTCAGAAACTACTCGGTTCTATTTCAAAACATCGAATATTAACACACCACTTCGTAATTTTCTGATCTTTCTATCATCCTGGCTTCTTTTTTCTATTTTTAAAAAAGAAAAATCTTCTTTTGATGTTGACGAGGAGGATGAGGAGGTGAGCGTAACTGCTACATATTATCGAGGAGGGGGGCCATTAGCCGAGTGGTCTAAAGCGCTCACCGTTACGGATCACTGCCATCTCACCTCTGTCTGCGTGAGTTCGAGTCTCAGGCTCGGCTAACGTTGGTACGTGAGAAAGCCTGCCAGTAGCTTTCTCGTGGGTCGATGGTTCTTCCCGGGGTTTCCAGGGTTCTTCCTCCACCAATTATACTGGCCGCCATATATAGTCTATCTTGTGCTGAAAAATTGCGTTAAACCCTACAACAGCAGCAACAACAACATATTATCAGTTGCATCGTCTCACCTCTGTCGGCATGGGTTCGAATCTCGGGCTGGGCCAATGTGGGTATGTGAGAAAAAAGCTCGCCAGTAGATTCCCGTGGCTCGGTGGTTTTTACCTTTGTTTTCTCGGGTTCTTCCTGCATGAGTTATACTGGCTGCCGTGTATAGCCAGCCTCTCTTGGCGCTGAGAAATGTCGTTAAACTTGAACTGTAATGGGCATGGTGTTGTCGACCCTAACGTTTGTCGAGATTGAGAAACGGTCAAAACAGATGCTAATTAGGATCGATGCCTGCAACAATACCCCCCTACAAAAAAAGTCAAATATGAATAAAAAAAATTTTTTACAACACTGCATTAAACCGATACAAAAAAAAAAAGTTCGATGTGATTGATTCACTTCAAGAGGTCATTAAAACAATACCAAAAAAAAATCAGGTCGATGTTATCAATTTTGTTCAAGATCACAATAAAAAGATACAAAACAATCAGGTCAATGTGATTAATTTTGAATAAGATAAACGGATATAAGGAACGTAAACCGGTCCTAACGAGGAAAAATATTAGACAGACGTAATATTTTGTTTTCCAATCATGTAATGTATTAAAACACTTGAAAATGTAGGACTTGATTATCAATATAAAATTGCATAGCATGTCTTTCTCATCTTGAGGACGACAACAAGATAGATGAGTCGTTCATGACCAAATCTGTTATCCTCGTAAAATTATTATTATTATTATTATTATTATTATTATTATTATTATAAAAATGTTTGACGACATTCCTTCTATTTTATTTCCTTTTGGAAAAATGTTTAAATTTGACACAAATCTAAGATATGAATACAATTAGATTTAATCACTGTGAATGTGATTTTAGCTGAATTCTCTCTAATTACAGTTAACTGGTATTAAGCCAAACTCTTTCCATGTAAAATTTGTTTTCAGACTTTATGTGGATTTGGTTTTCAATAACATTGCTGAATTCGATGGTTATTCTCACTCATATCCATATATCGATCACGTTGACTATTGTTTCTCGGATGAAGTAGAAGCTTATTTGTTTTCGCTTACAGAGACCTTAAATATTTTAGAATACTCCAGGACCCTTTCCACTTTCACTCACGAAGGGAACTGACCCAAATGTCCCCATTGAAGTCGTTATTATAAAACGTTCAATTAATTCTACTAATACCGGTTTCCATTAATGTCGGCTAGCTATTTTATGTCCACAGGACAAAAACGTTTCCAGATCTTACAATGGAATCTATCCGATGATGTTAAAATTAAATCCGTATACATTTTCAATAAGTGTGAAGTCACAATCTCTGATAATCAGTTTGGTTTTAAAAACAGCATTCAACAGATTTATGCATATATGCCTTTAAGGAAACTGTTAGCTATTATGTAGAACACGGCAGCCCAGTGTTTGCATGCTTTTTAGACGCTAGCAAGGCATTTGATTGGGTCAATCACTGGACACTCTTTAAAAAGTTGATTGATATTAAAATACCTGTCTACATAGTTCATACTTTAGTTAACTGGTATCATTGGAATGGCAAACAATTGTATTGTGTGCGATGGGGAAGTGTAATATCCAGTGCTTTCCATGTAACCAATGGGGTGAGGCAGGGGGGTATTCTTTCCCCTTTGTTATTATATATATATATATATATATATATATATATATATATATATATATATATATATATATATATATATATATATATATATAGACGAATTAAATCTTAAGCTCGGTCAGTGTCAAGTGGGGTTACGTTTGCCACCAAATACGTTGTTCCTTAACAATTTTAGTTTTGCTGATGATATATCATTAATAAGTTTTTCTATCACATGTTTAAGGAAATTATTAAAGATATGTGAACAATACGCATTTCAGAATGATATCATCTATATTACAAAAAAATCAGTATGCATGGTCTTTCAGTCAACTTCTTTCAAATTACCATCTCCTACCCCGGTACATCTTAACGGCAATGCTCTTACATATGTCAACAGTTATACCTATTTGGGTCATATTTTGAAATCCAATCGGTCAGATAATGAGGATATGATGAGACATTACCGATTTTTGTGTACTCGAACAAACATGCTTCTACGAAAATTTAAGAATTGTTCATTGAATATCAAAATTAGATTATTCAAATCTTATTGCTGCACTATGTATTGTGCTCCTCTGTGAACAAACTTTAATGAATGTATAAAAAGAAAACTAGTCATTGGTTATAATAATAATCTTCGTTTTCTATTAGGTCTTCCTACGTGGAACAGTGCCTCCAAAATGTTTGTAAATTATAATGTATTCAGTTTTGATGAAGTAATGAGAAAGTATGTTTTCTCAATGATGACAAGAATATCTAATAGTAAAAACTGTATATTGAAATCTCTTTGGAACTATGGCATTCATTTAAATTCTCATATTATTAGTAGATGGAACAAATTACTCTTTAAATGTGCCATTTAATGGCATTCTTAACAATGCATGACAATTAATTGTTGTAGATGGATATGTATACTTGTATGTATGATATATATGTTCTTTTATGTTTACAATATTTTTACTTTATAATTATATTTTAATTTAGAGGTATGTAGTCTGAAATAAAGAATTCTTATCTTAATTCTTATCTTATCTTAATAGATATCGTACTGAGTGCATTCATGAGCTGACCAATTTAATAAAAAATAATAACAATCAAATCGGAATTGATATGAAGATATTAGGTGATTTGTGGACATTCTGACGACCAGTCCTAAGCATACGCGGAGTGTAAGTAAAATAAATAAACATAGCTTGCATAATTTTGACAGGTGTTTGACAGGTGTTTGTTTGTTTGATTCTTTCAATCTTTTAAGACCAGTGGCAGCAAAATCCTTCTCATGCGCTAGACGCACAAGAATTTTAAGATGTCAATAATGTATCACATCATGGAATTATAAGATGAAGAAATTATTTGAAGGTATTATATAAAGAAAAACAGTATAAATATGGATGGAAAGATACATGTACAAACAAACAAAAACAAATTAAACACAAATAAATAAATCAATAAAATTGTTGCCCGCACAAGCAATTTTACATGTAACTGCTTTTCCTTTTCATACAAACAAACAATAATTTCACCTTTTATTAATATAAAAAAAATGTATTTCATGTGGCATTCTTTCCCATCGCACCGTCCATTTCCTGTATTATGCAATACCATCCAAAGTACATGCAGTAAAATTATTGATTCATGCTTCACAATGTCATTTAAAATGGAGGACTTTATTTTAAATGATACCCAGGATGTCCTTGACAAAGAATGAACTGCTTCACGAGACTTAATGAAGCAAGCAAAACTAAACATGTTCTTCGTCCAATATTTGGTGGAAAAGAATATTTTGGATAAAAGTGCTTTGGGTTTGATTAGTAACTCTCTATCTGACCCTGCAATGAAAGTAATGGAATTGAAATCTAAACATCAGATAGAATTAGAAAAAAAAACTGCAGGTTCAAAAACAGCAAAGAAATGTAATCACAGAAAGAAGAAAGAAATGTAGTTGCAGAAGAGAGAGAGAGAGACAGAGAGAGAGAGGTCAAATTGATGTCAGGATTTTACTTATCGTGCTTTAATATCTGACACTTTAAGTTGTACTATGTTGTGTCCAGTTTGGGCTGAATTTTACTGTCTCCAAATTATTGAATTCAAGTGATTATTTTCTCTGGAAATACAAAAGTACTCTTACAAAATTCTTGGATGAAGACATTCATTGGAATTTATACTGAATTCAAACCTAGAATAATATTTATGTGATTCAACAAGAGACTGTTGACACATCAGCACTTCGCTAACCATAACAGACACGTCATCGCCATCAGTTTTCACTGTGTATTCTAAGGAAATACATTATTTGTTAAAGTTTACAAAGCTTGTTGTCTTCACTCTTTTCTGTTACATATTTTAAGAGCATAAACTTGCAACAGAAAATTTGGCGCTAGTCCTTGGGATAAACATTTTGCTAAAATATTTTAGAAAACTTCAGGGATAGTGAAGACTTCCCTCTTCTGTCTTCTCCTATTCCACACACTTGGATATTGTGGCCTCCTTATATCCTGCGCACGCAGCTTACTGTCACTTTCAACATTCTGACGTTCTCTATCTCTTCTGGTTTGGGTATCAGGCTTTGCCTGACACGATGCAAATTCACGTAAGCTTTGTTCAACTTGGCTAGCCTTGAACACATCTCCATAGGAGGATGAGTAAACAATGGATGGTCAGACTGGAGACTGGATCTCTTTATATTATTCAAGCGCGGACGCGATAGAAAACATCCCTACAATGTTTAGAGTTGGAACTCTATGATAATTTGATTTGAGGATGAGGGATAGAGAGAAGTCAAAGATCATATATCATAATAAAAATTGAAAACAAACGACAGACACATTTTTTTTCTCAAAACACAACATTTTTATTCAAATAACTAACAACCAACAATGAACAATTTTCAAACAAACAAACAAACATTTTTCAAATAACAAACTATTTTTGACAAGGTTGACAACGTTGTGAAGTGAAGCTAGACTTCCACTGATGGAAGTCATTGAGCCATTGATTTACACTACGTTTCCTAGCTAAAGACAAGAGATAACCATAATGGTCACAAAACCATCTATCTACTTTGTCATCATTTCTAGAAGAGTGACGATCAAAATAAATCACTAAATGTTCTAAAGAATATCCAAGACTGCGTTGATGAAGAAAATACACACAATATTGTCCACGCACCTTGAAATCTGTGCCTTGTAATTTCACATTATTGAATCTTGTCGTCTGGGTATTTCTTCTCATAAAGTCGATGATGTTGTCTTCCAAAGGTGGTAATCCTTACGAATCAAGATACTCCACACGACCTTCTTTCGGAACGTAAACGGCTACCCAGTGGGTTCCTGGGAGATGACTGTCGTCCGTGTTGATAACATATCATTGATGGTCTTGAGGTTTGCGATGAAGAAGTTCATATTTACCACACACAACAGGATTCCAAGACGCAGTGTACGAACTGTGGTTCAAAAGGTAATAAAGTTCCCAGGTATCCATTTTTGTGTTGTCCTATTTTTCTGCTTCTTTCACAGGTAATGATAAGTCATCAATTCAATCATGACTTTTTGTTTGAAAATCTCTGACAAGTAACCGTTTCTTCGCTTCATCTCCGCGCTATGAGCCAAGAGAGCTTTGATGTGATGGATCTCTGAGCCATCAATGGAGGGGAGGAATGATTACGTAAGTCTTTATACCACTGACGCAACATTGCTTCTTCCGAAATGAGACTCCAAGTTTCGTCCAGATACTCGTCCAATTGTTCTTCTTGACTCAAGCATCAGGCATTTATTGTGTTGAATTTGACAGGGATGATCGTTTAGACATCCGAAGCAATCTTTCTTGAGTAATTTTGTAATTTTTTCTGCAAGGTGCTTGGCAAAACAGGAGACTAAATGTTGTTCTTGTTCTGGCCATCTGGACTTCATCACTATGTCCTTTTTGTCTTTATTTTGGGTTTCTAATTCCACGGTATCATCTTATGCCATTTCCATAGATTCTCCAACATTCAAAGAGGATTAAAGTCTTCCATAGCTTCTAATAATCTAGAATGACATCTCTCAAACTGTTGATTTCTATCGTATTGTCGAATTCGGCATACAATTTGACGTTCGCCGTTTGGGGTAGAGCTTCTCCAAACTGTTCTTCCACACGCAGTTGATCAGATTTTATAGAGTGGAAATGTCCCTCGTCACTGCCTTGGACTGGAATGATATCAAAGGCCCATGAAGTGTAACCTCCTGCATAATCGTCGTACGAAATGCCGTGACTGGTGTTGGTCCCTAACTGTTCAGTGGCTTCGTACAGAGACAAGTACGACCTCAAGTAATTCTTCTGGACAAAGTTAGGTTCGAATGGTCTGGTACACAAGGTCTTGCCATCGCGACTGACGTCGATCTTGGACATTCTGTAGTGCTTTAACTGGAATGGATTTTGATCATGAGCTCCGTTTAGGGCTGCAATGCTCACGATGCCAACGATTAAACGTTTGGGTAACTGTCCTTTGAACAGATGATTTTCAATCTTGGTTCGGATCCAGAGGAAACAGTGAAAGTTTTCACTTCCAAGCGTCGTATCGAGTACTTGGCGGTCGTTCTGCTGAGAGCGTGATTGATGCCGTTTCCCGCTTTAGGCAACCCTTCCACACGACGCACGTAGAGCCTGGCTTCTTGAATGATGTTTTTGTATTCGTTGGCATGGTCCATCAAATGGAAAGCGGTACTGCTACGATTCATTCTCAGGCGGATATCCACTTCGTTCGGCAAATACTTCTCTTGCAACCACATGTCCAAATGCAAACGATCCACCATTTCTAAACTACGTCCTTGCATGATTTTCGACGGTCGTTAAAGCCTACATTGTGAGCATCGTCATCCGCTATCAGGACTGTGTCGTAGAGGGGTTCGCAACGGACTAAATCGGGACAGTTATTGCTTAGTCAAATCCAGTAAACTCTGTAACAAGCCAGATCTCTCTTGGACTTTGATTTGAAAGCAAGTACTTTGTGAGCATCTGCAACTGCAGCTAAAGAGGAGGAGGGTGTCACCACTGGAGGAGAAGTTCTCGGAGACGCGGGTTTCCATTGTTTCATCAACTGAGGAAGAACGGGTGTCAAGTTGGACTTGGCAGGCATCACCAGCAACGGAGAAGTGGAAGAACCTGAGGCTATTGGAGACGCAGTCACCGTCGTTGAAATTCGTGGATTGCGAATGTAAGGTTGCGTTCTGCCCGTAGTGTCTCTCTTGCGGGTAGAAACTGTTTTCTGTGGAGTATTCTTTTTATGGAGACTTTTCTTTTTTTCTGTTTGCTTTTCTTTTTCTGGAGCTGTGACTGGTCTTGACACTGTTGATCTTTTTCTTCTTTTTTTGGGGAGGGTGGGGGGTCTTTTGGCTTTTTGGGTGTGACCTTTTTGCTTTTTGGTTTGAGTGTTGATGCGGGGATCGGCCAGTTGTGTCAAGGCTACTTTGTTTCTCTCAAAATAGCGTTTGGTTTGATGAGGAATCTGAATGATGCTTTGCAGTAATTGACAATACTGTCACCGTAAACCATCGTAAGAATTCTTTGTTACTGGCCTCTAAGACACAAGCACGTATCTGATGATTTTTTCGCGATGGATACCGTACAGGGCACGAATCAATTTGACAGGAAGATGAGACTGAAGGGACGTCATGTTGACGCTGTGTGAGACAGATCAAAGACAGATCCAAAGACGACGAGGACGTCTACATCTTGACACCAGTGGTGAAACATAATCCACGAGTAAATAGGCGTGTGGGGTTTGAGTGGTATCGTCGTACGCATGAGTAAGCCTATGCGCTCCTAACTGCTTGGCTAAGACTTGAACCTTGAACTTGCACTTGCAATTTATCTCCAGGGATTTTAAACAAGACCACTTTATGAGCATTGAGACTGATGATGCGATGGGCTTTATTTTGTTCAAACAAATTTTGGGTAATGTAAATGACACTGGTATTGCGATGATGCCATTTGCGCGTAAACCACAGTTTCATTTCTTCTTCGTCTTCTCCTAACATGTCGTCGAAGATGACCAGATGGGTTTGACTGGGGTCAGACACGATCCCGTCGTCTTTGCTAGGAATGCCTTCCACAAACGTACGCGGTAACGAAACCAGAGTACATTTTTGATCAAATTCATATTGTTATAAATCATACACAATTTCGTGACACTTTAAACAATTATATGCTGACCCACGTTCCCGTCAAGGCGCTTTCTTCTTGGATGTGCTAACAAGGTCGGTCTTGGTTGCACGTTTCTGCACAAGGGAAACATTAGTTTTCCTTGGCAATGGTGAGGTAAGACAGGATGGTACAGTCTGTGGGATGCAAGACTTTGCAATTGATCAATCCTTCGTATTGTCGAATGTTGTGCAGGTCGATGTGTTCCGTCATCAATTTTGGGTGCCATGCGCAAAAGCGACAATATTTGACACATAATGAAACTCAAACACACGTCCAAGTATTTGATTTCTTCTTCTTTCTCCTCGTCGACTTGGTACAGCAAAACAGGTGGCATTCGTCCGTCCTCCGTACAAACTGTCTTGGGGGTTCTGTAGGTCCACCAACTTGTAGCTTTCCACGATGAGTTTAAATTCGGGATCGGTTTTCATGATCTTGGGGTTTTCTAAATCCCATCCATCCACTGAATACGTTCCGATGGTCTTTTCTCCTCCTCCGTTGCGGAAATATTTTATCCATTTGTCTTCCTTGTCGCACAAAGAATGCAACCAGCGTAGGGCTTTGGCAGAATACTGACGTTTGACAACGTTGCTCGTCTGAGGGATGATGAAAGCCAGGGTGTTTTCAGGTATGAATCGTTGACGATATACTAAGGAACTCGCTTTGGCAATGGTGCAGTCTTCTTTTAAAGGAACGATCCCTCCGTGTTCCATGAACAGTTCTCGACATTTTCCACAGCAACGCCGTAAAATGTCTACGTCGGAACGACATTACTTTAACATTTCTAAGTGAACGTAGGAGGGTTCGAGGCCTCAGTCTGGTACCAATCGTAGAAATCTTAAGGTTGTTCGGTACGCATGTTGTCGGGGTCGTGGTAGTGATCCTCAGGCAAAAGGGGTAAAACGGTGTGTTGATTGGCTTCGATATTTAAAAGGTGCGGGAAAATAGCCTTTGGTCATTTCTGTTATTCCAAACGTTTTATGGATTAGACTCAATGGCATGTCCAAGTAGCTCATCGAACCTTTAAATTGTACTTGTCCCACTTGCATGGAAATGATTTTAGCTCCGTTCAAAGTCACTTTAGGACGTTATGTACTTTGTTCCGTATATTATCTCAAAAGAAACTGCCCATCCTTAACGCTCGATGTCCTCTTGTCTCAATATCTCGCCGATGGGGTGTAAGATTCATTGGCCAAAATCGGTCAGAGTGTTCGGTTCCCGAAAGATTTTTTCACGTTCTTCAGGAATCTTGCTGCAGTAAGGACAATGACTAAAGATAGGCTCTTGGATGCACTTATCGCACACTAGATGAGCCACGCAGAAATTAGGAACGTGAATGCCGGTCTCTTGCTTGCAATCGAAATCGAAAAAGATGAAATTCCCTTTCTTGTGGTCATTGTCTTCCACTGTATGTTTGGACTGGTAATTTTGAATGTAGCATTCGTGTTTCAAGTCTACGGTTTGGTAACAAATGTGACATCGTTTCTTTCCTGAACAGACGTGTGCCTTGGCATTGTTGGTACGTATGTCTTGTCCACAAGTAGGGCGCAGTCTCAGGAGTTGACAAGCACTTTTCTTCTGTGAACCTTGCGTCTTTAGATGTTGTTGGTAACAGGCAGAGCTGACACAAGTGCGCTGACAAGTAGGGCCATGCACTTGTTTTTGTCCTTCGTCCAGACAGGGTGGAGGAGCCAAACATCCTGAGTATTTCGAACCACAATACTTGTGTTGCTCTCTATTGTTATAGTCATAATCACATGTCTCACAGTAATAACTGTATCCTAGGAATCCGGTAATATTTGTAATGGCATCGAAATGTTCATCGTGATAATAGACGTGAATGTATTTTCCATCCTGAAAACGTTTGCCTCGAAACAACAGAGATCCGCGCACTTCTTGTGTATGCACTTTCAAGGTGTAGCGTGGAGCCAAGAGTCTTGCAATTTTTGCATTTCAGGAATCCCACAGGGAGTGTCCCTGGATAGCCCTCTTGCTGTAACAGGAGTTAGGCTTCTCTTCGTTGTTTGGCACAATTGTCGAATAGTTTTCCAGGCTCTTTTCCATTCTGCCGTGTCGTTCTTCTCGACATACGTTCGTCCTACGACTAAGGGACAGGCTGAACACTACTGGTCCTGAGGTTTATTACTTTGAACGAGGCTACGCTTGATGCTGCGAAGTTTGACCACTAATAACACCTTTTTGCGTCCATCCCTTGGGAAAGAGAAATGAGGGTCATGAACAGTGTCGCTTTTCATCGGTGATGTGAAACTTGTCTGATTGTTGCACGTGTTGAATCTTGTCGATGACTTTGGAAGGTGTTAATTCTGCTGTGCTACTAAACTCGATCCAAACAGGGGACTTTAAACTGTCGTGATGAATGGAGAGTCTCAGGCGATCGTCTTCTTTGGCTTGACATTACCGTTTCAGTGTGCTTAACACAGAATCCCACACCTCGGTGATGAACCACTCTGCTTTCTCTAGCGGTACATCTGACTTGAAATCTTTAAACTTCACCGTGTACGAATAAGCCGTCGTTCTAAATTTTCTAGAAGTGTGCTTTTCCTTGAAAGATAAATAAATATTGGGCCTGGACCAGTACCTCGCATTTGGGTGTAACGCTGGAGATCTGAGACAGGACAAACTGCAGCATTATAGTTTTTATTAATTTTTTAAGTAAACTTCTGGCCCTGGCTGTGTTTGAAGGTGTTGAATGTTAGAGTGATGGAATGGTGGTCAAGAGCTAACTGATCAATGTGCAACAGATTAAGGTCATGATGGCTAAGGGACTGCTCTGTGATCTCTCCGGTTTTCAGGAAGTCATTGAATGCCATGAAAACCATTCCTTGAAATAAGAGCTGTTCGTATTAAGAATCTCTAGTGCGAGTTGTAGCGTAGATAACTTTTCTAAAATACACTTGTCAATTGGCCATCTAGCATCACAAGAAATTTGATTCATGTGGCATGCTTGCTGAAGTTTCTGTATTAGGAAAGAGTTTTTCTGCATAATTATTAGTTTTGTGTACAAACCCAATGGCAGATACATTTGAGGATGTTGTAGCTTATGCATAATGCTTGTTAACCAGATGAGAAATGAAATGTGCCAAATTAACCCGAGAGGCTGGTATGAAGGTTTCCAAAGTATATTCTGCAGTGAAAGCTCGATATAGATTATATATGCTGCTTTCAACATTTATATCAAGGTACTATCCAGTGGAGTATCAAGTGTGTTTGTTAATGAATCAAGTTGGGATATGACGGTATTGGTACTGGGTCCGCGTAATGCGTATGAAGTGATGTGGTTTCGACGCACCCACTGTCAGATCAATCAACCCTCTCAATTAAGCGCTGCCAGGCAGGACAACTGGACATGCATAATTTAGTGTACCAATTATGGATTGGAGATTGTGAAGCGTCATTTTGGGTTTTCGTAGACAGTGTGTTATCAGACTGTAGCAGTTCTGGAGTTTATCTATGAGAAGTCTTACCTCCCTCTTGATTGTATCCAGTTCATAGCCCAAAAAGGTCAATGTTATACTGGGAAGAAATGTATTTTCCTCAGATATGGGATTGCTAATATCTACACAAAGAATTAAGAATCGGTCTAATTTGTCTTTACAGGTGTTATAGTTTGATTCTAAAAGCAGAAAGTCATCTAAAACATGTACCACATAGACAATGCCCAATTTGTGCGTTGCAACCCACTGTAATACTATGCTTAAATATTCAAAGATTTGACAACTGGAGCTAAAACCCACAGGATGGCACTTGTCATATAATAATACATATCATTTCAAGTGAAGCCAAATATATGATACTGAGTGGGGCAGAGTGGTTCAATTCTGAAAGCACTGGCTATGTCTGTTTTTGCTATAACGCAACCTCTACCAAGTTTTTTAATGATTGCAATAGAGTGTTCCACAGTTTGATATTGAACAACACTTTCTACCGGAGATATACCATCATTTATTGAAGACACCTGAGGATGTGAGAAATGGTGAATCATGCGAAAAGTACTAAGTGTTTTCTTTCGAACCAAGCCCAGGGGTGATGTTTGAAATAGTGATAAAGGGTGGGTCTTGAAAGGACCCGCAAACCTGCCAGCATGAAGTTATGTGTCTATTTTGTCTTGAACAATCCCTGGATTTTGTACAGCTGATTTGAGATTATGAGTTTCAATAGGTGACATAAATCCTTTTGCCCCACATTAAATCCCAGTGTAAATCATTGGATCAAGAAATCTATCTTGGCAGTGTTGTAACCTTTTAACCACTTGTTATGTATATTTAATTTAATTGTTTGTTTGTTAGATTTTTTTAAAAATTATTCCATTACATGCTATTGTAATGTATGTAACATTGTTTACTGGATTTGACATTGTCCAGAATTGAAACAGTGTATATAGTTGCTGACCTTGTTCCAAAATCAGTGAATGTTTTGGTAAACAACTTTTTATTATTTTTTAATCTTTCTCAGAGTAAGAATCTTGAAGTTGAGTCATGGTCATACCAGGACCACGTGACAAGTAGCATGTGCCAGCTGGTAAATAAACTTCTATTTTTTTTCAGCAGAACGAACTTTTGCCCTCAATCTGTTTTGCGTCTTAATTATGCGTATAACTGATGTTCTGATAAAGGCTTGTCAGTCGGGCTTAAAACATTTGACACGTTAAGTTGTATTATGTTGTGAACAGTTTGGGCTGAATTTTTATTTTCTTCAAATTATTGAATTCAAGTGATTATTTTCTCTGGAAATACAAAAGTACTCTGATATAATTATTGGACAAAGACATTCACTGGAATTTATACGGAATTCAAAACTGGAATAATATTTTCTGTGACTCAAAAAGATACTGTTGACACATCAGTACAACGCTGACTATTACAGATGTCATCGCCTTCCGTCTTGAATTTCATTGGGATTTGAACTGAGCTTCACTTAGAACTTTTCATTGATAGGACTTGTGTTTTTAATTCTTGGATTACAATTTGGATTTAATTCGTAAAATCGTAAGTTCTTTTTTCTCATTTTTCACTTGTTTTTTTTTAGGAAAATAAATTATTTGTTAAATTTTACAAAGCTTGTTGTCTTCACTCTTTTTTGTTACTTGTTTTAAGAGCATAGACTTGTAACAGAAATTGGGCGCTCATCCTTGGGATATGAATTTTGCTAAAATATTCAGAAAACGTTTTGATATTTAAATTCCCCTAGTTTCTGAATTTTGAATCCCAGGCATCATTTCACAATTTAGAAAAATCTTTAGTGATATCAACAGGCTTTTGTACAATGTCATCAAAAGAGGAGATTTTTTTTTTTAAAATCCTACTCGGGAGCTGTTAGACTGTTTGAAGAAAAAAATGAATCGATTCAGCTTGCCAACAAATATGATCTTACTGAGGCAAAAGCTTCTTTAACGGTGCAAGAAATAAAAATAAATATTTGGTCCAATATTTGGTGATAAAGAATGTTTTGGATAAAAGTCATTTTGTTTTGATCAGTAAGTCTGTATAAGAATGTGACATAAAAGTAAAGGTATTAAAATTAAAATGCAAGATTGATTTAGAGTTAAGGAAGCTTGAACTTCAGAAAAAGGAGGAAAAACAAATACATTTGGAAAAAGAGGAGAAACAAATGCAAACGCAGTTAGATAAGGAGGAAAGAGAGAGGGGAATGATGTTGGAGAAAGAGAAGCAAATGCAGTTACAATCGGAGAAAGATGAGAGAAACAAATGCAGTTACAGAAAGAAAGAAAAAAAAAACACAAATGTTTTGGAGAAAGAGGAGAGAGATAGAAAAAACAAATGCAGTTACAATCGGAGAAAGAGGAGAGAGAGAGAGAGAGAGAGAGAGAGAGAGATGCAAATGCAAAAGCAAAGGGAGAAGGAAGAAAGGGAATATCAATTTGGAATAAGAGAATTAGAGTTGACAAGTGAAAAACACGTTCCCATTTTACATACAAATTCAAGAAATGGTCACAAAATGTTAAATAAGGATAAGCAGACATTTCCGATCGCAAAATATTATTGACTTACTTTGCTAAGTGACAATACATAACCTTGTAGTTTCTATCGGCTACCTCATTATTATATTTATGTATTCCGGTGACCCCAACATGGTGTAACGTTGCCGGGAATCTAGGCATGACCTGACAAAGAACAATATGTTTAACACAATATTTCCTATGTAAAAGAGTAGCAAATGTAACCATCTTATGTGCAATTACTTCTGGCGATGTATCGGCGTTTACATTGTTGTCCCTGATAAGTAGAATTACAATATCGGGGCTTCTTAATCGCACTACGTTCATGTCTTGACGCGAAAGCTTGTCGATTGTACGCCATCCGACACTTCATGTTTACATTACAAGCTTCCGTTATATTGAACGACGTGACGAGTCTAAGATCCGTCCCGAACCTCAAATACTGATCTAACCATTTATAAAGGGAATGACCCATAATAAATGCTTTTGTCATTGTCTTTCCAAAATAGCCGATGGCTCTGAACAAAAGAAATATCTACTCACCTTCTCTTTTCCAGAGTGAGAGCAAGAAAATGATCTTTACAACTATCAGGAATAATAGTGCAAAGAAACAGGAAACAAGATAACCGGGTTTGATTTCGGATTTACAACAGAACACTTTGGATGGTGATACAAATACAGTGTTAAGTGGTGAATGACTTGAATGAGAAAAGCATGATTAACTATGTGCGTGTATAAGATCCAAATATTGAACAAATTAACATAGTCCGCACGAACCCAATAATGAAACAAATGAAAATACAAATAAACGACCTTACACAGTACAAGAACAAAGATGAATGATTCACGGTAATTTCACACCACGAAAAATTATGTGTTTTACTCAAATAGTAAAAAACGACGCACTTTATTCATATAGTAAGATGTATTCACTCAAATAGTGAAATATGAGGTATTTTATTCAAATAGGAAAATGATGAAAACAAAGGAACATATATCATACAAATCATCTCTACAATCACAAAACACTGGGTATTACAAACCCAAAATTAGTCCACAGCTAAAAGATTACATGTATGGAGTTACACACTCCGTCACCAGTACACTTGGCTACCAGTCACGCTGGTCAATCAGGCAGTCAATTTTCCAGGTCGTCATCTACCAGCATTCATTTCCTTGGTCAATCAAGCAATCAGCGCCCACCAATTGGTCAGCAACGCCCGATAACCTGCTACCCCACCAGCAACACTGTTTACTCAGCTCTACGGCTGACATGGGTCAGCTTTACAGCTGTTATGGTCAACTTATATGGTTAGCTCTACAGCTCGTACCACGTCGACTCCGATCAGCTGAAATTAAATCTAATACCGTGTACTAAGAATGACACGGACGTATACGATAACACATAATGACGTTATATACGGTAAGTTATACAAATTGCATTATCGGCACAATGGTTACAAAGCAATAAACAGGTTCAGAAGTGAACCTACCCTTGTCCGATAAGAATCCTACGGTACTAAACGTTTCTTAAAAATGCAACTTTATATTGCTAATATAAATATCTTGCTAAGTCAAAAACAAGAATAGAAGATATTTACATTATACTACGTAAGCCGAAACTACATAGAAAATATACAAAAATAAACGTGGTAGTATAATAATTATAAGCTTATACACAAGGAATTTATAGATAACTCACATACCTCTACAGCTGAAAATGGGCAAGTCCTTTAATTTATTGGTGTGGTCCCTCTCAGACTCCATCATAGGGAGGACTCTATATAGTGCGTGTATATTCAAATAGAATTTTGACAGATTTATTAATTTGGATTAGGGTTTTGTACACCATATGAAGGTATTGGTTTAGGAAATCCGAGTTATGGCAATTAATAGTAAATCTGGTGAAATCAGTAACAAATATATATTTTAGGAGTAATTTCGAGACTAGTCTAATGTAATTCGGGCAGTTTTGAGAGTAATTCTTTAGTACAAATAAATAAAGAAATAATGTAATTAATAGTGTGTATGTTTGTTTGGTGTTTGCATGTTCGTGATTAGTAGAGAAATAGTAAGAATTCTTGCAAATTGCCTGTTGGTGGTGTAGTCGATTTGTTTTGTATTTCGTAATCAAGAATGTCCATTTGTAGTCCATGAATTGTAGTTATTTCGTAATCAAACGATTTTGCAATCAATTCAGTAATCGTCCGGTTTTGTAGTCCGTTATTGTAAATTTTCCATAAATTCTAATGTAAGTATTGTCTTGAATCTGAAGTCCGTATTCGTTCCATTTCTTGATTAAGTAACGTATTAAGTCCGTTGTCTTAAATCAAAATCCGTATTCGTTCCTTTTGGTGAATTGGTGGTTCATTTTTTCTGGCAAATTGCCTGTTTGTGGCGTAGGCCATTTGTGTTGTATTCCGTAATCAACAGTAGACCGCTCACTGACAAGACGTTCCGTAACGTGAAGATTTAGACCTACGGTGAGGTATTTATCCACGGACAATGTAACCATACATAGTCTGTGGGCTAGATGAATCGGTTTTTACCACTGAAGACACTCTGCACGTGCGGCATCGGATGAACCGAACTTAATGCTTCGAAATATTTCTATAATATACATAAATTACCCTCGGGTATCGTATCGTTGTACACAAAAAACGAAACCCGAGTACATGTATTTAATAAATAAAGGGATTTAAACAATGCCGTGACAATACCACACACACACCCCCCTAAAAAGTGGTAACATTTTTTTAAAATCACGGAATGGGAACATAAACAATTATTAAAACATTTAATTATGAATATAAAAGGAAAATTACACCCTACTTAAAAAATCAGCAACCACATTTTCCGATTCTCTGATGGTCTCGATTCGGAAACTATATGGTTGCAAAGATAATGCCAAACGCATCAATCTTGCGTTGGCGACCTTCGCTTTGTTCATGTATAAGAGCGGCTGATGGTCCATTTGTAAGGAATACTCCCTCCCGAAAAGATATGTATGGAGTTTTCCTATCCCCCATACTAAGGCTAGGCACTCCTTCTCAATCAAGGAGTAGTTTTGCTCCCTATATAGCAATTTCCTACCTGCATAAGCAATTGGCAATTTCACCCCCTCTTGCTCCAGTAGCAAAACAGCCCCAAGCACCATATCGGAAGCATCACTCGTCAGCACAAAGGTTTTGGCAACTTTAAGATTGATGCACTTATCAGTTTCTGTTTTAAAGCGTTAAACGCCTTTTCCTGGCACACATCCCGGGGAACTTTATTCGCATGCACTTTCCTAGTCAAATATGTTAATGGGCTGGAAAAATTGGGAACAAATTACCTCTCAAACCCGATCAAAACTAGGAAAGATCTTACTTGTTTCTTAGTTTCTGGTCTAGGTGCATCTCTGGTTGCTCCTACTTTGTTTGGGTGAAGTTTGAACTGGCCTAGTCTACTTACAAGATTGCCCAAACATTCTAGGTTAAAATATCATATACTAAAGGGATCGCAAGGACGCAAGAAGAAAAATGTTTTAAAAAGTATGATCACTAAATATAGATACCGTATCTCCAAGAATTTTAATGCAAGTGACACTAAGAATGATAACCCATATATTCATACACCCTAAAACTATATTCCAATGGCTGAACGAGTCACGTGACTCCACTTCTGGGTCTGGATGACCCCAGAAGATCTATATTGCTTTCTTTACAGTGCCAAACAAAGTTTAGATGGAAAATGAATTACAAGATTTCTTTAAATAGTGCAACCAAGTTGAAATTTTATTGTACAAATAAACATTATCAATTCAAGATATGGTCTATTTGCAAGAAGTAATTGATCTAACATGTCAATCATAAATAAAGAAAAATGCAAACTTAGTCAAATTAAACATAGCAAAAGTAGAGAGAGGAAAACGGAAACTACTAGAGTAGGAAATACTAGAGACAGAAATGCAACCAAAATGTTAACTTTCATATCAGTTCAAATTACAATAGGTCGCATTTTGTCTGTGTTAAAGCAAAATATTATATTTTCAAAGCATTGAAACAAACCCGTGTTCCGTGTATTGCTTTTTATCGGAAACAGCTAAACTTCAATAAACCCTAGGGTGTTCATGTATGCGATGTAGACATTTATGATGGTCCTCCATGGTTTTAATTTAATTTGTCCAATAGTTATAAAGAAAAGTTTTTCTATGGTCAAATACCAGCTACATTATAGACAGATTAAAACATTGCAAAAAAATTATAACAACCCTCCCACCAATATCGTCCTCACCGATATTTTCAGAGGTATTCAAAAATACCGCTTCATCAACGATAACACCCCCTTGCATAGGTATTGAAAAATACCGTCCTCATCAAGGATATTTCCTGCAACAAGATAGCCGGGTTAGGGTAGGATATTAACGAAGAACACCAATAATGGTAATAAAGATACAATGTTTATTTATGAATGATTCAATGGAAACGATTAAGTTCAATTCGTGCGCATAAAAGATCCAAATGTTGGACAATTACATAACATGCACGAACCTGATAATGTTATGTAATTTAAGAAAAGAACTTTAAATAGTACAGAGATTTATGATTCAAAGTGATTTCACACAATGTAATCAAATGATTCAAGTAGATGTCGACACTTTTCACACAAATAATAATAAATTATATGGTTCAGTGGTCTAAGGTTGACATTGCCCGGGGTGGGAGTGGGAGACAAGCGCCCCAATCCTCCGAAATGCCCCATACGGCCTACGTCTCTTACTGCCTCTGTCAACTAAAATCCAGCTCCTGGCCTTCGCGAGTGGCTTAGATTTGAAGCCCGGCAGACCATGTTTTCTACTAACAGGAGAAGGGGTGAAGGCGGCCCACTGGCGCCTTAAAACCAGTTGCTTCGGGTAGATGGGACTCGTAAACCTTGGATGGTAGCTCATCTAGGAGAAGGAAAACTCCGATTCCAAACCTCTGCTGCCTTGTGGCTATACCCACTCATGGGAAAGGCTAAGGGAGTAAACCCCGACAGAAAATCCGGAGATGGAGTCCCTAAGGCGGTATGACATTGACTTCAACGTCATTCCGGCAACTCCTGCGACGCCGTTGGTGCCAAGCTGTATCGGCATTCGTCGTTCCCTGGTTCAATGAAATATGATATGCTTTACTCAAATAGTAAACTGTTGCATTTCACTAAAACAGTGAAATGTATTAAATATGAAATGCTTTACCCAAATTGTAAAAGTTTTTCATTCAAATAATGAAATGTGAAATACCTACTCAGCCCCAGCACTATGTCGATAGGTTGAGGAGCAACCACCAAAGGTCAGCCCTCCTAGTCTGCCTAAAGATCCGTTCAATCTTTTGTTCTCTGCAAACCCATTGGTCCAGAAGCCTTGGTTCCTCACCAATTGACAGTCTCAGTCTTCTTCTGGCCAACGTCCTCCCCGACAGCAGTTCACTGGGTGTAACAGAGCCTCTATTAGCCCACGGCTAAGCGACACCTACAATCCGGTGTATATATGGAGATACAGCATATCACTCCGTCACTCTCCCAGCACAACACTTGGCTACCAGTCAGTCAACCATCTGTCAATCACTGGTCAGTCAACCCATCAGTGGTCAAACATTCCACCATCATCAACCAAATAAAACAGCTCCACAGCAGGTCGATCAATCACTCACTCAATCAACCAGCTGAATATATATATATATATCCAAATCCGTGTACTACGAATGACACGAACGTGTATAATAACACGTAATGACGTTATGAACTGTAAACTTGAGTTAATTATTTTATACAAATTTTATTATCGGGACAACTATATAAAGCGATAAGCAGGTTTAGAGGTGAACCCGTGTCCTATAAGAAACTTATAGTACTAAACGTCCCTTAATAAATGCAACATTATTGCAAATATAAATCGTTCTGTTGAGTCAAATACGATTACATTAGGAAATAGACTATCACGTTGCAATATACGAAACAGGTCAGAGTAACGAAAAATACAAAAATAAACGTGGTAGTACAATAATTATATCCTATAATACTAATAGGAAACTAATATATAATTCACACACCTCTACAGTTGAAGATCGCGAGTCGTTAAAGTAGACTGCTCACTGACAAGACTTCACGTAATGTGACATTTTGCTCTACGATGAGGTAGTTTATACACCGACTATTTAGCCCTACATCGTCTGTGCGCTTGAGGAATATCGGTTTTACCCAACGGAAGCACTTCGCTCGTGCAGCAAAGGTTGAACCGAACTCACTGTTTCGAACTAATATGCGATATACAACAAATCACCCTCTGGTAACGCTGTACACAAAAAACGAAACCCCAATACATGTATTTAATAAAGCGATATATTTATACAATTCCGTGACATTTGCCATTTTCATAAGGATTAACAGATTATGTCCTCGTCAACGATATTACTCATTTTCATAAGCATCCACAAAATACTGGCCATATCAACGATATTACCCATTTTTCATAAACATTGAAAAAATACGGTCCTTATCAACGATATTACCACATTAATAAGCTTTGAAAGATATCGTCTTCGTCAACGATATCTCGCATTTCCACAGGTACCGAAAATTAACTTCCTGATCAACGATATTACTCATTTCATAAGCAGTGAAAAACACCGTCCTCATCAACAATATTTGCCATTTTCGTAAGCAGTGAAAAACACCGTCCTCATCAACAATATTTCCCATTTTTGTAAGCAGTGAAAAACACCGTCGTCATCAACAATATTTGCCATTTTCATAAGCAGTGAAAAATGCCGTCCTCATCAACAATATTTGCCATTTTCGTAAGCAGTGACAGAAAAGTCCTCATTAAACGATATTGCTCATTCTCATATGTGTCAAAAATACCGTCTTCATCAACGATATTACCCATTTTAATACGTCCTCACCAACATCCTCTCACATTCCCATTTATAACTTTGGTATTTAAATTGTTTGCTAAGCTTGACAACAATTGTTGGGTTCGCTTCTTTCTATTACTTAGGTTTTGACCATAGAATCGTAACAATCGAAAAATAATGTCCTCTTCTACGATTTTATACTTTTTGATTGCATCAATATATCGTCCTTATCAACGGCATTACAAATTCTAATACAAATATAAGTTCCATCCTTTATCAACGATATTGCCAATTTTCATAGGTATCGAAAAATACCGTCCTCATCATCGACGATATAGCCCATTTTCATATACATCAAACAATACCGTCATCATCAACGACATACATATTTTAATAGGTATCGTTAAATGCCGTCCTCATCAACGACATTACCCATTTTCATATGCATCGAGAATTACTGTCCTCAACAAAAATATGGGCCATTTTAAGAAATACCGATTAATGCCGTCCTCGTCAACGATATTACTCATACATATACATATATACATTACTCATTTTCATATGCATCGAGAATTTCTGTCATAATCAACGAGATTGCCAATTTAATAAACATCGATAAATTCCTTTCTTATCAACGTTATTACCCGTTTTCATGTGCATCGAAAATGTATGCCCTTAACAAAGTTATTTCCCAATTCCATAAGCATCCACAAATACTGTAAGTATATTTTTTGCATTCTTATTACCAGCTAAAGAAGACAGTTTCTGCCTAGTCACTTGCATGTTATTTGTAGGGACCCAGACCTGTCTGGAGTCTGTCTCCAGCCCAATCCGAAGCATTGTATCAAAAAAGTTGACGCGGATTGTGCAAAATCAGCTGGTATGTGGCAGTCCACGGAACATCTGCTATAGTTCATTCAGAAACAAATTTAATCTACCAAAACGTAAAGCGCCTACTACGTGAGCGTACATGATTTTTTTTACAAAGTAGTTCCTAATACACTATTGGACACACACGAGTACAATATGAAGTACACGTGAGTGGGATATCGTAAAAATACTAAACGATTCTGACAATGTTAAGTTAATGGAGAAAAAGTGAGCATTTAATAATGAAAACTACAGTACTTTTCAACGATATTAAAAATTAAAATAAACATCAAAATAGCGTCCTCATCAACGACGTTATCCATCTTCGTAAGCACTGAAAACTACAGTCCTCATCAACGATTTCACTATTTTTTTCGGTATCGAAAAATGCCGTCCTCATCAACGATATTACTCATTTCCATAAGCTTTGAAAATAATGCCCTCATCAACGATAGTTCCCATTTTCATTGGTATCAAAAAATAAAAATACCATCCTCCTCAACGATAGTTCCCATTTTCATAGGTATAAAAAAAATACCGCCCTCCTCAACAATAGTTCCCATTTCCATAGGTATAAAAAAATACCACTTTCCTCAACGATAGTTTCTATTTCATAGGTATCAACAAATACCGACCTCCTCAACGATACTTCCCATTTTCATAGGTATCAAAAAATACCGCATTCCTCGACGATAGTTCTCATTTTCATAGGTATCAAAAAATACCGCCCTCCTCAACGATAGTTCCCATTTCCATAGGTATAAAAAAATACCGCTTTCCTCAACGATAGTTCCCATTTCATAGGTATAAAAAAATACCGCCCTCCTTGACGATAGTTCCCATTTTCATAGGTATCAAAAAATACCGCCCTCCTCAATGATAGTTCCCATTTCCATAGGCATAAAAAAATACCGCTTTCCTCAACGATAGTTCCCATTTCATAGGTATGAAAAATACCGCCCTCCTCAACGATAGTTCCCATTTTCATAGGTATCAAAAAATACCGCCCTCCTCAACGATAGTTCCCATTTCATAGGTATGAAAAATACCGCCCTCCTTGACGATAGTTCCCATTTTCATAGGTATCAAAAAATACCGCCCTCCTCAACAATAGTTCCCATTTCCATAGATATAAACAAAATACCGCTTTCCTCGACGATAGTTCCCATTTCCATAGGTATAAAAAATACCGCTTTCCTCAATGATAGTTCCCATTTCATAGGTATAAAAAAATACCGCCCTCCTCAACGATAGTTCCCATTTTCATTGGTATCAAAAAATACCGCCCTCCTCAACGATAGTCCCCATTTCCATAGGTACCAAAAAATACCGCCCTCCTCAACGATAGTTCCCATTTCAATGGTATACAAAAATACCGCCCTCCTCAACGATAGTTCCCATATCATAGGTGTCAAAAAATACCGCTTTCCTCAACGATAGTTCCCATTTCATAGGTATAAAAAATATTGCCCTCGTCAACGATAGTTCCCATTTCCATAGGTATAAAAAAAATACCGCTTTCCTCGACGATAGTTCCCATTTCCATAGATACAAAAAAATACCGCTTTCCTCAACGATAGTTCCCATTTCATAGGTATAAAAAATACCGCCCTCCTCAACGATAGTTCCCATTTTCGTAGGTATTAAAAAATACCGCCCTCCTCAACGATAGTTTCCATTTTCATAGGTATAAAAAAATACCGCCCTCCTCAACGATAGTTCCCATTTTCATAGGTATAAAAATACCGCCCTCCTCAACGATAGTTCCCATTTTCATAGGTATAAAAAAAATACCGCCCTCCTCAACGATAGTTCCCATTTTCATAGGTATCAAAAAATACCGCCCTCCTCAACGATAGTTCCCATTTTCATAGTATAAAAAATACCGCCCTCCTTTACGATAGTTCCCATTTTCATAGGTATAAAAAAGTACCGCCCTCCTCAACATCCTTATCTACTTTTACAACATATGCAGACAATTGTTTCCTTTAAGTCGCAACCTTGTCGTCCTTAAATAAAGAGGTAGGTTCTCTTTTAATAGTGTCCTGGACATGGAAACAAATGTTTTGTTTCATCTCGTACCTGTGAAATGTAGCTTACATAATTCAGGATATGATGGTTTAATCTTGAATCACATTCCTTTGTGAATCAGCTGCTATCTTTAGTAAGAATACATATCTTGTTTTCCTGCCATATAATTATTCTTCAGTTTACAATCTCTGTTCATGATTTGGTGGAATGTTTTTTTTTCTTCATACATATGCTTATGATATTTGATTTGAATGTTTCATCGACAGTCAGTTAAAACAGTTTGTCATTCAGATGAAATATGTATCCCCGTCTGACTAAGTATAGTACATTTTGGTCTATTAAATGCTACTAAGCAATCTCACAACGGATGGTGTCATCAAAACGTCGCAGTTAATCGATTCTCCAAATCTCATGTTACGCAGTGTTCTGTATCTGTTCATTGATTTATCATTGTCAAACGTTAAAGTGTAGTTATCGAAAACGGTTAATGGTGTGTTTGGGGAATAAATAATACCTGTGTAACAAATTTTATGCCGTAAAATATATTTCATGCGTAATCTTGATTAAGGTTAGTTGGCCAATTTACAGAATTAAATTGAATCGCAGGATAATGGCTAGTTGCTTGTTTTCAATCTGAATTCTATCAGAGACAAAGTGTGCCGAAGGCATTATCGCATCAGAGGTAAAGCTTTCATTATGCCTAAATCCCATTACTTTGGACAATATCTCGTTACTTTAGGACAGGAATCCCCTGATGTTCAAAAAGGATCTAAAGTAAAAGTAAAAAGGTACAAACTATTTTGTCAAAGAAAAATACATAGTTGATTGTGTAACCATTGGATTGATTGTTTAATGACTCCAAGATTGTATTAACATTTAGGTGATCTCATTACCCCAATTCTGGTTAAAAAAACGCATAGGCCAGCCTGTAGTCCTTGAAACTGTATTTGTCTTTCAGCTTCTTAGAGATGAAGTTTAAGTTAACTTCATAATTTTGACTTATCTCTTTTCATTTCTTTTGTGATATGGTTAATGGCCATAGAAAGAAACAGTCTACCTCGTAGTCAATTTGTCGCGTTTTTCATGTTAACCACTTTGCTATCTACTGACGATGTTTTTAATGTACGTTGTCATTTCCTTTAGCTTTTCTGATCAAAACATATCCAATATAGTGTATGTTTTAACCCATTATGTTCAAATGAGCCTTTTTGTGCTTTTTAATGAAATCTTTCTACATTGTTCTGCATAAATGCGACGCAACACAAACGCACATTAATACGAAGGAGACAAGCTTTTCCAAATTTTGTAAAACCTTCGCAGACCAGCCACCGATTGGCCACATTGTGTTTCAGCGGTGGTCTAAGTGTGTGTGTGTGTGTGTGTGTGAGAGAGAGAGAGAGAGAGAGATCTGCATATTTAACAAAAGTAAAGCTTAGCACACCTTGGTTACAGAAGTTAAGTCAGCAAGATTTAAAGAAAAGAAATATTAAAATAAACCGAACTAGGCTAATGTAAGTTGAATTCCTCTGGTACAGACGCACAACTAATATTTAGTCTACATTCACAAGGGTTATAACTCTGCAAGTCATATTTGAGAGATTGTAAAAACAAGATTTCCAGGAAGCAAGATGCATGTTATCGATATTTGATTGCTTTGCCAATGTATTTTTTGTTTTATTCCCTACTGATAATCCGTCGAAAATTAATTATCATTAATTACTGACACCCTATTGAGATTGTGGCGATATCGTCAATGTAACTCTGTAGGAAAAGTGACCGGACCCTAACTCAGGCTAATGCATGTCAACAATTTAATAATAGCTGACCGGACCGTAAAACAGGCAAATGCATGTGAACAATTTAAGAATAGCTGACCGGACCGTAACTCGGGTATGTCAACAATTTAAGAATAGCTGACCGAACCGTAACTCATGCTAATGCATGTGAACAATTTAAGAATAGCTGACCGGACAGTAACTCAGGCTAATGCATGCCAACAATTTAAGAATAGCTGACCGGACCGTAATTCAGGCTTGTCAACAATTTAAAAATAGCTGAACGGACCGTAACTCTGGCATGTCAACAGTTCAGGAATAGCTGACCGGACCGTAACTCAGACATGTCAACAATTTAGGAATAGCTGACCGGACCGTAACTCCTGCATGTCAACAATTTAAGAATAGCTGACCGGACCGTAACTCAGGCTAACGTATGTCAACAATTTAGGAATAGCTGACCGGACCGTAACTCAGGCATGTCAACAATTTAAGAATAGCTGACCGGACCGTAACTCAGGCATGTCAACAATTAAGAATAGCTGATAGGACCGTAACTCAGGCTAATGGATGTCAACAATTCAGGAATAGCTGACCGGACCGTAACTCCTGCATGTCAACAATTTAAGAATAGCTGACCGGACCGTAATTCAGCCTAATGCATGTCAACAATTTAGGAATAGCTGACCGGACCGTAACTCCTGCATGTCAACAATTTAGGAATAGCTGACCGGACCGTAACTCATGCTGACATTTCAACAATACTCATTACGAAAGAAATAAGAAAACCGGTAGCTTAAGATCAGTACGAAAATAAAATAATAAAATGTTCAAATATAGCAGACCGAGTTTTAACTTTGATATCCAATAAATTACGTAAATGGGTAAATTTTAATACTTCTTGAAACTTTCTCGCACAATGTATATAAGAAACAGCCCATAATGGAATCTGTGCCAAAAATACAAAAGCGCGATATTAAAGACACCGACCTTCGTCCGGTTCACGATTTTTAGAGATTCATATTTTATTTTTAATGAATCCCATCTCGTAACTGTCACATTATAAATATAAAATATTAACAGTCTTTCAAAAAATATCGATAAACTCAGAGGCATGCAATTTGTACCCAACAATGTCAGAATGATGCAAAACATATCATCTGTATAATAAAAAAGAATTACCGTCCAATAGCACTTGTCTGGTTGTTTATGAAGTGCTCTGTTGTAACTATCAGAGAATATAATTTTTAAATATAATTATTTTCAAAATGAATGGGTCTGTCATTTAAACAAAGTGAGACAACCATGACCTCATTAATTGTCATGGTTCCGACCCAGCTGACATGTCGATCAAATATCCGTTCTTTATCTAACAATATTTTTTAGCCATTCTAGAAATGCTTTTATGTTTGGAGCAGTATTTAATGAAGTCCAAAATATAAATAATCGCAAAGTCGTGACAAACTACTTTGAGCAGCCACCTTCAAAATAGGAATTTTTCAATTATCTTTTTATGCCAGAAAATAAATTAGTACGATCCAGAACGAGATCTTTTGGTTTCTAATTATATGCTCCAAATAAAATAATAGCATTGGTATGTCTACGGTATTGTTCTGTTGATACGTATAATGGGATGGAGTCAGTCTATAATTTTGTATTCTTCATATATATATATATATATATATATATATATATATATATATATATATATATATATATATATATATATATATATATATATATATATATCTTAGGGTAGAATCTGTCTATTGAATTGTACCCTTAATACGTGGAATCTGACTTTTGTATTGTACTATTGATATGTATAAGAGGGTGGAGTCTGTCTATTGGTTTGCATTCTTAACAGATATAAAAGGGTGGAGTTTTTCTTTTGTATTGTACCTTTGATACGTATAATAGGGTGGAGTCTGCCAATTATATTGTAGCCTTCATATGTATAATACGGTGGAGTCTGTCTATTGTATTGTGCCCTCGATACGTATAATAGGGTGGAGTCTGTCTATTCTATCGTGACATCGATACGTATAATACGGTGGAGTCTGTCTATTATATTGTGCCCTCGATACGTATAATAGGGTGGAGTCTGTCTATTGTATTGTGCCCTCGATACGTATAATAGGGTGGAGTCTGTCTATTGTATTGTGCCCTCGATACGTATAATAGGGTGGAGTCTGTCTATTGTATTGTGCCCTCGATACGTATAATAGGATGGAGTCTGTCTTTTGTATTGTGCCCTCGATACGTATAATAGGGTTGAGTCTGTCTATTGTATTGTGCCCTCGATACGTATAATAGGGTTGAGTGTCTATTGCATTGTGCCCTCGATACGTATAATAGGGTGGAGTCTGTCTATTGTATCGTGCCCTCGATACGTATAATAGGATGGAGTCTCTTTTGTATTGTGCCCTCGATACGTAAAATAGGGTTGAGTCTATCTATTGTATAGTGCCCTCGATACGTATAATAGGGTGGAGTCTGTCTTTTGTATCGTGCCCTCGATACGTATAATAGGGTGGACTCTGTCTTTTGTATTGTGCCCTCGATACGTATAATAGGGTGGAGTCTATTTTACTGTACTCAATACTATAATATGATGGAGATTTACGCTATGTAACAAGTTGCCTCGAATAAATATATCTGTAGTGGAGGCTTTATGTAGTGGGGAAAGATATGTCACTCGTCCCTATCTTGACTATGACTCTTACCTTTGCCCTTCTTTGCTGACTGTAATTGTATGCAAGGAATGACACGTTCAGATCATTTGATATATTTGAATATTATTTTACATTAATTCAGTCTGTTAATGTAACCTGTAAATGTTCCAACATAGTCTGGATCGAGTCAATTGAGTTTTAAGTAATAGAAATTTATAATTTTTCCTTTTCCTACTAAACTTGTTAAGGTTGATAACAGTAAGTGCAATGATACTATGTTGGCAATATTCCGACCCGTTTTCATGTTATTAACAATCTACACTAGAGTGCAACTGACTCGTATCAGACGAAGAGTAAACGTCTTACCCCAGTGTGATCGACCCAGTGTGACTCTAAACCCTAAATCTAACAATAAGAGTATAAGGCTTTACACCAGTGTTATTGATTCAAATTTTTATATAAAAAACGTTTAATCGCTTACTATGTATGTTTTTAAACAAATATTTCGTCCAACACTGGAAAAGGCAAAGACAGAAGGTTGCATCTTTGAAAAGACGTTACCTCTGATATCCTGCATCCCTGCTAGCAAATTTCGCTTACATGACACTATTTCGCATTAGTAATCTCATTCTGTGCCCTTCCTGTGTGTCTTATTTTTGGTATCAATACCACAAACACTAATTTAATAAATGTCTATTTAACCTACAGACAACGTCTTGACATAAATCTCTACGAAGTTCACCTTACCTGGCACGTGACTGCTGGATGATTGTCATACCGAAAGTAAACAAATTTATGGTGTTTTATCTGAGCACGAATCAGCCAAAACTGCTCTATCATGACATCTGGAGAGACGTTCAGGAGATTCAATTAAAGCATATAATTTATTCAATCATTAATTCAATGAACATATTACAGATGAAGATCATATATATATATATATATATATATATATATATATATATATATATATATATATATATATATACCTTTGATATGCTTAGTGGGGGGTGAGAGGCAGGTCTTTGTATTTTCATCAATCACACATTGCATGCTTGTCAAAAGAAAGAAACGGTGGCAAATATCGTGCAGTAGATTCAGCTCTTAACTGGAAGGCTGGTTCAAAGCTCTTAATTCTTCTTAAGCTTCAAAGTTAATGTATGTGCTATTTTTACTAGACAGATGAATTTTGCTATAACATTAATTAAAGCCCATGTCAATTTCCAATACTAAAAACGTTAACATTCTCATTTTTACCCTGTGACAAAGTTAGAGTTAAAGAACTGTATCGCCTATTTAAAACAAAACAATATTACTACGACTCAGGGTCTAAGACAATATAACAGAAAGAAAAGAAACCAACAAGTGTAGTAAAATCAACAAATTTATTTCTCTAAGTTGCAAAATGAAAATTAAAGAAACACAGTCTTGTGAATTAAATCCTAAATAATCCAAAGTGTCCTATCACAAGTCCAAAATTATAGAATATTCCGAAGTGTGTGTGCGTGTGTGCGTGTGTGTGTGTGAGTGTGTAATTTGGATTTTTAACATAGCTTTAACAATTCCTCAGTTATATCGCTACTATGTCTCTAGTGTGGCAGTTTATAGTGATGTCTAGCACTGGGGCATCATGCCGCAGACATATTCCGAATTAATACAAATAGTCTAAAATATCCTGATGTGTGGTCTAAGGTTGACATTGCCCGGGATACTAATAGTCTTGAATGGACTAATATACAAATAGTTTTGAATGTCCAGATGTACCACAATGATGCAAGCCATAATGTCTTTGAATGATTTCACCAAAATTCCAAAATAGTGTGTTAATCAAGTCAATGAGCACTTAGTAATTCCAACAAATGATTTAAATTGATAAAATAACATATGATCACAACTGTAAATGATTTCACATACTAATCTTAAAATAGGAATTAATAATGTGTTCACCAAATCCCTTTTATATACATCTCTACTTGACCTACGTTGCCATAATGTGTTCTAGAAAACTGGTCATTCTAATGGAAAATTACTGGTCAGAGTCTTATTGCAAACAAGACTGACCTTGAACTCGTGCTACGTGATCAAGTCTGTTTACTGCTTACAAAAATACCAAAAGTCAGGAATGCAAAAACTCTCTCCACTACGGACAAAAGTCAAACACAATATTAATTAAATATGCATAACACGATAAAACGGCAATTCCTGTGACTTGTTTAAAAAACAACTACTAGAATTCGAGATGTTAGCCTGATTTTAACCATGTTCTCATAAAGCGTCTAGAATAAAACCGGACTAGGCTCATCTAAAGCTTGAAGAATAACACATGGCAAGGTCCCTCAAAAACTTCTAGAATAAAACCGGACTAGGCTCATCAAAAGCTTGTATAATAACACATGACAAGGTTCCTCAAAATCTTCTAGAATAATACAGATCCAGGCACCTTATTCAACTTTACTCTATTCCAAATCAGTAGGCTGTGTTTGTCAGTTTTGAGCAAGATTTACAAGTATGGAGTAACATTTTGTACTCGACATGCCAAGTAGACCGGGCCAGATGACTAAGTATGGAATGCAAGTTTACGATGTAAACTCCTAAATGTCAAGGTTTTAACGGGGAGACGTTCATAGGGTCCGCTGGTGTCAAAAATTATTCTTTCTTCAAAGCTCAAATCTCTGTAGTCTATCTTCTAAACACTGATATCGACCATTTTATAAATGTTTTATGCTGTATTTAAAGTAAACACCAACTATAATTTGATCGTTATTTACCCTCTTTTGTATTCGAATTGGTTTAATTATCCACTACCTATCTGATACACAAGATTGGCTCCCTTCGTAATTGAAAAATACGGCTTGTTGTATGACAAAGATGAAAATAATGTATTGGAATAAAATTTAAATCTAATGAAACAATAATGTGCTTTAATTTCACCAAACGTGTACAAGCATTTGTAGGTAGTACAGAAGCTCAAAGGATTCTGGAAAATACTTACCGAACACAACGAGCGTATGCTGGGATCATCTGAGATGTGACAAATTCATCTATACTTAATCTTTCTTCAACAAAATTTGATTGGCATCCCATTGTTGTGCCAAATTAATACACAACTATTGCCCAGCTATTTTCCAAAAATAAAGTTTTTATGTTTAACTCGTTCGTAATCAGTATTTGGAACATCTTGGCAAAAGCAGTTCAATATTGAAATAATTTAGTTTGTATTAAATGTATCCGTTTGGGCCAACACGGCATAGATAATGTGTCTAGTTTGTTAGTTGCTCTAAATATAGTATAAATCGATAACAATGACAAGCCGTTAAGTTTATGTAAACTCCCGTCATTCTCTACCGGATGACCCCACACTGCACGCCGCGCACCGTTCGGGATATTCCTACAGCTGTACTGTATTACCATCATTTAGGGCGGCCGCGGACGGATGCCGACCAATCCATCAAACGGACCAAATTACGTCTTGCGTATATAAGGAAGGCTGGAAGCATATTCTATAACGTTCATACTCAACATTGCTTTATAACTGGATTATAACTGTGGAGAGAAAATACAACTCAGAAACGTGCAAATATCAAGGTAAGTACAACCGCAACTTTGTAATATATCAGTTTAAAATTTATAATTGACTTTTCATATAGGTAAAATTAATGAATCTTAGTTCAAGTAAATGGACTCTACATAGATGGGATATGATATTACCTTGTATGGAATCGTGATGAATGCATTAACGACTGATAAGTAGGATATATTTTAATAACAAATCTGAAACACCTAACGATTCATTTATCGCTGGCAAATAAGGACGTTAAAGTTTGCATTATATATATATATATATATATATATATATATATATATATATATATATATATATATATATATATATATATATATATCGGTAAATGTTTTTTTTTCTAAACTGTAAGTGAAATCCAAAATTGCATCTTGGCCGTGTTGCACTGTATGTGTTTAAATTTGAATGCTTGAATAAACCGCAAAATAAGCGTCGTTGTTTCAACCTGCGTCAATCAGTTCAATTGGTCGACTTCTGAGAATAAATAGACATGGATCGGGCAATATCGTCATCCCAAGCATGTCAGTTCCAATTCAAGCCCAAATTTTGTATTCATATAATCACAAATACATTGCTAAAAATCATTGGTTATTTTGATACTGGTTCGTAATTTCATTAATTATGTTGACACGGGTTGGTAATTCCATTAAGTTGACACAGGTATTGTGATTCTTTCATTGGTCGATATATCAGAGGAATTTATAGACAAGCAGCGCAGACGAAAACACAGAAATTTTGGAAACTATAGAACGAGCTAAAATAGTAAGTGTGATATATGCTGCTTTCCTTTTGTCCACTTAGGTCTTTTTATTGCTAATTTTTAAATTAGCTGAAAATCAGGATGTTAGTTTCTGCCAGCAACTTCATATTCAAGATCTGTATGTCTAATACGTAGCATTTCACTACTTATAACAATTTACCTTTATTACATCTTTCTTTCTTCGCTTAAAATGCAATAAAGGGGCATTAACTACACTGTTTATTAAGTCTATACTAAAATAAATCATTGACTACACTATTGTACAACATCTCGGTACTAAAATAAAATATTAATTACTGTTATGCAAGATAGGATTACAGTACTTCTGTATGTCATACCATCCAAACTATTTTTTAAATGTCTTCGCTAGGCATCAGAAATGTTTGCTGTATTACATAATGAAAACATTATAAGTCGTGCTGACTGATTGCAATGTCAATGTTCTGGGACTCCTAGTGTCTGACGTTGTCATACACATGACGGTCTTTTAGTGACGGAAATCGTTTTATACATGATAGTGTTCTAGTGCCGGGTTCTTTTACACACGACAGTGTTCTAGTGCCGGACATTGTTTTATACACAATAGTGTTCTAGTGCCTGACATTGTTTTATACATGATAGTGTTCTATAACCGGACATTGTTTTACACCTGCTAACCTACATGTATATGACACTGATTAACGCATGTTATCTGTCTAGTACGTGAAACTGTTTCACATCTGTTACCCGTCTGTCCAGTACTTTGGATTAACTTTAAGCGCCTTACAGATTCAGGTATTGAATTCATAAAACTATGAAATATCGTAACATTTTTTAAGGTCTGACGGCACTCAGTATAATCCAGACAATCTGGTGCCGAGTACGTTTATTTATCCCCCAGAAGGCATTGACTACAAATATAAGGAAGAAGAAAAACTAATTAAAAACATCTAAACCGCACTGATAAAATATCCAAAACCTTGAAAGCTGGAATATCATAACGGGACCCATCTCAATGCAAAAACGGTTGTGTCCATTGATCGTCTCTTACGACATCTACGAGAGTGCATCAGGCCTACGCTCCCGAACCCCCAGAGCGATTTCGATTCAAACCTATTTTACGCACCCGGGGATTTCGATTTAGGCCTTTTCTACATCCCCAAGCTCCCATGGGTATTTTGATTCAGGACTATTTTACATCCCAGATCCCGAAGGATGGTTTCGATTCAGAACTATTTTACATCCCAGATCCGGAAGGAGGGTCTCGATTCTTGACTATTTTACATCCAGAACCGGCAGGGGGATTTCGATTCAGGACTATTTTATATCCTAAATCCCGAAGAAGGGTCTCGATTCAGGCCTATTTTCCATCCTAGAATCGGCAGGGGGATTTCGTCAGGACTATTCTGCAATCCGGAGCCCTCAGTGTGAATTTGAATAAAAATCTCAGTCTTTTTAATCCAAAGTTTTATAGATTCCGATTCAATATGAATTCTAGTGTACGTTATATACTGTAATGTATCTACTCCAATTCTGGAATGTTTGGTATTACTTCTGGTTTCATTAGGTCGCTAGTATCTATAATCTATTATACAATTTAGTAAAATCGAAACTAAACCGTCTAGTTGTTAATGTACCAACATGTACACAACATGCAGATACAACAGCAACCTGACGAAACCGGAAGCAGTTCTAAACATCTTCAGACGGATGAGGATCTCGTTCTATTTAACCATCTGGTCAAGCTTGTTATTAATTGACGTTTAAAAAAAAGAGGACATCATAACAAAAGGAACAGTGACAATGTCGTTAAAATCCATTACGGACTTTAGGATATATTTAAGCTTACAACTTTTCGAGGCAGGTAATGTCTCTGCAAATCGTTCAAATTCATTAGTTCTGATGACGTCATATAAGAGAATAAACATTTTATAACAAGATTTAAAACTTCATTAACGGCGTTATAAGGAAGCCTTAAAGTAGCAAAACCTTCTTTAAGATGGTATTACACGCTTACAAAATTACAGATAATAAGATATTAAATGATTTAAACGAACTTTCCATTAATTTAAATTTCATGTTAAATCAGACAATGTTATATCTCAGTGAGCACCGTTTGAGGTGCTGTGCTTAAGTTATATTTCCTTAAAGAAGGAAACTTCTCTGGAAATAAGAATTTTTCAACCATTACATTCGTCATTGATATTAAAATGTGCGTGCCGTTTAAATATATTTATTAAGTTGTGGATAATTAAGTTGAATACGTACATTACAAATACCAGTAATTAACTTTCTATTACCTAATCTTAAATATTGCTCAAAATATTTCAAACTTAATTACCGTATTTACGACGTCATCAAAATCAAGTGACGGTAATTAATTTGGCCTGAGCTACCTTCCTTAGCAATATCAAACTGATATACTTGTAACTTTAAAACCATTTTCCCGATCTGACCAAAGTTTAGTCGCTTTGTACCGATTTTATGCCTTCTGTCAACGTGTCATATAAAATGTTAACTTGAGTGTCATTTTAATGCATATGGGCTTCGCAGGGACTGAACCGAGACTAGTCTAATTTTAGCGGGAATGAACGGAGGATAGTCTAAGTTATAGACGCATAAAAAAGAAATTGACGACCGTAGGCAATAACTTTCGTCTGATTGCCGGCAAAGTACAGCATGTGAATATTGTAATGCAAATATATACCAGAAGGAAAATATAAATTTAGTAATATTCGTAGATCTTTCTATTTTCGTTTCCCTTTCAATGCTCAACATGGCGAGGAGTAGAAAAGATATTTGACTGCGCCAAAATGGCTTCTGCTTCTTAAATATTCATCACTAGAATATATAAAGTTAATCTGATTATATCACCTTTCGCATTTGTCTCACTCTTTGACCTCTCTCTCTCTCTCTCTCTGTTTATGTGCATGTTGTGTTATACCATCAAAGCCACGCCTTTTTTAAATTGTAAAATCAAGTTATTTATGTCATATGCTGGATGTAATTAGATGTGCAGGCTTGTATTTTAAACATTATTTGTACATACTGTAGCGGAATCACTCCCTCGGCTACACTACCCCTAGTCTCGCTATATCAGGTTCTTTAGGATAGGTCTTGTATTTGGAGTGATACCCCACCGAATCTGTCTGAGGACCGGCGCTCCAGAGTGCGACAGATTTCTTCCCCAGCGGGATATTGTCTTATTCATGGCTTCTTGTCGCTGACTGGGTCGCCGACTGAGTCGCTGTGTTGTCGACCGGATCGTCGTCTGGGTCGCCAACTGTGTCGATGGCTTAATAGCAGAGTCACCGACTGTGTCGCGGACTGTGTCGCAGACTTGGTCGTAGAGTCGCCGACTTTGTCTTCCTCTGGTCGCCGACTTGGTCGCAGAGTCGTCGACTGTGTCTCTGACTTGGTCGCAGAGTCGCCGACTGGGTCGCGGACTGCGTCGCAGGGTCGCCGATTGCATCGCAGACTTGGTCGTAGAGTCGCCGACTTTGTCTTCCTCCGGTCGCCGACTCGGTATCAGAATCGCCGATTGTGTCGTTGACTTGGTCGCAGAGTCGCTGACTGTATCGCATAGTCGCCGACTGTGTCTTCTTCTGGTCGCAGACCGCTCCGGTGGCCTAGTGGTTGGAGCGTCCGCCTCGGATGCAGCAGGTCGTATTTCTACATACTTATCGTTCTTCCTTCATATTTAACCAGTTTGGGCGGATGATTGTGCACTGCTGATATAAACAAGTGTCCTCGGCAGTTCTATTTTACAATCAACTTCTATATTGCTAATTGTGCTCTTTCTCTTTACGTGCTTAAAAAACGGATTACTGAGTTTAACATCCTTTTTCATAACAAAACTGGATTACCGTGTTTAACATTATATACATCCTTTTCATACAAAAACCGGATTGCTGTGTTTAACATTAGATACATCCTTTAACCTCCATAAAGATTATAAACTTATATATATTAATGTCTTTTTCTGCTATTTGGCGTGATATGTTTCTTTTTATAAAAGAATACCAAGGCATCAGTAAGGTAGGCAAAACTATGTATAAAATATGCTTTGTGGAAACGTTGAAATGTTCAGCTTTTTGTGTTTAAACCTTTTGCTGGACCTTTTTACATAAAACCAATGCTAATCAAATAGTTCAATTTGAATAGTTCATGTCTTTAGTCCATAGTTCAATTTTAATAATTCATGTCTTGAGTCCATAGTTCAATCTGAATAATTCATATATTTAGTCCATAGTTCAATTTGAATAGGCCACATCTTTAGTCCACAGTTCAGTTTGAATAGTTCATGTCTTTATTCCATAGTTCAATTTGAATAATTCATGTCTTTAGTCCATAGGTCAATAATTCTTGTTCGTAGTGTGTATTTCAAATTGAATAATTAATGTTCATAGTTCAAGAATTCATGTCTTTAGTCCATATTTCAAATTTTGCATCTTATTGGTAATGCGCTGTCAATATTAATGTACGTATTATACATGTCTGGTGTATCCTGTATTCAAGTATATGATCGAAAAATCACATTAAACTTTTAGATGAATATCTCCAACGGTTTTGGTGATACTTTCTTTAAATCTCTGATTACTTTTTAGTGTAGAAAATACTTCTGCAGAATGTTAAAACTTTCACTTATCTAAAGCAATCATTCCTATAGATTGTTTTAGAAGGGTAAGTCAGCCACTTTACTTGTAAAAACATCCGACTTATTTGAAGACCAAGCGTGTTTACTCACTTTTTCAAAACCGTCCATCTAAAATTGGCCAGTTTCCCTTTCTCCATCATCGTAATGAACATTGACCTTTTCTTCATTATCGTAATAGCCATTGACCTTTTCTACATAACCGTAATAACCATTGACCGTTTCTACATAACCGTAATAACCATTGACCCTTTCTACATAACCGTAATAACCATTGACCGTTTCTACATAACCGTAATAACCATTGACCCTTTCTACATAACCGTAGTAACCATTGACCCATTCTACACAACCGTAATAACCATTAACCCTTTCTACATAACCGTAATAACCATTGACCGTTTCTACATAACCGTAATAAACATTGACCCATTCTACATAACCGTAATAACCATTGACCCATTCTACATAACCGTAATAACCATTGACCCATTCTACATAACCGTAATAACCATTGACCCATTCTACATAACCGTAATAACCATTGACCCATTCTACATAACCGTAATAACCATTGACCCTTTCTACATAACCGTAATAACCATTGACCCATTCTACATAACCGTAATAACCATTGACCCATTCTACATAACCGTAATAACCATTGACCCATTCAATATCATCATCATGTTCAATTACACTTTCTACATCATCGTAATGACCATAATCATTTCTTACATAAAATATCAGACATAATCTGTCTCTGTCTCTGTCTGTCTGTCTGTCTGTCTCTCCATTTAAATAGTGTTATTATCAGTACTTGTGACATGTTATTCCCCATAAAAATACTTTTCTAGATCTATCATCTGTCGTAAATATTCGTTTCATTTGTACTAGGGGTAGAGAGATTCTGAAATAGCTGAATTCATAGGAATTTAAAGATTTACACACTTAAAGTTTTGTTGGAGTTCAAAATATAATCTATTATGAAATGTTTATATTTTTTTCTTAGAAGTGATATCAAATACGATGCTGTGAATGAGTCGCCCTTGATTTAAGCGTGGTTTCTTACAAACAACAAGAACATGATACCCTTCTAAATTAGCTCTAAAAAATATTGGCGTCATTTTTGTAAACTAAAAAAAAGTTATTTCGTTAATGATGATGGTGATATAGCGTACTCGTCAGGGTTAAGTGATGATTGATACGCTGACACTAGGGTGTCTGGTGTGGTTAATAAAGGCCCTTGGTCTCTACTTAACCGATACAATCCGCCCTTGTAATTGGATCCAATTACGATCCCATATCCCATTTTTTACAGTACAAGGTTGATCAATAACTGTGACACGAGGGCAAATTTTAAGATATTTCATGCAGTAAAGGTCGAATACAAACTTAACATTTCTTTCAGGAGTTCTGCGACATACTTATATAAGGTTGAATATTTTGTCTGGTCGAGTGATAAAAAGGCAATTGATTATTTTCTTAGAGGCATTATAAATAGATTTATGATCTTTTTGTATTGGGATCTATATTAACCTGCGGGAGCTGCGAATCTAATTAATAGCTGGTTAGAGAAAAACGCGCCAAAGGTGAGAAAGTTTCGTATGATATGATTACTGTTATTGTATTCAGTTATGTCATTGCAAGATGTACCCGATTTTTGTGTTTCCATGAGAGAAAGCAATAGTATACGATGAAAATATTGAATAATAGGAAAAAAACACACTAAACGACACAGGTGTTTTGTTTCGATTGGTGGTAATTCGAGTTTAATATGGCGTATAAATACGTCGAGACCGTCAGGCCAACATGTTTTTCCTAAGCTGCATCAGACCTGTTTGTTTTTCCTTACACGGAACAAAACATGTATTTGGTTCTGTGTTTATTACACAACCCATTTTACGCTTTTCACATTTTAAAAAAATAGAGTGTAAAATATAAAGTGTAAAATATACCTAAAAGCGCAGTGGGAATTCGATACATCAAAAGCATACGCGCACGTCATTGAGAAAAACATTCTACAATTTGATTTCGCACACGTCATTGAAAAAACATCACAGTTTTATTTCACATATGAACCGCACACTGTTTTGATATACTTCTTATTTAAAAACTGATCATGAATTTAAGAAAATGTACAAATTAGATTTAATTTAAAAAATGTCTGAATAATTTATTTACAAACTTGTAAACAATATTTAATCAAATATATGCACGTGGTAACTATTTCGGCCTGGGTGTGCGTTACATTTTTATTTCAGCAATAACAATCATTAACTTCGTAACTGAAGCAATATACTTATTATTATTATTATACTTATTATTATTATTATTATTATTATTATTATTATTATACTTATTATTATTATTATACTTATTATTATTATTATTATTATTATTATACTTATTATTATTATTATTATTATTATTATTATTATTATTATTATTATTATAGAGGCAGAGTTATATAAGCTTGATGCTTTCTACAACACCGACAACTTTCCACGTGCAAACCTAATATTCCTAGCGATGGACTTTTAGAATTTCTGCTGGAATGAATAAAGATTAATTTTTGGACTCTGTAACATGGCAAAGTGTTACTTAAACAAGAGTCCAATAAATGTTAAATTTAAAAGCACAAATTAAACACACACACACACACACACACACACACACACACAGATTCATTTCTTATGTCTTATCCGTGCTCTTTCACGTCGAGTACGACGATAAGGACACTTTAAGATAAACAGGTTTGTCAGACATGCGTAGGGACCATAAAACCAGGGTAAACATTTGCTAACTAAATAAACTGCCTGCGTTTTGGTTGTTGAGCCTGGCTTTCCTAATGGAAAATGTATTGAACAATCAGTTGGAACAACTGAATACAAATACTTATAGACAGAAAATAAAATACGTGACGCGGGTATGATGTGCGTCATAAGACATGGGACTGATTATTCAGACCTGCCTAAACAATCAGTCGGTTTTTGCCACCGATTCAATCAGTTTGTATGATACAACGCGGATATGATGTGCATGAGGCGGTATGGAACCGCTTATTTAGATATGCGTAAATAACGGCTATTTTTTTTTTATTGATTCGCTTACTTTGTGGGCTAAATAGTTTTGGAAAATATGTGTTCAATTTTCAAACAAAGTTTTTCTTTTCTTAAAATATAGCCTCTGATACTTCCGTTCAAACGAAGTTTTGAAGTTTTTCAACTTTTGTAAAAAGCAACTCCTAATTATTTTACCTGCTAATTTTGTGAAAAACGTCATTAATTATTTTACCTGCATATTTTGTGCATTATATATATATATATATATATATATATATATATATATATATATATATATATATATATATATATATATATATATATGCTTCTGGAAAATATTCTGTAGAATGAAATCAGGAATTCAAAGTATGTCGGACTCCTTCTGAGTGGTGTGCAGCAGGACCATCTTTCATCTTTTGACAAAAACTCAACCCAAAACTATGTCAAATGACACATTTACGAGGGGTAATTAAACAGTTCTAAATATTTCGATATAAGATTTTTGTTTCTTTTGAACCTGTCAATACATTTAACACCGATAGATAGACAAAAGAAGGTTTTATAGAACGATCTTCGGCTGCATGTACAACACGCCAGACACCGTGGAATATATGCGTGCCATGTAACATACTTAAATGACGGTGTCCTAAAATGTCGGAGAAGGAGAATAATTATGCTGTTAAATCCTGGCGCTCATAGGGTAATATCTGATTGACAGAAAGGCCGAGTTGGGTAAGTTTACCGATGTAGTTTTCTGTCACATCGTACACTTTTGAGAAGTCTTCGTCGTTTTCAAGATGGTCGCGAATAGACGGAAGATGATCTGCTATGAAGGGATGAGTTGATGAGGATGCTTGATACACATTGGAATACATTTATCATCATCACGCGCATTAATTTGTCAGTATCTTGAAGAATCCTTTTAGAAATTCGTAACCGTTTGTGCAAGATGGGTTCTGCAATTCTTGACGCCTGATAAAAAACAGACTTTTGTTGAAATTGCTAAACAGCTACTTGTCAAATATTAAAAGAGATAGCAGAGACATTTGAATGAGATTGTCAGGAGCATTGGAAAATAATTTCGATTTTTGAACCAAATTAAAGAGAAAATAATATAGTTCGGATCCGATAAAACGAGCACAGACCACAAATAGTTCAGGATAGTCGGGCTGTCAAGAGAATTTTATATTTTTGGATGTAAAAAGTCCGGTCATACAGATACCTGTGCTTGTTTCTGCTATTGTAACTGTACATATTTATTTCTCCAAAATGTTGCCAAAAGCTATGGAATGCTACCGATGTCACGCAGTGGTACCCGACATATCCATCTATTCCATGATAACGCACAGGCGTATAAAATCCGCCGTCATGACCGACTTTATTGACCTTGCCATATCCTCTATACAGTCCTGATTTAGCTCCAAGTGATTCTTGGCTGACTTCCGCAAAAATTCGCTGAGGAGCAGACAATTTGAAAGTTGCCCTGAGTATAAAAATCCAGTTTTCCAGCGTATGAAGAATGTATAAAAAGTTAATGCAAAATAGTTTTTAATAACTGGAAAATCAGACCAAGAAAGCGTCCAGAAGTACACTGGCGTACTTTGAGGGTATGGAGTGACGTATTGTTCACTAGAAAGAACTTCATAGTACAACACACTTTTTACATACCCCTCAAACAGCTACCAATGCGCGGGGGCTCTACTGAGCTCAGAAAGCCAGTGGTCCCTTGTGACTCGCAATTGGTCCTTTTCCCCTATAGTCCTACACAATGCAATGCAAATTTAAGAAAATTAATGGGTATTTAACATATTTAGGAGCCACCAAGAAAATCTGAATGGCTGGGTATCTAGTGTAATGCTCTTGGAACAAAACAAATGCTATCTTTCAACTGGTTATGTATGAAGTCCATACAAAAATGAATTCACCGTAATGGTGTCTGTTTTACTTTTCTTACAAAATAGTGCTGGACCATCGGAGAGGGATTCCTGGAGCATTATAACAGCACATTAACCATCCTCCACAGTATCGGCCAGAATTGCTGACGATTTGGATATTTAAAAAAAATAAACAGGAAGTACTACCCAGTTTTCTATTAGGACGAAATTAGTACATATATTTCTGATGTTTTTTCCCAGCACTATTAATAACATGGAGTAAGGAATTATTTGGTGCATTAAGTAAGCAAAATATCAGGGGAAAAACAAATAAATATATAAGGCCAGCTGTTTAATAAAAAAAAGTATATGTGCTGTTTCTCCAATTATGGTTTATATATTTTGTGAGTCCATAAAAATGAGAAAAGAGAGATAACATTTTTCACATTAGAGGGGGCGGGAAATATTCACAAATAAATGTGTATAATAAATCTGACTGATCGGGAAATATTTAGAACTAACTAAGTGTAATAAAACTAATTGAGCGAGGAATATTCATAAATAACTAAGTGTAATAAAACTAACTGAGCGGGGAATATTCAGAACTAACTGAGTGTAATAAAATTAATTGTGCCGGGAATATTCAGAACTAAGTGTAATAAAACTATTTGAGTGGGAAATATTCAGAAATAACTAAGTGTAATAAAACTAACTGAGCGAGGAATATTCAGAACTAACTAAGTGTAATAAAATTATTTGAGCGAGGAATATTCAGAAATAACTAAGTGTAATAAAACTAATTCAGCGAGGAATATTCAGAAATAACTAAGTGAAAAAAAAACTAACTGAGCGGGGAATATTCAGAACTAACTGAGTGTAATAAAATTAATTGTGCCGGGAATATTCAGAAATAACTAAGTGTAATAAAACTAACTGAGCGGGGAATATTCAGAACTAACCAAGTGTAATAAAACTATTTGAGTGAGGAATATTCAGAAATAACTAACTGTAATAAAACTAACTGAGCGAGGAATATTCAGAAATAACTAAGTGAAATAAAACTAACTGAGCGGGGAATATTCAGAACTAAGTGCAATAAAACTATTTGAGTGGGAAATATTTAGAAATAAGTGTAATAAATCTAATTGAGCAGGATAATGTATAGAGGAATGTTCTACATACGGGGGAAAAATGCAACTGCCGTGAGCAACTTTTCTTTATTCGAAGCACGTACATATTTGAGAGATATGCTGAATATTTTATGGCGCAAATTTTCAAAAAGAGATCAGTAAGTTGTGACCTGTGGTGATAATGAAATATCATTTTGAACTGTTCCTTGATAACTGGAAGTGTAACAAAACATGTAACAAAACAATGAACCATTTCGCAATTTTAGTTTCATACTTTTCAGGCTAAACAAATCTCGCACATCAGCCGTCCAGGGATTCGGATTGAACACTTTTTGTAAGAGAACAAAAGTACTAGTATTTATGAAGATAAAAACGAAAGCTGCATATTTGAAAAAGAACGCCCATTAATTTATTGCTGTACTCAACCCTCAGGTATTTAAAGGATGTTTCATTTATCAGATTATCGCAGTGTAGTATTCTTATCTGGAGGTACACCCTGACGTAAATAGACGACCCCAGAGGTGTTAGAACTATAGACCGATAAGAAGATTCACCGGCATGTTTTATACACCTGTTAACAGTAGCATACTATCTTAATATGACATACAAATAATAATAATAATAATATGAAGAAGATGAAGATGAAGAAAGAGATGGGGTTGAAGCATGATGAAACTGATGATGGCAGACTAACAATGCAGATTTTGCGAAGAATCTTTACTTTTTATTGAATTTACTCAGAACAGTTCGTTTTTAGATTAAATCAGCAATGAAATCGGTAGAAATAAGGTAATACATATATCACTTACAATTATTTGCGGTATTATTCTGTAAGCCATCATTCTTCTTGCTTTTATTTTTGATTACCTGACAAGTTTTATCTAAAACTAAGTTCAGATGTAAGAAATGGAGCGGAAATTGTAAGTTTTACATTATAATTTTGATCTATACAAAATCCCACATATAGGCAAGTATGACGAAAAATCCGTGAAATGGGGAAAATAACACATGTGGACAGATTGTTGTTGTTGTTGTGGTAGTGGTGGTGAAATAATGAATACCATAATGTTTTCAATGAAAAGAAATGTAATGGAAATGACCATCTTAATAGAAATAGAAAGGGAGAAAAAAAATAACATAATAGAAATAGAGATGGAATAACTAGCATACTTTAAAGGAGGCGGAAATAACTACCATACTTGAAATAGAGATGGAATAACTAGCATACTTGAAATATAGATGGAATAACTACTATACTTGAAATAAAAATGAAATAAATAGCATAATAGAAATAAAAAGGAAAAAGAAATAACTAGTATAATGGAAATTGACAAGGAATAACTAGCATAAATGAGACGGTGGGTGGGTGGATAATTAGCATAAATGAGACAGAAGGAGAAATAACTAGACGGGGGGGGGGAATAATAACTAGCATAAATGAGACAGAGAGGGGAATAACTAGAATAAGTGAGACGTGGGTGGGAGTAGCTAGCATAAATGAGATGGAGGGGGTGTAACTATCATAAAAATGAGACGGTGGTGGGGAATAACTAGCATAAATGAGACAGGGGTGGGGAATAACTAGCATAAATGGGACGGGGAGAATAACTAGTATAAATGAGACCATTCCCTTGTGATAAGTCAACTTCATTCATAGTAAGAACCTCATAAGAAATAGTTGTTTCAACTATTTTAAGGTCGATAAGTACATATTAGTACGTGCTGCATGTCGAGTGCGTTAAAGTGTTGTTACCCTCGTAGTGTGCGATAAGGCCGGAGAGTCAGATGCGAAGATTTAACGACTATAATGTCAACTGATATCATATGTAATCAGTTTAAAATGAAATTCATGTACCACACATGCAAAGGTATGAAGGGACGGCGGGCTCTATCAAGGTACATGTGCCCTTGGGCTTGACACTTTATTCCATTTGCATTGTTGCTTCGCTGTAAAACACCAAAGACCATGCACCAAATCTAAATTCGTAACCCCTTTTAAGACACTATTTCTTAAGAGAGTACACCAGAATGAACAAAGGTAAAAAGTTTGATTTCTGTTATTTTTAAATCGAGATCGATATTTTGTATTTTGTTCCCAATACTGTGCTTATCCAGGCCTTTTAATTTTCGTATAATTTTCTTTTATTCCAAATAACAGTCTTCTTACAAATCATATGGTTTTGTTAAGTAACATTCATTTATTACTTTGGATATGTAGGTAGTAAATTAATTAACATTCATTTATTACTTTGGATGCATTGGTAGTAAATTACCTCTATAAGTATTACAATACTTGAACTTTAGAAACGTAATTGGTTCCGTCTACACAGTGCCTGATTTATACATAGCGAGGCCCTAAGCTATGGGAAGCTGTAGAGGCCCTTTATGGTATAAAAGTAAATTTGAGAGGCCCCTTCAGACTGTGATTTCAGATTGTGAGGCCCTAAGCTGTAGCTTGTTTAGCTTATACCTAAATCCGGCACTGCGTCTACAATATCACAGCAACACCGTGTCCTTTATTTTCTGAAGTGTAAGGATTTTAATATGGACTTGCATTTGAAGATGCTAACAACGGACGTGCATTTGAAGATGTTGACAACGGACGTGCATTTAAACATGTTGACAACAGACTTGCATTTGAAGTAGTTAACAACGGACTTGCATTTGAAGATGTTTACAACGGACTTGCATTTGAAGAAGTTAACAACGGACTTACATTTGAAGATGTTTACAACGGACTTGCATTTGAAGATGTTAACAGCGGATTTGAAGATGTTTACAACGGACTTGCATTTGAAGATGTTAACAGCGGATGAACAATTGTTTGATGGCAAACAAATAATAATACTAATAGCAATAACAAAAACGATAATATAACAAAACGTGTCAAAACATAATGCAGTCTTCCAATAAGCTGACCTTATGCAGTATAGTATTCTTGGTGATATTTAGTTTTGTTTGTGGAAAAGTTGGTTTCATCGTTTGTTCTTACGTTCTGCTTATATCGTACAGAATAACGAACTTATGATCGTGTTTCCTTTCTTATCATTTGTTTAACTTATTGAAATATGAATACTGCACTGATCTTACACCTGAATTGTGATTACTAGATAGGTCACGACCTCGAATTGTGATTACTAGATAAGTCACGACCTCGAATTGTGATTACTAGATAGGTCACGACCTCGAATAGTGATTACTAGATAAGTCACGACCTCGAATTGTGATTACTAGATAAGTCACGACCTCGAATTGTGATTACTAGATAAGTCACGACCTCGAATTGTGATTACTAGATAAGTCACGACCTCGAATTGTGATTACTAGATACAGTCATGCTGTATTCGTGACAGACAGGGTGGGGATTTCGAAACCTATCATTACACCAGTTAGCTAGTGTGGTGTATCATTGGACAAGGCACTTTACTCCGATTGCATGTACACTAAATAAACCACTGGTGTTGCTGTTCCGTAAAATATCACAACCCAAAACCAAATGATGTATACATACATACATACATACATACATACATACATACATACATACATACATACAGACAGACAGACAGACAGACAGACAGACAGACCGACAGACGGACAGACAGACATACATACATACTTGTTGTTGTTGATGTTGAACGCCATTTTTCAGCACACGATAGGCTATACATGGCGGCCAGTATTAATGGTGGAGGAAGAACCCGGGAAAATCCCGGAAAGAACCACCGACCCACGAGAAGCGACTAGCAAGCTTTCTAACATTACCCACATTGGCCGGATAGGAGACTCGAACCCACGCAGACAGAGGTGAGATGGCAGTGATCCGTAACGGACAGCGATTTAGACCATTCAGCCACTCGGGGCCCCCACATACATACATACATACATGCATGCATAGATACATACATACATACATACATAACTAGAAAATGCAATACAAAATCAAAGAGATATTGATTACACTTCTAATCCCTTTCAATCTTTAATCATTTGTTTCAATCGTTTGTCTATGAGTTTCAATTTTATTCATTCTGTTGTTTTTCAATTAAGAAAAATAGTCTTTCAAAAGTTCGTATGATATATATATATATATATATATATATATATATATATATATATATATATATATATATATATATATATATATATATATAATTTCTATTCATCATAGTAAACAATCCAGTCAGATGGTTTTCTTTTATGGCTATTTCACAACCACCACCATAAATCATTATCAATACCGAGTTTGACTCTGCTCAGAAAAAAACCGTTGTTAGCCAACAAGTCTTCATTAAATTTTCCAGTAATTGCTTGTCCTTTGAACTAGTATATTACAATGAAATCGATACTTTCTTTGATATGCTATATTTTAATACTTTCATATCAGTACGTAATACATGTTCATTAAATCTCCACACATGTTTCTCGTAAGATACCTGATTTTCTCTTGCAATAAGTATGCGTCCGGACATGGGCCCTTTGTAATACTGAACAGGTTTGATTAATTATGTACCTGTAACGTATCAAATATCAATCTTCTGTCGACTGACAGTAATTGACGTCAAAATGACTGACTTACGTAACCTTTCAATGTTTATTTCTGTTTTGCGCCATTCATAAATGTCAACAACAAAAAAATGCTTATTCGTACGGATATTTTATCACGAAAATATAGAGATAAAATTTGGTATCAAATTTCAAAACTAATATTCTGTCTATAATAAACCAAATTTGGAAAATAGGGCAGATAGAGTTATGATTCAATCTAATTTGGGAGTTAACATTGTTTACTACATATTTCATGTTTGGTTTGAAGAAACCCGGGAATATGCATCGGACACTAACATAGTAAACAAAACCATACTTAGTAAGAGTCAGTGATGTATTTACTGTCCAGGGTTCGTATTCGACTTAGGACCTTTGCACACATGTAAAAAAAACAACAAAAAAAAAACAAAAATAAAACAAAGGACACTGCGTGTTTCATACCCTGAAGAAAACGGTGCACAACTAAATGAGGGTATATATTTTAAGACATTAAACGTGTTCGATCGTTCACAGTGAATCGACATTATCTGTCAAATACGAATTACTAATAAATAGGAATAGCTTGCAAAAACGTTCACCTCGCTCTTAATACCAACAGCTTCAAGAGACCACTCTGTAATGCAATATTCCAAATCTAGTGCATAACGGACATGTATAGTCATTATTATGCAGTGCTCTCTCGCAGTATGCCTAAGAACGCTTATAAGTATAAACGAAAACACTATCTTCAAACAGCACGTGTATATTCCGGTGTTTGAAACAAGTCACTGTCACAAAGTTTCCACCTCAAACCGACTAAAACTGGCCTGATAAAAATCGACATCGGTCTTTCTACTTTATTGTCGGACCTTGTTCGTAAAACCAGGCGTGGAACACGATGCATAAAAGATTATATTTTGACGTTATGGCTAATTAATCAACCTACCCACAATATTATCTTTCTATATTTCTTTGCTACAATATGTTTTTCAAGTGTTAGTGAAATTAGATACTAACAATAATAATGATTTTTGTAGCAACTGTATATATATATATATATATATATATATATATATATATATATATATATATATATATATATATATATATATATATATATATATATATATATTTCTTTTTCCTCCATAGAAATGCGATAGAATACACTGCAAGAAACAATTTAGTTGAATTTATGCTGAATTGCAAAACAAATACACAACTGTAAGATCATCGACCGCTCCAGCCGCCTAAGTGGTTAGAGCGTCCGCCTCGGATGCGGTAGGTCGCGGGTTCGACCCCCGGTCGAGTCATAACAAAGACTTATAACAATGGTACAAGCCTTTGGCTCGCTTGGCGCTCAGCATTAGGAATTTAGTGTTAGGACTGGTCGGCCTGGTGTCAGGATAATGAGAGTGGATGGGACATCATGCTACATGTCTACACACACACACACACACACACACACACACACACACACACATCGATTCGTTAATGCACAGTAACAATACTAATGCGCACATAGTATCGCCGAGCAAACTTTGAACTTCGTCGCGCGCTCGACATTGGCTTGACAAAATTCTCCTTTGGGTTCACTTAAAACTGAAATTAGAGTTATATTGTGAATTAATGCGCATTGAGAAAACTTTTCCAGTTGTTCTGGAATTGATGGATTTCGTTTTACTGTCGATTCAACTCAGTTCAGTCTTTGTGCTTGTAATGAACTGGGTTTATTAGCTGAGTCCATTCCATACCATGTACATGTGAGTCAATTCCATACCATGCACATGTGAATCAATTCCATACCATGTACATGTGAGTCAATTCCGTACCATGTATATATGATTTGAGCAGTGGAGGAGTAGCCGTAAATCAAGTACACCCCTGTCATTTCTGATGGAAAATGAGTGGAAATTACAATATAATCAAGTTTTGGAACCCATGACATGTACTTCGGATTTTCAGAACTAAGAAAGTACATTTTATAGAAATTCAAGATGCAAAAATATAAATATATTTAATGTCATTCTTATTACTAGCTAAAGAAAATTATAGTTGTGCCCTGTCAATTGGATGCTCTCTGTTGGAGGGAACCCATGCATTGTATGGCTTCTATCGCTAGCATACATCCAAAACATTCTATCAAAAATCTTAAACGGGGAAATTTGTAATGCAGCTGACGGTCCGCTTAGCTAGAAAAAATAAGACTTCTTTTTGGCGTATTGTCTCTGAGACTTTTAGTTTTGTACCAAAACCTTCCGTTGAGTTTGTCTCTAATTTTGTGTTTTGACTTACTTTTAAAATTGTACACGTCTGATAGAAATGCGGTATCCCTTGGACTCATTATGCTTATATATGCTATTTGTATAGACCCTTGGACTCAGTATGCTTATCTATGCTATTTGTATAGACCCTTGGACTCAGTATGCTTATCTATGCTATTTGTATAGACCCTTGGACTCAGTATGCTTATCTATGCTATTTGTATAGACCCTTGGACTCAGTATGCTTATCTATGCTATTTGTAGAGACCCTTGGACTCAGTATGCTTATCTATGCTATTTGTATAGACCCTTGGACTCAGTATGCTTATCTATGCTATTTGTATAGACCCTTGGACTCAGTATGCTTATCTATGCTATTTGTATAGACCCTTGGACTCATTATGCTTATCTATGCTATTTGTATAGACCCTAGAGATGACCGGTCATAGTCTTAACCGTTCTGTTTGCGACAAGGTACGAAAAGTTCTCCTAAATTACTGTTTAAATGATCAGAATGGTATTTTTCATAATGCATCTCTTACATTTGTTGTGGACTTTGCGAATATCACGTTCATTCGTTTTTTACTTGTTTGAAGTTTTCATTTGTGACTCAGTAAACTCGTCCACAGCGTTAACTTTATCATCTCTACTTTCAAAAAGGACAAAACAGATTGTTTAGTTCATCCGCAATCAAATCTAATAAACCAAAATCTAAATGGTCTACTACATGAGTGTCCATGATTTGTTTTCCAAGTAGGTCCTAATACAAGACATTGTTTTGTAAACAATATATAATATGCCATAATCATTTCATTCCTCCAGTCTATCGGCTTTACAAATCTTCTTTTCCTCTTTTTGTTCTTTGTGCGTTGCTTTTGCCTTTGTCTGTTTGTTTTATCAGTATTTTTTTGAACGATTATGTACCCGTAGATGAACTGTTATATTTATTTTTCTGAAGTAAAATATAGTTCTGTTTCACTGTATCCCTAATACTTACCTGTGCATTTAGCGCTGTCTTTCAAATTTTGTATTATTTGTTTCTAATGTCATTTTACATGTGTGTTTTCCTCATACATATGAACTTACTTTAGTATTCACAATCCTTCTTTTTGGACCGGTAACTAATACTGAATGGTTTCTTACAAGTCTATATATTGAATGGTCCCTTACAAGTCTGTATACTGAATGGTCCCTTACAAGTCTTGATCTGATTATAAACGCTCCTTTTATTATCAGTTAAATTTAATGTGAATTTGATTGCTTTCCATTTTCGACAATAGACGTCAATAGAAAATGGCTTTAGCAGTGGTATACATATAAGCAAAACATAGCGGATCCATTCTGCAATACTAGTAGTTATTACAACTCAAAAGATTGTCAGTTCTAACCAACTCATGACAAAATGTCAACATTGCTTTTGTAACATTTCAATAGGCATTGTGGGGTGTTCGAGGGTCACAGATGCTTCGTACGTTATTAAAACTGCCAATGCGTATATTCGAGAGTCGCAAACGCTTGACAAGTTTTTTTGGAAAGTTCATCCCTCTCCATTTCGATGCGCTTATAACTGATAACTAATTATATAATTAGTATGCTATTTATCAAACACTATACAGTGCTTTTCATGTAGTTTCTAATATTAGGTTAGTATTTTAAAATGATTAAGAAAAGTAACAGCGGGGTCAGTTGGGATTATTTTGGCGCATGGTTGTTTAACTGCACGTTTTTTTTTTTTAAATTCTAACAATATTTTCTAAATTTTTGTTTCGTACACAGTTAATAATTTTCGAAGCTAATTTTGTCTTAAGTTGCAAAACTTTTCACATTTTCAAAACTGTTTACTTTTGCAGATTGCACCTTGAAACATATCAACTTAGGAAAAGAAAAAATATTGATATTTTTGTCTTCATAAATGTACTTTTTGGTCATCGGTGAAGATGTTACAATCCCCGTGTAACGAAACTGTTGAACGACAGTTTATGTAAGAAAGATCAATTAAAGGTCGAGTCAAATGAAACCAATGACGCATTTGACGTTAACTTAACAGGATAAAAATGTAATTCATTGTTTTATTTTAAAATACGGACTTGATACGTATAAATATGCACATAAATTGAGTAGAAAATCTTTCGTGTGCATTTGACGGACATACTGTAGGTACATAAAGGAAAAAGTGACGCGCATGTTCTTTTCCATCTACGCTAGCTACTAATCGGTGATCCATTTCGTTCCACGTCAACCATTGGTAGACGTAGCTAGCCTGAACCACATCTACCGCTCCACTGTGTAACAGATACAGATGAAGAAACTTATCCAATTAGATTATTCGTTTCATTTACCAGCTGGTTTGCAATAATCATCGCAGCGTCTATAGACAACGACACGTATCTCGGGTCAGTTTTTCCAAGACAACCCTTTTACACACAGGTGTTACTTCCGAGCCAAGATATGTGGATACATGGAAATCATTTTATTGAATACCCAAGATATGTAACAAGCTTGCTCGTTGGCTAATTAATTTGACTTGCTACAGGCAGTAAGTCTTTCATAAACAGTAGAGCAACAGGGCACCTGCTTAAACATTGTTACGTTTAGCTACATATGCAAAGGCACCGTATTTTATTTCATACCTATTCAATCGTCCATGGGTGATCTGGCTTTCGATACAGATGTTCAGTCTGTAATTCCGTGTCACACATTTCGTAGCGCACACCTAACATATCCGTATCGTACATCGAGGTTGGAACTACTTTTACAATTTGTAATATTAAATAATAGTCCAGTTACAAAATATCAGGAATTATTTATTACTATACCTAATAAATTATTCACAAAGGTCAACACATGTTTGTAACTCTTAAAAATGTAGTCAGATTTGGTGAAAATAGCCGCTTTTGCCGATGTAGATAATGGGAGCCTGGTGGGCAGTTTATGTGCATTTCATAGTATCTAGAGTTCTAGACCGATAAATTATAATTAGTTCAGGTAGGAAACAATACCGTGAGCAGAATGTTTGACAATGAGTTCTCGGATGAAACTGGTGTGCAAAGTGACATCAGACAGACGAGAGAGAGAGAGAGAGAGTACTTTGTCGCTGTAATCTTGTGTTGAATTTTGTTACAAATAATCCTGACAAGGTAAGAAAGACTCAGGGAGTCATGTCAAGACTGAAGGCATGGTTAGAAAAGACCACGTTCGGAAATAAAACTGTATCCCATATTTAATTCCCATGACAAATTCCACAAAGTAATTCACCTAGAATAAAATAAGTAGCTAAGTTCCATTTCACCTTCCGAGTTTCAAAAGCATGGTTTGCGCAATTATATTTCTTAAGAAGCGAGTTTAAGTGGAGGGATTTGCAATCTATCAAAATTACCGAGGAATAGAGTTTGTTTAGTACATTTGATGACAAAACTGACAGACATGTGTGTGTGTGTGTGTGTGTGATTTGGATTTTTAACGTAGCTTTAACAATTTTTCAGTCATATCGCTACGATGTCTGCAGTGTGGCAGTTTATAGTGATGTCTAGCACTGGGGCATCAAACCGCAGACATGTAATATGATGTCCCACCCAGTCACATTATCCTGACACCAGGCCGACCAGTCCTAACACTAACCTCTTAATGCTGAGCGCCAAGCGAGGCAGCTGTTAGTACCATTTTTGTAAGTCTTTGATATGATTCAGCCGGGGGTTCGAACCTACGACCTCCCGCTTCCAAGGCGGAAGCACTAACCACTAGGCCGCCGGAGCGGTCGACATACATTTGTAACATAAAGGTAGATGTATCACAGAGAGCAGCGGCTGTTTTCATTGTGACGCCAAATTATAGGCCTAAGAATTACATATTACAACTATGTGTTGAGACTTTTTCATTACTGGGTCAAGTGTAGAAAACCGTATGTTGACATTTTAAATTCTTGGTCTTGTTTTTTTAAAATAGAAAATAAAGAGAAGAAAAGAGAAATATTGCAGTATTGTTTAGAATTTACTTGTTAATTATAACCAAAAGATGAATATTAAAAATCTAGTCCTTATGCTAGAAAGTGACAGAATCTTCGATTTCTTAAAAACATACACTTAGTATACCACTCTGTGTTCAATGCATCAACACATTCCTGTATTAACTGAAAGCATACCAATAGACCGTTTGAATGTACTATAAATTATTGAGATTTCTGTATTAACTTGAATATGTTTAATCACTGTTAGTCTGTAAAATTTGCTCTGAAACTTACTCAGAAGAAGAGTGTCTATTCGGAAAGTAGAGTGTAAGAAAAGAGGCCCCAACTCGTCCAAAACTTATGTTCCGTTTGAGGAGTAAAGAAGAATTTACTGCATATTAAATCTATTTATGGGTCCCATTAAACATTTGTAAATATTCAAAGCTAATCACCATATCTGCAATGCAGACAGGCTGATAACGTAAATCCACAGCATGTATTTAGTCCTAGCACTGGATACGTACACGGAGATGGCTTGTACAATATCTTTCATAAAACGCCAAATTCCCAATTCATTTTCTTTAAAATTATGCATTACAAACTTTAAAAGAATGGCCTCGAGATTCTTATGCTGTATCAAAAACTCGTTCTTTCCGCCCGTTCAGAATAAAACACGATGTTTGATATCGCTTCCGGTCTTATCGAATTTCTTTTTGATTCTGTATTGTGTGTCGTTTGGTTGATTCACAATTGGACGGTTTAGTTTGTAATTTACCAAAATTGTACACTGGATTATAGATACAATTAGCAACCTTACGAAACCAGAAGCGATACTAAACATCGAGTCAGAGTAAATACAATGCATTGTTAAAGGTCGGTGTGAAACGAGTGGACTGACTTACCTTTGCTAGCAAACACGTTACTTTTTATGCTCTGTCAAATATTTTCACTTTTTACACGTAGCACACTTTGTTAGTGATTGTTGCATGCTTGGTTGTGAAAGGTGATCTGTGCAATCATTGTTATCACCCATTGTAGGTAAATTGTGGTCTTAAAATGACCTACTTTTGTGGATAAAGTGGCTAAGTATATGGATTATGTACCAGTGAAGCAGACGAGACGTAGCATTCTACAGAATTTACTGCAGGTTCATTCTTATCGCAGGACCTTAAATTTTTATGTAAATTAAATGTAAAAGAAGAGACAACTCTTTGATTTGGATCGATGTCATGGATTGGAAACAAATATTCTTGCAATTCCGCTCTTGGCAAGTTCTAAACAGTACTTTACAGTACTGATGTTATTATGTGCCTAGACCTTGGTGTGGTAGCAACGAACACTATATATTCAGTTGGTGACCCATTTCTGTGCATGTTTTAATGGCAAGATTTACAATTACTTGGTGAGGTTTCGGTATGACCTCTTCAAGGAATACGGAAGTCGATACACTGTAAGGTGTGAATTTAAGATTAGCCTGTGTCCGGATCAGAGTCGACGTTGGCTCATCACTGATCACATGCACTTCGCGTATCTGTGATTCATGTTTAGAACACACAACACGTGATAATAACGGAGCGTAGTCATTAAGATACAGGTTCCATCGGTTTTGTCCTTTTTCGTCGTCTTCTTTTTTTCAAATAAAAAGAATATAACATGAATAAGTAAAACCTACGGAGCGAATGCACACTAACTTGTTGCGGTGGCAAAGAAATGCACAACATATTACAGCATGTACGTACAGACTGCACAATACATATATGTATGTACGTATAGAATGCACAACACAATGATGTATGTACGTACCGAATGCACAACATATTGCTGTATGTAACACATTGTTGTATGTACGTACAGAATGCACAACACATTCCTGTATGTACGTACAGAATGTACAACACATTGCTGAATGTACGTACAGAATACACAACACATTGCTGGATGTACATATACATACAGAATGCATAACACCTTGCTGTGTGTACGTATAGACTGCACAATACATTGATGTATGCACATACAGAATGTACAACACATTGCTGTCCGTACGTACAGAATACACAACACATTGTTGTATGTGCGTATAGAATGCACAATGCATTGCTATATGTACGTACAGACAGCACAACGCATTGCTGTATGTACGTACAGAATGCACAACACATTGCTGTAAGTACATGTACATACAGAATGCATAACACCTTCCTGTATGTACGTATAGACTGCACAATACATTGATGTATGCACGTACAGAATGTACAACACACTGCTGTCCGTACGTACAGAATACACAACACATTGCTGTATGTACGTATAGAATGCACAATGCATTGCTATATGTACGTACAGACAGCACAACGCATTGCTGTGTGTACGTACAGAATGCACAACACATTGCTGTAAATACACGTACATACAGAATGCATAACACATTGCTGTTTGTAAGTATAGACTACACAATACATTACTGTATGTACGTACAGAACTCACAACAGATTGCTGAATGTACTTACAGAATTCACACCACATTGCTGTATGAACGTACAGAATGCATAACACATTGCTGTATGTAAGTATAGACTGCACAATACATTGCTATATGTACGTACAGAATGTACAACACATTGCTGAATGTACGTACAGAATGCACAACACATTGCTGAATGTACATGTACATACAGAATGCATACCATCTTGCTGTATGTACGTATAGACTGCACAATACATTGATGTATGCATGTACAGAATGTACAACACATTGCTGTCCGTACGTACAGAATACACAACACATTGCTGTATGTACGTATAGAATGTACAATGCATTGCTATATGTACGTACAGACAGCACAACGCATTGCTGTATGTACGTACAGAATGCACAACACATTGCTGTAAGTACATGTACATACAGAATGCATAACACCTTCCGGTATGTACGTATATACTGCACAATACATTGATGTATGCACGTACAGAATGTACAACACACTGCTGTCCGTACGTACAGAATACACAACACATTGCTGTATGTACGTATAGAATGCACAATGCATTGTTATATGTACGTACAGACAGCACAACGCATTGCTGTATGTACGTACAGAATGCGCAACACATTGCTGTTAGCACATGCACATACAGAATGCATAACACATTGCTGTATGTAAGTACAGACTACACAATACATTGCTGTATGTACGTACAGAATGTACAACACATTGCTCTCTGTACGTACAGAAAGCACAATACATTGCTGTATGAACGTACAGAATGCACAACACATTGCTGAATGTACATACAGAAAGCACAACACATTGCTGTATGTACGTATAGAATGCACAACAGATTTCTGAATGTACTTGCAGAAAGCACAACACATTGCTGTATGTACGTACAGAACTCACAACAGATTGTTGAATGTACTTACAGAATGCACAACACATTGCTGTATGAACGTACAGAATGTACAACACATTGCTGAATGTGCGTACAGAATGCACAATACATTGCTGAATGTACGTACAGAAAGCACAACACATTGCTGTATGAACGTACAGAATGCACAACACATTGCAGAATGTACGTACAGAATGCCAAATACATTGCTGAATATACGTACAGAAAGCACAACACATTGCTGTATGAATGTACAGAATGCACAACACATTGCTGAATGTACGTACAGAAAGCACAACACATTGCTGTATGCACGTATAGAATGCACAACATATTGCTGAATGTACTTACAGAAAGCACAACACATTGCTGTATGTACGTACATAACTCACAATACATTCCTGAATGTACGTACATAATGCACAACACATTGATGTTTGCACGTATAGAATGCTCAATGCATTACTGTACGTACGTACATAATACACAACACATTGTTGTATGTACGTATAGAATGCTCAACACTGCTGTATGTACGTACAGAATGTACAACATATTGCTGTATGTACGTATAGAATGCACAACAAATTTATGTATGTACTTGTACGTACATAATGCACAACACATTGATGTCTGTACGTACAGAATGTACATCACATTGATGTATGTACGTTCAGTGTGTATTACTGTGTATAGTAAGTTTTATTTGAGATGGTACATAGAATCGGTAAATAAGTCTCATAAAACTTAAATTAATTTTCAGAATCGCTTTCAGTATCAAGCGTGGTAGGGAGTTGCATGTACTATCGAATTTATAAAAAACTCCAGACCCCCCTATCTATTTCCATTTATTATTTCTGGTCTCCGTTATAGAGACTTGAACTCTTTGGTCTTTAGTTACATCCGTTATACTGAAGAAATATGTTAATGTCTTCCATGTTTCCCAGTATCTAAAAGTTTCAGGTTTGTTTCATCCTCTTCGTTTTTGCTTCTCGTTTTTCTTCTTCTTCTTCGCCAGTATGGCAGTGTGGTAAATTGTCTTCATTTATTCACTGCAATGCCTTGGTTAAGGGATACTTTGCTTGGATCATTTTTTAAATGTGATAAACGCATACATGTATAAGGGTGTGTGGGTGGTGTTTGTATATATATATATATATATATATATATATATATATATATATATATATATATATATATATATATATATATATATATATGAAAAGATAAGTTTTTACACCTCTGTGCTAATTGCACAATTTGTTTGTACTCTGGTATAAGTGCCAGCTAATAAAAAAAATTATGAACTGATCACATTTGACAAAAACCAGAAGGTATCCTATGAAAATGTAACCTGTGTTATTGTATGACTTATCTTTTACACATAACAACGAGAAATACTAAATATGTGCTCACTGAATGCAAGAGTAACTCTTGTTATGAATAATAATAATAATAATAATAATAATAATGCATCTTTATCAATTTAAAAATATGACCCAAACGTTCCAAATCATTTCTTCTCAGATTGGCATCCGCAAGAATTCAGGCATTATCTTTTTCTCACCTAAAAGTATAACATAATTTCTCAGCTAAAATTTCACTCTTTACCCCATAAGCAATAAAATAGAATTGTTTAGTGTTATCCATATTTCAAGTTTGATCAAAATTAAGTAAGAAATGTTCGCTCTAAAATGGCAACAAGTTCAGTCGGTCAGATGAGAGATCACATCGTTAATATTCGTGAATCTCGTTCGTTATCAAATTCGACCGTGATCTTTGTGATATGAGCCCATATTCCATTTTTTAAAATTAAAATCAGATAAGAAATAAGATCTCCACCATGGTAGCTCGGCCAATCAAATGTAAGACCACCTAATTAATATACATGGACTCACTAATTGTTGAACTCCTTTGAGATGCTCATAATATAAATATATATTCCAAGTGCGATCTAAATCGAATCAGAAATATGGTCTCCATAATGGTAATAAGCTAAACCAATCAGATGTCATTAATGAGTGGAGCTTGCATATTATTGAATTCGTGCGAGATCTTGATGGTATAACCCATACTCCACTTTGATCAAAAGTCGGATACGTTCTGAATGGTAACAAGCTCGGTTACTCATACGCAATATAGCCTCATTAATGTCACATTCATCTTGCTTGAACTCGTCGGAGATCTTATTCGTCCATATCTATATTCCAAGATTGATCAAAATCGGATAAGAAATATCGCATCCATATTGGTACCAAGCAATTGTTGACGGATGGACATACGATAAGGATACAGGGCATTACGACCAGGTGAATTAAATTTATTTCAGAATGTTAAACACTCTTTTATTGTTTGTTGTTGTTGTTTTGGGGTTTAAACGCCACTTCTCAGCGCAAGATCGGTTCTACATGGAGGCTAGTACATGTGGTGGAAAACCCGGTGAGAACGCGGACATACGGGAAGCTATGAGGCGCCGTAGCGGACAAAAGCTTGTCCAATCCGAACGTTGCCGTTGAAATTTTAATGTCATATGTCCAGAATTCCAATTTTACGTGTTGTATAAAAAATGAATGTCCTAAAAGTTCCATTTTCTAGGTCGAGATTTTAGATTGTATCTGTTGAATTAAACAGTAGTGGTTGAAATATATATATTTTTTTTTATGTCGAGGTTTTAGATTGTATCGTTTGAATTACACGGCGGTGATTGAAATTTTAACTTCATACGTTGAGAATTCCTAATTTACGTATTGGTTCAAAGAGTTTATGTTGAAAGTTCCGTTTCATAAGGTGAGTATTTAGATTTCATCTGTTGAATTACACAGCACTGGTTGAAAATGCGAGTTTTTAGATTGTATCTTCTGAATTGCACGGTGGTTTTGAGATTTTAGTGTCATATGGCGAGAGTTTCAATTTAACATGTTGAAAACCATTGATTGTGCTGAAAGTTGCATTTTGTATGTTGAGTTTTTAGATTGTATCTGTATAATTAAGTAGCGGTGGTTGAAGATTGTATTGTGCTTGTAGAATTGCTATTTTTATATGGTGAAATCATGTGTTGGTTTTTAAAAGTAACATCTCACAATGTCCACTTTAAGAAGTCAAAATAATATCGAGTACTAATATATATCATTCGGGTATTCAATTATGAGGCACCATTACCTTTCACGTATTTACAGTTGGAAAGTTATCATTCGCAAGTCGAGAATTACTATCAATGTCTTCGCTAGACGTCGCTCTCGTGAACGGACCGAGTTATTTTCAAACAAGGATGCTGCTTCTTGTAGCTGTGAAATTCAACAGATGAAAAATAAATACTCGCCATATGAAATGGAACTTTCATCACAAACGTTTACATACAACTTGTGCATTAGGGATTCTCGACATATGATATTGAAATTTCAACCACCGCTGTGTAATTTCAAGTATACACTGTAAAACGTCGACAAAGGAAATAGAACTTTAAACCACCACTGTATAATTCAACGTATCAAATCTAAAATCTCGATGTAGAAAATGGACCTTTAAGGACATACAGTTTGATCCAACACGTGATATTGGATTTCTCGACACACGACATCGAAATTTCAGCTGTAACTTTCTCATTGGACCAACTTTTTCCGCTACGGCGCCTCATATTGAGCTCTTTGTAAGCTTTCTTACATACCCACATTAGCCGAGCCCGAGAGGGGAAACCTCGCGGACATAGGTGAGATGATTATGATCGGTGAAAGTTAGCGCTTTAGACCACTCAGCCGCCTGGGACCCCTGTTATCATTGCTGTTGCATAACATAATTAAAAGTGATCATAAAGGCTGTCACGGGTCATTCATTCGTCAGAGGATTTAAATGAAGCTGTTAAGGCAACATCCCATAAGATAAATGCAGATCTTCTGTTCTCAAAATTCTTTCAGGTCAGACGTAATTTGTATTGTTGTTATTATTATTATTATTATTATTATTATCATTATTATTATTAACGCTGTTGTTATTTGTGGCAATTACTAATCGTTTTATTTAGAATGAAATTTAAATACAGTGAAAGAACAGAGTCCTACCTGTTCGTATTCTAAGAACAAAATGACTCAAAAACATACTTGTCTGGTTAGACGAGAACAAAGTACAGAAAATACGTTCACAAACTGTCACGTCTCTTGAGATTGCATGATTTTCTCATACAGATTGAAATGTAGTTACTGGCCACTGATTCTAACAGAGTATAGCCAATTGCACCAAACAATTATGTGACTAAATAATTAAATTACACAAAGTTGTAACCAAACAGAAGTTACATTGGGGGTGGGTGGGTCATTTTTGGCCGGATGCCTACTGCCTGACTTTTGTCATTTCTTGGTCTGATGCTTACTGACTGATTTTGCCGTTTTATGGTCTGAGTTCACTGACTTTTCTTCATTTTTTTATCTGACGCTTCCTGACTGACTTTTGTCATTTCTTGGTCTGATGCTTACTGACTGATTTTGCCGTTTTATGGTCTGAGTTCACTGACTTTTCTTCATTTTTTTATCTGACGCTCTGTGACTGACTGTTGTTATTCTTTTGCTTGATGTTCACTAACTTACTTCTTAGCCTGATTCTCACTAACACTTGTCATTAACTAGTCCAAACCACACTCACACTGGAGCAAAGGTGAGTCCATTTTTTCTGCCTATACCGCCCTCCTCCTAGTAGAAAAAACAAGCTGGCTGACTCTTTCTTTTTGGAGTAGTTTCCGAATCTCCTGGACTATGGAAATTCGATAGGTGGCAACCTGATTATTCTTGGAGATTTCAACTTTCACTTTGACTGTCCCGGAAATTCAAATACATCAAAACTCATAGATTCCATTAATGTTTTCAACCTCAAACAGTCAGTTAACCAACCCACCCCATAAACATGGTCACATTTTAGACTGGATTCTTCATAGACCTGATGATACCATTCTACAGTTCTCCCTGGTATCTCATGACCTTGCATCAGATCACCTCTGCATTATATGCCATCTTGACGTATCAGTCCCTAACCCTCCACCTTTATCTGCTACTAAGAGAAACCTCCGTATGATAAATAGAACCAAACTAATGCACGACATCCAAGTTAACCTAACAACTTGCTTACCTCCTACCGCAGAACAACTCGATAACTGTCTGCGTTCATTGCATGACAAACATGCCCCAGCTACCAAGTGCAGAGTATCGATTCAAAAGTGTTCTCCATGGTATAGCATAGCAGTGTTAGAGACCAGCTTCGCACTGCTAAAAGAGACCGCCGTAAAGCTGAGAGGCTCTGGCTTTCTACCAGACTCACTATTCATAAGCAAATCTATGAAATCGCTAAAAAGAATGTCACAAATATAGTCCATGCAGCGAAATCAGCCCACTACACTACTAAGATCATGGAAAGTTCCAGTTGCAAAGAGTTCTTTGAGATTACTAACAAGCTAATGTCAAGGAACAAATCAACACCACTTCCAACTACCTTCTCTCCAGTCGACCTTCCGGACATGTTTGCAAATTTCTTTCGTGACAAAGTACAAACCATTAGAGATAAGCTTGACACCACAATTTCAATTGACTCGTCGTCACCATACAGTTGGGATACAAAATTTGAGAGGCAACCATTAGCAGCATTTGAACCTGTCTCTACGGATTTCGTACGTACAATCCTGATGAAGAGTGTACCAAAGTCACGTGAACTTGATCCAATTCCGACATCACTGCTACTTGAGTGCTTAGATCCAGTATTGTCTTCACTAACTGATGTTATTAATACCTCTCTCTCACCCGGGGAATTCCCATCATTTTGCAAAACTGCCATTGTAAAGCCTCTGCTGAAGAAGCCAACACTAGACCATAACGATTTAAAGAACTACCGCCCAGTTTCTAATCTCCCATTCATATCCAAAATCTTAGAAAAGGTTGTTCTATCCCAGCTTGTATCTCATCTAAATTCAAACAGTCTTTATAGCAATGTACAATCTGCATATCGCCCTTGCCACAGTACTGAAACTACTCTTTTAAAAGTAGTTAATGACATTCTCTCTGCGTTAGATAGCGGAAAGATTACAATCCTCACCCTCCTTGATTTGTCTGTAGCATTTGACACAATAGACCATGATATATTACTTCACCGTCTCCAGCATGTATTTGGCATTCATGATACAGCCTTACTGTGGTTCAAGTCCTATTTGGTCAACAGGACACAAATTGTATCTGCAAATGGAATACACTCCAGCCCAGTTGATCTATGTTGTGGTGTTCCACAGGGGTCTGTTCTTGGACCTGTTCTCTTCATTCTGTACACTCAGTCGCTCTCAAGTGTCATAGATCATCATCCAGTGTCTCACCAATTATACGCTGATGACACCCAACTATACAAATCTAGCCACCTAACTGAAGCTGATGCTACCATCCAAGGTGTAGAGAGGTGCATTTCTGATGTGAAATCATGGATGACATGTAACAAGCTGCAGATGAATGATGATAAAACTGAGGCCATTCTGATCACAACACAAAGACTTTCTCATTCACATCCTTTACCTCAAACAATAAATATCAGCAACGCCAACATTAAATTCACGCAATCAGTACGAAACCTAGGTGTTACTCTGGACAGTACTCTCACATTGCACCAACTTGCCATGAACATATACACGGCTGCATATCTTGAGCTGAGATGTATCAGCTCAATTCGCAAATATCTTTCAGTTGATGCCACTAAAACACTTGTGTGTTCATTAGTACTTTCAAGACTGGACTATTGTAACTCAATTCTGTCTGGTTCATCTCAATATCTACTTCAGAAACTTCAAAAAAAGTTCAAAACACAGCTGCTCGGATCATACTTAGAGTACCACGATCAGAGCACACCTCCCCACTGCTCTGTACCCTACACTGACTATCCATTCGATCCAGAATCAAACACAAAATTTGTTCTCTGTGCTACGTTTCACTGTCGGACTCTAGTCCAACATACCTATCCGATCTCACCCATGTGTACACACCAGCAAGAAACTTACGCTCCTCTTCTGACAATCGTATACTCATTATTCTCACTATGAAAACAAAGTCATATGGACAGCGTTCTTTTGCATACCAGGGCCCAGCAACGTGGAATGAATTGTCCACTGAACTTAGACACAAAGACACAGTGATCACATTCAAGAGGGCTCTCAAAACGCACTTAGTTCGACTGCAAGAACAAACTTAAAGACCTAATAATGTTTCCTACCTGAAATATTCTCAGTATGTTTTTTATTTTTAATGTTTTCTAATTTCATGGTGTTTGTTTTTGTAATAATATTATTATATGTTTTTTATCTTATAGGTATTGTCTAATGTTGTAAAGCGCTTAGAGCTTCTAAAGATTAGGTGCTATACAAAGTCCTCATTATTATTATTATTATTATTATTATTTCTTGGACCGATAAGCACTGACTTGCTTTTGTCATTTCGTGACCTGATGCTCAATGACTGACTTATGTCCTCTGCTGATCTGATGCTCACTGGTTGACCTTTGTCATTCCATAGTCAGAGGTTTACTGACTGACTTTAAAACACGAGTTTCATTATTTTTCAAAGCAAAATCTTTAGGTAACTGGTATTCAAATCTGTATTAACCCACACAAATTACTTTCTGATTCGAGAAGGCTGGCATTGTTCATTCGAAAAACGTGATAAGGCATTCGCAAGTCTCACATACAAGTTTAAAAAGCGGCAGTTGGTTTGGTTGGTTTGATATTATTTTGACTATTGTTGTTTTATTTCTTTGTGTGTTTTTTAACGGCAATTCCAGGACTTTATTTGGTGATATCACCCTGAGGAAATCCGAGCTATGTGCTTTTCCCAAGGACACATTGGGCTCTCCTGGACTAGTATCGAACATACCAACCTCAATTTACCGGTATGATATTATTTTAACTGATGTACCTCGGCTCCCACGAGCTTTTACAATGAATTTTTTTATTTTTTTATTGGCCGGTCTCTTTAAACTGAATTTTCTTGAAATCATTCACTGATGAAAGTAAACTTGATGTGATGTGTGATGTGATTTGGATTTTTAACGTAGCTTTAACAATTTTCAGTCACATCGCTACGATGTCTGCAGTGTGGCAGTTTATAGTGATGTCTAGCACTGGGGCATCATGCCGCAGACATATAGCATGATATCCATAGTTCCACAAGATGGCATTACTATTATTATTATTATTATTATTATTATAAGAGTGACACTTGATGTTGTAGTGCTAGGCATTGTTTTTTTTTTCTTTCTATATTGTAATGATTACATAATTTGGTTTACACTAACTGAAAAAGGAGCGAAAAACTGTCTCGTTAAATAGAGCGTCAGGCTACATTTCTTAGAGCAATATACATGATTGTACTAATGGCCTACGTCTGTGATAAAAATAGATTAAATATAAAATAATCAACATTATCAGACCCCATCGCATTTTTCTACGCTAGGTTGACATCACAAACTCATGGTTCTCTCGGTACAGTGTCTAGAACATTGATACTCTGTCATACACGAGTACTTGCCTTCCGGTTTGGGCCAATTTTATCCAAATTCTGGTAACTTGTGTTGTCCACCTCACTAAAACTGCATTTCCTCTGTGAGTCTCCAAATCCTTCCTAACAGGATCTGACGATTATACTCCTTATTCCTAAAAACTTAAAATGATACTTTTATCCCCAGATGCAATTACAAATGGTCAAGTTCGGTCTATTTCTTTTTTTTTAGGGTTGGAGGTAGGGTAGGATGGAGTGGGGTGAGAGAGTTCACAATGGAAAACAGGGCCAATTGTTATGCGTAGCTCGCTACACAAACATTATCTTTCCAAATGCTTGAAGGGCTTCGCACTATTTGACTGATTATATAGTTAGGACAAAAACTAAGAACTGTTACAAAATAAAAGTACTTATATGGACAACTGGGAAGACCTAGTACGTCCGATATGAATGTCGCACTTCTGGTGAGACCGCCGATAACTATCATCCTCTTGCTCGGTTAGAGTACGGAAGTTCAGTATAAAGTTTTCAAATTATGCGCTATGGAAACGATATCACTGGTATGCGAATGACGTCACAGACTAATAATTCGCGAGACACGGATTTATGATACTGGCATGCCAATTTCGGCTGGTATCAGTGAAAATGTAGTCAAGAGCAAAGATGGCGCAGACATATATCAGACGTACTTAGCTCTTCCCAGTTCTCCATGTAAAGGCTTACAACAGATCGATTCAACATTAATGGTGGTCTTGAGAATTAGTAAAAGTAAAATATTGATGAAATAGTTTGATCCTGTTATTTGCAAGCACGGTAAAAGGAAAAGACAGTTTTTAATTGATTTTTGTAAATAATGCTTTTCTTAATCCAAGGCTAAAGTTCATTCTCGAAAACGAGTGAGTGCAGATCCAATACTAAGGGTACTACTCTGAGGATTAACTGAGTTTTTACAAATAATATGAAATTAGAATAAACCATTTTTAAAGCTATCATATAAATTTAAACGAACAGTTTTGCTTTCAAAAAAAACCAACCCCGGTGCATTATAAAAATAAGTTCACAGAGCACGACTTGCGTGAACGGGAGTGGTATAGAAAGCAGGTATACAAAATTATCTTCTCTGAGTGATAAAATTTACCTATAACGACAACCCGTGCTTCTGCACGGAAAGATTTATAAACTAAAATTTAATATGAAATGTACTAGAGATAATAATGTAATCAATCAACTTGTATATGTGTTTTCTATACTAGGATTCTATCGATATGTTATCTAGGTTAGGAATATACAAACAAGTATTGAAAATAATATGCTAAATATAAAGGGACACTCCATTGGAATATAAATGGACAGGCTATCAGAATATAAATGGACAGATTATCGGAAAATTTACTTAAGATAGTGAGCGAAATGTTACCCGAAATAGTGGTTGGAATATTGGTTGAGAAGATGGCTAATATATGAACAGATAAGGTAGCTAATACAAGTGGCTGAAGAATAACTGCCTACATTATTATCGAAAACTGAGCCCATGACCGTGTCATTGTTGTTGTTGTAGGGTTTAACGCCATTTTTCAGCACACGAGAGGCTATACATGGCGGCCAGTATTAATGGTGGAGGAAGAACCCGGGAAAACCCCGGAAAGAACCACTGGCCCACGAGAAGCTACTGGCAAACTTTCTCACATACCCACACTGGCCGAACCCGAGACTCGATCCCACGCAGACAGACTGTGTCAATAACTGTATCAATAACAGAACCCATCGCTGTACCAATAGTTGCACTAATAACTGAACCCATGAGTGAGCCAATAATAACTCTATCCAAGATCCGTGAGTGAGGCAATTACGGTACCAATAACTGTTCTCATAAATGTATCAGTAACTGTACCCATAACAGAGCCAGTAACTGAACCCATACCTAAGGGAGTATGCAGAAAGCAATTTTGAGAATAATTTATCTAAATGGATACTACATTCAAACTATTATTGAATAACCCTCGTTATCCTTGTTCTGCAAACACTATAAAGGCACACAAGTTTAACAAACCCTCTTTGGAAACTTTAACGTTCAGAAAGTTTGGCCACCTTTTCAGCATCCAAAAACTCCACACAAAAAAGCAGAAAGGTTTCGAATAAATCTAGAATTTAGGGTTGCATGAACTGTCATTTCTATAACCAAACCCACAGATTTAATTTCCCCTTTCTCTGTAGAAAATGTTATCTCTGCCTTGTTTATATTTGTAGAAAATGCAAATACGTCTTCAGAACTCGTGGCGAATGACGCCGAGTAGCCTGCACATATCTGTGTGTCGAATATAGTTTCCAGTGTCTCATACGGACATACCTGTGTGTCGAGTATAAAGTTTCCAGTGTCTCATACGGACATACCTGTGTGTCGAGTATAAAGTTTTCAGTGTCTCATACGGACATACCTGTGTGTCGAGTATAAAGTTTCCAGTGTCTCATACGGACATACCCGTGTATCGAGTATAAAGTTTCCAGTGTCTCATACGGACATACCTGTGTGTCGAGTATAAAGTTTCCAGTGTCTCATACGGACATACCTGTGTGTCGAGTATAAAGTTTCCAGTGTCTCATACGGACATACCCGTGTATCGAGTATAAAGTTTCCAGTGTCTCATACGGACATACCCGTGTATCGAGTATAAAGTTTCCAGTGTCTCATATGCAAGAGAATAATTGAACCGTTTTACTAGTTAGATGACTTTCAAATTCAACGATGTTCTCACCCAAAACAACCACACACTTTTATGCCTTCTAAAACGAGACAAAATAGTCCTTAGATCCTTTAAAGACATACACCAATGCCTTCTAAAACGAGACAAAATAGTCCTTAGATCCTTTAAAGACATACACCAATGCTTTCTTACACTTTATTTTCCAAGCATTTGGCCATACCTTAATACCTTTCACAATGTGCAGATAACCACAATATCTGATGTAAATAGCTGCAGTTGGGGAAGGGGGTTTATTATAATGAAAGTCACGGACAAGGAAACGTATTTGAGAACCCTATTATGAGAGAGATGTGGCCTTTAAGAACATTCTCATTCTATCAAAAAAAAACCAAGCAAAATTTTGCATCAATTAAATATGCTCAGTTAAAGGAATCGTTGAAAAAATAAACAGCTTAAACACTTTTTTCAAGCAAACACGATTCTGTTTAGGCCGTTTATATTAATCACGGTGATGATCGATGCAAGCAAATTTTGTTGATAGTTAGTCCTACAAAGATAGTGGATGCATATATATATATTTTGAATGTCGATTGTATTATTGCGATTATTGTGGTCTTCACGATAGTCAAGTACAGTTAGAATTATTAGAATTGTTAACCGATTCTAATGTGGTCCTCGTGATAGCAAAGTAAAGTTAGAATTCTTAACTGATTCTAGAATGGTTCTAATATAGAAAAATAGAGTTAGAATTGTTAACTGATTGTAATGTGGTTCTCATCATAGCAAAGTATAGTTAGAATTGTTAATTGATAGTAATATGGTTCTCATCATAGAAAAATAGTTAGAATTGTTAACTGATTGCAATGTGGTTCTCATCATAACAAAGTAGAGTTAGAATCGTTAACTGTTTCTAATAAGGTTTTCATGACAGCAAAGTACACTTTAAATTGTTAACTGATTATATTATGGTTCTCATGATAGTAATGCACAGTTAGAATTGTTAACTGGTTCTAATATGGTTTTTATGACAGCAACCTAGAGTCCTACATTACGAGGAAATATTTTGTATTCAAATGTGGTTGTTTGATTTAGTGCTTAACTGCACAACATCACAAGGGGGTTATTTAATGCCTAGGCGATGAAATAAACGTGTCTTGCTCAGTAACACATCATGGCATCACTCAGGCTGATACGATGATGGGATTTAAACCCGTACTCTTTCCACTGCGAGTAGGGCAAGCTAACCGCTGAGCCATCGCGCCTTCATATTGGTCTTAAAAACGCTGGAAAGATTTATCACGGCATTAACATAAGATTGGCAAAAAATAAGAATTCCAGTCCCATTGTGAATAAATACCTTCTATCCATTTAACCACATTTCTAGACATTTTCAACCCATTACTCTTAAAGATACTGCAAATTTGTCTTCCTTTTTTCATAACAATCATGCTTCGTGAGCTTTACATTTAGAAAACTAAATCGGCATTTTCCCTCCATAAGAACACTATATGCACCATTATATTGTACATATAAGCAGTTCACAGCAAGCCGCTTGCCGGTAGCTTCTCGTGGGTCGGTAGTTCTTTCCAGGGTTTTCCCGGGTTCTTCCTCCACCATTAATACTGGCCGCCATGTATAGCCTATCTTGTGCTGAAAATGGCGTTAAACCCTATAACAACAACAACAGCAACACAGCAAGCCAACAGTTTTGTGACGGCAAATGTACCTCTGTGGCAGGCTGCCACTTTGGCCAAACAGGTTCCCTGATAACCGGTCCAAAATGGCAAACCAGTATCATAGGCCGGAAATGAGTAAAATCAATGTCTCCCATTTCGTTAGTAACGTCAATCGCATAACAGTGACCATCTAGTTCTACTTTAGAATCATCCACTGAACTGCAGTGATTGTTGATAGCTTTACATTGGCGCGGTGCGTCATGGAGAAATAATAGCTCCGTGTTCTCACTAAGATGGGAGACAATAATACTAACATCTGAAGTGTGACGTGTTTGTTAGCCAACCAAAAGGCGTGCTTTTTCATGTGGATATCGGGTACATTGACATGCAAATGTCTTAGATACCATCCGAAAACAATTTACTTAAATGAAGCGCAATAATGTTGATATTATTATTTTGGTTTGGATGGGACCCATTACATCATTCAAGACAGACCATGTCGGAAGTTCGGTGCAAACATTTTGTAAATCATTAGATGGTGACACTAGATCATCAAACGCATACCTTGCTTTGCCAAACGTCGGATTTGTGGGTATTCTTTTTATTTTTATCGTTGATGAAAATCTACTTACCTGTATTCGTATAGTTATACTGTGTGTGATTTGGATTTTTAACGTATCACTACGATGTCTGCAGTGTGACAGTTTATAGTGATATCTAGCACTGGGGCATCATGCCGCAGACATGTAGCATCATGTCCCACCCAGTCACATTATTCTGACACCAGGCTGACCAGTCCTAACACTAACCTCTTAATGCTGAGCGCCAAGCGAGGCAGCTATTAGTACCATCTTTGTAAGTCGTTGGTATGACTCGGCCGGGGATCGAACCCACGACCTCCCGCATCCGAGGCGGACGCGCTAACCACTAGGCCACCGGAGCGGTGATTATAGTTATACTCACCTGTATTTGTATAGTTGCATGAAAATATACTCATCTATATTCTTATAGTTGTATGCGTTGCTGAAAATATACTCACTTGTATTCATATGCATTACTCTAGCCCTCTTAATTGCCTCGTGAAGTATGAAAAATAAACCCGCCATATTTACACGCAGATTGCTATGGCGTATCGGCTTTAGAATTTTCTCCTTTTCTCTAATAAAAAATTCATCATACATCCCCACACAAGATTATGTTCTGATAAAAAACAATAGTCAACTCTAATACAAATATCTAATTAGCAGTACCCCACCCCAACATTGCCGTATATTATTAAACTAATGTCACCGAAGTGTGGAATAACAATTTAGTAAGTTTTGTGTAACATACGACAAGAAAAGCATCATCATCATCGTCGTCGTCGTCGTCGTCGTCATTGTCATCATCTTCAACTTCAGAACGAAAAGACACGAAGGAGTCAAAATTGATACTGACTGCGATGAGAATTTGGTAACAGTGTGATTGGGTGTGGGGGACGTTAATAAAACCCAGCCACCAAGTATATGGTTTATTCTTTATGGCCAGATTAAAGGTGCCGTCAAAGTCGGTTAGTATGTCAAGACTGTCAGGATTACGAAGCATTGCGTTTTTTTTTTTTTTTACACGGGTAGGAACGGGTCATTGTGTTATCGGGTACTTACCACTTAAGATGAAATTATTGATTGTTGATTCAAATATTGATAAAACAATTCACTTCTGCACTCCACGGCTCGCCTAGTGCGGTATGGGGTCGTGTCAAAGACTACTCATCACACATAAATAATATGCAAATATGTAACGGTTAGCTTAAATGATTCTAAAGTAAAAGGGAATAAATTATGAAGTAACGTTGAAGATTTGTATGTATGTATGTGTGTATGTATGTATGTATGTATGTATGTATGTATGTATGTATGTATGTATGTATATATGTATGTATGTAGGCACGTAGGAGTATGTAAATAGTTAAACATTGCACTTGCTGTTAGTACATTCGGCCATTTATATCTCTTACCTGTCCATACCAGGTATGTTTAGGTGAGTTGGCAGGTAGCGGATATGGAAAAAGGGGTGTTACAGAAAGTGGTTAGTAGTAAGAAGGCATGCTATTTTGAAAGATAAATTGCCGACATACATGTGTACATATACATATGTATGTATGTATGTATGTATGTATGTATGTATGTATGTATGTATGTATGTATGTATGTGTGTGATTACATTATGGTAACAATCGTGCTCATATAATGAATATGCGTGTTTTTACCTTCGTGACAATGTTACAATAGCCATGGAGTAGCCTTACTCAGATACATGGTTTTCGTCCAATAACTAAGTAGATGAATAGAAAAAATATGTTTACCTTTTCACGGATCGGAATACTTTAACATACAGTGTCCGATAACGTATATACTGCCCTATAACGTAATGTAGACTACACATATACTAACCTAAAACATAATCAGATGTAGACTCCACATATACTGCCCTATAACGTAATGCGATGTAGATTACACATATACTGCCCTATAACGTAATGTAGACTACACATATACTAACCTAAAACATAATCCGATGTAGATTACACATATACTGCCCTATAACGTAATGCGATGTAGATTACACATTTACTACCCTATAAGGTAATGTAGACTACATATATACTACCCTATAACGTAATGCGATGTAGACTACATATATACTGCCCTATAACGCAATCCGATGTAGATTACACGTGTACTTCCCTATAACGTAATGCGATGTAGATTACACATATACTGCCCTATAACGTAAGGTAATGCAGACTACACATATACTGTCCTATAACGTAACTACACATATGCTGCCCTATAACGTAATGCGATGTAGATTACACATATACTGCCCTATCACATAATGCGATGTAAATTACACATATACTGCCCTATAACGTAATGCGATGTAGATTACACATATACTGTCCTATAACGTGATGCGATGTAGATTACACATATACTGCCCTACAAAGTAATGCGATGTAGATTACACGTATACTACCCTATCACATAATGCGATGTAAATTACACATATATTGCCCTATAACGTAGTGCGGTGTAGATTACACATATACTGCCTTATAACGTAATGCGATGTAGATTACACATATACTGCCTTATAATGTAATGCGATGCAGACTACACATATACTGTCCTATAACGTAACTACACATATGCTGCCCTATAACGTAATGCGATGTAGATTACACATATACTGCCCTATCACATAATGCGATGTAAATTACACATATATTGCCCTATAACGTAGTGCGGTGTAGATTACACATATACTGCCCTATAACGTAATGCGATGTAGATTAGACATATACTGCCATATAACGTAATGCCATGTAGATTACACATATACTGCCCTATAACGTAATGCGATGTATATTACACATATACTGCCTTATAATGTAATGCGATGTAGATTACACGTATACTGCCCTATAACGTAATGCGATGTAGATTAGACATATACTGCCATATAACGTAATGCCATGTAGATTACACATATACTGCCCTATAACGTAATGCGATGTATATTACACATATACTGCCTTATAATGTAATGCGATGTAGATTACACGTATACTGCCCTATAACGTAATGCGATGTAAGTAGTTATGTGGGATAGGATAGCGACAATGAAAATTAGCATTACAGGACCCCTTGGGAACATATAGCGACAATGGAAATTTAACATGGAGAAAAATCGTGGGAACATATAGCGACAAGGGAAATTTAACATGGAGAAAAATCGTGGGAACATATAGCGACAAGGGAAATTTAACATGGAGAAAAATCGTGGGACTGTTGAGCGACAAGGGGATTTGAACATGGAGAAAAATCGTGGGAACATATAGCGACAAAGGAAATTAACATGGGATTTTTTTTTTAAATTTTAAAAAAATAAAAAAAGGGGTAGGCAATTCAAAGACTATCTCTTTTCGAGAAATATGGCTGGCCCTGAAAAGGGCCTTTGGGTTTTTTCTTCTTTTAACTTCTTAACTTCTTCCACCATCCTCTTATTTTGTCCATCATTCCTTTCTTCTTTTTCTTTTCTGTTTCCGGCAACCAGTCCGGGTGACCCATGGCTCGGAACTTCTCTTGGATTTTCATCCAGTTTGCATTTAGTTTCTCTAGTTCTTCCTTTTTCTTTCTATTTTCTTCTTCTTTTCTTTCCTTTGACCACTTTTCTTTGATCTTCTTGACCTCTTCGGTCAGCACATTCCTCATTACTTCTTCCGCTTTCTTAAGCTTGTCTAAGCCCCACTTCGCGAAACACCAATCTGTCCATTCCACAATGTCTTCTAAAAAACACCTTACACTTGTCACATAAACTATCGCTTCTTTCAACTTACCCACTTTCACATACGGTGGGTTAATTAAACCTCTGATTCTCTTCTCCTCATCCTCTATCATTTCTTTTACTATATCGATGGCTAAGTGGAGGCTGGTTACTTGTCTTGAGACGAAGTCTTTTGTCACTGCATGCCTCCATTCCTGTTCAAGCCTTTCTGCTACATTCAATCCATCCACCATCCAATACCAACTTCCCATAAGGTTGTTGTACAAAGCTGAAGCTGCTGGCATCTTCTTGTTTGCTTATTCCGTAGAATGGGCTCCAATGGCAAACACTGTTAGTTTTATACTTAAAGCGCGAACGTGAAGGAAAACATCCCCCTAAAAACATAAAATGGATCTTACCTAGATCATGACCCAACAACGCGCGTACGTGAAGGAAAACATCCCCACTTTTTTCATTTCATATAATATAACCCCAACTATACTCTTCACATACGCTAAGAAACCCATAATCTACTATTCACACTAACATACCTGAGCTCTTACAAACACAAACACACTAACACATACCCTCACAATTTTTAAGAAAGAGTTAGTGTTTATATACACACTACTCTACCTACACACATTGGCAAATCTATCGTTACTTCTTTTCTAGAGTATTGGGTAGCCCTGAAAAGGGCTGTTTTTTTAAACTCCAGATGCACCTATCTAATGGTTGCACCGTCCTGGCCTGGCGCCGCACACGCATCTTCTTCCCCAGTCTTCTTTCACCTTTCTTCTGGGGAGCGCAGAGGGAGGATGATTCGCTTCAACACCCCAATCCTCTGTCTCGGGAATATTGAACGACATCCTCTCTTCTCTTTTCTTTTCTTCTTCTTCCCTCTGTCTTCTCTCCTCTTCTTCCTTCTTTATTCTTGCTTCTTCTACTATAGCCTCCGCTGATAGTTCGTTTACTATCCGCCTGGCATATTCCAGGTGCATCTGGAGTTCTAACAGTTTCACTATTCTGCTAGTCATTCTTCTGGCTGTGTTGATCAATCAACAAGGGTAGCTGGACTGCCGAACGAGTTTCAATTTATAGTGAAAGCGCGGACGTGATGGAAAACATCCCCTAAAAAACATAAAATGGATCTTACCTAGATCGTGACCAAAATCAACAACAACGCGCGGACCTAAAAGAAACACTCACTCACTATTCTAAAATTTTTTATTAATCACTTCAATAGACTATCCACATACGCAAAGCAATCCAATCTAACCCCAAATATACACCTCTAACAGCCAAAAAACTAACATCATTTTAATCTACTATCCATACCAAGTTACGTGAGCTCTTACAAACACAAACACACAAACACACAAACACATACCCTCACATTTTTTATAAAAGAGTTAGTGTTTATATACACACTACTCCACCTACACACATTGGCAAATTAATAGTTATTTCTTTTCTAGAGTATTGGGTAGCCCTGAAAAGGGCTGTTTTTTGTTTTGCTATGGCATTCTTTTTTTAGTTTCTAAGAATGCGATGTCCTCTGATTATAGACTTTCTGGCAATAGGTCTGCTTCTTCGGAAAGAGAAGAAGAACTCTTTGGTGTCGATACGGCAATCGACAAAGCCTCTGTCAGGTTCAGGTTGCTGCTGCTGCTGTTGTTGTTGCTGTTGCTGCTGTTTTTGAAGTCTGTACTTCTCTGTCCATTCTTCTTTCTCCCTGTTCACTTCTTCTCTGAAGAGCTCTTCTATCAGGTCTTCAGTGATTTTTAACATTCTCACATTCTCTATTTCTTCTGGCTTCGGTATCAGACTGTGTCTGACCCTATGCAAATTCACGTAGGCTTCGTTGAGCTTAGCTAGTTTGGAGCACATCTTCGTAGGAGGATGAGTCGACAATGGATGGTTTGACTGGAAACAACCCCGGTTCTTATAGTGAAAGCGCGGACGTGAAGGAAAACATCCCCCACACGGTTTTCGATTCGCAACGTTCAGTGATTGTCATGAGAGGGATAGTAAGAAATGAAAGAGCATCAATTCAACATTCTTATAGCTAAACAAAAGACAAAAGCATTTTTTCAAAACACAACATTTTTTATTCAAAAATCACTTAACACTAAACAACAACTCTAACATTTTTAACACTAATCCAACACTATAACATCAAACAATTTTTTTCAAATCACAAACATTTTTTTCTTCAAATATAATCTACTTTAAACAAGGCTGACAACGTTGTGAATGAAATTGTGATTTCCACTGTTGGAAATCATTAGGCCATTGATGGACACTACGTTTCCTAGCTTGAGACAAAAGATAAGCATAATGGTCACAAAACCATCGATCTACTTTCACATCGTTTCTAGCAGAAGAACGAGGATCAAAATGAGTCACTAAATGTTCTAAGGAATAGCCCAGGCTGCGATGATGCAGAAAATACACACAGTACTGTCCACACACCAAGGAATCTGTGCCTTGTAATTTCACATTATTGAATCGGGTGGTCTGAGCATTTCTTCTCATAAAGTCGATGATATCGTCTTCCAAAGGGGGCAATCCGTACGAATCGAAATATTCCACACATCCTTCTTGAGGAAAGTAGACGGCTACCCAGTGGGTTCCTGGGAGATGACTGTCGTCCGTGTTGATCACGTAAGCTTGATGGTCTTTAGGTTTGCGATGAGGGAGTTCATCTTTAGCACAGACGACAGGATTCCAAGAAGCCGTATACGAACTGTGGTTCAAAAGGTAATAAAGTTCCCAGGTATCCATTGATTTGTGTTTTTTTCTTCTTCACAGGTAATAATAAGTCGTCAATTCGATCCTGACTTTTTGCTTGAAAATGTCTGACGAATAAACGGTTATTCGTTCTGTTTCCTCACTCTGATTCAGGAGAGCTTCGATACGATGGATCTCTTGAGTGGTTAATGGTGGACAAGAATGTTCACGCAAGTCTTTATACCACTGGTGCAACACGTCTTTGTTCGAGATGAGGCTCCAAGCTTCGTCCAGATACTCGTCCAATTTTTCTTCTTGACTCAACATCAGGCATTTATCGTGTTGAATTTGACTGGGATGATCGTTTTGACATCCATAGCAATTTTTCTTGATCAATTCCGTCATTTTGTCAACCAAGTGTTTGGCAAAACAGGAGACTAAATGGGCTTCTTGTTCTGGCCATCTTGACTTCATCATGATCACTTCTTCCACAGTCTCCTCACATTTCATGTCCAAAGTTTCTCCACTAGGTAAAGAGGGATAACAGTCTTCCATGGTTTCTAGTAATCTAGAATGACTTCTCTCAAACTGTTGATTTCTATGGTATTGTCGAATTCTGCATACAGAATGACGTTCACCGTTTCATCAGGGATTCGGTTTGCAAATTGAATTTCCACACGAATCTGGCCAGATTTTATAGGGTGGAAATGTCCCTCGTCGCTGCCTTGGTCAGGAGTGAAATCGAAAGCCCACAAAGCATAGCCTCCTGTGTAATCCTCGTACGTAATACCGTGACTGGTGTTGGTTCCTAACTGGCCGGTGGCTTCGTACAGGGACAAGTACGATCTCAAGTAATTCTTCTTCTCAAAGTCAGGTTCGAAAGGTCGGGTACACAAGGTCTTGCCATCGCGACTGACTTCGATCTTGGACACGCCAAAGTGTTGAAAGTGGAAAGGATTTTTACCCAAATCTCCGTTGAAGGCTGTATTTTCGACGATACCAACGATCAAACGTTTGGGTAGCTGTCCTTGAAACAGATGATCTTCGATCATGGATCGTTGTCCCTTGGGAATGGTGAAGGTTTTCACTTCCACGCGTCGGATGGGATACTTAGCGGTCGTTCTGCTCAACGTCTGACTGATGTCGTTACCCACTTTAGGTAACACTTCTACGCGTCGTACGTAGAGCCTGGCTTCCTCGATGACAGTTTTGCAAGCAGTTTTACCTATCAAATGGAAAGCGGTACTGCTACGATTCAGTCTCAGGCGGACATTCACCCCGTTTAGCAAATATTTCTCTTGTAACCACATGTCCAAATGCAAACGATCCATCAGTTCTAAACTCTGTCCATCTTTGATTCTGTTTCTTCGTTCTGTAAATCCCTCATTGTATGGTTTATCTTTATCCTTTGTAATAATTTCGAATTCTTCAAACTGGCCTGCTTCGTCAGCTTCCCATAGCACACAGGCATTGAGATGAGTGTTCTTGGCATCTATTCCGTACGTCAAGAGATTTTCCAGGTACGCTCGATAAGGGTAAGTATCCATGCTGCTGCTGACCAGTTTGTTGTTCAAGTACAAGTCCACTCCGCTAAACAAGGAATGCATGAAATTGTTGACGGGAGCTATTACCTCATCGCCATCTAGGGTCGAATTGTCCTCATCGACAACTTTGACTTTCAAGTACAAGTAACTGCTATTCAGATCGATGTAATCTTCGGGCTGTCCTTTGATTTCAAACTCGATGGGAGCTGAGGCTGTCAATGAGGAGACGGGGTGAAATTCCACCCATTGGGATTCTTGCATCGTCATCATGGTAGGGGGCATGGCAAACAGATCCAGTTCCGTCTTGGAACAAGCGCAAGATTCTCGGTGCATCATTTTTTTGTCTCTTTTCTCAATAATCGAAAACGTCTAAGTCTCGAACGGTTCTTCTTTTCTTGGCCTTTCTCGCTTGAAGTCTGGTGAAAGGGTGTTTTCTTCTTCGTCTCTTTCTGCCTTGTCCTTGCTGAATGCTTGACTCGGTAGCGTGCAGGGCATTTATAGGTGTGTCTCGTCGGCCTAAAATGTCTTTGCCCGTTTGCAGCAAGACATTTTTGCCTGCCCTCATGAAGGCTTCTTTAGGGTTTTGTTTGTCGATGATGACATTTTGGAGAAATTCTTTGCCTTGCGTCAGTGCCGCATCTTTCAAGGCGTGCAATCCGCGTGTCACCATCGGTTTCAACACCGGGGCCACCGAACGAAAGGCCGATTTTAACATGTCTCCTAAACCGTGTCCTCGCTGCTGAGCCACCCCTCGGTACACTGGATACATGACTTACGAGTCGTGAGAGAACCGTTTTCGAAAATGGAGTTTCACCGTGACTTTTCCTTTGGTGAATGGAATATTTTGTCCCAAATCTCCTTTTATAGTAATGTTGACCGTGTCCAAATACGACTTGCTGACCGGCAAATAGTGAGGATGGACAAATTCGCGGTGGACGTGGTAAGTGTTTCCACCTTCCTCGTCAACGTTCGTGGTAGAATCCACTTTGAAAGGAATGACACGCAGTAATGGCACAGAGGTGTGTCCCACCACGTTATACTCCACCACATCGGAGTACACGAACATTAAATTCATTCCTTGGTTCAGTTCTACCGGTTTTCCAAAAGCTTTGTAAAAATCCATATTACTGTTGATCTTGGGGCTCCAATTGTTTGTGACCATTGTTGAATGTCCACCCAAAATTTCAAACAAAATACCATTGAACCTGAAGGACAATGTGTCCGTATCTGGAAATTTCATCAGTAAGCGACGAGCCACTTTATGGTACTCCAGGGTGACACTTTTTTTGGCTTTGTTCAGAGCTTTGCCAAAGGCGAACTCGAACCTGTCCACAATAGTGTCCACCAAATGTTGACCACTAAAATAAAACCCTGCTGGAATTTTCACGGTGTAGATACTGAAGGTTGGTTTGCTGGCTGGTCTTGTGATCCCTGAAAACCCGATGTCAGTCATGGCTTCTTGTAATTGTTGGTTCAGGATTTCCACCTCAAAAAAGTTTTGTTTTTCGGTGATGTTTTGGATTTGTGTAGGGTGAATCATTTCTACTAAAGCCACTTCCCAATGGGCTTCGTGATCTAAGGGGATGGCTTGAGGTAATTTGGCCGTGTAACAGCACAACGTGTTGTGGGGAAACACCTCCATGGAACTGTCACTGGGTAAAGTTAAGTAAAATTGGTTTTGGTGACTCATAATTCCAGAGTTCTGTGGCTGTCCGAGGGGATATTACTGGACGTCAGAGGTGTGTCTCCGCCCAAAATGGGGTTCTGGTTGTGGTTGTTGGAGTGGTGACTGGCACTGGCACTGGACACAACGTTCCCGTTCGAGGAGAATTTCAGGGAGGGATTGGGAAGCAGGTAACCGATGCAACTGCTCAATAAAATGGTCCACAATTGTTTGTCTCCTTGTTGCAAACTCAAATTGGCGATGGCTGCCCCGATGACACAATACACCACGAAGATTTGGCAGAAAAAGACGATTTGCGTTTTAGGCACACGTTCTCCACACCACACCCACAAGGGTTGTTTTTGTAAATCTTGCACAGAAGAACTAGGTGAAGGAGGAGTGGTCGACGTAGCTGCGTCTGCTGTGTGAAAGGGCATGATGGTCACTTCTTTTTATAGTCGATGACTTGCGAAGCGTCGATCCAAGAATCGAAACTGGGTGGATATCCTTTCCAACGTACTTTGACTTCTTTGACACGTCGTTTGCCCACTTTACGGGTTCTGCGTTCGAGAATGCTTTCGATGTCGTACACGTCGTCTTCTTTTTTGGTGACACGTTGTAACTCGGGCAAATAAAACGTTCCTTTGAGCACTTCTCCGTTCATGTCTTCCAATTTATAGACGGCAGGATGACGGCCATGCACTCGTCCAGTGACGCGAAACAATTCGGTCGTCCAGTTAGGTAAGTAACCTTTGTCGAAAGTGCGTTTGGTTTTGCCAATGCGCACCCAATCTCCTACGGTCAACTCTCCACTTTTCTTGGGGACAGCCCTCGTCGGGGACGTACCGAACAGACGCTCGAACACCAGCACTTCGTTGTCGGGAGTCACGTCTTGCGGGGCACGTCCGATGCTTCGATGGTAAGATTGGTTGTACGCTTGCACCAGATGCGGTAAGATGTCGATGTACTTCAGAGTGTGGTGATGCGTAAAATATTTCCACATGCGTTCTTTCAAAGTGCGTTGAAAACGTTCCACGATGCTGGCTTTGGTTTCGGGATTCTCGGTGGTAAAAAAATGAATGTCACGTTTCTTTAATTCTTTTTGGAAAGCTTGGTTCAGAAATTCGGTGCCTTTGTCCGTTTGCCATCGAAGAGGGTGACGACCGCTTTGTTTCAACACCCGTTGCAGGGCTCGCACTAACTCGCTGCTCGATTTGGAAGTCAAGGGCACGACCCAAGCAAATTTGGAAAAGACGTCGATGACACAGAACAAATATTTGTAGCCACGATTGTAGCTGGCCAAATGAGAGACATCGGCTAAATCGGCTTGCCATTGATGATCGATGCCTTCCACTCGGGTGCGACTTCTGGCAAACTTGCGTCGAATGGGTTTGTGCAAAGTGTAGGTAGCTTGTTCTTGTAACCATCGTTGCACTTGAGGTAAACGGAGACTTTTCAGTCGCGTTTTGGCAGCACGATACAATTTTTGAACTCCTGCGTAACCTGCAGGATGCGAGGGATCGTAGTAAATGCTAGCTAAGACTTTTTCCATTTTTTTGCTGTGTTAATAAGTCACCCACTCTTCGGTGATGCTACTTTGGGTGGGTCGAAAGGGTGGTTTGGAAACGGATTTACGTGTCCGATGGGCTACGGGAGTAGAAGTAGAAGGTAGTGGTGGTGGTGGAGGTGACAATGGAATGGCTTTGGTTTTCTTTTCTTTTTTCGCTTCTGGTTTCCCTTCTTTCTTTTTCACTTCTGTCGAAGGAGGCGTGGACATCATCTTTTTAACCCAAGCTTTCATTTCTTCTCGTTGGGGTGTGGGGGACGGAGTCAACAAGGATGCTGCAATCTTACTCGAAATGGGAGCTGCTGACGGTGTTTGAAACACTTCGCGCATCTCTTCTTCCTCAGGTCTTTGTGGGGTAGCATCTCTGGTGACCCATGGGGATGGTAGTGGTGGTAATGATGATGATGGTGCTGGACTTTTCATCAAGGTCTTAAAATCTTTTAGAGTGGGTAAAGCTGTTTCGTCTAAAGCTTTCTGGTGAAAGAGTTGCAGTCGTTGCAAGAGTTGACCGTACTTTTGCGATTTTTCTGTTTCGGACAAATCTTGGCGATCCATCAAGGATTGCAATTCGTGTTGTAACTGGGACATCTCGCTCAAATTGGGATTGGGAGGTAAATGCGGGGTGCGTTGTTCTTGCCACCGATGGTATTCCATCCATCGTTTGTAAGGCACTAAAGCTAGTTTTCGTCCTTCCATGGGGTTGTCAGGGGTCGATTCTGAGATCTTGGAACTTCCGAGGCCTTTTTATCTTGCTCCCATCAGTCCTCCCAACATGGTTCCCAAGACTCCTTTCAGTATGGGGCCTAACAAGAGAGGTAAAATACCTCCACGTTGGACCAACATCTTCTTTTTTTGACGAATGGGAATTTTCTTTTGAACCATTTGGCGAAGAACGTGACGATGTTTGCCTAAGCATTGTTTCTGGTGTTTGGACAAAGGGATCGTGCCTTTCAAAACGTTCAAACAACATTCGCACACGGTATCGATGACCTCTTTGGAGGCCGTTTGAATGAGTTTTTTTCGTAGGGGTGAAGAAGCTTTGGACAGGACAGATAACAGGTCCCCATGTTTAGCTAAACGTGGTGGCAGTCCTTTCCTTTTCTTTCCTTGGGGTTTTCTGGAGGGTGACATTTTTTGCTTGTGGGTTCCGGGACATTCACCGAACAGACACTAACGTCGATGACTTAACGCACACCCTTTTATCTTTTTTTTGGGACTATCGCTTTGTCATAAAGGTGACAATGTTTTTCCCAAAATCACCAAGGAATCCTCCCCTTTGTTGACGCCTCTTTTTCTTGGAACGACTGTGTCTTTTCTTAGGGTAATGTCGATGCTTGGCTAAGCGCTTTGTCGGATGACGCGTCTGCCTTTGTCTCTTTCTTTTGTGGCTTCTTGGAGGTGACATCTTTTTTACAAGTTCACTGATACCCCGACTTGGTCACAGGCTCTTTTTATACTGGAACGCGTCGCCACTGATTGTCTTTACGTTTTATCAGTTTGAGGACAGGCATGACACGTCGTGCAGGGGTACGCAACGGACTAAATCGAGCCAGTTCTTGCTTGGACAAATCCAGTAAACTTTGTAACATGCCCGATCTTTCTTGGACTTTGATTTTGGGAGAAGGTACTTTGTGAGCAGCAGCCACTGCCACTAAATTGGAGGGTCCTGCCACTGGGGAAGTTCTTTTGGGGGTCATCAACGGAGATGTTCTTGGTGTGATCAACGTCTCCAAGTACTCTTCAGTTCTGGGTGTCATCAACGGAGAAGTGGATGAACGTGAGGATGCCGGAGACGCAGTCACTACCGTGGCAGGTCGTGGTTTGCGAGTGTAAGGTTGCGTCCTGGCCGAAGTGCCTCTCTTGCGACTAGTTTTCTTCTGTGGACTTTTCTTTTTCTGGGGACTTTTTCTCTGTTTCTTTTTCTGGGGGCTTCTTTTCTTTTTCCGGGGTGGTGTCTGGTAAGAGGAGGGTCCTGCCACTGGAGAAGTTATTCTTCTTGGGGACCTGGTCTTTTTCTTTTTCTTCTTGGGGCTTCGTTGGACTTTTGTCTTGGGGATAACTTTGGGGGCATTAGGATCCCATCTTAAGAGTGAGCGAATGATGACCCCTCCTAGAGTACCGCTCCCTCCAGGTTTCAAAATGATTTGTTTTTTGGTTTGAGTGTCGATGCGGGGATCGGCCAGTTGGACCAAAGCGACTTTGTTTCGATCGAAAAAGCGTTGGGTTTGATGAGGAATCTGAATGATTCCTTGGAGTAATTGACGTGCCGTCACCGTGAACCATCGTAAGACTTCTTTGAGACTAGCTTCTAAGACACGGGCTCGTGTTTGTGGATTTTTTTCTCGACTGATGCCATACAAGGCACGAATCAATTTGACGGGAAGATGCGACTGAAGGGACGTCATGTTCACACTGTGTGAGACAGACGAAAAAGGGTCTGAGGTTTTTATAGATTTTTTATGGGGAGTGAAATGAAGTCGAGGACGGAGACGTGTACAGGACAAGCCCTCCGTCTTGGCACCAGTGGTGAAACAAGTGGGTACGAAATCGCAAATCCTCGGGGGTCGTAGGTTTCAAATCGACGAGTAAATAGGCGTGTGGCGTTTGAGTGGCATCGTCGTACGCCTGAGTCAGCCAAGGCGTTCCTAACTGTTTGGCTAAGACTTGCACTTGCGATTTATCTCGAGGGCTTTTAAACAAGACCACGTAATGCGCATTGAGACTGATGGTGCGATGGGCTTTACTTTGTTGAAACAAATTTTGGGTGATGTAAACGACACTGGCATTACGGTGATGCCCTTTGCGCGTGAACCACAATTTAATTTCTTCTTCGTCTTCTCCTAACATGTCGTCGAAAATGACCAAATGGGTTTGACGGGAGTCAGAGACGATGCCGTCGTCTTCTTTAGGAATGCCTTCCACAAACACGATGGAATCGCCTTGACTTTCTCGCAAGAGGCTGTACGCCGATTGCCACTCTTTGTAACACCACACGATCCGTTGAGGGGGCCGATCGATCAAATGATGTTTATGTTCGATCAAACGTTTGACGAATTCGGTTTTGCCTGAACCGCTAGGTCCAGCAATGAGCATGTTAAAGGGATGGCGAAGATACAAAGCCTCCCAACTGGCACGATCTAAGTGTTCGTCGATGACTTTGACAGTAGAGGAAGAGGGAGCAGAGACAGCAGAGGTAGCCATGGTGTGAGAAATGTCACTTGTGACACGAAAACAAACAAGACAAGAGTTTATATACTTTTTCAGAACACGTTTATTGAATGTTTTTTTCAAACATGAATACGAAAGACAAAAATACATAAAAGCCAAAGGCTTAAGTACAAGGATAAAAGGCACATGATAACGATGAACGTGGAATAAACACAAGTGTCTGTACAACAATCACATCTTTTGGGTAATGTTCTAACCAGTTCAACAGGGGGTAAGGTCACACAAGTGTCCTCCCGAAAGGGTCTTTCAGGTCTGTCCACGACAGTCCTGTCCTGGGTGACGGGTTCTTCTGGCACCGTCACTAACACGGGTTGAAAAGTAACTTTTTTCCTTGAACAACTCTCGTGCATACTGGGCCACTTCTTGGGTCCAAGCCTCAAAATCCCATTCTTTCCAGGCACGGACATCTGTCCAATGGGGATGTAAGTCACAAGCTACACACACATCGTCATACACGTCTTGGGTAGCTAAAAGTTGACGAATCTTTTTTTCCCGTAGAGGTCGAGAAGTATCCAGATGAAAACGCAAGGCTTTGAGCAAAAGGAGTTTTTCGTGACCATTTAAGGCCATGGAGGTGGTAAGTACTGATCGTAAAGAGTCCACAAAGAATCGGCTGGTAAACGAAATCCCAGAAAACAAGTCACTAAGACACACACCACTTGTCGTCCAAAATTGAATGGATACAGTTCTTGTAATAATTGATGGTAATGATCCACGGTTTGAATATGGTCATTGAGTTCCTTCCATGGAATCTGTTGGATGACATGTGACATAAACCGTGGCATGGCAGCCTCTTTTTATATTCTCTTTTTTTCGGATGCAATAGACGTACTTTCTAGCCAGAGATCTTCGTTCTCCAGTAGGGAATCTAAATCTTGCATACTGTAACCGAAACGTCAGAGTTCGTTTAGGTGTTTCCTCTTCCTCTAAGTAGATTCCACGTAAAATATGTTTGTAATCCTTTAACTTGTCTTCCTCAATGCATTGCACTAGGTGAATCTCGAAGTAACCATAATTATGAACATGTCGATCATTAGCGACCTCAAAGTGTTGAACAATGTCTGACCATTGAAAGAATTTCTGACGAATCAGTTCTCTTATACCATTCAGGTACCAGTGGTTAAAGATCTGGTGACGTAACGGATGCAATTGTTCTTTACGTTTCACTTGTATTTTCACCAGCTCTCGGTAAATGCGTTCTCTCAACTCCACAGGCAAAGCACGAATGTTCTCTAGCAAAGTATCCATGAATAGGTCATACTAAATCCTCTTTGGTCTGACACAAGAAATGTACTCTTTGCACAAACATGGTTTCACTTCAGTGTCGAATTTAAATCGTTGAGTCACTAATCTACACATGACAATTCGTTCAGAAGTTTCCTCTTTCACCAAGTTGACATTGTGTTCAAGATGTTGGTAATTCGTTAACTCTTCCTCTGGAATTCGATGCAGTACGTTTACAATGTAGTAGATAGAACCGTCAATACCAAACCATTCCTTTTTATAACCAGGAGGTCGTTGATCAATGTCTGTCCAATGGAACACTTTCAATTGAATCAGTCCTTGTATAGCCTTCAGGTACCAGTGGTTCAAACACCGGTGACGTAACGGATGCAATTGTTCTTTACGTTTCACTTGTATTTTGACCAGCTCTCGATAAATGCGTTCTCTCAACTCCACAGGCAAAGCACGAATGTTCTCTTGTAAAGTATCCATGAACAGATGATTATGGTAAAAAGTTTCTTCAATGTCTCGGTCCCACTAAGGGTAAGTAATGACAATTCGGTGACCATCGAGCATGTTCAACGTAGGCTGAATCTTGCGGTTCCCAGTGGTGAAGTGACACACCGCAACTGAAGCACTTGACTTTATCTCCTTCGCCCAAGTAGAAAAATCCGGCTCTGGCTAATTCTTCGGGGGTCGGTCCTCCCAGATACTTTGGCCATTTTCCTTTGAACGATTGAAGACGATTTTCAAAGTCGCAGTATTCCGACAAACGCACAGGAAACGAATATTCGTCTTTCACAGGTTCGTTTCGATAAGGGTTGGGTGACATGAACAGGAGTTTGCTCAGGGCTGGATGACATCCGTAGGGGGGTAGACGTGAAGGTGAACATTCCCCTTTAAACCCGGTAAAATGTCTAAGAGGACGAGCGGCATCGCTTTCGCATCCCTCAGGTTTGACACGCACAGCATCACTTTCCATGACAGTGGCAGTGAGAACAAAGTTCCCATGATGCTTTACGGCATCGCTCAGGTCACAACGTGCAGCATCGGTCCCATCGCAAGGCTCACAATCGCACTCGTCTGCAAACTCCGTTACGCAATTACAATGGTAACCACATGGACAATCGCAGTTTCCTTCCGGACATTTTCCGTCGCAATGCATGGGTCTTATCCATCCAGTATTAGTCACACTAGAGGAAGATACAACTTTTTTACAATCCCCAAACTGGAACGATGTCTTTTTCAAAGTATTCATCTTGTTCGCTCGGTCTTGGTAGTCACAATGAACTATCGATCTTGCCTAGGGTTCCTTTTTTATATACAGACCAATACCGACGTGACCGTACGGTAAGGTGAAATGATTGGGAAGTCGAACTCGCTTCTGGTACACGATTTGATAAACTTTTTCCAAAGGTCGACTGACGATGTGGTGAGTGGGTAAACGTACAATCTTGTTCGGTTGATAGGTGGTCACTTTAAAGTTTCCATCCTCTCCCGATTGCAAGGCTTCTTTCAATACCCCAAAGTTGACCACTCGACTGGTACGATAATTCAGAGTCAGTCCTTTCACTTTGCACGTCGTGTGCACTTCTCCTTGTTTGTCCCGGTATTCGTAGCCGTAATTTTTGGGACCGCCACTGACGAAACTTAGAATCTTGTCGTCGGGATGCTCGTCTGTCCAGGCTCCTAAACGGTCTCCTTCGATGTCAGGGTGCTGTTGAATCGGGTGATGGATGTAAATGCAACTGTCCGTGTCAAAGTACAGGACGCGTTCTTCTAACAGTTCTAAAGCTTCGTACAATTTTAAGCGAGCATGGGCTGTCACGTAAGCCGCAATGATGACATTTCCAAAAGGGTCGTCTTGTACAAAGTCCAGATCTTCTTCGTAATTGACCAAGATCAAATCCTCTCGAACGACGTCCACGTGTTTCATGTATTTGGTTTTGTCGTGAATCATCTGAAAGTAGCGGGAAGGTTCTGTCAAATATTCCGTCTTGGGTAAACACGGGCGTTGTGCCATTTTACCCCACAAGCAATTTAACATCACTTTGGCAAACGATCGCCTGCCTTCGTTTTTCTCGATGTGGTCTAAAGTGATGCCTTCTTGTTCGTAGTATTTCTCTTTGAATTGTATTTGGTCTTCGGGAGTGTGACACCAGGAAGGATAGCCGCTGGCTTCTTGCTTCAGTTTCAAAAAGGCATCCACGTAGTCTGCGAAAATGCCTTTCTGAGTGGGGTCACCCTTGTGGTATTGTTGTGTCTTGGGAAAGTGGCAAATTTCGTACACTTCTAACAGTTGGTATCCCATGTCCAAAGCTTTGAACAATTCTACGCTGACCCAGGTTCCCGTCAAGGCCCGTTCTTCCTGGCTGTGATGACAAGGCTGGTCTTGGTTGCACGTTTCGGCACAAGTACGGCACAAGGGAAACATCAGTTTGCCTTGACAATGGTGAGGTAAGACGGGATGGTATAGGTTCGTGGGAGGCAAAACTTTACACTTGATCAAGCCTTCGTATTGTCGAATGTTGACCAGGTCGATGTGTTCCGTCAACAATTGCGGGTGCCCTACGGGAAAGCGACAATATTTGCACACGTAGGGATACAGCGAACACACGTCCAAGTATTTGATTTCTTCTCCTTTCTCTTCGTCGGCTTGGTACAGCAAACAGGTGGCATTGGTCCTTCCTCCGTACAAACTATCCCTCGGGTTCAGCGAGTCCATCAGCTTGTAACTTTCCACGAGGCGTTTAAACTCGGGATCGGTTTTCATACGGTGATCGTACTCGTGTTCCCACATTTCCACCACTTGGTATCCTTGCTGTTCTAACTTTAGGCGTCGCTGACAAGTGTCCTGGTACAAGTCTTCCATGGTTCGTTGCAAAAACTGATTTTTAGTGCCACGGTCAGGGTAGCAGACGGGACATCCGTGAAATAAGCAACCGTTAAACTCGTACACGATCTTGGGGTTTTCTAAGTCCCAGCCATCGACCGAATATGTTCCGATGGTCTTTTCGCCCCCTCCGTTGCGGGCATGCTGAATCCACTTGTCTTCCTTGTCGCACAAGTAATGTAACCAACGTAGGGCTTTGACCGAGTATTGACGTTTGACAAAGTGGGTCGTTTGAGGGCTGATGACAGCCACGGTGTTTTCAGGCATGAATCGTTGTCGATACACTAGGGAACACGCTTTGGCAATGGTGCAAGCTTCTTTCAAAGGATCCACCCCTCCGTGTTCCATGAACAGTTCTCGAAATTTTCCACAGCAACGCCGTAAAATGTCCACGTCGGAACGACAATACTTTAGCATTTCTTCCTGAAAGTCGAAAGGGTCCGAGGCGTGAGCCTGGTACCAAGCGTAGAAAGCTTCTCGTTGTTCGGTACGCATGTTGTCGGGGTCGTAATAGTGAGCCTCAGGTAAATGGGGTAGAACGGCGTGTTGATTGGCTTCCGTATTGAAAAAGTGTGGAAAGTACCCTTTAGCCATTTCTGTCATTCCAAACGTTTTAGGCATTCGGCTCAAAGGCATGGCCAAATAGCTCATCGAATCTTTAAACTGCACTTGTCCCACTTGCATGAAAATGATTTTGGCTCCGTTCAAAGTGACTTTAGGACGTTCGGTGCCATGTTCCGTATAGTACCTCAAAAGAAACTGTCCATCGTATCCGGAGAAATTGTGAGCCATCACTGTGGCATGACGATGACAATCTCGGTAACGTTCGATGTCCTCTTGGCTCCATGTCTTGTCGACGGGGTCTAAGACCCATTGGGCAAAATCGGCTAACGTGTTCGGTCCTCGAAAGATTTTTTCACGCCCTCCAGGAATTTTGCTGCAGTGAGGGCAATGACTGAAGATAGGTTCTTGAATACACTTCTCGCACGCTCGATGAGCCACGCAGAAATTAGGGATGTGAATGCCAGTCTCTTGCATGCATTCGAAATCGAAAAAGATGAAATTGCCTTTCTTCTTGTGACCGTCCTCTTTCTCTGGTGGGGGTTGGTATTTTTGCACGTAACATTGGTGTTCCAAGTCCACGATGTGGTGACAAATGTGACATTTTTTCTTTCCTCGACATACGTGTGCCTTGGCATTGTTGGTAAGTATGCCTTGTCCACACGTAGAGCACAATCTCAGGAGTTGACAAGCACATTTCTTCTGTGAACCTCGTGTTTTCAAATGTTGTTGGTAACAGGTAGGGCTGACAAACGTGCGCAGACAAGTTGAACAAGGCACTGGTTCTTCGCTCAGACAGGGTGGAGAGGCCAAACATCCTGGGCATTTCGATCCACAATGCTTGTGTTGCTCTCGATTGTTATAACCATAATCACATTTCTCACAATAATAACCGTATCCTAGGAATCCAGTGATACTGGTAATGGTATCGAAATGGTCATCGTGATGATAAACGTGAATGTATTTTCCGTCCTTAAAATCTTGCCCTCGAAACAACAAAGACCCGCGCACTTCTTGAGGGTGCACTTTCAAGGTGTATCGTGGAGCTAGGGCATCTTGCAATTTTTGCATCTCAGGTATGCCACAGGGTGTGTCTTTGGACATGCCAGCTTGTCGTAACAGGAGTTCTGCTTCACTTCGTTGTTTGGCTCGATCGGATCGTTGAATAGTTTTCCAGGTTCTTTTCCATTCTACCGTGTCGTTCTTGTTGACATAGGTTCGTCCCACCACGATGGCACGGGCTAAACACATCTGGTCATGAGGATTGTGAATTTGGACAAGGCTACGCTTAATGCTGCGAAGGTCATTCACCAATAACATCTTTTTGCGTCCGGTTCCTTGAGGAGGAGAGACGTGGGTCATGTCCAATGTGGCTTTTCCATCGGTGATGTCAAACTGGTCATTAGATTGTTGCACGTGTTGAATCTTGTCCATGACTTTGGAAGCGGTCAATTCTGCAGGGGTGCTAAACTCGATCCAAACAGGGGATTTCAAACCGTCGTGTTGTATGGAAAGTCTCAAGCGATCGTCTTCTTTGGGTTGACATTGTCGCTTGAGTGCAGTGAGCAGAGAATCCCACACTCCGGTGATGAACCCTTCTGCTTTCTCTAACGGTACTTCGGACTTGAAATCTTTAAACTTCACCGTGTATTTGTAAGCCGTGGTTCTAAATTTTCTAGAGGAGCGCTTTTCCGTCTCTCGAATGGAATAGTATTTTTCAGGGTTGACTAAGGGTGGTGAACTTGGTTTAGAGGGTTCTGATTCTGGTTCACTCATGTCCTCTTCAAAATCACTGGCATGAATTTGTGCCAAGATTTCAGCCCTGGTACGAGGCGATAGATCACGTTTCTGCCTCTTACTTTCTTTTTCTTCTTTCTTCTCGAATGAATGGGATCGTTTCATCTTGAAAGCAAAAAGTCAAATGACTCAAGTTGAAACACCATGAGCTACTTTATAGTCATAGCAGACCAGCGTATATAAAAGGGTGTGTGTCTTGTCCTTTCACTATTCATTTCACTCTCAAGCCGAGCACAACGATGGAAGAGACTAACCAGATGGAACGTTTCGTCAGAGCTTTGCGAGGGGTCATTAGAAAATTCTCTTCAGACCAGCCTACGGACTACTCTCCTTCCTTTCGAGATAAAAGTCAAGATACTTGCTATATCTGTCAGAAGAAAGGGCATTGGTCTTCAGAGTGTCCAGACCGTCAAAAAACAGGAGCTAAAAAAGACAAAAGTCAAGATACCTGTTATTATTGTAAAGAAAAAGGACATTGGTCTCCAGATTGCCCAAAAAAGAAACAAGAGGAGTCAGAAGAAAAGAAGGATTCTTCAGAAGAAGAGAGGGATTCTTCAGAGGAAGAAAGCAGACAGGTGAAGAAAAAGAAACAGGAGAAGAAAAGAAGAAGGGAAGAAAGTGAGGAGGAAGAAGAGGAAAAGAGTGTGACGGTGAAGAAATTCAAAAAACAGAGAGACTAAACAAGGAGAAAGAAGAAGTCAATGAACTTTTTATTAAAGTGTTGTGTTGTGAATTGTGAATTGGATTGTAAAAAATGGAGAAAAGAATAAATGAATGATATAAGGTAAGAGTCTTTGAGTTATGATTTTAAAATAAGAAGCTACACTCACGCACTCATACACAGACACGTACTATAAGGGTAAAATGGGTGGGTTATTTTTTTTTGAGTTATTGGCAAATTGAAATTGTATTTCTTTTCGAGATATGTGGGTGGCCCTGAAAAGGGCCTTTTTTACGATGTAGGGGTGAGTTTAAGCAATCAACTTTAACTGTCTTATGCCTTTGCCACGGCCAAGGCCTACTTCTGGACTGCGTAATGTTGATGATGATGATAATGATTGGGTTGAAATCACTAAGGGTGGTACGGTAGGCTTAGTCACAGGGTTGACGTGTTTAGCTCGGGAAGGTCGTATTCTCTTCGGTCGTGATAAAGAAGTCTGATACATTTGTTTCAGACTTCTTAACTCCGCTAAAATATCCAACAGTACCGTGACCGTTTGATTTTCACCCTCTTGTTTCTTTGCTGCTACTTCTTCTTGCTGTTGTTTTTTTCTTACCTCTTCTTCTTGTTGCTGTTGCTGTAAGAGAAAAGCCTGTTCCGCTTCCTTTTGTCGTTGCATAAATTTCTCCAATTCTTCTTTCTGTCTCTGTCTAAAATTCTCCACTTGCGGTAATGAAGAAGGTAACGAAGGTTCCGGAACAAATTCTTGCGAGGAGAGAAAATCGACAAAATCCCAATTCACCTCTTCTGAAAGTAAGTCCGGGTTCCCTTGGGCGGTCTCCGCTGCTGGTGCACCCCATTGGATCGTTTTCTGAGTTTCCGTCATGTTGAATCACTGTCGCATAGATTGACTGCACACAAGCGCTAACAGATCTATATTGACTACGTGACGTCACAGACTGCTCTCTTCGGATTGGATGCGGGCTGACTGAATTCTGTAACGCGTGTTCGGATTGGTGAATGAATTCAATCCGTTTCAATCCTACCTGTCCCTATAAATAAGCGCAGTTCAGTGCATTGATTCACCTATTGTAGGAGCCTCAACATGTGGACCGACGTTGAATCTTCAACCCTTGTGTCAACAATGATGTTCAGGACGGACATACTCATGTATGTCCGATCCAAGTGGACCGTTGTCCACAGGACCAGCAGCAGCCTGTGGATAAGAAGAGTCTATATAGAGAGACAAGGTTGCCTCAAGAGGACTCTGATGTATGGCCCTGCTGTAAGACGAAGTTTGAGGACAAGAAGATGTCGCAAATGCCCTTTATGTTAAGGGCATATTAACATAAACCAAAGGCCCTTTTCAGGGCCAGCCATATTTCTCGAAAAGAGATAGTCTTTGAATTGCCTACCCCTTTTTTTATTTTTTTTAAAATTTAAAAAAAAAATCCCATGTTAATTTCCTTTGTCGCTATATGTTCCCACGATTTTTCTCCATGTTCAAATCCCCTTGTCGCTCAACAGTCCCACGATTTTTCTCCATGTTAAATTTCCCTTGTCGCTATATGTTCCCACGATTTTTCTCCATGTTAAATTTCCCTTGTCGCTATATGTTCCCACGATTTTTCTCCATGTTAAATTTCCATTGTCGCTATATGTTCCCAAGGGGTCCTGTAATGCTAATTTTCATTGTCGCTATCCTATCCCACATAACTACTGATGTAGATTACACATATACTACCCTATAACGTAATGCGATGTAGATTACACATATACTGCCCTATAAGGTAATGCGATGTAGATTACACGTATACTACCCTATAACGTAATGCGGTGTAGATTACACATATACTGCCCTATAACGTAATTCGATGTAGATCACACGTATACTGCCCTATAACGTAATGCGATGTAGATTACACGTATACTGCCCTATAGCGTAATGCTATGTAGATTACACATATACTGCCCTATAACGTAATGCGATGTAGATTACACATATACTGCCCTATAACGTAATGCGATGTAGATCACACATATACTACCCTATAACGTAATGCGATGTAGATTACACATATACTGCCCTATAACGTAATGCGGTGTAGATTACACGTATACTACCCTATAACGTAATGCGATGTAGATTACACATATACTGCCCTATAACGTAATGCGATGTAGATTACACATATACTGCCCTATAACGTAATGCGGTGTAGATCACACATATACTACCCTATAACGTAATGCGATGTAGATCACACATATACTGCCCTATAACGTATTGCGATGTAGATTGCACATATACTGCCCTATGACGTGATGCTATGTAGATTACACATATACTGCCCTATAACGTAATGCGGTGTAGATCACACATATACTACCCTATAACGTAATGCGATGTAGATCACACATATACTACCCTATAACGTAATGCGATGTAGATTACACATATACTGCCCTATAACGTAATGCGGTGTAGATTACACATATACTACCCTATAACGTAATGCGATGTAGATTACACATATACTACCCTATAACGTAATGCGGTGTAGATTACACGTATACTACCCTATAACGTAATGCGGTGTAGATTACACATATACTACCCTATAACGTAATGCGATGTAGATTACACATATACTGCCCTATAAGGTAATGCGATGTAGATTACACGTATACTACCCTATAACGTAATGCGGTGTAGATTACACATATACTGCCCTATAACGTAATGCGATGTAGATTACACGTATACTGCCCTATAACGTAATGCGATGTAGATTACACGTATACTGCCCTATAGCGTAATGCTATGTAGATTACACATATACTGCCCTATAACGTAATGCGATGTAGATTACACATATACTGCCCTATAACGGAATGCGATGTAGATTACACGTATACTGCCCTATAACGTATTGCGATGTAGATTACACATATACTGCCCTATAACGTAATGCGGTGTAGATTACACATATACTGCCCTATAACGTAATGGATGTAGATTACACATATACTGCCTTATAACGTAATGCGATGTAGATTACACCTATACTGCCCTATAAGGTAATGCGATGTAGATTACACGTATACTGCCCTATAACGTAATGCGGTGTAGATTACACATATACTGCCCTATAACGTAATGCGATGTGGATTACACGTATACTGCCCTATAACGTAATGCGATGTAGATTACACGTATACTACCCTATAACGTAATGCGATGTAGATTACACATATACTGCCCTATAACGTAATGCGATGTAGATTACACATATACTGCCCTATAACGTAATGCGGTGTAGATCACACATATACTACCCTATAACGTAATGCGATGTAGATCACACATATACTGCCCTATAACGTATTGCGATGTAGATTGCACATATACTGCCCTATGACGTGATGCTATGTAGATTACACATATACTGCCCTATAACGTAATGCGGTGTAGATCACACATATACTACCCTATAACGTAATGCGATGTAGATCACACATATACTACCCTATAACGTAATGCGATGTAGATTACACATATACTGCCCTATAACGTAATGCGGTGTAGATTACACATATACTACCCTATAACGTAATGCGATGTAGATTACACATATACTACCCTATAACGTAATGCGGTGTAGATTACACGTATACTACCCTATAACGTAATGCGGTGTAGATTACACATATACTACCCTATAACGTAATGCGATGTAGATTACACATATACTGCCCTATAAGGTAATGCGATGTAGATTACACGTATACTACCCTATAACGTAATGCGGTGTAGATTACACATATACTGCCCTATAACGTAATGCGATGTAGATTACACGTA